>CM018577.1:16132757-17418014 GCA_009078335.1 Salix brachista | reverse complement strand
ATTTGCATTCCAGGTAGTTTCCTGCCCGTGTGCACTGGGACTTGCCACACCCACTGCAATCCTAGTTGGAACATCGCTTGGTATGTTGTCTAACTTGTCAGTTGTTTCTTTCAAGTTTAATAACCTGTATACAAAGGCACTTCTAATGTAGTGGTAACTTGCCATTATGAGATTGTAGTTTCTCCTTTTTAATGATAACAGAAGCAAAGTCTCATATCTTGCATTTGATGGTTATGTTCTATTTAGAAAAGCTAAGTTCCCTTTCTTTTGAAAACATTAGGAGCAAAGCAGGGACTTCTAATAAGAGGAGGGGATGTTTTGGAACGCTTAGCAAGCATTAATTATGTTGCTCTAGATAAGGTTAGCTCTACATGTAATAGAATTATGCTCTCTTTCTCTCAACAGACACACAACACACAGCACACTCATGTGAATTGAGATTGACATGTGAAATAAATCATGAAATTGATGCACTTGACTCTTGATCATCGAGAATCTTCACACTCCATCCTTGCCCATTTTCAGACAGGAACCCTTACTGAAGGAAAACCTACTGTTTCTGCTGTAGCCTCTATCTCTTACAAAGAATCAGAAATTCTTCAAATGGCAGCTGCTGTAGAGAAAACAGCATTGCATCCAATTGCGAGGGCTATTGTAAATAAAGCAGAATCATTGAAATTGACTATCCCGGTAACAAGAGGGCAATTGACAGAACCAGGTTTTGGAACCTTGGCTGAGGTAGATGGAAGTTTGGTTGCAGTGGGTTCTTTGGATTGGGTTCAGGAACGATTCCAGAGAAGGACAAGCATGTCTGATCTAAAGGATCTGGAAACCGAAGTGATGTATCAGTCATCAGAAGGGATGTCATCATCAAGCTATTCAAAAACAGTTGTCTATGTTGGACGTGAAGGGGAAGGCATTATTGGTGCTATTGCAATATCTGATGGTTTGCGCCATGATGCTGAATCTACTGTAATTAGGTAAATTTCTTTCTCAACTGATAACTCTTGAGTGAATTTTGTTGCAAGTTGTTATGGCAGCTTTCTTTTTCTCTTAGACACTTGTACCAGGATTCAGGTTTTGTAAGTTCCAATTTGAATTCTCTTTTCCATGACTAGCAGACTTGTTCTTAGTATCTCCAACTAGAATTAGTGAAATGGTTGTCATTATTTCCTGATCATTGTTTGGTAAATACTTTGTTTTCTAAAATCCAAACAGAAGCATTTTTTGGAACTCTTCAAGACAATCTAAGTGATGCACAATGCACCTGATGTATTTCTTTTGCCTTTGTCAATGGTCAGTCGGTGACAATATTGGCCAGCCACCAAAGAAATTCTAGAGTATTTCCTGGATCTTGAATCATGATAGGAGCTTTGATACAAGCTTCGCAGAGGATTTTTACTTCAGTACTTTATCCTAATTATTAGGTGCTGTTGGCAGAACTTGGATGATAACCAACAAGCTGTTTAGATACTGACTTAAAATCAATTTACTATCCTTGCATCATGCATGCTGACTTAAAATCTTCTATTTGCTATTTAAGCACATGATTTCCTGCTTTATTCTCTTGTTTGCTTTGCTCTGATTGGTAGGCTCCAGCAGAATGGTATCAAGACGGTCCTCTTATCAGGAGACAGGGAAGAGGCAGTTGCAATCATAGCAAACAGAGTTGGAATAGGTAGTGAATACATCAATGCATCCTTGACTCCAAGGCAAAAATCTAAAGCTATATCAAGTCTGCAAGCAGCAGGGCATCGAGTTGCAATGGTAACCTTTATCTATCTCATCTCTAGTGCCTCCAGAATTTTATTTGGACCTTGACAAAACCATATCACAACAATCATCTCATCTAGTTAAGAAATCCGTTCATTCTTTTCAGTGAAATAGTGAATGCAGTGGAAGTTAATTGGAGAACTTGAGTTCGTGAAATATTTTTTCTGAAGAAATGCCATTGAAACTCGTTCTATATGGTGAATTAGTGTGAATTCTCCATGCATTTAAATCTAACCTCTATGAATGCTACATATATAGCTCTGCAGTGGATTTTTGATTTTTTGCAGTCCAACCATTCTGTAAACATGAGATTACCAATATAAAATATGAAGCCTATTCTGTCAACACATTAAAGTTAAAATTACGACTCTGGTGGAAATCATACGCAGCTGACTGTTAGGTTTTTAAAGGTAGGTGACGGGATAAACGATGCACCTTCTTTGGCTCTTGCCGATGTTGGGATTGCCATCCAGAATGAAGCTCAAGAAAATGCTGCATCTGACGTTGCATCCATTGTACTTCTTGGCAACAGGCTTTCACAGGTATGATTTGCTTTTCTGATAAATTTCTTTAACTAATCTCTTTTTGTAGATGAATGGTGAATCCCTGATTTCATTTCCCTGTGTATTTATGATTCTTATTGCACGTAAGCATTATTTGTTGCCAAGAGTATTAAGATGATACCACCTTCCAATTTTATTTTTCCGTTGCAAGGGAGAGGGCTGAACATGAGATCTCTTGAGGGAGGGGGAATGGGTGTCGTTGAGCCACGAGGCTTCTGGGAACTTTATCATTTAATCTGTTATCAATGACATTGAATTTTGATTAAAATTTTGATTCAATGACATTGAATCTGTTATCAATGTCCTTCTGGATACTGTTAAAAGAAGAAGAAGAAATGAGATAGTATTTTTCAGGCATGAAATCTCAACCCATTGATGATACTAATGGGATTTTCAATCATAACTAACAGTGAGCATAACTAAGATAAAAACCTCATGAATGGTTCTGATATATGTCATGACAGGTCGTAGATGCCCTGGATCTTTCACGAGCAACAATGGCCAAGGTGTACCAAAATTTATCATGGGCAATTGCATATAACGTTGTTGCCATTCCTATTGCAGCGGGAGCACTGCTTCCCCATTACGATTTTGCCATGACTCCTTCGCTCTCAGGTTAGTAAAGTTACATTGCTCATTCCATAACTGAGAAAAATCCTTAAAAGTGAATGAAAACAACGAATCATAAGCTGATCAAACAAGTCTTTGACTCTACTTTGCTTTATGGACCCCATCCTAGAAAATTTCATTTCCATGTTTACGGAGCAACTATTGATGTGGTGGCTTGACAGGTGGACTGATGGCTTTGAGTTCGATATTTGTTGTCACCAACTCATTGCTTCTACAGCTCCATAGGTCTGAAACTGAGAGGAACAGATGAAGAACTAATTGACTTGCATACATGCCTACGTTTCAACTGGTTTGCGAGATGGCTTGTATAAATAATCGAGTGGAATAAAAATGAGAGGTGCCTCTCTGTTCTCGTGTTAATTCTACAGCGCAAGCATGGAGTATTTTTCCAGCAATTGGGCGAGCAGTCATTTTCAACTCTACTCTATCTCCCAGCCAGGTCAATTTAACGTCACGCAAGTAAAACTAGATGTTCCTTGCTTCACATAGTCGATAGCTTGAAATTTATGAAGATCAAACCCTTCTAATGCTGAAGAAATTAGAGTCAGCTAGCCGAAATAAAAAACACAAGAACTCAATTGAATAAAATATGTAAATTGGCGAAAACAAGGAGGTTTTTCCAAAAATATATAAACTATGTAAATCTAATTTATGAAGTTTAAGGTGTAGTGTGTACCCGTGCCTCTTATATTTCCCGTTTGCATGCGTATTCAATTCGCATTTCTAAATATTTTCTTATGTGAGGGAATTTTATCCCTCAAAATGTGTGTTCTGTAAATCTAACTCGAAAGGTGTGTTCTGTAAATCTAAAATAAACGAGTAAAATCTGGATGACATACCGGGGCTCTACATTTTTACGAGAGAGAGAGAGAGAGAGAGTCATTAAAATTTTCAAAAATATTTAAAAATGTTTTTGAAAAGTAATGTCAAATAAGTACCGGATGACATTGGTTTTCTCTTTCTTTACGGGAAGTAGATTTATCGATTTAATATAGTATAAAAGTAGAGTTATCGTTTACTAGATGGGCAGCATGAATACCCTCAACAACATATGACGTAATATATAGCAGCAAGGACAACACTGTCTTCTACTGGATATTATTGTATAATTAATATATAATATATTGGTTCAGTCGATCTTAACGGATGGGATATTCTCCTGTTGCCTTTTTTTATATATATATAAATAATAGAACTGTTTATTTTCTGGCTACCAATGGAGAAGAGCGGTAGACCATGAATCCCTTAAATTACGCATTAAATGGGCACGTGAACGTGTATAGCTGTTGCTGAGAGGGGTCTGTGCGCAGAAACGCTATACTTACTAGGCGCAGAAGATTACTGCTAGTACAATAGTAGGAAAAGTTTTTGCCATCTTGTCACCAAAAAATAATCTTTTTAAGGAAAACTAGTGTCCACTCTGGCACTGCATGGGCCATGCACCACGTTACACTGTCCAGCAATTATGAGCGATTAACAGCATGGCTGGAACAGGCAAATTACGAACAATTTTTCTACAAAAACTATACTGCCGAGACAGTCCACGGGTTAGGAAAAGATGGTGCATATAGGGCTACGGATATGTAATCAAATTACTGTGCTCCACCACATGCTCTCTGCCATGCTTACCCTCCTGAGCTAAGATTCCCGTGCCCGAAAAGGATCGGGGATGAAATCCCGATGGAAATGGACCGTTTGTCTATAAATTCCCGTGCCCGAAAACTATCGGCTTGTTTGGGAGTGTGGTTGCGGTAGCTTTTTAAAGTGTTTATCGTGTTGAAATACATCAAAATGATATTTTTTTATTTTTTAAAAATCATTTTTGAAATCAGCACATCAAAATAATCTAAAACACATAAAAACATATTTATTTAAAATAAAATAAAAATTAAATTTCAGTTAAAAACCGGTGGGATCTCATTGCCAAACGGGCACTAATGCAATTGATGCGTGGTGAGGTGGATCAGAAGGTGACTGGTGGTGTCTCTTTGCTTTCATTACGATAATATTGGTTTTATTTACTTTCGGGTTGATTGTGAACTCGAGTGCAGGAAGATGATTCTAGCTAGGGCGGGCTAAGATTATTTATTTTGGTTATATTGTTTCTATATTCTGATTCCTAGCTGGTATCTTCGACTCTATGGTTTTTGCGCGATGATCACTGCATGGGCAGGAAAATAATATAAAATTAAAAGGTAGGGTGTGTTTTTTTATATTATTTACAGTTTTCGTTCTTAAAATCAGAAAATAGACCTTTTGCTTTTATCTTTTGTTTTGTTTTTTTTTTAAAAAAAAAAAACAGGCCATGACTCGACATCAAAAAAATACTTTAAAATAAAATATAATACTATTTTTTTAAAAACAAATTCAAAAATATTTTTAAAACACATTATTAAGATGTTAATTTGGCCACAATGAGGAGGAATATTGAATTTTAAAGCATGAGTTGTGAATAGATAAGTAAAAAAAAGTCTGAAATCATGGGTAATTTAAATGAGCCATAAATGTACTTGAGAAATATTTAAATAATTTAAATAATACAAATGAGCCATATTGGGTGAGATTGTTATCTAGTATGGAAGAATTTTATTGGTACGTCATAAATACAAATGACTGAAATGACATAATAAATACAATTAATTTAAAGTCTTAAGTTATGAGTATTTATTGTTTTAAAAAAAGAATATATTAAACTAGAGAATTGTCAAATATCAATGTGATTAATAGTGCATTCCCTCAACCATGAGAGGGACATTTTTTTTTAATGTAAAAATTAAAAAATAAGAACACAAGGAATTATTATTTTTAATGTTATTAAACCTGATTTAAATGGTCAGTCTTAAAATCTGCAACCTATCTCCTTGTCCACCTGAAGTTTTAAAATGTGTACTCCAGTTATTATTCATTTCAGTTTGTCAATATTAAATTTTAAAAATTAAAAGAATATATATTATTTTAATATATTTTTTAAAAATTAAAATAATTACTACCACAATATCAGACATCACATAAATTACCATTCCTTGAATTTTATTTTATTTTATTTTTGTTTTAAAATCATTTTAATTTCATAATGCGTACGAGAGAGGTGAAAAAACTCTAGCAAGTTCTTAGAGGTCAAAGATTCTGAGTTCTGAAACAGTAAAGTTAATTTAATCATTATTTCAATATATATATATATATATATATTATCTTAGAATAAAATTTAATTCAATATAAAATAGGCTGTGCCTGTGTCCCTATTTTACGCCACCACTTATCAACTTAATACAACCGTATAGCGGCCACGTGGTACCGGTATATGGGGTCGACGATAGAGATATGTTGCTTTAAGAGGAACAAACCCTAATCCAGGAAACACTACTCCGGTTAGAAATATAAAGGTTTAAAGTTAGTTACTAACAAAATCCCAAATTCCCCCCATAAAAATAAATAATTATTCTTTTAGCCACAGCATGTCTCGTCACAGCCAAACCAGACCCTGAGGAAATCTTTTAGGACCAACTACAAGTTCACTCCCACCTGCGATGGAATATTCAAGTCAGTCCCTTTTCGATTCTATACCTAATTTAATTATTATTACTATTATCAATCCTAGTGAGTATGTTTTGGGGTATTAAAAGAAACTAATACCACTCCGATTATATCATAATATATTATATTCTATTGCTTTAAATAATTATTATATTGACTTGAATCTGGCACTCCATGCGTATAAGTTTATATAATTGATAGTTTGGGGACTGGTCGATATTTTTAAACAGAAATAAGGGACTGGTTTGTATAAGGTTTCTCTGTGGCTGATAAAGATAAGGAAAGCAGGCACAGGATAATTTTAGACAGGGACGTTAACGACGTTAGGGAGCCGTCAGGTAGGGGCCCACGTGACAAGCAAGTGGGGGGTGTCAGAAAGTCTGGGAATGGACGGGACAAGTGACCTTCCCGAGGTGAAAAGGCTAAGAGAGTAATTGGAGGGTGAACCTTTCGCTCGCTGGTTGACGGAAGTTAAAGCAGAAGTACTGCGATTATACGTGTTGTGGTCCCCACTGAGTTGCAGTTTTTGCAGATTATCCTGTGGCTGTCGTTTCCCAACTCATTTACCGATGTGTCCTTTCTCTTCCTTCTTTTTACCCTGGTCAAAATTACTTTACTGATAATTACTATTCCTCGCCGAGTTACTATTCCTCGCCGAATTCCTAAAATACATATACAAGACAAGGTCTCCGTTATGCCTGATTGCTAGTAAATGGCAAGTACGTATTGCATGGTTTATTGCCTACTCCCCGTGGTAAACGGACACGTGCTGTGCAGTTTGCTTACTCCCCACGTTAATCAAAATAATAATTACAATATATTGCCTAGAGCATAATAAACAAACACCAAACCTGCAAATTCAATGGAAAAAAATTAAAACAGTCTAATAAGAAAGAAAAAAAAAAGATCTAAAAGAGAGGCATAAAAAAATAATATGAGATAACCTAGAAAAAATTTGCACCGTCTCATCTAAAATTAAAAAAAACGTGAAAAAACAGTAAACCAAGAGGTGATAATGGTATACCAAATTAAGAAATTTAATAAACCAGTACATGATGACAATATATAAAGCAAAGGGCTCTAAAAAAAAGTTAAAAAAAAAAAAAGAAACTACAATAGTAGGCAAACAAATTAACTCGTGGCCTTCTTGGTGTTGTTCAATACAAAGCAGAGTTGTCAGTATATTTTTTTTGTTCCGGCCAGAATGTTCTGTGTCATTAAAAAAATCGAGATAAAACGATGTCGTTTTTATTTTGGTTTTAATTCCGGCCTGTTCTGGAAATTCCGGCCGGAATGTCTCGGTACTGTTCCGGGTGTGCCGTTTCGGCCTTAAAATCCTCCTTATTTTGATTAACTTCTGACTTTGTTTCTAATTTTGAGATTATGTTTGTTTGACTTTGCGTTTATATTATATAATTTAAAGTTAATTTATCTTAAATTTTAATTATACTTGTTAAATTAATATTTTAATTTTTTTCATATATATGTAATTAATTATGTATAAATAGTACAACCCCGAAACGGCACATCAAAACATTCCGAAATCGAAACGTTCCGTACCAATAGAAAAATCAGAACGGCGACCGGAACGATATTGACAACCTTGATACAAAGTACTCAGCCAAGTGAGTTTTGCATTTAATGCATGGTAATTATTAAAAAATATATTTTTTAATTTTATTATTATTATTATTTTGATGTAATAATATCAAAACTAGTAGTTTTTTTATACCCCAATTCATCGCCATAAAAGCCTCTACGTACAAGAGAAAAAAAAGGAACAAAAAAACCTCAGCTTTATTAAAATCGACGAGAAAAATAAAAAAATAAGACATGAACAACTCCTCTAAGTGTCCGTTTGGCATTACGATCCCACCGGCTTTTGGCCGAAATTTGAAAAAAATAATAATTTTAAATGAATATGTTTTTGTGTGTTTTAGATTATTTTGATGTGCTGATTTCAAAAATGATTTTAAAAAAATAAAAAAACATCATTTTGATGTATTTCGGCACGATAAGCACTTTAAAAAACTACCGCAACTACACTCCCAAACAGGCCCTAAGCCAGATAGTCCTGAGCGTTATGAAAGAATTAATAACCAATTGACATCTAAGAAGAGACATTTGAATTCCGCAGGTCAATATAGAACTGAGTGAAGAGTTTGTTTTCAAGAAATTACCCGTTTAAGTTTTATAATTTTTAAAATTATTAAAAATTGATAATTAGTTGCAAGTTAACCCAGATATTCAAATTATAAAAAAAAATCCATCTCAGGCTGTACTTTTTAAAACATGCTTGCATCGCCTAGATGTTTTTTTTATAAATAAAAAATAATGTTCCCATGAATATAGTTGTCTCTAAAAATGAACAAATTTTAAATAAGCTCTACATAACAATCATATTAGTCATATTGGCTGTAAAAAAATAACAATTAAAAGGATGGGAATGGGATTCAACAGGGATTTTGTTTTTGAAGAAGTGTGAAATTATAAAAGAAAACCAATTTAACAAATGACCCAAAATAAAAAATAAAAATCATTTTTGAAACATGAAAAAATAAAAAGAGGTGAAAGTGAGTTTCTTCTTCTTTAGTCTTACAAATTATTCAAAATAAAAGAAAAAATTAAAAGGACATGAATCAAATATCAAGAAAAAGAATTAAAAAGAATTAAAACTAATTACCATAGAATAACCTGAAAATGACACTGAAGGGTGTATATATATTCAACAATAATAGTGTTATACCGAGCTAGCTTGTGCGTCAATGGAAATTCAATCTTTTATTTTAGTGTTTGTAAATGTGGTTAATATTGTTTTTGAAAATATTATTTTGTGTAGAAATGTATTAAAAAATTATTTTTTATTTTTTAAAATAATTTTAACACCAGCACGTAAAAATATAATATAAAAACACCAACTTTTTTTAATTTATAATAAAAAATATTTTTTTATTCACATCTACGTTGCCAGGACATTTTTTTCCCACCAATACTAGGATTTAGATTTAAAAAATAAAAGAACTTTCTTAATTACCGAACAATTTCAGAGGGTCTTCTGATATTTAGAGGATAGAAGGTCATGGTTTACAGTTTACAGTTTACACTACGGCGATGATTTGGTTTTTTAGGACAGTTCAAACTATGAAATTGCCCCTTTGACGACCCCAGGGGAAGAAAAACAATAATTACAAGAAAATATGAGTGTCCACCACGACGCCACCACCACCACCACCACCACCTTGCGAAAACGTACAACGACCGTAAACATAAACAAAAACAACATTAACACTACAAACCCCATTTTAGGCAACTAATCTCTGCACCAGAAACTGAAAGAGGGAGATGTGTTTTCTCATGCCTCTTCTAAATACAACCATGGTAATTACATTTCATTACCCTACCCGTCCCCTCCTCCCTGCATTGCCATATGGTTATAAAGACAGTCAATACAAAAACAAAGAGAGAGAGAGTGCTGAGAAAACGACTTGTTATAATTCACTAGTATGGCACTGGTTGCAATCATAAAATCATACAGACCCATTAAACCCAACTGTTATAGAGGAGAGAGAGAAGGGGACTCTGAGAAAGTTGCAGGTTTTGTAGCAGAGGTCTCTGACAGTAAGAGAGTATATATTTTAACTTTATTTATCAAATAATTCTCTCGCTCTCTCTCTATATAGGAGCTTGCTGTTTGTTTCTCCTTATATTTCTATCCTTTACAATCGTATCTTTTTGGTACTGATGAATACTCCATATGTCTACTGTTTTTCCTAGAGAGATAGAGAGAGACTAATGTGTTGCCAGAACGATGTGATGGAACGATATAAAGCCAAGCCAAGCCAGAATGAGAGCTAGTCATGTTATAACTGCATTACATCAGCCCAAAAGTAAAATAATTATATTCAAAAACAAAATCATAGCCCCGTTTGCATAAGCTCTTCTCTTTCTCTGAATTCATACCATTGTCGGCGACTTCTTCTCAATGCGAGCTTAAAAGGGTTTCTTCTTTCCCCAAGTTTTAAGTGACGGCAATGGCTGTTTTGGCTGCCTTGAGTGGTTAAGCTAGGAGGAGGGTTTGTTTGAACGATGGCTGTTTTTAATTGAGAAAAACTTGGCTTCTTGTTTTGCTAGAGCAGTGAAGTGATGGCTTTTCGTTTGGGACTTGTGCTATTGGTTCTTCTTCTCTCTTTCGTTGTTGATTCTGTGCATTCTGATGACGGTGAGCCTTGTTCTGTTTGGTTATTTGGGATATATATAGCAAGTCGTTGCAGTGCTATTTCAATTGTTTTTTTAATCCAAAGCACACAGCTTTGTTATTATTTTAAGCTTCTGCTCTTTTTCTGCAATTGTTTATACCACCTAGAGAGCCTTTTTTTAATGATACAGTTGTTATTGTGGACAGTAGGCCACTTCTCTTCTTTTATTTTTTAGTTTTTCCTTCTAAAACTCTCCCAGTTCGTGGCATTGTTTTTCCTCAAAACCCAGGCTTTGATAGTGAGTTTGTTTAGGTTCTTTTTCGAAGGTCGATTGTTTAATGTCAAAGCGTGGCTCTTTTTCCTTCCGAAAACCAGGGTTTGGCATTTTCAGGGCTCAATCGTTTTTGTAATATGTGATGTGTCTTTCTTGCTCTTCAGTGAGATTGACTCTTTTGATTACTATCTGTTGAATTATTGAAGGAGCTACGTTATTGGAGATAAAGAAATCATTCAGGGATGTGGATAATGTTCTGTATGACTGGACAGACTCCCCATCTTCTGATTATTGTGTTTGGAGAGGGGTCATCTGCGATAATGTCACCTACAGTGTCATTGCACTGTGAGTTTGTTTTCATTCTTAGAAGTACTTCGTTACATTGCGTTTTTATTCATGTTTGGCCTTTTCTGTTGTTTTAGTAATCTTTCAGGTTTGAATCTTGATGGGGAGATATCACCTGCAATTGGAAATCTCAAAGACCTTACCTCAATGTACTGTTCCTCACTACCGTTTTTCCATTTTGTAGCTATTTTGTTGTGCTTTTATGCCAAGCCTCCATCTGTTTCCCTCAAAATCCCCGGATGGAAAATCCTCCAAGGAAGTGATCTGCTATTTTGGAAGAAACATATGTTTCAAAACCTATTTTTTATTCTCTCCATTCTCCAATATTTAAAAAAATGGAGTGCTCACATTTAGTGCTAATGAGTGCCAACCTGGGTCAACACTGATTCTATAGTGTTTGCCTTGATCAGTGATCTCAAAGGAAATCGTCTCTCTGGCCAGATACCTGATGAGATTGGTGACTGCTCTTCCTTACAAGACTTGTAAGTGTTGTACCTGAAAGCACTTAAACCCCAATATCTCTGTAGATATGCTTGACATTTATCTCTGTTTAATGTTGATTGCATGGTGTAACCAGGGACCTCTCGTTTAATGAGATAAATGGAGATATACCATTTTCAATTTCCAAGTTGAAGCAACTTGAAACACTGTAAGTAAATTTTCAAGCATGCATGTTTTTGCACTTCAACTGCTGAATCTCTCTATTTTTTAATCTGAATTTTGCAACTCCATGGATTTTCAGAGTCTTGAAAAATAATCAGTTGATAGGACCACTTCCGTTGACTCTGTCACAGATTCCAAACTTGAAAGTTTTGTAAGATTTTCCTCCCTAGATTTTGTTTTCCTATTCTAATGATCAATGAGCTAAGACCTACACATCCCAAATTACCGGTTCCAGAGACCTGGCGCAGAACAGACTCAGTGGGGAAATACCAAAACTTCTTTACTGGAACGAAGTATTGCAGTATCTGTGAGTAAAGCATTAAAAGTTGTTTGAAATTTCCTCTCTTGTCTGTTGAAATTTTTTCAGAATATATTAATTCATCTTATGATATTTACTCATAAATCTTGATGCTCCACATTTCTTAGTGGCTTGCGAGGAAACAATTTGGTGGGTACTCTCTCTCCTGATATGTGCCAGCTAACTGGGCTGTGGTTCTTGTAAGTTTTCTTAGTATACATTGCTCTCACATTAATATAACAAGACTCTTTGCATCTTCGGGTGGATTGCCTAACTAGGTTCCTCCTAACATTGCAGTGATGTAAAAAACAACAGTTTGACTGGCAAAATTCCTGAGAATATAGGCAACTGCACTGCCTTTCAGGTCTTGTAAGTGCTTTATCCAACTCCTAAGAACTCATATTCTTCTTGCGCTTTTCTGTTGTTATTTGAGAGTTATAGGCCTTTCCCTTTTATTTGGCAGGGACTTGTCCTACAACCAGCTAACAGGAGAGATTCCATTCAACATTGGATTTTTGCAAATAGCTACGTTGTATGTGCTTGCATTTGGTTGAGTTTAAATGGGAGGATTGCCAGTTTATTAACTGTTAACAACTGATTATTATGCTAGATCATTGCAAGGTAATCAACTGACGGGGAAGATTCCATCAGTGATTGGTCTGATGCAGGCACTTGCTGTATTGTAAGTGCTATTTATTGCCTTTTTTTTCCTGACTCCCAAGAATTCCGAGTTCAAAGATCAATAAGTCAAGCTTTCTGGGTTTTGTTCCCTTATCATTTATTTTTCCTTCCATTTACTTAACCATTTTTTTCTGAATGGCTTGTTCATCGTATGTTGTTTTTTATTGTGCTGAAAAACCAGAGATTTAAGCTGCAACATGCTAAGTGGACCAATCCCTCCTATATTGGGAAATTTAACCTACACCGAGAAATTGTAAGTATGCGCTTGCCATTCTCGGAGTTCATGATTTATAGGTGCAACCTGAATATCGAGGATGAAAATATGGTGGAAGCAGCTGCTAGTATGTTGCACATGTCTATGATGGTAAATTTGATGTTGTATTGATTGGAATGGCTAAATTTTGTAGGTATTTGCATGGTAACCACCTGACTGGATCCATCCCCCCTGAGCTTGGGAATATGACAAAGCTTCATTACCTGTACGTACTCTTAAATGCTACTTTCTTTGGTCTCCTTCATTGCTAGAATACAAATGATCTTTTAGAGTTGTACAAGTCAATTGGCCAGCGCTTTATCGCCGGCTGGATCAATTTTTTAAAACATAAAGTGGGGAAAAAATATTTTTATTTATTTATTATTATCAACATTAAATAAAGAGATCAAATTGCCCTTGAAATGATGATTAAGCCCTTAAAGTCCAGTTTGGAAAGTGTTTTTTTTATTTAAAAAAAATAACTTAGACCCAAGCTAAGTGTTGCTGTTTAGCATATATGGGCATTTTAGGAGCTTAACTTTGCAGAAAAGAAGCAAAAGGACTTCAATAACCTTAATCAATTAAAAAATGGCTAATCCATAATAATTGAATATGGGCGGGTATTAAAGCCATTATAGAAAAAATCAGTAAATTTAATTTTGCAACCCATAGAAATTGATCCGGCTGAAGTTATGAAATATAGGTTAATATTTCAGATTCTCAACCCATTAAATTGAAACCCTGGTTCAATTAAGAATTTCATTTGTTAATGAATTTAATGCTTATGAAATTTTAAAAAAAATCCCAAACTAAAAAGAAAAATAAAAGCAAAAAAGAAGAAAAGAACCATCATCAAATATGAAAGGAGAAAAAATAGAAATGATGAAATTCAAAAGAAATTGAATTTTCAGAATGAAAGGAGAAAGACTATCTTAAATAAAAAAATCAAAAGAGTGATGATAAAATCTTAATAATAATAGACTAAAAATTGGAGGATGCAATTAAAATCAAACACATTATTTGATAACTGAACTAAAAGTAATAAAAAAATTGAGAGACAAAATCAGAAGAAAAAGAACTTGAAAGACTGATATGCTATACTGCCTCTAGGACCCAAAAATTATTAAAAAAAAAAACATTTTGAAATAATGACATCAAAGTCGTTTTACTATAAAAAAAATGATGAAAATACATGCCCCTTAACAATTCTAAAATGTCAAATGGTCCAGTTGAGAAGACTGTTTTACCCCCCAAAGGCAGTTTAATCGTGAATATGCTATTACAAGCATGGTACTTTATTTCTTAGTTCTCATTATATGCTTTATTTGTCATTATACTATATTGTATTTGCTTACCCATATCTATGAAGACGGCTATTCTTGAGATAGCAAAGTGTAATCCTAGTGAATGATGTGAAAATTCTATCCTTTCTTTTTCTACTTACTGAGCTGTTCTTTGCAGTACCATCTGCTCATGATGAATGTACAAATATATTGATCTCTTAAGTGCTTTTTTGCATTTACCAGGGAATTGAATGATAATCTACTCACAGGGAACATCCCACCAGAGCTTGGAAAGCTCACTGATTTATTTGATCTGTATGTTCTGATATCCTTGAGTGTCTCTTCTTATTATTCTTTGAATAATATATTAACGAGTGATGTTCTGGCAGAAATGTTGCCAACAACCACCTTGAAGGGCCTATTCCTGATAATCTTAGCTCATGCACAAATCTCAACAGCCTGTAAGTATTTTGTATTATTTCTGACACTTGAAAGTTTTAGCCATTTTAAGATACTCTCGACCAATTCATTTGATTTCAGCAATGTGCATGGAAACAAGTTGAATGGAACCATTCCGCGTGCTCTGCGAAGGCTTGAGAGTATGACAAACTTGTGAGTGGGCTCTCTAATTGTGGAACTTTATGGTGAATGTTTGATAGAGCTGGATTCTTTTAGAAATACTGGTCTATATCACTTTGTCAATATTTTCACAAGTGAGTTCATTTCCAGAGTTCACATAATTTCAAGCTATTTTGTTTCCTGACCTTCCTCAGGAATCTCTCTAGCAACAATATTAAAGGTCCTATTCCCATCGAATTATCTCGCATTGGTAATTTGGATACTTTGTAAGTATTAATTGTTCCTATATTAAAATTTGCCCCTCGTGTATTATACTTTTATAACAGATTACTTATCCCCTAACCTGATCAATCTTGCACAGGGATATTTCCAATAACAAAATTAGTGGATCCATTCCTTCTTCCCTTGGTGACTTGGAGCATCTTCTAAAGCTGTGAGTTTTCTTTCTAATCTAAAAGCTTTCGAGTTCAATGCTGAATAATTTCACCATCTTAAAATTCTATTTGCTGATATGTTGGTTGTGCAGTAATCTTAGTAGAAATCAACTAACAGGATTTATTCCAGCTGAGTTTGGAAACCTGAGAAGTGTTATGGAGATGTAAGGAATGATTATGTGTTGTTGTTAATGGACTCGAATTAAGATTAGCCCATTCTAATTGTGTTTCATAATTTTTCCTTGTAGAGACCTTTCAGATAATCATCTCTCAGGATTGATTCCTCAGGAATTAAGTCAAATTCAAAACATGTTTTTATTGTAAGCTCTTTAACTGCCCTAGTCCCTGAAAGGAATTTATATGCTGATGTCATTGGCATTTGTTATCTTCACAAAATTTTAAGAAGACTAGCCAGACACACCCTTCTTGATTGCACCTTTAAGCTAGGGTCATGATGGTTTGATGTCCATGTTGCCAATGATTTCAGTTAAAATTTCTATCATAAAATGCAGGAGGCTGGAAAACAATAATCTATCTGGTGATGTAATGTCTCTAATCAACTGCCTCAGTCTAAGTGTCTTGTAAGTTTACCATAAAAAGTTTCACTTTCCTCTGAATGATGCTTGATTTTTATTGTGCTTTTAAAATGGTATGGCTCAAATATTGACTCCATTAAACCCGTCTTGCTGCACCCATGCAGAAATGTATCCTATAACAATCTAGCTGGTGTTATTCCTACAGGCAACAACTTTTCAAGGTTTTCACCTGACAGGTTAGACTATCTGACTGCATACTTTTCAAAATTCTAGCTGCAATTTTCTAGTTTGCATTGTGATTATTTTCAGAAATAAGCTTGAATTTATTCTGTTTTACTGTTAACATGTTTCCTTTAATTAATATTTCAAGGGTTGCATCTAACTGATGTAACCTTCTGTGGCAGTTTCATTGGAAACCCAGGTCTTTGTGGCTCTTGGCTCAACTCTCCATGCTATGATTCTCATCCAGAAGAGCGAGGTATTCAGATGTATACTTTGTCTCAGCGTCATGGAAGTAACCTATGTGTTAAACAAGTCTCTTTAATTTCATGTATTAGAAGTAACCATCCAATATTCACCACAACAATGCTCTAGGTAAAGTTCTGGAAATTTGATTGGGATTTGATGCGAGTCCTAACACCAGCAATTGCGTGTAGCCTTGTACCATTTTATTTACCATATTGGGAACAACACTTGGTCCCAAAGTACCAAGTGTAAGATATAAGTTGTGATGGTAATGCCTTTTCCGCAGTTTTCATCCTGACAACTGATCTGTTTATATGAGATAGGAATTTGAATGTATTTGTGTCTTGCGAAATCTAGGGAAAAGGCAAATATTTCCTTAAGCATGAAATCATCTTCAGATATATAATTATTTTTGGTTTTGTTTGATGCAGCCACAATTTCTAAAGTAGCAATACTGGGGATTGCTCTCGGTGCCCTTGTAATTCTTCTCATGATCTTAGTAGCAGCATGCCGGCCACATAATCCAGCACCTTTCCCAGATGGATCACTTGACAAACCAGGCATCTTCTTTCTCTTTCCTTAATTGGAGGATGATAACCATGTTTGATGATTTTTTACTATGGCGGAGTTTTGCTAGTCTGTAATCTTCCATTAAAGGAAATTCAATGTTCCCTGTGCTTAATCTGAAATATCTGAAACATCTTAATAATCCTTCTTTGGGAGGTTTTTTTAGCATGTGATGAAAATTGCAACAATAGAAAAGAATAAAAATAACCAAAATGGAATCTGCATGCTTTTTAATTCGGTTTTTGCACGACCCACTTGTGATTTAGAAGTATGATGATCTTGCAATTGCAAATTATGCTGGCTGCTAACTCGTGTG
The DNA here is from genome assembly GCA_009078335.1 of Salix brachista. NCBI lineage: Eukaryota > Viridiplantae > Streptophyta > Magnoliopsida > Malpighiales > Salicaceae > Salix > Salix brachista. Next base: position 17,400,624 of record CM018577.1, on the reverse strand, counting down.
TTTGTTGAACAAACAGTTAGTTATTCAACACCAAAGTTGGTGATCCTTCACATGAATATGGCACTCCATGTTTACGAGGATATTATGAGGATGACTGAGAATTTGAGTGAGAAGTACATAATTGGTCATGGTGCATCAAGCACTGTTTACAAATGCGTCCTGAAAAATTGCAGGCCAGTGGCTATTAAGAGGCTCTATTCTCATTATCCCCAGTGCTTGAAGGAATTTGAGACAGAATTGGAGACAGTAGGGAGCATCAAGCATCGGAATCTGGTCAGCCTTCAAGGATACTCCCTGTCACCTTGTGGGAACCTTCTGTTCTATGATTATATGGAAAATGGCAGTCTATGGGATCTTTTTCATGGTGAGTTTAAGTTCATTCACAACTAAGTTCTCTCCTTGCATGCACCTACGAATTTTCTTCTAGATTCTGATATTGGCTGCACTGTTTGTTCTTCAGGCCCCATGAAGAAGAAAAAAATTGACTGGGATACTCGCCTCCATATAGCACTTGGAGCAGCACAAGGGCTGGCATATCTACACCATGATTGTAGTCCTCGCATAATTCACAGGGATGTTAAGTCATCAAACATTCTACTGGACAAAGATTTCGAGGCCCATCTCACTGATTTTGGAATTGCCAAGCGATTATGTGTGTCAAAATCCCATACTTCTACCTACATAATGGGAACGATTGGCTATATAGATCCTGAGTATGCCCGCACTTCCCGTCTCACTGAAAAGTCTGATGTGTACAGTTATGGAATTGTTCTCCTTGAGTTGCTAACTGGAAGGAAAGCAGTTGACAATGAATGCAATCTTCATCATCTGGTTTGTGTCCTCTTTCTTTCAATTCTGGTATTCCTTTTTTTAACATCTTCTCTCTTACAATGGAGGAAGTGCAAAGGCAAATCATGTTTCAAGTTTCAATTTCTAGCTTGACATGGAGTGATGTGTTTGCATGGAGGAAAAAGCTTGTCAAAGAAAGAAATGGTGCTACATACTATATATATTTATCAGTGCTTTGGAGTTGAGAGAAATGCATGTTCAAACTAATATATACAAAATATATACAGCAAGAATCGGCAATTAATGGCTGATTAATATCTGTTGACACAAACTTGTGTCATTTCTCCTCTTCATTCATGATTTAGATGCTCTGTTCATTTTTCCTGTTAAAAGTATAAATCTAGCATATTATTGCGTTACCACTTAGTTTTGGAAATAAATATTTTGTTAATTTCTCTGAAATATTTGTTTCTTATCTGTGTTAGATACTGTCCAAGACAGCTAACAATGCGGTCATGGAAACTGTTGATCCTGAGGTCACTGCTACATCTAAAGATCTCGGAGCCGTAAAGAAGGTTTTTCAACTTGCCCTCCTATGCACCAAGAGACAGCCAGCAGACCGGCCGAATATGCACGAAGTGACACGTGTCCTGAGGAGCCTTGTGCCCCTCATCACCCCACCCAAACAATGCGCCCAAGCTCCACCTGCCCCACTCCCATCTGCGAAAGTCCCATGCTATATCGATGAGTATGCGAATATCAAGACGCCACACATTTTGAACTGTCCCTCCATGAGCACTTCAGATGCCCAGCTCTTCCTAAAGTTTGGTGAGGTAATATCCCAGAACAGTCAATGACGGTGTAAAGGTGTAAAAAGTGGAATATTAATATCCCAAAGCATTATGCAACAACTGTTCTCATGCTTTTCTTGTTTTTGTTGGGGTTTTTGTGGATGACCAGTTAGTGGAAATGGTGTACAAAGATTTGAAATCCAATTATTGTAGCTAAGAAAAAGAGAAGGGCAGTTCTACTAAACCAGGAAATTTTAAAAAGGTTGCAATTTCAAGTTCTTGTGTTTGTGTGGTGTGCTTTAATAATCATGTGTAGTTTTGTCGGTCTCAGCTGGAGGACCCACTGGAGCCTGGTGGGGTTACAGCCTCAGGCTCTGACTTCTGAGAAGGTGGATGCAGCAGTCCATCATATGCGTAATCAGTAATAATTCACTGGTCCACCCATAACTGTGCTGCTTCGTACACACCTTTCTTGAAGTTGATGTTTCGCAGGGATAGATGCCTAGCTAGCTAGATAGCCTCTTATCAACTGAATCAATTTGGTGGCAATAATTTTTGCAGGGAGAAAGGCCATTTAAGTAGTCTTTTATGGCTCCTGGGGTCAAGACAAGAATAATTTATTGCTCCCTGGGCTGTGTGCCATCATCATTTGTCAGTAAAGATGTGTTTATATACAACTTACACGATATAAAACCCCATCAGCCCTGGGCCAATGTAGAGTTTGATTTGGAGTTCATAGAATTCTGTCAGCACGCTATCTGGTTAGAGCCTGTTCTCTCAAACAAGCCCTGGCCATAGAAAGGCTATCATGTTGCCTTTAGTTACTTGGTTGCTAGACATCAATTTAGGGTCTAGTTTATGTTTCAGAGCTTCAGCTATGTCAACTTTAGGCGCCACCCCTAACCCATGATGATACAATGATAGGATGCTTGTTCTACAATTTGTGATAAATGATAATGCTTGACTTTCAAGGTCTCGTTTAGTGTTGTTAATTTTGTTTTGTTTTGGTTAAAATGTTTTATACTTGTTAAAAAATAAAATAAAATGGTGTAGCTTTTACTTTATTTAAAATTTTGACTTGTTATGGAAATTTTACCTAAATATTGGTTGGAACATTTTATTTTTGTTTTACCCGTTTTGTTTCGGCCAAATAATATATTTTTAAATAATGAATAATTTTATAATATCAATAATATTTTTTAGTCCGACTATTATATTAAGATGAAATTTTATAAGGAGTCTATTGATATATTTATATGTACTATGTTAAAATTTAAGAGCAATCTGAGAATGTAGTGACCTTGCGAAATTGATGATGACGTTCTCAAAATATTATACATGTTCATAATTTTGTTCAAAAAAATCCTTTTATTGTGTATTTTTTTAGATTAAATGTACAATTCTAAATACTTTTATTTTTGGATTTAAACAAAAAATGTTTTTGAATATATATATATATATATATAACAGTATAACCTTGAAACGGTGCGTCGAAACGCTCTAAAACTAAAATATTCTATTCCAATTAAAAAAACAAAGCATTAACTGAAACATAATTGACAATATTGTTCGTGGTAACTAGATAGATTATTCCCAACAGTATTCCAATAGAATTTACGAATAGTTTGTGTAATAAAGTCACAGTTAAAGCAAACCTGATAGTATTCGCAAACTTTGTGTTGGGCTAAGGTGCCACCCATCTCGGTTTTGATGCACCACACCATCAAGTTCGTATGAAATTAACTTTGTTATTTTAGTTTGATGTGAATTTGATTGGAAAATGACAGGGACTGAAATGAGCTTGAAAACATCAAAGGGGTTTGGAGAAAGTTGGGGGGTGGAAGAGTTGCATTTGAGTTTTTTTTTTACTATTTAAATCTTTTTTCCTTGTTCAATTAAGAATTTCATTTGAGTTGGGGGTTGTGATATCTGAAAACAATAGAATTTTTTAAGGATTGTGTTTTAGAAAAAAAGATGTTTATGCTACTTTGATTCATTTCGTGTCTATATATTTTTAAGATGGTGATAACAGGTGAAATTAGAAAAAGTTTAAATTTTAATTTATTTCAAAAACACTTTTGAAAATGACAAACATGACCTAAATATGGAATCGCAACAAGATAATTGATCCAACTTGACATTTAAGTGACTGATAGTATGATTGATGTTATTTTTAAAAATAATTTTTATTTGAAATATATTAAAATAATATTTTTTTTAAATATCATTTTTGATAAAACACCAAAAAATTAAAATGATAGTTTTTTAAAAAACAATTTTTAATATCATCCTATGAAAATGATCTAAAAGCATTAATAAAATAAATTAAAAATATTTTTTTTTTTCAAAAATGGTTTTAAAACATATTTTTAGATCCCAAGTGTCTTTTAGATTTGTTTTTTTTTTTTTTTTTAAAATCAAATTAATATTACTGTGGATGCTTTTTCATGATCTCGTCATTTTCATTAACACTTTGAAATATGTTTTTTTTTTTTTTTTGAGAAAACATATGCAAAACATGGGTAACTGTACAAAAATGTACTTGCTGTACTGATGATAAGCTTGGAAATGTCTTATAAATTATTTATTATTTATATTTTTTAGCTATTTATTTATTTTTAAACTCTTACCATAAAAAGTGCTTTTGATTTTATTTTGTACTTTATTTTGAAAAGAAATGTTTATTTTCTTGCTTCATTACGAAGGACATAATTATTGATTGATTGCTGAAACATACTTAATTTTATTTGAATATCCTTAACAGCTCACAACACTTTTGATTCCACCTATTCAAGATTTTTTTATTTTTTTTTGTTTATTTTGTCTGGATTTTAAAACTAAACTAAAAAAAATTCATATAAAAACAAATAGAATCCATCATAAATGAATAAAAACACTTTCTTAATCTTTAATTTTATTATTAAGCAAATTAAAAACCCCAAAGTAAATAAAATTCCAGCGATTAATTAATAAATAACTGGCAAAAAATCATTTTTTTAATCATTGCTTTCCTTTTAATTTCTTTGAACAAACGTCACACTTTACGTGGCATCTCATCAACCTAATCAGCCTCTCAAGTTAAAAGATTTAAAATATTAATAGATGGATTTTACATTTATTTTTTCCTTTTTACATTATTTTAATATTTGTTTTTAAATAAAAACAAAACGAGAACACTAGCTTCACGGATTTTCATTACACCTGTCCAAGAAAGGCAAACCCTCACTCGCACTCCAAGGCCCAAAAGAAGGCCCAACCCAAGGACCAACCCAAGGCCCATCCCAAGGCCAGAAGAGATCGCAATGGCATTCTTTTCTCTGCTACGAGCGTTAACATCAGAGAAGGAAGCAAGATACCCAAATGTCCAAAAAAGCACGGTTCGACGTGTCATCTCAAAATACTCTTTCAAACAAATGTTTAATAAGAAGTTTCTTCTCCTCCTTTTATTTATTTTTGGACTAACACTGTAGAGCGCCTGTTAGGGCGGGAACCCGAAACTTCACCCATAAGAAATGCCTGTAGGTCTTCTCTCTCTTCTTCTAGGGTTTCTCTTTCAAAATATTATTTCAAAATTTTCACTTAGGCTTTTTGAGTTTCAATAATTGGTGACTTCACAGGAGCCCAAGATGAATCTGCGGAAAGGCTCAAAAGTATGGGCCGAAGACAAGAATTTGGCATGGGTTGCTGCTGAAGTAACGGATTTCTTAGCCAAACAAGTGAAAATCCTAACTGTTACTGGAAAGCAGGTGGAATTTGGTGTTTTTATGGTGTTTTTGCTGGTTTATTAAGTGGATTTTCTCTTCTTTTTTTAAGTTTTTGTTTTTGGTGGTCTAGGTTTTGATTGTGCCTGAGAAATTGTGTCCGAGAGATGCAGATGAAGAGGAGGAGCATGGAGGTGTTGATGATATGACTAAATTGACTTACTTGAATGAGCCTGGAGTGCTTTATAATCTTCAAAGAAGATATGCTCTTAATGATATTTATGTATGGATTTCACAATCCGTGCCTTTTTTCTTTTTTTTGTAAACAAGTGTCTGTTTTGGGGTGTTTAATTAATGTCTTTCGTCAAATATGGTAAATTGTTAGATTCATCATGGTGTTCTTGTGAGTAAGCTTTGTTGTTAGTTGTGGTCGTGATTGTTTGAATTTTAGGTATTTTAAGTTAATGTGGTATTGAGGGTACTTTTTTGTCTAGTATATTTAAAATTTGTTTAATTAGGTGTCCGAATTATGAGCTGGCACTTGACACGTCGAGCGTTTATGGTATGAGCAGCTCTTGTTAAGGTGCTGCTAACTAACGATCGATTTGAGTGCTTTCTGCTATTTGGTTAACCAAATCGACAAAATAAAGTAGTTCAATTCTTGAATTGATTTCTCATTAGGCAAGCCATGCTGTCCTTTTGGTATTGAGATCACGGTATGTAAATGGATAACGTGATGATTAACATGCATTTAGGTGATTGTTTTTGGCCCATTTAACTATGCTTTTATGTTGTAAACCATATGGTTGAATGGCGTCTTTTCTTAGTTGGGTGTCATTTGATCAGTCTACCATTCAATACCGAAACACTATAAACTAGGCTATCCTTCATTTTGTGATGATATTTATGTGACATATTCTGCATTTTGTCTTTGATAGACATACACGGGAAGCATTTTAATAGCTGTTAATCCATTCACCAAGCTTCCTCATCTGTACAACGTGCATATGATGGAGCAGTATAAGGGAGCTCCATTCGGTGAGCTAAGTCCCCATGTTTTTGCTGTGGCAGATGCATCATACAGGTATGTTGTATTTAGGATGTTTTCTTGAAATTTGAGTTGATTTGAGATATAAATCATTATCATATAAAGTTATTTATTGACTTCTGTTGGGTTTAAACTCCAGAGCTATGATGAGTGAAGGTCGAAGCCAATCAATACTGGTTAGTGGAGAAAGTGGGGCTGGGAAAACCGAGACAACAAAATTGATCATGCAATATCTCACTTTTGTTGGTGGCCGAGCTGCTGGTGACGACAGAACAGTTGAGCAGCAAGTCCTTGAAGTAAGACTTACACATTCTTTGTACCATTTGCCACTAGCCCCTCTTTAAAGAAGAAAGTGCATATACTCACTGTAAAATTATAAATTTACTTTTTGGTTATGTTTCCCAGTCTATATATGTTTGTACCCCATATTCATCTATCCTCTGTTAATTTCCCCCCTTTTGCTGGAGAAACATTCTCCAGTTGTTGACTTGTCTTTAACTTGCTATAAGGTGATTGGTGAAATTGGTCTTTATTTTTTTGTCTTTTTGTCGAGGCTGATTCACCCTTTTCATAATTTAGTCAAATCCACTCTTGGAGGCATTTGGTAATGCAAGGACTGTTAGAAATGACAACTCAAGGTGAGATGGAGTTTGTTTTCTAAATATACTCTCCTTTTACCAATCTGTAGCTCTAATTGCTAACCTAATCTGATGCCAGTTTTTCCTTTTCTTCTGTGCTCCAATAAATAAATGTTCTATACATGATACATTGTATTTTTTCTCATTACCCATGGTCCCATTTTCAATGAATGAGCCTGGGAATATGTAATGACCCATGGAAATAAAATTTTGAAAAAAAGAAAAGAAAACAGGGCATATGAAATGCAGACATGGGGAGAAAGCTGTAGGGTAATGAATATAGCTGAATCTAAGCTGAATACAACCATGAAGGGGAAAAAATATTGAAGGATTGGAGATAATGTGCATCAAATAAAGTCTTATTCAAGAAGAAATTTGATTAATCTCCACTTTTGGTTTTATATGATTGGATATTTAAGTGCGTTATCTTATATCTATTCTTATACAACTTGTTAACTTGCAATCCTAATTTTCCAGCAGATATATTTCCAGCTTTCTTAAATTCTCATTCTTTGTCTCAACAGTCGTTTTGGCAAGTTCGTTGAGATCCAGTTTGATGCAACTGGCAGGATATCCGGTGCCGCGATTAGAACTTACCTTCTGGAACGATCTCGTGTAGTTCAAATAACAGATCCTGAAAGGAATTATCACTGTTTTTATCAATTGTGTGCATCTGAGAGGGTACTCTCTCTTCCTTTCCTATCCTGTATTTTCTGTTTAGTGATATGTGGTGATGTTCTTACTGGCCGAGTCTTTGTGAGTTGTGTTTGCAATATGGTGCTTTGTCTGTGATGATGCTTTTCCTATCTAATAGAATTTTAAAGCTTACTGATATGTCTAGGATGCAGAGAAGTACAAACTGGATAACCCGCATCACTTTCATTACTTAAATCAAAGTAAGATATATGAATTAGATGGGGTGAGCAACGCAGAAGAATACATAAAGACAAGGAGAGCAATGGATATTGTTGGTATAAGCAATGAAGATCAGGTTTAAGCACCATAGAGTGACTTAGTTCTTGATGTTTGTTTCTTGCTTTTTCTTGGATTATCTTGTTGGTATGCTATTATACTCATTTTGCATTTGCCATGCTATTATCAGGAAGCTATATTTCGCATCTTGGCTGCAATTTTGCATCTTGGGAATATTGAATTTTCTCCTGGCAAGGAACATGATTCTTCCACCGTACAGGATGAAAAATCTAGCTTTCACATGCAAATGGCGGCTGATCTTTTTATGTAGGTGATTGCATTGATTGCTTGGGATTTTTTTTTTGTTTGAACAATCTTTGACATTCCACCAGCATTGAATCGGTTCTCTTATTTTTGTTTTAGTTTGGAAGTGAGCTAGCTAAATTTCTCATACTGTGTTTCTGTATAATTGGAAGTGAAAATGCTAGATAAAATTGTTTTTCACTATAGCGATAGGGAGGAAAAAAATGAACTTTTGAAATTGGAACATGGTCAGAAAATATTGGAACTATTCCTTTTATGGATTTTGTTTCATTAATCTAAAACACTTATTCTGTAGAGCTTTGCTTTAATGGGATTTCAAATATTGAAAAAACTAACAACTGTAGAATAATCAATGGGAGATGAGTACAAGCTGTCTTTACTGAGTTTGGCGGGGGAAATTCCTTCCTATAATGATTTTTTTAGCTCATTGGCTTTTAATTTAAGTTACTGAATTACTTTTTTTAATCAGGTGTGATGCAAACCTCTTGTTTGCAACATTGTGTACTCGTACGATTCAAACCCGTGAAGGAAATATTATAAAAGCTCTTGACTGTAATGCTGCTGTTGCTAGTCGGGATGCCCTGGCAAAGACTGTTTATGCTAGGCTGTTTGATTGGTACGCCCATTGTCATTGTGCATGAGAACAATTTCTTTATATTTTTTCGATAGTTTTCATACTTTAAACTTGTCTGGTTTTGATGTTTCTTTAGGCTTGTTGAGAAGGTTAATAGGTCTGTTGGGCAAGATCCAACTTCCCAGATACAAGTTGGAGTATTGGACATTTATGGCTTTGAATGCTTCAAATATAATAGGTAATATCTCTTAAATGCATTACCCTGTTTCAATTGTGTCTTTCAGACCATTGCTATATCTTAAGGTGTAATCTTATTGAGCTTCTCATGTTGCCTTGAACTTGCTTGGTATTTGAAAGTTTTTTTATATTCATGATTTTTACACGTGGTCAACTGTTCCAAAGAATTTATTGTGGAATGCTGTTTGTCTCTAATGTAAGTGATAAACTTTGTATTGCGTGTCACCTTTACTGGCAGTTACGTTATCTGATTATCACTTCGAAAGATTTTCTATTGCCTTTTCGCATCTCAATTGCAAGATTATTGGCCTTGAGTCATGTCACTTTTCCTCCTCGCTAATTTGATTTTACCATTTTCATCAACAGTACTTTTGTTTTTACCTTACGTCTACTGAGTGATTAATGTTTTCTGTTCTGCAGTTTTGAGCAGTTTTGCATTAACTTTGCAAATGAAAAACTTCAGCAGCATTTCAATGAGGTGCGCAATGTTGTCTTTTGCGATGCGATGGCATTCACTAAATCTATGCTGTCTTATTTTCTTCTTCCCTTTGTTTCAGCATGTATTCAAGATGGAGCAGGAGGAATATAGAAAAGAAGAAATTAATTGGAGCTACATTGAGTTTATTGACAATCAGGATGTTCTGGATTTAATTGAAAAGGTTTTTCATCTGTTTCCCCTCTGAAAAAAATGTTATAGTTCAGCTAATCTGTTCTTCCCTGAACTTGTTTGCAATTTCCTGCTGATTTCTCATTCCCCTTCTTATTGATAATAATACTTTGGATCAACAAACAAATTTAGTCCATGTTTCCCTTTGGTATGATGCATTTAATGATACTTGATGCCATGCTTGCTATTGAAGATGCTGCAAGGACAAGCAATGGCTTAGGAGTGAGTGTTTGATGCCCTACCATTTTTGTGATTTAGCTAGATAATTACTTTAGCATGTCCTAGAGATATTAGGATTGTGGTAAAAGGACTTCTTTCAGGAACAGATATTATGTACTGCAATAAATTTTAGCATGTGTGACCATATTTTTTGATGAATTTATATTATCTGATATGTACTCAAAAGGGACAATATTGGCCTATAAATTTACATTGTTTGACTTGAAATATCCGAGCATATCCTTGTAGGGATCTCTCTCTCTCTCTCATGCTGAAAAAAATAAAGGAAATTGAATGTTTATTGGGGAATATGTTTCATGTCTGTAGTTTTGGTTTTCTTTTCTTTTTTGTTTCTAGATATTCCACCTAAGTCTTAGACTTATGTTATCGTGTACTTGTTTGCAGAAACCTATTGGAATAATTGCTCTTTTGGATGAAGCTTGGTACTGTTTGAGTTCTTCCCTATAAATTGGTGTGTTTTCTATATGAAATTGCTTAAGTGAAGTTGATTTCATTTTTTCTGCAGCATGTTCCCAAAATCAACACACGAAACTTTTTCAACCAAGCTATTTCAGAATTTCCGGGCCAACCCAAGGCTGGAAAAGGCAAAGTTTTCAGAAACAGATTTTACCGTTTCACATTATGCTGGCAAGGCATGTTATTTGTCTCTATATTACCTTAAACAGAACTTGCAAAGTGAATTTTTTTACAAAGAACTGTTTTTTTTTTTGCAGGTTACTTACCAAACAGACACCTTTTTAGATAAAAATCGTGATTATGTTGTTGTAGAACATTGCAATCTCATGTCTTCTTCGAAATGTCACTTTGTTGCTGGTCTTTTCCCTTTGCCTCCTGAGGAGTCTTCAAGATCATCATACAAGTTTTCATCGGTGGCTTCCAGATTTAAGGTAGAGAACTTTTATCTTTCTTCCATTATCATTGTAGTATTATGCAGTTTTGTTCATAGTTGTCAATACCGTTCCGGTCGCCGTTCCGGTTTTTCGATTGGAATGGAACGTTCCGGTTTCGGAGCGTTCCAGCGTGCCGTTTCGGTGTCGTACTGTTGATATATATATATATATATATATGAAAAAAATTAAAAAACAAAAAAACAAAATATAATTTTTATTTTTTATAAAATCAAAGTTGACGCAATTTTTTTTTATAATATATATATTTTTAATTTTATATATATATAAACTACAAGTTGTAACGTTAAAGTTACAAACAATTGATTATTTGATTTGTCCAGCAGACAAATCACTGGATTGATTTGTCCAGCTGGACAAATCAATTCTATCCCACATCGCTAGATTGTGGGATAGCTTTAGAGTCTGTAGCTTTAAAGTTTCAAACTATCCCACATCGGCCAAAAAGGATTTCAGCCAAAGAGTTTTCTCTATAAATATAAATCAGGAAGTGACTATATAACATGCTCACCGGGTCTGTTTTTAGGCTCAGTGAATTTTATGTATAAATAAAAAAAATTAAAATATTAATTTGATAAAAATAATTAAAATTCTTGAGAAGAATTTTTTGGCCGAAACGGAACGCTCGGAATTATTCCGAGGCGTTCCAGCCGGAATGTGACCGGAATTTCCGTAACGGACCAAAATTAAAACCGAGATGAAAACGACGCCGTTTTGTCTCGGTTTTTTGAACGGAACGGAACGGAATTAACAACTATGGTTTTGTTAGTTGTTTGCAGAGTAGAGAATAACAAGGAGCAGTGAAAGCAGAAACAATTCGTATTCCTTTGACTGTTGACTTTATATTAAGATGCTTTAAGCAAATTAATCATAATAGCTATGATGGTATTTTTATGGATATAACCCTTGGGTTGAGTAAACCATAAGGCGTCATGGATGGTTTTACAAAACAAGTCATTGTCCCTTTCTATGGTGAATTTTTTCCCTGGATTATACTATAGTATAACACTAGTTAAATTGCCTGCATTATGTTGCGGGCTGAGTAAACAATTTTTATAGCTATTGGAATTGAAACAATTAATAGGTTTAGTTAGTTCAAAAATAAAATATAACATCTATGCATGCAAGGTTTGATATAATAAAACATATCAACACCTTATTATAACAACAACAACAACATCGAAGGCTTAACATCTAAAAATATCATTACTATTATTGCCAAAACAATAAAAATTATTAAATTACCTTGAGGAAAAAAAACTCGAAAACATTAACAAAGGAGGAAGCAAGAAAAAAACAAAAATTATTAATATTATTGCGTTAATAATGAGAAAAAATTCAATCAAGGAATAAAAAAAGCCTAAAACCTTTTAACAAAAAAAAATATAAAAAATAAAAATTATTAGCTCAAAAAAAATCATTTGAAGTGAAAATAAAATAAAAAATTAAAAAAAAAACAAAAGAAAGAACAAATGAAAAGACAAAAGAATTATCAATTTTCAAATGATCATAAACACAAACTAAAATTTAAGAATAATTTTTTTAAAAAAAATGCTACCTCAACAAAAGAGAAAATAATAAAAATTAAAAACCAAAGCTAAGAGCACACATATATATAAACATGGACAAAAATAGGGACTATTTAAGAAATAAAAAAAAATAAAGGAATTAAAATAAAAAATTAAAAGTATAAAGGATGAAATGAAAATCAAATATATTATCATTTTCAATTAAAGGATAAAATTGAAAAAATAAAATCTTTTGTACCAAGAATATTAATGGATTTAAAACAAAACCAAAATTAAAAAAATAAGATTGAAATGAAAATGTAATATATAATCAATTTCAATTGAAAGACAATTGAAACTAATCAAAACTTACATGACAGAAGTAAGGACCATGCAAGACAATTAAAAGAGCAATGACTGAAATGAAACAACCATAAAACTGAGGGGCTGTTGTGTAGTTTAGGATGAAGGAGAGAGAAAAAGAGAAAAAATAGCTCAACCGCCCACCGTGTGAGGCCACGTGTCACCATGAGGAAGAGGACATGGCGGCGCATTCACGGAGACACCGGATGGACATTTTCCGCCACCGGAACACGCCACGCACTGCCCAAAGCGAGCGTGAGGCTGAATATTGTCGGTATGCGTGTAAGACGTGCACAATATTCAACACTAAATAAAAATAAAAATGGTAATTTACCGGAACACCCCTACAATCAACTCTTCAATTTTGTCTTATTAGGGGGCAAATTAGTATTTAGACATTTTAAAAAAAATGTGAAATGTACGAAACACCTTCGCAGGCAAGCCATGATTTTTGTCTTATTGGGGGTAAAAGGGTTATTTCAATGTGCAATGAAATGTGAAATTATTGCAGTAGCCCCTGACAACTGCTATTTTTTGTCTTTTTTGAGGGATAAAAAAGTTATTTCACTATGCAAAGAAATATAAAAAAAATAAAAAAACCAGTGATCTGATTGAACCAAACCGACCCTAAATGAACCGACCGAGCAATACTTTTGTAATCTACAGTGAAAACACTCACAAGCTACAATAACCAACCCTGACCTCTTTTAGTAAATAGTGTAATTTTTTGTTGGTATGAATTTGATATGCATGCTAAGCATTTAAAATTATGTTGGGTGGATGGCTAAACCACCAATAGGAGGGAGGGAGAGAGGGCAATGTAATTTGAGGAAGAAGCTTATCACTTCCCCATCTTTGTTCTTTGATTGTTTTGTATTCATTCCTCCATTTTCTTAATAGTTTTGGAGTGGGAATGATGTCAAGAATTTTTTTTTCACCGTTGTTTTTCTTGTTTTTTCCATCAGGTTATAGTTTGCAACGTGGATGCTTGATAGCTGTTTTTAACTTGTTAATGTTGACGCTGTAAATTATTTTATTTTTTGGTTTGCAGCAACAACTTCAGGCACTTATGGAGACCCTTAAATCAACAGAGCCTCATTATATACGATGTGTGAAGCCAAACTCTATGAACCGACCTCAGAAATTTGAGACTTCAAGCATATTACATCAACTTCGCTGTGGGGTTAGTATATCGTAATTGTGTTTATGTGCTTGTTTAACATCATTTCTCTTGCTCACTTGAGTTTCTGCAATTGTATATGATCATTATCCATGATTCTTATGAGATAAGAGTCTTAAGTTTTTTTTGTTATTATTTGATCTTTGTTTAAATGGATGGCTCATGTTCCTTAGATTTTAACTGTACCCACTGTTAGATTTTTCTAGTTTATTCATTTTTTTTCCTTATTGGAACATTCAGTAGACATGTTCATTTTTTGTTTGTTTAATTCTCGTAAGAGCACTGAAGGAATTGAACCTGAAAATCTCCTACCAAAATACTGGAATATTTATCAATATTGGTTGATGATAGAACAATAGTAAAATGAAGAACCACCAACTATGAAATGCTTGTAAGAGATCCTTACATGTATTAAAATTTTGATTTACACCCCTCCATCGCAGAAGCTAATTCTATTTTAGATCCTTTTGTCAAAATTATCCTATTTTTCATCCAATAACAATTGATAACATGCCAAAAAGAATATATAATCTCTATATCTAGACATGCACACATGAACATGAATACACTTTCTCAATATTTTTTTATAAAATGAAAATTATATTGGTAATGGAAGTACACTTTTTTTGTGCCAATGATAATACAAAACATAATGGAGGTTATGATGGTAAAAGAACAATGTATTCTCTTTTTCCTAAGGTTGTGATGCCACGTCCCAGGACTGTAGTTGTAAAATTAGCAATCCAGATAGAAGGTTCAAATACTAATTGTTTGGTGGAGAGGTATAAATCAAAATTTTAAAATGTTTGGAGGTTTATCAATGAAAGCCTCACTCACAAAGATGTGCATATGCTTTTACCTACAGAAGAATTACATTTTTAGTTGCCCAAAAGTTGACTTGTATACAATGTGCACCTTGTACTCACAAAGTGGTACTGTGAGCGTAAGGTGTGGGATCCAGTTTACAAGGAATGGCTCTAGGAGTATAAGAAGTCCAATTCAACTCATGCAAGTCTAGTGTTAAATTTATTACTTAATCTATACAAAAAAAGGTTACGGGGAAGATGACGTGTATAATTTGGTCCAATTGACACTTTTTAAAGGACTATGGAATGTATGGTTTAATCTAGTGAAGAATGGCCCTAAGTGAGATAAGGACGGCTGGGGCTGTAAGATGCATGGTCTAGTCTACATGAGAATGGCCAATGTATAACCAAGTTCGAGCAAAAATGACCATGTGATTGTAGATGTATGGATTAGTTCAAGCGTCTTTCTTGATAAATAGTTTACCAGCTAGGGTACCAGAATGCTATGAGCACATGATGCTACTATGACCTGGTCTTGTCTTGAATTGATGGTGATCACAAAATTCATGTCATGGTTGCTTATGTTCATGTAGACAAGCAGATGTCTCTTTAATTTTCTTTCATTTACTGTGTGCAATTCATTGTTACACTGGCTGGAACTATGCATTTTGTTCTTGCACATATCTATCCATTTATTCTAGATTTTTATTCCTCACTGCATGCTGAAAGTGGTGTACTGCTTCTTTTAAATATAAATGCTTGCAAATTAGGTTGATATAATTATTATTAAAATTTGGGACAGGGTGTGCTGGAAGCTGTTCGGATAAGTCTTGCAGGTTACCCTACTCGAAGAAGCTACACAGAGTTTGTGGATCGGTTTGGATTATTAGCTCCTGAATTTGATGGAAGGTTCTGTTCTAAATACCATTGTTTTTATTGGAAAATCTTTACCAATGATTCTAAAGGATTTAGTGTTTTGTTACTATGAATGGATGCTGGAGTTATTTGTTGTCATGCTTTAATTTTTTCATGTTTCCTTCACAAAAAGGGTAAAGGACAATGGTTAGAGACATAATTTTTTAGGATGATCAGTTGTGTGTGCTCGTGCATGCATGCATGAATGCTTTTTTTGTCTCTCAAGTGATCTTGAGACAATTTGATTTGTTTGCACTGTTTTCTTTACCATCTTTTCCTAACTTTTTGTTTGCTGAGAAGTTCTACTTTTACTCAGTTGCAGTTATGATGAAAAAACTTGGACAGAGAAAATTCTGCACAAGTTAAAGCTCGACAATTTTCAGGTACTACTGTTTAAGAATTGGGTATCAAGCTTTGTAATATCATTAATGTTTTGCTTATTTTGTTATTGTTTCCAATTCTCTGCTTTTAAATTTATTTTTATTTTGCAGCTAGGCAGGACCAAAGTGTTTCTCAGGGCTGGTCAGATTGGCATTTTAGACTTGCGACGGGCTGAGGTTCTGGATGGTGCTGCAAAGCGTATTCAGCGTCAACTGTGCACATTTATTGCACGCCGAGATTTTCTTGCAACACGCGCTGCTGCGTTTGCAATTCAATCATACTGCAGAGGTTTGCTTTTACTTGCTGCATTTGACCTCATCATATTTGTAACGTGATTTTTTCTCTTACAAATTAGCATTCTCTTCACTCTTCCCATCATACCTCTTCATTATTTGTGCAACTTTGAAAATGGTTTGTTGTATCATTTAGTTTAGGCTTAAAAGGCTGGTTTCAGTTTCATAAATGCCTACAGGGTCTTATATGTTTGATTATACAGGAGGGTTGTGTGTAGGATAAAGCCCATAGCTACAACTAGTG
The DNA here is from genome assembly GCA_009078335.1 of Salix brachista. Lineage (NCBI taxonomy): Eukaryota > Viridiplantae > Streptophyta > Magnoliopsida > Malpighiales > Salicaceae > Salix > Salix brachista. The sequence continues at coordinate 17,384,105 of CM018577.1, read as the reverse complement.
CCAAAGCAAGATGCTTTGTCTTGTCATTCCAGAAGCCTTGCTATTCCTATTAACTAATTTTCTATACCAATTGCCTACGGCATCTATATATATCTAGCTCCCAAACTCTTTTTTTGCAGCTCTTCTAACTAAGCACTCAGACCTTTATGTGTTGTTAATGGTTTATCTTTAATTACACCACATTTTATCAGATGGACATTTCCCTGCATCTCTATCTCTATTTTATTTTGGTTTAGCTCTATGGGGTTGCTATATATGATATATTTGTAGGTTGCCTTGCTCGAAAAACGTATGCTGCAAAACGAGAGAGAGCAGCTGCCGTTTCCATACAGAAGTATGTCCGCAAGTGGCTATTAAGGCGTGCTTATTTGAAACTGCTCTCAGCTGCTATTTTCATGCAGTCAAACATACATGGTTTCTTGACTCGCAAAAGATTTCTGCAAGAAAAGAGGCAGAGAGCTGCCACCCTAATTCAGGTAAATTTTCCAGGTGTAGAATTGTGTTTGCGATTTTCTAATATTTTGATGGTGATGTTATGCATATTTGTGTACTAAATAATAAGGCCACCACATTAAGAGTGAAGAGGCTAGATCATTAGTCATCTCAGTGGGAATAAAAGCTAATTTATTTTATTTAAAAATCTTTGCAAGGATGTTTATGTAATGCATTAAATGCCTAAATTTGGCTCACCACCTGTTTTGAATGATGGATTTATTGGATGACCCAATGCTCAATTTTGTTGCAAATATTGTATTTCATTTGCCAGTTACTTAAAGTGTTAAATTAGTTTTGGACTGTTACTTAAATTTTCGTTTTTTTAATGTGTGATAGGGTTGCAGCTAAAATGTTATGGAAATGTTGGGGTATTGTCTCCTGAGAGTGTTACAGGGTTTTGTGTGATTTTTCTTGGGACCTTAAATTAGTTATCTGAAGTCATTTTCACTGCCATGGCCAATGCCTTTGGGGGTTGTTTTTCATATGGCTACACTCATCTGATTTCCCATTGTAATTTTATAATATAAATTGCTTAGGCTCGTTGGAAGATTTACAAGTTCCGCTCAGCTTTGCGACATCGCCAGGCTTCTATCACAGCAATACAGTGTCGTTGGAGGCAAAAGCTGGCAAAAAGAGAGCTTCGAAGGCTTAGACAAGTGGGAAATCAATATTCTTTTCATATCTATTTGAGTTTAGCTTTTCCCCTTTTATTTACTCTTTGTTTATTACCATGCAGGAGGCTAATGAAGCTGGTGCCTTGCGTTTAGCTAAGACTAAACTTGAGAAGCAGTTAGAAGATCTCACATGGCGGGTGCATCTAGAAAAAAGATTGCGGGTATTGCTTTGTCTTGTGATGCTCTTTTGGTACTGTTATTAAACGCTTTTGAATGCATTTGAAAAGTTATGCCTCATTAAACGCATATATAGACATAAAGTTTATGTCCTTTTCATTCTTCAAAAGATAAAAATACAGTTTATTCCTCATTTCCCTGTCTCCTGTCTGTGTATCTCGACTCCAAATTAACCAATATGAAAGTTTTCTGTGGAGAAAGGGTTGAGTTAATTATTGATTCAAGCTTCACTTGTTTCTAAATAAGGCACAATTTATTTTTTTCAGTAGATTTGATTGGCTAGTTACTATGATCGATTCAACTAAATCTCGCAATGCTCATTTACTGAAACTCTCATAACTTTGTGTTTTGTGTTGAATATCCTGTATCTGGAACACAGGTATCAAATGACGAGGCTAAATCAGTTGAAATTTCCAAGCTTCGAAATACCATGTCATCGATGAGCCTTGAGTTAGATGCATCTAAGTTGGCTACAATCAATGAATGCAACAAAAATGCAGTATTGCTAAAACAATTAGAGTTGACAGTGAAGGAAAAATCAGCTTTGGAAAGAGAACTCATTGTGATGGCTGAACTGAGAAAAGAAAATGCTTTACTAAAGGTGATTGGCAAGCATATATGCAAATTTATTTTTTTATTAATTGTGGCTTTGATTGGCCATGCTTGTTGGGTTCCCATTGCTCTTTTATTTTGGTTCCACATATTATAAGAATAAACTTTTATTATAAAACATTCAGTTGTCATAAATTAGGTATCCTCTTTTTCTTAGAAATGTTTAGAAAGCTTTTCTGGAACTAATTGTAAGTCTACACATGTTTCAACATCATGGGTTAGAAATTTTGGATGAAAATACCATCAAAATATCGTGTAAATGAGTTACAATAGCTAATTTTTGTCAATGAAGCAACTTGCTTGGCAGAAGTAAAAATCAGTATTGGTGATATCTGCATCATAGTAGTGTTAACTAGTAAATAACCAAGCTCATATTTATAAACAAGATTTTGATCAAGGTGTAATTTGTTTGAATATATTTTACATTTTCTGTGCTTCTTGCCTAAACTAAACTGAATGCATGTGGGTAAAGTTTTAATGGCTAATATGATTTTAGGATTCATGAAGGAAACTTCATGCATATTGAGTTCAATTCTAATGGCCATGATTATGATGTTTTTAGGATTCATGGTGGAAACGTTTTGCATATTAATACAATTTTAATGGCATTGATATTCTTAGGAGTGTTTGATATGAAGAGTTGTTTGCTCGTTTCATTTTGAATAATTTTTGAATGGAGGAGCACCATCTCCTTCTCATTTTTTCTCCTTTTGGTTTCCCATGGTCCCATCTGCTTTACTGTGGAGTGCTTTCTAATGAAAACATTTGTTGCGTTTACAGAGTTCTTTGGATGCCTTGGAAAAGAAAAACTCTGCTATTGAGCTTGAGCTTATTGAAGCTCAAAAGAATGGTAATGATACCACTGTCAAGTTGAGGGAAATTGAAGAGAAATGTTCTCAGTTTCAACAAAATGTTCGAAGGTATTCATCAGTTGAAAATAACAATACCAGTCACCCTTTAATTTTGTAAACAGCAACATCCACTTGATCAATGTTCTCATGCACTTGTTCATTCTTCTGAATTTATTGGAGTTTGCTGCTGTTTCCAAGGCGCAAATTTGAGATTCTTGATTGGTATTTGCATCGAAGACTTGATTTTCAGAACTGTCAATTGAGAGTGTATAATTTTTTTGCATATTTATGCTTTGAGGAAACAGATGGTTGTTTCATAAATTGGTTAGTTGGCCTCTATAAGGTTCCCTCCTGCATAAATGTAATCCATCTGAACCTTACTGTGGATTATTGTTGCAGTGGCTTTTCACTTTTTCAGGGGTGGGGTGTTTATAAAGCTGTTCTTGTAATGAACTCTTATATCCTGGTATCTTTGTAAATAATGTTTCCCGTATTACAGTCTTGAGGAGAAGCTTTCTCATTTGGAAGATGAGAATCATGTTCTTCGACAAAAAACTTTGACCCCATCCTCGAAGAGCAACCGCCCTGGTTATGTGAGGGCATTTTCCGAAGTAAGTTATTGCAAACAAAATTCCATACTTGTCTCCCATATAAAAAAAAATCATTCTCTCAATACCTGAACATTGGATGTATGCCTGGTTGTGTTACTTGTTTTCTTATTAAAAACTTCAGTTTTAGGTTGTGGTACTAGATATGTATTCTCCTTTTCCATAGATATAGGGAGAATTTTCTTCTGTAATGCTATTTGTTTTTTGACAAAACAGAAAATTTCATGGATAATCCAGTGTTAATTGATTCTGTTGTTTTATTAACAAAACAGAAATACTCTAGCGCGCTAGCTCTTGCCCACTCTGAGCGGAAGTCTGCTTTTGTAAGACATGTTTTTTTTTAAATATTTAGAGTTTAATGTAGTTGCGAACCATATTGTGTTTCTCAAGGACAGTATCTTCTCTGCAGGAATCTCCTACACCATCAAAACTTATTGTGCCTTCCTTGCATGGTTTGTCAGAATCACGTCGATCAAAGTTTACAGCTGAACGTCACCAGGTTTCTTTCCTTGTTTGTGAAGCCTTCAGTTCTAAGAAGTGAATTTTCATTGACACAGAACTATGAATTCCTCTTGAAATGATATCACCTAAAGAAGTGAATTTTCTTTGGCATGCAGGAGAACTATGAATTCCTCTCAAAATGCATCAAAGAAGATTTGGGTTTTATTGATGGCAAACCACTAGCAGCTTGTATCGTATACAGATGTCTTCTTCACTGGCATGCTTTTGAATCTGAGCGCACAGCCATTTTTGACTACATTATTGAAGGAATTAATGAAGTTCTGAAGGTCAGTTACATGCTTCAGTATAAAAACAACTGTCCTGAAAACTCTCTTTTTTTTTTTGTAAAAGAAATTGTTCTTTTCACTTCAAGTGATGTTTCTCAACCTGATACTGGGTTTGGGTAATGAATCTTGGTTCTTCTTCTATTCCCCCTAATTTACTTTACTCTTGTCGCTAATTCTCTTGTTACTCTCTGATATCTCAATATTGTAAGGAAATATTCACAACTTTCTAGGGAATCATTGGAAAAAACATTTAAATTTCAGTTTCAAAACCAATTTATCTTTCCCTTCTTAACCGCCCACTCTAGAAAACATCTCTGTACAATTTATTAATGTTTTAACTTGAAAATCTTGTGTTGGACAAAATGCTCTGGGGCACTCCAAAATCAAAAATTTCTCAAGGGCATTGTACATATTTTTCTACCCCGAGTCTGGCCGAGTGATTTTTTTCTTAAGGATACAATATATACATCTATTAAGTTATCCAGTCACAATTTTTTCAGGTCGGGGATGAGAACATAACGTTACCATATTGGCTGTCAAATGCCTCAGCACTCCTTTGCCTTCTCCAGAGGAACTTAAGGTCAAACGGCTTTTTGACTGCAGCTGTTCCATCTTCCACATCTTCTGGATTACCAGGGAGGGTCATTCATGTGAGTTTGTGTAAAATTGATTTTTTTTTTGTTTGCAGCATGCATACATATAATACATTCTTTCAAGGCTTTATTTGGTACTCTTGTGCAGACTAAAGGAGAATATATGAAAGGCATTCTAATCCTGCTGAATATCATTAAGGGAAATGCCCTAAAACCTTCAAATCAGTACACCACAAGAACACAACAAACACTACACACATCCTACACAGCTGGACAACTTAGAAACAGATGGCTGGGTTTGTGCCACTCAAGAGTTTTAAACTTCAATTACAGGAGAAAAGGGATTTTCCCAAAATAGTTTCTTCTCTGCTTCACAAAAAAATAAAAAAATTATTGGCGGGATATGCAAGAGTTAGAGATTTCCACTAGAAAGTAGTATTTTTTTGTTATTTTAGAAATGCAGCATTCTAGCATCACAAATCATCATTTTTTTTCTGAATTTACTGCTGTGACATTTTTTTTTTTTTATGAATTTGAGTGAGTCCAGCTGATTTGAGTTTGCTATGCTTCCCAGGGTCTTAAATCTCCTTTCAAAATAATGGGATATGAGGATGGTATGTCACATGTGGAAGCAAGATATCCAGCAATACTATTTAAACAACAACTAACTGCTTGTGTAGAGAAGATTTTTGGCTTGATTAGAGACAACTTGAAGAAAGAATTATCACCACTGCTGGGTTTATGTATTCAGGTGAGTTTTAGCAAATCCAGCATGGGCTCTCAATGATAGTTTTATTGTTATCTTTCCCTGTCTTGACTGCCTAATTGTAATTTTGGGTGTAGATTTCATTGCATATACAAAAAATCTGTATTCTAGGTTGCATTCCTATCAAACTGTTATATGAGTAATCACTTATTCTTGGTTCCAACAAAGTGAACTGAATGTTAGTTCTGAATGATGGGCTTTCCAGATGAAATTTTGACCATGTGATCATGATAATTGGGAGCATTAACTATTCTTGTTAGGAATTCTCACCCAAAATAATGCATGGTTCATGCTTTTTGGATAAAAAAATTTTCCTTTTCAAAAACCCTTCTCTATGGATTGGGTGTTCCCAACTGTATATAGGTTTTATGCATATTTTCCAGTTGTAATTTACATAACTTAAATGTTTTCATCTTTTGAGCTATTCTCCAAACCTTTGTCTTGAATCAAAAAACTATAGTAACATCCATCATTTTACTTGCTTGGAAATTTTGTTTCTGTTCTGCCTTTTTTTTTTGGTTTCTTGAATCTGTTTTCGAAGTAATTGATCAAGAATTTTTGTGCTGATAACTACTTGTCAGGCACCCAAATCTGCACGGCATGCTGGGAAATCATCAAGATCACCTAGTGGCATTCCTCAGCAAGCAGCAAGTAGTCAGTGGGAGAGCATTATTAAGTTTTTGGATTCTCTCATGGACTGTTTACGTGAGAATCATGTATGTTCCTTCTCCCCTGTTAATTGATTTTCAAATAGGAGGCCAATATTTACTCATCATGGAGTCCTTCAGAACTCAGAATGCATTTGTCCATGCCAATTGCAAAGATTTTCCGGTGTGCATAATTTATCATTTGTATTGTACATGCATCTGCTGCAAAATTTCTTTGGATAGAATGACGTTCACATGCATCTTTTTTTACTTTCAGAAAATCTGCTGTCTGATGTTCATTATCCATGCGCTGAACCTGTTGAAGTTCTTTCCTTTCTTTTGTTTCTGCTACTGTTTTTTGGTCTACCTTGTTTATTTTGATTGCCTTGAATACCTCCAACAAACATCTGAGATGATTGGTCTCACCTAATAAGCTTCAATTTGGCTTTGTTCCTTATCTTTGTGTTCTAAATCCCCTATCTCTTGATGCATTCTGGTAAACAAGCTGGGTGTAACTGAATTTTTAGTTACTTAATAGATATTCTTTGACTGACTCAAAACCATCCATTTAGGTACCATCTTTCTTCATCCGTAAGCTCATCACCCAGGTTTTCTCTTTTGTCAATATATCGCTTTTTAACAGGTGAGTGATCATGATTTTAGAAATTCTTGCGTGCTTCAAGTGATCAGTTTACGCTTATGTTGCTTAATTCAAATTTCCTTCTTAGCCTTCTACTACGACGTGAATGTTGCTCGTTTTCAAATGGGGAGTATGTGAAATCTGGTCTAGCAGAACTGGAGAAATGGATAGCGGTTGCAACAGAGGAGGTAAAAATGTCCTTTACCTGCCAAGTAGTTGCCACAGAAGTTAAAATTAACAGTTTGTGTGTCTGAATCTGCACAAAATGCAGTATGCAGGAACCTCTTGGCATGAGCTAAATTATATTAGACAGGCTGTTGGGTTTCTGGTATTTTTTCTACCCTTTTCTTGTTTGACTTGTGGACTGTCAGCTGTTTCCTTTTCTCATTGATAGTGCAATTCTTTTATAGGTAATTCATCAGAAGAGAAAAAAGTCTCTTCAAGAAATCATGCAAGATCTGTGTCCAGTATGATCTCCCTTTCTGCTCTTTTCAATCTTCTTTGTCCATTCATTGATATGAAGTATTTTTAAGGCTTAATGTGTCATGCACTTGGACAGGCATTGACTGTTCGCCAAATCTATCGTATAAGTACCATGTACTGGGATGATAAATATGGCACTCAGAGTGTGTCAAATGAGGCAAGTTTCTGTTTTGGTACCTTTTGTTGTTTGGCAAAATTTGTAAAAAAAAAAAATTGGTCTCGTGGTTTTTAAACTTCAATTTGTTTGCAGGTGGTTGCCCAAATGAGAGAGATGTTGAACAAGGACAATCAGAATATGACCTCAAACTCTTTCTTGTTGGATGATGACCTCAGGTATGCTGCATTGTCTCTCAACTTGCTTGGTTACAAAAAATGACTGACTGGGCTGTATGAAGGTCCCAAATGGCCTGCTTGGTTCATTTGTTGTCCCTCTGTTTAAAGAAAGTAGTCCTTTTAACATCAATTTGTCTTTCCGTAAATAGTTATTTTAGGCTTTAGCTGCACAAATTGTTTGATTGTAATCATTACTTGTGGAACCATGCTAATTTTACCACTGAAAGCATTTCAGACCCAAAACCTATCTTGTGATATGGCCACGAAGAATTATTAATGGGTATTTTGCATCATGTTGTCTGTTATTGTCAATGCTTATAAACCATTTTCTTGTTGCAGCATTCCATTCTCTACTGAGGATATAGACATGGCAATTCCTGTAATAGATCCTTCCAGCATTGAACTCCCAAAGTTGTTGACAGAGCATCCTTGTGCTCAGTTTCTGGTCCTGTGTCAAACGTAAATGATTAGTCTTGTAGCTGCAATAGAACCGCAAAATTAGCCTTGGGAAGTCTAGCTTGTCGTGGAGGTTTGAAGACCCTTTTATTTGAAGGAACTTGGTTTCTACAGGAACACCAAACATTGATCAGTGGCCATCAAAATATCAGTATATTGGCTTTATATACTCCCCCCATTTGATGGATAGATACTTTTGTTTGGATATCGGGGGTCCAATTGGCGCTGCAGATTTAGTCAGCTTTGCATTATTTGATGGATAGATAACATTATTCGCAGATTTAGTCAGCTTTACACGGTCGGTTCTCGTCCTAGGTTAAGGGCGCTTCTATTTTTTTCTCTGTGAAGCTCATTCTTTGTACATGTTTTCACTTCCGAACAGCATCCTGTTGTATTATGATGTTTTTTTATATAAAAAACTTGGAATCTGTATATAAATTACACTTTTAGTTCTTTTTTTCTTCTTAACAGCAGCATTAGTTCGTAAAACTAAAGCACACCATTTTGAGAACTTGAGTAGCAGAAGCTTTCCTGTTGGTTTCACCCCTGCTACTCTGTATATTTCACAGTTTATACCGTTCAAGGTGACCACTGTCTGGTTTCGAGTCTGTTGAGAGTTTGGTTGTTTGAGAGTGGTACATAGGTTTTTTTTTAATTTAAAAATGTATCAATATTATTTTATTTTATTTTATTTTAAAAAAAATATTTTTGGCGTAAGCATATTGAAATTATAAAATAAAAAAACACAATTAATTTAAAATAAAAAAATAAATTTTTTTTTTAAATACTTTTGAAATGCAATGGTGGTTGACTTCTATTCGCAGCATATCTTTTGTTGGATGTGAAACCAGGTGGATGCATAGGTGCCAATAACCCTGAATGCCAGTAATGATCGATCATCTCTCTGGTTTGTATTGAAAGGAAGGTCTTCAGAGGCAGGATTGCCGTGCTGTGTAGCTGAACAGAATAGCCTCAAGTGGGAGACTTCAAAGTTGATTTTGAATCCAAATGATTTCTCAGCCTGGCACACACTGGAATTTGCTTGGTTCCTGATCAGCCAAATCGATCCGTTGCGGAACCAGTCGATCTTTTTAACCCAGGGTTGGTCCTACGATTTTATATAACTAGTACAAAAACAGCTCATCTGATGTTATCTGGCGTGCTACGTAACTAGAGCTTCAACATGAACAAACTCCATATGTTACTTCTATCATTGATGAACTATTTTCTTCCTTGTAAGCTCTAAATAAGCAGTCCCTGGATTTCATGTGGAAACGAAAAATGGCAGACTGTTTACCGTGTGAAATTGGTTAAGGTAGGTCAGAGTACATGATTTAGTGCCAGACAAGTATCATCATCAAATTTTGAATTATTCTCAGGAAATTTCACTTTGTAATTCTTCGCTTCCAGGCAGTTAGTTCTATGTGTTCTTTTGTGCAAATGAATGTAATTAGTGTCAATTCATCTGTGTACTCCATTTGTTTTGTTTTCCTGGACGGGGTCCAATTCTAGTTTCTCCTTTGGATCGTTGGTATCTGATGAACAACGAACGACGAACGATGAAACACGAGTCATATATCTTGTAGGGTCTATAAGTCAAGGTGAATGATTTTTTCTCTTTAAAACACTCTGGCACGAGTTTTACGAATTTCATTATTAAGACAAGTATACACTGTTTTCAACTATTTTTTTATTTCTAGTTGATAAATTAAGTTGATTTTCTTGTATATGATAAACTATATATATATATATATATATATATATATTAAAGTATTTGATAAGTTAACTTAAAACTCTTTTTGTTGCCAACAACATTATTGTCTTTGATGATTTCTGCCAATCTTCAAATATTAAATTAAATTTAAAGGTATTTTTATATAAACATGCCGTGAGCATTAATTTTTTGAAAATCTTTTCGGATATAAAACTAAACATAATTCTAATTATAAGGGATTGGTTTGGTGGTTAAAAAGATATGTTTCTTAACTTTTTTCTTTCAAACCTTAGGGACAACAAGAATTTCTTTTTCTTTTTTAATGTATTAAGCCGGGATAGGGATATTCAAGACATCAGATTACTAAAAAAAAGATTTAGATTTTTTTAATGCACTAGATCAAAATGAGAATGTACTCTTAAAATAACATTTAAAAATGAACCTCAGTTAACGTTTAAGTTGACATGAAAATACTATAATTTGTGATTGTCTTGCAACTCTTGAGGAAACAATATCTACGTTTTAAGAATCAAATGAGCCGCTCATCTCCAAGATGATGAATGGCATGATCGATGATGGTATAATCTTAGGTTAAGATGATCCGTCAGCTTGCCTGTCAAGAAACTGAATACATTTGACACTCGTATAGTAAACAGAGGTGGAAAAGATAGTTTTCTAGAGAAAAAAATAATAAAAAAGGGACAAGAAAAGAGGTAGTTAACCTTATGAAGAGCGTGCTCAACCATTAGAATGGATGAAAATGGCGTGAGAATTGGAATAGAATATGGAAATGGAGTGCTGGTGGTTGGAGTAAATGTGCGAAACACGTTCTTTTTATCAAAAGAAGTGCAACGTACGTAGAGCATAAATTCATCGAGAGACATAAACTATCGACGGACAACGTTCTTTTCGGCTCAAAGCTAACATGGATTCATTCTTATGGATCCTTACAGGTCGAGGAATCCTGGAGCTTTATTTCAGATATGGAACGGGTGTGTTCCACGCTGCATCTGAAAAATTGTCAGACTAATAACAATGGAGTTTATTTGTAAGAACCAATGAGAAGCATGGCAATAAGTAATTACAAATTCGTGGTATTATAATATGTGGAGGCACGCATATCAACTGTCAGGCCAAGAATAAGTTTGGTGGCTATAGCCCTGCAAGTTGCATGCCCGGCCTTGAGCATGTGATGCTTGCGTGGGGCCAAGAATAAGTTTGGTGGCTATAGCCCTGCAAGTTGCATGCCCGGCCTTGCGCATGTGATGCTTGCGTGGGGCCAAGAATAAGTTTGGTGGCTATATTTCTCTTTTTTATTTTAATTGGTACAAAACATTTCAGTCATTTTTACCCTAACAAAACGAAATTGACCACTATAATTTTCCAAAACTAAGATAATAACCATATATGGGTGGCTGCTGGCTAGCAGGCAGTAAATTAGGTGATCAATCAACGATCATATTTATCTAGCAATTAGGAGAAGACTGGGGCCCATCAATTTGTGAAAATTTCAGGATGACCTTTTGCCTGCACTTGTAGAATTTTTCGTTCTGTTTTTTTAATATTTTTTTGGCCAGTTGTCTGCATGAGAGTGCACAAAACAAAGCACGCTTCAATTCCTCATTAGATAGATGTAAGGATTTGAGATGGGATGCCTCAAATCCTAACACGAGTCAAGAACAAGAGATTCTCTGGTGTTTGTATGGCCAAAACATATACTTCATTGCCTTGTAATAACCAATCAAAACCGAGGGAATACCAAGAAGACCGTGTAGAATGTTTTTGCACTGAAACTACAGCCGTTATTACAATCAGATGGGGTCTGTAATCATAGAAGGTTGAAAACAATGCAGGCAGATAGCTCTTCGAATTACCAACTAAAACCTTGTTCACAACAATGGCCTCTTAACACTGGCCGACAGCCCTCTTTATGAAACCCTTTACGTCGAAATCATCGGTGCCTGTCTTTGTGATGACACCCTGCTCAGAGATGCAAATGATCAGACAAAATGCACCAAATGCTGTGATCATTTCCAATCAAAGTTGCAGAAGGATTCATACCTTTTCTGTTATGATGCCGCTTATCAAGCTGGCCGGGGTAACATCAAAAGCTGGATTCCATACAGAAATTCCAGATGCAGCAACTTGTTCCCCAAGTCCTCCACGAGCGTTCAACATCTCCTTAGGGGATCTTTCTTCTATAATGATCTCTTTTCCAGAAGCAAGGGATGAATCAATGGAGGTAAGTGGCGCGGCAACAAAAAATGGAATGTTATGATGCATTGCGCACAAGGCAAGGCTGTAGGTTCCAATCTTGTTAGCTGTGTCTCCTACATTTACATTGCAGATACCAGTAAAACACAAATACAGAATAAGGATACAAAAGTAGATGAATTATATTTTCTGTTAACTCCATACCATTTGCAGCCACACGATCTGCTCCAACAATGACAGCACTCACTTTACCGTCTTTCATTAATGCAGCTGCAGCAGAGTCTGCTATAAGAGTAGCAGGTATTTTCTCATGTACCAGTTCGAAAGCTGTGAGTCTAGATCCCTGCAATTAGAAATTCAAACGTAATACAGAATAGTTGATTGGAAGTATAATCAGCTAAAATGTAGATAAGTTGGTCATTATCCTTCACCATTTATAGCATCCAAAAGTTCATGGCAACCAAATCTCAAACCTATAACAATTTAGGTGTTTGGAAAATAGATAACCAAACAGCACATTAGTATTTCAGCAAACCAGTCCTGAAACCTCACTTTTCAAGGTGGCATAGGTATGGACATTGAGATGAGTCCATGCGGTTCAAGTATCTAACAGTTGCCAAAGGTTCAAAGAAATATTATATAATTGATTGTCCAGAACAGGTGGTGGAAACTGCCAGTAGGACCAGCCCGAGATCACATGTAACTGCACAATTTACCTTAGAGGTGCCTATCTTAGCCCGTAAATTATCAGCTAGCAGTCTTTACCAACTTTTTTGTACAGCCATTCCAATAAGCTAATGTCTTTAAATACATTTTTTTAAGCACGATCTACTTTCTTGTATTTTTTTAATGCTGCTTTCCTGTACTTTCTGAAGCTTCCATGAAACGAAGAGCTCAACTCTGACGCAACAAGTGCTCTCCACCTCTCTTTGTTATACAAAATTTGTTCGCAACAATAACTGAACCAAATATGCAGATAATCACCTGATTGAACGGGCGAGTTTCTGTGCAATAGGCCCTCTCGAGCACTCCTTCACTGTGAAGGGCACGAATCACACCCAAGGCAGTACCATATCCAGCTGTTGCAAGACTGGGAAAACAAGATGAATTCAATCACTGCCTTTCTTATCTTTCTTTACCAATCAATAGAAAAATTACTTTGTAGAAAAAAGATGGGACCATGGACAAACTGTGAAGCGCATGGGGTACCTGCCAGTGTTGCAATGGGTCATAACGGACAGTTTTGTAGGATCTTTCTGTTGGTTCTGAATAAACCTTGCTCCATATGAGCCGATTGCTTTGTTTGAAGCAACATCATCTGCTAGCATAATTTCAGCTGCCTCTATGTAAGCCTGCATGGTTAAAGATTACGGAAAGCAGGTACGAATACAGTTTAACTTTCTACAACTCAAGGTTAAAACAAATGAGAGAAGGTAAGTGGAGTCTAGCTATCAAGACTTCACCAAATGAGTAAACCCCAGGATAGATTTCTGACCAAATGCATATCATTGACAATAGATTTCAGACCAACACATTAACAACATAAAGATTGAAACGTAACTAAACAGAGTTATACTACCTGAAAAACATCCTGACAGTTGGAAGCAGCAGCAGCAGCCTTTGATACAACTTCTTTAAGTTTTGTTGCAGCATCTGAGAGATTGACTGCAGTTGGTCGGCTGAAAGAGAAATATGAGAGATGATTCCATAATCAGCTACATCCTAACAGAAATCTAAGAAATGGCACTAATCACAATCTTAACTTCTTGGGGCAAGCACCTATTTTAATCATCTATAGGAATGACTCGTCTGTTTGACTACCATTCAAACAAACAATCGAACCAAACATGCAGGCAAGAGGCACAGTGTCAGATACAAACATGACGATTACCTTGAAACAAGATAATCCAGTTTCCCTGCAAGGAAAGAAGCAGCTTCAACAGGTGTCCCACTATAATTCTCCAAATTATAAACTTCGACGGCAAGAGAAAGTGCGGCTGCAATAGCAATGGCAGGCGCCCCTCGAACTACCATCTCCCGTATGGCCAACCTGATAGATTAAGTGAAGAATTACACACACGCTGAAAAATCCCAGTTAAATAGCAAAATAACCTTGCCAAAAAACGAAGAGAAAAAAATTACATAGATCAAGAAATGCACAAATATATATTGCTATGCACCCCGTTTTACAACAACCCAATTCATCTCTAAGACAAATAAACCACTCGCTTAAAAAAAAAACAAATTGAGAAAATTAAACCAAAAGGGGCTTGAGATATGACGATGATACCATCCATCAGAAGCATCTTTGATATCTAAGTAAGTAGTCTCCAGAGGAAGCTTTCTCTGTTAAAACACCAATCGTCTTTGTTATAATGAGATAGAGTACTGATCAATAAAGAAGGCCTAAGCGAGTAAGAATAAAGATAGTTAAGTATAGAGAGAGAGACCTGATCAAGAAGCTGCAGTGAACCACGGTGGTAGCAGATAGACTGGAGAGTGTTGTCACCTTCAAGTCCATTACTGGAATCTGTAGCCATTTAACTGATCAAGAAAACCAGAAAAAGTTTTAGTCTTTAGACAACAAGAGCAGCTGTTCTTAATCTTATTCATAGAAGATAAACATCAGTAGAGGATAAAACCTTTTGCCTTTCTCTAATCCCGGATGCTAATAAGATGTTGATTCTGATGGTTTGGCGAGAGCTGTCAGCCTTTAATGTTCCTGGTCCTGTAGTGTAAGGGCGCTTATGTTCCGAGATTATACATTTACAGTTTCACCCTCCAGCCATATATAAATTGCTTAGGTTTGCTTTTACTGCCCTCCTTCACTCTTTTTTTTTTTTTTTTAATATATTAAAATAATATTTATTTATTTATAACATTATCACATCAAATTCATTCAAAAACACACCAAAAATGCTAATAATTTGTTACCGTTGATGCTTAATGTGTTTTCTTACATTATGAATGTTGTTTACTAAAAATGCTTATGATTTTATCTCAGCAATTAGTATTGCTTACTAAAAATACCCTTAATATCTAAAAAAGCTTGTTTTTATTTTTTATTCACATTTCATGCACCTTTTATTTTTTATTTTTGTGATTTTTAAAGAATGGGAGCACTGACTATGTTTCATCAAATTAAAAAATAATAACAAACTTGTAAATAATTAAATAATTGTTATTGATTTTTTAATACATGACAGGTAAGTATAATTTCGACCAAACTATAGAACGTGAGAGGGATAGTTTTTCCTAAAAAATAAATATTTATTATTATGTTAGAAAATACTTTTAAATGCGTTGTGGGTTAAAAGCAAAATATAAATAAAAAGAAAAAATAGGAAGTTTTTTTTTTCTATTTGCATAACATTTCATTGTAAGTGCCCGTTTGGTTTTGTGGTTGTGTCCACGTTTCAAAAAAAGCCAGTGCCAAACGTTTTTTCAGTGTTTGGTAATGTGTTTAAACCGCATGAACAGTGACTAGGCCCCACTAAATTTGCGTTTCTACCCGTGGTTTTAAAGCAGCAGGTTTTTTCAACTTTTTTTCAACCCTCTCTTTTCAACATCTCAGGCATCTCTTTTCAACATCTCAAGCATCGAATATTCACAGAGCATCCCTCTGCAAACTGCTAGATTCCTCATCGATTTTTCATGCATCCCAGACTGCAAACTGCTGGAATCTCTCATCTAGTTTTCATTACAATATGATTGTAATCCCAATTATGTACCAGATGACGTTTTTCCAGATATTGTAGCGCGAGATATTAGTCAGGGATTGCAAATGCCTTCACGTATGGATAATGTTCGTGATAGCATTGCAAATAGTTTGATGAACAAATAATAAATAAGTGTCAATTTGACTTGATCTATTCCTTCCATTACAAAAATACGATTATTAATACAAAATATATATACAGAGAGAGTTCTAAAAATATGTGTATATATGTAAAAAGCTACATGCAAAACTTGGTAACCAAACATACAAAACTGCTTTTTTTCAACCGCAGACTCAACCACAGTTTTTAACCAAACACTCTCTGCTTATTTTGAACCGCAGAAAAAGCGCTTTTTTTTAAACTGCTTTTTTTCAACCTCAATCACAACAGCAACCGCAATACCAAACAGGCCCTAAAACGACTGTTATCCTCTCTTTTTTTTCTTTATACATTGGGAAGTGTTGCTAGGAGCTCCATTTGAGAACTAACATTATTTCTGTCATTCTCGCATGCCACCGTCTCATCTCTTTACTTTTTAAATTGTGTTTTTTCTTTTGCGGTAATTTTTTTTGAAATTATTTATTTTTATATATATATTTTTGAATAGTTTTGATGTAATGATGTTATCGATGTTTTTTTTTAAAAAAAAAATATATTTTCAAACAAAAAAAATATTTTGAAAAACAGGTTAATTTTTAAAATCCCATTTTGCAAATCTTCTTTTAAAATGCCCAAGAGTGGAATTAGTAAATTTAAAAAAAAAAGAAAAAAAAGACAAGTTATGAATGATTCAACCACATTAATGGTTTTTCTGTCGATCAACCTATATCAACTCCAAATTTTATTTTATTTTCAAAACTTGACCTGAACCAAGATGTAAGTCGAGCTGGACAAATTGTGTGGAGTTTAACAACAACATTCAACATAGCTCACTTTTAAATTTGGCGACATGGCTATTGTATGTTTTGTCACTTCAGGTGAACCGCAAAGAGTAGGATTCGCTCATCATTGATTTGGGTGGTGATTTTCCCATAAATTTATGTACTTTGAACAATACGGTAAGCATGTTTTTTTTTTTTATAACCAGGATATTCGGGTTAACTTACAATCACCACAACTAATCAATGAACTCATTGAATATCTTGCAAGCTTAATGAACAAATACAGCACTACGGGATGACAAGCGTGCATAATAAAATTTGAATCCTAGTCGAAGACCCCACTTGCATACGGTCAGCATGTTAAGAGAGGGAAGAGGCTGGATTATTAATCTCTTAAGTGGGAATTAAATTGTTTTTATGGTGATTCTCTTCTTGCATGATGCGTAAATGTCGAGTAACATATTAAAATTGATGTATTTTACTTTGCAGATCGTATCGTAGTTTCATGAAGAAACACTGACCGACTGGCCCGAACGATGATACTGCAGAGCGTGCTGGTGTTCTTGAGCTTGTGCTTGAGACTTGGAACAAATCCAGCTATTTGCAGGGTTAAGAACAGGCTCGTGGTTTTAGTGGTCTGTTAGGAAATCTGCTTTAAAACCCTAACATGAATTTACCTGCACGTGTGCTCGGCTTAGAATCATTAATTTAGATTGTTGCAACAGTTGTAATGATGCAGTCAATTATGATCTATGAAAAAGCCTCTGTATTTGACAGCACTTGCTCCGTTTGTTTTCTTTCTTTGGCGTGTAGTTTACAGATAGTAGCCTTTCCTTGCATGAATTTGCTGGAGTATGGTAAGCTCTATCTGCCCGAATCAGGAGACTGTCCTTGGTTGCTTGTGAAAAAGATGATCATCTTTGTCCTCTTCCGGATTTACCATGGAATTATTTTCAGCCCCCCAACCTATCTTCTGGTGTGTGTTTCAGAGAAATATTCATTCAGTACCACCTCGTATTTTGTTCTCTTTCTGTTTATTCCAATTCGTATTTGCATTCTCTATCAATATGGCACCTCCTGTAACAGATCCTTCTGACATTGAATTCTCTTGGTTATTGATGGGCTTATTTGGTGCTCTGTTCTTGGTTCTTCGTCAGACGCCAATGGAATCTTATCTCGGCTTGATCGATGATAAGTCAGCTTGTTTGTATTATGATTTTAGTTTTTGTTTGTCATCTGTATACATACAATTGTACTGTCAAACATGACTTCGTAGATCGTGAGCTAAAGAATTCCAGCAGCATCACAAGAAGATAAAACATAACGGGAGAAGATTTGCATTCCTTTGGACATTCCATTAACTCAAAACAAACACAAGGGGCTAGGCAACATGAAAAACGAGAAAACATTTCCCTGAATCCCCATCAAACATTGAAAGTCTTTCCGGATCAGCACAAGCTAAGATGGAAGTGAAGTATCAAGTTAGTGATCAGTTTTTGTCACAATACGAATTTACCATGGTACACTGTTGTAAATCAACCAAGGAGAGCGACCTCCAGGGAGAAAAACTTTGTCGCGGGGATGGTAATGAGGTTAGATTGTTATGAGAAGCCCTGGATCCAGGGTGCAGAGGTGGAAGATGAGGGGGAGACTTTGAAGTTGAAGATGAATCCTCGCTAGCACTACTGATGCTTTCAGAACTGCTCATGGCAACTGCAAAAGCCAATGTGCTTTTGCTATTGCTTATCGGTCTCTTCGCTATCCCACTTCGGAAAGGGAAACTCCTGTTCTTCTCCCAAACATGGGTGAAAGCAAGTAGGTTTCTGCGTTTCCTCGTATACGCATTCTCTGGTTTTGCAATGTCTTTGATGGTGGGAGAAGAAGATGCATCAGACAGGCTTGTGAAAGACTTTGATTTACCATTATAGAAATTTGATATACCTCTCCTGCAAACATTTCTCAATCATCAGTCAAAAACAAAGCAAAACAACACAGTTAATCCACAGTTCATTTAGCTAAGCATCCAAAACAAGACAAATCCCAAAGAAATCTGGTACTTGTCGATCTGTATATGAAATGTCCCACTATTGTCTGTGCTATTCTCGAATCATAAGATGCCATTCTAAAGGAATTAAGTTTCTCTATTCAGATCTTGCAAACAATTTGTAATTCTAAACTTTAAAGAACATAGCAAGGCAGAAACCAGAAAATCAGAATTAGAAAAAAAATCTGCCCAGCACAGATCTTAATTGGTTTCATTTATGATCTAAGAGAAGATTTAATAGTTGCAGACTGAAATTGGCTTGCTTCCATGGTCAAGAAAATAACCAAACACCAAGGGCATAATCCCATTCAATCAAAAGCTCAAATCTTCACTTCTAAAGATCTCTTATTCAAGAGCAAGACAATTAATTAACTAAAAAAGCTCATGGAAAGAAAATCAAGTTCCCATCAAATGCAAAAACATCTAATGAACTAAAACTTAGCAAAAACAAAATCTAACTTATTCCAGACTGCAAGGAACAAAGAACGAAAGAACAAAAGAAAAGGTTCTTGCAAAGCCCAAAGAAAATATTTAATTATTTATTTATAAAAATACCTGACAGGCAAGACCTCCTCTAAAGCCTCCATGGAATCAAGAGTCCCTTTATATGCACTTTGAACCTCATTTTCCTCCAGCCCATCTTCTCCGCCATCCGTTAGATCACTATTTTTCCCGATCGACGACGAGGAAGATGTCGTCGAAGACGACGGGCTACACTCCTCCGCCATCCCCTTCCTCCTCTCCACCGGAGACTCAAACAAGGACGCCACGCACCCTATTCTTCCGCTCTTACAACTATTATGATCCACTGCTATTGACATAATTCTAGATAACAAAATCCTCTTTTTGGTGTCTGTAGCTTGGAAACAGAGGATGTTTTTCTTGCTGGTTTTTTGCCTTTTGTTTAAGGAAAACTTTGGATTGAATAAAGAAAGAGAATATGTGGTGGAGTGTTGATTTCAGTTATATATAGAATGAAATATTAATTAATTAATTAAGATGACACCAAAATACTGTAGAAAAATATATAAATTTGATTTTTTAATTATTAATAAATTAGACACAGAAAAAGGAGGGGATTTCTTTTCCTTTTAGTTTAGCCTTATCCTGATCTGCCCTGTGGATGATGGATGTTACAATTTCCCATATATATTAAACACTTGATCGTGGAATATTTTTGTGTTTACTCCACGGAACCAAACTCTTGTTTTCGAATATCCTGTTACTTCTAGAAATAAATCTCATTTAAATGTTTTTTTTACAATGTTTTTTGGTTAATTATGGGATACTTCTCTTCTTAATAATAATTTTATTGCTAATAAGATTATCAAAAATACATTTATTATCCTCAGTGTTTCCTTAAGCTTTTTTTATATATTAATTAAATATGTAACCCTATCTCCTCCATGTAAAGATTAAAGATAATCTAACTATCTAGTAGGTGGTTCACTGATACAATGTGGTTGCTAATAGTCGTTAACTTCAGAGCCTGTAGAATTAGTCGAGGTATACACAATCTAATCCGGACACCCACGTTAATTAAAAAAAATATAATTTTACAAAGTTGGAATTAGATGTGGTGTCGAATTTTATGCTTGAAATGACAATAAAAATCATAGATGCGTGATGGTTATTTAAAAAAAATGTTTTTATATATATATAATTGAAGAAACTACCTAAAATTGACATTTAGAATGGCTTGTGTGCAACTCTAATATAGAAGATCACCTATTCATTTAATAAAAACAAATGAGGGAAAAGGATAGGGTAACCAAACCGCTTATGGCCAGACCACGGTTAGTTAAAAAGTCGCCTCCGTTTCCAATTACAATCGTTGATAGAATCTTTTAATGATCGGGTTTTTTCATAAAATAAATAATAAATAAATTATGGTATTAGGAAAGAAGAATTTTCCCAGCATGTGCCTTGATGACACTGTTAATTTGAATAAATTGAATATTTTAATTCCCATAATAAAAAAAACATTAATTTATTTCAATATTTAAGATTTGACTCCATGTAATGACTGGCTTGATTTCTGGTTGAACGGTCACTAGAAATTTCAAATTAATTTGTTGTTGACCTTTAATATTTTTACTTGCCGATTTTTTACAATAACTCAAGAAGTAAAAACAGTGATCGAATCTCTTTGACCATCACTCCCGCATCTTAAAATAACAATAATTTGATTGTGAAAATGAAAAAAAAAAAAAAAACTTGATTTAATAATATTAAAGCGGAATTCCAGACTGCAAAAGGAAAAGGAAAAGTAAATGCCGACCAAAAGTGAAGCCCAAATGTTAGAAGACGAGGTGACAAAAAAAAAATGAAGAGGTGGGGCCAGGTGGCATGAGGAAAGGGTGGTAGTGGTTCAAAATTTAGACACGTTCAAGTATCTTTATCTTCTCGTGTCTTTGATCGATGCCATTACGTGTAACTGACGAAACTCCTCGCTTAGCCTTATCCATATATGCATGGTCCCACACGTTTTTAATTTCACGGTTTTTCATAACACCCCATCTTTATTGTTTGTTTATCTATCGCTTCGGCTCAGCTTCGCTGACATTATCCCATCATTATCTTTTTTCCCTCTTTAATTTCATTTTATATTGGATATATTTTATGACATAAAATACTTTAGTCTTAGTCCATGACTCGAGAATCCAATTGTTCCTATGCATCTTATCTACAGAATATTCTATTATTTTATATTTTTAAACCGAGTCTTATGCACGATACATATTCATTGGAGAAAATGGTAGTTTCTAAAAATATATGAAACGAAATACTATCGAAGCTATTAATTAGATGCCAGGTTGGCGATGCAGATCGTAACTGCGGCTAATATTTCAAGTCGGCTTGAGTATTATTGCTCGACGGCTTAGCTAGCTAGACAGCTCAGCCTCAACTCGAGCGGGTGGAATATGATGGCTAAAGTTTGTAACAGCTAAATCCAGCTACGTTAGGTAGAATAGGCATCCAGAAAACAAACAAGCAACGACTAGGATTGGATTGGATATTTGAGAGTGGGTCCCACTTACTGTCCTAGAGAAGAGAGGAACTTGGCTGGTTTTCTTTCTCTCCCCACAAGGCACAGGGAAAACGAAATAAAATGATGTTGGCTCTGTGGGACCCATGTGTCCACTGAAATTGAAGACCATACGACCACGTGTTGCAGGTAAGGTCACTTTCAATGTTCATCCTCATCCTCATCCTCTCCGAACCCTCAATAGTCAATAGTCACGTGGAGATGACTCGACCTTAGAGTCCAATGTTTCCACTGCGTTCCTGGTATCGGCATTCCTGGTATCTAAAATATAAATCAAGTCCTTTTAGTTTTCAGAAATGAATTAATTAGTTATTCTTGTTTTATAAAGCATTATTTAGTCCGTTTTGTTCATCAACGTTTTTTTATTTTAAAGAGAAATAGAAGAAAGGAAATGAATAAATAAATATTACAAAAAGTAACCCGATCAATGAACTAGATAATTTATTATAAAAATATTATTTTATTTATTCTTTTAAAATAGAGGAGCTATTTGTGAATATACACATTTTATTTTTATCTAAAGTGTCGCCCTAAAACAGACATCGGAACCTAATTGATAGAATTCATAGTTTTTAGATGTGATTGAGGATGGATATACAAGTTTGAGACTAATACGAGGGTTTCCTATTATAGCATGTATATATATAATTTCAAAAGTTTGATTTCTTCGTTTTTTTTTGGGAAGAATAAAATATGAATTGGATCAGGTCTAAAGATTAGCTTTACTAGGATATGGGATCAGACCAATTAGAAACCTGTCTAAAAAGTCCACGATCGAAGATAAATTTAGGGAAGTAATATAGATAAGAGTAATTTGGCCGTCAGAGAGACCCGAAAATGAGCTCAGCAAATATCATTTTTCCACAGAACTTCTCCTACGAGGCTACGACCATTTAGGCTTTGATACTGTTTAACATTTTGATTTTTTTTATTTAAAATTAATTTTTTAAAATCATTTTCATATATTTATATTAAATAATATATTTCTAAATAACTAGCCAAGGTGACGAGGAGAACAGCTAATCTATGGCTAGGCCACACCAAGCACAAGCAGGGGTGAAGTCAGGGTGTGGGGACGAGGAGAATAGCAGATAGCTCCTCCATGGAAACATTCCTCGAGAGGGGCATAGCTTGAGGCCCTCACAGGTCTCGTGCTTTTGCTTTGGCACCCGACCTTTCGGGTCTAAAGTTCAAAATAGACCGCAAGTTACTGCATTGAGAGTATACTAGTATTCAATGCTATGTGATTCGCCGCAAATAGAATTATTAGTGTTTTTTTACAGTATAAAGATTTTTTATAATACTATAAATCTGGTTAAATTTATCATCAGCATGAGTTTTTAATAAAACATATAAAATTTATTTCGATGTAATTTTTTTATTTAATAAGTCTAAACGAAACTATAATGAGTTTTTATATATAAAAATTAATATTAAACGATAAAACTGTAAAAAATATGAAAAATAAAATAGAACATTGAGTAACAAAACTTTTTCAAGCCATTAGTCCAGGATATTGGATCTAAAATACTATACATGGAGAAGTTATAAAACTCGACTCCTAATAAATATAACATCAAATGATGAATTATTACAATTATTATTCTTGTTGTTATTATTATAATTGCTAAATTGTTACTATCATTACAACTGATATCAATGTCCTAATTATTATTGATATTATTATCGTTATCACCGTCATTAATATTATTATTGTTGCTATCATTATCGGTATAACTATTACTGTTTATATTGTTATAATTATTATCACAACAACTATAACTATTATTATTATTATTATTATTATTGTTATAAACATTATTATTATCACCACAACTATAACTAATCATGACCACAATCATAATAATTATTATTAATATTATTGCTAAAAATATCATTAAAACTATTATTATTATAATTATCACCACTAATAACGTCATCAATAAATCATAATTATTGTTATTACTACTATCACCAATATAATTATTGATATCATAATCACTATAATCATTATAATAAATTATTATTGTTATTATTATTATTTTTATCATTATTAATGTTACTATTATTATTTTGATTACAATCACTACAGTTATTCTTAATATTGTTGAAACAAAAATAAAATTATTCCGAAGGATACATATAAAATACAAAACATTTGACAAAAAATCAAGCAAAAATAATAAAAAGAAAAGCACAAAATAAGATAAATATTATCACTATTAAAAAAAAATTGATTTGAAGCATGGAAAAAAATCACAAGAACTTCGACAAAAATACTAAGGAGAAAAATTAAAAAATCAAAAGAAAACTACCAGTTTTAAAAAATCATCTATATAAATTAAAATTGAAGATTCAATTGAAAACACATAAAACTTAAAATAAAAGAGAAAATGACAAAAATTAAAAAACCAAAACTAAGAAGACATAGAGAGAAATATCAAAAAATATAGAGATTATTTTAGCACAACTAAAGCTATAAAAAGAAATTAAAAAATAAAAGAAATAAGAGCTAATATGAAAAACAAAACATATGATAACTTTCAATTGAATAATAAAATTAAAACAAATCAGAATTTTTATATAAGAAATTGTGACGATTTTTTATATTAGTTACCACGAGAGAGAAAAGAAAGAAAAAACCCTGAAAATCCAAGTAAACACCAGAGGAAAACACGAACATGACACCCGAAAATACAGAGGCAATGGATCACGACGACAGCAGTGATGAGACATAGGAGACGGCAGCTGACAAAAGGATAGCCTAGGTGTTTAACGTTAGGTTTTAAAATTATTTATATTTTTTTTTGAAAATTTGTTTTTTTCTATTTTTTTTTAAAAACTAAAAAAATATAATGTTTTTAGATTTTTTTATGATATCAAAAATAATTATTAAAAAATAAAACAATACCATGTTAATATTTTTTTTATAAAAAAAATCAACTTCAACGACACAGTTTTCCAAAAAGGCAGCTGATAAGATAAGACGAAAGAATTCATCTTCCCGAGCATAAATTAAGAGGTAAACCTTCCACACCTAACCATACAAAACGTTCAATTCTGGTTCCCATGGCTTCATCAAATCAAACCATTGCCCAGGCCGATCACAGTGTATTTATCATCTCATGTACTACGTAAAGCTTCATTATCAAAAGGGAGCAAAACTGCATCTCTTCCCATTGGCTTTGGCAAAAGCAACACCTTCCATGGAGAGATACTCATGACGATTAGGAATAACTTCTGGGTTTGTAGCATAGGCAACAGCACTACAGTTTAATCACTCCATGTCTTCTCCATTAAAATATTTACAGGATTTTTTTATTTTAAAATATAAATTGTTGCGAGAGAATATATAAATGTGTAATTTTCTCCATTAAAAAATCTAGAGGATAAATGATTAAATTAGGCAACTTTTAATAAAGTTGATAAACAGATGAAGTAATCCATGCCATCATCTTAATTATAACATGATATATCAAACCAAACCCTTTCCTGTAAAAACATTTGGTTTGACAAAGAGAGAGAAGAAGTACAAAAAACGGCAATATAACCCGTCATTCTACAGATACAAATTGAAGAGCCATATCCTCGCAAATGATCATAACTAAGATTCGATTATAGTTCACAATTAGGGCAACCAGTGTATCTGCTCTTAGTTACAAACCCCACTTAATCCGTGAGGAAAGATATACTTACCCAGATAGAATGCTGGCTAAACTACACTGACATAATTTCCCTACACGAAACACCACTGAAAATCACATTACATTCTCTGGTGTCAATGGAAAAGGAGGGAGTGTTGAGGCAAGCAAAATTCAGTCTTTTGGACTCTATATATCAGTAGAACACACACACACACATCAATTACTAAACAACAAATGATGGAATGGATTTGTGTTAGACGCGGCCAGGTGTTGCAAGCTTTGCCAGAACACCAACTGAAATGGAGTTAACGTACGTGCAAGGCTCGGTTTTAGATGAATCCCAACGCTTATCAACGAAGTTGTCGAACCGGTCAGGCCCGCCCACAAAGGCACCGGTTAGCTCATGAGGGTTCGGTGCATCCTTGTTGAACCAATTAGCAAAGCTCGTGCCACAGTTCACTATCGTGTTCGTGGACATCACCGGAACAGAAGCGCCTCTATGGTGAGCTTGCACCGGTGGATTCTGTCCAAACCCTACCATATATGATCTTTTTTCAGGGTTGCTCCCTAGCAAGTAATCTATCTGCTGTTTGGCAAATGCCATGAGGCGGGTAGAGTCAAACTCTTGGTTCCCGCACTGTACTTTTTGTCCGTGTTTGGCAAGGATATCACTGTAGACACTGAACAGGAAAGCTGTGCTGGTAACATATTGAGTGTTGGCCCCATCTCTCAGGTTAATCATGCCACCGGGAGAGATATATACTTGATGGTAGGGACTATCAGGGAGCACCGAGCATATAAAACTGTCAGCATCTTTCTTATAGGATTCCAAATCCTTCACTCCCTCAAAATACAGCTGAAATGATACCAAGTGAAAATAATTAATTACCATCTTCAGAGAGAGAGAGAGAGAGAGATGATTCTCACCTTGGAGAGGAGGACTTGGGCTCCGGCGTATTTAAGGTCCCAGCTAAACTCGGCCACGGCAGCACTAGTGGCTTCTTCTTTGATGTACTTAAAGTACACAGGCTTGTTGGTGGCCTTGTACAACCATGTTGCTGCCCACAACAGCTCATCCTGCATTTCCATCAATATTCTCTAGCTTAATTAATTATGAGAACAATTATTTCTCGATATTTTTAGTATGCTTATAAATAAACTTCCTCAAATATGTCTGGTTATTTAGGAGACGCACACGCAAAAAATCGTTGTATTATCTTTTCTACCATGACTATATATCAGAGCAATAAAATGGGCATTCTCCATCAAAGGGTTTGACTTGAGAGAGGGGGAGAGAGCTTACATTGTAGCCTGAGTAAGAGCAATAAAATGGGCATTCTCCATCAAAGGTTTTCTTGTGTGTTTTAGCAAATTCAAACAGCTGAAAAAGAAGGGGAATAAAAAGAAATAATCAATCACAGAAGATATATTTGTACTAGCTATCAAGACATGCAATCCCAACTTTGCAAGAGCAGAAATGAGAAAAGATAGATAAAGAACAGATTAACCAAGGGAAGCACTAATGTGATGGAAAAACCTACCAACTTGGCTTTGTTGAGGAGTCTACGGGAATAGGTACGATTAGTGTGTCTAAATACAATGGAAGAAGCAGCCATGGCAGCTGAAGTTTCAGCTGCAATCTCTGTTCCCGGGTCATTCTCATCAATCTTCAACACAGTTCTTGGTGTCCTCATATTTTCGGGTCTAACCCAACATTGATGATCCAGCACTGGGTCTCCCACCTTCATAATTCGCATCCAGCAAACAATTATCAGAAATTCAAATTAAAATCAAATCATCTATGATGATGTAATGAACATGAGAGATTATATATGTTACCTGCACGTACAAACGGTTCTTCCTGGAACTGGCTTTGAGAAAATAATCCGTGCCCCATTTAATGGCAGAACGTACATGGGGCAGCTCGCCTGTGGCATGTAGCTCTTTGTGATAAGCGAGAGCACCCCAAGCCAGAGTGGTAACAGTAAAAGCCATTGGCAGTCCATATTTCACGTTGTCTCCTGCATCATAATATCCCCCAGCAAGGTCCACCTACAACAAGTTCATGCAAAACAATTTAAATCATTAACAAAGATCATAAGTGTTCATGCAATGTTGACGAATAATATTGTAGAGAAATCAGGGAGGGGACGACTCACATTAGCAAGTTTACCATCGTCGAGGCCAGAATCTCCTCTCCATTGTGGCCTGTGGTTTGGAGGAAGTTTTCCTGATCTCTGTGCTTCTAGGAAAATAAGAGACTTTGTAAGGGCATCCTTGTAGTCAAACGTCGCATCAACAGCCACAAAAACTCCTTGAACGAGAGTAAGCCAAACCATGATCAAAATGGCCATCCATGATCTCATCGAGGTACCCATCAGGCAAAAAGAAAATCAAACTCGGAATTCAAGAATCTATTAGAGAATCCAAGAGCAAGTAGAGAAATAAATGAAATGACTTGTAGAGAATGAGAGAATTGGATGTGTTTGCAGGAATGGCTGCGGGGTTTATAATGCGAAGGAAAGAGGCGGTTAGGCTCTTGGATCTCTAAAAAGTTGGTTAAAATGGTTCTGGTTAATTAGTTGATCGAGCTAGCTATTTCTCTTCTGTAATAGTATATATGAATGTGATTTGTGGGAAGGAATTACGTTGCTGGTTATATATATACACATATAATGGCTGGTGGGAATTTGTGCTAGCTTAATGGAGAGATTCGGGGATGGAAACGTAGGGTTTCTCGAGGTTTTAGGACGAGAGACTGCAAACAGAGTATTGTTTTGTAATGGCAATTAGGCTGTTATTGCATGGGGTAATTAGGGTTGTTAAATATAGAGAGAAAGTTCAATGCACGTAGCGACTGCTGATCATATATTCGATAGGGTGAAGAGGGTTTGGTTTGCGTTTTCGTAGCCTGAAATTTAGTCCACCCTTCGAAAAAGTAGAACAATCTTTCCACTTGCATGCACCATTTCTTGATTTGTCATTGCCTCTCTCTATTGTATGGATTCATTGGGTGTTTTCTATTTATTTATTTTTATATATTTTGTGTTTTTCTTTCTTCCATCACTGTAATTTGCTAAATATAATTAAATATGACTGGCCTTAGCAAGCACCGAATTTAATTAGGGACAGGAAAGGTTTGTCTTACAATGTATCTTTCATGAAACATTAAAGAATGAAAAAACTAATTGCGACTTAGGCTAAGACCCGGGTTAAAAAAATTAATTTTATTTTAATTAGATGATAAAAATAGACAACAAACACAGATTATTCAAATAAAAAAATAATCACAATAACTTGAAAAAATAGGTTTTTTAAAGGAAAAAACAATATGGCTCAATTCTTAGCAAAATAAATATGGAAGGATGAAATTGGGCACAAAATTGATAAACAAAAACTTGGTCCTAGTCAGCCTAAGTTAGTGATAAACTTTTAATTTGGGTCTGAAAGCAAATAAAAAAAAATTATAAAGTCAAATTCTCAACAAATCAATTGTAAAAGTATAAAATCGTAAAACAATCAACAAATCAAAAGGACAAAAAAAACAAAATCAAGTAAGATGACCAAACCTTGCAACTTGGATCATGGTAATGGAAAAACCCAATAAAAGTCAAGATAGAAAATATGATGAAGATTAATTAAGAAAAACAACAAAAATTTTGAGGACAAAGTTGGAAAAAAAATTACATTTCCTTTTTTTAAAAAAATATTAAGTCAACTCGGGTGAACTTATCAAATCCACAACCCGAGATTATGATAACTTGATAAAAAAAAAAGACAAAAAAAATTACAAAGATCATTTTTAATAATAAAAAACAATGTCAAATGATGAAACTGAAAAAGAAAATAAGTTCATTTTTTATATAAAAAAAACGATATCAACCACATTTATTTTTCAATCTCATGACCTAGGTCATTAGGCCGAAGCACCCTATCTAGAAAAATCACAAAGTCCAATTCCTAACCAATCAAATGTTGAATGATGAAATGAAAAAACAAAATCCAGTTATACAAAAGACTTAAAAAAGTAGCAATAGAAAAAATAAGGATCAAAATTGAGATGAAAAACCTAAACTAGATTCAACTACAAAATTTTGATTGAAGGGTGAATTTGAGAGAAAAAAATCAATTAAACAAAAGAACCTAAAAAAGTCAAAAGAATGAGACCAAAATGAAAAAAATACCATATCACAAATTAGAGTTGAATGATGAAATTGAAAATAAATCAAAATTTTACAAGAGGGTTAAGAATAAAAATTTAAAATTTTAAAAATAAGGATCAAATTACAAGACGTGCATAAAGAGATTTTTATTTGTCAAGAGGCATTGCACACGCCGCTTAAACACGACAGTATCTCCAACACATTAACACATGTATTCCACGCACCAACCAGTTTTGATTTTTCATTATATTTTTTATTTATTAAAACATCAAATTATACCAGTCAGTTTTGATTTTTCATTATATTTTATATTTATTAAAACATCAAATTATACGCTTGATTATATATATATAAAGCATGTTACAAATCTTATATGCCTTATTATTATGCTTTTTACTTTTATAGGTAAATTAGTTTTCAATATGCATTAGAGCACCAGGTAGCAGTTATGAATGAGCTATGTGAAAAAACCCAACCACCCCAACATCTAGTTCAAGAGTTCTGTTCTGATGAACAATGACTTTTCTCTATTAGTCAACTGTTTTTCCAAGGCTTACATAGTCGCCGCAACATAAGATGGCGATCATTTGATCCTTTCAGTTTCTGTCCATTTAAATCCCTGAGATGTTCTAAAATAAGAGCAGTTTGTTTCAAACACAGTGCAGGACCATGGTCTGAACGAACGGCAATTACGGCCAGTGAGAGCAGGGCCATTTTACATATCCTCTTTGTATCTGAATTATAATTAAAACAGCTTGGATCTAGTTGGGGGCAGCAAGCAGAGCCCCAAGAAAAAGTTACAAAGAATCCCTTGTGCTAGTCACGTACCCTATCCCAAATCTGGAAAAAAAATTGTAACTAAATCTATTGTTATCTAACATGTATGACCTCCATCAAACCACTTCCTAGATGCAAGCTCTCCGGTGCATTGAAATCTCCTACAGCTGGGCCACACCAGGTTTTAAAGGTGCCGTCAACAGATATGTATAGTCACAAAAATATGCGACTCGGAAGTTCAATGAATCAGCAGCCAATTGCTCGTAAAAAAATTGAGACAATGGAAGGTTTACTGCTCAGCACTTCCCAATAATGCAGGCAACATTCTTGCCAATCTCTTCCTTAGTTTGCTCTGAGACAGGAATATCTCCTATGTACATGTCAAAGAAAGCTCCTGTCAAGTAAAACTGAAAGTTAGAATCAGCCAATGGCGACGCACACGTGAAGTGACAAGGAGAAGGACCATCCACTCACTACATAAATCTTTGCTACGAACTGCTCCGATTTGGTTGCCTCCAACTGCAAGAATAGAATCTTTGCTGTAAGTTGCGTATAAAATGAGGCAATATAAGAATGAAAAGATGTTGTTAGATCATTCATGCACCTTCATAGGAGATAATAGTCAGCCTATTTGCTTAACACTAAAATGGTAAGCTCTCAGGTGACACCGTTACAAGTATGTGCAGGTCTAATGATTTTTGTTTTTGTTTTTGGGTTGACAGGAAGAAATTCATTAATGAAAAGGACCAAGTACGTGAAAAACGAGGGAGAATGAGACATCCTACTGGGAAAACAGACAACTATAAACTAATATAGAGTACAATGGTGTCATCTGTAAGGAGATGTCACCAAACTAACTCCAACAACAAAATATATAGAGTATAAGATTTCCAATCAAATAACTACTTACTTTCAGTTATTAGTTGCCCATCAGCTGTTCTCCGAAAATCAACTACTGTTCCCTGTACAAATTCCATTTAAAGTTGATGCAATCCGATGAATATGGATAGAGGTTAGGAAAAGAGATGTGAAAACCAGAACTTACTGCAGGTAGTGGAACATCTTTTGTGAAGAATGAACCAAATGTTGTCAGACAACTGTAATCAGTGTCCGGGTTTGTCTGAGAGGTGTCAGAGAAAACATTTTAGAGAATCAGAATCCTGAATGGACATTTCCCCCTATTTACAAAACTGATTAATGCACAAAAAAAATGACAGGCTGGAAATTTTACCTTCACCAAACGGTTTCGAAGTGATTTTTCAAAAGCTCTGCAAGCACATAAAATGAAAGCATTTGAATGTTGATTCTCATTTTCAACACCAGTCTTACAGTTTCATCCATGACTTTATAGAATTAAAGTTAACAAGTCTCTGGAGCAAAACTATTCTAGATGAAGCTCGGCAATGTTGGCTATTTAAATAATCCATATTATATGATAAGATCTAGCTTCAGTAAGCACAGTGGTTACTGAACTTGAATTTAAAAACTGATTGCATGAGCAAACTTAGATCAAGGTCTTCTATATGCCTGACTAAGACCCAATCATCCAATACATCTTTTGTTAGTAGCCCATGAAAATCAGAGGGTAACTTGGATGGCCTAAAGATCAGGAAATGAAAGGAAGCTCCATTTACAAACTCTCACTCATAATCCTGCATGGCCCAGAGAATCCTAAAATTCACATTGAACTACTAATAGATGATATAATGATAACATACTCCCGCACTAAAAATAATTCATTAAAAGATAGGTCTACAAACATTATGTTGAGAATGTCAGGCTTTGCTGAGATCAGGGGCCTGATCTGCTAAAATTTCATGCGCAGACACACAGAGAAAGCTTGACTTACTCTTTAACAGTGTTGATTTTAATCCCATTGCAGTTAATCACAAGTCGAACAGTCATGGAGATGTCTTCCCTGCATTATTATCATAAGAACTTGAATAAGAAAAGTATCCAAAAATTCATTAATGTGCATTAATTGAGTTGCAGAGCCATGACAAGTGCTTAACAAGATATACAAATATATTAAGCAAGTGACAAGAAATTTCCTTGCAAAATTCTACTATTTTAATTAATTAGTGCTCCAAACCTGCCACATTGTTTGTTCATTTAACAAAACCAACTTCCCATAGAAATATCATTTGCTACATTAAAACTCCAGGAAAACATTCTTAGCCTACAAGATTTATTAGATATTGTATATAACTTCAAAGTAGACAGACTTTGTGGATTAAAAATTTGGAATGGAGTGAAAAATTAAGAGTTTTTCTGGAAGTTTCAGGCTCTTGATATAAAAATAAGTTTACTATAAAAACATATAAAGAAAAAGAAAAGATGCATAATGCTGCAACAACATTTTAACTTAAAGAAGCTATACACGAACAATGTGTTCAGCAAAGCCAGTGCTCATATACCTGAGAAGATCCTCGTAAAACTCACGGAGTTTATTTAATTCACCCATTGGAACAGAAGCATACTTTGGGCCCAGTTTTTTGCAGACAGAATTAGGATGAACATCTATAAGAAAAACAAGTGTCACTAATTGAATACCACAGACATGAAAGAAATAAACAATAAAAAATCCTCAATTAAATTCTAAAAATACTTACAAAAACCAAATGCATAAATCTTCAGTGTCTTTATTCTGATTATTGTCATAGTTCTGGATCCAGTGGCAACAAGGACCTGATAAAGCACGTAGAGATTTTCAGTGATACAAAGCAAGAAGGATGAAAGAAGCGCTCTAAAACAGAAAGATAGCAACACTATAGGCACCGGTTTTCTGGCAATATTTCAAGCTTAACAATTAGTTAGGATATAGAATTTGAATTGTAATAAGATATTTGAATTTGAATCCACTAGTTTCTAATGATCTTCTCAGGATCACTAATGGAACACCAACCAGAACATAAGCAATTTATTTATATTAAGTTATTGTTAGCACAGACAGGCACCTATTATCCAGCTTTGACAACACACGCATGCAATAACATGAAGTTCATAAATATTTACCTCTGAAGGTGATCTAGATCTATTCTGCCCAGCTAAGATGTTGTCCAAAAGAATTGGGAACTCAATGCCTGTTCTGGGCTCAACAGCATGCCTTGTCCAGTTTAAATCAGGAAACGAGAGGCCAGGACATCCAGAACGCTCAACTTCACAAGGCCTTTGACCAGGGGATGTATGTACTGGTACATCACTGTTCTCCCGAGGAATAGCTAGTAACTTTGAATATCTGATGAACGATGACAAGAAAGCAAACTTTAGTTATTAAGAGAACAGCATAAAGTGCCAGTAAGTGAACAGAAGGCCAAATATTTGATTATATTTTGAATGACTTACAAGTTTCCAGATGGTGGTACCAGAGCAGCAGCTAATGAGAGCAAAGGGAATGATTGAAGTCTTTCAGCTTCCCTGTGTAGAAGCCTTGTCATGAAATTTGAAATCTTACTAAAACCCACGGGAGGTGAAGACTCTCCTTTTGATATGGAACTGAAGCCTAGCCCAGCAAGATCATGTCCAGTAGAAGT
Organism: Salix brachista; assembly: GCA_009078335.1. Taxonomy (NCBI): domain Eukaryota; kingdom Viridiplantae; phylum Streptophyta; class Magnoliopsida; order Malpighiales; family Salicaceae; genus Salix; species Salix brachista. The sequence goes on along the minus strand of CM018577.1, from coordinate 17,350,244 downwards.
AGAGTTCCTAACTTGTGCAGGAGATTTACAGCTTCCTGGTCGGGGGGAACGCTGATTGCCTGATATTTGCTGGCTCAAATTTGAACTGGATGCACCAGTGAACCAAAAAATCAAACCACCAGCAAGCTTTGAAATGCGGTTCAAAGCTTCTTGAAAAGCCATTGTTTCAGGGACATATAAAAAATTTAATTGGTGCAACGGGTTGTCAACAAATGAACTACCTTGAGAAAAGAGATTAGCCCCAAATCCTTGTGATAATAGGGGTTCTAAGGGAAACATATATTGAGATTCTCCATTTAAATCCATGAACAGCAACCAATTGTTCCTCATTATTGCTTACAATTCAAGAGACTCAAATGTTCTATACCAGAAGCACCTAGTTCACACGTATTCAGAAACACCTGCATGAATAAAAGAGAAGCTCGTGATTGAAAGTTCAAAACATAAACAAAACATCTAACTGAGAATGTGTAAAATACTTGAATTCTAAACGTAAACGCTACATTGCCGCTCCCCATCCTTCAGGGGCTAGTTAAGGAAAGCACCTTGTGGATCAACATCATTGAAAAGACCCACATTTTGAGCAAGGAAATGTCAGTTAATTACACATAAAAACCAAAGGCTTGTCTTTAAATTGGTGTCACGGAATTAAAAACACCAGGCATTAATTTTCAATAGAAGCCATCAATTTGTAAGAACAGGCAAACTTTACGATCACATATTCATCTTAACAAGAAATAAATCAAGATATAAGAATTCAAGGGACAAAAGAATCAAAATAATTCAAGCCATGCAATACAATCAAAGAAAACAAAAGCTTTCACCTTTATTAGTTAATCCCACCAAGAAAAAGCAAATCACACCTACAAACAATTTCCCATCACTTTTATTCAAACAAACCCCAACATTTCAAAGAAGCAAACCAATAAAAATAAAGGGTCTTTATTAAGCTAGCTCTTGTAAGAATGAAAAACAGAGGAATGGCCACAAAATGCAAAAGCTTGCCCTTTCCTTTCTTTCTTTTGTGTCAAATGATCAAGTGCAAGCAATCAGAAATCAATGAAAGCATACCTTATGTTAGAGGAAGAATGAAAGAAAGAAGGAAAGGTTTTTGATCAAGAGGTGGCAGGGATCAAAGATGATGGTGGTAAATAGGTTTCTTCCAGCTAAATCCAAGCCACAATTACAGTTTTACCTTGGGGATTGTTTGGTTTCAGAAGAAGAAAAGGTCAAAGTAGACTCACAGACAAAAGAGGGTTCCTTTCTATTGAAAGAAAAAGGAGAGACTTTTCTTCTTCTTCTTTTTCTTTTAATGCTGATTTGTTTTGGTGGCAAGCAAATAGAAGGACAGATAGAGTGTGCGTGTCAGATATTTATATAGAAAAATTATATGTTTTTTTTATTACGCAGTTTTGCGACTTTGAAGGCCAAATAACTGGAAGTTCAGTTGAAACTATTTTTAAAAATTATATTTAATATAAAAAGATATTTTAATGTATTTTAAAATTATGAAAAACTATTTAAAAAAGGTTTGACTGATTTTGTTTCTGAAATTTAAGAAATTTCCATGTTTTTATTTTTTTTTCTTCAGAATTCAAAAGTCTCTTTTATTTGGGTTACAACTAAACGTCCTCTGTCTTCAAGAAAAAAAAACAAAGTGATCAAGCCTATAATATGACAGTTTTAAAATATTAATAAATAAATTAGCCCTCTACATTTCGGCCTCAACTTATCTGGCCCCTAAAGAATAACTTAATTTTTTTATATCCTTTTTATCTTATCTTATTTTCACATTAGTCCTCTACATTTTTTATGTCGGCCTCAACTTATCTGCTCTCAAGCTGAGGCTTCGTTTCGTATTGAATTTCTTTCTGAATATAAAACAAGTTGATCAATGAATCAAAGAGAAGGGCTTTGACACGATATATTTTAATATTATTGGAAGATATTATTAAAGTATTTTTTATTATAAGGTTAATTAAAATAATATGTATTTTTTAAAAAAAATAGCCAACGGGATCTTTGTCCGGTCTCCACATCGGAGATCACCCCACCTACTATTATTGGAAGCATTTGCCGACTTGGATATTCTGTGGAGCACATCACCGTCCATAACACGCAACCACACCACACGTGGAAATGGAGGCCGCACTCACCGTCTCGTCTTCGGAATTGTTTTTTTCTGGGATGTCTGGCCGGTAAGTCTGCTTTTAAAAACTTTTTTAAAAAAAAATAATTTTTATTTTATTTTATTTTTAAATTAAAAAATAGTATTTTTAAATCGTTTTCTATGCTGATGTAAAAAATAATTTTTAAAAAAACAACTATAATCAGCCTACCAAACATTCACATACTACATTGGTGGCGCTGTTATGCCATGAGCTGGTTGATTATTTTTTTTAATATAAAGGAATATTAAGGTGATGATAATAATTCTAGATAAATAAATTTTATTTTATTTTTTATTTTAAATGATATTTAGATAATGATAGTTATTTTAGAGAAGTAAAAAACCTTCAATATAATAAATTTTCAAAGATAATTTTTTTAAAAAAAAAAACATGAAAAATAATATGGGAATAGGCCACATGACACATCAGCTATTTTTTTATTAAATAATATTATATTTATAAAAATATCAAATTACCCTATATCATCATAGAATGAAAATACAAAAAGTCTCTTGATTATTTTATTGTGCTTGAAAAACAGATTTATGACTAGCTTTAAGAGAATTAGCTGGTAGCTAAGGCAGCGAGCTCTCTCCTCTTTTACTTTTAAGATTTTAATTTTAAAATTAGTTTCTTTAAGATAATTTAGAGAAAAACTTAGTTTCAAGGACTTTACAATACTTTTTTATTGTTAAATAAAATAATAATAATGGAGAATTCTTTTATTTTTACACATTTGACAATATAATAAGTCTATTGTTAATAACCAATACCATAAATGTTATTTTAAGGTGTTTAAGATTTTGACTTCAATTGTTTTTTTAAATAATTTTTTCTTTGAAAATATATTAAAATAATATTTTTTTATTTTGGAAAAGTAATTTTTGATATCAATACTTTGAAAAATGAAAAAATAATTTTACATTTAAAAAAAAAGACTTTTAAAAAACAAGAATAGTATCACGTGCTAGTGCGACGAAGCTTGTTAAATATGGACATGAGAAGAGAACCAGGACCGAACCCCAGCCTTCAAACTGTTAATCTTGAACATGGCCTATGGGAAAGTTTGACACGTAACGATGACTGTTGAAGCCGGCAGAGGTCCGAGGAGGGCTAGTCGCACTTGAACAAGTAATTCTATCATTTCTTCTTAATTTTATCTAATAAACTTGCCATGTTCCTCAATCCATGTTAGATTTTATTCAATCTACATTGCTAATAATCTCCAGAAAAAAGGGCATCCACAACAATGGCTAATAAAAACCCTTGATCCAGTTTCGATTTGGATCAGGGATGAGTCGCACCAACAGAACTCACGAACGAGCTCAAGCACATAGAATAACCTGGGAGTCTTTTTCTCTGATAGCATTTTGATCACAAATGGCAATTTCTGAAATCTGAGACCATGGTTTCAGGGAGATGGGCAAGAGTAAATATGCAATGGCTTGTATTGGGATAGAAAGAATACAAGGTTACTTTCACATGTTCAATTTAATCCCCACTCTGAAACAAAACAGAACATGCAAGGGAACATATTTCCTGGATAGGTTTCTCTACAGAAAATTACGCAGACAATACAATCATGAGGGGAAAAAAATTTCTTTCTTCGACCATACCTGGAAAACAAATGGTGCCACAACTTTTAGCCTGTGAGTATGATTCCAGCAGTAAGCAGATGAGGTGTTTCTTCCAGCTCTAATATTCAAAACCTGAGCAAGTTCTTCAAACTATGAACATTCTTTTTAAAGCAGATGCTTCTTCTTGTCACAATAAACCAGCTTCAAAGAGATTTCTGCGTCTTAACGTCTCGTCTACAAGCTTGAAGGTTTTCTTCACAAGCTTCTGATCAAGTGCAGTGGTTCTATATATTTTAAAAACCCGGTCTACATGATCAGGGGTTGTGCTTTGGAAATACAGCTCCTCAAACTTCTTCTTTACAAACCTGGTGAATAATAAAATATCATTAATGACGAAAGTCAAATCTTTGGAACCATGAAAAAAGAATCATCAGAACTTCAATAGCATCCTTAAAGAAGGTCAAAGGTTAGCTTGTTCTGGCCTCTGAGAAAAAACATTTTGCAAAATGCACACATATATCTGACAAATATACGAGCATTGACTTGAATCAATTCATCAAGATCATGAAGTGAAACATCCGAATCAAGCTTTCAGCAAAGCACAGACAGACTGGCGAAAACTTCAACACCTTTTGCCTATTTGGTGCAATGATATTTCTCACTCAATAATACCAAGGAACCAGCAAGAAATAAATGCTCACTCGTATGCATGCTCAATCTCTTGTTTTCCTGCCGAAACTGGCTGGTAGTCCTTGAACCACTCGCATGCATTCAATGGTGCCTGTAACAATGCGCAACATCAAAGGTCAACACTGATGCTATTTTTCTTACCAAATAAGAATGCACAGTTCTGCAGCTCTTACTTTTAGAACCTTCTTTTCAAATATATCAAACTTGTTTAGAAACAGCATGAAGGATGTTTTCTGCACACAAAAAGCCAGATGAAAAATGGAACGGTTCCCAGATGTCTATATTCAGTGCTTATAACATCGGACCATGGGGACAGGGTAGAGTGGCATAAAAAAAACCTCAAAGCACGGTTGCTTCAGGACCCACTCGAACAGCTCCTTTGTCTCAATCATACGATTCTTGTTTTCATCCTCGAATAGTGTTTGATCATACCTGAAAACATTAACAGTCAAACACAACCTTTTCAGCTTAAAATATGTTCTAATGTTCGAATTGCCACTTCACATGCTAACAGAAGGCTATGGTTGGGGTGAGCTCACTCCAACTCAATCCTGCTGCCCTGAGCAAGTGTTGCGGAGAGCAAGTTAATGAAACGTGGAGAAATGGAACAGCTTTTACACACACTTAGTTGACACTTACAACAAAATGTTCTACCCTTGACAAGATTTCCATTTTCAAAGAAAATATTGAAGACATTCTGAGATGTCCTTCGTAAAATATAGGTCAGCTGCCCTCAGCAAAGTTCATTCACTTTTGGAAATTTGGCATGCAAAATGTACAGCAATGGCTACTGCCGTGAATAACAAATAACTCAAGAAAACAATGCTACAATAAGCATAATCCAGATATTGTCAAGTATCTCTAACTAAAAGGAAAAGTTACCAATCTCAGATACTAATGTTCAACATCCAAAGGCCAACAATTTTGTGACATTATAACAGTGGAAAGAAAATAGGTCATCTTACTCGCTAATTGCAGCGCAAAAAATTACTGCTGTAACACCTTCAAATAGATGAATCCATTTCCGCCTCTCATTTCTCTGCCCACCGACATCAAAAAGTCTATATACTTCCCCACTTTTCTTGTTTTCTCCAACAGGGCTGCCAAAACATAGCCTATGTTAGCTGTTGAGTACCTAAAATAATAACTGAGGAAGCACTGGAAAACATATTTTGCTATCAGGTGCAGTTGACCTTAATGTGAAATTGATTCAAGTCAAGAACATTGCACCTTGTAATACCACGTTAAAAGCTTAAAGCAGAAATTGAGAACAATGCTAAATCAGGTACCATTGAATTAGCATGTTCACCTGAATTGGATCTCTACAACACCTGTTGTACGAACTCTCGCATAAAGAACATCATCCTGAAATACCGTATACACTGAGAAGCTGTTGGAAAGAACCTTAAAATATCATAAAGATGTTATGTGGGTGTTTGCATGCATAAAGTTAGTTAGCTAGTTCGCTAGCAATTTACAGAAGCTGAAGTAATGCCAAAAATCCAAAGTTAACACGAACATTTTTATGCAAAACATCTTTGTTAACAGGTGCACTAGAATGCCCCAAATAAAACCATTGCACTGGACATCTAGACCAAGCAAAACTGGGCGTATCAAAATTTTAAACTGGATGCATGCCGCACACAGAAGTGCAGGTCACTCTAGTTTTTAAATAAAGGTTTATAAATAGAGCAAGGAAATGCAGCGCCATTGAGTCTAGTCTTTATGAATCTACAAGTAAGACAATGCCATCGTGGCACACTTACACCATGCTGTTCACAGTGACATTATTTTCTATATGCATTTTGTAGAAGTTGATGATTGAAAATGTGTTCTGATATTCTGCAAATAGGACATGCATAACATCCAGATAATATGGAAAGGATAGGGAAACAACATAAATTTTAGATACCTTAGTTGGAATATAATTTGGGTCAGATAATCTTTGCAAATTATCCATGAAATAAGGGGTACAATCTGGAACTTGGAGCTTATTGCCACAGGCATAAGTTTCCTACAGGTATACATTGACATTAATAACTGCAGTGCATCATTCAGACACCATAAATGAAAACCTAAGTCTAAATGATATAATAGGAAAAATAGAATCAAACTCTGTATCAATAATATAGACTCCAGGGAAGTAGCACATGTATCTTTGATGAACCAGTTACCTGAACTGCAGCATCTCTCCATAGAGTTTCAATCTCCTGGGCTAGTTCTTTGGTGAGAGGTGGATGATCCAAGAAGCCTCCAATTTCCGACAATTTCTTCCCAATATCCTGATGTATGATGAAATGAATAGATTGTAAAATCAGATCCCTTGAGGAAAAGATTAAGCAAAATGTATAGGAAAAGGAATCCATCATATTAACCTATACATGTTAGACAGTTACTCGTCACCAGATTCCAAGAAATTGTTTTTTTTCAAAATTGATAACCTTACTTAAAGGAGAGTAAATAGACATTGAAATTATAAATTCAAACCTTGTTTTCATTGGATATAACATACTTCAAGGAATCTGTTTCATTTTGAGCCAATTCTTTTGATCCATCATGCAAAATCTGTAGAAACACATAGCATGAACTTATAGAGCAAAATTTACCACTTCTGCATTCAAAAGTTTCACCATCAATGCCTGACTCTTCATATTTCTACATTATGCAAAAAGGGAAAATAACCAACACACCATTTCAAGTTTTGCATACTTTTATTGTCTGGTAGACATTGGCATGGATGACTGGAATATAGCTCTTGAGCTCAGCCTCGTCAAAACCACTTTGAAACAAAAGTTTTATCTGCATCCAGAACACACATAAGATGAAGATATAGAAAACAGTAATGCTGGCAAACACAAGTTCACATCTGTAACAAGTGTTTCGTCTCACCTGCTTGAAAATTGTTGACTTCCCAGAGTCTCCAGCACCTTGATCAGGACATATTGATCACGTCATTTTTAAAACCCAAAGACAGAAAAAGAATCAAAGCATTCGAAAATAAATAAAACAAAGAAAAGTATTGAGCAGCCTAAGTCTAAATAGGTAGAACCAAAGTTATGCAATGAAAATTGCTATACTCAAATTCAAATTGAAGGCTTACACCCAAAACAATGATATTCTCAACCAGTCACCGTGCATAGGGAAAATACAGATTACATTAGACTATAGTCACACATTATACAGCCACCTTTTATTATCTCTACTTGTTGTCAAAGGGTATATGATACAGAAAGCAACAAATAACTTTCCCAGCACAATTAATAACTTAATTGTTCAGTCCTTGGTTAATATCATAAGCTTTCAAATTGAAAAACAAATTGATTCATAATTTCTCTTATGCTAAATGAGAGAGGGTGCCTCTCCATGGAAGTAATTCACAGTACATATGGTGCTTGTGCTATCTAGACCTTAAACACAAGTCCATAACCATGATAAACTTCAATTACTATGGATACACTTTTAGATGTCAAACAACTAACATGGTATGAAACAATCTTGAATGCCAAATAATTAATGCAATGAGAAACAAGCTTGATTTGCTTATACCAAGAAGCAGAAGTTTTTGAATATGCTTTTCGGCTTTGGTTTCTTGTTCAATTCGCCTTTCGATTTCTGCAGCCTGGAAATGCCAAGATAGAAATTGCAAACTTGAGACTACACAGAGCGAGGAATAATTATCATCATAAACTAGATTACACAGAATCGCCAAAATCATACTCATAGAAGAGTACAAATCATGCATTTCATCTACTGTAACTCACTTGTGCATTCTCTTCAGCATCTGCTTCATTATAACGCCGCTGTTTACTGCAGAGTGAGCCCATATTTTGTGTTATAATAGACAGCATAGAAGGTGCACTTATCAGGCTTCACCAGGGTTCAAGCAGTTGTCGATACCCTTCTATAAAGATCACTCATGATGTGGTCAATTTGACCTGATCACAGTGCTACAACCCTGCAGAGGCCATTAAAAATTAGATACATCTTCCATGTAAGAATGTTTATGCTCAATTAACAGTCCAAGTCAACTACATTCTCAAAATGATACGAGTGGTTAAGAATCAGGATACCTAAATAAATTATATTCCTTTTATTTATAAGTCATTAAACATTACACTTCATCTTTTTTAGCTAACCAGAAGCAAGCTTCATTTGAATTCTAAGCCTTACAGTACTAACTGAAAAATTTTGCTCCTAAGATTTATTTGATCAAACTCAAATAAAGGAGTTGTACAACATGAACAAGTACCCAAAATTACATGTCATTTCTCGTGACTCCAAATTCAAAAAAAATAAACTAGGAAACACCATCAGAGACAATAAATACACGCATACATTAATGCCAAGAACTCATCTTCCATTTATATATACAATTAATACCCAGTAAAAGTTTACACAGGTTTTGGCATTGACCACTTCACGGCTGCACATAGCATCAACACACTCTTCAACCGCTTATCACCTACTTCTCGTTACATAATAATTATCGATGTCCTTAGCAAATCAGTTTATGGAATTTTTCATTATTACAAAACAACTTTCCTCGTGAAAAACTTTTTCATTTCTAAAGGAACAGATTTGAGAATTATAAGTACATAATTACATACAGGTCATGAGAAACAGCCCATCAACGCTCTAAATCAAACCCAGAAGAGAAATGACAAAAAAAAAATTTAAAAAAAAAAAAACAATTCTTGATCTGCAACTGTTAGAGCAATACAAAACTAAGATCCCACAAAAAGAAATTGAACCCAGGAAAGCAAAGATCTAGAAAGACAAAAACTTTAGCAAATGCAAAGAAGAAAAAAGCTTAAAGAAACTTACTTGGAAGTAAAGAGAAGTTGGTAGCTATAGATTTGGTTGATTTGCTTAGTTCTTGTGGTAATAAGGTATGTTATTATAAGCTACAAGACTAGTTTCTGCAAACAAATACAGAAATTAACAAATGGGGGTATTAATATTAAAATCATAAAAAAAAGGCTAGGTATAGGGAAATAGCCAAAGCTAAATCTGGATGAGAAGAAGAGGAGAAAGAGCGCCGAAAGCTGCAAATATAAAGGCAAAGCCACCCAATTTGCTTTGTCTGCTGCTCTTCTTCTACGACCACTACTACTGTCTTGCTTTGCTTGCTTTCATTACAGTCAAAGTCAAAGAAATATGATGTACACTTGTGTCAACTACCAGGTATGGACGAAAGAGGGAGTATTTATATTAGTTTAGGAGAGGATTACTGTGTGTCCACCCCGGTACATTCATGGACAAGGGGGTGTCTTCGTCTTGGAAAAATAAAACACAGACAACTTCTGTAACTATTTATTTAAATAATGAGGCAGTGAATTGGACTGTACTGAGACAAAACTGGTCCGGTCCGATTTTTTTATTCGAGTAAATTATATTTCTGAAAATTATATTTGAACGAGTAAAATTCAAGTTGTTCTAGATTTTTATAATAGATACATGTATGGCAGTCAAAATCGAGATTTTGACACGGATCGAAAAGGGCTCCGAAAAATCGGATCGTAAGATCGGATCGTAAAATCGTAGAAAGATCGTAAAATGTCCGTACAAAAATTATTATTTTTAATTATATTTAAATTTAAAAAATGAATTTAAATATAATTAAATATTATTATTTTTTATTATTATTATTATTATTCTACGATTTTTCTACGATTTTTTACGATTTTTCTACGATTTTGAACGATTTTTCTACGAGTTTGACCGAGTTTGACCGGTTTCGATTTTTCTTTCCGGTCCAACCAGGTTTTCGGAGCCAACTCGCAAAATCGTACGATTTTGCGAGTTGGCTCGCGATTTTGACTACCTTGGATACATGTACTGATTTGAATTCAAAATTATTATCAAAAAACATATTTTATAGGTCTAAATAAACAAATAAAACTTCAACCATTCTAAATTCTTATAATAAATAAAAATATATATATCCTGACTCGAATTCAAAACTTACTTGCCACGCTTATGACCATAGGAAATGACATGTTGTTTGCTGCTACTTGGATTTGTGGCTGTCCATTTTTACAAGGCTTCTCTCTCGCCAAGGTCGTTCGTTGCCACTTGTGCCTCCTCTACCTAAAGTGCCCGTTTGGTATTGCTGTGGCGCCGGAGATTTGAGAAAAGTTATAGTGTGAGTGTTTGGTAAATGACAATAAGCAGCAAAAGCTGCTTTTTTTCCACCCGAAAAATTAGGTGGACCGGCGTTCCGAGAGAAGCAATAAAATTCTGCTTTTCTTGCGCCCGCTGAAGAGAAAGGAGAGAAAGGGTGAATAATATATATATATATAATATAATATATGTTTATTGATATAAAAAATATATTCTTAATATTAAAATAATCTAAAATTAATTAAAATATAAATAATGTTTATATAATATATGTTTATTAATATAAAAAATATTTTTTTTAATATGAAAATAATCTAAAAATTAATTAAAATATAAATAATGCTTACAATATATGTTTATTAATATAAAGTATATATTTTTAATATTAAAATAATCTAAAAATTAATTAACATATGAATAATGTTTACATAATATATGTTTATTAATATAAAAAATATTTTTTTAATACTAAAATAATATAAAAATTAATTAAAATATAAATAATTTTTAACCTCAAACTCAACCACAGTTTTAACCAAACACTTCACAACTTATTTTGAACCACAACAAAAGTGCTTTTCTTAAAACTACTTTTTTCAAACCTCAACCACAAAAGCAAAAGCAATATCAAACAGGCCCCTAAAAAGCATCTTGAATTCTTGTCATCCACTATGAACACAATCTGATTTTATATATATATATATATATATATATATATATATATATATATACTCTGATACCATGTTAAAACTTCAAGTATATTATTTCTTCAATCTCTCGGTCTCACTTTCTTAAAACTTTTATGTTACAGTGCTGAAATATATTTATAGAGACTACTCATACTACAGAACAAAACACACACAAATATTTCCTAATACTAAGGGACAAGATCAGTTATAACAAACTCTGTTATAACAGCTTCATTCTCTCTTTACAGCTGGATTTTTACAATATTCTTATAAATTATCTATATGAAAACAGAATAAATCAATAGTTTTTTCATGCTAAGGGCATGACTCCAAATAAACATCATCAGCAAGATTTAAATCATGAATCTTGAAAAAAAAATATTTTTTAAATTCAGAATCTTTACCACTAGACTAACCCCATGTTGTTTGAAACAATAAAATTGTGGCATGAAAAACCAATCTTTTAAAATACCATCATGTTAAAAAAAAAAAACCATCCTTTTCAAAAAATACATTTTTTTTATTCATTTTACTGTTTTTTATTAGCAATGAAGAATTGTATTGTTCGGATGTGTATTTATAATCTAATGGGGACTTCTCGTGTAGTGTGGTCATGTGGGTGTCTCTGTGTTGTGATTTTAAGAATACACTTATTTTATTAATATGATGTATTTAAAATTAAAAAAAATCCCAACACTGAATTTTAAAGTTTAAATTTAGAAAATAAAATAAGAAAGTGAATTTTAATTTCAAATTTTAAATGTAGAATTCGTTTTCGTGTACAAAACAATTCTCTCACTTTCAAAATTAATTAAGTCACCAGCTCTCGAGGTGGACGCAACAACCCAGCTAATATTTTCCCATCATCTACCTAAGCAGATTATTGCCCTTTATAAGGATGAGGACAAAGGGCCATAAAAATTGCAATTAAGAAGGATGGGGTAAAAATCCAAACAGAAAATAAATTAGGGGGTAATAATAAAATAAAATAGATTGAAGGTGTGTAATGTTTAAATAAATTATTCGTTTCGAGTTACTTGGTTTGCGGCAAATCAAGGTATGTATTGTTAATTTTAGTTTTGTCCTATAATGTTTTTGGTAATTCAATTTAATTTTATTGGTATTGCCGACCAAAAACTATTTTGATAAAAATTATATTTTATATTTTTAATTTATTTTTTAATAAGTTCTAGAGAAGATTCAAACCACTTTCATGAATAATTTTATTTATCTTCAAAGTTAAAAAGTATTTTTTTTATTAAATTAACAATAAAATCTAATGAAATATGAAAAATAATAAAAAAATATATTAAAAAATTAAATTAAAATCTCGCCAATGCATTTGGGTTTTATGAATGATACTGATTAGAACATGAATTGGCCTACAGTGATTAGAAAAAATATAGTTTTTTAAATTTTAAATTCACAACTCTAAATTATAGAAAACATTATAATTTGATTAATTTTAAATGCTAATAATTCTCAGTTTTTCCTCTTTATAAAAAATGACATGCATAACAGTTTAAACAGAGCTAAAAACAATCTAGTTAGAAGAACCTAAATCAAATAAAATTATAAAACATAACTAGAAAAGAATAAAAAAATAAATAGAGAAACAAAAAGAATTCAAGAAAAAAAACATCTTCTAGGTCCAACTTGAACATAATTTCAACATCGACAAGTGGTAGCCAGTCGATCTCTTGATAAATTGGGCCTGTAGAATACAGCAGTAAAATTTCAGCCTAATTAAACAATCAAATAAAAAAAATTATTTAACTTATCTAGACTTCTACTTGATCTTGAAATTGTTGACACACGTCACACATTAGGATCTTTGATTTGATAAGCTTTGAATATCAATAACTCTTAGATTTTAATCTCTTGGAAAATAATATACAAAGTTGTTTAAATAAAAGCTAAAACCAATATAGTTAAAAAAACATAAATCAGCCAGCAGGGTCTTGGCCTGGTGGTCAAGAAGGACTTCTCTCTTCCTCTCACCCCAGGTTCAAGCCTTGTCAGGCACGCCTGTCACCCCCGCGGTGCCTTACATGCTCATTGGGTTTGCAGGATGTTCAGTGGGCCCGGAGATTTAGTTGTGGTGCGCGCAAGCTGACCCGGACACCCCGGTTATCAAAAAAAAATCAAATAAAATTTTGCAACCTAATTAAGAAAAGAATTAAAAAATAACTAAAAAATAAAGAGAATTCCAAAACAATATTTTCTAGGCCTAATTTGTACATGATCTTGATCTTGGTAGGCTTCAGGCACTAACTCCACGGATAATTAATTAGCATGTAAAATGCAATCATAAAATTTCATCCAAATCCAATAAAAATATCTAAAGTTATGTTTCTTTTATTAAAAAGCTTGTTCCACTAGACTTTTTTTAATGTTGAAATTGCCATTACACATCCTACACTAGAGTCCCTGTAAAACTTAAAGAGATACATAACCAAGTTGATCCATAGTCTATTGAAATTGATGATTAGTCAAAGAGAAAATAAATTATACTCATTTTAGAAAACTCTTATGGTGCTCATGGAGTAATTACTGATATCATATTACTTACTTCTAGGCCTAATTAAAAAAAGATACAAGCAAGAGAGAAAAACCCTCATGAAAATATCTTTATCATTTTTATTGGATCGTGAATTGTATTTTCTCTTTCAACTTTGTATATGTCTTCTTTTTCAAGACGAGCTCAACGAGTGCTTGATAGAATATCACTGGTTATTCTCTGAACACTATTTTTTTTATTTTTTTATTTTTTTATTTTTTTATTTCAAGACTATAAATGTATTGAGTCTTACACTAAGATATATTTTCTATGAAATAATCAATAAGATGTTAAATTTTGCTAAACTTGTCTTGAGTTTTGCCCGTGAAAATGATTCGAGAGTAAATAAATGAGCTTAAGTTACATTTTTAGACCCATTTTATTATTGACAAGAACTGAATATAATAAAAGATAAGGAAATAAATAGGGATTTAATTATGACAACTGAGAAGTAGGTCTAGCCTATTTATGAGATTTTATGCAACATTTCCACCCTCCAAATCACCCATAAGTTTGTTCACAAACTCTTGCCCCAAGCTTTCCCTTTAGCTATAAAATGAACGTACTACACAAACCTGAAGAACGCATCTAATGGGGGAGGTAATTCACGAGTTGAAACCCATTGAACGAAGTTGAGGTAAATTGTGAGCTTTCCCTTTTGCCCTAGTTTTCTTAATAAGTCGAATTTCCAACAGTTCACGAACAAATGAATTCATTTGCAACCCTGCATAACATCCAAAGTTGGTTCTTAAGGGAATGACATGATTACAAATAGTTTATGATCTATACGAGAATCACTAACGAATATACTGAGCAAAATAGCATAAAGGCAGGCTCTGATACCACATGTTAGATATACTTTAAATAATCGAATGTTAAATAGATATAGCAGCGAAAATTTAGATTATAAATACCTCCAGCCATAGTTGCTCAAGTACCGAAAATTAAATGAATTCCCAATTGCAGCAGCAGCAAACCTTTTCCCAAAGCGGCAACAACAATACAAAATAATAAAATATTTTACGAGAGGAGCCTTCTGATCTATGCCTACCAGTAGCCGTAGATGAAGTACACAAGCTATTATTTATAGGTAGATCAGGGACCCCACTCACTAATTTATTTTCCAATTTTCTCCTTCCATCATGGAGATAATTAGTCATGATCAATTAATTGATCCCCATGATCAATCAATTGATCCCCATGATCAAACCCCATGACCTATCTTCATGGTCATGGGTTTGCATGATCAAGAACATGGGTGTGTCATGAGGGACACAAATAGAAATTTCTAACAAGTTTATGATCTATACAGCAGGTCTCAAATTCGAGTCAGAGTATGTATTATTTGTAAGAATATGAAACAATCAGAATTTTACTCGCTTACTTGAACCTATAAAATATACTTCTGGAAAGTGGGGTTTCATCGCATCCCAAAAAAATATCCAAAGTTGCCATAAAGCTTTGAAGAAAGTCAAAAGAGGAGGTAAATTGTGAGTTTAAACTTTAATCCTCGTTGTTAGAAGTCTATTCATTTTCCGTCATAGAACACAAAGCATATATTTTTTATATATAAAAAAAAAAGTTAAAACAATTGAAATATTGCTAGGAATGTATTTAGGATTGCGATTTTTGGTTGTAAAAGCAATTACAAGAGTGATGGTTTTCGCCTCATCGCAATTAAAGCGCCACGATTGCTCTCGCACTCCGGAAAGCATTGAAAGTTTTAACCTGTAAACTCCACCGTCGTCAAAATCCTGAAGCCAATAAAAAAGGAGGCTATTGGCGAGGAGAAGGTTGAAAATTAAAGGGCAAGTATGCCTTCATTGAGAAGAATCGTGCACATAATCAGTAAATCTTCAGTCCTCTAGCATAATCCCCCGCAGAAATTGATCAATTACATCCTTATTTAGAGTTCGGAAAGGTTACATAACTAATCACGGAGAAGCACCTAAGAAATTTTTGATAATTTCGTTGAATTCTGCTGCATTTTCAATTTGGGGTACATGGGATGTATCCTTTATTATTTCCAATCTCACGTTCTTCCCAATTAACCTGCAAACAGAAATTTCACATTCAATCGCCTATTCAAGTTCATGTGCCATACAGTAACATATATATATATATATGAAGCATCAAAACAATTGACATGTTGAAGATAAGTTTGGTGCGTAGAACGTTAAAAAAGAGAGAGAAAAGAAACAGCAAGAGGTAAAGAGAACGTACCCTTGTAAGTCCTTAGCCATTTCCAGAGGAAATATTTGGTCTTTATCTCCCCATACTAGCAAGACATCCTTCATGGCAATTCAAAGGAAGACAGGAATTAGATACGCAAAATTAGTTTTACCATCGGAGTGATGTGGGCTGTGGGGTATATATTAACATGGATGTTTGAGCTAGTTTGTGTATAAATCGATTAATTTCATGGGTTCTCAAGCTAATAATTATATAAATCTTCAGTTACTTTTAAGAGACTCGAGCTCGTGATTATTAGAGAGCAAACTCAAGAGCTGACCAGTTGTGCTCACTCTTAAAGCTAGTTATGTATATTTGAGGTGCGCGCGAGCATACAAGTATATATTAAAAACACGATATTTTTTTATAAACATTACTTGTAATATTTTGGATTAAATTTCTATACCTACCATCGCACAATCATTACGGACAGAAATAGGAATTTAGGACTGAGAAGGCGAGCAAGAAAATAATTGGTTTTTTGGATGCAAACAAAAATCAAAAGCTTTCAGAATTTAGTCAAGGTTCAGGTAGAACCTACCTGTTGAAGTGGAGAAATATTCACTGAACCATCCTGTCCAATGGTTAATCCGCTCAGAAGTTCCACTTTCTTATTCCTGTTTTCCGCGAACAATTTCTGCGTCCAAGATAAAGATACCGACAGTACTAAGGCACATCGAAGATTAAGAAATCCTCCTCGTTTATAGACTTTTCATTTTGAATACGAGGAAACTCTATTCAGAAGCATATTTTATAGGTCTAGGTGAATAATTAGAATACTGACTGTCACAGAATCGTATAAAAAATACATATTATAACTTAAACTCAAGAATTGTTGTGCAGATTAGAAATTTTTAACTCCTTGGACCCCTCGTTTATAGACGCTATTGCATAAAACCTCGAAAAATCTAGTGTGCCGAGAAGTCTACACCTAACAAAAGACTGCACAATGTCCCGCTAGTATTTATCTATCAGCTACCTGTCCACCAACTTCATTTTGGTTTTCTTCGACGTTAACCTCCCGTGTGGCCCTAAGCAAATAATATGTTGATAAAGATGATGGCTCATTTTCTCGGTAGTTAGAAAATGATTTTGATTTCAAGAGAGCACTAAAAGCAAATCAATCTTCAAGAGCACTACCATTTGTTTAGTAAATTAAGCAAATCAATCTTCAAGAGCACTACCATTTGTTTAGTAAATTGCTCTCCTTTTGAGACCTGGTATTGTCATTTGCAGGGGGGTGGGCGTGAAAAAACATTGTGGGAATTGATGGTGATCTGGTTTCTTTAATAGCCATGATCTAGCTCCTTGTATATACTAATGTTTGCCTCATTAACCACTAATTCTATTACCATTAAAAATCATCCTTGCCCAACAAAAATACACACTTGTTGCCCAGTAAATAATACTTTGATTAGAATATTGAGCTAGAGATAGAAATCACCGGGGGAGGGGGGGATAGAAATGAAGAAATTGCGTACGTTTATGATGTCATTCAAGAAAAAATCAGGAACCATGAGGAGGCTTGGCTTGGACACTGCAACACCCAGCAAAGCTCTCAAATCTGAAGGTTTTTGTGGCAGCATAAGATCGTCGATTTTTTCCAGTTTCGCCTTCTTCACAAGCTCTTCATTATTTTTCTTCTTCATGTTGACCCCGGAGCTTGCTATGACCACCTTCTCAACCCTCTCTGGAAACATCCTTGCGATGTGGTATGACACGAACCCGCCATAGCTGGTGCCCACCAAAGAATACTTCTCCACACCTAACGTTTCGAGCAGCTTCGCCACCGACTCCGCCTGGAAGATTTCTGACCTTTCTGAGGATTTTGTTGTCGAGTCACCGAAAAATATCAAGTCAGGGACGTACAAATTGAAGTCAGGTGCAAAGAATTGAACCTGCAAGAGATTTCACCAGATACGATCAAAATTATGACTCTACACACATTTTTTCATTGAAATCTCGGCATCTATATAAATACCGCTATTATAGCATGTGAATTGGTCAAAGAATTGGCCTTGACGTGGGGTTATTTGCATCAGGAATTGAACCTAGCTACAGCTATGAGCCTAAATCACCAAGCCAACACAGCAATTACGTTTTGAAGATTGACGAGTTCTTGTGATTTCTGAAAAGGGAAGTTCAAGATTGATTCCCTACATACATAATAGAAAAGGGATGGGGATTGATCCTCTAAAAACGGAAGAAAAAAAGAAAAGAGAAGCTAAAGCCAAACCTGTTGCCGCCATTGCCACAGAGAGACAGGACCGAAGCCATGAATAAAGACCAGATTTGGTTTGGATTGACGAAGTTGAGTGGGAGCCCAGAAGTGGATGGTAGTCTCATCACCAACGTTGATGGTTTTTTGTGAAAGGCCGGAAGAGGTGAAACAATGACGAAGATAGAAGGAGTATAGTGACGCAAGGCTGAGAAAGGATGGAGCCATGGAGGAGAGGAGAGAGGGTAGAGCAATTATTTAGTCACAGAGGTTAAATATATATATCTATATATTTTTATATATATATAAATAAAGAAAGCATTTCCAGGAGACATATAGGAAAAGTTTTGGAGGGATAGGAGAGAAAGACGCTGCTTGAAGCTTCTTTACACAGTTGTGGTCATGGCAGGCCTGCACGCATCCTTTATGTGACCTCGCGCTTAGTTTTAGAGGCGATGGATATATAATTGGAAGATGTCGATGCTCTCTTTAGGTGACCTCTTTCTCAGCACAAATAAAAATAATATATATATATATATATATATATATATATATATATATATTGTTTATGAATACACCGGTATAAATATAAAAAGAAGTGTTTAAAATTTAATAGAAAATAATTATAACCTCGATACATAAATATAATTTGAAATACTCTTATTTTATAAAAGGAAAAAAGAAGAAAGATGTCCTTAAAATTATGATTTACAGGTAGCATGATTTATGGATATTTCTTTAGACTTTGCTGTGCTATCAAGTGGCTATAATTTAAGAAAAACAGGTACATGTACAAGGAAAATATGTAATAAACACTATCCACCTGTTTGACACTGTATTTTAAATATTTTTTTTTTAAATAAATTTATTTATTTATTAGTATTTTTAGATATTTTAATATACTAATATTAAAATTAATTTTCTTAAGAAACAACATCTATCCTACTTCATTCGTATATATTGATCACTCACTTTGAAAGACTCTATAACTGTTCGAGAGA
Source organism: Salix brachista (assembly GCA_009078335.1). Taxonomy (NCBI): domain Eukaryota; kingdom Viridiplantae; phylum Streptophyta; class Magnoliopsida; order Malpighiales; family Salicaceae; genus Salix; species Salix brachista. The sequence continues at coordinate 17,330,983 of CM018577.1, read as the reverse complement.
GTGTTGAGACATGATGCAAATTAAAAGCAACTTTCTTACACAGTCCCATGATTCAATGAACAGATATTTTCGGGTGTGTAATTTGTGACTTTCAAAACAAGAAGCTCCAACATATATTATCGGCACATATATTTTTGTAGTTTATGGGCAAAACCTGTGTTGGGTAGTGTTAGGTTTGTTTTGTGCATGTACGATGATTTTGATATATTATATTTTAAAGGGAGTTTTCCATTAAGTTTCAACAGTTTTTGTCAGAATATATTTTAAAAAGTCAAAAAATATTATTTTAATGTATTTTTTAATAAAAAACAATTATTATAATAAAAGCTGCTTTTAATATCATTTTTAAAAGAAAAGAAAAACCTGGTTTCGATTGAATTGAGTTTTCCGTACAATGGAACTAAAAACCCGATTTGTCTGGGCCGGCTGGTTTGCTTTATAGACCTGTTTGGGAGGGCGGTTGCGGTTACTTTTGAAAGTGTTTTTCATTTAGAAATACATCAAAATAATATTTTTTTATATTTTAAAAATTATTTTTGACATCAGCACATTAAAATAATTTAAAAATACACAAATAATTCATTTAAAATGAATTTTTTTTTTTTTTAAGAAAACGCCCTCCCAAACAGGCTCATAGAAAACAGCCAAGAAGCATCGGGCCTTGATGATTTCTATTCAAAAACAGCACCATCGGCCCGTTTTTGTGGCAGGGGGGCTTTAGCACAAAAACCCATTAATAACTCTTCGAGTTCGTCCATGTCAATTAACTTCTTAGACTCTTCATTTATTCTGTGTGTTTTTTGTAGGCAGTTTGTTTTTTTTCTTCTATTTTTTTCATTTTTAAAATGATTTTCTTGAATTTCAAAGATTTCAGGTTGCTTTGGTGTGCATTATATGAACACATATTATCATATCATTGAACTTTATGTTTTAACCCTTGGTTCCATCTCTTGTCAAGCCTCACTCCACCAAGCAAGCAAACTCATCTATTCATGTTTAAATCATTTTGCATTTCAAGTTAATTTATTTAAATTTGTTTGTATTACTTGTGATTTGCTTGTATATTAAAGTGTTTCACTTGTTTTATAATGATAGGTGTATGGTATTAATTAATGATTTGTATTTTAAGGTTTGTTTGAAAATTGAGGGAAATGGATTGAATTTGTCCCTTGATGAAATCAGGTGTGACTTCAAATTTCTTTTCTTTTCATGCATGATACATATATCAATTAGGTTTATGATAGTTCATCAAGGTTTATGGAAGTTTAATTTGCAAGATGAGAAAGACGAAGGTACATAGGAATGTTCTGTTTGCCAGGCCTGGTCGCTGAACAAAAGCCTTTTGCTATTAAGTTAGCGTTGACTTCATAAAAATTAACGGCCAACAAGTCTTGAGCAACCTCTTCCGCTGTCATGAAAAAATTGGACAGTAAAAAACAGTAGGTGACCGGGTAGTATAAGTTTTTGATTAGGAGGTTTGTTGTTACTATGGTCTCAAGTTCAAGTTTTGTGATTGTTAATATGATGGTCACTGGAGATTTATATGATCGTTAATTTTAGGACCCGTGAGATTAGTCAAGATATGCGCAAATTTACTCGAACACTCACATTAATAATAATAAAAAAGAGACAGAGAGAGAGAATGTTATTAATAATGAGATACTAACAACAATTGTAAAGGTGTTATAGTTAATTAAAAGTCTTTTCTATAATTCGTGATTATATATATTATCTAAAATATAAACCGTGTAGGTGTTTTACTGTGCATTTCACCATTGTTCACCTAGATACAGTTCACCGTGGATTGCTACAGTCAAATTACTATTTTGCCCCCGGGACCGAGATTTTTTAGCCCCCAGGATAAGGGGTATTTTCGAATTTTTCAGAGGACATGGATGGTATTACCAAATTTGTTGCCCGGTAAAACGATGCAATTAGTCCCCCTAAATGACAAAACACCACAGCTGGAATCGAGGGTATTACAGTACTTGCACCCCGGTTTTTTCACAGATATCGCTAGGTCCAGGGGTGTATGGGTAATTGATTAATTTTTTATTATTTCTTTTCCTGGTACAGTGCAGGCTCGTCGTACGCACACGCCGGCAGTCTGTCTGCACGCGTCTTTTGGCACTTATTCTATTTTTTTTTGTATTAATTCCTTTGGGTTTTTTGTCCTTCTTGGACAGTGTTTTTTTTTGTCCATATTTATGTATTTTTGCTTTTAGATTTTGTTTTTATTTTGTCAGGGTTTTATTTTTATTACGTTCCATTCTGAAATTTTAATTTATGTTGGTTACACTGTATTTTATTTTTAAAAAATCCTTTATTGTTTTTCGATCCCAAGATTTTGATTTGTTGCAGTTTTGTCATTCAATTAGAATTAATTATATATATTGTTTTTTTTTTTTGACACTTATTCTTTTAATTTTTTATTTAGTATTGATTCCTTTTTTTTTCCGATCTTTCTTAGACAATATTTATTTTTTGTTCGTATTCATTCATTTATACTTTTGGTTTTTGTTTTGAATTTTTGTCATTTTATTTTTTATTGGGGTTTTATTTTTATTCGGTTGAATTCTGAAATTTTAATTTATGTTGGTGATCATTTTAAAATTAATATTGCTCTCTTTTTGCCTTTGTTCTTCTTCTTTTTTCTGTTATTTTTATTTGTTTTTCGGATCAAGTGCTTTTATGATTTTATTGTTTGCACAATATTAATGATAATTTTAGTGATTTTTTTTTTTGTCAAAATATTTTGCTTTTCTTTTTAATTCTTTGGGGCAATTTAATGATTTTAACGGTTTGAACAGTAATGTTATTAATAATTTTAAGTGTTATAATAATGATAATGATAGTAACGTGGGGATGGATATTCAATTTATATTTTCTTCTTTTTGAAGATAGAAAATTAACTACTTATTTTTGTTATTTGATCAGTGCAAGTTCTTTCACAATTTATATTTTGTTTGTTGTGTTTAATTTAAATTGAATTATAAATTGAACTAATCCTAATACAATGTATTCAATAATTCAGATATCCGAATCTTCTTGTGTTTTTGAATGATAATGATAATTTTATATTGGTTATTTTATTGAAACCTACTAAACAGATAAATTTATATCCATTTAAAATTCATATATTTTATAGAAAACTTGCACTTCATAAGATTTCTGCACAAATTTATTATTTTGCTCAAATTTATATTATAATAAAAAAATCACACATAATTAATATTTTTTGCATTGAAAAAATATGATTCCAACCACAACGAGACGCGGGTGTCATGGCTAGTATATATATAATCACAAACATTTTACACAAGTCATTGTTCTTAACATTTTAGCAGAGAGTTCTTACCATTTTATTAAATTGAGTAAACTTTATCGAGTCAATATGGTGATTTATTAACCTGTGCTTTAAATTGACCTGTGATTATAAAGTTAACTGGGTGAGATTTGGGGCCTGTTTGGGAGTGTGGTTGCAGTAGCTTTTTAAAGTGCTTATCGTGCCGAAATACATCAAAATGATATTTTTTTTATTTTTTAAAAATCATTTTTGAAATCAGCACATCAAAATGATCTAAAACACACAAAAACATATTCATTTAAAATAAATTTTTTTTTCAAATTTCGGCCAAAAGCCGGTGGGATCGCAATGCCAAACGGGCACTTGGTCTAGTGTGGTCAAGCTTCTAGACGTATGCACTCTTGACTTCACCAACTTTTTTTAGTTTGCTATTTTATATATATATATATATATATATATATATATATATATATATATATATATATATATATATAAATGTTGATTCAATATTGTTTAATTAAAAAATAAAAATAATGACACTTTAGATTGACATAGATTAAATTACTCACTCATAACCTATACCATAACCCTAACCGGGTTTAATAAAATATTTTTTTTCACAATCTATTTTTTATTTAATCAAATTATTATTAAGTTAAACATTTGCAAGAAAAACATTGTATAAAATTAACAAGAAAAAATATATTATTTTTCAATATAAAATTTATTTTGTATTAATACATCTCTTTATTGTTTGAATGGAAGCATTTTTTATTATTATTATTATAAGCAATGTTTTTAAAATAAAAATTTATCATGATCTAAGAAATATTTTTTTTTAAAAAAATATTAAGATATTATTTCAATTTTTTGTAGGGGGAATGATAACATTCCTATAAAAAATATGTAATATTAGTTAATAATAATGTAAAATTGAATAGTAATTTAAATAATATGTTAAGCCTTTTTTATAATCCAAAAGAAAAATTACTAAAAAAATAAATAGAAAAGGGATAAGCCGTGCCTATAAAGAAGGGTTCGTATGCCCGGCCTGAATGAAGGTTGAGGGCGTGTGGACATAAGAGTCCAGAATGATGTGCCTAGCCTTTGAATTTATTTATTTATTCTCAAATGGAGGACAACCTGTCATCTTAATTATAAAATAAAAGGCGTTGCCGATTTTATGTTCATTTTTTTATTATCTGTTAATTGCAGTAGTAAAATTATTATTTTATCCTAGAACAGGAAAAATATAACCTCTGGATTTGGGATATTTTTGATATTTTTAGGGGACATGAATGATATTTTTGATTTATTTGCACGGTAAAACTACTATTTTATCTCTGGGTGTTGAGAAAAGAACACGGACAATTGAGGGTGTTTTCAATTTTTCACAATTCATGCATAGAACAACTACAAAAATAACCTAAAAAAACAAAATAAAAGCTTGAAATCAAGGGTATTTCGGTACTTCCATCCCCGGTTTTCAAATTGCCCATGGTAATATTTTGCGAAATATTATTTTTTCAAGAATTTGACACTTGACAATTGCCCATGGTAATATTTTGAGAAATTATTTTTTTCAATTCAAAAGCATTTATATATATATATATATATATATATATATATATATATACTAGCTATATTGCCCGCGCGTTGCCGCAGACATTTTTGTGTATATAATTTAACATAACTAAATCAACAACGATAAATTTATATGATATAATTAAGAAAAATTATAGATCAGGAGATAAAATGTATAAATTTTTAAGTAGAGTTTGTTGCGCAAGCATAGATAACATTTTTTAGAATATAGGTACTGCGTCATAAAAGATCACAAAAGAGCGCGAACTATATAACTTGCGGGTCATTGAAAAAAAGACGTATGTTGACATGAAGAACGAACCCAAAACCTTTCTTTAAAATGAGACATTTAATCTCCCTGCTAATTCTCCTATTAAAAAAAATATCATAAGCTATTCAATGAAATGAACATTAAATTGATGTGAATCAATTGAAAATATAGCAAATATCTAAAAAAACATTGGTGAGGATGCTCTATGGTGCGAATTGTAAATTGAGTCAAAATAATAAATTTGTGCAGAAATCCAGTGAAGTGCAAGTTTTCTATAAAATGTATAAATTTTCAATCGTTATAAATTTATTTGTTTAGCAGTTTTTAACGAAATAACCAGCATTAATTGATTATCATCATCAAAAAAGCAAAAAGATTTGGATATTTGAATTATTAGATTTACTGCATTAAGATTAGTTTATTTTATAATTCAATTTAAACTAAATAAAATATAAATGGTGAAAATACATGTAATAATCAAATAAGAAAAATAAATAGTTATTTTTCTATCAACAAAAAGTTAAAAACATAAATTGAAAATTCATCCCAACGTTATTTTTATTATCATTGATATAACAATTAAAATCATTATCAATATTATTATCAAAACAATTAAAATAAATAAATTCGTTTGAAAAACATTTAAAAAATAAACAAAAGATTTTTCTAAGAAAACAATTAAAAAAATCACACAAATTATCTTTATCATTGCGCAAATAGCAAAAAACAAATCATATAATTGAAATAAGAAATAAAAATAAGAGAAAACAGAAAAAAAATATGAATAAAGGGAAGCAGGGAGTAATATTAATTTTAAAATGATTACCAATATAAATAAGAATTCTAGACAATGCCCCCGCGCTTCGCCGCGGGCGGCACAATATTTTTTTCAACGTAAAAAATATTAATTGTGTGTATTTTTTTATTATAATATAAATTTAGCCGAAATAATAAATCTGTGTAGAATTCTTGTCAAGTGCAAGTTTTCTATAAAGTATATGAATTTTAAATCGAAATAAATTTATCTGTTTAGTAGTTTCAAACCAAATAACCAGTATAAATTTCTCATCATCATTAAAAAAGCAAGAAAACTCGGATATCTGAATTATTGAGTTCACTGTATTAAGATTAGTTCATTTTATAATTCAATTTAAATCAAACAAAAATAAAATATAAATTGTCAAAATACCTATAATAATAAAATAAAAAAATAAGCAGTTAATTTTCTATCAACAAAAAGACGAAAACATAAATTAAAAATCGATCTTGACGTTATTGTCATTATCATTGTTATAAAAGCTAAAATTATTAATAACATTACTGTCAAAACAATTAAAATAATTAAATTGCACTGAAAAATAATTACAAAAAAAGGCAAAAGATTTTTATAAAAGAACAATAAAAAACCAATCACTAAAATTATCATTATTATTGCATAAATAATAAAATCATAAAAATCATTCAATGTAAAGAATAAAAAAAATAACAGGGCAAAAAAAAATGAATAAAGGGAAAAATAGAGGAATATTAATTTTAAAATGATTACTGATATAAATTAAAATTTCAGGAAATTCTTAAAAAAAATCAAAAGATTTTTATAAAAAAATAAAAAAATAATCACAAAAATTATCATTAGGATTGCGCAAGTAATAAAATTATAAAAATCATCTGATACAAAGAACAAATAAAAATAACAGAAAAGACAAAAAAATGAATAAAGAGAAAAAGGGAGCAATATTAATTTTAAAATGATTACAAACATAAAATAAAAATCTAGGATTTAACCGATTAAAAATAAAACCCCAAGAAAAAGAGATAAAAACTAAAGTCAAAAACTAAAAGCATAAATGCATAAATACTAATAAAAAATAAACATTGTCAAAGAATAAAAAAACAACCAACTGAATTAATATCCAATAAAAAATTAAAAGAATAAGAACCGAAATGAAAAATTACATATTTAAAAATCATTCTACTTGAAGGATAAAATGAAAAAAAAAATACTTGGAGGACCAAAAATAAATAATGATAATTGCTGTCATTTTAGAAAAATATTAGAAGAAGATGGACTGAAATCAAACTTTGTATATATAACCAATTTCAATTGGAGGACCAAAATAAAGAAATCAAAACTTCCGTATCGGAAAAATTGCAGAAATAAAAAATCAATCAAGAATTCAAAGTATAAGGACTGAAATGAAAACTTCTTATATAATCAATGTTAATTGAAGGGCACAATTGAAAACAATAAAACTTTAATTTAAATAAATCAGTTATAAAAACGATATCAAAACCCCAGGGACCAAACTGAACTTACCACAAACATCAGGGACCGGAGCGGACTTTGCGGCGGCAGGAGAGAGAAAAACGACAGCCGACAAATAAACGTCCGTCACCGATTAACCGGACATATATGACCGGAACGCGCCGCGACGGAAGAGAGAGGACCTTCAGGCGCATCTTCTGGCACGGCGGAATGTAATTTTTGACGGCGTAAAGACGCTGCACGCGCCGCCTAAAGGGCGCGTTCGCGTGGAACGCCGATGGCGCGGCCAGACGACGCGCCAGCTGTCCCCCCAGGGAATGACCCAAACAGCCCTGCCCCCACTGGTATTTACGAAAATACCGGAGGGGAAAGGACGCCCTAGCCCATGTGTAGTGTGCACAATTTTGTCGTTATCGGGGGCTTTTTCCGTCAGCGCACTGTGCAAAAAACTTGGGAAAAACCGAGGGCGCCCCTGTCTCCTGTGCACTATTTTGTCATTTTTGGGGGGTAGAATCGTTAATACACTGTGCACATTGCGGCTATTAAAAAAAAAAGGAAAAAGCCAAACACACCCCCAGCAAAAAATGCACATACGTCGGCTGATGAAGGGTAGAACCGGGCGCACACTGTCGCAATCCACAGTGAATACACTCTCAGTCCACAGTGCAACACCCCACGCGTTTTATTTGTTTTGTAATATATTGTTAAAAAGTTTTAATGTGTTTATACTATAAAAAAAATTCTAAAATTATTTTAATATATTCTTAAATAAAAAATATTGTTTTGGATTGTACTGCTTAGAAACAGTTGGCTACCAGCTACTGCCAAAGTGAAGCCAGCTTTGTAGGTGGACATTTGGTATGTTCTTGCGTTCAATATAATGCTCTTGTGCTAATCTTGACATTTCTGTCAATGCAGACTCAGAAAGCCTTAGGGTTAGCAGTAAGTTTCCACTGCAATTTATCTGCATATAATCGGAGCTTTCCGGCCCTTATTAATGGCCATAATTTCATGATTTTACCATTTGGGGTTAGTAGTCGATGGAAAATCAAATCACAACAATACAACTGCAACAGTACCATCGTGCAATACACCATCCATGCTTTTTCCAAGGTATTAAATTTAAATGCATGGTGTTTGGTAAAATTCCCCAGAGAGACTGAAGTGGTTGTGGGTAGGTTGATCTGTTCACCCTTTTTCTTTGACATCTTGAGCCTCATAATTCGATGGCCTATACCAATTTGATGCCACTTGCTTGACTTGCATCTTGATTCACATCAGGCAGGCATTACTGCACACAAAATATAGGGATTGTTCAACAATGATTAGGGCTTGGGGTAGGATAAGTGTAGCACCATTTCATTTCTGGATAGGGTTTAGTTCCATTGCTATCACCATAGAAGAGGTTGAAAGTTCCCAGAAGAGATTGTTATTGAATATTTGGTATTACGTGAGGATTTCATTGGGATCACGTTTTTCTAGAAGCTTTTTCTCTTTAACTTGTAGGTCACTAATACTTGAGGAGGTCGTTATGGAAACTCTTTTAAAATTCCACTACTTGTCTGGTTGGTATTGTCTGATCCTGACTTCTTAATACCTTAACCAGAAAGCCCTTGGCATGAAAATCCTTGTATATCCAGAAATATAGAATTAGAGATTAAATGGCACCCCGTTGTTTATTATTTTTCATTTGGACTTCCTCAAAACATGACACCTTCTTGATTGTCTGGTCTTGAGCCAGCTAGAATAATTACTGTAAAAATTGTTGTCTTGGACCAGCTTGCAGTTTCAGCATTTTGCTCTAATTGAATTCTATTAAGGAAACAGTATCCATGCCCGCACATTTTCTTTCAATTGTTTATGTTTAAGCTGCCAGCCAGGGGATGGATGTGGACCTTGCACCACAAGGGCTGCGGGAAGGGAAACAGATACATGTATGCATGGACTATGGAAGAAAAGGAGCTTGGAAAGGGCAGTTGATTGTTTCTTTTTTTTCTATTAATGTTGTACAAAGTCAAGAGGCAGCCAGGTCATGTCTCTCTCTCTAACTAACTCGAAGACAAGACTTGTTATTTAATCATCAAATCATGTAAGAGGTATAAATTATAGTTTCAATAATCACAGAATACACAATGCTATAGTTTCATCTATTTTGAGAGTAGTAGGTGGGTAAACAAAATATAAGGCCGGCCCTCAATAAAGAATTTTCACATCAGAAAACTCCATATCCATCTCAGCTTTTCTCCTGCTCTTTTCATTTAGTGCATAAAATTTCAGGTTTTCTATGTTCAGGACCGGTCATTTCTTCATATTTTTTATTCTGTAAAAGACTATCCGAAGCCTGATTGATCCATATTGTCGATACAAGATGACCATGAAGAAGGTTACACTAAAATCTATCATCTTGAGTTGTTGTAGCAGCCCCTTGCCCGAGTCCAAAAATCCGATCTTGAAAGAAAGTTCTTTTCAGAGGCTCTCTCTCTCAGACGTGAGCGATCCCAGTTTACCATTCTGCATAGAAGATATCTCAAATTCTTTCTCCGGCTCAAAACTGCACATATTTTCATTTTCAGAGCTAAGAATTATAACTCATAATTTCTCGCGAAGTAATCTTCTTGGTGAAGGCGGGTTTGGACCCGTCTATAAGGGGTTTGTGGATGATAAGCTTAGGCCAGGATTGGATGCTCAGCCCGTAGCTGTGAAGTCACTGGACTTAGATGGCATGCAAGGACACAAGGAGTGGATGGTTAGTTTTATGCATTCAAGTTGTCAAATAGTTTTTTGTTTAGATTAATTTTGAGACAAATTACCATTTCAGAGTACCACTTCTAAGTTTTGGCACCAACTCTTGATTATATTCATCTATCATTTAAAACATTACGGTGTTTTTCTTGCAGGCCGAAATAATCTTTCTTGGACAACTGAGACATTCTCATCTAGTTAAGCTGATTGGATATTGCTGCGAGGAAGACCAGAGACTCCTAGTATACGAGTATATGCCAAGAGGCAGCTTAGAGAATCAACTCTTCAGAAGTATGTTGCTTGGCCTCCTTTTATTTTCACGGCATTTTTCCTGGGAAAAACGACTTAATTCCATTTTTTTTCCTGACTGATAAAACACTCATAAATCAAGATTGCAGACAAAGATTGATCAAATTCGTAGAAATTTCTGTCTCCTATATAAAACGAAGCAGAGTTGAACAAATTTTAGAATAAAGGAAGGATGGTTCACATCATGTGTTTTTTGGACATTTCAAAACATATTGTGAGGGACTTTGGGACTTTTAACTCTTAGAACCAGTCACTGCTTAGGAAAATTGTGTTCTGTTGAGTTTCCGTTCAACAAAACTAGGTGATACTTAATTTGACATTGCTGTTAGTAATTTTTTCTTTCTTATTTCTGGTTAATTTGCAGGATATTCTGCTGCATTACCGTGGTCAACTAGGATGAAAATCGCACTAGGAGCAGCCAAGGGCGTAGCGTTCCTCCATGAAACAGACAAACCTGTGATATACCGGGATTTTAAATCTTCAAATATCTTGTTGGACTCGGTAATCCCCCTCTTTTGAGCTTTATTAATTTCCCATCAAATTTCTGGCTTGCAGCGATATAAATATTCATGTTAAATTGATCCTAAAGACTATTTCTCCCTATTGCTCTCCTTGTAGGATTACACTGCTAAACTCTCAGACTTTGGACTCGCAAAGGATGGACCTGAAGGAGAAGAGACGCATGTGACAACACGTGTAATGGGCACACAAGGCTATGCTGCGCCTGAGTATATCATGACTGGTAATTGATGCTACTCAGAATATGTTTCATCCTTCTCTATTTGAATTTCTTTAATTCTCCGTTTCTGAAGCCTGTCTATTAAGCTTTCATTAGTTTTTAGTTCACATAAATTCGACCAACAGTGACACCTCACCGAATAGAAGCTGCCAACACCTACTTTAGAAATGTTATTATCAGGTGGTTACTACTCCACCCGGAGGAAGTCAAGAAACCTAACCCTAACCCAATTTGATATCCTGATTGCAGGCCACTTGACAACGATGAGCGATGTGTACAGCTTTGGCGTAGTTCTGCTAGAGTTGCTTACAGGGAAACGTTCCATGGATAACACCCGTCATGGTCGAGAGCAAAGTCTTGTGGAATGGGCAAGGCCACTGTTGAAGGACCCCAGCAAACTTGACAGGATCATGGACCCAAGACTTGAAGGGCAATTCTCCAGCAAGGGAGCTCTAAAGGCTGCTGCGTTAGCTTATAAATGCCTGAGCCATCATCCCAAGCCTAGGCCCGTGATGAGTTACGTGGTTGAGGTCCTGGAGTCTCTTCAGGATTTTGATGAAACATTCGTCAGACCTTTCGTGTACGTGGTGCCAACTGAAGATGAAAGCAGCAAATCTTTAAGCAGAGAAGCAGTAGTGAAAAGTGAAGGAGAAAAGGATGCGAATAATGAAAATGGATTCCACAATCACAGGCACCATCGACGCTGTGGTTGGAGACATAGGATGAAACTGTCTTTGTCTCCGGTATCTTATTCGGATCCTGTTCTTTATGAGAATTATGGAAATGGTTTAAACTCTCCAGAAAGAAAAGAGGTCTAGATGAAAGAAACCTCTTAAAAAAAAGCATAATATTTTTTTTTCTCCCTTAAGATTTATTGTTTAGTTCACGAATAGGTTCATATAGTCTTATACATGTAGTGTAATCACAACAAAAGGGATGCAAGAAATATTGCTCAAAATTGCAGCTAAAATACTTTCATGATCCTGTAAGAGTTTTGGATTGTTGAAAAGGAATGTATGATTGTAAAATACAAGGCAAAGTGCTTTACTTGGTTTGGTAAATCTTTTCCTTCACTGTTGAATAGGTATCTAGCAAAGGAGTAGCACTGCTCTGGTTCTGGGGCGATGAACAGGCCCTTTGACAGCACGCATGTGCCATTTTCTCTCCCTTCTGCATGAGAGGTTGAATTTCTCTATATTTTTTTGGATTCGATTAAATCACACTCCCCGAAAAATATACTTTATAGGTTCAAATAAGTAAGTAAAATTCTAATTATTCTAAACTCTTATAAAAGATGTATATTTTGATTTGAATTTGAGATATATTATATAAATCTCAAAATTTTAAGTCGAGATATATTATGTAAATCTCAAACTTTTTTTCTACTGCATGATTCATCTAGTTCTGTTACCACGCACTTGAATTCTAGATCTCAAGAACAGACACGCGCCAAACGTAAATCATGAAGAAACATCCACACACAGATCATATCTTCTCATTATTTATTACATTGATATAGACAAGCACCTACCATCTATCGAGCACAGAATTCCAGAGCCAAAAGAACCATTTTCATTATTTAAAATTAGCAATTTGATTATTTCGGCAAGAGAATATCTCAATTTCAACAACCACTCACCTGCTCTGATTGAAAGTATCTCAAACAAGCAGCCCCCCTAAAGGATCAAATGGATTGAAGCCTACAAGGAAAGCTGACTCTGTGGCTCATGGCGGGGGGGTAAGCCGGCCTTGAGACTTTTTAAATCGGTTGGTAAGCAATCTTCTTCTCTCTGTTTTACTTTTTCCTGGTTGAGTGGTTGGTTAGAATTCCTGATCGAATCATTGGCTATAAAAGGAAGTTCCAATGGAACGATCAGATGAAAGCTTCATCAATTAGGTCAGCGACTAGGACAGAGCAACAGACCACCTGGGTGTATTCGGACAGGTTAAAAAGATTATAATCTTTTTAGCGTCATGAGTATATTGTTTAATTGTCTGAGAACATTCAGGGTTGGTGGATTTCTCATTGAAATTTGAAAGTTGCCTTGGTGCCATGATTTTTGTTTTTGAGTTTTAAAATTATTTTAAAAATTTAAGTTATTTTTTCTATTTTTATTTGTTTCAAATTCAAAAAAAAATTGATGTGTTGATGTAAAAAATATATTTTAAAAATAAAAAATATATTATTTTAATATATTTAAAAAATATATATTTTAAAAAACAATTATTATTACCATACAAAACATAACATAACATAACATGTTAATTTAAGTTGTTATTTTAGAGAGAAAAAACAATACCATTCCCCCATCTTTTGAGCCTCCATAGCATAGTTGTCAATACTGTTCCGGTCGCCATTCCGGTCGCTGTTGGATCGGAACGTTCCGGTTTCGGAGCGTTCCGGTGTGCCGTTTCGGTGTCGTACTGTTCATATATAATTAATTATATATATATATATGAAAAAAATAAAATATTAATTTAACAAGCATAATTAAAATTTCAATTCTTTTTTATTTAAAATATTTTGGTGTTTTTAAATTATTTTGATGTATAGATGTCAAAAATAATTTTTAAAAATAAAAAAAATTGATTTTAAACCCGGAACGGAACGCCAGGAACGGAACCGAGGCGTTCCGGCCGGAATTTGGCCGGAATTTTCGGAACGAACCGGAATTAAAACCGGGACAAAAACGACATCGTTTTGTCCCGGTTTTATAAATGGAACGGCACGTTCCGGCCGGAACGAAACGGATTTGATATGTCTGCTCCATAGAGAACCTTCTTTTAGTTGACCATTAATCCGGTGGGTGGTGAACAAATTTAAAATTATTTTTTAAGAAAACAATAGTTTTAATATTGGATTTATAGAAATTTATTTGGATTTGTTTTTTATTAAACTATTTTGATCTTATAATTTAGTCCTTGGGCTTGACAAGTTAACTTAGATTATTTATTTTAATCTTATTATTTAATATTGAATTAATTAAAAATTAAATTTTATAACTTTTTTTATACATACATTTACTATAATGGTAGTTTCATGTCCCTTAGCAATGGTGGTTTGTATGATTTATGAGAATCTTGAATTTACTAAAACCTCTCGTATCACTTCATGGGGCCTACACTAATTTATGGATTTTTATGAGATTTACCCAAAAAAACAATGTTCATTTAGCAATTAAATCTTTCATAAATTAATTTTACTAACTCCGTCAAGAATTATGGATTTTGAGGAATCTAAAACAAGTAGAAAATTCTTGATTGAACTGGTCATCTGCTCCTACCTTAGAATCTTCAATTGAAATTAGAATTCGAAAATAGAAAAAAAGAAAAAGAAAAGAAGAGGTTACCACAATTAAAAGCAGAAAATATATTTTTATTGTTTTCTTTATAAAATAAAAATATACAGGATTTTTTTTGTCTAAGCACACGCACAGGGATTTTCAAGAATCGTCGAATTCTGATCTTCACTTCTAAACAACAAATACCCAATTGACAACCCTAAAACAACAGCCAAAAACACCCCTCCGTTGAACGACATGACCACTAACATCAACAAATACCCGATCCCTGAATTTATCCCGAAAAGCACAGCTTCTCCCACTCTCGCAGCTGACCACCTCACTTTTCCTCCACCACCACCCATCTTTTGAAGCAGCGGCTCATCGGTCGTAGCCGATGGTGATGGTTTTCCTTTCACAGAGCCGGCGGAGATGAGTTTGAGTCGCATGCGGCGGTTCTCCAGGTACTGGTACAAGATGGAAGCGAGGAGACAAGCGAGTAGAGAGAGTGAGTAACTGAGCCATGTCTTTGTGTGCCATGAGTTGACCAGGATCGTCACCTCCCGGCTCCAATAGAAAGTCATGTGCATCATGATCGCTGACTCGGTGAGTTGTTGATAGAGAAAAAAAGGAGCGGGTTCTAGAGAGAGAAAAGGAGAGGTGTGAGAGAATTGCAGGTGGGTCGGTTTGGAGGGAAGGGAAGGAGTATAAAGGAAAGAAAGATGTCGTAAATTGTGTAGTACAACAGGGAGCGAGTACGCTTCGTCGATTCGTACGGTTATTTTCGGGATTACGTATTTACCCTTATAAAAATGAAATTATTACGCTTTTGATGTCGTGTCGGGGAGATTAACAGAGATTAGACAGTGGCAGTGTATGACTACATGATTAATTCTATTGTCTTAAAAATAAATTATGGTTAATTGATTAGGTATGAGTCATTATCAACGTGGCTGGAATTATAAGCTACTCCACCGGCCAGGCATTATCTTATCTTAAAGGAGCTTCCCCGTATTGTTTATAAGCAGCCCATGCATCCAATCAATGAATTTATAAATGAGTCAAATTCAAGCTTTATTTTATATTATTTAATAATAATAATAATAATAATAATAATAAAAAGGATCAAGATTCGTTTGTTTATAGCATAATTTAAACATGGATGATTTTTTTCTTTTTATTTTTTCTTTTATTTTAAATTAATTTTTTAATTTATTTTCATGCTCTAATATCAAAAATAAATTATTTAAATAAAAATATTTAAATTTATTTTTAAACATAAAAACACGTGAAAAATCACCAAATATACCGCCAATGAGAAATGCTTTACGGAGAAGTAAAAAATAAATTATCACACGCGTGCATTGCATCGGGTCCTAGGACAGGACACGTGGTACCCCTCAACTACCTAGTACCACGAACACAACAACCAATATGATTAAACAAAAGTGGATGCACATTAAACATGAAATAGTAATGTGTAATTATGAGGAGGGATTTATTTACACGTCAATCACCAGGCTACACCACATTTTACTATTTACTAGTCACTTATTTGTCTCATTCAAAAATTGTTTTGTAAAAATAGAAATGAGGTCGCACGACAGTGCAACTTAAAAAATTGAGTAAAAAATATATATTTATGCTATATAAAATTATTTTATATAGTTATTAAATTTGTTTTAATGAGTCAACCTTAAAATCTCTTTGACTAAATCTTCATGTCTAATTTAAATTTAAAATTAAAACATGTTAGAGTTATCATGACACGATTAGTTGATTTGACAAATTTAAAGACAACTTAAATAACTTGTAAAAAATATAATTTTATTTAAAAAATAAGATAATATTTTTTTTATAATATTAAGATGTTGACATATTAGATCAACCTAGACTTCGCAATTTAACCAATTAAAAGTTCAAAATCTGGGTGATGAAATCCACTAGGTTTAAGAACTTTGTTTTTAATTTTCTTACTTAATTATATATTAAAAATATAATTGTAAAATCAAGCACAAACCCAATAAAAAACAAACTAAGATAATTAAGCAAATAAATTTAAAATTAAGCAAATCTTAATAAAAGAAATTGAGAAAAGAATCACAAAAATTAAGCAAACCATGTTAGTGCATTTCCTTTTCTAGGTTGCCCTTAAACATTTTCTTTCGACTTGGTCTTCACAACTTAACCAATCAAAAGTTCACAATCTGGGTGATGAAATCCACAGGTTTAAGAGCTTTGTTTTTAATTTTTTTACTTAATTATATATTAAAAATATAATTGTAAAATCAAACACAAATCCAATCACATGTGGAATTCGAATAAGAAAATAAATAATCATACCTAAAAATTCCTCTATTCCTCCCTCTTATGTTACACACACACACACACTGTAAGGGTTTAATGGTAATTTTTGCTCAAAACTACTAAAGTTAGACTTGTATGCTAATGTTTTGGGCAAATATTATCCTCCATTTAATAAAAAATCATTGACCCTTGAACAGAAGTTTATAAAAAAACAAGAAGGGGAATTCCACCTTAATAAATTATAACTTGCAAGCAACACTAGGGTGCGCACATTGTGACATTGATTGAGAGACATCGCAATCTCTAGGTCAAAATATTACAGCCAAGATGACACCTGCAGGTTAAAATATTATATTTTAAGATCTCAATTCAAATCCTGAACTGGATGGAACAAGATTTTGGAATCTGGGAGATCAGTACTCCAATGGGATGTTTCGAGACCCGCCATTCCCCTCCCGTTGAGCTTGAGACTAAGTAAAAACAACTCTTGGTGTGATGATGAGATGTGGAAAAACATCAAACAAAGATTTCTTGAAACAAGAAGTGATCTAGCCTGTTAAGACACATCTGACAGTTCACGAGGATGGATTGTTGTCTTCGAGTGTTTATAATGCATGCTGGGTTTTTTTTTTTTTTCATTTTATTTACGAAACCGTGTTTCATCTTCAGATCATAACAAATTTATCGACAAATGCAGGTAAATCAACGGTAGGGACGCCTAGCTGGGCCCTTTGGCTCCTATCGACCACAGCCTCGCGGCCGATATTTTACAGGATCCTGATCCACTGGTTTCTGTCAGGGTAAGGAGAGCAGGGACAGGGCGCACAGTTTTTCCAGCCCTCGTTTTCTATACCACCATCTTCACGAAGCTGTTACCTAGAAATGGTTTGCTCTTTCCGCTGACACAAGTTCTTCAGGAAAAACCAGTTTGCCTCATTTTCTTTCTGGTATTTGATTTATCCTGTCAAAATCCGATTCCCTTGACAGTAACCAGTGCCACTCTATTGTTACACCATTCATGTTTATATATATACCTGCGAGAGATTAATTACTTCTACAATACATATCTGCCTGACAAATTTCTTGAAGATGATACATGACATTGGAATTTAACATTACTCAATCATAATTTGATTTGTTTCGTTAATTACTATCGTTTATTGGCATGGAAGAAGAGGTCCTCGAAACTAAGAAAATATAATAAGAACATAATCAGATTCGATTTGATTGAAGTCCATGAAGGGAAATTCCTTCAAATTTGATCAATTCAATCTAATGTCATTAGCATAGCTATTACACTGAAACCATCCCACTAGCCACCAAAAACACAGTAGAAAAACACATTGGAGTAACTAAAAACATGAGCCTGAACTAATCCCAGATTGCCTTACCTTTCTTGGTCAATCACTTAACCATTCATGGTCATTGCTGAATCCTCTTCAAATCCTTCAACTCTCAATCGAAAACGATGAGCCTTCTGATGGGAAAAAGGAACATTTCTTCTTCCTTGGAGAATCCAAACCTCGTCGAAGCAGCTGTTTTATGGCCGAAATCAATTCCTCGGTAGGGTTCCTTGGAGGTGTAGAAGATCTAAATTGTTGACAAAATTTCGTGTGCTGTTTCAATGCCTCGTCAGTAGTAATATCAGTTTTGGCCCTGCAAGTCTCATCTTTAACAGCCTCTGCGCACAATCCACAAATCCAACGACCGCCATACCTCTCTCGCACCCGAGAAATATAAGCTGGCGTGCACTCTTCTGAAAAGCCACAGCAGTCACATTTTGCAAACTCGATTTCAGAGGCTGAGGAGATTGGTTTTGCTTCTTTAATCACCGCCGCAGCCATTCTGTCGAGAGAGAAAATAAGACAACGTGAAGAACAAACTGAAACTGAAATACAAAAGGTGCTAGCTTGTCTGAAATTCAAATTTTAAATCTTTTTCGTGTAATAGAATTACCGTTTCCCTTAAATCACTCTTAAAAATCTTTCAATGCTTCCAGCTTTATGGGCAATAAAAGTGTCTGAATGCAACAAAAAAAAAAAAAAACCCTTTACGCACTAAAGAGAATTGATACTGAATCTGAAATTTTCTTGGCCTGAGCTGATAATATCTATCGCTCTTTCTCCCACTTTCTCTCTTCGACTTTATGATCTCCTTGAACAACGAGAATACCAAACACTAGATGCATCTCAGAACTTCAACGATATTCTATCTAAAATCTGGTGGTATTTCATCTGAAAAACAATGTTTTCAGTTTGGAGATTGTGTTGTATCTGCGGAAATTAAGCAGGAAAAAGAGAGATATGGGGATTTTGATTTTTTAATTATTAATGGCACTGCCCAATCATTGGCGATTCGGAGGTAAATGCCATTGCTTGTACGACAGTTGCTAGTCTTCAATTTATATTTCTCTGCAACCTTGTCCCTGTTAGAATCATATGTTCCCTAGCAATGAAGATCTTCATCATATTCTTATCACGATAGTCCTTTTCTATTTTAAGGAAACTATTTTGGCCCCTCTAGTTTTCCAAATACTCGACTTTGTTCCCTTTTAAAAAAAACCATTTCCAATTTCAATCCCTTAATTGTTGAATTGTTAATGCTGGCTAATAGAATATCTAGTTTCTCAATTTGTTTTTTTTTTATATATATTTGTTTAGCACATACAAATATGTGGGATTAGAAACGAATTTACAAAGATTGAAATGATATTTATGAGATAATATGAAGTTTTATATGGTAATAACCATTCTAGATTAATTTTAATATCCTAGCTATTTTTGTGCAATAATTTTATTTATTTATTTAGTTTTTGAGGAGAAGATCAAGCTTGTTTACCTTGTAGAAACACTAGAAAATAATCATTAAGAATTTGGAGCCTCTAGATTAATTGAGTGAATCACTCACGTGATTTTAAATAGATCTTATTGATGATGTGGTTACAATTTTTTCTTGTCACTTGCAAGTCCCCACCCTCGTAACAGACACCAAGAAATAAATATATTAAAAATAATTATCTCTGCAAATAAGATATAATTAAATAATAAATAACAATCATGATTTATTTTTATTTAATGTGACACACATAGATTAGTGATATAAGTTTCATATGACATATTTTAATTATTTCTTCTATTGCTATTTTCTTTTCCCTTTTCTTTTTGAATCTTGTTATTTTAAAGGTTAAGCTAATCCTAATTAAATTCATTGAAACCAATAATTAATTTGAACACGTGATTCTATAATTATATACTCCCGCTTAGCAAATAAATTTTAATTTCCCAATCTCATCATTTTTGTAGGCTTCATGATAGGTAATTTATATAGGCATTTATATTTCTAATATCGTATATTTGAAAGTTGAAACTAAGATTGTAAATAAAATTATTTGTTTATATTATAGAACTTTAAATTTATTTTATTGACAAAAGTTAGTTAAATTTATTTAATTTAATAATCATATTTTTCTTAATAATCATATTATCACAAAAAAAATAAAAAAAGATTACTAATTTCTTAATATAAGGGCATTGGGGGAAAATCATTATAGGATAGGGGTACGAAATCACAGGGTAAGAATGAAGATTTGTAAACAATAGGACCTAATTGGACATTAGGGAGACATGAAGGTGTAGAGAGTAGGAATCACTTAGCCAACTTAAGTCATGATCAGGGTTAAGTGCATTGATGCACCTGATTATGGCTCTTACATGGAAGAAGATGACACTGCCAGCTATGATGAAAGTAACCTTTCTAAGACAAACGTGTTCTTTTGATTTCCACGTGATTTCTTAAGCGCGTGATTGGGCTTTGTTTTGTTAAGAGGTGCCAAAGTTGAAAAGCTTTTGGGCCCATTAATGAACCCGTCGCTGTTTGTTGAACATGCGTGCTTGGCTGGTTTGTCTTTATTAAATCATTGTAATTTTGCCACGTGGAATTCATGGACCCTTTTTTATTTACCAATGCATCCTCCCCCGTCTCTATTGCTATGGATACCTCTAAGGCTCTAACCTATGCACCCTTCCTTTTTATTTTAATTTAACATATACTCAAAGCACTTGAGATTTTATTATACCAATAAGTAGAGAAATGCAAAAAACTTTTTATCATTTTTATCCTTCAATTTTTTAAGAGTATTCATTTATATTTTTATTTTAATTTAAATTTCAAGCTTAGTTTTATTTTTTAAAATTTTATTTTATAGCATTGAGTTTGCTTAATATTAGATTTTATAATTTATTTTGATTTGCTTTCTATAAAGTTATTCTCATGAGTTTTGAGAGTTAGTTGTGTTGACTCATGTTATTTTTTTATTAATTAATATTTTTCTCAACTTCATCATTCAATATTAAATTGATTGAGAATTGAGTTTTTTATAGGTTTATCACAGTCTCATCATGCGTGTTACAAGTTTTATGGTTTAGTCATGTTTTTTTTTCCTTTTTTGGATTGATTTTTTATATATATATATATTGGATTGATTGAGAATTGAAAATTTTATTTTCTATAAAGTTATTTTGGTCTCCTAACCTTAGTTTAACAAGTTGACTTTGGTATTTTTTCAATTTAGTCCTTAAACATTAAGTTAATTGAAAATTGAGTTTGATAAGTTTTTTATTTGTTTTCTATGGGGTTACCAAAGTCTTATAACCTGAGTTTTGAGTCAGGCCGGTTGACTTAGTTTTTTTTTTTGCTGATTTTTTTAATCTCATCATTCAATATTGAGTTTATTGGAAATTAGATTTTATAATTTATTTTGATTTGTGTTCTATAAGGTTATCTCAATCTCATTGCTTGTGTCGTGAATTTGCTTGGTTGACTCGAGGCTATTTTTGTGTTCTTTTTTATTATTCTTTTAATTTTATATTTCAATATTGGTTTGATTGAGAATTGTATTTCATAATTTGTTTTTACTTGTTTTCTATAGGGTTATCCTGGTCTAATGACCCAAGTTTGACATGTTAATCTAGGTTGCCTTAATTTATTTATTTTTAGTTTTTTATTTTATTTTATCCTTCAATATTTGGTTAATTGAAAATTGATTTGTTTTTTTATAAAGTTATTAGGGTCTTATGACTTGGATAACTTATTTGACATGTTCAAACGAATTGATCTGGATCAATCTAATATGTTATCGTTTCAATATCCAAAAAAATATATTGTCTTAATTTTTTTCTAATCAAATTAAATTTTTAATAGTCATTTAGATTGTCTTTGAATCTGCCAAATTAATTAAGTCATGTCATGTCATGTCAATATCATATATATATATATATATATATATATATATATATATATATATATATATATATATATATATTAACAATAATTGGAAATTATATTGAAGCGCAAAATTGGTTGTAGATCACAAGGCGTTTCAAATAAAATATTCAAATAAGATAAGAACATGCTCTTTTATTTTATTATTTATTATTTGTTATATTTTTCTTTCTTATAATTATTTTATTTCATCAAGCTATATAAATTGAAAAATATTTTACAGATATTAGAAAAAAATATTGAATTAGTTCATAGATTACAATGTTTTTAATAAAAACTTTGATAATTATTTTAAATATAAATCTTGATAATTAAATTGCTTATATATAAATTTAGTTATGGAGGTTCATTAAAATATCTTATCTATTTCCATGGCCGATTAAATTGAGTATTTTTATTCACATTCATAAAGATATAAGGCTCTTCACATCCACTTCAATTCAGCTAAATAGGGATAAATGTCAATGTACATGGGTGCAAATATAATCCACACCATTAGCTTATTACTAGTTATTTAATCTGTATTTTACCGTGAGTTGGATAATTTTATTTTCAATAAAAAATATATAAGTTTTTTCCATGATTTTCTTGCCATAAAAACATTCCCAGTAAAAAAAAATTAGAAACACATACATGCATTTAATAAAATAAATTGAGAATTATTTATTTCAAAAATATTTATAAAAGTTGTTAATTATAAGTATAGACCAAACTGAAAAAAAAGAGTATATATATTCTTCTCATGGTTGGTGTTACAAGTCATTACATACAAGCTCCTATCTTTTTTTTGGTGATTAACGTGTGCATATCTTAATTAATTTAATGATTTTTGAAATTAATGATTATATAAATTTTCAGTATATGTTTATAAATAATTTCAAGTTCAGATGAAGGATTTTTCAATAATGCTTTTATTAGCAACCGTACGTAAGGGTCTATGGAGAGATAACGATGCTCGAAATTCCTGGAGAAAAAGGTGAAGACTCTCACAGTCTAGCCTCAATCAGTGGAGACAAGTTGATTGATCATGGAGATCCAACGATCCGAGATGATAATTCACTCCAGCCTTCGAATAAGGAAAACCAGCAGAACTCCAGCTGCTGAGGGATTCTCTGTTATCAAGCAAAGGAGGGATTCTGTGCTGTCAAGTGGTTTAGAAAAACAAAAATCATATATTGGAGTATTTTTCTCTGGTTAAAACTTGTGATTTCCGAGTTAAATCATAGATAAGTTCATCAATACCATGAAAAAGAGAGATTGGAGACAGCAACCTTCTATTCGGTTGGCAACTCGAAGCGACAGAGCGGGCACACATGGCTAATCTCAAGCCAAAGAACAATGCAGGAACTGTGGAACTTGTGCCTGTGGGAGCATGGCATGCAGGTGACTGGAGAGCCGATTTCCATTGTTTCTAAACAGATTGTGCAGAATGTTGCCGGCTCAATATCATCAAAGATCACCTCCTCTAATGATTGAATCGAAGATTGAGTGGCCGGGATTAGCTTGCAGCCTTCTTGTTCTGCGTATTGTCGAAAGGCAAGATCAACCATTGACTCGTACGAACTGAATCCAAGTTTTTCACCCCTCTCTCTCAATGGCTGATGAATAGTGTTCTGCCATGTGCTGAGCAAGAACGGCCTCCCTAAGCTGGCTTCCTGCTGGTTCATGAAAGACACCATCCTTGTTGCATCACGTGCTGCTCTTTGAACACTTCTTGCATAATACATTCTCTCGTGCACATGGTGTGCCAAAATTGTTTTCTTATCAATAATCAAAACCAAGGTGAACTCATCATCATGAGAGTGAGTTATAAGATCCAATATGCGCCGAAGTAGATCATCCTGGTTCTGCAGCCGGGTCCAATCTTCTCTTGGATTTCCTTTCCATTGAATCCTATCCAGCGAGAAGCCGATGTTGGCTTCAGATATCACCCCTGAGATAGCGTCCCTGGTCAGAGAGTGACATGATTTAAAGGCGAACGGTTTTTGTGGGCTACGATCACTCATCGTCTTCGGCACAGGCGACCTGGATTTGGCGAGTGATTCCAGTAAATTGGGTTTCATAGGCGTATTGACATTAACATCCGACACATAGCTTGTCACGGCTTGAAGTTTAATACTGAAGGTGGGGGAGGTTGCAGAGGAAGATGCGCTGCGGTTTCCAGGAATACTGGAGTAGATCGCAGAGACAAAAACGTTATAGTTTTGTGTGTCCATGGCTGACATGATGCAGGAAAGGAGAAAGAAGAACAGAGAAATCTGAAGAACTCGTCGTAGAGGTGCAAATTTAATGCAGATAACTATTGAAACTGATGCGGATAAAAATCTCTGCACTTTATTTAAAGATTTTGATTTTCGTCCCAAGCTAGGATTTCCTACTATCATTCTCGTATCAGGATTAGTTTATTTCCTGTCCTGTTTTAGTATTAGGTTTTGAAACCTAGCTGGATGCACCTTCTTACATGCGAGCCAGGGCCCGGAGATTTCCTAATTATACAAATTATTATTATTCTAGGAAAAAATAACTAAAACCCATGAATGATTATTGTTTCGTCGTATTAAAATTAAATATTTAAAATTGTATATGTCACTCTTTGTATCTGTTAGAAGTATAATTGTGGTTGTTTTTTAAAGTATTTTTTATTTATAAATATATATGATTATTTATTTTTTAAAATTATTTTTGACATCAGCATATTAAAATGATCTAAAAACACTATTTTTTTTAATTTAAAGTAAAAAAAATCAATATTTTTTTCAAAAACACTTACAAACACCCATCATTTGTATTTCTCTTTTTTTTTGCCATATATTATTATTGTTTGAAAATGTATTGAATCGCTTTCCCTCTCTTTAATCCATATCTTTTGTACAAAAAAAGTATTGAATCGTTTTTCAAAATACTTCTTATTTAAAAATATATTAAAATAATATATTTTTAATTTTTAAAATAAAAAATTAACATTTCAAAACAAATTGAAAACATAAAAAAACAATTTAAAAACGAAAAATAAATAATTTAAATAATTATTTTTCATGATTATCTACAGTTGTGATAAACTAATAAGTGACTGTTTAGGAGTGTGATTAAAGTTATTTTTTAAAGTATTTTTCATTCATAAATTATTAAAATAATATTTTTATTTTTATTTTTGACACCGATACATGAAAAAAATCTAAAAATAAAAAAAAATCAATTTAAAAAAAATCATTTTTTTTCTAAAACATTTTAAAGTCAAACATCCTCTAAATTATCGAAGATTTTTCTCCTAAAATCTAAATCTTTCAGTTGATTTGCATGGATCCACCTGATAAGTGATAGCCTTAAGAAAATCTTGAGAAATAGTGACATAAACAATGACAACGTCATGGCATATGATATGGATATGGGAAGAATATTGGCTTGCAAGTGAGATTATATCTAGGGCCTGTTTGGGAGTGCGGTTGCGGTAGCTTTTGAAAATGCTTTTCGTGCCGAAATTTATCAAAATGATATTTTTTTATTTTTTAAAAATCATTTTTGACATTAGCACATCAAAATGATCTAAAAACACCAAAACATATTCATTTAAAATGAAATAAAAAAATTCAAATTTCAGCAAAATACAACGCACAGCCAAACAGGCTCGTAGATGACTTGATGGGTAGCAAAAAGGACAAGTGGCAAAAGTCATGCGTGCATGTATGGATTTGAGAGGGCCATAGATGGAGATTATTATTTTTATTTTTTATATATTCGTACAGAATTAAATTTTTCATGATGAAATTTTGACCATCTTTTTTTACACTGGTTCATTTGACAAATCGATAGGAATATTTTCCAAAAAAAGAAAGTGAAAGGAAGATTTTAGTTAATTGACAAGCAAAAACAAAGAAATAAAAATTATAAGGAGGGTGAAATAATATGTAATAATTAAGAGGAAACTAAATAACTAATGACAAAGTGATATATGGGATTAATCCAGGCTTTCCAGACCACAATATATTTATCGACATGTAAAATACTATATATTTTATATTAAAATAACTTTTTTTATTTTAAAAAAATTAATTTTGATATCAGCATATGAAAATAATCTAAAAATACCAAAAAATTAATTTAAAGTAAAACATAAAAATTAAAAAAAATTATTTTTTTTAAAAACACTTTTGAACTACAATGTCAAAAGGAAATACAAACCATTAAATAGACATCCAAAAGCATAAAGAGGAGATTTTATACAAGAGAAAGGAAACTACACTATGAAGCTGTTTGGGAGGGCGGTACAACCGTCGTTTCCTCTTTTTTTTCCCTTTATTTTAAATGAATTTTTTTTGGTATTTTTAAATCATTTTGATGCTGATATCAAAAATAATTTTTTAAAAATAAAAAAAATATCATTTTGATGTATTTCTAAATGAAAAATACTTTCAAAAGCAACCGCAACCGCCCTCCCAAACAAGCCCTATATTTGTGTTCTTGTGATACACTTAATGGGCAAAACATTTTTTCGATTAAAATATATTAGGATGATGCAAATGTATATATTTTTTAAAAAGAATAAGTGACCTGAGATATAATTTTGATTGTAGAAAATACAGGTACAATTAATTAGATAAGATAGTAAAAAAAACAGATAATGTAGAGTAGCTTCAACAAAAAAGAATCATAGTAATCTTAAAAAAGAAAAAAAATGGTCAGGGAAACAAAAAAGATGATGAAGTTAAATTTCATATATTTATTTTCTAAAAAGGATAAAATGCGAGGAGTGTATATATATATATATATAAATTAATAAATATAAATTAATAAATAATCAGCACGAACCAAAGGGTCAATAGCCAATAACTCGATGGAAAGGTCAAATCGAGTGACGAAGGGTTTTTATAATTATTTATGTGGTTGTGGTGCTTGCTTTCTTGGATACTGTTAGCATATACCCAAAAGCCATCCCATCCCATAATAAATAATAATAATACACAGAGAAAATAAAAATAATTGAGAGAAAGATAGAGAAGCTGAAAGATAATACTTGAGAGAAGGATAGAACAAGAGGGGAGAAAATAAAAAATAAAAAGAAAAACCTCGAAGCCCAAGACGGACCAGATTTTTTAAATTCTCTTATCATCATCGGATCTTATCTTCTGTTTTGGTATGGATCCATTTGATTTGGTTCGCAAAGGTATAATTTTCCCCCCTTTGTTTCTGCCCTGTCTGACTTTTATAGATCTTTCGCTGTTTCTTGTCAATTTTGAATTATTTTTTTCGGGGTTGTGTTTTGGTTAGTTCAATTTTGTGTTTTTGAGATCTTTAAAAATTGACTGCGTGGAAAATGTAAGAATCTGGTGCCCGATATATATATATATATATACATATATTTTTTTTGCAAGGGTCATGATTTAATGAGCTCTGCTTAATTATTCTAAGTGGTTTTTTTTTTATATAAAAAAAATAGATGTAATTTGTCTTTTTTTTTCCAGCTATAGCTTACTTAATAGTCAATTACGGGGTTTGAATCGTTGTTTTGTGCAATTGGGTCCTATTTGATGCAATTGATTCGATGTTTTACTTAAAAGATTTCTTTTTTTATTGGCATGCTATGCTTTCTGTGCTGACGGTTACAGTTCACAGCATTCAATTAAGCTTCACCTGGTTTTGTTCAATCAGGTTTTGGGGAGAAAATGATTTGATATAGCGGTGAAGTTTCGGTTCTGTGTGCTGATTTTGAAAATGGGTATGCTAAAGTTGTTTCTTTTAGGATGATTTCAATTGGGATTAGACAGTTGCAAATATTAGTATCCTTTTAGATAAGGGTTGCTGAGGTCATTCTGGCCAGGACTGGATTTTATGATTGTGGGGCTGTCATGGATTATGTAGTTCTTTTTGCATGCTTGACTGATGAGTATGATTAAATTAAAATGTTTGCAGGATTTGGATAAAGCCTACTGGTGGTCAGGGGTGTTCTTTTTGTCAGTCTCTTTTTTATGCATGTGGAGTTTCTTTTTCTTTCCATTTTAGTAAAGAGATGAGCTTATCCAAGAAAGGTTTTTTAACCAACGATACAAAGCTTAATCTTCCAAGCAAAGCAACAACTTTGAACCCAAATGCAGCAGAGTTTGTTCCCTTTACCCTCAGATCATCTTCTTCGCCATCTGGAAGTACCTCAAACACTGCAGATGGTGCAACAAAATTCACTACTGGAACCGTAGGAAGGGCAGTGCTTGATCGATCAGAATCATCTGTTTCTAATGCTTCTGATGATGAGGCCCATCAATTCTGGCGCCACCAGCTGCCAGATGATATCACTCCTGATTTTAAGGTTATGAGCGAAGATGAGTCTCAGGGACTAGGAGGGCTCTCTTTAGCAGGCTTGTCTCTACATGACAGTGAAGTGCATAGGTTTAATGCCTCCTCCAGAAGTGGATATGTACTGGCTGAGCAGCAGGAGACGTCCCCACATCATATCAATGGTGGCAGCTTTAGTGAAAATATGAGATATGCAGCTGCTTCTTATGGGGAAGATCCTAGTTCAGCAAGTTTTCTGAATTTGCCAACTAAGCCCTGGGACAAGCAAATTGCTAACAGTGATCACCTTCTTGGCAATGGTAGGGAGGTACATTCCTACAATGGAAATTCTAGACACGGGTTCAAGAGTGAAATATTGGGTGAGCATGCAATAGTGGATGATACTGAAATAAACCCTTTGGAGTTTTTGGCTTCACAGTTCCCTGGGTTTGCTACTGAAAGCCTTGCAGAAGTTTATTTTGCAAATGGCTGTGACTTAAATCTCACTGTTGAGATGCTCACTCAGTTAGAGGTGAACTCCTTTGTTTCTTGCCTCCAATCACGTTTAATTTGTCTGTATCTCATTTTGCAGATGCTTTTAAAAAGATGTATTATGTTGATGCACTGTCAAAAAGATGTGCCTGCACTTTGCTAGCTGCAAGATATTTTATATTTGTTTTTGTACTTCTCGTAATTCTTCTGAAATTTTGAATCCAATTTGTTTGCTTCCCACAACTTTTTGTTGGAATTAATACAGTGGAGACTGTCCTTTTGCTACACATCCTATAATTTTGTAGAGATGCAGGGCCTCTGCTATATGGTTGGATGCTAACTGTGGCGAGCAGTGCCTCTCATGCCTTATTTTGGCAGGGTAGAGCTCGCTCCCTAAGATTTTGATGACTCAGTCCGACTATGGTCTTATGTGTAACCTCAAAGTATTAAGACACTGTGCCTGGTAACAGGGGGTTAGTCATATTGTTTTGGTTCTTTCCTCCTATCGATGTTCTGCCCTTTCTTTTGGAAGCACTGGTGCTTGACCTCAAGAATAACATATTTTCTTATATTCCTGAAGTGGCTAAAATCTGTAATATATGTGAATAATTCTGCTGATCATAGCTACATTTTTCTTTGTATGCAGCCTACTATGCGTTGTATACAGAGCATTCATGTTACTTATTGTCTTAAATTTGCAGCTTCAAGTCGATGGCAGTTTCAATCAGAATACGAACACAAAGACTTTGTCAGCTCCCAGTCTCAGTGCACTGGACTTTCCAGCACTTACAGTGCTAGATAATCAGAACGACTCTTCAAAATATAACGGGGATGATCTCCAGCAGGCTAGCATTCCTTATCAATCATCTAACAAAGACAACATGCTTTTATTTAAACCTGGCGGTTCCTTTTCATCTAGAGGTGCAGTGGATTTTGCATCAGCTGTCAGGAAATTGGCATCTCAAGATTCTAGTATGTGGAAGCATGTCAGAAATGGCTCTGCTGATTCCACAGTTGGTTCAAGCAGAAGTTCCCATGTTTTGCCCAGTGCTTATGGTGGTGGTCATGGGAGAAGCATTTATGCAGACCGGCAAAGTCGTGGATCAGGTCGACAAGCTCCTGTCTGGCTTGAAACTGGAGAAGCAGTGGGTAATATTCCTCGATCAACAAAGTTAATTGAGTTTATGCACCTTTTAAATGCGGGCAAATACCTTCCATGCATATATTTCCTTTAACATTGTTGAGATGGCAGCAAACATGTATTCTGAGATGCGGGAAGAAGCTCGTGATCATGCGCGTTTAAGGAATGTATACTTTGAACAGGTACATCCTATTTTTTTGCTGTCCTGCTGTTTAAACTTTTCTTATTTTGACCCAAAAGGTGTTATGTGATCAAACAATCCCAAAATTGGCTCGAAAAAGATTCATGAGTCATCATAAGAAAGTTTATGCTATTTGAATACAGTAACTGATGATGGCCCTTTATAGTGCAGAAATCAGGAATTATAATTTATATAAGCCACCTAGATGAACCCCATATCTAGCGTGTCCTTTGCCTAAATAGGATTGAAATTAGACTCTAATAAAGTCTGAGTTGGCCAGTAAAGCTACTGGCTGATCCTAAGGTGAAAATTAAACAGAATCTAGAACAAACTGCAGCTGTACATGCTCACCTAGAATCTAGAACAAGCTGGGTTGCATGTGCAAGCAGGCATGCTATCAACCTTAAACATGCTGGGTGAGCATGTGTCTGTGATAGGCTTGCTCTTACAAACATGATGCTAGTGTGCCACTGCAGTGGACATTCTACTAGATTATCATGCAGCAAATTTGATGCTTGCTGACTGCTGAGTCAAATGATTTGTGAGTCTGCTCCAATCTTTATTCATGATTTGTTTTTTTTTGTGACATGTCAGCACAATCAAAATAATCAATCATAAGGTGTAATGCTTTTGATATCTCACAACAGGCACGCCAAGCTTACCTCATTGGGAATAAGGCTCTGGCAAAGGAATTGAGTGCCAAAGGCCAACTGCACAATATGCATATGAAGGAAGCTCATGGAAAAGCTCAAGAATCTATTTATCACCAGAGGTTTGTCAATTCTTTTTGCTCACAGTTTGTTTCAGCCACGACAAATTCAGGATTGAATGATCATGCCTTCCAGAAAATAGATGATGGACATGCTAAAAGTTATGAATTTGCTCAACAAAACTAGATCAAGATTACTGAATGATCATGCCTTCCATAGAATAGATGATGGACATGCTAAATGTTCTGATTTTGTTCAACAAAAATAGATCATGATTGCTGAATGATGTCTTTGGACTAATGGGTGATATAGGTTTTCCACCTCTCCCTCTTGAAACCATCTCTTTTAGCATTAGCTGTGACATGCTGATGTCGTGTTTGACTGCTGCTTTTATCCATTTTATTGCTCTTCCTTTTTTCCTTGAAGCAAATGAGATTGTGTCAAGTCTGGTTAAATCAAATCACCCTGGCATGTACAACGTCTTCTACTGATTGCGTTCTTTGTTGTGTGAACCTATTTGTCAAGAAGTGTTAACAATGCCTGCCGTGCAGAGCCATTAGTGGACATTCTACTCAATTCCCCAGACCCAAGGAGGTTTTTTATTTTTGTAAGTAATAGTTGGGTTTATTCTCTCTCTCTCTGCCTGACCTTTTTTCCAGGAATCCAGCCAGTCTAGAGATGCAGGGAGCTGGAAGAGGACATGAACAAATGATAGACCTTCATGGTCTGCATGTAACTGAAGCCATTCATGTGCTAAAGCAAGAATTGAGTGTTCTGAGGAGCACAGCCCGGGCAGCGGATCAGCGTTTGCAGGTCTATATATGTGTTGGAACAGGTCATCACACCAGAGGTTCACGCACTCCTGCAAGACTTCCGGTTGCTGTACAGCGATACCTGCTTGAAGAAGAGGGCCTTGACTACACTGAACCACATCCAGGGCTGCTTCGAGTAGTGATATATTGACCGGTGTCACAACAGCACAGGGCATAAGAGTTTTTCGACACTGAAAAATCAAAGTCATAGCCATCAAATCGTTCTCGTACCTGTACATGGAAGATATCGAAGAGAAAGTAGTTGAAAGCCTGAAAAAAAGAAAATATGTAAGAAAAAAGGGAGGAAAAAAAAGGTGAGGTTAGGGAAAAGGTGAAAAAGGGAGCAAAAATGTACCATTAAGGTGTTAACAGGTTGACAGCAGGATTACATTTTGGTAGTGATCAGGGAATCTACATAAGCCGAAACTTTTACAGCTCGTTGCAGTTTGTTAATTTTGTACCTTAAATTTTTTTCTTGTAACATTTCTTTTCTTTTTCATTCTCAGATGTAACTGATAGAATTGAATTACATGATATGATAGTACAATTCATCAAACATTACTAAGTTGCGTGATGGCTGTGAAATCTTAAAATATAATCTCGGATAGATGAGTGCTGGTTGTCGGGTAACAGGGGTGAGGGTGAAGTTGTGGTTACCTTATTGGCATTGTTTGGTCCGCTGGTGATGGAGGCACTACATTAGCCAGCTTCCCACGCACTTAACCTTATTTTGGTGTTGGTTTCATATGGGAGTTTATGTTTTTGTGCTGTACCTGCATTTCAAAAAATAAAGTTTTTTTCTTTAAGAGTTTTAATATGCTGATATTAAAATATCCTATATCACATTACAAAACACAAACTGTGAGATCTTTCAAGGTCACGGGTGAAACACCCAGAGAAAAATTGAGCTGTGGCATGATGCCTGCAAGTTCTTTCATGTTGGGAGGCGAAGGTGGCTGCAGGAAAGTCTATATTCACCATGTAGGATTGGAATGGTATTTTCAGAAGCTAACATAATCCTCGCACTCGTTTGAAAAATTTGGACTTCCTTGTCGAGATATGCAAGCAAACCGATCCAATCATTTCGAGGAACGACACTGCACTGCTTTTCTTGTTTTTTTTCCTGGATGAGAGTAAACTTTATATTTGAAAAGTATATTTTATGAATTCAAGTATATGAGTAAAATCCTTATTGTTCAAAGCTCTTATAAAGTATACACGTTTTGATTCAAATTCAAGACCTGTTGTGTTGATATAAACTCTTGTCATCACACCACGCTCTTGGTATTTTTTGTTGATTATGATTACGTAATGTTATTTTTTTCTTTTTCTCTTTTAATTGTTTGTTTAATATTTTGTTTTAAAAATATTTGTAGTTTTTTTTTGTTTTAAATTATATTTTTTGGTGTTTTTAAATTGATTTGAAAAATTAATATTAAAAATTATTTTGTAAAAATAAAAAAATAAATAAAACAAAAAATATTTTAAAAACAACATCATGATATCAAACAAGCCCTTGTAACACATGCTATTATCTCCCGACTCTGAGCCCCACTCCTCGGTTTCAATGTCAATAAATCAACCACCAATAACACATTTAAGACCAACTTAACTTTATAATTAAAACGATCCTTAATTTCTCGTATATTTTATTTTGATTTTTTATTTATTCACACGGAAAAACCAGCAGAGGCAGATAAAGTTAGTGTTTAGTGATTGTTTTTTTTTTTTTTTTAAATATACATTAAAATACTTCTTTTTTTTAAAATAAAAAACTATTTTTGATATTGCACTATTAAAATACTATAAAATATATATGGTATGGCTTAAAACAATCCAAAAATAAATAAATAAAGATAAAAATGATTTTTCTTAAAAACATACCATGTCACTACTATAAGTTTATTAGTTTATATATATATATATATATATATATATTACAAAACACATAAACCGCGTTGATAGTTGCACTGTGGACTGTCTCTAATTTCACTGTGGATTGCGACAGTGCACAGGCGAAAATGGCCCTGGGGCGCGCGACAAAGAGGGGCTGTGAGGCGGGGCCATTTTGGGTTTTTCCCTTTTTAAAAAAAAAATAAAAAATATTCAGTTGTGAACAGTGCTTTGACGGTTTCGTCCCCGGTAATAGGACAAAATAAGGCATCCGGGCGAGGGGCACCCGTGTAATTGCGCGCGGCCGGACCGGCCCGGTCCGGTCCGCCGCAACTTTTTTTTTATTTTTTTATTTTCGGAAAAGGCTAAAGACGGTTTTAGCCCCTAATAAGACAAAAACACTGAATTGGGTCCAGGGTTAGAACGATAATTGGCCCTATTTTTCGAATTTTTTATTCCGTGTCTCTGGGGGCGTGAGGCGCACGCGCCAGCGGTTTTTCGCCTCACGCCCTGTTTAGGTGGCGCGTGCGGCCTCATCCGGTGTCCGGAAATTGGCCACCGACGGACAGAACGATGCGCCGCCGCGTGGTCTTCCTCCCGCGGTGGCGCGTTTAACCAACAAAAGTCCGTGGACGCGGCGGGCGCCGGTTAAAGCCGGCGGCCACGTTTCTCTCTCTCCTGCACGTCAATGTGCAGGAGAGTCCCCCATATATTTTGACTTTTCACTTCGGTCCCTCGACTATTAATTTCGTTTTTAGTCCTCATTTCTGTTATATAAGTTTTAATTTTGTTCGATTGGGTCCTCCGATTTGAATTAATTGAATGTCAAAGTTTCACTTCGGTCCTGCTACTTTCAATTTCCGGATTGGCTGTATATAACTCAATCAATTCGGTACAAATGTTCCGATTTTTGCAATTTTTTCCTCTGATTTCAATTGAGAATAAATATAATTTGCATTTCAGCCCTTTGACTTTTAATTTTTTAATTTAATCCCTTTATATTTGATTTTCATTTCACCCCTTACACTTTTATTTTTTTAATCCATACTTTTGTCCATTTATATATAAGTGTATTTGACACAATAATGATAATAATAATAATAATAATAATGATAATAATAATAATAATAATAATAATAATAATAATAATAATAATAATAATAATAATAATAATAATGATTTAATTATTTTTCATTCTTACTCTTTTGTTGTTATTTTTCCCTCCCGATAATTTGATAATTTTTTTTTTGCCAGTAATAGCAATGATAATTTTTTTTAATTTTTTTTTATCTTTTCTTAAAGTTTCTGAGATATTTTTAGTTTTTCATTTATTTTTGTTTCTTTCAGTATTAACATAATAATAATAATTATAATAAGAATAATAATAATAGTGATTATTATTAATATTATAATAATAGTGACTATGTATTCTATTATTATAATAATAGTGATTATTTATTCTTTCATAATAAGAATAATAATAATAATAATTTTTAATTGGTTTTTCTTGCTTGCTATTTTGTTCATGCTTTTTATTTTTTTTCCCTCGGTATAGTTTAATAATTTTTGGTGTTTTTATTCTAGCGGCAATAATAATTCTAGATGTTAAGACTCCAATGTTGCTATTGTTATAATATTTTAAATTAATATTGCTTCCTTTTCCCTTTTTGGTTTTTAATTTGCTCTTTCTATTAATTGATTTTTATAATTTTATTATCTGCACAATAATGATTTCAGTAATTTTTTTTTCTTAGTCAAATATGTTGCTCTTTTTTCTAATGTTAGTGCGCGCTCTTTTGTGATCGTTTATAACGCAATACCTATATTCTTACGTGACAAACTCAACTCAAAATTTTCAACATTTAATCTTTGAATCTATAATTTTTATTTACTTATATCATATAAATTTATCATTATAGATTTAATTATGTGAAATTATATACAAAAAAATACCCGCGGCAACGCGCGGGCAAGTATCTAGTATATATATAAAATGGAGCTCGGTTTCTCGGTATTTTTCTTTAAAAAAAATAAAACCACAATTGAAAATCTGGGAGATTTGCATTTCTGTCCATTTAAGGGTTCCACGTTTCTTGTGTTTTGAACTTTTGGTGCACTCTTTTCTTGTCATGATTTCTCCATCAAATACACGGATTATTGCTCTCCTACTATTTAAATGATCACGATAGTTGCCCTCCACCCTTGTTTATTTTCCTTCGTTGTTAGACTTAATTAGTAGTAGTAGTAGTAGTACTAGTATCTGTCAATTCATGGATACTCCAATGCCAGACCGTAATCCTCTCCAGAGAAGCTTTGTTGACATTAGCAACAACAGCTCTTCAAGCTCTCTCGAGATGGATAATTTCAATGATGTTGATGATCATAATGACACTGCCTCACAAGAACTAGCCTCTATTCTTAGTAGTCCTGAGGAATTTCGTCCAAGAGGGTTTGTCCAAGCTTCTTTCTTTCTTTGAAAGCTTGAAATTTTCAGTTATTACTCGGGTTTTCTGGAAGAAAAATTTAATGGGTTTTTGTTATAATTTAGGTTTGTCTATGCACGCACGCATGTTCATGTTTGTGGGTTTTGTTTGTTTTGGTGAATGTAGTTATCAAACGAAGGTTTTTGAGGTGGCTGTCAAGAGGAATACAATTGCAGTGCTGGAAACAGGAGCTGGAAAGACAATGATTGCTGTTATGTTAATCAAACAGATTGGTCAAGCTGTCTTTTCTAGTGGGGTTAAAAAATTGATTCTTTTCTTAGCCCCAACCGTCCATCTTGTTAATCAGGCATGTTCTTTTTAATAATTCCCTCTCCTTAATTAGTGAATTCTCTGCAAATGTTAATGGGCTATCGGATGTTTTTCTCAAATTAAAAAGAGGTTTTGTCAGTTCTGTTTTAGAGTTGTTTTCGTTCTTTTTGTCTGTATGCAATGTGGCTAATTTATCGGTTCGCATGTTGAAAGTAAGTTGGTTTTGTGCTTGCAGCAATATGAAGTCATTAAATCTCAAACAAATTTTAGAGTGGGAGAGTACTATGGATCTAAGGGAATAGATGAGTGGTCTCTGAAGACCTGGGAGAAGGAAATTGATGAGCATGATGTGAGTCTGGTTCTTGACATCATGAGTAGAATTCTCTGTAGATTGAATTTCTCTGTTTCCATATATATGTTGATTCTATCTATTTCCGTTTCTGAGCTACTTGTTTTGATTGGTTTATGCACTGGTGCATTTAATGAAAACAAGCAGAAATAAGTATTTCTCATTTTGCTAATGTCAGTTTTGTTGACCATTTCTGCACATGCGAGTCTTTAGTCTGGTGATTTTTTACTTCATTGAGTTTTCCTTTCTGCAAAAGTTAATTGTTCTTTGGATTTCATCCTTATATTTATATGGTTAGCAATTAAACTAGCAGCATTACATGAACACTGGCAGGTTTACTAAAAATTCTTTGGTTTATAATCTGTGTTCAAATATGTGATAATCTCATCTTGTCAATGCATGCATACCCTTTCTTCTTACTTTGTAGGTATTGGTTATGACACCCCAAATTCTCTTGGATGCCTTAAGGAAGGCATTTTTGAATCTAGAAATGGTATCCTTGGTAATACTTGACGAGTGCCATCGTTCTGCCGGTAACCATCCTTATGCAAAAATTATGAAGGTTAATTTCATATTGCTTGCTTCAAATTTTGTCTTTTTCCTCGCTTGATCTTTTCTAGTCACATTTCCTCTTCTTAATGTTAGCATAAAATAGTGTTGAAAGTTATGATTGTTTTTTGAAGGATTTCTATCACAAAATGGAAAACAAGCCAAAGGTTTTTGGAATGACAGCATCACCTGTAATTAGAAAAGGTAAGAAACCTTGCTGTGCTAGTCTGGTGGGTTAGATGAAAATCTGATAGCTGTTTGAGTGCATAAAATTTATTTAGATATTTTTATGACATTCTTACCACCTTTGTTTCTCCCTCTTTTCATCTCGTACTTATTTCTTCCACCTTTGTTTCTCCCTCCTTCTCTGCTGTCCCTTGATGGCAGTTGATTTTGCATATATCAATTTTATTTCTCCATGGCAAAGAATGACTTTCTGACAGAAAAAATATCATACTTGTTGGCCCAAATGCAATTAGCAGAGCTATTTAATCTGTTCATGGGCATGATGTTGATGTGAAACAGCCTTCCCTTTTAATAAGTTCTTATTCCTTTTTGATCTTTTAATGGCAGGGTTGAGCTCTATGTTCATGGTTTAAGAGAGTGGTGTTTAATTTTAAGTTTAGTTTTATAGGTTGTGTTAACTGGAGACAAATTTTGTAGTTTACAAACTTGCTTCTTCTTCTGATCATGTTCATCTTTAAAGAAACCTTTTTCTTTGTTTTTGCTCGTAAGCTGCATGCTTATTTTCAACTTTTGATTTCTAGATCTAGTCCAATCATAAACCAATTTCATGCATTTCTGATATAAATTTTGCATTAGGTGTCTCATCCGCCACAGACTGCGAGGATCAACTAGCAGTACTTGAGAGTGTATTGGATTCTCAGGTACCTTTACATTTAATTCTTTGCCTACAATGGTCATGGGGTCAAACATAATTCGTATACCTAATCTTTAACGTGTGATGCCAAGCCAGCAAAGCACAACTAGTATAGGCTTGCCTCATTTTGTTTTATTTCACTTTTGTCTGGGGATATTTATGTTTCTTATTTTATTTCCCAAATTGTCTAGACTATCAAGTGTTTACTGCTTATATAAGAAGCTCATCCCTATTGTTTTGCTATGCTGCTGTTTTGGAAAATGAGGAGTATAGAGAATTAATTATAATGTTTGCTATTTTCCATTCTCTCATTGTAATTCCCCTCTCTTTCCTTTGTGCGTCTCTTTATTGCTTCTCCATCATGATGTTTTGCTTCAGATTTTTACTATTGAAGACAAGAAAGAGATGGATGCTTATGTTCCCTCAGCAAAAGAAATGTGCAGATTTTATGACAAAGCACATTGTTCTTGTGTGGAGTTGAAAGATAAGGTTAAAGCTTCATGGTCCAAGGTATTCCTATCTCACACATACATATCTAATTATGTGGTGGAGGTGGCATATACAAAGAAATTTGTAGCTTTTATATCTATGAAATGAGTGGGTTATCTTTGTTGATACTGAAATGTTCATGTTTTGAATGGATAGTTTGATGCTTCAATGTTAGCTTTGCATGGCGCAAGACAAATTCGTTACAAAGATATGGATGATAAACTTACAACAATGAGAAAGCAGTTGTCCAAGGACCACGCAAAGATTTTGAATTGCCTTGAAGATCTTGGCCTCATATGTGCTTATGAGGTATGATTCACAAACACCAATTAAAAACTAAGGAGAAAATAAATTTAATGTTGACATGTATCACTACATGCTCTTCTGCTTTCACTCTTGTTTTCTTTCTATTATATGAAATGCAAGTACCTATACCAATATACTCATGATTTTCATTAAAAGTGTTCATGAATATTACTCTCTCCATCACACATAGAGTGTTCTTTCATTTTGGGTTTGTCCTAAAATGTTTGCATTATCAGAAACTCAAGAAATTTATCTTTTGTTCTATTTACTCTGTTTAAATTGATTTCAATTTACCCAACTTTAGAAAAGCTTAGATTAGTAATTTGCTAAGTAAATATAGAATAACTGAGGTGATGAAAATATTATAGCCATTGTTTATGCATCAATAATCAAGTTAGACAGTTTGGGACACAGAGTACTTCATTTTATTTGTTGTTTTCCCCTTAATGGTACATTTGGTACACATTTTAGAAAATTTAGGCGATTTGTTTCTGAGTAATTATCCCAAGAGTAATTTTTAGGGGTGTAAACTTTGATTTTTATACATGCTTGGTGTGTTAATAAATGCAAGGGTAAATTGCTAGTGAAGAGATAGAAAAATATTGATATTGTCAGTGAGAAGAGAGGTAAATAAATGTTGTTTAAGTGTGTTCTATTAGATAAAAAGTTTGAGAAACAATATATATATATATATACATAAAATAGGTGGGGTGGGGTGGATTGCCTAAAGGTATATCACAAGGATGATTATTTCACTCCTATTTCACTCCATTAGACCCATATTTAACCCACCCTATGAAAATGAATGATTTTCAAATGGTAATTACTCTCAAAAGACTTGTTTAAATATATAGGGAACAAGTATTTATTTATGCTATTGTATTCCCTTGTAATTGCAGTTCATCACTTTCACTTTTCTTCCATATAGGCTGCCAAGGTTTGTCTAGAGAATGCTTCTAACCCCACTGATGAATGTGGAATATATCAAGACGTTTCTTTGCAGTGTAGATATTTCCTTGAGGATGTGCTACATATAATTGATGAATCTTTGCCTGAAGGTGAGCTAATAGCACCTTTATACTTTCTGTCATAACAGGTGAAACATTTTATCATTTTTCTGTTAATTGCATGCTTGCTGTAAATGAGATGTACTTCAATCTAGTGGAAAGGCCTTTGCAGATGGTGCCACTGTCATTTATTATGTTATATTTTCATGTGCATAAGCTAGCAATTCATTCATAATACATAGAGATACTGCCTCTCTGGAGCATAGTGCAAGTCAATATTGTCTTCCTAATGTTTTTCATTGCTATATTGCCTTTCCGGAGACACCAATATCCTCTAAAATTTGCACTATTTTGACTGCGCCTTGATTATGATGTTTATCACTAATATTATTCCTTCAATTTCCTCAGGTCATAATTTCCTTCTGGGTCATGGATTTGATTCTTCAGCAGCAATGGGTTTTGGCTTCATATCCCCCAAACTACAAGAACTTCTCCAACTTTTTCTATCATTTGGGTAATAGGAATATTTGCTTATGTTTTTATTTATTTTTAGAGTCAAGTTGATATACTTTTCTTTTTGTGGTTGCAGAGAAGCTAGGCAAGTATTGTGCCTCATTTTTGTTGAAAGAATTATTACAGCTAAAGTGATTGAAAGATTTCTGAAGAAAGTAGAGAATTTAGCACATTTCACTGTTTCATATTTGACTGGAGCTAATGCATCAGCTGATGCACTGACCCCCAAAATGCAAATGGAGACTTTGGAATCATTTCGCTCCGGGAAGGTATATGTTCTTCAATATTATGTATTGAGTCACAAGAAGTTGAGACCCTGATAACAAATGAGTAACTTTTGTTTAGGTCAATCTATTATTTGCCACTGATGTGGTGGAGGAGGGAATCCATGTGCCAGAATGCTCCTGTGTAATACGTTTTGATCTGCCTAAGACAGTCCGCAGTTATGTTCAATCTCGGGGACGAGCTCGACAAATTGATTCCCAATTTATCACTATGCTTGAAAGGTGATGCTCTACATCCTTTTAGACTGCAGTCCCACTGCTTTTATTGTGAAGAGTTATGCTTTCTGGAACCAAAAGCATCTGTAGCAAAGCAATACAAATGAGGCCTTCATGTTTTTTTTTGTGTTTGGTATTTCGAACACGTGGATTAGTACAATTGCACTATTTTACTTAGTTGAAGCTCTAGTGTCTTAAACATACTTGGCATATGATTGTTTTCATGAATATGGTATCATTAACACAGTATAACTGCACATACACTTGCAGGGGGAACACAAAACAAAGGGACCAGCTTTTTGAGATAATTAGAAGTGAGTGGTCAATGACAGATACAGCTATAAATAGAGATCCTGATGTATGGACTCAGAAAGCATTTGCTTCAGAAGCGACAAAGAAATATGTCGTGGATGTGACTGGAGCATCAGTGACTGCAGATTCTAGTGTTAGCCTCATACATCAGTATTGCCAACACCTCCCTGGTGACAGGTATTAAATTTTCCCAGTAAAAAAAAGTTTTGTTTTGTTAATGTTATAGTATAGAAGCAATCAATTTCTTGTAATTGTCTTCTATGTAATTTAGGTACTACACACCAAAGCCTAGTTTTCAGCTTGAAGTTTTGGAACGGGCTTGCCACTGTACATTGAAGCTACCACCTAATGCAGCTTTTCAAACATTAGTTGGTCCAACATGTAGGAATCAACAATTAGCAAAGCAGCTTGTATGCTTGGAAGCATGTAAAAAGCTGCATCAAATGGGTGCTTTGGATGATCATCTTCTACCATTAGTTGAAGAGCCTTCAGAAATCAGTGTTGCTGTAAAAGGCAAATCAACATCTGCAGGTGCAGGTATATGTGTACTAAAATAAAATATTCCTATAAGAAATTCTATTAGCTTATTGGTTGAGCTGCATCATTCTTTTTTCTGGGTCTGTAGTGAGAGTTGAAGCTGCTAGGGGTTTCTAAGAATGTAAAGAAAGCTATGAAAAATTAGAGATCATTCCAATCGGATTATCTCATCTTTCTCTCTTTTAAAAATCATCTAAGAAACTATGAAAAATCATAGTGACCCTAAGACTTGACTAAATTAACCTATCAGGACCCAGACCACATAGGGCTACTCTAGCTGCCAACTATGGTGCTTTGCTGTTATCAGGTAACCAATACTTTAGAACCACCCTGCTGAATGTATCCAATATCATAATTTAGAATGCTCTGAAGCAACAATAAAGAATAAATAAATTCTATACATAAAGTACGGTTCCTTTGTCCATGTAAAGGACAAGCATCACAATGCATTTGCTTTTTTTAATTTAGCAAAGTTGGCAAAACCTTGATGGGTGGATACACTAATAGTTTTATATGGATGCTTTTGCATCAAATATTTGGATTGCTTACATCAATCCTGGAAGGTGTACTGGCGTTTCATTCCTTGCTGTGTGAATTAACTCACTGTTTTTTTCTCTCTGTTCCACTCTTCCCTATTCAAGGAACTACAAAAAGGAAGGAATTGCATGGGACAACTTGCATTCATGCATTATCTGGAAGTTGGGGAGCGAAATGTGATGGAGCCACTTTTCATGCATATAAGTTTGACTTCTCTTGCTCCATTGTCACTGAGATCTATTCTGGATTTATTCTTCTTATCGAGTCAAAGCTTGATGATGATGT
Source organism: Salix brachista (assembly GCA_009078335.1). Taxonomy (NCBI): domain Eukaryota; kingdom Viridiplantae; phylum Streptophyta; class Magnoliopsida; order Malpighiales; family Salicaceae; genus Salix; species Salix brachista. Next base: position 17,288,387 of record CM018577.1, on the reverse strand, counting down.
GGGAAACATTGAGTTGGATCTTTACTTGGTTGCAAAGATAGTCAAGTCTTATATTTCTTCATGTGGAGAAGTGTATTTGGATGCTGCTCAGGTATTAACATGCCTTGTGCTCATTATCTCGATAATAATTCTTTTAATCTTGGTTTTGTTATTTCCTGAATGCTGTATCTGTTTTTGGTAGATGATGAGAGCAAAGCATTTTCAAGAGTTTTTTTTTAATGGCCTGTTTGGAAGGTTGTTTTCTGGATCCAAATCATCTAGGGAGTTCTTACTCCAGAAAGGAACAGCATCACTCTGGAGTCCCTCAAACATGTATCTGCTTCTACCACTTGAGCCATTGAGCATTTCCAGTAGAGAAAGTTGGAAAATAGATTGGAAAGGAATTGAAGCCTGCTCGTCTGTTGTAGAATTCCTGAAGAATTGTTTCTTGGGTGTTCAGTCTAATGGCGGTGGAGGGAATCAATTACCTAATAATTTGCAGTCGTCTACTGTAGAATGTGATGGTACCAATACGATGCATTTTGCTAATGCTTTAGTCAATGTAGAGAACCTGAAAGATATGGTGGTATTGGCAATCCACACGGGAAGAATCTACTCCATTGTTAAAGTCATGAGTGATTCATCTGCAGAGAGTGCTTTTGAGGGGAATGCTGATGATGAATTTTCTACATACGCAGAGTACTTCAACAAAAGGTAGGTGGGCCCAGCAGAGGGTTTTATGTTCATTTATTATTTTCTCCTCATTACTGTTTACAGTTTTCATACCTAGCACCAGCTCCTCTCAGGTACGGAATTGTGCTGATGCATCCAGGACAGCCTCTGTTGCGGTTAAAGCAAAGCCATAATCCACACAATCATCTTGTAAACTATAATGATGAAGGTTTGTTAATTTGCGTGTTAAATATCTGTTATTTGATAAGAATTTTTTTCTGTTGAGCTACTCAGTCTGATTATCCGGCACTTCAATTCTAATATCTTGAAGTTAATCCTATGCTACGATTATTAACAAGGGCATTAACCAGGTAATTTTTTTTCTAGAGAAATTCACTTATATACTGAAACTACTCTCAATTATAGAAGCTTTGGCAGTTGACATTAGAAGCAACAAAATGGTTTTCTGAATCAGGCAATGCAGTTGGATTTAGCAATTGAGTTCCCTGATTTGTTATCTGATTTATTTCTTGTTCTTTTAAATGATCAGGTGATTCAAAGGTCGGTATTGTTGGAGGAAGACAGCAGCAACATGTGCATATGCCACCGGAGCTTTTGATCAAGATTGATGTTCCTATCAGTGTTGTGAAATCAATTTATCTGATGCCATCGTTGATGCACCGTCTTGAGTGCCTGATGTTGTCCAGTCAACTTAGACAAGAGATTAATTATCACACTCCCAATTTTCACATTGCAAGCTCATTGGTTTGTCCCATTAAATTGCTCTTCATCTGGCTGTGTATTAATGAATTATTTACCTTTAAGTTAATGTACTTGCATGCTTTCTTCATTAGATTCTTGAAGCTATTACAACACTTAGATGTTGTGAAAGTTTTTCAATGGAGCGACTGGAGCTGCTAGGGGATTCAGTTTTAAAGTATGCTGTCAGCTGCCACCTCTTTCTAAAGTATCCAAATAAACATGAAGGGCAGTTATCTTCATGGCGCTCGGGGGCGGTTTGTAATTCAACCCTACATAAATTGGGAATAGATTGTAAATTACAGGTATTTTATTATCATATTTATGGCTTCTAGTTCTATCTTTAAGAAATATTATTTTCCCACAAAATTTGTGCATTGTGTGCATTTGTGGTTTTCTTTTCTTATTGTTTATCCACTTTCCTGATGTTCTGCTTTTGCAAAATTGAAGTCCAGAAGATTTTATGGTTGAGCCCGTTGTTCTTTCTTTATTTATTTTTGGGATAGAAGTTATTATTTCTTTGTCCATTGAAGTACACTCTCCCTAATGCTTTCGAGGCTTGAATTGAAGTGTACCACATCATTATGATTGTAGTTATCCTATCTCCATGCCCTTCATACTTGGTGTGATACCTACAATATGTTACATACCTGCATGCTTTGTTCCTTTTTCACAATTTAAAGCGCTAGTATCCCTCCATGTTTTGTTAGGTCTGCAAGTTGAACTTTACCACCAATACAACACCTTTGAATGTGCCTTCAAATGTTTTGCATGTGTATTTCCATGAAATGACTGTGTTTTGGTATTCGAATCTGAACAATTTAAATAGAAGACCAACTTTCACATGCACACTTGTATGTTCTGATCTATCTGTCCTTTGCTTTCATTCTATTTTACTTGAATCCGTAGTTCAGTCACAGGGATTGATTTAAAACTGAATAATCTTCCACAAATCTTATCCTATGCTAAAATTCATTTTTTAAATCTACACCTGTTTTAAGTAGGTCATGAACTTTGCAATACGTCTCTAAAACACAACGGTGCATTTCTCATATGGCAGGAATATATACAAGACAGTCCATTTGATCCCCGTCGTTGGACTGCTCCTGGACAGAAATCTGTACGTCCTCCTGTTCCTTGTAAATGTGGGGTTGATACTTTAAAAGTGCCATTGGATCCTGAGTTCCAAACTGAAAGCTCAGCTGTTAAGGTTGGAAAACCCTGTGATGCAGGCCACCGATGGATGGGTTCCAAAACCGTATCAGATTGTGTTGAATCTGTCATAGGAGCATACTATGTCAGTGGTGGATTGATTGCTGCACTTCATGTGATGAAGTGGTTTGGAATTAATGCTGAACTCGATCATTCTCTGATAAGTGAAGCCATTACGAGTGCATCTCTACGATCTTATATTCCTAAAGAAGATGAGGTTAAGGGACTTGAGTCAAAGCTTGGGTATGTATTCAGTGTCAAGTTTCTCTTGCAGGAGGCCATGACTCATGCATCTGTGCAAGAACAGGGTGTTACGTACTGTTACCAGGTAATGAAAGTTTCATCAACTTGTTCTTTCTTTTCCTTTTCCCCCCTTTTTAGGGTAAACTACAATAACCAAATAATATTACAAATGTCGCCTAAAGGTTTGACAAACACCCCTCCATGTTTAAGAAATCACTATAGAATACCCTTTTGTACCTAAAATATCCTTGTTATCAAAGCAGACAATTTCAAACCTAGGAAGGCTATTTTGGGTATAAAAGGAGGTATTTGAAATGGTTCTTAAACATGTAAATGATTGTCAAATTTTCAAACTTTTTGGTAGTGCCTACAATCTCACCATGCTTCAAGGTGTTATTTTGATTGACACTTCTTTGTTGAAGGGTATTTTTCTTGTTTTCTTGTGCCTCAGCATCAGAACCAATTTGGAAAAAAAAATGAAATCTCCAACATAGCAATTTTATCTAAATAACTTTTAAACAGATTCCCGCGCACACATGAATGACCTCGATGTTTTATTTTCATTTCATAAAGTCAATACAAAAAATAAAGTTTGTTTACCTACTGGATGTATTTAATGACTAGAGACATAAGTGTACAAGATTCTTTCCTTGTGACTGTCTACGGTAATCTTAGTGCAACTTCTGTTTGATCTATTTCCTTTGAATTTTCGACAGAGGCTTGAGTTTCTTGGTGATTCTGTGTTGGACTTGCTAATAACATGGCATCTCTATCAGAGCCACAAGGATGTTGATCCTGGCGAGTTGACTGACTTGCGCTCAGCTTCTGTTAACAATGATAATTTTGCTCAAGTTGCTGTGAAACAAAACCTATATAGCCATCTTCTTCATTGCTCTACATTCCTCCAAAGTCAAATTACAGAATATATAAATTCTTTTCATGAACCTGTTCAAGGCACAAAGGCTCCCAAGGTAAGTTCCTAAACCCGACCCACTTACACTTATTTTCTTTATGTTAGAGCTGTGCTGTTTTTCTCAATTATATTACTATCTTCAAAGGTTAGCAGCAACTAACCCTTTGATTCTCTGATTCTGGTTCTTTTTTATGATTCTAAACTTGTTTGGTGGTTTGCTGTTTTGCCATCCTATGTATTAGTCATAACTTGCTCTGATCAATGTCTTGCCTACAGGCTCTTGGAGACCTGGTTGAAAGCATTGCAGGTGCATTACTAATTGATACAAAGTTTAATCTCGATGATGTGTGGAGAATATTCAAGCCCCTATTATCTCCAATTGCAACCCCTGAAAAACTTGAGCTGCCACCACTGCGAGAACTTGTTGAATTATGTGACTCTATTGGGGTTTTTGTAAAAGACAAATGTTCCAAGAAAGGTGAGATGGTTCATGCCCAGCTTTGGGTACAGCTGGACAACGAGCTCTTGTCTGGAGAGGGGTGTGATAAGAACAAAAAAGCTGCTAAAGGAAAAGCAGCTTCTAGTTTGTTGAAGAAGCTCCAGGTTAGTGCTACTTCTGAAAACTGCAATTATGAATAAATGCTTTCATATTTTACCATGAGCTAGATCATAATAAACTAAATATTACTAAATTGTTCCACAATCTTATAAAATAGAATCCTTAGCTGTTTTGTTTTGTTAGTTCTATTTTTTTTTCTGGGAAATATCATTATGGTTGTAAGATTTCTTGGGCAAATGGTCATACTGCTGAAACATCCATGCTGCGCTTGAATAGTTGTTCTTTCTGGTGGTTGCTTGGTTAATAAATTCATTGGGATGTTTATAGAATGAGCAAACTAAAAATTTTAGTTATCCTGGATAATTCACGGACATGAAAAGCTTTTGCAGCATTCTAATTCTTACTGTTTCTGTAGATCAAAACCAATGAAGAAATAATAGCATTTCAAGATATTTGTTTGTCTTTGAAACATTTAGTGATTCATTATTTGAATGTGTGCCAGGGCTTCAAACAATCAAATCCATTTAAACTCTGTTTTAACCCTTGCATGTTCATGCTGTTGATCACGTAACTTAACAGAACAGAGGAATTGTATACACTCGTGGAGGTTCAAAGAGGAGGAAACTGGACACTGACCGTGTTGCTGATTTAAGTTCCCGGGGCTCAGAAAATGAAGATTTGTCTGGGCAAACAAAGCCAAAAAAGCAGAAAATGGAAGATCAAGGGTCAAGAGATTCAAGTAGAGATCCCTCCCCTGCCAACCATCCTAATCATGCCCCCCCAGGTATCCATCATCACATTATTTGGCTTCCTACTTGATTCTAAATATGATCCAGAGAAGCAGCTGTTTGTTTGATCTGATCAAGTCCAATGCTTAACTCCTATCTTATTATCTAGCGTTTTGATTTTCCTTGAAATTGTTACTAGCTCATCTTCTACATCAGTTATGTTACTGCCCTTGAAAGTCTAATTGATCAGTTAAGTTTTGGATGACTCAACCTTCATGACCTTTTAGTCTGTTGAAAGCAGGAAACAATAATGAACTGAAGAATTAGTGTTTGATGTCCTTTCCTTGATATATGGGGGAGAACAGGCTCTGAAGAAGACTGCCTCTCTAATGCTTGACTTCTTTTTTCTCCTCTCTTGTTGGGTGTGCAAACATAATATTAACTTTCCACTACATGTTCGTAACACATTTTAATATATTTATAGTTTATTTTTTAAATTAGAAAAAAATTAACCTTTTGCTCAACATCTAGAATATTAGAAACTCTATTATTTGATTGATTTTTTTTTCTAATTTAAAGTTAATTATAAATAAATTAAAACATGTCACATGACGTGTAGAAGACACTTATTGTGGGACTGAGGGGATAGTTCCTTGGTTCTTGCAAAAAAAAATAGCATGTTGATGCGGCCATGCCTGCAGTTATACCTTGATTTTTCATTGTTAAATGAGTAGCCTGCTGCTTCCTGACCAATTCAAGCGTACCCCAAAAAATGGTGGAATATCTCACTAAGCTCACCTTTTTGCAGTTATTGAGTCAATTAACATGAAGAAAGGAGGACCTCGTACTACTCTTTACGATCTTTGCAAGAAAGTTCAGTGGCCAATGCCTACATTTGATACAACAGAAACAAAATCCAGGTTTGCCAATTCAACTAGCTCTTTCTCCTGCCTTCCCCCCCCCCCCCCTCCAAACTTTACTTTATATGCAAAGATAAAATATTTCACTGTTATTAATTGTACAGGGTATTTTGTTTCCTATGGTACATTTTTTCTGTATATTTTTCTTTCTTTCTTCTAATCAACTTCTTTCCACAGAACTGCAATTGAATTCGGTGAAGGCCCCGAAACAAGAAAGGGATTTAACAGTTATGTATCAAAAATCATCTTGAACATACCGTCTTTTGGCATTATTGAATGTGAGGGAGAGGCTAGGCCTGATAAGAAGACCTCATATGACTCTGCAGCACTTGTCGTGCTTAATGAACTTCATAAACGGGGGCAGGCCATCATTGGTGAATCAATATAATACTTGCTGTGGTATAAGTTATTAGTCTCTATTCTGTCTAATTTTGGATGCATGATGGTGAATTTTTGTTGAATAATCTGCCATCTCCTGATTCAAAACACAGAGCGACCATGAAAGTAGCGAGTGATGCCTAGCCCTGGGTGTTGTTGCAAGCTTAGATCAGAATAACTTGTGAATTATCCCCCATTTCCTGTATAATATATCTCCCAACTAACCTTGTAGCCAGAAGGGTTGTGTATATGATGTGGCTATTAATACAGGAAACAAAAAAATGGTAACATCATGTTATGCATGGAGTATGGCTTGTAGTTCAGTGGTACCCTCTTGCAAGCCCCGAAAGGTTTCAATGGTCAATCCTTCAAATATCAAAAAGGAAAAAAAATCATAACTTGCAAGCTGTTTTCATATCCCATATCGGCTTCAGATTCAAATAATCTTTTGTGTATTGGAAGTCTCATCTAACATTTGTACAGAGAGAAGAAAAGAAAACATCTAATCTAGCTGGTGCATGTCTGATGGACTTCGATGGCATTGACATTTGGAATGATCATGTGAACAAGAAATCTAAGTACAAGCCATTAGTAATTTGTCACTTGTCATGTGTTAAAAAATAGCAATATAAAAAATTGAAAAGGTTAAAAAATGGAAATGGTTTTTTTCCTGTTTAAATACTGAAATATTTTAGAGAGTTTTAGATCAAAAGCCTTGGACCAAGATTTCGTACAATACTAATCGTACTTCTATGTTAATCCTCATTAAAGGTTAATTATTTATTATTAAGAATGGCCATTTGGTATATTGAGTTAAACGGATCTAGTCTAATGTATTGAGGTTTGAGTTAAACATGTTTTTTTTCTGAGCATCAGGCTTTACGTAGTTCTTGTTCAAATATGAAATAAATACTACAAAAGATATTGGCATGCTAGCTTTGTAAAGCCACAGGATCATCATACTCCTCCAGCCAGTCGTACGAGGATGCACGTGTTTCTCGTTTTACTGAAGTTGTATCGTGACGAGCCCATGATGCAGAGAAGCAAGTGGCTTCTAAAGTTAGTGGCGAAGAAACTAGTAAACCACCTACAGCAAGTTGATCGCGTATTTATTTTTCTGGCCTTGTTAATGTTAAGGAAGATAAAACCTGCGGAGTCTGCAATGCCTAGCTGTTGCAAATATTCCTGCAAACATAGGCAATGACTATTCATCGACAACTCACTTTCTGTCAAACGGCAACTTGAATAATAATAATAATAAATACGCGACGCAGAACAAATCCACTCGCCCTTTTTGGTTTTTACATTGCATGAAAAGAGTTATCTTGCGTTGATCAAAAGAACTCAACTATGCAATGTGTTGAATTTACATGGTACGGTGTCGAAACGCACCCACCGAAGATATGGAATACATAAACGGTGTAGTTAGGAAAAACAACAAAACTTGTTGGGATTTTCACTCATGTATTGTTCCTTATGCGCACCAATCGGAAGTATACCTGTATATGCAAAGAGATGGTAATTTTGTGATGGAAAGTAGAAAACTGTCTCTCATTCTCAGAAAACTGGTGGTGGAAGCAGCAAACTCCCACAGCATTGAGCTTTCTCAGTTTTCACAAGTCACCATTGGCCAGTGACTATAAAGCAATGTGTGTGTCAGCTTGATACGGAGACATCATGCTCTAATCAAAAGCTCATATACATTGCTGTTGTTATCCCCACTAACACGCTTCAGCATCTCAAAACTATTACGGCTCCCTAAGAAATCAATCCGTTTAAAAAACACATAACCGTGCTCTGCTGTTTCTTTGCTGGAGTACACCGATCGAAGCCTGTCAGCATGTCTAGAATCAGTATGAATAGCAGCTCCTATTTCTTGCACTGACATATCCTCCTGGAAGAGAATATAACACACATCAGCATTGCTTCTAAGAGTGGTCAGGATTGATCAGATGAGTTGATCAAAATATCCATATTTATTATCTCAGGAAGACCAGGAAGTGATGTATTAACAAGGGAAGGGAAAATGTTTTCAAAACTTACCTGATAAAATGCATATATATGATTTAAAACCTCCAAACATGTAAAACCATTTTCACTGAAAAATGTTCTTGAAGATGGCCCCATTTCAGAAAATCGGTCAATGGGAAAAAGTATAGTCAGAAAGTGGTTCTTAAATATCAATTCGGTTTTCTCACTGCAAGACATAGAAAGAGAATGCAGTCAGACACTCATAAGCATAGAGGATAATTTTGAAAGGCATCCCAGTTGAGAAAAACAACAACCTCTCTGTCAGTGGCCGGATTAAGTTTGCGAATGAAGCTTCTGAGTCCTTGATGTCCACTTTTGCATCAAAAAATACAGATGCATGCTGTTCACTAACATCTTCGCTACTAAAAGAGTCTGTGTAAATAGAAGCTGTTGAAGTTGGCTCAGATATTGACCAGCAGATTGAATCCAGAAGGCTGCTAGGGGTTATTGGTCGTATTGGGGTTTGACAGGTCTGTAAAAATCCACAGAACAAAAGATATGTTTCACATCAACACAAGGCAGTTTTCAATACAGGGCCAGATGAACCTAAGCTTAAGCCTTAGGTGAGGTTCCAAAATGTGGTTTATTCTATTCACTAACACGCTTCATGAAAACTCTTTGGCTTAAAACTTGAACAGGCCCACCACTACTTTGTGTTGAAATTTTTAATTTAATTAGAAGAATGGGGATTGGGGCTGCTAGGAATCGAACTTGTGATCATGTGGTCATTTAGTCATTGACGCTTTAATATCATGTAAAAGAAGTGTGGTCCAAGCAAATGGTTTCATTATATTCACTAACAGTTTCTATGTCTAATGCAAACAAAACAAAATTGGGCCTCTCTAGCACTGAAGCCAAAAATAGAGAACAGAAAGACAGAAGACATTGCAATGCCAGAATAGCTAAACATGAAAAACACAAGCATGCAAGTGAAGATCTGATAAAACATGAATATTATTAACCACTAACCTGCATACGATGACTGCGACGATTTCTAACCCCATTCTTAGCAACATTCACAATCTGTACCCTTTCTTCATGACTTGCTTTACCTCTCAAACTCTGTGGATCTCGAGAAGCATTTCTTCCATCCATTTCCTAAAACAAAATCAATTTTAAAGATGCAAAGTACAGGAGAAACAAAAATAAACATTTAGGAAAACATTAATTAACAAGTATCATCATTAAATAAGCACTTGAACAACATCAAAAGTACCTCTTCTGTGATGCGATTTTGAAAATTTTCCAGCATCACACCAACATGTCTGGCCAAATCAGCAGACATGTGAACAAGCCTCTGAATATGCTTCTCCTTCACGGATTTCAGAATCCATAGTGGCTGAAATACATTACATACGCAAGGAATTTAAATGAAATAAACTATTGAAGTAGAGTGCTTGTCAATATTAAGAGTAAAAATATTTTCAAGTTGTAGATCATGTCATCAGTTAGACTTAGATCATACAAAATATATACAACTACAATACACAAACGGTAAAAAAAAAAAAACTGACTTGGAAATCCAAACAGTTTAAGCATCAAAAAGCAACTCTGTGGAGGAGCAGCATTTCAGAAGAAAATGAGAGCACAGTGCTCATTCTAGTGTGGAATCAGCAATGCAGAACTCACAGTAACAAGGTTACTAGAATGGCCGAGGTATTTTTGGATAGAAGCCCCTTCACACACTACATGACTTGCACTGCAACCAACAAACCATCGATCTAAAACCTTGGCACCTTCTCTTGTAGCTGCCTCATAAACCTATCAAGCATATTAAATGGCTCAAGGAGTTGGTCAAAGACATTGTAAAGCAGTAAACATAGATGAGACATGGACTCACTGCTATTTAATACCAACATTTCAACTCACCTTACTTCGCAGATCATCTGAAATGTCTGAATCAACATACATGGAATTGCCAGACATGTTCAGGCCAATACTTTTGATAGAACTTCTTCCAGAAGATAGTTGATGCAGTGCTTCACTCTTGTTGAATTGCTTCACATCATTAATACCAACAGGAAGGCATACATTTTCAGCACCAGTGAAACCAACAAGCCGATTCATTTCATCTAAGCATGCGCCATTTTCTCCAACACTCTTGACACTATAGAGTGATTCACTCAACCTCACTGCAACAGGTGAAAAAACAATTGGATTTGATATAATGAGATAACAACAAAATAACTTTAAATCTCTTGTTTCCTTATTGTGTTCTTGCCTGAGAAAAACAATCAAGATACATTTTCACATAAAAATCCTAACAAACAAGAGCCTCCCTAAAAAGCTCAGGCAAATAGCCCACCCTAAACCACATGGAAAACCCATAGAATCCTCTTTAAACAAAAATAAAGGTGAGCATAAAAAACATCAGTAGAGCACTCGAAAAGGCACCATAGCTCTGAGAGAGATCAAATCTCCAAATTCATAAGTGTGATTACAGATAAGATTGAATTTGTGACAGAACATTGCAGAAAAACAGCTCTCGGTAGAGAGAACCTTCGACCAGCAACTAAATGCATATAACTGATTAGTACAAGACCAGAATTAGTCCACTCTTACCATTCTTCCTGACACTGTCCACAAACCATCCAAGCGTTACAACAAAGAGACCAATTTTAGAACCATGCTTCAAAGCATGCTCAAATTTACGTCCACCGAAGCTGTAACCAGTGTTAAGGTACCACAAAGTCATGAGATCAATAGTGATGAGATATTTGATGCATTCTGCGACTAAAAGACAATGAGGAATGTCTAATAATACAATCAAACCCAGCCAAAGAATTAAGATGATTGCAAAATTTCTGTCTCATGCATATCCAATGCACAATCCCATTTTACAACAAAGCATCTCCACCAAACTGCCATTTCATGTAAAAAAAAATGATAAAATCTACGTCGAAAAGACTAAAAGGATATTTGAACCACCAAATGGGTACACTGGGGATTCAAATTAGGGCTGTATTGACCACCTAATCTCCCCGTTGCTTCCATGACTTGTTTCCTGGCTTCTGCACAAGAAGAATCTCAAACCTGAACAACTACTTATTTAGCTGATCAAACGAAAAAATAAATTTTTTAATCTGATAAAAAAGAACACAAATTTAACATATCAAATAATTAGAAGAGAGAATAAATATGATGAAACAACACATCATAGTAAAGCCACCTCCGACCATGAAGTTCTATCAACTATACTCAAGATAGCCATAAATCTACCTTAGTTAGCATCATATTTTCATTTAAAGGAGAAAAAAATTACATTAAACAGATAGCTCAAATATGTACCTAATACCGAACAATTCAAAGGAAAAAATGTTGCTGTTACCATGACAGTGACACAAACAGCTGCAACTGTACAGTTATTGTTCATGACTTCATACAAATAGAAAAACGTTACTTTTATATGATAAACATAAATACTAACTTAGTAAATAAGAGAAGTGCATGCACACATGAGCGACAAAAATCTACATTATATAATACAAATTTCAAACACAAAATCACAATCTTTCATGCCTTCTATATGTTTTTCTTGCTAAATAAATCAATAATTCAGCATCTTAAAAATTAAAAACAAGTAAAAATATTACTCAGTGCCGCAAAGTAAATACTAAATACCTTTGGATAGACCGGTAACACAAATAACAAGACCAGCAAATGGACCGTGTGATCTAACCACAACAGGCTCAGACCCAACAGAGGAAGTAACAGGAGACATTGGCTCAAAAGATTGCAACCCTCTAAAAGAAGGCAATGAAGCTGACATCCCCACAAACAACCTTGAACACCCTTTACTATCAATCACTTGAACTCTACCACTACCACTACCTCCAGCGCCACCCATAAGCCCCCACCACACTTAAAAATCTATTTTAAATTTTTGATCCACACCATAATTAACCATAAGAAAAAATATCAAGTCTTTCAAACAAAACAACAAAGATTCCATTACATGAAACAAGAAAAGATTAATGGGCGGGAAAGAGAAAAGGAAAGAGGACAATACTAATAAGAGGTAATGATGGTGTTTCTGAAATTTTTAGAAACAAACCACTGTAGAAATCTTGGCAAGAAACAAAAGTGGGTTAACGTTAAAAAGAACAAAAGCAAAACCTCAGCCAAGAAGTAGTGGTAAAATGAAACAGTATAGGACTTTGGAAGAAAAGGGTGTTTGAAGAAGAGAACAAAACAGTAAAGGAATGTGAATTTTGATTCAAAGAGAGTGTTAAAAGTAGGAGTAGCAGAGGTTGATGAGACGAATCACAAATAGAGAATTTCTTGAAGAGATCCCTTTAAAAAGTCAGAATTTTTTTGAATGTTGTGCTTTGCCTGCTCTCTGGCTCTGAATCTGTAATGTAAACATCACTGCTTTGGCTTTTGTTTTTTGCTTTATTGGTTTCGAAAAAAAGGGGAATCGCACCATTTATCCAAAGCCAAAGCCAAAGCCAAAGCCACGAGCGTTAGAAGTTTTCACTTTTCTCTCTGTATTTCACATTCAAAAGCTAAATTTATTCTGCCCAAAATAGACATGTTATTTTTGTGTAATTACATGGATGACATGGTACAAATACAAGTGCCTTTACTGCAGAGTTTTAGCCTATCTGGCTGTTTGCTTATTGGAGTAAATTATAACGTGGTCCCTATACTTGATTAAGATATATTATTAGTCCCTATAACGTAAAAGAAATTAAAAAATCATTTCAATAATTTTGACCATGCTTGATTTAGAAGTGTTTTGTTCCATGAACTAAAAGCTTTCTTTCTTATCAATCCTTCCATCTCATCCTTTCCTTTTTTTTAAAAAAATCTCAAAACAAAAAACAAAATTAATTGAAATGAACATGAGACGGGGATAAAAGAAAGAAAGAAGCTATAAAAGTTTTTTTTTTTTAAATATAGATTACATATATAATTTTTGAAATCATGAGAGCTAATTAATGAGTTTTGATAAAGTATAAGAGCTAAATTATAATTATATATATATTATATAAAAAAAAACTCCAAAGATTTGTAACCACAGCCGTCAGTTTCAAAACTTGAATGAATACGACAGAAGAAGACAAGTTACATCCTGCAATTAATCTAATAATATTATGAGATGAGATCCTTGATGCTAGAGGAGATGGCGATTGAAGGAGCTAAAAAACATGTTTTACCTTTTTCTCCTTTCTTCTCGTTTCACATTAGTCCTCATCTCAAATTACTGGGTCAATGATACACAGGCTCTAGCTGTAATTTGGGAAAAAGCAGGCAGACTGGGGGCATTTAGGACCTTTGATTAATTCCATGCTCGTTGAAGCTTAATAAATTTAGAGATTACTGGCGAGTAAGTGTATATTTGATAATGCGTTTTGAAAATATTTTAAAAAAAAAATTGAATTTTTTATTTTATTTTTTGTTTTAAATTATTTTTTGTGCTTTCATATCATTTTTATATTTTGATATCAAATATATTTTAAAAAATATATATATTATTTTTATATATTTCTGAACAAAAAATACTTTAAAAAATAACTTTAACTATATTTTCATACAAACCCTAAACTTCTATGGACTTTAGTGCCTAGATGCATAAAACTTGACTCCCATCAAGTTTTAAATTGGGTGGTTTTGACATGATCTAATTAAATTTAGGTGATCTAATTAGTTGACTCGGCCAAATACAATTAAATTAAATTAAAGATTTTTTTTTTGTTTTGAACAAAGATTATAGATTTAAAATGACCCAGCAAATTAACCCATTTTTGAATCACACTAGAACATGTCTACAAATATCCATAATCATCATTTACAATAACAACATGGACTAATTTCTCTACATGTGATTTGTTTTCATTGAGTTTTTTTGATGTTTGTTGAGACATTATGCTTTAATTACTGTGCTAGGTTTTTACCATATGCCACACCCAATTGCTCTGTAATGTTGTCTTACGCTAATGAGATTTCAATAATGTTTTTTTTTTCTTTTTATTAAAAAAGAAGTAATTATATAATTACATAGATGCGCGTAAAATTGGTGCACTCACGGGCAGTTGTCATTTTCCGTGACACTACTTTAGGTCACCTAAAGTTGGCCGGAATTATTTAAGGGCTTGTATAATAAAGGTAGCATGAGCGGTGACAATGCCAGGAACGCACTCCAAAAATGTTTATACAGTTTGACATGATTGATGTTACGAAAAGCATAAAGAAACCAGTGGCTAAGAACAGTTTTTACGAAAAATTTGAATTTTATTTTATTTTATTTTAAATTAAAAAAAAAAATAGTGTTTTTAGATTATTTTAACATGATGATATCAAAAATAATTTTTAAAAAATAAAAAAATATCATTTTGATGCATTTCTAAATAAAAAACACTTTCAAAAGTAACCACAATCACACATTAATCTTGAAATTAGGAGGTCAATTTTTATTTTTATTTTTTTTAATGAGGCAAGGGTGGGTGGGTGAGTGAGTGTACAAGGATGCAAGAGAGCCACGATAGTATAATTAAATTCTTGAATTTACCCCATACATCAAAAGACTCCTCAAATCCTCGTCTTCAATTGTGGGAGCAGCTAGCTATGGTTGCTGCTCTTGCTGGTGCAAAAGGCAAAATGGACAGCAAGTCAACGCTGTATATCCAAGGAACTGTGAAATCAGAAACGAGAGCCCGGCCAGGAAATCAGACTGTAAACGGTGGCAGTGGAAATCAAAGATAATATATAATTTGACCGGTGGACATGAAATATTCTTAAGTGGTAGGCCATGTCCACTTCTAAAATCTATATTACGAAACTATCTCATTTAAAAATTTAATCTCATTTAAAAATTTAAATTGTTTAGATGAAGTTTCAGAATATATTTTTATATTATTATCTATCATACTCTCTCAAGTGAAAACCTTTTGAGCTTGAAATTTACACAGACCCATATCATCTTGTGCTTAATTTTTTTCAAATAGAATGGAAGTGGTGAGATTCGAACTTGTGACCGCTGGGTCAACAAGACTCTGATATCATGTTAAGAAATCTTTCACCTAAAAGCTTGAGTTGTTTAAGTGAGATCTCAGAATATGATTTATATTATTCTCTAACACCTCGCAGACATGTATGGGGCAAATATGTCAATAATGTTTTGGTTGGTACTTGAATTTTTCATTTGGGAATGAATGTTTTAGTTTTGGCGCGCCGTTTCGGGGCTGTACTGTTTATATATATATATATATTACAAAAACACTAAAAACCGTCGAGGTTTTACTGTGGAAAGCACTGTGCACTGCCTCACAATCCACTGTGGATTGTGGCAGTGCACAGGCGAGATTAGCCTTGGTGCTCCGGCGATTTTTGTATATTTTATGGGGGTATTTTCGGTTTTTGGCTTTTTTTTTAATAGCCGCAATGTGCACAGTGCATTGACGCCTCTGCCCCCCGAAAACGACAAAACAGAGCACAGTGGCGAGGGGCTCCGGCGGCTTTTCACATTTTTGTGCACAGTGCGCTGACGGAAAAAACCCCCGAAAAAGACAAAATTTTGCACAGTAAACGGGGGTTGCGTCGTCTTTCCCCCCCCAGTATTTTCGTAAATACCAATGGCGACAGGGATTTGTTGGTCATTAGCCAGGGGGCAGCTGGCGCGTCGCCTGGCCGCGCCAGCGGCGTTCCAGGCGAACGCGTCATTTAGGCGGCGCGTGCGGCGTCTTCCCGGCGTCAGAAATTCACTTCCGTCGTTCCACAAGATGCGCCTGACGGTCCTCTATCCGCCGTCGCGGCGCGTGCCCTCCACAGATGACGGGTTAAGCCTCGGAGGACGGTTTTCTCTCCGACGTCCCTTTTCTCTCTCCTGCAGCAACCAAATGCAGATCAGGTCCCTGATGTTCGCGTGAAGTTCCATTTGGTCCCTGAGGTTTTTATTTCGTTTTTATGACTGATTTATTCAAATTAAAGTTTTATTGTTTTCAATTGTGCCCTTCAATTAAAACTGATTATATAAGAAAGTTTTATTTCAGTCCTTATACTTTTGATTTTGTATTGATTTTTTATTCCTTCAATTATTCCGGTACAAATGTTTTGATTTCTTTGATTTGGTCCTCCAATTGAAATTGCTAATATATGCAAAGTTTGATTTCAGTCCCTCTTCTTCTGATTTTTTTAAAAATGGCAGCAGTTTTCATTATTTATTTTTGGTCCTCAATTTTTTTTTTTTAATTTTATCCTTCAATTGAAATTAATTTAATATATGTTATTTTTCATTTCGGTCCTTATTCTTTTAATTTTTTATTTGTTATTAATTCATTTGTTTTTAATGTTTAGTTTGTTTTTTTTATTGATTGATTTTTTTAATACAAATATTATGCTTTTTTGTAATAATTTTCCAGAACAATTTAATTATTTGAATTCCTTTTTTTATTAATATTGCTCCTTTTTTCTCTTTGTTCATTTATTTTGTGTTTTTGCTTCTCTTTTTCTTCTTCTTTGGATTAGGTTATTTTTATGATTTGATTATTTATGCAATAATCATGATAATTTCAGTGGTTTTTTTTTGTGATTTTTCAAGATAATTTAATTATTTAGATTGTTCTGACAGTAATGTTGGTAATAATTTTAACTATTATAGTAATGATAATAACAATCACATAAGCACATATTTTCATTTTATTTATTCATCTTTTTGTTGATAGAAATTTAATTATTATTATTTTATTTGATTATTCGAGGGTTTATTATATTAATTCATTTAGTTTTTTTTTTTAAATCTTAGACAATATATATATTTTTTTTCCGGTTCAATCCTAGGTTTCAAATTTAAATTAGTAGTCATTTTAAAATTAATATTGCTTCCTTTTTCCCTTCACTTATGTTTTTTTTTTTCTGTTATTTTTATATGTTTTTTGGATTGAATGATTTTTATGATTTTACTTTTTACACAATAATAATGATAATTTTAGTTATTGTTTTTTATCACTTTTTTTTATAAATCTGTTTTTACTTTTTTTTATTGTGATAATTTTAGTAAAATTATTGTAATAATTTTACTTTTTTTTATAATTTTATTTACTTATATCATATAAATTTATCGTTGTACATTTAATTATGTTAAATTATATACAAAAAAATACTCGCGGCAACGCGCGGGCAATTATCTAGTATATATATGGGGCAAAAATGTCAATAATATTTTGGTTATATGGCTAAAATTAATAATCATATAAAACTTCAATCACCATCATATCAGTAATAACAAACCTTTAAGCTGAAATTATAAGGCTAAGATACATAATAGCTTATATTTAGGCTGTGGACATGGACACTTTCCGAACTATAGCAAGGAAGCACGCAAGTTCATGTTATTACAATTAATTAATATTGTTTTATTAATTAAGTAAATAATGATGTGGCGGATACTAAGATTGTGTTGATTAGATAAAGCACCATGGAAAGTGCCGTTCTAACAGTATTAGACTCGTTAATTTCTGTGGCGAAGGCAGTTAGTGCTTTCTTGATTATCGCGATTGCCCCCCATCGACCGCTCACCAGACCTAACGCAGCAAGCTTCGACATGCGTTGCCATGGAGATGTACCAGTCAATGGTCCCGGCACTTTTTTTAATAAATAAAATCAAGAAAAAGAGGAGGAAGGTGGAGGATGCGGTCAACTTATCTGTCAACTTCCTAAAGTGTACATGTGGAGGCCAACACAAAAAACAAAATCGACGTGTTTTCACTTTCAATGCTTTTACATCTTCGAGAAAGATATTTTCTGAGGTTAAATTAAAAGTCGATTGTAAGAAATAGGATTTCATGTTGTGGTTGAAATAGAAATTAAGAATACAAAAACAAGGAATTGCAAAAAAAGAAGACAAAAAAAAAAAGGGAGCCAACAAAATACCTTAAAAGAGAAGAGGTAATTTAGGCATATTCTAGTGATGAAAAATGTCGATTTTAATGTCAATTGATTCATTATGAAACGAAAAGTTCAATCGAGGTCATTAGAATTTTTTATCTTGTTAAGAAAAATAAATTGGGGCTCAAGAATGTATTTGTGATTCAATTTAGTCTTAAGGTTTTAGAAAATGAAAATAAGTTTAATCTCCTTTGAAGTTAAATAAAAAAAAAATGTATCAAATAAAAAAACTGGAAAATGGACAAACATGAAAAATGCATTAAACTAAAAAAAAACAAAAAAATACCTAGTTTTCCAAGTTGAATAAAAAAAATATTTTTTTAAGTTAACTAAAAAGAGACATTTAAATAAATAAATAAAAAAGGTCTAAAATGCAATACAGAAAAAATTAATTAACGATTAGGCTAGACTTATGGACCTACCCACAATCTTTTCTAAGAAAAAGAAATTTTTTTAATTAATATAAGGTCTTGCAAATTTTGAGTGAACTCTGGTAAATCTGTTAAATCATGGATTTGAGTCATGCATCCCATTAGATTTAATAATATTTTATTTTACAAATTAATCTTTATTTAATCACATAAGAACTAGACGTGTGAGACTTTTTTTTGTATCAAATATTAAAAAAAAACAAATGAACAAAAAAGAAAAGAGTGTGGAACCGATAAACAAACAAATTTTAAAGTTAAATAAAAAATATTTTTTTTTCTTAAATCAAATAAAAAGGAGACATTTTGTTATTTTTTCTGTTTTAAATTTAAGGGATTTAAAATATATAAACTAAAATTGATTTTAGAAAAATATCAATCATGCGCACAAAAAATGAAATCAAAATAAAAAAAGGTTTTAAAAAAAGATATGAATGAAAGCAGAGTATCCTGTTAAACGTGATATCAGTTATGTATACCGCTGGATCTAATAAATATTTATTTTTTTATTTAATTACACATTAACCATGCATGCAATACTTTTTTTATCAAATAAAAAAGACAAAATGACATGCAAATGGAACTTAAAAAAAATTAAAAATAAATAATCTATTTTAAAAAAAAGTTAAATAACAAGAAATTATTTTTTTTAGTCAAATGAACAAAAGACCTTTAAATAACAAAGGATGTTTTTTAAAATTGTTTTTAACTTTAAAGGGCTAAAAACAAAGTAATTAAAAAAACAATCAGAGCAAGCAACTCGAATGCTAAGCCTTTTTTTTTCAAAATATCAAAGGGTAGACATCCATTTTATTTTATTTTATTTTATTTTTTAAGAAAATAACAAAGTTAAGGGAATTTTTTTTAGCCTTTCAAAAATATATTTTTTTTTTTACTAATGTTTAACAAAAAACACCTAATAAATATCTTAAGGAGTTAGATAAACTTGTTTATGTCCTTAATAAGTAAGGAGGACATCCAAAAAACAAATTCATAAAACTTCTCAAAATCATATCTACTCTCCCAAGCGATGGAAAGTAAGAGAACACCCAAAGGAACTCTTCTCATTAAAGAAATATTTTGATACTAAATTTGGCTTTTTTATGTTCAAAATTGGTGTCATTTGATGACTTTCTCTCCCTTCTTAAAACGAGTGACTAGAAAATAAAAATAAATTATGGACCAAAATCAAATCTGCATAACTAAAAGGACCAAAAAGTCATACTATGTAAGGTATAGGGACTAAAGTGAACGTTCCGTGTGAGTTTTAAAACCATCACCTATTTTCAATATTTTTTTCACCATGGTCCCTTCTTTTTTAATTTAGTCTTGGTTAATAAATTAGAAGAATTGACCATTAATTTGGTCTTAAGAGAACTCAATCGAAAAGAAACAAAGTTTGAGGATCAAAGTAAAAAACATCACTGCTTTGATCACAGTAAAATATAAGAGGGAGCACAATAAATCTAGCTATAATAATTCTCTCACCAAGCTTAGTGTTTTGTTAATAACTAATAACAATTAACTGCTCGTAATCAAATTATACAATATACTAAAAGAACTCAGTGTTTCACTGTAGCTTTTTTTTTTTTCGTTTTTGAATAGTGATTTAACGAAAAAGCACCCCGAAAACGACAAACAACGCCGCAAGACCGAGGGGCTCCGTGGTCATTACGCACATCGGACCGGATCGGTCCGGTCCGCCCCGCAGGTCTTCTGCTTATTTTATTATTTATCGACATTGGCTAAATACGGTTATAGCCCTTAATAAGACAAAAAAGGTGACTTGGGTACAGGAGTCGGACGGTAATTGACCTTATTTTTTTATTATTTCTTTCGGTAACTGTCAGGGCGTGAGGCGCACGCGCTCGACGGTTTTCCGCCTCACGCCCTGTGTAGGTGGCGCGTGTAGCGTCCTACGGTGACCAGAGATGTGCTACCGGAGTCTTCCCCGAAGAGCCTCCGCTTGGTCTTCCTCCCGCGGCGGCGCGTTTCACCAAAAGATATGCGTGGACGCGGCAGCGGGCGGTTAAAGTCGCTGACCACGTTTATCTCTCTCCTGCACGTAAAAGTGCAAGAGAGGCCCCCATGTTTTTTCCTTTTGCACGTCGGTCCCTCAACTTTCAATTTCGTTTATGGTCCTGATTTCTGTTATATAAGTTTTGATTTGGTTCGATTGGGTCCTCCTGATTGAAATTAATTAAATGTGCAAGTTTCACTTCGGTCCTGCTACTTTTAATTTCTGGATTGGCTGTAAATAGCTCAATAATTTCGGTACACAAGTTTCGATTTTTTCACCTTTGTCCTTTAATTGAAATTGATAATAAATGTAATTTTCATTTCAGCCCTTAAACTTTTAATTTTTGATTTAAATCTCTTTATATTTGATTTTCATTTCAGCCCTTATACTTTTATTTTTTTATATCTCTCGAATAATCCCTATTTTTGTCTATGTATATATAAGTGTGCTTAACACAATAATAATAATAATAATAATAATAATAATAATAATAATAATAATAATAATAATAATAATATTGTTTTTCTTGCTTACTCTTTTGTTAATGTTTTTTAGTTTTTTTTCTTCAGATAATTTGATAATTTTTATTGTTTTGATAGTAATAGCAATGATAATTTATATTTTTATTTTACTTTTTTGTTTTATCTGTTGTTAAAGTTTCTAGGATTTTTCTAGTCTTTGATTTATTTTTGTTTCTTTCATTATTAACATAATAATAATAATAATAATAATAATAATAATAATAATAATAATTTAATTTAATTGTTTTTCTTGCTTACTCTTTTCTTAATGTCTTTGACTGTTTGTTTTTTCAAGATAATTTGATAATTTTTATTGTTTTAATAGTAATAGCAATGATAATTTTAGATTTTAAGGCTTCGATGTTGCTATTGTTATAATAAGGTGTGTTGAGCTATTTTATGATATGAAATTTTGTATATATAAATATTATATTTTAATTTTGATCCAGCAAATCTTATAAAAATTGTTTGCTCAGCCCGCAACGTAGAACATATATTTTTTTAATTTTCAAATTAAATGATTTTTCAGCTAATAATTTTTATTTTTGTTTTATCATCTATTATATTTTTTTTATGTGCTCTTTCTTTTAGTTTTTTTATTGGTTTTATTATTATTATTTTCAAGTTAGATGAATTTTTTTTGCCTGATAATTTTGATTTTATTTTTTTATTTGATCTTTTGTTAAAGTTATTATGATTTTTTTAGTCTTTCATTTATTCCTGTTCTTTATTCATTATTGACACAATAATAATAATAATAATAATAATAATAATAATAATAATAATAATAATAATAATAATAATAATAATAATAATAATAATAATAATTAATTATTTTTCTTGCTTACTCTTTTGTTAATGTTTTTTAGTGTTTTTTCTCTCAGGATAATTTGATAATTTTAATTGTTTTGACAGTAATAGCAATAGTAATTTTAGATGTTAAAACTTCGATGTTGCTATTTTTATAATAGGGTGTGGTAATCTGTTTTATTATATTAAATTTCGCATATATATATATATATATATATATATATATTACATTGTAATTTTGGACCAACAAATCCTATTAATTTCTTTAATCCCAACAATCATAAAAATTGTTTGCTCAGCCCGCAATGTAATGCGGTCAATGTTTTTAATTTTCAAGTCAAACAATTTTTTTTTCATGTAATAATTTTTTTTTCGTTTTATCATTTATTTTATTTTTTTATTTGCTCTTTTGTTAATGTTTTTAGACTTCTTTTAGTCTTTGATTTAATTTTTTTTTGTTATGAACGCAATAATAATATTAATATTAAGAATAATAATAATAATTTTAGTTTGTGTTCTTACTTGCTTTTTTTTGTGTGTTTTTTTCTTGAGGTAGTTTAATAATTTTATTGGTTTGACAGTAATAGTGATAATAATTTTAGAAGTTAACACTTCGATGTTACTGTTGTTATGATAGAGTATTTTGATCTGTTTCATTATATCAAACTTTATATCATTATATGTAAGAATATTAAATTTTAATCTGAACAATTATAAAAATTGTTTGCTCCGCCCGCAACGAAGTGCGGGCCATCAAACTAGTAGTTTCTAGTTGAGATGCATAGAGAAAGCTACTTTTTTATTGGTTATAAATTCATCTTGATGGCGAGTCATACTCTATGAAACTTAATTTTGACATTGTATTTTAAAAGTGATTTTGAAAAAAAAATAAAAAATTTTCAATTTTATTTTTTGTTTTAAATTATTTTTTTGATATTTTTAGATCATCTTAATATGTTGATATCAAATTTTTTTAAAAAAAAATAAAAAAATATTATTTTGATATATTTTTAAATAAAAAATACTTTAAAATACAAATTAACCACATTCTCGAGATTTTATTACTCTTCAATTAATCATCCGCACGAAGAAAGTAGTAGTAATATTGCATCCTGGAGTGGAGCAACCTATTAGTGTCATATTCATTATGTTCAATGTAAAACATTCTATATAATATATTAATTATGTGAAATCTTTCTCAATTAAAAACATAATTACAAGAGTATATAAAATTAAAGGGATATCTTTTGTGAATTTTGACTAAATGATATTTTTAACCATGGGATAGAAATAAAATATTCTCAAGGTAAAATTAAAAGTTTGTCTCAATAAGCAAGTTGTTTGATAGAGATTAATGTAATGAATAGTAGTGGAAAAAAAAAGTTAAATAGTAAAACCTCCTTTCCCAACTCTAGCATAATTATAGGAGCATATAAAATTAAAGGGTGATATTTTGTATCTTTTAATTAAATATCTAAGAGCGTGACGTGATACCAGATAACTTATAATTTGCACAACAAATCTTGAGTTTGAGTAAAGGCATACACCTCTTGTAAGAACATAAAACAATCAGAGTTTTACTCGTTTACCTGTACTCATAAATTGCACTTTCTAGAGAGTAGGGTTTCCTCGCATAAAAAAAATCATATATCAATTTGTTTTAGGATGAGAATAAAAATTGTGGTGTTTAAATATTAAAAGATATATAATTGGGTGAAGATCAATATATTAAATGATTGTAAAAAGCAAAAGACATAATTTTTTTCATAAAAAAATCCACATGTAGTTTTTTTTTCTTCCATTTTTAAAAGATATCTTGTCATTTCTCTTTTATCCTTACGATATGCAAGGACATGTTTTATGTTGGTCCAAAAAAAAGAGAGACTGCATTTGGGTGTTGACTAATGTAATCTGGCATCTGATTTACATCCAATGGAGACATGTAAGAACCTGATGAGTTTTGGAGGCAAGGAATTCAAACGACCATGTTATACCAATGAACTTTACCGACACATTTGGCATAAATGATTAAACGATGCTCGATGCTTGCTATGACCAGATGAACTTTCCACCCAGGAGGTGAATCTTGAATCCTCGGTTACCGACATAATAGCAACCACTTTCAGAATTGTTGCTCAATATTTTGTCGGAAATAATATCATATTATTGTACATCATATATTTTTAAATCCCATTATAATTCCATTTATAATTCTCTCAATGTTTAATCACTAGTAATTATCGATAGAATTTAAAAATGATGGAGCAGGAGAAGGAAGGATGGTTCGCAAGAGAGAACGATGACCACATTCCATCTGCATATCTTTTCCGGCCGGGGATTCAGGCACCAAACGGCCTTCCACACCGCCGAGGACCTGATTGATGACTCCGGCTTATCCCGGTGAAAAAAAACTAGATGATATGCAGAAAAACAGGATGGAGTGCACAATGCCATGGGCAGTAGAAATATTTAATAAACCCATATCGGACGGAATATGGTCTTCCGAAATGGACTTGAATCGGAGATACTGTGATGATGCTGTGACAAGGGTGGAGTGTCGGAGGGGGAGAGCCATGGTTTGAGCTTTGAAAGGTCTTGTAAGGAAATTTTATTTTTTACATGTATTTTTATTTTTCAAGTGATAATCTTATCGATCAATACATATATTTTTGACACGTGCCACCTAATTTAATAAAATTGGATGAAATTTTAACACAACAACAGTGAAATGCTGGAATGCATAAAATATTCTATGTGTATGTTTGACACTTGTTTTAAAAGTATTTTTTATTTTTTTTATTTTCTTATGATTTCATATCATTTTGATGTTTTATATTAAAAATAGTTTTTAAAAAATAATAATAAAAACATTATTTTAATAAAGAGTTTAAGGTAAAATGTGTCACTAATCCGTTAAAATTTCATAGAGTGTGGGGTGATATTGTAGTTTCAATATTTTGAGGGGAAAAAATGAAAACAAAAAGAGAGTACAAAAGTTCATCACCACGTGGCAACCACTGGAAGCATCAGCATTGTTTCACAGAAACGGTATTTTAATGCAGCGGCACCGTAAAATTTGCCCAACAATATATATACCTAGCGTACAGTTTCCTTCTCCGCTTGGCAGCTTGGAATTTATTTTGAGTGTACAAAAATGGCCTCTACCTTCTTCAAGAGACTAGCTAAGGCCACTACAGTTTCATTCGGAGGTCAAACCAAGTCCACTTTTGGAGCAATCGCTGCAGTTACTGGTGGAACCTCTTATTTGTACTATTACAGCTCTCCAAATTTGGTAATTTCCCATCTGGGTTTTCTATTAAATCACACTCATTTGTTTTTGATTGAATGGATATTATTATGATTGATGATCATCATAATTGATTGATTCTGAGATGGGTATTTCCTTTTTTTCTTCTTCCAGTTTTAGTATTTTTGAAATGCTTTGTGATTTTTGACAATGTGCAGGCTCACTTAGATGAGGTGAAAGTAGAAGGCAGTCCAAAAGTCGGTGAGTGAATTTTCTTTCCCCTCCCTTTATGTTCATGAGAATATGAGATGGGATGTGGCTATGGTGTTTTAGAAACAAAATCAGCTTGCTTGTTGTCTCCCTTTTCAGCTCTCAATCCAGATAAATGGGTTGAATTTAAGCTGCAAGACACTGCCAGAGTTAGCCATAATACTCATTTATTCAGGTCTGCTTCACCCCCCCCTGTTGTGGATATAACTGACTTTGGGTTATTCTGGAGCACATTGTGATGTCTCTAAGAAACTGATTATCTAGGCAAATGTTACTTTAGCTGTTAACTGTGTTCCATGCCTGTAATTGTGACTTGTTTTCCTGCCCTTTTCTTTGGAATGTCAGGTTTTCATTTGATCCTGCTGCAAAGTTGGGTTTAGATATTGCTTCATGCATTATTACAAGGTGTGTTTTATGCCTTCGTCATTTACAATTAGAGAAGCTTGCTCTGTTACTTTTACATATTTTCTGTATATTTATTTTTAGGATCAAAAGAGGCTCTACATTAAGTGTTCTGGTTCTTTCATTGCTTTGATGTACTCTTGTAACTGCAGGGCTCCAATAGGACAAGATGCTGAAGGAAAAACAAAATATGTTGTACGCCCGTAAGTTTCCCTGTTCAAGATTGTAATATGCTTGATCCAATTTTATTTCTCTCGATATGGTGCTTGATCCATCTGTACTTTTTTCATGGTGAGGCTCGTTTTCTTTAGAGAAAAGTTGACTGCTTATAATTTTTTTTGGATCTCAGTGTTCTTGATACATGAGCACTGAAGTTGTTTCTTAGAACTGGATGTCTGAATACCTAGGATGGAATTCCTTTTGAATTATACTTCTAGGGTGTTAGTGGGCTCCTTGACATGCAGTATATTGACCTCGGATGGGATTCCATCCGAATTGTGCTTGCTGTGGCATTTGTAGGCTCCTTGATAAGCAGAATTTTGACCATCAAAGCTACTGCCTCCCTTTTCTCCTCCTTGGAATAAAAAGGAGATAAACAGTTTCATGTTAAAATGTGGTTTCCATGGTTCTTCTCTTGAAATGATTTTACTGGCAAATGGTTTGTTTGTTCTTGGATTGTTGAAAGTTAATTTGTGGAACTGATTCTCTACTCAGGTATACTCCAATATCAGACCCAGATTCCAAGGGATATTTTGATTTATTAATCAAGGTAAGTGACATGATTGTTTAGCTATTTTTCAGTTTAGACTATTAAAGATGACCTTTTTATTGCTATTGAATGCTCCTCATCTTGATTTTTTCTCCCATTCCTTTCAAATTGTTGCAGGTGTATCCTGAAGGAAAAATGAGTCAGCATTTTGCTACCTTAAAATCCGGAGATGTTGTTGAAGTGAAAGGGTTGGTTATTCACAACCATAAGCTAAAAGATATTTACTGTACACTGTCTTTATCACAGATGCCTTTTTCTTGTTGCAGGCCCATTGAAAAGCTCAGATATTCTCCCAACATGAAGAAGCACATTGGCATGGTAAGAGCTCATGTAGATTTGAAGCGTGATGAAGGGCATTGGCCCCTCTTAATTATGAGGGGGAAGGTGGTGTTGGGAATTGTCAACTCCGCATCCTCTCTTCTAACCATGGCTAATATGTGTTTCTGAAGAGTCAATTATCATATTTACATTAAAGAATAGAGGGTTATCATTCCAATTCTACATGTAGCACGAAGGAAAAGATTTGTTAGCTCATTTTTTGTTCTATATTTTCATCACTTTGCGGATGTGCTATCTAGTTCTTATTGCAAGGTCCATTTATAAACATGTTCATTGATTCATCAAGAGTAATCATCATGATGTTATCCAGTTTGATGATTGTATCATGCTCTTTCAGATTGCAGGTGGCACAGGCATTACTCCAATGCTTCAAGTAATTGAGGCTATACTGAAGAACCCCGATGACAACACTCAGGTGACACTGCTTAATGTTATTTCTGTTATCATTAGCTTCTGCCCATTTAATATGTATCTTTTTATTTTCACTCATACCATAATGATGATTTGAATGCTTATGTTAGCATCAAATATTATATGGATATGTCAGAATATCTAAAAAAAAGTTACAAGATCATTTATTTATGTAGATCAATCATGTTCACTTTTTTTTTTCATGAAGTCTTCTCACCTAAAGTAATAGCAAGTTAATGATCTTAATTTTTTCTTAACAGGTATCTTTGCTTTATGCCAATGTCTCCCCTGATGACATACTTCTTAAACAGAAGCTTGACTTTCTTTCTGCTAGCCATCCAAATTTAAAGGTATCAGTTTTTGAAAATTTGCTGTATCAGTCTAACTACAGTTTTTCTTCTCCATTGAATACACCTTGATATTTTTTATGGTAAAAATTCCAGATATTCTATACTGTAGACGATCCATCAAAGAACTGGAAAGGAGGTTCAGGTTACATATCAAAAGATATGGTTGTGAAAGGCTTACCTGGTCCGAGTGATGATACACTTATCCTGGTAAATGTCAATTTGTAATTTCTGCATCTCTAGCCCTCATTAAATATAGCTAGTTCAGTGGTGGAGTCCCAGGGAGGCAGGGGTGACCATGGCCTATTTGTACTAAAATCAATTACTAGATAATTAAGCCTTTTCTGTTTTCTTGATCTATGCTATATAGTAGCTCATTAAATACTTGGTCATCCATGTTTCTTTCTCCAAAGCTGAGCCTAATATATGGTGT
The DNA here is from genome assembly GCA_009078335.1 of Salix brachista. Classification (NCBI taxonomy): domain Eukaryota; kingdom Viridiplantae; phylum Streptophyta; class Magnoliopsida; order Malpighiales; family Salicaceae; genus Salix; species Salix brachista. The sequence continues at coordinate 17,260,111 of CM018577.1, read as the reverse complement.
ACTCGATATATAATATCAAGGAAAGTTTAAATTTGCATGTAGGTAATTGCACATTCATACACACAAACATATACTTACACAAGCATATACTCTTACAGCAATTATTATTTCGGATTTGTTTTGCATGTGTTTTTGCCTGCCCAAGAAAATCCTCGCTCCATCACTTTGTTTTCTTCTCTGTACATATAAGATTTCTTTGCATTGTCAATTAGAGCTGTTAGATTGACATTAACCCTTCCAATACTTTTTCTTTCGTAGCAGTTATGATGAACCCTTTTTCAAATAAATACTGCTTATTGATGTCGGGACTGTCTTGCGTGTTACAGATACCTTTTCCCACATAACAGATTACCTTTTTTTAAACTGAAGTTGCAAGTTATTAGGTGCTTCTTTAAATCATTGACCAGCATAGCATTCATAGAATTATGAAACAATAATCACTATTTCTTGTCTACACTACAAAGGACTTAATCCTGTCTAGGATAGTTTTCAACTTCTATTTTCTTTATCAACTTCTATAAATTTCAACTCACAGTCAATGTCACCCTGTTCTTTCATTAGTCCATCAAGTGAAAAGATATGTTCTTGCCTTACAATGTACCCATCCATGTCAGCTGCACCCCCACCCCCCGCATTCCCATATAGTTGATGTGGAAATTGGACCCCCACCCCCCGCTCTCAATATTGTTTGCTCTTTCAGGTGTGTGGACCCTCCGGGATGATGAAACATATATCTGGTGACAAGGCTAAAGATTATTCACAGGGGGAGGTGTGTATGGTGTATTCATCCTTTTGCTATTTTTGACGAGTCAACAATTTGTTGTTTGGTTAATACTTGCTATTGACTCTGTTGCAGCTCACTGGCCTACTAAAGGAAGCTGGATACACAGAGGAAATGGTTTACAAATTTTAATAGAAGCGTTTAAGCAGCTTTGAAAGGCTACTCTCTGATTTCTTCTAGATTTTTTTTAAATGAAGGTTTACTAAGGAAACTCAGGTCAAAACTCAAACTTCAAAATATGGAATAATTTGGCTGCAGTCTCCAGAGGCCAGGCCGATTTGAGATTTTGTTTGAAGAGTTTATGCTTCTTGTGGAAAATTTAATGTTGCTCTATGTCACGAACTGGAAAAGGAAGAGCTGAAGATTAACAGGGGGGACTGAAATGATTTTGAAATTCAATTACCTGTAACACAAAACGACTGTGTTTGTGTAGTTCTTCTATTTTGTTCCAGTAGTTAGCCACGTAGGCGATGCCAAGCTGGCACACATGCATGGTTTGCCTTTAAATTCCCTAAATGATTGTAACAGAACACAACAAGAAATATAACAAGAATTCCTAAACCTCTCCTCTGCTCCCGTTTCTGTCCCACGCCAGTGGTGTAACTCATCTTCTTCTCTCTTATCTTCTTCCTTATTCCCCAAATCTCCCTCTTACCCATCATCTTCTTCCCCAAATCTCCCCTGTTCCCCTGAAGAATTTCTAACCTGCAGCACTCTAGCATGATGATACAGTTTCATTAGTGCGTGTAAGTCTTTTTGGGGTTAATTGCCCCTGTTAAGAACCTTGATACTAAGAATTTTGCCATTTGAATGTTCCATAGGAATCCTCAGCAGTCGAGGTGTACAGTAAATGACAAGAGTGGCAATCGCAATCAATAAATTTCTATTGAGGGAAGCAGATGCTTTCTTTACTGTGCTGGGCAACCAATCTCTTGACATTTTCTTTATTGGAAAACCACTGCTGAATCTGATGATTTTTCTTGATTAACATTCTGTCAAGTCACTCATTTTTTATGTACCACTGGGCCAAATGGAATTAGGGCTATTTAACTCCCAGGTTCCCTTCCTAGTTGGGGTTGAATGCATTTGCTCATTCAGTTCTATCACGAGCACTGTTGGATAAGATCATTCATGCACTTCACTTGTCAAAGATTATTAAAAAAACATTCTCAATCTCTCTACATTGCGCGCACGGTGGTATTGCTATCCATCTATATCGGTAATTCTTTGATGGAAAAAGGCATTGCCAAATTGATTCACCAGCCTCTTTTGGGGGTTGGGTTCAATGATAATTTCATGCTATGGAACTGCCTTTCTTCCAACAAACACTAGCAGCATCAATTTTCTCCCAAAATCCGAACTTGATTATGAGATCCTTCCAAGAACAATAGCCTCTACCCACATCAATGTAGGGGGAATGATTCTGCCATTATCACTAGGGTCTCTAAAGACTCCACCTTTGGTCTCGTGAGGCAAATCAGAGTCAAAATAAATTGGATTAGATGGACCTGATCTCTGCAATAGATTTTTTGATCCTTCTACGAGCAATTTTCACATAAATTGTGTCTTTCTAGCTTTGCAAAACTGTTGATTGCGAGCTCGAAGAAACAATTGCTTTTAGCATAACATGCAGGACATGGGGAGGCAAATCAGAGTCAAAATGAATTTGATCAGGTGGACCTTTGCAAGAAATTTTTTTATCCTCTTATGAGCAAGTTTCACATAACTTTTGCGTCTTTATGGCTTTGGACCTTTGCAGATGTGATGTTGTGCTGGGGGTAGATTAATTAAAAATTTATTCCCCAATCTTATTTGATTTTATTAAAATGAAAATATCTTTAAGAAGGAAGGAAGGAAGAAAGATATAAATAAAAAGGGTAGTGATATAACTGGCTTTTAATGCATTACAACAAAAAAAAAATACATAAAATTTTAAAAGAAGCTATAATAGGGTTTGTTGGTAAGTTTTTCTCAGTGGAAGCAAAGGAAGAACCAGAACCAAAACCTATAGTAAAGATGCATAATTACAAGATATTATCACTAGTAATATGATTGATGATAATTAATATCCGAACTTTACCTCTAAAAATGGAATGATAAGGTATAAATGGAGGATTGTAGTAGGAGCTATAAGATCATCGAAAAAGCAAATCATCAAGTTTGCACATGACTCTTACATTGGAGATCATGTTGGAATCCAGAAATATTTTTAGCAGTCATCAATAAATAAACTGATAAAGAAGTTGGCCCAACAATGTGATATTTGCAAACAAGCTAAGACAGAAATGTCAGCTTATCCAGGGTTGCTGCCAAAAGGAACTTGGGAAGATATCATTATGGGTTTCATGGAAGGTTTACTAAGGTCAGATAGGAAGGACACTACTATGGTAATGATGGACAAATTTACAAAGTATTGACTTTTTATTGCATTAGCTCATAGTCACCCCTTCTCAGTTGAAGATGTTCCTTAGTTTTTTTTCCGGATCACTTTTACAAGTTTCATGGGTTGCATGCCACTGTAATTATTGACAGGGATAAATATTTGGTGTTTTTTTAGAAGGTACTGTTGAAAGAGAAATTGGAGGAGGCAAGAAAGGATGAAGCAATTGACAGATGAATAAGAGATTTGAAAGAGAGTTTGTAAAAGGTTATCAAGTATTTCTGAAATTGCTAATGTCTCCATTAGGAAGAACTTAATCCAGACTTATGAAATGATTCCTGAATCAGCCACAAACTGAATAGAGCTTATTTATTTTCAATTTTAAAATACAAGTATTCAAGGAAGAAAAACAGCCACTCAAATGAGGTGGGAGCATAATGCTATGGGGATATACGTAGTGATGAATTATGATAGGGGTATACAGTCTCCAAATGCTTTAGAAGCCAGTAAAATGCTGCTTGGTCTGTACTTCGTAAAGCAGGATTTGAGTTTTCAACAAGTTATTAGCAGAGGTTTAAACTTCCTATCTAGACTTGAGAGGATTAGCAGAATTTCATGTCAGGAACATTTCATCTAAAAACTTAAACTATTAGGTAAGGCTCCAGAATATGATTTATATTATTCTCTAACACTTCAAAGACCCCTCCATCTCTAATGGGGGGAAGGTTAGAGCTAGGTTAGATTAAACCCGAGGTTAAGAAAAAATATCAGGAACAAACACGTGATCACTAAGGAATTGTTGTCTCACCTTGTTTAAGACAAGAAATTGCACGGTGTAAGAATCCAGGTTTTATGCACTGCTGTTGCTAATGACCAAAATACTGATGTTTCATTACTGAGTTTGTTTTACAAGGTGTAACTATGCAGAGAAAGATGTCTCATCGGACATCAACAAAGAGAGAACAATGGAAAGGCAGGGCCGAATTATTAATTACATAAAAAGAAGGAAGGGAACATTGGAAATGGAAATTTGCGGCCTCTATCCTTGTTGGAATTCAAATTTTTATTCTATGTAAAGAATATGAACTATATACCATCAATATTGAATTAACATAATCTATTTGGAGCCTACGAGTAATAGGATTCCTTTACAGCTGATCAAGTTCCTCTTGGTCCTTCTAAACGAATGTAATCATACATGACACCATGAAAGGGGCCATCACTTCTAGACTGAGTGAGATAAACTGTGTTTTTTCCCTCGACAAGCTGAGAGCCTGGGACATCAATGCCGTACAACCAGTACAGCCCATGAATCCCATGTCGTGCAATCGCATTATCCTTTCCTATGGCTCTTGTCGTGAATAGTGGCCGAACGCTACTTGGATCGTTGAACCGAACCTTTTGACCAAATTATAGCAACTCTTAGTACTATTTGATTAAAGAGAACTGCAGTTCTATCAGCAGGTAAAATGGTGGCAGATAATGAGAAGGACATTTTATAATTTACACACCTGTATTTCGGATGCAGTAGCTGAAGCCAAGGCCAATCGGAGAGTGTAATTTTCATTTCGGTTTACGTTTTCGAGTTCAAAGATAATCCGCCATGTTGTTGGATCGTACGTATTATTTCCTGCATCTCTGTTGTTGATCAAGTGTTATAATTTGCAGTGGCGAAGTTAGCTAAATAGCCAGCTTGCTGCTAAAAAGATAAAAGTGAAACAAGTACCTGGTAACATGGGCGAAGAACCAGTCTTTAACATTACTAATACCGATGGTATAAACGAGATCATCGTTGGGATATAAATCGGAGTATCGGTTCCACAATCCATATTGCCGAAACCTGGATATATGAAGATTTATTTAGATATATGGAAGGGATGAAAAATCTGCAGCGAGAATGCGTGGAAGTTTTGACGAGGGCTTACTTTTCTGCTGGATCACGGGTGTACAGTTTATTCATCAGTGTTGGGTATCCGTCCGGTACGTAGAACTCTGCAGCTGAGCGGTCAGGTGTTCCTATATCCCACAGAGTAGGGCCATTTCTTGGAGGCTCGTATACGAGGTAACCAAGTTTGATCCTAGATCCTGCATTTTGGATTTGTTAATCAAGTTATTAAGCAGAGAAAAATGGAGGACGAAGACGAAGCCAACAGTCTCATGGTTTTCAATATATCCAAGTCTGCATTTTTACACACTATGCATAGTATTCAGCAAAAGGGAGTTCCATTTTGAGCGAGTTACAGGTCACTCTTGATCACAGAGAAAGGGAAAGATTTGTCAGAGAATAATATAAATTATATTCTACGACCTCACTTGACAGCTTAAGCTTTTAGGTGAGATGGTTTCTTAACATGGTATTAGAGTTTTATTAACCCAACGGTCACAAATTCGAATCTCACCATCCCCATTCTATTTGATAAAAATTAAGCACAAGTTAGTGTGAGCTTTAACAAGTTTCAAGCCCAAAGAGCTTTCACTTGAAGGTGTGTATTAGAGAATAATATAAATCATATTCTGGGACCTTACTTGACAACTTAACTTTTTAGCTGAGATGGTTTCTTAACAAGATTGTCATACCTGGTTTAACTGTTATATTAGCTTCATACTTGTAATCCCCAATGACACCAGGAACCCATGCATACAGACTATAGTTCCCAGCTCTGACATTTTTAATCACAAAATGCCCATGTCTGTCAGCTCGAATCCAGAATTGGTAACCCTGAAGAAACAACATTTTTTTCAGAAGAAGAAGATGGATAAATTTCTGGATAATTCAAATCAAGATTTTTCAAGTTCAAACTGAAGCTACCTTGGCTTCTGTTTGCCATGATCCCACATATCCTGGCGCAGCCAAACCCACATAAGCAGAGGAGGCATGCATTGGCCTCCCATTGATGTATCTGAAATGAAAGAAAAAGCAGCAATTTTTATTAGCAATTGTTTACTCCAACCATGTTGATTATCCAGAGTCACCATAGCATTACCGGTCACGAACTAGTAATTGGCCAGTGACAGCTCCGCGCTGATCTGAAGAAGGGAAATCTTCTGACTGAGGAAAATCGTATGGCCACTGGTTGACTTCTATTGACATCTAAATTCATCAATGAAACATCATGTTACAGTCAATAAAAATGCTGTATGATCCGTAACTTGTCTCAATAGAATCAATATCTGAGTTAGCAGATTTATAACCTGTTCTTTAGCATCCTCCCAAAGTAACAAGGAATCTTCTTTCGGTGAAACAGAATTAAGATAGACGAATACCGGGCCAAGGACCTTTTTCCATGGCTCTCCATTTCTGTATGCTGTATTCAAGTCCTTCCCAGCATAATGTGTGCTCGTGAACATCTACATGTGAGTGAACGAATTAGACAAAAGCAGAACATAGCAAGCTAGCAAATTATTCAGACAAGAATATGATCACAGAATTTGGACTGATTAGAGAGCTGGCTTGCTTACATTGAGAACAACGGGGCCCACATGGGAAGTAAGGTCCTGCTTGTTGGGTCCACCGACTCGGAATTCATTACTGGGTGTGATCATCCAAAATCCCACGGGAGGGTCCTCTGCAATCCACCCGTGCACCTTGTTATCTTTGTCCTCGCATGAGTATTGGTACTTATCATCCACCTGCACCTCACATTGTCACGGGATTTTAAGACAACAGACGCAAGGGACAGAATTGACGAGAAAAATTCGATGAGCCAGCAATAATAATCCCCTAACAGAGGCTAGCTGGTGGCAATCATGCCTGTCGCTTTCCAACTATTTATGCCTGGCACATCAGAGAAATTAAAGATGGAATTAGAGTTACCTCTCCTCTAAGTTCTGGGTTTATCGGTTTGGTCAGGAGAACAGCTTCGGGATAAGCCAGAGGCTGGCCACTTGTGCGGTCTTCAGGCATTGGCATGGTCCTTCTCCGGTAGTCCGATAATGCCATGTAGTGAAACCTGACAAAATAAATCTCAGACATTACATGCACAGTCTATCAGATCAATAGCTGGTTACTGCTAGCACCACCACAGGAGTACTCATCAGTTAACAGCAAATTGAATGGATCTTGTTTTAGTTTTTACTTGTCTTTTTGGAGCTTGAAAACGACTCTAATTTGATCCATGTCAACATCCGGCCATCCTTCTAAGCGTTCCAATATGGTGTACAAGTAAAGCCCCGACTGGCCACGCCTTAGTATATATCTGCAAAAATGAAATGAAATTAATATGAAAGCATATTTAAAATCTTCATGGTATTGAGGAATTGTGTAGATTATTCAGACTTCTCACCTTTTGTCTACAGTTAAAGGAACTGTGGATTTTCCCATTGAAAGATCCCATGTTTTGGTGAAGGATACTTCCACCTGGTTTTCATCTTCCATTATCACTCTAAAATCTGTTGCTACTAGCCTGCAGAGCAGAAGAATTTTAGATTTCTAATTCAATCTAAGCTCAGTATCATCGTAACATATGCAACCAAAAATGGTGCAATTTGACAACCGTGCATGTCCCCCAGCATGTCGTGTTTCTTACAATATAAGAGGATCCTAATCTAGGATCATGGTAGTAATTTATGCCCACATCTAGAGAGAGAGAGAGAGAGAGAGATTTACCTGTCGAAGATGATGGGTTTTCCTGGCTTGTTCCAGACCACGTCCCAGTATCTGTTTCCGAAATATTGTGAAGTGCAATTAGTATAATTTCCCTCACTAACACAGATCAAAAGATTCTACAGAAGATGAAATGTTCGTACCCTCGATTATCTTCATCGTTTTCGATTTCAAGTACGTTGTCGATTCCTTCGTATTTGATTCCGGTGACATCACCGTCTGGACTGGAGAATGTGACTTCGACAAGTCCATTATTAATCACCACCTGAGAAGGCAAACAAAAAGAAGAATTAATTAGTAAAGATTTAATTATATTCATTAATGGCTCATTGGTAACTTAATTATATAGCCGAAATAATTTATGATGAAGTACCCGTTGACGATTCTTTGTATTTAGCTGAACCCCAAGAGCCGAGTTGTCGTTGGTCCTTGGAATTTTTCTGCATAGTAAATCACATTACCTCAAAATAAAGCTTCCAGGAGCGAAATTATTTGTTTGTGTGTGTGTGTCTATATATATATATATAAATCCCTTTTTATTTTTAAATTATTTACTTTCTCTAAGAATTGAAAATGTCAAGGACGACATAATAAACATTTAGTTGTGCCATAAAAGATACTAAAGCATTAAAGGATTAAGCCATGAGAAATTTCATAGTATTAAAAGAATAACTACACCTCTCACGGATTATCGAATTAATAAATGATGAAATGTCATGGGTCCGGATCTTCATGTATTATTGATGACAATTACCAAAGCAACTCACAAGCGTGCCCTGCTTTTGAAGGCAAACACGCCACTACTGCACAGCCTTTTAAAAGTTGGACCTATTTATGGCTAAATTCTTGTTTAAATTATAATATTTTAGCCTAATTAGGACCTTATTAGCTTAATGGTCTAGCGTGTGAGAAGGGGGAGAGAGCCAAATACTATGTATGAAAAATGGTTATTTAATTTGACCGTGAATGTGAGCAAAGAACAAGACAAGAATAAAAAGATGTGCAGCACAAATCTGGAGGGTGTTGGCCACCATTCACACACAAAAAAATATGACCCAAAGATTATCGAAGTAGAAGAAAAGGTTAACGCAAGAGTTTTTTTAAGAATGTCTGCCATAAATTGATCACTTGTTCCACCTTAGAACAGTTTCAAGACATGTGAAGAAGATAACAATAATAATCTCGTCAGTGCATTCTCTCTCTCTCTCTCTCTTTCTCACCACAATCACACATACGAACAAAAGCAATAATAAAATGAAGGGGGGGAAGAAAAGAAGAAGAAGCTGTGGACGAGGAAGAACCTAACTGGGGTCTTCGCGAAAGCAGCTGCGAAGAAGCAGAAGATGACGAGCCAGACGACCAAGGTCAGATGACACCCACCAGGACAACGCGCATTCTTCATTTTCGTGATCATGAATTCTACAATATTATCCCACAAGATGGAGCTAAACAACTAAGAAAGAAAACAATGGCTATCGAACTAAGATTACCAGGAAGGAGACGACATGGACATACCTTGCTTAATGCGAAAGTGTATACAGAAAGCTGTTCTCCAAAGCAAAAGAGAGTGCACGATTGAGAAAAGAACGAAGCACAACAAGGTATCGGATAGGAATAACTCGGATTTATCTTTCCGTCTTTCTTCACGTACGTAGAGTTACTAGCTAGCTAATAATTAAATTCTGCTTAATCAACTCAAAACGGGCAGACCAAGATGAAGAATGGTGTAAAGGACGTGATGAATGACCTTTGAATAACTCAAGAATGATTCCCGGGCGCTTTTATATGTGTCTGCAGCACTTGGGAGTTTTTTTTCCAATTAATTAATGTATGTTTTCCGATGCTGGAAGAAAATATACGTAGAGAGAGAGAGAGAGAGAGAGAGGCGAGGTGCTTTTTGTGGGGTTTCACGGCTGAGCTTTGAAGAGATGTGTGTCATCTTTTATAGAGGGCTCGTCAAATGATTTGGCCACAAAAGAGAATACCTCGTTGTCTACATTTTCATGCTCGATGAAAGAGATTCAGTCTTCACACGAAAAAACTGGAATGCCATATTGTTTAGGTGGCCACAAACCAGGATACAGGAGAGAGGGGGGGTCACGCGGTCAATAGGAACATAAATGAATTCATTCAAAGCTGCCCATGCAAGACCTTTGACAAAGTGCAACGCAGGTTGGTAAATATTGAAAAAAAGAAGGGAAAAAAAGGGTGAAATTTTGGGTTTAATTAGAAGCAATTAATTGGAGGAAGTCTGATAACGGAAGAAGTCTTTGATGCTGCCTAACCTATGGATTGCGGGAGCAAACCGGCATCAAATTAAGTAAATTAATCAACATTTCGTAAATACACACAAACACACTTTTGTGTAATAGAAGACATAATTTGTTTTTCCTTGTGATCTCATGTTCAAGGTTCATGATTGTTAATATTATGGTAATTGAAAATTTACATGGTCGTTAACTTCAAAACCCGTAAGATTAGTTGAGATACGCGCAAGTTACTCTGACATCTACATCAAAATAAAAATAAAAATTAGAAGTGGTATAATGAATTTGGAAGGGAATTTCCATAATGAGAAAGAAGGAAAAAGGCCAACAGGGTCGGGTTTCTCCTTTCCTCTCATTCCAGGTTCAAGCCTTGTCAGGCACGCCTGTCACCCCCGCAGTGCCTTACATGCTCATTGAGCTTACAGGATGTTCAGTGAGCCCGGGGATTAGTTGCGGTGCGCGCAAGCTAACAGGGTCGGGTTTCTCCTTTCCTCTCACTCCAGGTTCAAGCCTTGTCAGGCACGCCTGTCACCCCCGCAGTGCCTTACATGCTCATTGAGCTTACAGGATGTTCAGTGAGCCCGGGGATTAGTTGCGGTGCGCGCAAGCTGGCCCGGACACCCCGGTTTGAAAAAAAAAAAAACAAAGGAAAAAGATTTAGTCAAATATTTGAAAACCAATTACACAGGAGACTTGGAGGACGCAGGAAGCAGCTTCTTTTATTTGGGTATATATTTATTCTTTATTATTTGTATTAGTATTAGTATTTAGGTAGGATATTTCAAGGTGATTCTAATATTTCATTTAGCATAAACAATTTCTCATCTAAAAAATAGTTAGAATTTTTAATTATCATATAACTAGATGGCAACTCATTTTCTTATTCAACCCTTATCAATCTCTTAATCAACTTGTGAAAAATGTCATCAACAATGGATATTCAAATTCTATAAAATTATTATATAAGCTTAGAATTAATCTACAAAAAACTTTCATCCTTCTCCTTTATTGCAAGACAAGAAATTCATTTAAATAAAATAACAAAAGATTTTATGTTTAAATATAGTTTAATTACGCAAATGAATGGCTTGCACGCTTAATTATGTAACATGGTTTCAATAAATATATTACACAACATAGGTGTAACTTATATTTGATTAATTCACTCTAGATATATGAGTAATTAATTAAAACCTGCAATATTTCTACAAATATAAATTAGTGTTGTCCTATATTATTCCAAATTTCATTATAATAATTACAAAATGAATAGATTATCGTGGAATATATAAATTTATATTTTTTTATCAACCGAAAGTGAAGCCACTCACTCCATCTTCTGATAGGCAATGCCACCTTTGTGCTATCTTTTTCATTAAATATGAATGGCCAGTTTTAAAGGGAAGTGATTTTTGTTCAAAAAAACATTAGAATAATATTTTTTTTATTTTTTAAAAATCATTTTTGTTATAAACACACCGAAAAAATCTAAAAATACCCATTTTTTCTAATTTAAAATAAAATAAAAACAAAATAAATTTTATTCTTTTAAAAAAATGTTATAGAAACAAAATAACATGCTTTCTTATAAAACCTGAGGTTAGTGCATTTCGCCTTTATTCTGGAAAGGGGCCAATCCTTAAGGAATGTTCTTCATATTATTATTATTATTCGAGAAAGTGCTTGCCGACTTGAGTTTCGAAAACACATCGCTATTTCCTCGTCAAAGTTAGTTAGTGTTGTCGACCGAAAAGCAAGACGAGAGCACGGCTGGATATCTCGGTCGAAATTTGACGAGAGGACTAATCCATGTGTAATCTACTGTTCGTGTTTTTGTATATTGATCAATAGACTTAATTACAAAGAATAATCTTCATTAATGACAACGTAAATTTCATCTCCACCTTCATGCCGAGTTTCCTTCTCGCTGCGCACACCCAGACCGCCATTGAAACTAAGGGAACTGCCATTGCTTCAACTTTTATGTCTTTTGGATTCAATGAAACTTCTTCACCGACTAAAATTCTGGTTGTCCCAGATTTTTATAACAGATACATGTTTTTACTCGAACTCAAAATCTATTATACAAATCTCAAGTTCTTTGTCATCACGTTACGCCCATTACTCCAACCTTGCCATCAAGATTATCATTTCTTCATGTAATTCTTGGAAAATATTCAAGACCACCACAGACAACACAAGGTGGTGGCTGGAATATGGCTCAGTCAATTTGTGTGTGTATATATATATATAGTCAAATAGTATAATGGGATCCAACCTTACATTTATATATATATATATATATATATATGATTTAGCATGTGTAATTTGCAAGTGGATCCTTCCACTCGTCCAAGAATTTCTTCTTGTCTGTACTTATTTTCTCTGTTTTTTTTTCATTTTCTCACTTTTGCCTGGAAAACGAAGGTTAGCTGCTGGAATTAGAAAGCTCGAGCAGATGTCAAAAGTCCGTTAAGTGTCTTCTTCGGGGCAGAGGAAAACGGGGAGACTGGGACTCCAATACGCCGTCCAGTCTCTTTTTGAAACTTGACTATAATCCCTATCACATACATACACACACACATACATATATATATATATATATATATATATATATATATATATATATATATATTTTTGAGCTCTGTTTTTTCTGCTGACTATTTGAAAAAATAAAATTAAACAATGCCATCTTTTATGAAATGGAGTCCTCATGGTGTTAAATTTAAAAAAAGTTGGTAATTCAGTAGCTTCCTTTTAGCTTCGTTTGACTTCTTTTTTTAATTGTTTTTTTGCTGATATTGTCAAGGGATTAGGAATTACTGTAGCCAATAATTCCAAAATCCCAATTCGGCAGGTTTTTTTTCCTTATCCATGTTTGATTTACGAGAAAAAAAATTGGAAAACAATTTTAAATTTTTCCTTGACAAGTTATATTTCGTGAACCAGATGGAGATTGGTCCTCCTGTTTTAGTTGAACAAAACACGTTTTTTTCAATCGCCTTAACCAGCTCCACTGCCATCACCAACTTCTTCTGTCCATCTAGTTGCTGAACAAATCCTGAGACTTTTCTTTCCAACCGTTGCAAGGTGCTCCAGAAATTAACTATACCACCTGCACAGTTTACTAATTCTTTTTCTTCAATCCTATCTGGACTTGAAACGAGGGGTTAGAAACTGAAATGCTATCATTTCATCCACGTATCATTTTCTTGAATATTTCAAGAGTGTAATTTGCGGACCACCATTCATGCATGATGATTGTTGTCGCGTCAGAAATGGAGCATCATTGTATTTATATATAAACCAATTATTTTTTTCTTTCTCTGAAAGTCGGCTAATTCATATAAAGATATCGACGGAATATGTCGGCGATAAATACCGGTGAAACATTACCGATAGAATCACCAACGATATATTTTGACGGCCTTGTTAACGCAATATACCGATGAAAAAAATCACCGATGATTCTATCGGTTGATTCAATCACCGATGAAAAAATTACTAACAAGAGTCTTACCATTGGAAGGTTTTTCGTTTGTGTGGTTGTCGGGAAAAAAATTACTAATGGAAAATACATCACATTACCGATGGGAATTTTCATCGGTAAAACAGTTAATTCTAGTGGTGTTTTTAAAATCACAAAACATTTTTTTTATTTTAAATCTTTTTTCCTCAACCAAAAAAAGAAAGAAAAAAACTTAAAACATGTTAACCCACCAATCACGCTGCAAAATACAAAAACGCATAAGCCACGTTTAACTTGCTTTAAAATAATAGGACATAAAAATTGAAAATAGAAAGAGAAGTTCTGAGATAAATTTTTTTTCTATTTTTCCTATATTAAGAAGAAAAAAAAAACTTGTATACATTTCGTAGATGCTCAACTTTTTGAAAATGAAAATTCAACAATGAACATGTGGGCCTTTATGTTTAATTGTTAATTTTCCACAAGTAAAAACACGATGAATTTTCTTTAAAAAGTAAAAGTCATTTTTTTTTTGATAACCGGGGTGTCCGGGCCAGCTTGCGCGCACCACAACTAAATCCCCGGGTCTACTGAACATCCTACAAACCCAATGAGCATGTAAGGCACCGCGGGGATAACGGGCGTGCCTGACAAGGCTTGAACTTGGGGTGAGAGGAAGGGAGAAACCCTTCTTGACCACCAGGCCAAGACCCTGCTGGCGTAAAAGTCATTTCTTAATCATTGTAATTATAGGTGCTTTGACCTAAATACGTCTTTCAAACTTGTTAATTTGGAAGCCAGAGTCAAACTATACTAGCTATATCATCCATGCTCTATCACGGTCAAATAAAAAAATTAATGTTTGGTCAAAGCAAGCTTGTTTAAAAAAAAAATTGAACGTTGAAAACAAAAAAATAAAAATAAATTGTTATCAACTTAGGTTAACCCATCAAGCCTTGATCCAAGTTATTTTACTAAAAGCAACAAATGTTTGTAAAAAATCTTGAAATTCAATTCTTAATAAATCAATTGTTGAACTATAAAAAATTTAAAAAATCAAATATACAAAAAAATGAAATAATTATAAAGGCCTCTCAACTATAGGACCTACTCAGTGCATCAATATATAGGACCTCAACCTATATTTAACAAGTAACACGACTGACTATACTTAGAATTTCTTAAAATAATCAAATAGAAGCAATACTTAACTTCTCTTTTAACACTCATAAATTGCAGTATTTCCTCGTGGGAAAAAAAACTTAGCCAATATGAATTCTCATTCAAACCAAACCAAAGAGAGAGAAAAAACATATTATATATTTTAAAAAAGAAACGAGTCAGAACGTTTGGAACTCCAATCCATGGTAGCCTAAAAACCCTACTCTGGAAGCATCCCAGCATCTCTTACTTTGCAGTGAAGCAGAGACTTCCCTTCTTCTGAATCTCGAAGCAACCTTAAAGAAAACAGAGGGGGCACCGAGAGACATTCCCATGATTAAACACTATATGCTTGGATTTGTAATTTATTCATGCCACGATGCCGTTTGATTGTGCAATTGAATAATTGAATGTTGGGAGGAGACCACATAAATATGAATAAAAAAAAGTGTGTATATTAATCGAGGAATGTGCTGATTTGGATATTCATATTATTTTTTAAAAACAAAAAAACAAAAAGAGTGTATATTATTCTCACCAGCTAGGAAATCCTCAATGACTACACTTCCTTTCAACACCATCTTTTACCTTCCTGCAATTCTCAGCACATCTCTTATGAACCTCGACCTCATTCCTTAAGTGCATCAGCTCCTCAATCTCTACACGCTTAATTCAGTATTTCACCAAACCCCCACGTCTACCTTGTACAATGCATTGAATAAGGAAGATGAGCATCCACATTCCTCAGGCTACATTTTGAGGTGTGAAAGCACATCATCCATGGGATAAGGGCTTTATTTGATTCACAAATCAAGAAATAATTTATTTATTTATTTATTGCTTAAAATTATTTTCATATGTTTTTTTTTTTTCGATGTGCTATGGTAACAAAATAAATTTTTTAAAATATAAATATATTATTTCAAGACATTAAATGACCGCTACCACACTCCCATGTATGTTGTAAGAAAAAAAACAGGGGTAGCTTATTTCCACAGAGGATTCTCTATAGACAAACATGATCAGAATTGCATCTAACCCAAAACCGTATGACATCGCTCACATTTCAAAATCAAACTACCATCCAGGCGGTGCCAGACACGATACAAGCAATGCTCCATGCGGATGAAAATTGGAAGTCATCCATCAATCTTTCTTCTTGGAGCCAGCAACCTTTTTGGTGATATCAGATTTCATTTTGCAAACCAGAGAGAGAGCTTCCAAAAACATAGAATCAATTGCTTGTTCGTGTTTCTCGTACAAATAGAAAGCAGCAAAGGCAACAGGAAGACCTGCAATAATAAACCACACTTATTCAAATTGTCTGCTGAGAATAAAGAGCAAAGTCATTAAAAAATTAAATATATAACAGTAGCCGGAGCAGGACAAGAAAAAACTCGGGTAAATAGGCTGCATCTGGGATACAAGTAAATGAGGCAAGCAGAATTCTGATGAAATTGTACTTAAGACAGTTATAACAGGTAAAAGGTGATGTCAAAACTTTTGGCATGGCTTGCTCTTTTCATTTTGAAGTATTAATTTTTATGTAACTGCCACAAGGTTATAGGGTTGAAAATTCAAAGAAAGAAAATTGTATTTCTGCATATTTATGCCCACACAAGAACAGCAGAGAGCGTACCTATAATGAATAAGGTCTGAAATGGAATGGCTCCAAGGAAGCTAAGAATCAATAGTGATATCACCACCTGTTCCGTTACAAATGGAAAACCTTAGCAAATTGCACATGGTATATTAACTTTTATACAAGAATGGCTAAGCTACCCAAATCTTTAAATAGGTAAAATCAAGCACTTTTAAGCACTATAATATTTGCAACATAACTCAATTCTGCTGTAACTTGAAGAGCAAAATTACATATTTCATGCATTTGGTTAAATAATGCAAGTTTCAATTCCAATGTAGGAGCTCATAGCTATAGCAATCAGGCAGTAGGGCTTGTTATTTTACATGTTCTATAGCGATATCTCAAGCAAGAAATTGCCATTTATCAGTATTAAGTATCGGACTGAAGTACTTTCAGTACATGAAAACATCTATTCTTACATTATCAGTTTAGTATCTTTGCATTCTGTACATGCAAACCCTGTTCAGAACTAGCATGCAGACGTACAACAGTTTCAGAACTAAGAAAATAATGTACAAAATCCAAATACGAATTTACTAGACAACAGAGTAAGACTTGTAATAAGAAACCTGTAAAGAACAGTGCATACCTTGAGGAACAACGACCAGTCATTTCCCTTGCAAAGAGATTTTAAAACATTAACAGCAGCATTCCATGATGAAGCCACTGAAAGGGCAGTTTGGTGCGACCTCTCCTCTGACAAGATGAAATATGATATGGGAATTTTTTCAATTGTATACCCAAACCTGCAACAACAAAAAAAATCTTATTATACAGAACTGGTGTTCCTCGATTAAAGAGCAGTAACCTTTTGTCAGTCTCCCCCTGAATCAGAAGATGTAGGACATGCTTAATGTTTGAAATTTGAGCAGACACTTTTCTGAGTTTTCAGCTTGCAGATTATAATGTTGAAAACCCAAAACTTCACGTTTCATTATATTCCTTGATAGTGGAAAATTTGTTCCCAAGAAAGATAAATGCGATAAGAAACACAAGCAAGGAACCACTGGCACCACATGTAAAACACTTGGACCGTTGGTTTCAGGATGTGGCTTACAGATATCATATTCTTAAGTGATTAAAAAAATGCTTCTTTGAGAAACAAAAGAATGGCATATTGACAGGTGAAAAAGAACGCAGGCATACATACACTTTCTCTGGTAAATTTCCATGGATGAACAGGAAGATTGATACCACCAAGAGAAGCTTTGAAGCAGCAGTCACAATGGTAGACTGAGATGCAATGAAGTTGTAGTAAATTGCAACCAGAACTAACAATGTTATCAACGTCTGCTTTTTATCCTTCCAAAGTAGTGTATCAGCAACTGAAAATGGCAACAGCAGCATATATATTAGTTCCAATAAATGGTAAAGTTGACCACACACCCACAGAGAAAAGGGAGGGGGGGGGGGGGGGTTAAGATAACTAGCTAAACAGATAGACTGATATCAACTTGTACAAAAATAATATGCATGGTATGATGTCCCCCAACTTCCAATTGCTAACGCTCCAATTATGCATGTTAAATTCATCATGTTACCTTGAAGTGATAGAAAAATGAAATGCCAAATTCTTTTGTTTTCAGTCATGTGGAAACCAGCTCAAACCCCTCAATCCTTTCATTTTTCATGACCTCCAATCACTTGTTAAAATACCAAATACATGGTTTGGCACAAACGTTTTCTATTTTCAATGTTCCCTGTTGCATTGTTTAATGTTTTCAACAGTTCAGCAGCCATAACAATGCTGCAGCCAGCATTATAAGCATGGAATGGGTGATTCATATTCAGAACTCAGCATTCAACAGCATATGTAAAAATGCTTTCAGAGAGCTTATATCCTGCAGAGCCAGACATGAAAGATATGGAAAAGAACAGAAATCAATGACCCATACCCTTTCCACTTCCAAGACATATGGAGGCTTTAGATGGCCCTTCTCTTTTAGGTTGATTTTCAACCCTTAAGTGTGGATATGACTCAAGCGTCCTTTTTAAGCCTTCCTGCAAAAAATCATAATCACTTCACTACAAGAAAAATTACCAATCCAATTGTAGTGGAATTAAAAAAAGGTAAGAGTATAGCATGGATTTTGAATTGGTGTTTATGTTTTTTGGTTGGTAAAAGCATTCATCCAATCTACATTCAAGTTAGAGAGTGTGCTTCACTGACCACTAAGATTGTGTAACAAAATCTGAACTATTCAAAATGCACAAAACATAATAAGAAATGTATCTGTTGACCTTCAAGGAAATTAGACTAACAGTACAAAGCATTTACATTGACTGCAACAACAGCGTCAATGGGAGCTGAGCAGCTAGCAAGGATAAACGCATTTATCGACTGACATTCAGGTTAGAGAAAGCTGTGCTGATAGGTAATATAGTCTTACAAAATCTGAACTCAAAATGCCCAAAACATATAAAATTATTTTCCTTGTGATGGACTTTCAAACAAGTTAGAATAACAATTCAAAGTGTTTAAACTTGCTATAACAATGAATCTGAGAAACTAGAATGGAAACACTTGATACTTAATACAGGGTTTGAATCTAATTTTCATAGCAACATCTAATTAAGGTGCTGTATAGACTAATTGGAAGGTTGATCTCAACAAAAGTTTGTGATAACTACCAAATAATTCTAGATCATGTCATGCAGAAAAGCAAATTGTCATAGGATGTTGAAAAACCTCAAGTGGTACAATAGGTGCATAACCAAGTCTATCCTTTGCTTTTGAACAATTAAAAGATCTGCTGCATGAGAGTAGTCTAATTCTTGAAGGTATCAGCTGCGGAACTTTCATCCCATATGGGCCAAATATCTTATATATCAACTCTATCACTTGCGCAATCGGCATCACAGCAAAGGCGGGAATCTTTATTCTTGGCCTGTAAACTACAACAATTCAGATAGCAGAAATTGTGGTCTAGCAAACTACATAAATGATTTTTGTTTCTAACTTCCTGTATACAAGGAGAAAATGATATTTTTTTCTAATTTGCTGCATAAAAGGAAACACAATGAATGAAAATGGAACATTTATTATTGCATTGTCCAGCATTGTTTATGAAGAAATCCTATTTTCATAATTAAAAGAGAGAATACTTTATTCCTACTTCCTTCCCCCAACTCAAAAAAAATAACAGTCGTTTCTTTTTGGAAAAAAAAAATACAGAATGTTTATGCTATGTTGGGAAAAAGTTACTGAAATCTCATGCAAGTATGCAACAGCGCGGATGGAGAGGAAAAGAAGTATGCGCATCTCCTTCCTTTTTTACATTGCATTCAATTACAATGTGCCATATCTATTTTTAATAATATGAAATAGGTTGCAACTAAGAAGCATGATGTATAGTTCTAGACTGACTTAAAATCAACACCCTAATGCAAGATGAGGAAGACTCGACTTGATTTATAAATACCCCCCTCCCCCTCCCTTTAGAAGAGCACATTTTGACTCCTATGACAGTTTTTGCCTCTAATGAGTAATGATCAAGTTAAAGCATATTCCAATAAAACATTTATAATATTTCCTTTGATAAAAACTCTCAAAGTACTAAAAATGTAGTAGAAACAAAAGCAAAAAGGGCCTGGGGAAACTGGGAATAGTTTATAGTTCTTTTTCTCATCATTATGAAGAAATAAGGCAGCTCAAATTCCTTGGAAGCTATAATGATCTTCTGACCAATGATCCTGAAAAGGATTCTCACAAGAACCATGTTTGTTTAAGGTGCACAAGCATTTCGCATAGAATAATATTTCCACATCAAGACATCAAATATGACCAACTTGGAGGTTCAGAAGGAAAAAAAAATGAGCATAATGGCCAAGGCAAAAACTTAAAGCATCTTATTTGTTGAAAACTAGAGAGAGACAATTAAAAATTAGGATGACAAAACTAGGAAGAGAGGAAAGGAAAAGCAAACACTTAGTAACAACTGAGTAATTTGATCAAACTATGAAATATAAATAAGCATTTGGACACAACCGATGAATGAAAATAATTAGGATAAAAGGAGTACCTCTCATAGCCAAGGCCTTCCAATATAAGTGATGTAAATTCCCAAAACTTTATGGGCTCCATGTTGGTTATAAAATATGCCTGCAAATCTAATTTAGTTTAGCTAAAAGCAATCTCCTGATCACGTCAAATAACAGTTTCAAAGCATGACACTGGCCCGATTTAAAATAATAAAAAAAAAAAAGCAAGACATCATGGAATAATCAGGATCTTCTCACAATTTCCCTCGAGAACCTTCTCACTTGTTCTGTTTTACAGCATTTTCTGAAGAATTTCAGAATCTGGATTAATATGAACCATGTCGCGGGCTCTCAATTTCTTGTTCAAGCTGACATTCTAAGCATGGAGGAGATATTATTTCTTCATATCATCACACAACATATGAATTAGAAGTTAAAAGGGATTTCCTTAAGACTGCATGTAAAGGGCTCTCTCAAGGACTTCCTATGGCCTTGCATGTCATCCTACATATCAATTTCCTACATGACAGGGGGTGAGATGGAGATGATGCACTTTGATCTTTATGCCTTCCTGAATCAAAGTGACCAGGAAGGTTCAAGCCTTCAAGGTGACTTCGCCACTTTCAGTCCAAATTTGACCCAGGAAGGTTTAAAAGTTTTGGCTTGTCAGCCAAGGTAGAGGCTCGCGTATCAAGAATATGTTGTCAAGGTCCTCATGGACAAATGTGGCTATTGTCTTCTTAGGCCTTGTTTCAACAGAGAAATTAGTTGACCAAATCTACCTTGTATTCTCTCTTAGTCATGTCATCCATCTTTCTTATTAATGTATCTCTTCCATGTGACTTGCAGAAAATGAACTGATACTACCTGCATACAGCTAGATAAGGACCAATTATCTTCACCTGATTTTCTTAAGCCAAACAAATATTGATATCTGTCCCAATTGTAGTGTGTATGAAATCTCACTGGCCAGAGAATCTCCAACTAAAATTGTGAATATATTATTGCACACAAATACCAACCAAACTAGTTTCCTTCTGTCAATTCATGCATGGAATGAACTTCCCAAACTAGAATGCGATTGTAGGACTTGGATGCAAGAAAGAAGTTATAAGCAGCAAGTGTGCTCTCCACATATAAGAAATAGAATTATTGAAAATTAGAATAATCTCCTCACTGAAACTTTGTTGCAATCCTTTAGTTATATACAACAATAAATCTGAATAGAAGAGATAACAAGTAAAGTTATTGGCACACACACATTATTGAAAGACAAATGGAAAAGCAGAAAAAGATGGCACCTGCCCAGCTGCTTTCTCTGCAACCTCCTGTTCTGATGCTAGAGCTCGATCAGCACATATGTGGGCATGTGCCACATTTTCAACATATGTGAAATCGTAGATGTTATTGCCATCACCAATCATGAACTGATCAAACAATAATAAAGGAATAAAGATGAGCATTGGATGTAATGAAAGAAACATACTACAAATGCATCAGTAACTGCAAAGAACTGCAGCAACGGGGAATAAAAGGAACTTAAATATGTGCATGGCAGATGGCTAATGCAAAAGAGAGTGTGGAACATAATTTCATGGCCATGGACATCACTTTTTGGTCTAGAATAAAATTTTGCAAATCATATCTAAAATACTAGCATGGTTTTCAATAAGAATTCAGAGGTCAACATAACTTTAATAGCCATCCAAACTGATAAGCTGACTGCAGGAAACTAACATGAAAAGTATTCAATAAAAGTTCAGTTTCTTTCAAAGCTGCATTAACTTTTCATCTAGAGCACACTACCACTAGCACTATAAGAAGACATTTAATAAGTTCATAGAAACCAGTAGCCAACAGATATTCAGAAACAATCCACGAATTTTGTGGTTCTTAGTGATCATATTCAAGTAGCATTTGGTCAAGCGCTGTGCACGGCTGCACACACACTATCTCTTAAAATTCCTAATAACTCTACCATGTTATATCACATTTTTACTTAAAAAGACATATTTACCTTCGATTTCCCAGCCCTTGCAGCAGCAGCCAAAGATGGAACAAACAACCTATCTCCAGGGCCAAATATGCTGCTAGGCCGTAAACTACATGTTAACAGTCCATTAGTACCATTGGCCTTGAGAATCGCAGCCTCGCCTTCTGCTTTAGTTGCTGAATATGAATCGAGAGGCTGAGACAGTTTAGAAAGAGAGAGAGAAAATGAGTCATCTCCACTAAGCAACTCATTAATTCCATATCAAATTCAACCAGTTTTGTTAATACCTTATCTGTATAAGGCAATGACTCATCTCCGTTAATGATTCCATGAATCCCATCAAAAACCACACTAGCTGAGCTTGTATAGATAAGCCTCTTCACTTTTAGCTCCACACACGCATCAATTACATTCTTTGTTCCTATATAAATTACAGGGGGGGCTAATAAATAAAAAAAAACAAGAACCTGATAAATCAAACTCAAGGCAGCAAAAAAAAAGGTATTAACCTTGAACGTTGACAGCGTAGTGAAGCTGATGGCTATTAACAGACGAATTAGGAGCTGCCATGTGGAATACGACTTCAGCTCCTTCGATAACTGAAAAAAAAACATAAAAAAATAAAATAAAATGCTTGAAATTACTTAACTAACTAAAAATCAATCGAGATGGTGCTTATGAGACCTTTGAGCACTTGAGGTTTGTCACGGAGATCGGCGGAGACATAGTTAGCACGTCCAGATTTCAAGGCGTGACCGAGGACTCCATTTTGCTCCTCCGTGGTGAGGGTAATTTGGGGTTCCAAATCGGCAATACGAACAGAAAACAAACCGTATTGAATTAGCATTTCTACTAAATGGCGGGCTGCAAATCCCCTGCCTCCAGTCACCACACACCATCTCTCCTCCCCTGACATTATCGATACAGACCTCCTGCAAGTTAAAATAAAATTCGAAAAAATCAAAACATTGCTACAATGCAGATTCAGTATCTGCTAAATTTTTAAGAGCAAAGGAAGTGGCGTTAGTGGCTGACCTATCAGTCTCTTCTGCGGTTCCTGATGCTCGATTGGGATCTGGGTTTGAAGGGTATGCTATGTGATAAAAAAAAATAGGACAGTGTGGAGGAGGGGAGCAAAGATTGAGGGAATCTCCGATTCCTGCCAGCCGATTTCTATTTTATTTTAATGGTATTCTTTTGTGGGCTCTCCAACGGAAAACAGAGTCTCAGACGACGTATCGTTTCTTGAAACTATTTTGGAGACAGTACGTTTCCAGTTGAATTCATAATTGTCTGTTATGGTAATTCGACAGTGGCCCTACAAAGCCATTTACATATGTTTTAAGCCCAGCCATTGGTTGCTGCATCAAAGTTAAATGCAATGTCTTACACTTATACTGTATTTCAATTTATTTTTTTTAAATTATTATTTTAATATTTTTAGATTATTTTGATATACTGTTATTAGAAATAATTTTAAAAAATATTATTTTAATATATTTGTAAATAAAAAATAATATCACTCATTATCTCAAAGAAACTATGAGTTAGCTAGTGTTTATTCGCCAAATGTTGTTATTGCTTATTCTCCAGGAAAAGAAGTTTATATTGCATGTGTGAATAATGCGCGCCAGAATTCATCGGGTCGAGATTGAACCCTCCGTGAGCTTTTAGGGTGTGTTTGGTATTGCTTTTGCTTTTGCAATTGCGGTTGAAAAAAAACAGTTTCAAAAAAAGCGTTTTTAGTGTGTTGCAAAATAAGCAGTTAAGTGTTTGGTTAAAACTGTGGTTGAGTTGGAGGTTGAAAAAAAAGCAGTTTTGGGTGTTTGGTTACCAAACTTTTCATATTGTTTTTAACTTGTGAATTACTTTAAAGGGTATATATATATATATATATATATATATATATATATATATATATATATATATATATATATATATATTTTAAATATTGTAAATTTAATAATTTTAATAATATAATGTAATTAATAATTCATGAAAAAACAAATATTATTTTTTATTCTACCATCAAACTACTTGTAATTTCAACACGAACATATATTTCTCTTCCATTAGGACTGATCTGTATCTACACATTTTTTTTTAAATATATATTTTAAAAAAATAGGCTGGGCCGAGGGCAGACCAACCAAATTGGGCCTAAAGCCCAACTTTGGTGGACTTGGGCTAGGCCGAGCCCAGCCCAGCCCAAGCCCAACTAATAAACGGTGCGCTGCACTGTGCGTCTTCTTCGCGACAGTGCAGCGCACATAATTCACGTGAATAGTATCTTCCGACCGACCACGACGAGAGCTTCAACGGAGGATACCTACGGGTAGAGGAGGCCGAGGTGGTTCTTCCTGTGGTGGTGGCGTCTGAAACGGTGGCCTGTGGTGGCCGTAGGCAGCGTTGGAAGGTGGCGGTACTGTTCACCGACCACGACGAGAGCTTCAACGGAGGATACCTACGGGTAGAGGAGGCCGAGGTAGTTATTCCTGTGGTGGTTTCATCGTAAATGGTGGCCTGTGGTGGCCGGAGTCAGCGTTGGAAGCTCTCGGCTTCCATGGCTGCTCTGTTTTGGGCAGAGAGAGAGAGAGAGAGCCATGCACAGGATCACGACATGCAAAATACCAGTTTTTGTTAAATTATCGAACATAATCACATTGTAAAAATGTTGCCATTTCATCGCCATTTCGTGCGCAGACGAGAGGAGGATAATTGTGGGTTTTTATTTTCAACGGTTATTCAAATGTATATCACCGTTTCAATAACCACGGATCGAAGAGAAAAAAGCATCAAATTGATGCTT
Source organism: Salix brachista (assembly GCA_009078335.1). Lineage (NCBI taxonomy): Eukaryota > Viridiplantae > Streptophyta > Magnoliopsida > Malpighiales > Salicaceae > Salix > Salix brachista. The sequence goes on along the minus strand of CM018577.1, from coordinate 17,235,022 downwards.
TTTTTGAATCGCCGTTTTGAACAAAATTTGGTGTGGGTCCCACACAAAAAAAGTGCTTATTTTTGTTAACCAAACACTAAATTGTGGTGTGATCTGCGAATCGCAGATCGCACCACAATGCCAAACACCTTCTTTTGTCGTTGTTCTTTTTTCCAATGACAGGTTCACGCGTTGCTTATTGTGAGGAATATCCTAAAATCTTCTCTGTGACTTTAGCAACTGTAGATATATATTATTCAATGTTTTATCTCTTTTTTATTGTAATATATTTCCTATTCACTCATTGTGACGAATATCCTAAAAAATATATGTATTTAGATTATTTTTATGTGTTGATGTCAAAAATAATTTTAAAAAATAAAAAAAATATCATTTTAATATATTTCTGAACGAAAACCACTTTAAAAAACAATTTTAACCACACTTTTAAAATAGTAACTATATAGCTAAGACACGGGTTGACCTCTTAATTAGAGTGGTTTACAAATATTCTTATGGTATCAAAGTCATCAAAATTGTCATAACCCAATTTTTATTTTCTGCTTTAAAATATTTTTAAAAAAACTTATATTGATATATTTATATTAATTTTAGCATTTTTAACATTGTCTCTAAAAATTTATTTATTTATTAATAAAATCAGTGCATTTAATTTTTAACACACTTCTAAAGCGGAAATCATTTTCAATATTTCATAAAATGAACATATTTTCTACAGAAAACGAAATCTATAAATGAAAAGAAAAACCACAAATAAAAAATGAAAAACTATTTTCGACCACCAAATAAACCACCTATTGATAACATTTAAAATGTAAGGACCAAAATGAAATATGTGATAAATTATAGGGTTCAACTGAATACTTCATTTTTTTCCCTCCTCTTTCTTTGCTCCAAAAATTTCAAAATGTCGTATTCCCAATACTAAACTACTCTGATACTTTCATAAACAAAGCACATGCCCAGTAAACCTCATCAGCTCAGCCCCGCCTCTCAAAAGTCAAAACCCTAACAAAATGTCCTCAAAATTCAATCTGTCCCAATTTCCCTCCCTCGACGACGAAGACGATGATTTCCAAATCCCTCTCTCCCAAACACCAAAACAGACTCTTTCCTCACGCATCAAACCCGCTTACAATCCTCGCCGTCCATCAAAAAAGCCGAAGAAACACAACAATCCCGGCAAAGAAAATATAGATCCCAACTCTCTATTACCACATCAGAAAGCTGAATCCAGTGCCGATGATTTCATTTTAGACGCGAATTGCAGTTTGGATTTTATAGAGTCAAGCATCGATTGTTCTGTTTCTTCTAAAGTTGGAAACGAGAAACTTGATAGCGAGAGCGGCATAAAAGAAAAATTGGAAGTGAGTGGAGGATATTTGTGCAATTCGATTGAGGCTAGGCTAATGAAATCAAGAGTGGATTATTGTGGAGTTAATGTTGGTAATGAAGAGGATTTCGAAGAAAACAGTGAGCTTGATGTCTTAATCAAGTTATGTGCCGAGGAAGAGGAAAGTGAAGTCAGAGAGGAAAATAAGGTTAATTGTGACGGCAATGAATTTCGTTTTGTCTTATGTCCGCTTTGTGGGACAGATATTTCGGATTTGAGCGAGGAATTTCGATTAGTTCATACTAACGCGTGCCTAGATAAAGAAGAAAATAGTGTTCCAGATGTGAGTGGTTTTAGGATTCTTGTAAGCTTTTTGTGCTTTTACGACTTCGATCGGTAAATATGTTTTTTATTTACTTGTTTTTTGCAGGTTGTTCTTGGTGGTGATGACGGGAGGCCAGCGGTTGTGCCACGAGGCTTGGAGGGTCCTGTTTGTGGTCCGGAGAAAGTTGTTGTGTCACCAGTTGTTAAATGGCTAAGGAATCTGGGTTTAGAGAGATATGAAGAGGATTTTGCTCGAGAAGAGATTGATTGGGAGACTTTACAGTGTCTGACAGAAGAGGTATGCTTAAATTTACTGGATTTTGTAGCGTTATAAATTAATTTTAAGTAATAAATTGTTGGGCTTTTGTTTTACTTAGAGAATGCTAGTTGGGGTATATATTCATTGTTAGACGTCCTGTCAAGAGTTGAACTCTCTTTCAAGCTATGCTAGTTAGTATTCTGCTGTAACCGAAGACCGTAACCAAGTGCTTGCCACATCTGGAAAGAACTATTTAAGTCCCACAACATAAGTACAAACTTTCTTCGGAAATATAAGAGAGAAACTAGGAGAATAGAGTTTGATCCTCTCTGAACCAATAAAAAAATGCTGGATTTGTTTCAAGAACTGAAGTATTAGGATTAAGAATCTCAGGAGGACGAGCAACACAGGTTCCATCATCGAGCCCTTCATGACAATCCAGTAAAGGCTTAAATTGTGTTTTCCACACAATGTAGTTTTATGAATAAGCTTAATGGTGAAAGAGTGATTGGGTAGAGACGAGAAAACATGTTGAGAAATTGGAGTACGGTAATTGCATTAAACCAGCTTGGGGGTTGACTTGGCCAAGGTCAGGTCTGTATTATTTAGGTGGACTTGAATCAATTTGAAAAAATAAAAATAAAAAATTTAAAGTTTTAATATTTCTTGTTAAAAAGATAAGAAACAATGTGAGTGTCAAAGATATATACTGTAAATAATGAAATTTAAAAGATTATTTTAAGATGTTTTTTACCCTACTTTGAAAAGATACTATTTTTTTTTAAAAAAATAAATATTTTAACTATAATTTTTTTATTTTGCATTGATAAAACACAATTTGTTTTTTGAATATAAAGAATATTTATACCAATACATTGTAAAAATATAATATTTTTCTTGTTTTTTTTTTTTAATATATTGTGATAAGGTTGAGCTGAATAAAAAAACCCTTTGTCTCTACGAGCATCATCCATGCTTCATGTACCTTTTTGTTTTGGAACTTAAACCGTCATTTTAACTCCCCCCAAATAAAAACAGTTCGACCTTGAGGTGCTTGCAAATTAATTTTTTCTTGTTTATTTTTCAAATTTACTTCGTTTTGGGAGCAACTGCCCATATGTGGGCCAGGTATCTGTGGTTTTTTTGGGTTGACTTAATTTACAAGTACCCATAAAAATTACTCTGTTTTGGGTTTTTTAGCCAAAAAAAAAACCCGTTCCCGCTCTAAAAATTATCCTAGTCTAAGTATTTGCAATTTGCTTTTTTTTTTAAAAAAAAAATGGGTTGCTGCCAGCTTATGCTGAGTTACTCGGGTTTTTGGTTGACATGGTGGCCGCTCAGGTTTCTTCAGGCCAATTGCAAGCCGGCGTTTGGCTTTCCACAGACTCTGCCAGGGCCTCGGGTCACGGGTTAATATGCTGGGTCAGGTCTGGTTTGATAACCTTGGGTAATTGGGTTGAGACGGAAAACAGGTTGAGAAAGTGGGATGATAGGGACAAGAGCAGAAGACTGAGAAGCATTGGTAGAGGTCATATGAGGCTATGATACCATATTAAGTTTCATGAAAGAATTTTGCAAGGATGATCTTTTCTGAGTATCCACTTGGAATAAATAGATTACAAAGGATAGTCTGTGACCCTATGCTCTCAAATTTACAATTTGGATTGACCCTAGTCCTATCTACGTATACTTGCAATGACAACAAAATACTAACAAACCTAGTTTGAAAGGGTACTACTCTTGATAGGAAAATAATCTTAAAACACTGTCTAACGATCATCAACACTAATAATTAGCGATTGAAAGATTGTGTTGGGGGGCAGTTCACTATGTGTGAAACCATAATTTTATTTTTCATAACCTCCTCCTTGATTATTTAGATAGCGGGGGTGATTTAGACTTCTAGAACTTTTCTCCGCTAAGTTGTTATTTCTTTTTGTTATTGCTGAAACGGATATGATCTGGTAAATGATCGTTTTTTTCTTCTTTCCAGGACCTCTTTGGTATTGGTGTCACTGCACTTGGTCCTAGGAAGAAGATTGTGCGTGCTCTTAGTGAGCTTAGAAAAGGGCCTTATCGTGCAGTAGGGGTACATGGAGATGCACACGCCTCAGGTGAAGTTGGATCACGGGGAAGCCATGGAGCAGAAATGCAAGTAGAGGCTTCTAAAATTATTGGCGATGACACTAGTAAACTAACTGCAAACAAATTGATCACGGATTATTTTCCTGGGTCTGTACCTATTAAGAAAAAAACTTGTGTCATCTCTAGAGAACAACGGGGAGCAGAAAAAAGTCAACCAGGCTATGTTCATAAACAAGGGGTGAAAAAAAATACTAAAAAAGGAAAGCTCAAAGATATTCCTTCGTGGTGTAGCATACCAGGGACACCATTTAGAGTGGTAAAGATATACCATTTATTATTAAAAATTCAACATAGTTTTTCATTTCAAATTCGCTCGGTTTACTTAATTACCAATCCTTTTTTTCACTCAAAAGTTGATAATATGGCACTATTTGGGGTCATTGTCACCTTTGATGTTAGAATGGAGTTGTAGAAGATAATTTATTTATTCCTTTTGCCTTTGCTTCTCTAATGTTATTTCTTGGTTTATTGCTCACTTCATTCTTATTTTTGTGTCGGCAGGATGCTTTCAAATATCTTAGAGGAGATTGTTCCCATTGGTTTCTTACTCACTTCCACATGGACCGTAAGTTCTTACAGTAATTGTATTTGGCAAACTAAATAAGAAAGTTCTAATAGTTGCAAAGATATTTGGGTTTGCTTTTATTTTCAACCATGCCTTGTGTCAACAAGTCAATTTATCACGCTCCAATCAAGAAGTCACTAATGGCATGGGGCATTCAAGGTGTTTTAGAAAGAAGATAAAGTACACTTGTTACTTACTAGCAATCAATTATCAGGCGCATTCCCCCATCACCGTATGATCTTTCAAAGCAATGAACTTAATTGAAAAGCTTGAAAATTCTCAAGAAACTATGTTCAATGTCTTTGCAGATTATCAAGGATTAACAAGGTCTTTCTGTCATGGGAAGATTTACTGCTCCTTGATCACAGCAAAGCTTGTAAATTTAAAGATTGGGATCCCTTGGGATAGTTTACATGTCTTACCTCTCAACCAAAAGATCTGTATTGATGGTGTTGATGTGACATGCTTGGATGCAAACCACTGTCCAGGCTCCATTATAATTCTCTTCGAACCTCCCAATGGTAAGGTGTGTCCATTTAGAACTTTAAGACACCCAGTTATATTATATTTTCTACTTAACATTTCTGATTTTAATACCAAAATTGTAAATGCCAGGCTGTGCTCCACACGGGAGATTTTCGTTTTTCTGAGAAGATGGTTGCAATGCCTGTTTTGCAAATGTCTTCTATCCATACCCTCATCCTTGATACTACATATTGTAATGCCCAGGTATGTCCATGTTTGGGTAATGATGTTATCTCTGGTTTTCTAGCTTTGAGCCGTTGGCTCTTGTAGGGCAAGTCTTAACCCATTCTAGAAAAGACCCTAGCTATCTGAATTGAAAGTTCACTTCTAATAAGAACTTAATCGCAAAAATGTACTACTAAATTACATACTATAAAATAGGAATCACAAAAGGCTAAACCCAGTCAACAGTTGCTCCTGCATCAGTCATCTTCCCAGTTTTTCCTCTGAAGAGAACCAGCTCACATGGTAAATTTTCTCATGGAAAATTTATGTTTGCAGTATGACTTTCCGAAGCAGGAGGCTGTAATACAATTTGTCATTGAGGCCATTCAAGCAGAAGCTTTCAACCCCAAAACACTTTTTTTGATTGGAAGCTATACAATTGGTAGATTCTGTTACTCTCCCTCTATCCTTGAGTTTGTCTTCATCCCTCTCACGCACACTGTCTCATTTTTTTCCTTATGGTTTGAACGAGACACTATTCTCACTTGGTGCAATAATTTCTTTTCAATTTTTTTGTAAAGGAAAGGAGAGGTTGTTTTTGGAGGTTGCTCGTGTGCTCCATAAGAAGGTTTATGTCAACATGGCAAAATTCCGTCTTTTAGAATGCTTGGGGTTCCCTGAAGAAGATATGAGGTGGATTACATTAAATGAACAAGAAAGCCACATTCATGTCGTGCCTATGTGGACGCTTGCAAGTTTCAAAAGATTGAAACATATATCTAGTCAATATGCAGTGAGTGACCACAGATTATGGTGTATTTTTTTCTTCAATAGTTGTGTGTGAATGTGTAGGCCTGCATGTTATGCTTTACGACGATGAAGTTAATTTATATAGGGCAGGAAAAGTGTTAAGTGAATTTATAAGATGCACAAAGTGGAAAGTTGCCTGAATGAGTGCCTCAATGTGTTCTGTATGACTAGGTGATTGTGATTTCCAATGTTCTCTCTATTGATAAGCACATAGGCCGTTCACTAACATGGGGTACTGTGCAAGAGCGCCTATTTGTGTGTGTATGAGTTTGAAATTTATTGACATGCTTGATTTTGACATCAACTTTCCATTTTCTATCATATTTTTGTGAGTAACTATTATTCCAAGAAATTTGTAGACTCAAGTAACTATCACTCCAGGAAATTTGCAGACACATCTTTCATATCAAGTACTTTTGGTCATGCTTATCATCACTAATTAGTTTATCTAGTTGCTGCTTATGATATTGAGCTAGCATGGCATCTGCCACTGGCTTTTGTATGATCGTTTGAGTTTATACATTCCTATGAATCAGGGTCGATTCACTCTTATAGTTGCTTTCTCCCCCACTGGTTGGACGTGTGGTAAAGGGAAGAAGAAATCTCCAGGGAGAAGGTGTCAGCAGGGAACTATTATAAGGTATATCCTTGTCTCTATCTCGTAAACACTATCCATTAACTTTAGTGTAATATTTAGAAAATGTTTTAATAGCCGAGGAAGGAGTGCTTATTCTGTTTTTTTCCAACTTCAATTATTTTCAGTTGAAAACATGACCACCATTTAATTACATCCAGTTTAAAAATGTCTGGAAAACCAAATGCATTTCATATAAACCAGCATGAAACCTGCAAATCCCTCATTATTTAAATTCATGTGATGAACTTTTCATCTTATTTGAAAAGGGAATGATTCATGTCTGGAGTAAATGCAATTCTTTGGTTCATGGGTCATAATAGAAGATGGAAAATTTTGCATCTTTGATGCCAGCTTGCAAGGTCCTTGTGCATTTTGAATGTGAGTTTAGTTGCCACCTGCCATGTACTGTTACTGGCGAACCAGATAGCTTAATGAGTTATATAAACTGTAAAATGCATGTGAAAACCCAGTCACGTCATTTTGGCTGAGGAATATATCAACTGTTCTAATGATGTTGGTTTTGTAGCTGTACCCTGAAATTGCTTCTGTTGTCAAATCAATATGAGCATTTTTGTATGTGCCTAGTGGCAAGGATAGACATAATTTGACATGCATCATACTTCGCTTTCAGAATTGAACTAATATGAAATTTTTGCTTCTATGTTTACCAGATACGAAGTACCATACAGTGAGCATTGCAGTTTTACAGAACTCAGAGAGTTTGTGAAGTTCGTGTCTCCTGAAAAAATAATACCAAGTGTAAATAATGATGGACCGGATTCTGCCAATGATATGGTTTCCCTCCTACTGTCTTGATTGGTTGACTAGAATCCCAAAGTAGAAGCCCTTACTTTTTTAATGTTTTTTTTTTTGGTTCAAAATAGCTGAAAAGATTGGAAGGAAAAGTGGGCAGTAGGCCTCCAAATTCATATAATGTTATTCTGTGTTAGCAGGTATTGCTAGCATGCTAAAATGAATAATGTAATATCAATGTACAATTTGACATAAAATGAATAATGTATTATCTCACAAATACAATATGGGTACAGAGTAATCGATCCATGGTGATTTTTTTTATATCCTTGAAGAAATTATGCAGTATAAAATCACTGAACTTTATTTCAAATTTGTCTTTCCAAATTATATTTTCGTGTTTTTATGTTCTTATAAACACTATTGTATTCGAGATGTCAGAAAATATTCGCTGGAAAAAAAGAAGGTCGGTGTTCTGGCTTGGTTAGGCAGCCATGAAACAAATAAACAGGCAGTGCTGTAGCCGCTGGAAAAAAGGTTGCGGTGGTGGCCGTTTTCTCTTCGGCACGATGGGCGACGTCGTTTTACTGCTGTTTTGTTTCCAACTCCATGTGTGAGCAACGTGTTTTTCAGGCAGGATGAAGAGTGAAGACAGCACATGTGGAGTGGCAAATTCGATGGCATGGAAGGGGTTTTGCAGCCGCAAAATATGATAAAACGGCTGTCGTTTTATGGAATTGAAACAAAATAAAGGGTGAGACGCTTTATTTCTTGGCAGTGATTGGATTTGTTTTCCATGTTTGTACCAAGTTCGCAATCAAAAAACAAAAACCATGGTACGTGCTTGGTATTTATTTTGTATAATGTTGGCATCAAGAAAGAGGTTAGAAAAAGGTTGTCTTTTTTGGCTTTGTTTTCATGCAAAATCTTGGATGTATACCTGTGTTTTTAGTGCCTGCTTGACACTTGAAAACACTTTTACTTTAAATTATTTCTTTATATAGTTTTACATTATTTTGATATGTTGATATCAAAATATTTTTAAAAAAATATATAATTTTAATGTATTTTTAAATAAAAAATACTTTAAAAAACAACTTTAACTTTTATTAGGCCATAAGATATGGTCAGTCTAGATAAAAGAACATGAAAAGTTTTTTAATCTTGTCATGGACATGCAAACTAACAAAGAATGTAATTTATTTTTAACCCTCTTCTATTTTTTTTCCCTTGAAATATTTCATACTTTTAATATTTCAAAACAAAATAATTAATCAAAACAGGTCAAAATAGGGTTACAATACAACTTATTAGAGATTGTTATAAAACAAAACAAAAAAAAATAGTTACTGAGGTTTCTAGGGTGTCTTGATGAATGTTTAGTTAAAATTAGATTTTTGGGATTCTAAAACTCAAATCTTGATTTTTCATTCACCAAAGATAATCAACAAATATACTCACTACTAGAATTAATTGTTTTACTGATGGAAATTTATGTTGGTAATGTAACGTAATTTCTAACGATAATTGTTTTCCTGACAAACACATAGACAGGAACTGTCCGTCAATACATTTGTTTGTAATTTTTTTCGTCGATGATTTCATCGACATTGAATCTACCGATGAACATTGATTGTAAATATACCCGATGAAAACATTGGCTGTAAATATAACGATGGAAAGACCGACTGTAATTTCATCAGTATATTCTATCGGTGAGGCTATCAAAATATATCATCAGTGATTTCATCATTAACATTAGTAATTTTTATGTACATCTATCATTTTCTTCATCCAGGCTCACACTTTAGTCTTTAATTATTGCTAATAATTTTTTTTAATGATTTATTAGTTTTTTTTATAAAAAAATCAGTTTATTAAGTACATGTATTAGCTTTTAATCTCTCAATTAAAAAAAACTTATTACCAAGAAACACACCCATAATTTTGACGCTTTTTTCTTTTGTGTTACAAGTTAATTTGAAATCCTTTCCATAACTGGAGTACATTGATTAATGAATAAAAAAAAACCTTTGCTAAAGTATAATTCTTGCATGCATCATAGCAACCATAACGTTAACAAGAGGGGGAAAAAGAATTATTAACGTTATCTAAGTTCATATCACAGTTTAGTTATTTGTTTTTGTTTTTTCATTTGTTTTTCATGTGTTAAAGATTATTTTCGAGATTTAAATACATTTTTGAATGGTTGGAGGAAGCTTTGGATATTGTGTTTTTAACTTAAAATTGACTAAAAATAGAGGTCTTAGATTTTTTTTTTTATTATTAACGTAGGTGTCCGGGTTTGTGTATATCTCGATTAATCTTACAAGCTACAGAATTAACGATCATGTAAATTTCAAAAAACTATTATATTAACAAACAAAAGACTCAAATTTAAAATCATAAAAAAAAAAACTCTTAGTTTAAAGTTTAAAGCTATTATCTGTTAAATAATCAAGTTATTGGGTTATTGAGGTGAGGTGTGGATGGTGATATCTCATGTAAAATTGCGATGACACCTCATCTACCAGCCTTGTAGGGCATAGCTTTCCCTACCCAATCATCCCCTCTTACGACTCCCACTCTTTTTTATCTTTTTTTTCCTCCTTTTCTATTGTCGTAATTTAATTTTTTTATCAGAATTTTTCTGAATAATACTCACTTCTTATTTTCGTTATACAAGAAATACAATAAATTATTTAAAAGGTATTCTGAATGGTGGAATTTATTATAAATATTATTAAAAACTTCCTTAAGAACTTCACAATGATATATGGATGTGTATTACTTCATAATGATAATGTTGTAATAATTTTAAAAAAGGCTATCATTTTCTAGTTGATTGAAATCTATCTCCTAGACTCTATACATGTATGGATGCAATTAGCCGGGGTGATATTGTTGACAAGTCAACATTGACTACGCGGGATTATTTTATCAATTATCTTCATTTTAATTACATTGGCATTTATAGGAATTGAAGATATGATTTCTAACATCAAGTCTTCGAAGTTAGGACAAAAAATCAAAATAGACTCATAAATTACGAAAGCAACATACGAGCACAAAAAAATGGTAGCTCTCTTCAATCTCTTATTTAATAATCTACCTATATTAAAGTTAGCATCTCAATCTTACAAAGCTATTAATTTAATAGCCAAAGGTCGTCAAAGAGTGGAGCACCAATTATAAATCATCAATCACATTTTGGTGATATTAATAATTAGGGCAAGTTTCGGCATGAAAGCGCTATATAGTTATTGTTAAACTGGTATTGAAACTTGTATGCATAAAAGATGGGAATAATTCCATGTCTTATTAAATGAGACCAAGCTCTGGCTTTATAGCCTTACAAAGCAAATAGAAAAGAGAGATTGCAGCCCACTTAAAACGTGGCAAATAAACAGGAATTGACTAATTCAAATGACAACTAATTCCTAACTTATAGGAATATTATTTGACTGACACTAAGTAAAACTGGCTGCAACGTGTGCAGCTTCTAACATTCCCTCCCTTAAGCTAATATATATCAGCTTAAACTTTTAAAATCAATGACTCCCATTCGTGCTCTAAGCTCCATAAAAGCTTCAAGCTTCAAAGGCTTTGTTAAAATGTCTGCCACTTGTTGACTGGTATCACAGTGAACCAATTTAATAACTCCATCGTGAGTTAAGTTTCGAAGAAAATGAAACCTCACATGAATGTGCTTGCTGCGTCCATGAAGAACTGGATTTTTGGAAAGCTTTATCGTCGAACTATTGTCACACCACACTGTAATACTTTGATCTTGTTTGCTGCCCATTTCTTCTAGAACTCCTTTTAGCCAAATAGCCTGACATGCACAAGCTGTTGCAGCCACATATTCAGCTTCCGTAGTTGAAAGTGTTACTATAGGTTGCTTCTTTGATGCCCAAGATACTGCTCCTCCACTAAGTGAAAATAAGTAGCCTGAAGTACTCTTACGATCATCCACATCTCCAGCATAATCGCTATCAGTAAAAGCTACAAGTTCCTCATTATCTTGCTTCTTATAGTAAATCCCAAACTCTGCTGTGCCTTTGATGTATCTCATCACTCTCTTGGCTACCTGAAGATGCATGTCTGTTGGCCGAGACATGTATCTGCTAAGTAAGCTTACAACAAACATTAAATCTGGTCTTGAAACAGTTAAATACATCAAGCTTCCCACAATTTGTTTGTAATAAGTTTCATCTACCAAAACTCCTTCTAAATCCTTGTCCAGTTTACAACCGGGGACAATTGGATTTTTCACATCATTGCTGTTTTCCATTCGAAATCTCCTTAGTATCTCTAATACATACTGTTTTTGATACACAAAGATGCCATCATCTCTTTGTAAGATTTCTAACCCGAGAAAAAACCTCATCTTCCCCAAATCTGTCATCTCAAATTCTTTCATCATAGAAGCTTTGAATTCTCCTAGCAACACATCATTATTGCTGGTATAGATAATATCATCAACATAAATGCTTACTATCAGAATATTACCTCCATTACAAATCTTTGTAAAAAGTGTCTGTTCACTGCTGCATTTCTGAAAACCTTCCTTCTGAAAATAGGTGTCGACTCGACTAAACCAAGCACGGGGTGCTTGTTTCAATCCGTATAATGCTTTTTGTAACTTGTAGACTTTATCCTCTTCTCCTTTCTTCTCATAACCCAATGGTTGCTCAACGTAGACGTCTTCAATCAACTCACCATGCAAAAATGCTGTTTTGACGTCAAGTTGATATACAATCCAGCCTCTATGCGCAGCAAGAGCAAGTATTACTCTAATTGTATCCATTCGAGCTACTGGAGCGTAAACTTCTGTAAAATCCACTCCTTGCCTCTGCGAATAACCTTTCGCTACCAATCGAGGTTTATGTTTATCAATCTCCCCAGCCTCATTGTACTTTGTTTTATACACCCATTTAACTCCAATTCTTTTTGCTCCAGTTGGCAAGCTTACTAACTTCCATGTGCTGTTGTTCTCAATGGCTGCAATTTCTGCATCCATTGCTCTTCTCCACTTCACACTCTCTACTGCTTCCTCGAAACAAGTTGGATCATTTGCGGCCATGGAAGTTACCATATAAGCTTCCATCTCCAAATCAGAAAATTCTTCTCCAGTTGTGTAATCACTCATCCATACTGGTGGTCGATGTAGTCTTCTTCCTCTGATTTCTCCAATTTCTGAATTTTCAACTTGTGTATTGCTTGATCTGTCTTCTGCAATATCTGGTTGTATATTGCTTGAAGGATTATCTCTGACTTCTGCAGCTTCTATCTCCTCTCCTTGAGCTTGTGCATTGCTTGATTCCCCTTCATTTCCATTTAGGATTAACTCCCTTGATTCTCGGTTCTGCTGGTTTTGCAGATTGTCTTCATCTTCATGTCCCTCTCTGTCAACATAATCTTCCTCCCAGTACAAATCTGCTGATACATCCTTATTATAGGTTGCATCCCAATTCCACCTTTTAGATTCTTCAAACACTACATCTCTACTAATCACTATCCTTTTTGTGATAGGATTATAGAGTCTATAAGCCTTTGATTCTTCACTTACACCAAGTAGAATGCAAGTGATACTTCTATCTTCCAGTTTGGTTCTTCTGACTTCCGGAACATGAACGTGAGCAATGCAGCCGAAAACTCGAAAAAACTCTACAGAAGGCTTCTTTCCACTCCAGGCTTCTTGCGGTGTCATTTCTTTTACTGCATTTGTAGGGCATCTGTTCAACACAAAAGTTGTCCATTTGATGGCTTCTGTCCAAAAAGCTTTCGGCATCTTTTTTTCTGACAGAATTGATCTCACCATATTGAGCATCGTTCTATTTTTTCTTTTTGCGACTCCATTCTGTTGTGGTGAGTATCCGGCTGTCAACTGTCTCTTGATTCCATTCTCCTTGCAAAATTCATTGAAATCAGCTGAATTGAACTCTCCACCTCTGTCAGTGCGCAAGCATTTGATTTGCAGACCTGTTTCCTTTTCAACATTTCTCTTGAATTCCACAAAGAAATTGAATGCATCTGCTTTGTTTGTTAAGTAATAAGTCCATGTTTTTCGGCTAAAGTCATCAATGATACAAAGTATATACCTTATACCACTGTTTGAGCATGGAGTAATGGGTCCACAAAGGTCTGCATGAACTAGCTCCAATCTTTGTTTTGCTCTCCATTCACTTTTCTTCGGGAAGGGAAATCTGTGTTGCTTACCAATGAGGCAGTCTTCACATTCAGTTCTTGCATTATCAATTTTTGGCAATCCAAGAACCATGTTCTTGCTCTGCAGGATGTTCAGATTCTGAAAACTGAGGTGACCATACCTACAATGCCAAAGTTGCGACAGATCTTCTGTTGAGGTAAGGAAGCAATCTGTCAAGGCTGCAATTGTTTTTGCCATAAGCACAAACATTCTGTTTGCTGTCATTATGGTTTCGAAGATCAACCCTCTCGTTGGATGATAGACTTTGCATTTTCCCCCATGCATCAAGATTGCTAGTCCCTTCTCTTGCCATTGACCAACACTCAAGAGATTATTCTTGAGTTCGGGTACATAGTATACCTCTGTGATTATATGTTTTACTCCATCAATACTCAAACTCACACTGCCTTTGCCTTCCACATTCATCTTTGTATTGTTTCCAAGTTTCACCAAGTGTCTGAAATTGCTTTCGAAATCTGCAAATAATCTCTTGTCTCCACACATGTGATTTGAGCAGCCTGAGTCTATGAACCAAGCCTCTGCCCTGCTGACTCCATTTGCCTCTGCTTGTGCCATCAAACTCATTTCTTCTTCATGACTGAGTTCCACCATTGAGCCCACTGCATAATTTTCTGGAGTTTTATTTTGAACATCTTCAACATGAGACATGAGAAGTAAAGCCTCATCTTCATCTATGGTTACATAGTTGGCTGCCTTTTCACCTCCTGGACATTCAAACTGATAATGTCCAAGCCTATGGCAACGAAAACATTCAATCATTGATCGATTGTATGTTGTTCGTCCTCTTCCTCTACCTCTTCCGCGAAAACCTCCTCTGTTTCCTCTTTCTCTTCCACCTTCGTATGTAACTTTAAGAGCCTGTTCCTCATCAATACTTCTTCGTTTCTGCAGCTTTGGTTCATGAACTAGCAATTCACTTCTAAGTTGATTTACTGAAAGACTTTTGATGTCTTTCGAGACTTCAATTGAACACACAACAAAATTCCATCTCTCAGGCAGTGTACGCAAGATTTTTTCTACAATCCTAGCATCTTCCATGCTTTCTCCTAGATTACTCATATTGTTGCATACTAACACTACTCTTGAAAAGTAATCAGTAATTGACTCACCAGTTTTCATCTCCAGCACTTCAAAATCCCTTCGAAGTATTTGCAATTGTGCATTTCGCACCTTCTCATCTCCTTGAAACCGTGTCTTCATAGAATCCCAGAGTTGTTTGGCCGTATTCTTCTCAGTAATGGTCTTCAAAGTTGTTCGATCAATGGCTGCGAAAAGATAATTTTTCACCTTCAAGTCATTGAGCTTTAAATCAGCCAATGTTGTTCTCTGAGCTCCGGAGAGAATTTCTCCTCTTGCTGGTTCAGTGTAGCCTGTCTCCACCAGGTGCCACCACTCTTTTGAACGAAGCAGGTTCTCCATGAGCATTGCCCAATATTCGTAATCTCCATCGAATTTGGGTATGCTTAGCATAACATCCTTCTCTGCTGCCATTTTCTTGTATTTCCTCTCACAGACTCACAATCTTACACCCAATTTGTTTTCACTCTAATTTTGCAATCACTCTCTCACACCCAATTTGTTGTCACCCGAATTTGCAATCACACTCTCACACCCAATTTTGTATTCACTCTAATTTTGCACTCACACTCACTGACTCACTTAACTCACTTGTCACTCGTGTTTGCACTCACACACACACCCAACCGAAGGGCTCTGATACCAATTGTTAAACTGGTATTGAAACTTGTATGCATAAAAGATGGGAATAATTCCATGTCTTATTAAATGAGACCAAGCTCTGGCTTTATAGCCTTACAAAGCAAATAGAAAAGAGAGATTGCAGCCCACTTAAAACGTGGCAAATAAACAGGAATTGACTAATTCAAATGACAACTAATTCCTAACTTATAGGAATATTATTTGACTGACACTAAGTAAAACTGGCTGCAACGTGTGCAGCTTCTAACAATACTCTCCTCTCAACATGTGTGTGTGTATATATATATATATATAAAAGTGAGTTGAAAATACCGAGGAAAGTGGGTTTGGTCCACCACTTATTAACCAGTAAGAAATAGATGGCTGGTGTAAGGAGAATCTACACATGGAAGAGCATTTTCGCAACGTGATATAAATGCAAGTTGCCTTCCAAGTTTAATATTATCCATGTTACTAGAAGCCATTGCTTGTTTCCAACTTTGCCACGGGCGGCCAAACTCTCCGGCCGCTGCATGTCGGTGGCAGTGCCTGGGCAGAACGCAGTATTAGTGGTGGTGGTGCTCATGTAGTTAAGCTGTAGTTTGACCTAAAGAAATTAAGGGGTGATAATTAACTAAATGAAGGGATGAATTTATCATATGGAATAGCACTGCTTCAAGAACATTTCAAATCATAGAAAATGAACCTCGTCAAAGAATGGCTTCCTACAATAAATTTACACCATTATTTGTTTCAAGTAGTGAAGGCAACTTAGTTTTTCCTTCCTACTGGAAGGTGGCTCAAAAAAACTGGGCCATGTCCCTCTCGCGTCCCAGAACTTCTTCCTGGACTTGGAAAAAACAGATCAAACATTTATGTGAATTAAGCAGCATCAGTGACCCGGCAGCTAAAATTCGCCTGAATTCCTGACGTTTTCCAGTAGCTAGGATAGTTCTTGACAAAAATTGAACCAATCCCTTCAAAAGTTCCACAGAAATGACTGGTGAGAGTAAGTTTCGTCTCCATTGTTATCATCCTCGTTATAATCAGATGGCGGCGGCGGCGGGGCAGGAGGGGTATAATAATCACCGCCCATATGGTCCAGCCCGTGATAGAGTCCAAAATCGGATGCACCCTCATTAGAATCCAACATGTTCAAAAACGACCAGTCTATTGTATCACTATCCATTTGCCCAGCCCCGCATTCAGAAGATGACGACGTGTAGTTCTCCACATGTGACGATGACTCACCTCCCATAGCAGCACTGGACGGTGCTGGCTCTTCATTAGCAAACCTGGCAGCAACTTCCTGCACCTCCTGCGGGCTGAGTGACCGCCCGCCGACAATGTCCGGTGGATTGTCTGGGAAATTGAACTTGGCGCCACTACCACGTAGGCAGTACAGGGCAGCGTCAAACGCACGCGCCGCCTTTTCAGGGGTGTCATAGGATCCTAACCAAATCCTCTCCCGGCTATTTGGTAGCCTGATTTCAGACACCCACCTACCCCATTTTCTCTTTCGAACACCCGTGTACTTGGGCTCATGGGTTCTATCAGCCTGTTGCTCGGATGACATAGAGGAAGATGACGTTCCAGGTTTTAGCATTTGCTTATGTTAGGACAATTAATCTAAAATAGTGTGCCAAGTAGTTAGCTTGATCCAAAAACTTCAAAATCGGGACCAGTTTCTTTATGGTTGAAGTGGGAGGATTGCTGGGGTGGTGCATGCTGAAAATGGCGGCTCTAATGGAGGTATATATACTGGGAGATTGGGTTTGGGAATGGGAGCTCCTCTAAATTCTAACCGTGTTGATCAGACTGAGGGGAGTCAGAGGTGGAGAGTACGAGGGAGCGCGGACTCTAGGACGCGGTAGGGCCAAAACAACAAAAATATGACGCGGGAGTAATCAGCCCCAGCCTCAGGTAGGTCAGGCAGGGTGTGATAATAGTGATATTGTTTTGTTGAACTTGTAATTATAATAATAATAATAATAATGAAAATTATTATTATTATTATTATTGTTTTTATGGGCGTGCAGATTGGAATGAAAGGAAAGGAGTGGGGTTAGGTGGTGGGCCACGGTTCACTCGCTCGCACCTTTCTCTTTCCGTGATGGCTTTGAAACTCTGTAGCTTTCCATTCATCATGAAAAAACATGTTTTTATTTAGCTTATGTTATAATAGATTGGAAGAATTCATGCTGTAATGTTTTTTTATTCTTCATTGTATTACAATTACAAAGCATTCCCTTACCAGGATGAATAATGGCAGGGGCAACGAATCTTTTTTCTAGATTTTGTTTACCCGGTTACTTATTATAAATAAATGATTTCAAACCATAAAATATAAATTTTATCATATTTAATGAAGTAATCATGTAATTGAATGATTAATATATAATTAACTAATGAAATAGTTAATTATATATATATAATCAACTATATATATATATAAAAACGAAATTGTGATTTTCATATTTTCTATAGAGTAGGTGAATACTCGTTTTATTTCTACTTTCGTGGATGCAGGGGATTTTAATCGAATTAGAGTTTCTTTTCTAACATATTTCTCCATTCATTTTTTACCATTAAAATACAAATAAAAAAATCATATTTATAATATTATGAGTTTGACCTTTCCGCAATTTACATAAAAAAAAGGAAATAATCTCCCCCGGCAGGTGCTCGTGTTCGTGTCATGATTGATCTTCTAAATTCAATGGCTGGCTTTTGTCATCCAGTGGAAAAGAAGGGAAGCTTCGGTATTGCCCCCTCTGAAGGGCCTGTCTTTTTCCATGGACAGCAGAAGGGTCACCATTTTTCTAACCTGTAATTAAAGAATCTGCAGCAATCTCCAAATAACCTTCTCGTTTGATTGAAACAGATTCAAGCTCGGTTTATATTTTCTGTGATTTTAAATATTAGGGTTACCGAATCGCTGCAGGAGACAACGCTAGCTAGCTGGGAATTCATGAAAATCTTAAGCGCCATGCCCTCTTAAATGGTAGGAGCTAGCTGTTTCTTGCATCACCAGCTTATTGCAGCATTGGTGGGCTTCACCTGACGATCTCAGCTCAAAAGACCAAGCAACCGTGCCTGCTTGACTTCGTTAGAATAATCAAAAGAAATGAAAAATAAACAGAGTAATAGTAAGTGAAAACGACAATGGAAGAATTTTATTAGAATTGAATTTGGTGGAAAATCTTGGGATTTCTAGGACACAGTGTGGTACTGATCAACGCGTTACTCTACTTGGACCTCGCCTCTGGGCACCCACCCTCCTCCCTCCTCCTCGTTTAAATAATGGGAACAGTGCTAGTAGGTGGCAACTGCTATGAGCATCCACGGTTTGATCTTTTTATGATTGTTAACATGGAAATCTATATGTTCTTTAAATTTATGGCTCATAAGATTAATCAAAATACACAATGATTTTATTACATGGTCAGAACATGTTCTCCATTTAATACAGGCATGACAGGATTAAGATTAATACCACTTCAAACCATAAACTCTCTTTAACTTTAGATTACTGTTGTTAATTCTGTTTTGTTGATACTTTGTTTTTTCAATTAGAACAAAATATTTTGGTTTTAGAGTGTTTCGGCATGTCGTTTCAGGATTGTAGTGTTTATATATATATATATTCAAAAAAAAAATTAGTTCAAATCCAAAAATAAAATTATTTAGAATTGTGCAATTTAATCTAAGAAAACACAATAAAATGATTTTTCTGAACAGAATTATGAATATGTATAATATTATGAGAATGTCATTATCAATCTCGCAAGGTCATTATATTCTCTGATTGCTCTAAAATTTTAACATAATATATATATATATATAAATATGTCAAAAGACTCCTCATAAAATTTCATCTCAATCTAATGGTTGAATTAAGAGATATGATTGATATTATAAAATTATTTATTATTTAAAAAAATATTATTTGACCGAAATAGAACGGACAAAACAAAACTGGAATGTTCGGCCGATATTTGACCAAAAATTTAGAATAAACTAGAATTTAAACCAAATTAAAAATAATATTATTTTATATCATTTTTTAACTAATACAAAATATTTCAACCATGAAATTGTCAACCTTTTGTTTTAGATAGTTAGTTGCCCTGAAATTCTGCCACTGTCAGGATCTACAAGACGGAGGGCTAAACCCCAACCCTCTTCCATGCGCCACGTTGCAAACAGTGCTGTGCTTATCATGTACTGTCATCATTTGTTTTTTAAAAAAAGAAAAATTCATACGAAACGAAACATACAGAGATGATTGAATGATTAACAAGGTTATCAAACTCGCAAGTCAACTCGCAAACTCGTACGAGTTTGCGAGTTGACTCATCAAAACTGGTTGAATCAGAAAGAAAAATCGAAACCGGTCAAACTCGGTCAAACTCGGTCAAAATCGGGTTGACTCATAAATCGGACCGAATCGGTCCGATCTTATGAGTTCAAGGGATTCTTATCTGCAGCACAAGCAAAGGCACAAGAAAGGGAGGGAGATGAGCACAAGAAACTGAAGAAAGGGAGATGAGCACAAGAAAAAAGAGGGAGATGAGCACAAGAAAGGGAGATGCTTTATCTACCTGAAGTCGTGTAAACCAGAAATGAATTAACAAATATGAAGCAAGACACTAGTATTGAATGGTCCACTGTTAACTTGTTAACTAAAGGCATAAGCAACTGGATCACATCGCTCCCTTCGAAGAAAGAAGCCTATTGTCGCACAATCTCCATCCCAGGAATAATTGAAGAGAGTTATCTCCAGTCATCAACATTGGCATAAAAAAAGTGAGCAGCGGCGGCACAAGGAAAGGGTGATGTGGGGGGGGGGGGGGGGGAAGTAAGGGAATTAGGGTTGGGGGCTTTTATAATAATAATAATAATAACCTTGTCTGGGTGTGTGTGTGTGTTATAATAATAATAATAATAATAATAATAATAATAATAATAATAATAATAATAATAATAATAATAATAATAATAATAATTAATAACTTATTGGGAAATAAGTTATATAATAATAATAATAATATAATTTTATTGTTGGATGGTTTTTTAAAAGCAATTATTTAATTATATAACTTACTCTTATTAATTATATAATTAATTGCATAATTAAAATATATATAAAATAATTGAACTTTATTTAAAATAAGATAAAAAATGGTTCTCCAAAATAGCTTTTACCATTGGAGAACACATCAATAAAAAAACCATATATACACTATTCAACAAAAAAACCTTAACTAATGAAGTTTTATGGCCATGATTATGTTATATTGTATTCGAAAATATTTTACATACGATTTTACGATTTTTCTTCTCACACGATTTTAGCTGTGATTTTACGATTTTTGTACGGACAAATTCGGGTACGATCTTACGATTTTACGATCCGATTTTTCGAAGCCCCTTCCGTTTCGTGTCAAAATCGCGATTTTGATAACCTTGATGATTAATGACGGGTAGGAATAAAAGTCAGTTAAGCATGCCCTCCAAATTACTTATTATCTAATGGAAAACGCTAATTAAAAAGGTTAAATCATCAATATATCATTGGTTTTTAAATAGTATAATTTAGTTTTTTTTTTTTTTTGTCTCAAGTGGGTATTCTAATAAAAAAAGAATTATTAATATGTCATTTTGTATTTTACAAGGAGTGAAAAAAGAGAAAGGTCTCTAATGGATGTGGCATGGTGTCAAAAAACTTGAGATCTATATTGCAGGTCTCAGGTTCAAATCAGGACATGCTCATCTTGTAAGAGTCTGGGACAGCCGGAGTTTTAATCGCTTAACCCGGGCCGGCAAAGAGTGCCTTAAAAGGGATGAGATTTCCTCGAATAAAAAAAAAACAGAGTTTAAAGGTAAAAAAGTTAAAATCTTCCTTCTATTTTATAGCTTTCCTTAAAAAAAATATAGAGATGACTTTTATATACAAGTTAGAGGGTTTAAATGCCTATTGATGATTTTAAAAACCAATGATATATTCACCTTGTAAGAGTCTAGGACAGCCAGAGTTTTAATTACTTAATCCGGGCCGGCAAAGAGTGCCTAAAAAGGAATGAGGTTTTCTCGAATAAAAAAGAAGAAGAGAGTTTAAGGGGGGGGAAAGTTAAAGTCTTCCTTCTATTTTATAGCTTTCCTTACAAAAATATATAGAGATGACTTTTATATACAAGCTAGAGGGTTTAAATGCATGTCGATGATTTTAAAAACCAATGATATACTGATGATTTAACCTTTTTAATTAGCATTTTACATTAGATAATTATCTTATTTTAAAATATTAATTTAGAGCATTAAAAAACTATTAAGAAAATATAAAAGTTACATTAGAAAAATGTAGAGCTGACATTATAACAAAGTTCTGGCTTCACTCTTGCCTTTTAAAAAATGGTCAAACAAAGACTATTTGTAAATGTGGTTTAGGTTGTTTTTGAAAGTGTTTTTTATTTAGAAATGCATTAAAATGATTTTTTTTATTTTTTAAAAATCATTTTTTACATCAACACATAAAAATAATCTAAAAATAGAAAAAAAAAATTAATTTAAAGTAAAAAATACAAATAAATTTTTATTATTTTTTTCAAAAGCACTTTTGAAACGTAGTGCCAAACAAGATAATAGTCTTTATACTAAAGCATGACACACTTGATGTAATATCCCTAAATCTTGTTTTATTATATTTTCAATAAAATATACTTTTATTATTTAAAATACAATATTATATATATATATATATAGTTATACAAAAAAATAGCCAAGTTTTATTTATATTTTTTATACCAAGTTATCGACTCAATTAATTTTCACAACCTACAAAAACATTTTCACCATATTCTTATCATTGAGGACTTCTATATTTATTTATCATCATCAACACAAGAATAAGCTGTTATTTTTCTTTAATATTTACTCAAGAAAATCAATTATTATAATAATCTAAAATATTTCAATCAATAGGACAATTAACTTAGTTATCATATAAAACCACCATATATTCATATCAATGCAAATTGAACTTAAAACCTAGTCTACATGATTGCAGTTATATATGTTAAAAAAAACTAATTAAGATACATCATCTTTATTCTATTTATATTAATACACTAATGGGTTAAAAAATTATATTACAAAACAAAATATGCATTGGTTTCATAAAATCATAAATGTGATATCTACTACTAGTCACGACGCTATGAAATACCTGAAATTTATATAATACTCAACATAATTAATTTATACACAAATAATATTTATCATTATTGCTTTTATATGTAATTATTCCCTAATCATACAATTCACATTATTTAAGAGCATAATATATTCTTTTGTCAAACCGATACTTGTTCCAATTCTAAATTATGAACTTCTTTAATTTCCTTTTATTCAGGGCATTAGTTTCAATAATCTTATGGACTAGTTTATCTCATTTTTTCATCAATTAGGAAATTATTTCATTTATGAGGGAGCAAAACTCTTTGTCTGGCCATTAACTAGAGAATTAATATTTTTATATGTCAATTAACTAGGGCATTAGTCCCATTAATCAAGGTTCCTAGCTTTTTCATCACCCGTTAAAAGAAACTAGTTCATAGTTTCTATAATCTTATGGACTAGTTTGTCTCATTTTTTTATTAATTAGGAAATTATTTCATTTATCAGGGAACAAAAATCTTTGTCTTCCCATTAACCAGAGAATCAATATCTTTATCCGTCAATTAACTAGGGCATTAGTCCCATTAATCAAGGTTCCTAGTTTTTTTGCCACCCATTAATGAAGAAACTAGTCCTATTTACCAAGCTAACTAGTTTTTTCAAAAAATTATAGTTTATCAAACAAGGTTACATTATATTTAATGAATAATGGCAAACATTGTTAAATAATGATATTGTCTTAGAGTACCAAACATCTACCTGAAGTTTAAAGGTATGAATTGATCCCGTGTTGTCGGGTGAGTCCTGCGATCTCTCCTGTACAAACAAGAATAATTTCATTTTTCAAATCATTGTTTAGGCTAAATCTTGCTCAAATCCCTTTAAGTTTGTTGTATTTTCTCTCATTTGTTTATGGTGAAAAGGCATGAAAATCCTCCCCCTTTTTATGCTTTTGTTGTCGACTATTTGAGAGATTTTTTGGGGTTTTTTATAGTCAAAACTTTAGGTAATTACACATTGACCCCATTAGCTTAGTTATTTTATTTATGTTTCCATCTTTTCTCTTTTATATCAATTTGTGTTGTATATTTTTTTTCTTCTAATTTTATCCATTGTCATTTAACTCTATATCTTTGATTTAATTTAATTCATTCCATTTCTAAGTTAATATTTTAAAACTTAAAAAATTCTAATTGAAGTTTTATATTCTCCATTTTTAAAAATCAAAATTTTATCCTTAAAATTTAAACATCATACTTAAGCCTAAAAACAATTGGGATGTTTTCTTCTCATCTCTAATTCTCTTTCTCAAGTTTTTTTCTCTCGAGTTTGAGAGCTTCTCCACAATACCTTTATTACGAGTGTCATTTTATTTTCAAGTTTCTTTTTACTTTAATCTAACATCTTTATTGATTTCTCTTCTAGAGTTAGTTTTCACTTGATATCTAAAGGAAGTTGAGGTAGCCCTCAGGAAGGATCTACTTTGACCTCACGACTTGTGAATTCATGATTTGGATCATTAACTCCACAAAATTTAAGTTTCTTAGGCTAATATTTTTAATTACATGGTTACAAGAATCAACTCATTGCATATATATTTTTTCATACTTTAATTATTGTATGAAAACAAATTAAAATAAATAATGAGATCTGAATCCTAATTATCCAAAATTGTCAAGAAAAAAATGAAAAAAAATCCAAGAAAACGGGTTTGTTTAATTATTTTTATCCTTTTAAATTGTTGACAACATTTTTTTATCCACTCTTTTTTTTTTCTTCAAAAATATCAAACATGTTAACTGCGGTTTAGATTTTAGCCATATATATCAAACGTGTTCATTACATGGTGGTCGGAAAGTTGGGAAACCGACACTTAGATGTTTTTTAATTGTAATTTAATAATTCGAAGAAGACCTTTAAAGTTAAAGTGCTTGTTTGTTATTTTTATTTTTTTTAATCGGGCGGGAGGGGACCGCTCCAACAGTCCAACTAGTCATATCCACGCCCATTCTGAATTCGGACAGTTACTGTAATATAATTTTTTTTAAAATTATTTTTGATATAGTATTTTAAAATATATAAAAACATTAAATTTTTTTAATTTAAAATAAAAAAATAAAATTTAATTTTTTTCTTAAAACACTTTTAAAACATATATCAAACATATTCTAAAATTACATTCCTGATTTTGGCATTGATGATATCAATCCTAGTTGAAATTCCCAGATCCAACCCAAGTGAATAAAAACACTATTTGAATTGAAAATTCTTCTTATTATTTTTTTTAAGAAATCAGGAATTATGTTATTTGTTTTTATTACTTAATTAAGACGATGGCTTGCCACGAGCCTCCTAACCTCAAACATGGACAAAAACATTTGTTTATTTACAAAGACAACGCTAATAGTTTTATTATATTAAAAATTTAGAAATATTGGTCCAATATGCTTTTTAGTTTTAGCCAGTCCTAAGAAGTTTAATAAACTGATTATTAAATCTAAATTTATGTACATATATTATTATTTTAGAATGAAACCGTAATTTAGAATGAATCGTGATTTTCATAGACCCTAATTTTTGGTATTTTAGAATGAAACCGTAAGCTTGCAACTGTAACCACGAAGACAAAAAAATAAATAAAAGTAATTAAGTGTTTCAAAATTTAATTTATTCATGCGATGTATACACCCAAAAAACACGAGATCAAGATGGAAAGGAATAAAGAGATGTCCAAAAAAAACACCGATACCTCTCTGACAATTCACCCCCCACAGCTGCTCACAACTTGGCAACCAAATCCCTATGAAATCTTGAATGTACACCAAGTATAATGCAATGACAGTGATTTGTGAAGATGAAAGGACGAAGATAGGGGCTGTACCTGTCGTGGCAGCAGTGGCTTGGTGGTCTTGGCTCCCAAAAAGATGAACTTTAATTATCCTCTGAAGTTGAATTCTAGGGATAGTTCCAGCATTGAACAAATCACAAGGACAAAATCAAAAGCCACTGGTCCCGGAAAGTGGCGAGCTTGGTTCGGTTTCTTTCGGTCCTTTAACAGCCATGGCCCATGGACCTTTTTTAAAACATTTGCCATGGCATGGTATGCTTTGGGTTGGGAGGGCTTATTTTAAAAAATGTTTTCTAGTTAGGATAATTTATGGTCGTGTGATCTGATCGAAACGCGGGTGTTTGGTCTCTCCTGGTTATCTCGTCTCTTTCCTTGCAACAAATCAACAATTTTTTTTGGCTGCTTTTCCAGTCAAGAACCTGTTCTCAGATTGACATTTATACAAACACTCTAGGAACATAACTCTTTCTTTTTCATTAATTTACGTTCTTTACATTTTCACACCTCTCACAGTTCTCTTAACCTTACTCAAGGCAAGATTGCGATCTTTTCTCTCATTTCACTAGTCGCAATACATTTTGCAGAACTTAGAAACTCACTATACATTAAATAATGGTTACGCAAATCGTTAGAATCTCATTTCTGAGCTATACGTTTAATGGGCCGCAGGTGTTTGCTTATTTGCCTGTGAGAAGAAAATGGCAAAGAGAAACTTTGTTGGGTTGGTTGCAGAATAGATTGATGACTACAAGTAAGCGAGTGCAGGATAGAAGCACCACAAAAAGGGTGCAGGATCTTGAAATAGTGACAGAGAAATGGAAAATAGTATCAAAAGTGAAGGCAGTGATGGAGATTTTAAATGAGGAGCCAGAGATGATAGTCCCAGTTAGGAACCTTGAACGACACAGGATTAAAATCAATCTGCCCAAACCCCACAAAATTTCTGACTTCCTTCGAAAATCGCCAAAACTTTTTGAACTGTACAAGGATCAAAGGGGACTGCTATGGTGCGGAATGACAAAAGAAGCTGAGGATTTAGTGGAAGAAGAGGGAAGATTAATCGAGGAGAGTTCGGACAAAGTCGCGGAATATGTGACGAGATGCTTAATGATGTCTGCTGATAGGAGGCTTCGGTTGGATAAGATAGCAAATTTTAGGAGAGATTTTGGTTTGCCTGTTGATTTTAGGGATAAATGGGTGCATCGGTATCCAGAACTGTTTAAGGTTGTTGATGTAGTTAATGAAGTAAGTTATTTGGAGCTTGTGTCTTGGAATCCTGAATGGGCTATCACAGAGTTAGAGAAGAGAGTATTAGGGGTGAATGGAAGCAGCAATCATCAGCCGGGAATGCTTTCATTGTCATTTCCTTTGAGATTTCCTTCTAATTACAAGAAGGTGTACAGGCATCGAGAGAAAATCGACCATTTTCAGAAAAGGTCTTATCTTTCACCATATGCAGATGCCAAGGGACTCACTGCTGGGTCGTTAGAATTTGACAAGAGGGCTGTTGCCATTATGCACGAGTTGCTTAGCTTTACCCTCGAGAAGAGATTGGTGACTGATCACCTTACGCATTTTCGGCGAGAATTTGTGATGCCACAGAAGTTGATGAGACTTCTTTTGAAGCACATGGGGATTTTCTATGTGTCTGAAAGGGGGAAGAGATTTAGCGTGTTTTTGACTGAAGCTTATGAAGGTCAAGAACTGATTAATAAATGCCCTCTTGTTGATTGGAGGGAAAAACTCCTGAGTCTTGTTGGTTACAGAGAGAAGAAGAAGAAGATTTTAACATTCGGTGATTTATCGGACTTGGAGGATAGTGGTTTGATTGAGAGTAGTTCTGAACACGAAAATATAAGTATGCATTTGGGGCATGAGGACACGATGGCCGGTGTGGAAGATGATTTACTTGCAGGCAATGATGAGATGAATATTGGAGAAATTGGCCTCGCAAACTGGAACAGTGAAAAGTCTTGAGGTCATAAATTTAAACATTCGTAGGTTTTTTGTTCACTTAATTCGACTCTGAGTCCTTATGTGTTCAGTGATGGAGTTCGTTTTTCTTCCATAGCTTATGAATTCAAAGCAGAGAGCTCTTCTTGGCATTTTAATCCGGAAATTGCATACTGCCTCTGATCACAAGTCAGATTCACCATCATTGCATTTTGAAAGAGACAACAGAAACTCTACATCTGAAAAAAGAAAAAAAAGGGAAGCGATTGGCCACATGAATGCCTTATATCAGATCATCAAAACTTGTCAGAAACAGGGGTAGTGACTACAAATTGCAGAATTTGTTTTGCTATTTTTTCTGACGATTGATGTGCTGGCCTCTGATATCATGCCATATAGACTGATCCACTACCACAGTATAATACAACGTTCAATCACTTCCCAGTCTGCTTTTGCCCGTGGTGCCATGTTTCTTAACGCAGGCACGTGGAAGCAAAGTGTGGTTGATGAGCTCTGATGCTTTACTGTATGAAGGGTGTGTTTGGTAGTATGTTTTAAAAGTATTTAATTTTTATTTTAAATTAAAATTTTGATATTTTGATATGGTTTTGATTTCATAATATTAAAAATAATACAAAAAATACTATAAAATTCAATCTCTACTAACATGCAACTGTACGGGGAAAGAGAGACCAGTTACTGCTTGCTGACATATTATCTGTGGACAGGAACAGTTACACTAATGATAGAATCGACTGCAAGCTAACATGAGGTAACGAATTCTTGCCAACTGTTACTGAGAATTGTGGTGTGATTACATATAACTTGTGATTTAATCCACAAAATACATTTAATATGAGATAGAGACGTATACAAAAAAAGAATCCTTGGCACCTGTAGGAACAAAAAGACCGTCCTAGGAAATTAGGGGTCAGACTTCAGAGTTGATCTGCAACTTTTGGGATCTGTATATGATCATCGTGCCAAGATAAAACAAAAGATCCACAATTCTGACTGAGTTGGGACCTGTTTTAGAAATTGAACCGTGGTTTGTCAGCAAGTCTTTCTCTGCTGTAGCTTGCCTTTTAACCCCATAACCATGCATCAAGAATCACAACTTTGAGCTCCATGTTGAGATGTTGAGGTTCCAATTATATTATCCAATAACAGCCTCTCCTCTTTATTTGTTTGTGTTGGAATGAATCTGCATCGAGACAAAGAAACCGAAAAAATCAATCAGCTAAAGGGGTAAAAAACACTGAATCATAAATATCACATGCTAAATCCATCAAGAAATTCACTAAGTAGTTTACAAGAAGGATCGATCCACAAACAATATGGAGGTAGGTGTTTCTGATGGTCTTCCTTCTACTTCATTACAAACTACTCTGAAAGCCTGTAACTTCAATCTGGAGCTTGAAATTTCTATAGTAAGTTTTCATTCAAACATATTTGTTGTGCATAGAAATATATATATAAGCTACAGTGCATCTTCTCTGTTTTCTGTTGCTGATATAAATAAAAAAGATAAACCAGGAGCAGCGTCGCGGACTTTTCATCCAGTTCGTGAGAGGGAGATATCGAAAGTCATGGCCGGCGCCGGAGCCACACGAGCCAGAGAGTTAGCTACACAAAACACCAGAAAGGATGGCAGTGCCAGTGCCTGCTTATGATATCATCATCAATGAGGGAAGAAGATACCTTTCCTAATTTTGAAAAAAGATGCTGTTTCATCATCAATGATCATGAAAGTGGAAGTTTTCTTAAGGCGGCCAACTGTTCCTTCCGTTAACAAGAATTTTCTGGATATTGCGGAAGCTTTTCTCATATCGTCCACAGCTTCAGTTGGATAGAAGTGCCCATCAGAACGACGACGTTGAAAAGCTGGGGAACATGGCATTCAAGTGGGGTAGTTTCGATCCAACTGCCCAGGCTTGATATGAGACTAGGAGACGATACAGAGCTGTGCATTAATATTTGCTTTCACCATCTCAGGACAGCTTGAAGGTCATCGTCAGAATGAAAACATAACAAATAATCAATGCACATATAAACAATCAGCTTGTCCTTATTTATTCAATCCAACGGCCTATAAACTTTTTCCTAAAAAAGAGATTATATTTTTGAGTAAAATTACTCTATTTATTCCATTTTTGTTTTTCAAGTAAAATTTTCTATTTTTTGAGAGATCTTGAAGAAAATACTTGAAAAACAATCGGGATTTTATTATTAGTCCAATTTTCAAACCAATAGGAGAAATTAAAATTGTTCTAGCACTGGATCAATTAGTAGCAACATCAATCAAATTGAATTGTGTTGGCTCGGTTTTCCAATTTAAAAACAAATATCTCATAACTTTAAATTAATATTGAGAGTTTGGCTTAAATGGTTCTCTGACTATTCTGATATTATCAAGATTACAAAAGTAAGATTACGATGCTCAACGGTCTGGATGTGATTGGGGTGCACATTAGGAGTCGAGACAGCAAAGTCTGTGGATTTTATACAAGAAAAAAGAATAAGATAGGTCCTAAACTATCCAATTCAGTCAACATTACAATTATGAAGCCCCGCTGCCAACAATCACATGAAGTGGATAGATAAAATATGTGATGAACCTGAATTATCGGGGGCTAAATTTTAAGTGAATTTAATTGAATTTGAATAGATATTGTGTAATTTGAAAGTAGAGGGATAAAAGATGAGCTTAATTATAAGGATTGAGGATCAAATTGAAAAAAATAAAAGAATAATTATTAATTTATGCGGGGGTATTTTTGTCTATAAAGTATTTTCATGAACAATAAAATAAAATAAAAATACTCTCTCAGAGTAAGAAAATAAATTTTGTATAGGTATATAAGTATTTTGAGTTTTTTTAATATATATTTGAGTTACAAATGTGTCTCTCGATCCCATAAATATGCATTGGGGTCAAGAAGATTAGATTCTTTTGGCTTTTTTTTTTTTTTTTAATTATTTGTTTGCATGGGGTAGTGTCATAATTTATAATTAAAATGATATTTTTTTGGAAAAAAATCAAACATGTAAAGTGGGAGACACTACGTCTTTTGAGTGGTGAGTGTAGTGTCTTTTAGTCCTTATATTTTTGGTTTATCATAGGTTATTTTTTCTTTCTTCATTTCTCTCCCCTAACCTAATAAATACATTATGGTACTTAGTGTTATTGGTATTTCAGATTCAATCATTTTTGTTTTGATTTGTATATTTTTATCATTTTCCCTTTTGTTAAAGTTTTATGTGTTTTCAATTTAATTCTTGGTTTCTAATTTGTATATATAATTATTTTCAATTTGATCCTTTGGTTTTAATTTCTTATTTTTTCCCTATTTATTTTTGACAATGTTTTTATGGCTTTCTATTTTATTCTTCAAATCAAGTTTATGACTTTGGTTTTTTCAATGGTAATATTAGTGATTTCAGTTTGGTTCCTTTTCTTTTGATTTTTTATTGTTTTTCATAGCTTTTTTTTTTTTTTAATCAAAGTTCATATTGTTTTCAATTATGTCCTTCAAACCAAATTTTTGATTATTACAACTAAAAACTAGAAAGCATATATGTCAACGAAAATAGCTGAATGAAATTAAGGACAACTAAAAGAAATTAAGGACAACTTTTTTTTGTTACTTTAAAGTAGCTGCTTCAGGTGAAACAGCTGGGAAAAACAAGAACCATGTGATTTGGGGCCCGCATTGATAAAAACATGCCACCGTGGAGCAGACCCAATTCCCAGCAACCTCTTCCGTTGCGGAGTGTTCACATGACTGTCTTAAGAACCGATCCATTGAAGTGGGATTGGCATGTAGTCCAGGCGCTAGCGGTCAACGAAAATAAATAAATTAAATCAGTACGATTCCTGGAAAACCCAGTTTATTATTTAAAAAAAATAAAATAAATTAACTAGAGTCAACCAACTTGATTTGTGAACTCTTTATTTCGTACTGATTAAAAAAATAGGGTTTGGGTTTATTTCTCAAGTTTATAAGAAAAAAAATAGGGATCAAATTAAAAAAAATATAAGAATGAAATTCAAAGAAAACCCCAATTTCACAAATTATTTCTTATAAAATAAATAGTAATCAAAAGAAAGAAAAAAATTGACACTTAAAAAAGTTGAAAGATGATGAAATTAAAAGAAATCTCATTTGATAAATTATTTTAAATAAAATAAATAACAATCAAAAGAATATGAATCAAACTTGATAGATAAAAAAAAAACTTAAATTAAGAGAAGGATGCCAAAAAGAATAGCAATAAAAAATTGAGAATCAAATAAAATATAATCACTACATAACAATATATTTTTCAATTTTCAAAAAGGGTTTCTTTCTCAAAATAAATGGAAAACATTTTCCTGAAACCAAGCCAATATTTCATAAAAATAAATTTGAAAGTATTTTTCATTAACAATCATCCTAAGAATAAATTAATAAATAAATAAAATATTTTCATAAAACTACTGTACGTTGCGTAAGCATCTTTAAACATAATTCTAACGCCCAACCAAAAGAAATGAAAGCATTAACGTTCTTGTTGACCAATTAAATAGCTGCGTATGCTGATAGTTTCATTTAACAAGATATGTATGAGAGGGTAGCATGTAGCTTCCTCCCTCTGCAATTTGCCATGGGACTACCGAACCTAAGTTATGCTCTTTGCCATGGGACTGCCGAAGCTAAGTTAATACATTGGCCGAGCAAGCTAGCCGGCCTGTGAGCATTTATATCGGTGCAGATAGCAGCTAGGTGCCATCGACAATCCTTGGAAGACATTAATGCTATTAACAAATTATATTTAGACTTGCGCACGGACTTTTCCTCTTCAGTATGTGGTAGATAAACGATTAACGAGTAGGATTAAATCTTTTTATTATTATTATTATAGAAACATATTTAGATATTATTATTGTTTTTTTCTTTTTATTATGATGGACCCGACTGAAAAAAATAAATGCATGTCTAAAAAAGCTAAGACAAACTATTGTCAAGAAAAGTCAAATAAAAAATTCAAAAAGAGGGAGAAAATTGGGGGATCAAGAAGGAAATTTACAAAGGATAGAGTGTTTATCAATAAGAAATTGTGAAAGGATAAAAAGGAGCGCAACAAGACAGGGATAAACTCATTAAAACTATTCGTTGAGATGGTGGATTCACCTCGGTGAAATGAAAAAAGAGGGTGGATGTCACAGGGACAATTTTTCATAATTTTTTTTCTTTTTGGCAAGCAGTTTTTTTTATAATGTTATTGTATTCTTTTAATTCAGTACACTTATTGTTTTTTATTTATTATATAATTAAATTAAACCAGCTTATTGGGCCTGATATAATTAATTTATAACTGAAGCCACAAGATTTTTATTTATTTATTTATTTTCAAATTTAAAATATACTTGCAGTACGTGAACATATTTTTTGGATTTCTCTCTCCCTCTTTTACATGGGAGTATGTAGTGTACCGTTTTCGTTATGGGCAATTTCGACGGCTGTAAGCTCACATTGTGGTTAAAGAAAAAACAAAAAAGTTGACATCAGAGGCGATGAATCAGATCCAGCTGGTGCATGAATAACCAGAGTAGTCTGGTTAGGGACTCTCCTCGAGTCTCAACTACTTCCTTAATTTATATATGTTCTATCACAGGAAAACGAAGCAAAACTGTGAGGCCACCCTCTCTTTATATGGTAATGATGAAAAACCGAAGTAAAATTTTATAGTTTGAACTTTGTAATCTGATCCCCGTTTTATTTAATGAAGAATTTAAGACAGTCGATGGTACTTCAACTACGCATTTACTGAAGTTGTTGTGAACATTAACTTTCCTCACCCACCACGCCCCCTCTCGCTAGCATTATCAATGCCGATCCCATGCAGACTTGTATAAGAACACATAACTTGCACAAACCATTTTCATCAGGAATCAAGACTTAATTAGATTCTTAAGAAAATGGCTACTGAAAAAGATCTCTTATCCACAGAGATTGTGAGCAATGGGATCGAGTCTTCTGGGCCCAATGCTGGCTCACTGACATTTTCAGTTAGGGTTAGGAAAAGGTTGCCTGACTTTCTGCAGTCGGTGAATCTGAAGTATGTCAAGCTGGGTTACCATTACCTTATCAACCATGCCATCTATTTGGTTACCATACCTGTTTTGGTCGTCGTGTTTAGTGCTGAGTTGGGGAGCCTCAGCAAGGAAGAGTTGTGGAAGAAACTCTGGGAAGATGCTCGCTATGATCTTGCCACCGTGCTCGCTTCCTTTGCTGTTCTTGTGTTCACAGTTTCTGTCCACTTTATGTCACGCCCCAGGTCTATTTATCTCATTGATTTTGCATGTTATCGTCCCGATGATGATCTCAAGGTAATAATTCTTTCTATTTTTTCTCAGGATGTGAAATTATATGTCAACTTGTGGGAAATAATTAGTTTGAATATCAAATCTGATTTATATATATATATATATATATATTATATATAGGGTGAAAATTAAGATGGGGAAAATCACCCATGTTCCGTAATTGAAGAATCAACTAGTTTTGTAATGAAAATAAAAGGAAAAAATAGTTGATGTTTACATGGGGAATCGACAATTATTTGAAGGTTTTTTTTTTAGCATTTACCAATGGTTGAGTTCATGGTTTTGATTCAAATATGATAGATCCATCCCTCTATTACGAAGTCTAATAATGACAACTAAATAATTCCATTGCAGGTGACGAAGGACCAGTTCATCGAGCAAGCTAGGAAATCAGGCAAGTTTGACGAGGCAAGCCTGGAATTCCAGAAAAGAATTCTGAAATCATCAGGCTTGGGAGACGAGACCTATATTCCAAAAGCCATAATGTCGCACGAGAACTGTGCGACCATGAAGGAAGGTCGTTTCGAAGCCTCGACAGTAATGTTCGGCGCACTTGACGAGCTCTTCGAGAAAACCAGGGTCCGTCCCAAAGATGTTGGGATCCTGGTGGTGAACTGCAGCATTTTTAACCCAACCCCGTCGCTCTCGGCCATGATAATCAACCACTACAAGATGAGGGGTAACATTTTAAGCTTTAATCTTGGCGGCATGGGCTGCAGTGCTGGGATTATAGCGGTGGATTTAGCCCGTGATATGCTACAAGCTAACCCGAATAATTATGCTGTGGTGGTTAGTACTGAGATGGTGGGCTATAATTGGTATCCAGGCCGAGACCGCTCTATGCTTCTTCCTAATTGCTTTTTCAGGATGGGTTGCTCCGCCGTACTCTTGTCTAACCGCCGCCGAGACTTTCGCCATGCCAAGTACCGCCTCGAACATTTAGTCCGGACCCATAAAGGAGCTGATGATCGTAGTTTCAGGTTTGCTTGTTTGGCCCCTTTTAGTTAAATTAATTGCCTTTAGGATAAAGGAGCAATCCTAACTCTTAGATAAAACTACGTGGTGGGATTGGTCACAGAAACTTAAACGAGTAGTATTTATACGCTCATCTAATCTTATCAATTTTTAGGAGTCAATTGATAATAAATATATAGATGAGGGACTGAATTATATTTTTCTATAATAATCATAAGCTTCCCAATTTTCTCTTCAGATGAGGAAAAAAAAAAGAAAATAGAGAGACTAATCATGGATCAAATCACTTTTCCTCTCTGAAAAAAAGATGTCCATTAATTCCTTGCCATAGCTTCACGCACTTCCCTCCTCCTAATTAACGTGCTGGTCTATTTTTATGATCTTTGCCACACAACATCACCAGGTGTATTTACCAAGATGAAGATGAACAGAAATTCAAGGGGCTAAAAGTCAGCAAAGATCTCGTGGAAATAGGAGGCGAAGCCCTTAAAACCAACATCACCACGCTAGGCCCTCTCGTGCTGCCCTTCTCAGAGCAGCTCCTCTTCTTCACCACGCTGATTTGGAGGCACTTATTTGGAAACAACAAGGGATCCCCATCATCCTCACGCGCAAAGCCTTACATTCCAGACTACAAGCTTGCATTTGAGCATTTCTGTGTCCACGCATCCAGCAAGACTGTGCTCGATGAGCTCCAAAGGAATCTTGGACTGAGCGAAAAGAACCTGGAGGCATCGAGAATGACTCTGCACAGGTTTGGCAACACCTCTAGTAGCAGTATTTGGTACGAGCTGGCTTACATGGAAGCTAAGGAAAGGGTGAAGAGAGGCGACAGGGTCTGGCAAATCGCTTTTGGGTCTGGGTTCAAGTGCAACAGCGTGGTTTGGAGGTCCATGAGGCGCGTGAGAAAGCCTTCTCGGAACAATCCTTGGCTTGACTCCATTGACAGATACCCTGTGCTTCTGTAAGCTATGGAGAATCAATGTACGCTGTGGATACCTGTATGATCAATGCTGGACTCGCACAAAGTGGGACAACATTGCGCATTTCTGGCATCCCTATGGTTTGGTAGCTCTTTTTATTGATCTGAAAGTTGGTGAATTTTAAGTCTCTGGTCTACAGTATATGATATTATTCAAGTATGTTCTTGAAGCTCTAGATTCAAGTCAAAACAGAAGTTCCGGTAGAGGTGTCACTAGCTAAGAAGCAGAAGCACAGTCTATTCGGAGCTTTGATTGCAAGTTGTGAAATAATTTTAGCACAATCTCTCTATTTAATCTGATCAGTCTCAGAAAAAAATTACTACTATTATTTGCCAGGATCAGTACCTCCATTCTTTTATATTTGATCCAGCCTGCATAATTAACTTTTTAGGAACTCGTTAAAATACAAGCATTAGCTCCTCACTTGACGACTCCAAATGTTTCTTGTACTAATTTCTAGCGCTGCATGCATACAAGTTTCACCACCTCCATGACTAAGGGATTCAATATGATAGAAATCAGGAAAGAATTGAGTTCGAAATTAAATTAAGGATGTAAATGTGACAACCGTATTCGATCTATTCATGTAACCAGCAAACTTGGCCAACTCTTCTCTAGAACAAACTGGAAAACAAACACGAAAGATTTGATTTCTTATGATCTGATGAATGTACAAGTGCTTGCTTGAGCTTGAGGACGAGCATGCATTTGTTTTGTATATATGCGCATACCAGTCGCCAAAAGGTTAATTAGACGTTCTGCAAAGTGTATATATATATTCTAAGGACAGAATATTATTTTTTGCATACCAATTAGGTCATCGTTAATTTTTGTTCTACAGAATCCATTAGCTTCGACAAGAGTAATGATTAATTTACAATAGAGAACTGCAGCGAGTTTGAATGATGTATAGATAAAGGGAACTGGGATAAATTTACGATAAGAGTTTGGTTTGGTTCGTATGTAGGCATGTTCACCAATATTTTCTTTTTCCCTCTACTTCTCTTCTCATGTGAGTATACACACAAAAGAAAAGGTTAAAAGTTTTGCTCCAAAACTCCTAATGCATACAATCTTAGAGAATGCGAAAATCCAAAACCCTAATGAGTACAAAATAATATATATGTTTGCATCTATTGGCCAATGTTCATTATCGGTTCCTATATCGTACCAATTAAGGGCCAACACAAGAAGCTAGCTAGGTAAGCTTTAGCCATTGTTAAAATCCCATCTTCTTGCCAATTCCCACTTCTTTCATTTCATCTCAAGATCATGGAAGAACCATGAATTCTCAAAGGCAGCTGAGATCTCTAGATGCACAAACCATGATGTCAGCAAGATGGTAGTGCCACAGATTTCCAGGCTTGTACCATCTGACTAACCAAAGTTATTTAACCTTCTATGATTTAAATTCAAATTCACAGAAAAAAAAAAAATTAGAGGGAGGTAATTTCAGATCAAGGGTGCTCAAAACAAACCGTACATCAAACAAAATAAGCAAATAATTTTTTTCAATTTTATGAACGTGGATAAAGGAAAGATGAAAACAAGAGAGGATACAACATGCATTGTTTTGATTTTAACATGATCAAGGGAAAGTAAGAATTGACGGTATGCATACTCACCAGACAGCAGATTTCTGTAGCTCACCATACTCAAAGTAGACATATTTTGAAAGAAAACAAGAAAGTGTAAGGAAATCACTATATCATGTGATACAGTCAGAGTCAAGCTTCCCAAGCTACCGAAACAAAACTCTATTTTGATACGTAAAATTTGAAGCTTAAACAGAAACAGGTCAGAATCCATTTTCTTTTTTATATTTTACAGTACTTGAATTGTACAAAGATGATGATTTGTCAAAGCACCGTGGTTAAGGAGCAATTTGCTTCATCTTTGACTGAATCATCCCCCGAGTCTATCAGGTTTTTGGTTCATTCAATGGTTATATCAAGTCAAGCAATCTCCAAGGTCTCACAAAGTGCAAAGTTACTGGATGAAGTCGACAACCATTAGCAGCTTGTGCTACCCACAACTCACCCTTTAATTAATTTGCCCTTCAAAATAGAAATAACGGCAGAAACATCAGCAGGTGAAGCACCGCAAGGAGACAAAATGTAGCTACTGGAAGAGCTACTGCTGCGACTAGTTGTTTCAGGACTGGACGAAACAAACAGAGCTAACTCTAGAGATGGAGGGTATGGAGACTGCGAAGTATCATCTTGTTACTTCCGAGAGCCCCTATTTTGGTCCCTAAACATGATAGATTGTTACTATTTTGCCACTACATGAACCAATGATAAAACTAAAGGGGTCGTCTGGGTATATTTATCTTGTCCAGGGATCAAAATGGATTGTTTTCAACAAAAGAAACACAGAGAATTAATAAAAAGTAAAAGGAATAAAAGATAAAGAATAGGTAATAAATAAAGAATGGACTGATAAGTTGTTTGGAATTACCATCCACTTAATTGTCTCTTTTTGTTTATTATCTTTTATTTGTTCCACAAATCATTACTTTTAAAATTAAATATTAATATTATTAAGATGTTGGCTCTAATAATTTTACCAGCTGCTAGACTATGTGGGTGTTTGGCTCTACAGTGACTTCTACGATTGAGGTTCACCGCAGAGCCTACCTATTTGGTAAGAGGTGTACCACAGTTTAAAAAAACTATGGGACCCACCCAAAACTGAGGTCTAACCTTAGTTTTGAAAAAGAATCCCTCGGAAGCTTTTCACTGACATAAAACTATGGTTTCACCTCAGTTTTTATAATTCTATTTCCCCGCCTACAGATAGAAAACCAAGCTTACTTGCATCCTCATGGTGCTCAGCAGAAGCACAGGCAACAACAGAAGCACCGACAATTCCCTCTCTTTCCTATAGTCAACCAACGGTCTTTCTCTCTAAAGTAATAGGCAGCTCCATCTCTCTCCTCCAGCAGCAGTTCCTGGAGAGCACCACCATCAGCAACTTCTCCTCCATGCCATAAGCTCCGTCGTGACCTCCAACAGCAGTAAGCCCTAGTGGAAGCGGCAGCGACGACAATAGCAGCAGCAACAACCTTCATACGCTTCTCTCAGCCACCACAGTTACCATTTTTGAAGTCATCACCATAGAAAGAACCACCTCAGCCTTCTCTACCTAGCAGCATCAGCAAGTGAGCCTTTCATCACTGTCTGCCGACCATCCTGCTACTGTTCACGTGTTACGTGAACAGTGTAGCACACTGTTTTCTTTTTTTAACTCTTGGGCTGGACCTGCTCTCGGCCCACCCCAAGTCCAGCAGAGTTGGGCAAAAATATATAAAAATCATATTTAAAAAAAATAAAAAATGTGTAGATAGAGATCAACCTTGATGAAAGGGAAAGATGTGTCTCGATTGATTATGGATCAGAAACTTGTAACTGAATTTGACCTTGGATTATATCTCTATAACATATTATAAAGATAATGAAACTCGATATAGATCGTAGATGTTGTTCCTGATGATATTTTACCAGATATTGTTCCTCGATCAAATAGTAGGAGATCGAAGAGACCTTCACGTATGAATTTAGTTTATGATAGAATTGC
Source organism: Salix brachista (assembly GCA_009078335.1). Classification (NCBI taxonomy): domain Eukaryota; kingdom Viridiplantae; phylum Streptophyta; class Magnoliopsida; order Malpighiales; family Salicaceae; genus Salix; species Salix brachista. The sequence goes on along the minus strand of CM018577.1, from coordinate 17,195,689 downwards.
AAGTAGTTTGATGGGAGAATGAAAATAAGTGTCTAATTTACTTGAATTATTATTTATATTTTATTATTATGATTATTAAATCTACAATATTTAAAAAACAATATGTGTGTGTGTGTTCTTTAAAATAATTTCTCAAGTTGACAACAATATAAAAAATATGGTAATCAAACACACGAAATTGTTTTTCATTAAACCTCAAACTTAACCATGATTTTAACCAAACATTTCAATTTCAGTTATGAACCGCAGCTAAAAATACTTTTTATAAAACAATTTTTTTTAAAATCTCAATCACACTAGCAATCATAATACCAAACAAACCCATATATTTTTCGAATTATTTGTTAGCGTGTTTTTTTCTTGTAACTTCAGTTTTTTCCAGCCTATTGCGGCGTGGCCGAATCAGAAAGAATAGCGTTTTCGGCAGCTTTGGTGACATCATCGTCAATTTTATGAGATTAGTGTAATAATAAAAACAAATATATTAAATTAACACATGATATATTCAAAAATAAGTTCTTTGTTATTTTATTAGATTCATGTCACCTACTTCTTCGGTTACTATTAAAAAACTTTTATCATCGAGATTTCTTTTAATAATATTAATGGCATGGCAGTCAAAATCGAGATTTTGACACGGATCGGAAAGGGGTTCGAAAAATCGGATCGTAAGATCGGATCGTAAAATCGTAGAAAGATCGTAAAATGTCCGTACAAAAATTATTATTTTTAATTATATTTAAATTTAAAAAATGAATTTAAATATAATTAAATATTATTATTTTTTATTATTATTATTATTATTATACGATTTTTCTACGATTTTTCTACGATTTTGAACGATTTTTCTACGAGTTTGACCGAGTTTGACCGGTTTCGATTTTTCTTTCCGGTCCAACCAGGTTTTCGGAGCCAACTCGCAAAATCGTACGATTTTGCGAGTTGGCTCGCGATTTTGACTACCTTGATTAATGGTATTGTAACTATTTTGCGAGTTGGCTCGCGATTTTGACTACCTTGATTAATGGTATTGTAATTAAAAATTTCACAGTAGCCGATTTAATAATTTAAGAGAGTATGATGCGTGGACAGCTCCTCTCAGACAATAGCTTATGTTTTTCTGCTGTGTACGGATTTTAACATGCTTGAATGAGTTCATACTGTTTTCTTTCAAGAACTAATCATATAAAAATCATTGCCCGTCAGGAGATGAATTCATAGATTCCCAGCATCACTTTTGAGAGCTTGGCAAGGTTAAAAACATGCATATATATATAGATATAGATATAGATATATATATATAGAGAGAGAGAGAGAGTATAGAAGTAGCAGAAACTGAGTGCAAAGAGGCTGTAGCTAGGTAGGACGAAGATGCAGCGGCAGAAATATAGCAGTAATGTGCGCAGATTTTAAATAGACTGCATGGTAAAGTTTGATTGACTAAACAGATAGCTACTTCCACCACCCTGCTCTACAAAATCACAGGAATGTGCCCAGACTTTTCACGATTAAGAACAAAACAAAACAAAACGAATGGCCTGGCAGTGCCCAACCTTAACTTCTTTGATTGCAGAGCCTTATTAAAATCACAAAGCTGCTAAAAGACCACTAAAGAAAAAGATCGATGGATTAAAAAAAAAAGGGAACAAAACATCGAAAGATTTGATTAGCAAAAAATAATCAAAATCCTTATCAAGATAGCCACTCCCCTTCAATTCCTTCGATTTCTCCAATGTCCATGCTGTCATCCAAAACCAAACAAAAACATATAATCAGTGAACTCATCAGCCACCAACAGCTTCTGTACGTGAATGGAATAAAATAAACTTTCTTTCAGCACGTACCAACTAGATGGTTAATCCCCATAAAGATGGAATAATCTTAATTAATAAATAAATAACAATCGAGAAAAACTGCTGCGGCCTGATTGAGTTAATGCAAGCCTATAAAGTAAATTAAGCCCGTGATCATCTCCTTGATTAGGTTCAGAGGTCCCTCGCAGGCCATAAATTTTAAAGAACATAAGAAAAGAAAGCATGAACTGCAAATCTGAACCCACACTGGTCAACGTCTTAGCTAATCTGTGTATAATTCAGGGTTCTAGCGAGCATTCATTGATCTGAAACCATATTGATCAGATAATGAATTCGTTGTCTGAAATCAGCAAAACCTCTTAATTCATTAAATGACTAGAAAGTCACCTGCTGGGGCACAACAGGCTCATGAACCATAAAACATTTTCCTCATTATTTATTTACCAGGTATCTTTTAATTATATATTAAAAATTGTATATTCTTACCAAGGCAAGGCAGCATCATGGAAATAGTCTCGGGGGAAGTGATCATTGACATATTGTTGATCATTTGGATTCAACCAGGCTGGGAATTCCATGACCTGTTCAAATGGATGGCAGCCATCATCCTCTGTCTTCACTTCAGGATCAAGCTCCATGGTCCTCATGAACTTGAACCACCATGCTGATGTGACCAGATTCATAGTATCATTCCATTCCATTTGATGTTGCTCTCCTATTGATCTGATCTCTGCCATCTCCTCGTCATCCATCACTTGATGTAAGCCGGCTCCACCATATGAGTCAGTTACATCAAATGCTGCAGGTGGCATTCTTTCGCATGTATTTGAAACTGAAGGAATCTCCTCGCTGGCAGTGAAAGGAGAAGGGAAAGAAGAAGATGAGGACGAGGATGAGTAAACTGATGGTGGGTTGTCGCTGCTGTGATAGAGAGAGGTATCTATGTTGTTAAAATCATGAAAATTGAGGTTTAGGCCTAAGGTTTGGTTTGGGAGGGGGAAATTGATATTTTCAGCGGTAGTTGGATCAAGAATTGAAGAACCAGGCCAGGAAAAGGGATATGGAGGATGACAAGGAGGAGCGAAAGGTGTATAGGAAAAATTGCTGAGATAATTAGAAAAATCTGTGGAGTTTGATGGGTATATTCTCGGATTTCTCCTAGATTTTCTAATTTCATCTTGCTCTAAACAAGGAGGGGGTAAAAGCTGCACAGGCAGCGATGATTGCTGCTGCTGCTGTTCTTGCTGGTGTTCATTGGCTTGTTTCATAGCTGCCCTGTGAAACTTTAGGGCAGTGACGATCTCTCTTCTAGCCTCAGCCATATTAAGAAGCCTTTCTTGGTAAGGCCTACTGGTGTGCAGTCTCCTCCTGACCTGTTTTTTGTGCTGCTGGGGCTGCCGGCTTTTTTGGTTTTCACCTAAACCTTCGCTAAAATTGGCCGTATTTTGGCCAGAAAAACCATCACTATCAGCGGAGCTGCGGTGTCTGGGATTCAAGGGGTCTTTGGTTCTTGAAGAGGTTAACTGTTTCACAAGGCTACGTATATAAGCACCAGAGAGATGAGGCTCTCCCTTCAGCTTACTAAGCTTATGAATTTCCTTCACCTCTCTGGTTTCTTGCTTAGAGGATCTGCCTCTCATCTCTCTCTCTCTCTCTCTCTCTTTCAACTTAGGAATGTAGAAAGAAAGTGCGGGCTGGAAGAATCATAAGGATTTTTGTTTTTCAATATTCTGAGCCTGAGGGACAAAAGTACACAACGCAGAGAAAGGCAGATGCTGATCCGGAGTACTTGTCCGAAGGGCCTCGTGGGTGTTATAAATAGTAGTTTGAGGACAGTCTAGGGTTTTAAAAAATTCTTGGATTTTTCCCTTACTTGACAAACCACATTTCTTACCGTTTTAATACCCGCCTCAATGGGCAATTACGGTGCTGCTTAACCAAACTACCAAAACTCTGCCTCCTGGGGTGAATACCAAGTTTGTACATTTCATTTTAGTTAGATTTTCCTTTTTTTAATTGTAATGAAATATTTTGGTTTTGAAGTATTTTAGCGTTTTGTTTTGAATTAGTTTAAATCTAAAAATAAAATTATTTAGAATTGTGCAATTTAATCTAAAAAAACACAATAAAATAATTTATCTTAACAAAATTATAAAAATATATAATATTACGAGAATATTATTATCAGTCTTAAAAGTTCATTATATTTTCCGATTGCTTTTGAAATTTTAACATAATATATATATAAATATGTTAAGAGATTCCTAGTAAAATTTCATCTTAATCTAACAGTTGGATTAAGAGATATGATTGACGGTTGTTTAAAAGATATAATTGATATTGTAAAATTATTTATTATTTAAAAAAAATATTACTTGGTTGAAACCGAACGAAACAGGAATGTTCCGGATGAAATTTCCGGAATGGGCCAAAATTTTAAACGAGGTAAAAGTTGTACCGTTTTATTTTATTTTTTTAGTTAATATGAAATATTTTGATTATTTCGGCAAAAACGAAACAAGATCAACAGCACCGGTGAAAACGTCTCCTTTCCCCGTCCAAAAGGAAATAACATCACCATCTTCAAGCTCGTATCGAATTCGATAAAAATATAACTTTACAAAAACATATCGGACACTTGACAGAGAAAAACAAGGAATATAACTTCAATAAAGCAACACCCTAAGAACTCCTCTCATGGTTCTCCACTATCTTTTTGGAAAAGAAGTAGACGGTGCACAATTATTATTTTCTAAGGAAAAAAAAAAGTTGTAGCTTGAATGGTTAAAAATCACTAGATATCTTATGAGCAATCAATTATCTTTGTCCAGAATCGCAACTCGTAGAAATCACAATGAATTATCAGGAGTGCTGTGAAGCTTTCGATTATCTAACATTATTTCATGAGAAAATCCAATGATTGAAGAAAAAAAACATTTCAGTAAGAAAGTTATCATCGTGTACAGATCGAGTGATTCCTATTTAGAAGATAGGAAATCCATTAAAGATGGATTCTTGGATTGATTGAGAAGAGGGTTTTTTTTTAGTAATTGAGAGGTTATTTGGATTACAACTTCCTGATTTACCAGTGATTATTCATAGTTATAGGGTATTTTAGGCCATGATGAATGGGTATTGATTCTGGAATCTTGCCTGCAAGTTCTATGGGACCAGACTCATGAAACGTAAGCAGAAGGCAAAATAAAGACTGACAGAAGAATCTCCATTGCCGTTGTAGACTTCTCTTTTCAATTCCTTTTTTTAAGAGGAAAAAAATAAAGTAGAGAAGAGAGAAAAATCCATTTTTTTCTGTTCAAACAAATTGATGAACATGATTTGAGTCTGTTCATCTGAAACAGAGAACTTGGACCTTTTGCAAAGGCATTCCACAGGATGTTAAAGACAGAAATGCTCCATACCATCATCTTTCTGAACTTTTTATATTATTTCCGTTTCTTGCTTTCTTTTTCACCACATGTTTTTTCACTCTAATTGTGGAGGTGGCAGACCCAGAGGCATGGCTCTGTGTCTTTTAGCAGAGTTTTCAGGCAGCAATAACAGTGAAAATAAAGCCTGGAGAAAGAAATTTATTACTGCTGTAAATATAAAGAGATGGCACTTAGTCACCTTCTGCTCATGGAGGAGAAAGCAGTGTTATACTTACAGCTAACATCTAAATCTCATATTCAAATTTGCAACTGACACTGTTTTTTTCACAAGGATCAACTGTTGGGCATACAGGGAGCAAATATATCGTCTTATCCAAAAGATAATAGTAATTAAGCAATCCCCATAAAAAATACAGACCCCTCCTACATTTTGTAATGAGAAACACCCGCATATTATTCATCCAAGCTTGTCTGCTCAGAGTCAGAACACCTGTACAACTTCAACCCATATTAGAGTTTTTTTTAGATTCGAGGAAACCCCGCCACTGAAAACCCAATTTGTGAGTCTAGATGAGTGAGTAAAATTCTGGTTGTCTCAACAAGAGATGCACATCTTGACTCGAACTCGAGATCTGCTGTGCAGATCTCAAGCTTTTTGTCATTACGCCATACTCTTTGGAGACATATTGGAGTTGATTAGAGAACAAGGACCTTAGGATTTTGGTATTGAAACCTCATTTTTCTGGATTGACGTTTGCATAGGTTCAAAACATCCAGTAAGAAATTAAGCTCCTGTCTACTGATTTGGATAGGACTAAAACATCAAGCTGTCAAAGGAAATTCACCCTAATATTTTGAACCACCAGCACAGGTTCATCACTTGAGTGTCTATCAATCATTCTCAACTCATTATATAGCTCATAGGATACCATCCTTCCAAATATGTTCACTCTGACCATTTTTTCCACTCAATTCATAGCAACCAAGAACAATAAAAATTTTGACATGGCTCGATCGGGTCTGAGGTGGGGTGCCGATAGAACAAACACAAGTTACCGCGACCTACTTCAGCAAAATTTGCAGATGATAAAGCCGTCTTGTTTGCATTCTATAGCAGTCCTACACAATCAAATCTACGGCAACCATCTGACAGCCACACCTCTGATGGAAAGCCACAACTTGCACCTCTTTACTTGGCCTTCAGCAACAGTATGTTCCACATTACCGATGATCAACAGCAAGCAGAGCACATGTTCGACAAGTGCCAAAAACTAAAATACTAAGATCATTTATCTGATCCTCCAATCTACCATTTTCTTAATTCTATTTGCTGGTCCTAGAAAGGTAAAAAGAAACGATGTCTCTCGCTACACTTTTATGAATCCTTGAGATTTATCATCACCTTTCTCTTTCCAATTCCTCTGCTGCAGTTATTTATTTTCTTCCTTTTTTCACCCACATTGATCAATACAATTGTCTAAGAGCGAATAGGGATTATTAAACATCCCAATATAGGATTTCATGGACTCTTTGTACAGATACTTTTGATTGGATGAGATAATTCTCTTCGAAAAAGATGACAGGCAAGGAATTAGATTTGTGTTTATTGTTATAGAATCAACTGTCTAGGTGTGGAAATATTATAAACTGCACCTTGAAATTGACTAAAAACTCCATCTACTCCTCTCATTATATATTCACAAAGATGCTTATTAAACTCTTGGATTGTTACGATTCTCTACACAGCAAAGCCAAATGGCTTGTGTAGTTTGTTTCTGTTCAATGTTTATCTTCAAATTCTTCCAAATCGGGTCTAGGGTGTATGGAAATGGGCTATCACTGCCCCTTGCAACTGACCAATCCATATCGATCTTCTCTCTCGTTGGATCCCCCGATCTCATGAGAAAAGATCAGCCCTAGGAAACTTACCACCAGCCACACTATTTGACTCCCTCTCCTCTGTATGACAAATTGTGACCTAAGCGAACCATTTTCATGAAGGTAAAAGCCAGAACGAATGACTTCATGACTTGCATTCAAAACCCTAAATCCAGCCAGTTAAGATCAAAGCCAAGATTTATGAACACAAGCACCAATATTAAGTCATCAGTAAGAAATAAATTAAGTAGAGGAGAGAGAGGCATCGAAGCTGCCATTTGTATCTACGAGCTTAACTTGCATATCTGAACATGCAGAAATAGGATAAAAATGTAGAGTATAATAAATTAATAGAAATGACAACAAGGAGATATATACGAGAGAGAGAGAGAGAGAGAAGCAGGCCTCTTCTTTTTTGTATATCAGTGGATCAAGTGGATAAAGATTGGCATATGACATTGCTGCTGCTTTGTTTCTGAAAATCTCATGGCCAAAAAACAATGTGAAAAACAGCTCCCATCAGCCCACCAATACCTTCACGCACAGGTGGCTTCGACGAGTCACATTTACACACACAACCACATCTAAATACTTCCCCTTAAAACATGCATGCCTTTTTTTATTTTTTTATGCTGCTGAAATCCCAATTATTTCAGATTTTTAAAAAAATCCCAGATATCATATTATAAGTGTGGTTTTGGATGAGAAAGAGATTTGTTCCCTTCCTTTACACTTACACTAGGGTTCAAGTCTTATTATGCATGCTTATCATTCTCGTAATCTCTTATTTATTCATTGGATTTGCAAGATGTTAAATAAATCTGAAAACTAGTTATTATACGCGTAAATAGGCTCATACACTATATATATATATCGATTCGAATTCAAGATTTAACGTGCAAATCATAAATTTTCAGGACAGGTGACGCTGCATAGAGCCATTACATTACCCCCATTAGGCCATTACAGACACTCCCTTCTCTCGCTCCCTCTCCCGGCCCCATTTCTTGGTACTATAAATTCACCTTTGGATTCCGTTCACACCACCAGACCACCAATGGGTTTGAAATAATACCCTTAATTTTATCTTTCTTTCTCTTTTTAGGGGATAATATCATCCAACCTTTTGTTTCCCTGTAGTCTGAATTCACTTCCTCAGAATTTGCAGGCCTGTTACTATGCTTGAGGTAAGGTCCTTTCATGTACCCTACAACTTGTATAATTTACCCCCACGAGAATTATAATTACTCCAAAATCACAGAGGGAGACTGCTGAGATCGGGCAGGAACAGTAATTCTTGGGACCCCTTTCAATTTATTGACTGACTTGTAAAACTTAAGGATATTCTCCCTCCTACTGACGTTTTTCTTTTTAGATATTTAATGCTGTTTTTTATTTAAAATTATATTAAAATATTTTTTTGATATTTAAAAAACATTAAAAAAAGCTGATTTGAAGCTAAAACAGTAACTTTAGATTATCATTTTGTATGGAATATTTTAAATCAATTCGATTATCATTTTGAGCGGAATATTTTAATTTTGAACTTGAAATGATAACATAAGGTATAAATTCACTTATTAATTATCATAGCCTCCGAGACTAAAATCTGTGTGTTCAAAGAGAAATATTTGCTTGCATGGCGGGGCAGAGTGAATCGACGAAGTTTACAACTGTTTGAGTAGCGAGGGTCAATATGTGGGGTGGGGGGGGGGGGGGGTCATCTCCTCCCCCAATCGAACAGCGAGCGTTTGAAGAGGGGGTGGGACCGCCTGCAGTGACACAGACAGACATGATGTGACTGGTCATAATTGAGCGGCTCATTTCCACTTGAGATGGTGCTGTCTGCTGACAGTAGCTGCCACGTGAGCAAACCTTTAAGGCTCCGATCAAAATCAATACGCCACGTGCGAACATCGGATAGGGACAATAAGGAGGCAGCACTTGTTCCTGTCACCGCCGATAAAAGCCTGCCACCGTTCCATCTATATCCCCATTATTCATTACTCCTCCTCTCTTCTAGTCTTCTTTATAACATCTACAGTACAGATGCTAGCGAAATCAATTATATAGTTTTTTAAAATAGTATAAACATAAATGTTTTTTATTTATATACACTATAAAAATAAAGATTAATTTAGAAAAACTAATTTTATACTGAATAAATTCACTAAACTCATGACACGCATCATAGAACTAGCATAAAAAACTAATTTAGAAAAACTAATTTTGTACTGAATAAATCTTGGAGCTTTATTTTGGAGAAATTTTCACTCTATGGAAAATATAAAAATATTTTTACGGTTTTTCTAAAAATATAGTGTGAATAAAAAATCCATTTACCAGGTGGGCCAGTCGTTCCTAGGAGAAATGCAACGTGGTCTTAGCTATAAAGAAGGTCAAAGATTGACTCCGGCGTACGTTAGCTAGGGACTTCAAATTCAATTTGACTTTTAACTCGTGGAGTTAAAGAAGTATTCAATACCTCAACTTCCTTGTTGCCACAAAACGATACGGTGAGATTGAATTCACATTCATTTATTGAGATTGAAGCAGGCAAAGATAGGAGAAGGGGCCTCCTGGGTCTCAGATCCGTATGCAGCCCCTTACTCTGTTCCCTCTATGAAATGTAAGGTCATTTTCCGCTATTAGTGGGGGTGGCTGTGGGGCCCTTATTTTCTTAACCTGCACCACCACCAACAAACACCACCACACTACAGTACACAAGTTTCTGATACAGATACAGGCATTGTAGAAGAAGATGAGAGGGTACGTGGCATCGAGGGATCCCAGGCTTTCATCACTATGGCTAGGGTTTTGGTTCTTTGAACGGCAAGTCGCGACCAATAAAAACCAATCTTTCAATTCTCTGCGACTGCTCTGATCATCTCCACCCCCACATCACCCCTTCCCTCAACAGCAAATGAATCGTGACCCACAGCAAGGAATTATAGGTGCTCCTAGCTACTAGTGCATTATATATAAGTCGATTTCCCTTTGTTTTATTATACAGTTTTCTCACCACGTACCGCTATCGTAAAGCTGCTGTTATTTTTTTTTTGTGGCGTTGTGGGATGGAACGTAGCGTAATGTCCTTAATTAATTCACTTCAATGCAAGCACATGATAGTAGCTGGAGGTGGCATCCATGCATGCAAATGGTAGCAGAGAAGGGGTGCATTGCAAATTATAAATTATATTCTGGATCTCACCTAACAGTTAAATTTTTAGATAAAATGGTTTATTGACATGATATTAGAGCTTTGTTGACCCAACAATCATGAATTCAAATCTTACCACCCCATTCTATTTGATAAAAAATCAAGAACAAGTTAATGTAGGTCTGTGCAAGTTTCAACTCAAAATATTTTTAATTGAGGTATGTTAGAAAATAATATAAATTATATCTTATAATTTCATCTAACAGCATCAGCTTTTAATTGAGATATTCTTTTGACAATATATGCATGCATTCAAAGAAACAATGGGTTGTCCATGACCGATCGATCGATTACTTCCCGCATGCAGTTCCTAGTTGTCCAAGATTTGTCACCGCTATATATCTTCAACTATACGCAAGAAATTAATTAATATATGTTCCATGTGATGAATAAATTGTGGTAAAGATTGAAAATTGGGTGCCATGCAGATATAACAATCCCTCGCGTATATATCACCACCAAAACCTCGATCCTTTTCTGAATGCTCTTTCAAATGGAGGATTTGTTTTTGCATCGAGTAAACTCATCCCTGAAAAATGTATTTTATGGTCCAGATAAGCAAGTAAAACTCTAGTTATCCCGATCTTTTATAAAAAATACACATTCTCAGTTGAACTCAAAATTTATTGTACAAATTACAAGCTTTTGATCATCATATCATGTTCTTTAAAAATGCGCATATGGTAATGGTATTTTGGTCTATGGCGCCTACGTTCTTGTAATTTCAGGATAGACATTAGAGCAAGATAAATGCGATAAACGCATGCAAGCCACCAATTGACAGAGCTGATGAGGTCGCTCGGGGATTATCTTTACACGTGCGTGCAATGTTTGTGTTCAGATTCAATGCACAGTTTCTGTTTAGATCAGTTCTCCAATGAGACAAAGAACTGGTCGGTCTCCTTTCCATGTTTGCTACGTAAGTGCGTGCATGTGTAATCAAAACTCAATATTGCACACAGACTATCCCCACCCAATTAATATTATGTTCTGCTTGGATAATCAGGCAGTGCAGACTGTTCATGAAGGATTCTTTTTATAGAAAAAATAAATAAATCATTTATTATTTTGCTGTCAACGGTCGAATCAGAGTTTTCAACACCCTTCGATTTTTCAGGTGTTAGACATCGTATTTTGCAATGATAGTTGTGCGTTTTGTACATGTTTTTTAAAATGAGGATTTGAGGTTGTAATAACCTAACTCTAAGGGTTGGATTAGTTTGCCAGCTATCTTGTTTCCAATTCGAGTTTCATTTAAAGTAGGCTTATGAATTTTAGAGTATCGTGAAATATATATATAGTTGAGTTACATCTAAACTAGTCTGAATACTATAATTATGAAATCCATGCTAAATATATGTTTGGTCTTCGAAAGCTATTTCATGGTGTCATAATTATCTGTGATTCTAAGGTGACACTGTATTTTAAAAGTATTTTATATTTTAAATTAAATATTTTTAGTGTTTTTAGATCATTTTCATCGATGATGTTGAAATGATTTTTAAAAAATAAAAAATATAATTTTGATGTATTTCTAACGAGAAACACTTTCAAAAACAACATCAACTACACTTCTAAATAATCACTAATAAAAGCAAATAACGATCTTTAGTTTTCAAATGTTTCTCTTTGAATAGAGAGATTGAACGACAATGGTAAGACTTTAATAAACTATTGAGCTCTATGTTGAGCAGTAAATCATAGAGACTTGTAATTAAATTATGAAGAGCTTGCATTGCATTCCTTTAAAGTAATTGCAAGACTAAAAATTGTTAAATTACATGGAAAAAGATATGCTTGTGTCAAAAGTAAATAATAATCTTTAATTTTTTTATTTTATATCATTTTAATATGCCCGATGTCAAATTTAAAATAAATATTTTGATATTTTATAAAATAATTGCTACTACAATAACAAACAAAATTTAAATCAAATAAGGAAACAAAAACTTTAAATAAAACAGGACTAACCAGGAAAATCTTAAACTATAAAATTCGTGGTACTGTAGAGTAATCCCGATCATAAAATCTTTCAAGTATAAATTAGAGAAGTGCGGAATGACTGTATCGCCAAGCAATCTTCTCGAGCATTGGCCATGCCAGTTGTTATGTTTTCATTGGATAATAAGGTTTTTGAACAATCATATTTTTTTTTGGATAAGCCGAAGCTAACCACGGGTATCCAGGCCGCTGGGCCTGACTAATCCCGGGGGTGCACAAGGCCTCGACAAGCATGTTTCCCACAAGTGCACCACGGTTAAGTCAAGGGTTTCGCCCAAGTCCGATGGCCCCAAGGAATTGTTTGCACCTGAGCGGATTCGAACCTGAGACCTCATGGGGAGCACATCCACGAGCCCCAGGCCTCCACCGCCAGGCCAACCCCCTGGGTTTTTTTGAACAATCATTGACACCACCGAACGATGAAAAAACATGATTTGAAGGAGATAATACTCAGCAAGGCACCAAATTCTGATTCATGGATCAATCGTCAGCCATGCAGCCCATTTCTTTTAATGTGTTTTTCATTGTATTTTAAAAATATTTTTATTTTTTATTTGAAATTAAATTTTATTAGATTTTTTTTTATACTAATTTCAAAAATATTTTTTTAAAATAAAAAATATATTATTTTAATATATTTTGAAATAAAAAATTTTTTAAAAAGAAATAACATCAATCACACTCACAAATAGTCACAAATAATATACCCCACCACCACCAACTCAAGTTTTGTTGCAACTACCATAGTGTTTATGCTAGGTGTTACTAGCATATTTATTCCTATTTTTCATTCTCAAATCATAAAATTTTCAAAATAAATTTTACTTGACCCGTCCAAATATATTTACAGTAAGTAGTTGGAACTTGGAAGGCTCCTCCCAACTAAATTTGGAATTATCTTTAATTTGTTCATTAAGTGGAAGGCAGGACTGCTTTGCTCGTCACAGCCAATAAGCAGACGGACAACATGGGAGTGACGGCCCAACTCCAAGGCCCGGAAGACAAAAACCGATGGTGGAATCATCAACTCTTCCCCTGATATCCATGCAGCTAGTTCATAGAAATTCCCTATTTATACATTAATTAACTTCAAACTTGATCAACTCACCACTTATTTTGTTCATTTTTTGGGGTTAAAACTGTTGAACAGCACATATGGCCAGCCTCCTTGCAACCCCTCCGTGTCCACTGGTAACCGCCCTGCCCACCACCACCAGGACCAGTTTCTCCACCGTTCAGCAAAAGAGCTTCTCTGTCAACGTTACCCATTTCTAATTATGTTGCCAAAAGGTGCAGTAACTATACATTTTTTGTTTGTTGATAAATACCCTATTCAAATAATATTCCCAATGCAGGGAGGCCCTTTACTTTTCGGGCTAAAACATGCCCAGAATATTCGATTCTCAAAGGCAGCTTCCATTTCCTCTACCAGGTCTAGATGCTGCAAGACCACAATTTCATGCTCTGTAAGAAATTCAGTTCCTACCCGCCCCTTTTTTTTTTTGCTTTATAAATGCTGTTTTGTGAAGCTTACAAAGTGAAATTTTAGAATGACTAGGCTCAACCTGAAACCCTGGAATAAGCAACTGTCTGTTGATGCCAGCACAGTAACTCCTGAAACCAAGTTTTGTTCAAACTTTGTAAATAACTTCAAGTGGAAATAATGTTGGCTTTGTAAGAACAATTCGGCGTGTCAATACGCGAAGGTGGTGCAGAGAACATTGCAACTGTTCAAGAAGCTGCAGATCTCATTGAGAAAGTGAAGGCAGCAGCATGAAGGGGAAACATTTCCAGGAATCAATATTATATAAATTGTATTGATTTGGCTATTTCGCAAGTGCCAAGGGAAAAACCTTAAATTATTTTGCAGGAAGCAATTTTTTGTTCAGGGGGTCTAAAGTCATGAATTTTTCATTCCTACAAAGACAATAGAAAATCTAATAAAAGATAAGGGCTGCAGTTGTTCTGCAGATGTGACTAGAGATCGAATGATAGATTAAAAAATTAAAAAAAAAAAAAAAAAAGCAAGCACATGCACTCTAGAAATCTCTACATTTGGGTGTTATTTCTGACACCGGGCTATTGCAATTCTGCAGCAGATTTTCTCTTCCAAAAATTCTGACTAGAATATTCAAAACATCTCTAGACATCAATAGCATTATATAGGCATGCTGCTATGGAAATATTCATTAGTTATTGTTGAGAGAGAGAGACAGAGAGACTGTACGCTTATCTATACAGAAACTTCCATCAAATATGGTGGCAAAATGCATTTGCCTTTGCCTATCAAAGATACTCTACTGCAAAAGCATGCGTGTATTTACATGATAATAAATCAGCTTTGGTGAATCTGTACTTACCACCAACCATGTTTATGAACCAGGATCTGACGACATTCCTTTTTTCTAATGAAAGGATGCACCGTTCAAAAAACCTTATGCCGGACATCAAGCACTCAATCTTCAAAACAACTGAACCAGTCACAGATGGTTCTGGAGAGGACTTTAGTCTCATTTAATGAGAGAGTTTTAAGGCCTTGTGCAATGGCATCTACAGGAGTGTACACATAACCTACTTGCCATTTTGGATCCTAATTAGAGGCAGAAAATAATTTTTTTGTTAGTGATGAATTTCAATGATAAACTGGTTGATCCATCAAGAAGAAGACCAGGACACAGGATCCTCATGCAACAAAGCATGTCAAATATTCAGATGCATGGTTCCAGAATTAATAGCTATTTGTATTTGTATGGGTGCAATTGCTACTCTACATGCACTGCTACAGGAAATATTGTACACAATGGTGTCAAGTGTAATAATACATCTCGTTTTCTATTTGAATTATGTATCCTAAAGCTTTCTGGCTTGTGGCCTTTTTTGAATACTAATTACTGCCTTTAAGCATAAAGCAGAATCCAGAAAAATGTACCTCCACATGAGTCCATAGTAGACATTAGAACAAGATAAGAGATCCAGTATCATCACCAAGCAGCATAAGAATCAATGTTATCCAGAAGTGGATGCAATGTAAAGCAGAACTTAAAAGCACAGTTGGAGTTTGGACTAGAACGGCAAAAATCTCTTGGAAAAACTAGTAATGAGATCCTTCTATTTTTACTTGACTGGTGATTGATGAACAAATTCGATTTTTGTTTCCAGGACAGACAGTTGTTCTCAAGGGACAACCTTTAAAAAATGCAAGTACGAGAGCACCAGTGCTCTGAGAACTTTCAGCATGAGAGAAGGCGAAAGTGAAATAGAGTGAAGTGTGTCTGATAGACAGATCAGATATTAGAGGAATGCCCTATGACATTTCACTCCATGAGGGAATGCTTATCTTGCATATGGTTTTGAATTGTTAAAGAGGAAGAGTTTCACAGCATTAGCCTCCAGGCTACCCAAAGATGTGTATTCTTGGTATAAATATACAAGAAACTTCCAATGCTATGGCAATGATTCAGAGTATGTAAATGCTGGATGACAAAACACACTGTGCATATAGGCAAATTCATGACTGATGTATGCATAGCATACCTGTATGCACGGGGTGATATGGTTGCCACTTAATTGGACCTTTTCTATTGTTCCACCTATGGACTCAACACGAGGTTTCAGGGTCTCTTCAAGGACATCTGTCTCATCAATCGCGTCAGAATTGAACTTCACCTAAGACAGCAGAATATATGTCTTCAATTCTATAATACACCAGAATACAAAGGATATCCACTTGTACAAATTCGGGAAGGTGCAAGGCATCATACATACCAGTAATGTGTGTTGAACATTATACGAATTCCTGCAACAATCACGATTTTCAGAGGGTGATGGCTTGAACTCCGATATCCCTTGTGTGACCTAAAAGAAATGACATCAAATAGATGCATATAGTTAGAATCCACAAAAATACCAGCTTCCATCTGGAAAAAATAAACTAAATAATTACAGCAGGAGAAAAATAAAGACAAATTGGTCTACTGATCCAAAAAAAAATCAGAATTTAAGATAGCCAATACAGGTTCCCAATTCTTCAACTCCCTAGTATAAAATGATCAAATCTCTAAGAATAAAATAAATTCATATTGACTAGTTGGCAGGATCAACCTGTAAATTATATACACGGACAAGGAGATTTATCACAGGAATGGTTTGATCAAAGCTTGTTTCAAATTTCAAGTAGAGAGAAACAAAACCATTCTATATGAAATTGGCACTGGGTGTTAAATGTGTTCACAGAGAACCTTCTAGTAGATATGAAAGTACCTGACCAAAAACTGATGGCAACTGATCAACAAATTTGGTTAATGAAATTAGGGCTTCTTGTTCGCTATCAGGTATAATTGCTCCAGCTGTATCAAGCAGAACCTTCCATGCATCTCCTACATATGAAACAATGCAGGAAAAATCGTCAAGATAAATGCATGGAATTCCATAAAGTAGAGAAAAAGTGAAGATGATCAAAGTGAGCTAGGACAATTAATAACCAAAAGAAAAACTTGTGTTCTAAAGGTAAACTGGAAAGAGAGATTTTAAAGGGAAGAGTCAATATGCAGTTTACCTGAGGCACTCCTGGCCATCGCATACATTGGAGAAGCTTCTACAGCAGGCATCAACTGATTAACTAGTGGACCTAGCTGTAGAGCAGCAATGAAAACATGGAGACCCAAATATTTATTAGACAGGAGCAACTTACGTTGTGCAAATCCCGCATCATGAGTGACCAACATGGAAGATTAATGCACTCATACAACTTCAGGTTAAAAATTCCACTTCCTGCCCAAATTCAAAAGGCTTCCATGGAGAGTGTCAAAGAACTTTTTGTTGGTTCATATAACTAGTGACAACATCAGTCTTATCATCAATATAAAACCCTATACTTTGAGAATCAGAAACTGCTAGGAAATCAAACTCTGTTGAGTCCCAAAAAGAAGAATGAACAAACAAAGGCTACAGTCAATCATATCATCAAAGAGACAAGTTGCTGGCTAATTTCCTTGCAATACTTAGGTTTGCGTCCCTAATGTCCACATAATTTTACTGAATGCGTATTTTGTTATGGAAGTCTATATATACTACTTTCTAATCAGTGTAGGAAAGCCTTTTGAAGATAAAAGGTGTTCCCAATGTCATAAATTCATTGCATCTCTATCAAACCAAAGGAGCTTCGGGCAAACAAAGAAAACAATAATTAAATATACAGATGTGTGCTCAAGCACCATACAGGCACATGTCCATGTGCCCACTTGAGGTAACCCTGATCAAGAGAATGACATAAAAGCACACAATTCCAGGCATAGAAACTATAATCATTTGATTTATGTAACAGTAACTCACGAAAAAAACAAGATGCGTCGAGTATCATGAAATGGACATATTTACCTGCTCAAAATATGGTACCGCCTCTGTAGCAGGCCTGTTGTTGAATGAGATTATGGCATTAGCCTTAGACAAAAGATGACATTCTTCGTCACACTCCATAAAACATTCAAGTTATTTGAAACTAAAACAAAATCTCATAATCAGCGTTCTGCTTCCACTACTTAAAACCACAGAACTTCCATTTCTCTTCCTGATTATTAGACAAGCAAAACCAGTAGTATAGAAAAGGGAAACCAAACCTTTGGTATGTTCTCACTGAAATAACTTCCTGTTAGAACTTGGAGAAGCGCCCCATTGCTTCGACATCCATGTAAAACAACAAAACATGTGTGAATTCATTTGTGGGTTGCTAATTAAATTTCAAAAAAAAAAAGCTCTTAAAAGGTAACACATTTGCTACTTAAAAGTTGAAGGCAGGTAACACACCTGTGACCAACAGAAAAAAGTGGAAGGCCAGCAAGCTCAGAAGCAGTTAAACCAACATGGGGCAATCCAGATTGCAGTAATAAATGCAGGCAAGCATTGAACCTCTCATAGACTTGATTAGCAGCTTGAGAATGATCGAATGTCACATTGTAAGGCACTAAAATAACTACGTAACCATTCTTTGCCAACAGCTCAATCAAACAACTGCAAAATTAAGGAAACGACGACAAATCATCATATCATCAAAATCCAAAACAAAAACTAATAAAGATTGTTCATTGAAAGGAAAAGGATCGATTACCTGTAAGTTACTTCAGGAACAGCTCCAATGAAAGCACCACCAAGGAATTTGATGATGGCAAGTGGCTTTCTACCTTTAGGGGGGGGTATGACTAAACAAGACTCCATCTGCGTGTATTTCTGTCGCTGCTTGGAATTGGTATTAGTGATAACAGTATTACCATCTTCATATCTAAGGTTGCTGCTGCTTCTACCAGCGTACCCATTTGAAACCATTCTTGATAAAGATGAAGATCCCGAGATTTTAGCTCTTCGCGTAGGAATCCATGGATAAAAAAGTGGGTTAAACGTGGTTTTTGATGGGTACCTAGGAATATTATTATAATCGGCTGTGAGATTTGGAGAAGTATAGCTAAGTGAAGTGACCAATTCCATAATGACCTGTGCTAGGGTAACAATTGTGTTGCTTCTACTCCAAATCTTTTTTCTTGTAATAAAAAGCAAACTTTTGCAAATCAATTAATCCAGTAGCAGTTTGCAAAATAGACTAATTGTGGCAGAGCAATTTAGGGACAGAAAACGAAAATCAACATATGCTGATGATTCTGCCACGATTCTGGCTTGCAATTGCTTATTCGATTTGGGCCTGGTGTGGCCCATAGTTATGTTTTCCCAAAATGGGCCACTGGAGTCCTGAGTTTCATCCTAGATTCTGCAAGTTTTCTTATGGTTGCAATAATGTTGTTTGCTAGTCATCACGCTGCAAAAGAAATGAAAGTATCTTGTTCATCGGACGACAGTAATGCTGATTCATTTCTTTTTTCGATTACTATGAATGACCAATGCATAGGAAAATCTGTTTGCATGATCATTCTAGCTTCTCATCATAAGGACAGTGCAGTTCTTGATATTGAGGTTTATGTCCAACTTGCTTGTAGACATGTTTGAGAAAGTGAATTGGGCAAGGTTTCTTGACAGAAATGGGAACACAACAGTTGGGTGGGAAAAGCCATCTCTCTCCCTTGGAAGCTTGTCACAATACCAAAAGAGCAAAAACAACATATACTTAGCTTCACCATGTATTTCAAAAGTATTTTTGAAAAAAATATATATATATTATTATTTTTTATTTTAAATTAAAAAAAAAATTGATGTTTTTAGATTATTTTTATATGTTGAAGTTAAAAATGATTTTTAAAAAATATAAAAACATCATTTTAATGTATTTTTCTATAAAAAAAACACTTTAATAACTGCACTGCCAAACAGGCATATAGAGTGAGAAATATACATTATTTTCAACTAGAGAGCCTGACAACTCCAAGAAGCATATAAATGCCGGGGATATTACTGAGCTAACTAATGTGAAAACATATGAGAAATAGCAGCACGCTTCTGAGCTCCCAAGTAATGGCAAACTTTGAAACATCTAAAAAACAGCAAAAAATACCTCTGTCGATTACTATCACTACAGCAGATGGACATAACCTAACTTTGCCTTCTGTAGGCAGCTCGGAAGTGAAGTGCGTGATATAATTTCATCAAATGTGTGCAAACTGAACAATTCACAATAATAAGCAATCAGTAGATCTGTGCAAACAGAGGCTTCATTATCAGCTAGAATTCTTTAGTGCCAAAGATGTGTGAGAATCACACCAGCTCGAAATTGTATTAAACACAAAATCAAGGTAAAAGATAACCTTAATTTTGAGCACCCAACAAAGTCACTACAACTCTTATCTAAATGTACATGAATTCACCACCACGCACGGCATTTTCAGCACCTCTCCTCTCTTCTGCAGCCTCCTTCTCCCGCTCTTTCCAGCTCTCGTAACCATGATCATCAGTTTGCAGCTCATGTCGGCAAATTGGACAAGAATTGTGTTCATCCTGTCACAATAATTGAATAGCATTAAGAATGCACACCTTTATCACATCAACTCTAAAATAATCATAGAATTTGACATTTTAGCATGCTAAAGGAATTGTACCAGCCATGGCTTAAGACAAGGAGGGTGGAATTTGTGCTTGCATGGCAACTCTTGCATTTTGTCATTGACAACCAAATTCTCTTTGCAAATTGCACATTCTGCATCCTTTCCTAGCTCAGCCAAGATCTCCTCTGTGATCGTAACTACCGGAAGCTTTGCAACAACCTCTTTACTGGCAGGAGGCACTCTTGGGGCTGTGGAACCCATTTCCATAATCTAAAAGACAGATATCAAAGATCAACATTAACTCCTCTGATTAACCAAGCATGATTTGGTAAGATGGCAAAGCAGGGTGCGGTGCGAATCAAATCCTTGAATCAACATTCTTCTAGGGCCTTCCCTTGTCACTGTTTGAGCTTGCAGAGTTCTCATTTGTGTAAATGGATAGAAAAATAAGGAAAACAAACTTACTGACTACGCTTTCAAATTTGAAAATTGGATAAACTAAATTCACAGCATAGAACAACAAAATTCATCACAGAAATGTGTTTCCTTTAGCTACAAAACCAACACCATGCCAATTAATTTATAGAAATCAACACGAGATCTTTACCTCTGGTATCATATCATCAAGATTGCTCATTAACTCTCCAAGTAGACTGGAAGCAGTCTCTATAGTATTATGATCCACAGGACGCCCAGAAGATTCAAACTCCTGAAGTGTGGCCATAGAATTCAAGATGTTCGACTGCACTAACCACTGGGGCTGTGGTGGTTCAGGATCCACAGTAAGATGCCCCTCAAACAGATACCCTAAGAAGTCAACAGCACCATAGCAGGTCAAATATAAATATATCAGGAAGAATGTTATAATTTCATTTCAACCAATTTGCGAAAATATTTAGAGCAACTACTTAAAAACACGCAGTCGATCAACAAGAAGAATGTTGAGATAGAAAGTTAAACCTCTATTTTGGGACACATCAGGGGGGTTTTCGATTTGATCCAGGTGTTCTTTAGCTTGAGCAATGCAATTTCTCAAGTGCTCCTTCTCAGTGGAATCAGAGGTCAAGAGTAGATATTCTTGAAACAATCCTGACCCAGCAAGCCAAAAACCAGGAGATGTGTATCTAGTCTTTAACACGGTTGCAACTCTACAAACAACAGAATAAAACTGCCGCCGCCGCCGCATGAAAAATTAGATTTCGCAATAAATAAATAAAAGGATAGAGAGAAAGAGAGAGACTGACTGTTTTCCGGAGAGAAGGAGAAGCGGAGGGGTAGTGGAGACGGAGGAGGGATTTAAGAGAAGAGAGTGCGTCTTCGAATTTCTGTTTCTTGCCCAGCTGTTTCTGCAATTCTTCTAATTCTTTTTTCAATACTTGTTCATCGGATCCCATGATCTCTTTGCTTTGCTTTTCCTAAAATTCCCTAATTTCTGAAAATTGTTTTGTGTTTATTAATGCTGTTGCTGTTCTTTTATTCCATTTTTCTTGTCCAGGACGAAAGCAAACCATATATGGATTGGATGACAAGTCATATACCTTGTTCGCGCTCCCTGCCGCGTCATTCATCATTTTAGACGACTGCCGATAAGCGACACGTCACATGGGTGAACACAGACGACGTCTCATTCACTTATTATTCTGATTTGCCCACAAAACAACCACCTCCCCATTTCTACTTATACTAGTCTTGGGGTAAAAAACATATCAAAACTCTAAAGAGTATTTCAATTTGTAGTTTAAATAATGTGATTAGATAAATAATAAACAAATTGAAAAAAAAATCAGATCTAAGCCTGCTAGAATTATTTAACAATTTAATTTTGAAGAATAAAATTATAAAAAAAAACTTAATTAAATAAGGTTAACTCACAAAGTTCATGACTATAGACATAAGATTAAAATAAAATTATAAAAAGAAGCACAACAAAAAAAAGTTTGAAGAAAAAATCTTAATAAATCAAATGAGAGCATGGTAATTGTGCAAAAAGAAAAATGACAAGAAAAAATCTAAAGTTCATTCTCTAACAAATAAAATATTGAAGGACAAAAAAATAAAATATATATATATAAAAAAAACTCAATCTAAACCCAAACAAGTCAAGATACAAAATAATTGACTTAATCGCGATATCATGGTGATTGTGTTTGAAAACAAATTGAATAAAATTATGAAGCTCAATTGTCGAACAATTTAATGTTGAAGGACAAAAACAAAAAAAAGAGACTTATTTTTAAAAAAAGTTGTAAAAATGAATTTATTTAGGTTAACTCACAACTCTCACGACCATGATCATAAGATCAAGATAACTCGATATAAAAGAAAAGGGGGAGAAGTATGATTATCAATTTCAAATAAATCAAGTGTTAGAATAAACTTGAAATAAATCAATTAGAAAAAAAGTCAATTCACGTTAAACTTTTAAACAGGTAACTCTAGTTATGAATTTGAGACTAACCTCGTAGCAATAAAAAAAACATGCAAACCCACAACGAGCACAAGATCAAGATAACTCAATAAAATAAAGGAAAGGACAAATTTCAAATGAATAAAATGTTTAAGGATTAAATCGAGACAAATAATTATAAAAAAATAAACAAAAGAAGAAGAAGAAGCTAACTCACGTTGACCTTTGAAACTAGTAACTCTAGTCATGAACTCGGGACTAATCTAATGGAAGACAAGCCATTAAAAAACAATAAAGCAAGACTCTAAGAATATAAAGTAAAAAAATATTACCATTAAAAAAACTTGAGTCGACATAGACAAACCTCATTAACCCGGTCTAATCTCTAAAACTCACTTCCCAAGAAATCTTTGACCTAGGTTCAATCAAAATATTTAATTTCTAATCAATTTAATTTAACTTTGAATGATAAAATAGTAAAAAAAAAAATCAATTTATAAAAAAATTCAAAGGAAAAAAGAAGACAATAAAAAGAATGAGAATTAAATTTGATAGAAAAAAATAATCATAGAAGATGAGATAGTAAATATAGTATTTTAAAAAATAATTTCATCCAAAAAAATAGCAATCAAAATACTACGAGCCAAATTGAAAATATTAAAAAATAAAAGGGAGTGAAATTAAGAAATATTTGTGATTTTATAGTTTCAAAAAAAATAAATCAAAAGGACAGACTAAATTTGAAAGAAAAGAAAAATGAAGATGTTGGTTTGAATTTTTAAAGGGGTTGTCATTGAATTCGAGTCGAGGGAGAGGAGATAAAAAAATGGTTGCCATCACCAAATTAAAAGCATGTTTAGTCCACGCACCACGTCATCATGTAGAGGCCATCAAAACCTTTCAAATGTAGTTTCAGAAAATGATGTTTGGTGGGTCAAACAGCCCTGCACGCATCGCTTGAATTATACTAGGATTGTTCATAAATACATATGAACCATAAGTTTTTTAGAAATAATATTCAATTATAAAAATACCCTTGAGCAACCTTGAAATCTATAATAAAACCAAAGTAAAATGATGAAAAAACATTGTGAGAGAGATACATTTACTTATCTTTAAAAACATTAAAGTAATTACACTATTTTAAAATCCAAACACCCCCGAGTAATAAACATTATATTTTTTAATTATAGGTTTAAATTGATAATTTTAATGTGAAGAAAATTAAAATGACCAATCCAATACTATAGAATTTGCAAAAATAAAAAAAAATTGCATCATGGCAAAGGAGTTTTCACTAGTCCAAGGAGTTAAAAAAAACCTCTCCTTCACCTGTAGCTTTGTTTTTAATTTAATTCAATTAGTTTCATGGAGCTGAAGTGAAATCATGCTAAATGGGAAGTGTATTCATTGGTAAATAAGAAAGACTGAACACAGGGAAGGAGGAGCATAGTAGTCCAGCTGTTGTTATCAACAAGTAAAGCTACAGTGGCTAAGTTTTTTCAAAATAATTTAGACAAACACAACAGAGAAAAGAAACAAACAGCATGAAGAGTTAACTAATAATAATGGTGATGGTGGCAGTGTCAAATCCCTGATACATTTCTCCTACTAGGTCAAGAGTTTTGTTCTTAGACAGAAGCTTCAATCCTTGGCTCAAAAGAGAAGGCAGACATGAACTCTACAGCTTCACCATTCTTAAAACATTTTGGTAATTCAGTCCACTCATTGGTTCTCAAATCACACACAACATAACGGAAAAACTCCACAGAGTTTAAGCAGATAAATATCCGGTCACCGGCTCCGACACAGTTTATATCCACCTTCTTGCCGTGAAACTCATGCGACATTGCTGGGGGCATTGCTACAATCTGATTCCAAGATCGAACGCTATCGTCAAACCTCCAGATTCTGAGGTTTGCGCTTTCAAAAAATTCTGATAACACAACAACTAGCATCTCTCCTTTACATTCCACCACATCGATGGAGTATTCCCAGAAGACAGGCAGTAGCCTTGGATACTCAGAGAAGCACTTGGTGGTCAGATTGCAAGACACAATCGTACCCGAGGAGCTGAGGAAATAAACAATCTCCTCTCCATCCTTCACAGTTATAACTGATGAGTATTGCTTAGATGGGCTCCTCTGCATGTCAGTTGCCACGACATTTCCAGCCTTACTAAGGAAATACACGGCATTGTCGTCATTTGAATCAAATTCCTGAGACTCGCCGACCTTTCTTCTCAACAAGATCTCTTCTCCCCAGAAACCAGTGCTTGAATTATAGACTTTGCATGAAAGTTTTGGTAGCTCACCAGAGACCAATACAAGTTTATAGGACTGATTATTCTGTGCATTCATTGCTACAGCAAGAAGAGAGTGATTTTCTTGGGCTGCATGCACAGGAGGGAGCTCACGACAGGATCCTGTCACAGGATTGCATACAATGAAATTGCTCGCTTCACTGTGGAAGCAGACTAAGCCACCAGACGCTGCAACAGGAATGGAATCACAGTTAGAGCTTTGCTGGAGCAGCGGAGGATAGTTGAGTTTTTTCCAACTTCTTTCAGCAGAGTCAAAGATGGTTGACTGGTTAAGATGGGGATCCACCATGAGAAACCATGGCTCTCGAGAAGGAATCTCTGAGCAGGCAAGCTTGAAACTTGCAGAATCTGAAACTAATTTCCATCTCTTGCACACTGAAGCAGCACGAAAAAATGCAGAGGTTGGTAGCCAGGAAAGAACCCTTTCAAGAAGGTCTTCATTGAGTTCATCCATGGACAAGTTGAGCATCTCTTTATCCTGTGCTTCCAGCTTTCTCTTCCGGCCTGCTCTCGAAGCCCAGTTATCAATGTGCTCCATTGATTGAAACTTTGCAAACAACAACTGTCAGGATAAAAGGAGACAGAGGAATTATTAGTGAAATGCAAGTTATTGTGGAGTATATATGCTTGTCATACCAGAGAATAAAAAAGAAGAATTTATAACATCCACTCATGAAGGGATACAATAATTGAGCTAGAGATTTAAAATCCACAACAAAGGAAAAGCAAATTGAATTCCCTTAAATACACCCATTCTCTTCCTTCATGCAAGTGACCAATATCTAAGGATTTCGTTATCCTGTCTTCACTAGAAACAATCTGGGAGTAAACTTCGAACAGTAACAAGAAGTTGAAGATACTAGGCCTACCAAGAACCATAAATGATAAAAACCCATGGGAATTTCTCCCTTTACTAATTTTTCACTCATCAACAAAAATGAATAAAGTGAGGAAAAAAGAGAGATTTTACATGTGAAAACAGCGGGGGAGAGAGATTCTTCAAAGATAGAAGTACAACCGGAGAATTGACAAGAGCATGCTACAGACTGGGTAGTGGTAAACAAAATGAAAAAGAAAAGGCAAGGGCAAAGGCAAGAACTGAAAGGGGATCAGGAAATGAGCTTTTTGTTTAGAGAGAAACCACTAGGAAATCGGCATCGACAACAAAAAGAAAAAGAGGAAACAATAAAGAAGAGAAAAGAAAGACCTAATAAACTATCTTATTCCACAAATCAGGGCATCCTGCATTAGATTCTTATTCTTGTATCGATTCTCATAGCAAATAAACCATCTTATTCGACCAAGAAAAGAAAAAGGCCCATCAAATCTCTCTCCAGTATGAGCTCAAATTCATATTATTTTCATCCAAATTTAGTCACATAGAAACCAACCAGACAAGGAAGAAGAAGAAGAAGAACAAACAATCCAGACCACGAAATTACAGGCACGCATACAAATAGAACGAACAAGATCACGAAGCAAAAGGGGGGGATCGCGAGAGAGAGAGGAAACTAGAAAATGTACCTTCTTGGTGCTGCTACTCGATTGGAGGAAGGCCTAGTCTTTGAGATTATAGATAAAGAGAGGGGTGCTAACAAAGCAGCAGAGGTATGTATTTTGTAGACTAGTGCTTTGGTGGGTCTGAATTACTTGTGTGGAATTTAAAGAAGTGGAGACAACGACAATCAAACAAACAAAAAGGGCAAAAAAGCAAGGCCAAGTAGAGGAGAGGAGTGGAGGAAGGCAGTGGGAAGCTTCCTCCCCTGGGTTAACAGAGAGCAGCGGTCGCTAGTTTGCTTTTGTTGGTTTATGAGCGTTGACACTACTAAAGTGGAGAAGGCAAAGTACCAAAGCCCACACGAGCCAGTTGACTCTTTTACCAAATCCAAACACGAGTTACATTGGATACGCACTTTGGGCCACCCTCCTCCTCCTCCTATCTATTGCTAGATCCAAACAATGTATAGAGGATATTTCGTAGTTGTTGTTAAAATTGTTTTTAAAAATTATTTTTAATATTAACATATAAAAATAATTTAAAAATATAAAAAAATAATTGATTTAGAGAGGCAATAAAATATTTTTAAAATACAATGTCAAAAGGACTAAGCTCCAAACTGATGACATGGTGTTGGTGTTTGCACTTCTGATGTGGATGGAGTTACAGGAGTTCTGGTGGAAGACAACAAGGACAAAATTTCATTTAGCATGCTCTAATATTATTTGTTTGTGGGTTTGTTTTTTAAAGTATTTATGATTTAAAAATATATTAAAATAATATTTTTTTAAATTTATTTGGGTTACCAAAACATTAAAACAATCTAAAATAGTGGAAAAAAAGTTTTTATAAATCTAAATTTAGACTCTAATTAACCTTGTTTTAGGAGGGATTTTTAGTGTTATTTACATACACACGCGCACAGAATAAAAGTTTTTTTACTATTATTATTATAATAAGCTGTGTGTGGGATTGAAAAGCTCAACGTTTTCACATGAATGTAAATGGTTATTCCATCTTTAAGATTATTTTTTGGAAAAGGAAAACATGTGAGGTGGGGCACTTTAATCATAAAAAGAAAGCGAGCACACACGTACCCCTGGCTGGTTGAGTAAAAGAAAAGCAAGCAACGAGAGAGAGAGTCCAAACCTACTTGTCAAAGGGGGCTGGCTGGTTTTTTTTTGCGAGTAGGGTTTTGCTGTGCTGGAGAAAGAGAGAGAGAGAGAGTCACAGGAGAGAGAGAGAGAGAGAGTCAAATGAGAGGGGGAGAGAGTCACAGGAGGGAGAGAGATGGCGTCTTCTCTCTGTTTCTTTTGCCTGCTGCTCTCCTCGTTGAGGAATCTCTGTTTTTTTTGGGTTTCGCGAGTGTGAGGACAACATATACTAAAGTCAATGCCCAGAATTGATTCCTTAGCCAAACATCTCAAACAATACGAACATTAAATAATAATAATAAAAAGGGAAACAAAAAAGCCGTTAATCACGATTCTCTTTTCTAGAGTTCCTTCCATCTACTGCTGCACAGATCTCGATGCTTAGGCCCATAGCCTGCATGCCTGCCTGACACTGCTTCATTTCCCGCTATTCACGGTCAGCCCATTTAATTTATTCAGGGCTCCATCATATCGGCCGCAATGGCTCGTTTGGGTTCTAAATGGACCGGCGAGCAGAGACTCATAATATCTTCTTTCTTTTTTCTCTCTCTTTTTGGAACCGCTGCCCTCTGATGCAGTCAGAAGTCAGAACCGCTTTGCTTCCTGGAGTTTAATAAATTTATCAAAGGAGTGCCTATTGCCACGGCCACTTTCGGATATGGTCAGGTTTTGGATGTCTTTGATATTATGGTTGTTGTTGTGGTTGAAAATAAAAAAATTAGTTTCATGAAAAGTATTTTTAGCTGTGGTTCATAACTGAAATTGAAATATTTTGTTAAATTGTGGTTGAGTTTGAGGTTTAATGAAAAACAGTTTTGTAAACATGATTATCATGTTTTTCATATTGTTGTCAACTTATGAAATTATTTTAAAAGACACACACACACTATACATATATATATATATATATGTATTGTTTTTTAAATATTGTAGATTAATAATTATAACAATAAAATATAATTAATAATTCAAGTAAATTCGATATTTGTTTTTATTCTCCCATTAAACTACTTGCAATTTCATCACAATATCAATATGTGAATGCATCTGCGATCTCTTGCTATTTGATTGATGAACAACATCCGGTAACAATATCATTCGTAACAACATCTGCGATCCAGTTGTAGAGATATAATTCTAAGAGCAAATCCAGTTGCAAGTTTTTGATTCATAATCAATCGAAAAACAACAAGGTTGTGAGTGAAACGAAGTCACGTGTCTTTTCCTTTCATCAAGACTAATCTCTATCTATATATTTTTTTTTATTTTTAAAATATATATTTAAAAAAAACAGACTGTGCCTGACCCAACTAAATGGGCTCGCCCAGCCAAATTAGGCCAAAATGCCCAACTTTGTTGGACTTGGGTTGGGCCGAGAAGAGGTTCAGCCCAAGTTCAGCATATATATATATATATATATATATATATATATATAGAGAGAGAGAGAGAGAGAGAGAGAGAGAGAAACGGTGTGCACTGTTCACGTCTTTTTAAATCAGTGTAACGGGTTGTTCACATAAATTAATTCATGTGAACAGTAACGGGCGATTTACGGTGACGAGAGGCTCAACTTCTGATGCCGATGAGTAGAAGAGGCCAAGGTGGTTCTTCCTGTAGTTGTGGCGTTGTAAATAGTGGCCTGTGGTGTCCAGGAGGAGTATCAGGAGGTTGTTGTTGTTGCTGCTTACGTCGAGGTTTGCTGCTCTACTGGAGGTAACGACAAAGTTTATGGCGTGAAGGAGAAGCATTCTCGTGGTGGTGCTCTTCTGGAACTGCTGCTGAAGGAGAGAGAGGAAGCTGTGATGCTTTTGTAGGTGCTAACACAGCTGCCGATGATTCTCTTGGTGGTCGTTTGGTGTCCGTGAGGATGCAAGATGGAGGTTGTGTCAATGAGAGATAAGAGAGAGACATGTCATGGATGCCCACCTATGTTTCGTGAGAAGCATCTTGCAGCTGCTTCTCCAAAACTGAGGTCGAGCCTCAGTTTTGGGTGGGCCCCACAGTCCAAAAAACTGTGGTGCGTCTTTTACCAAACGGTGATGAAACAAGTTTTCCTCCAACACATATGTGCAAATGCATTACCAAACGGCCACTTGATGAGTTAAGTCGAGTTTAAACTTTAAACAGGTATTTGATGGTGTATGTTGTAATTTATAATTATTTAGTATATAATTAGCTTGCTATACATATTTTTTTTTTCAACCTCAAATATATTATTTTTTTATGTAAGAAAACCTAATCTCCCAAAAAACACATTTTATGTACTCAAGCGAGCGAGTAAAACCCCAGTTGTCCTAAACTCTTATAAGGAGTGCACGCTCTGACTCAAGATCGAGATCTGCTATGCAAATTGCAAATCTTTTGTCATCATGTCATGTCTCTTGAGGACAAATATAATCTTTTTCGCCCTATCAAATTAAGTTTAAGAAATTCTTTCGATTTATATGAATTTAAGTTGATATCCATTAAATTTTTATGAAAATGACAATTTCTACTTTATTAATATTTTTATTGAAATAACTAAAACATCCTTATTGTTAATGAATTACAATCCTGATTAATTAAAGAAACATTCATTAAAGGTCAGTTAAATAAAATTTAATTATTAATCAAACACGACATATACCAGAAGGGAAAACGATCTTGACTGAATTCTTAAGTCTTAGAAGATGAATATCTTTGTGAATCCTCGTGGTGATGGGATAAGAATGTTATTTTTATGTGTTATTGATTTTAAATTTAGCAATTTTTTTATTAATATTCTAATTTTATCCATTATAACGACGGTGAGCCCGATGCTTATAAATAAACAAACCTTTCCATGTTCAATAGCATCCGAATCTAAAATTGTTGCTGCTGAAATCATTAATTTTTATTTCAAAAATATTAAAAAATTAACAAACCTCGTTCTTTAATGATCGTTACATTGTTTTAATGTTTATTTCGTTGTATTTGCACCCAAACACATTTCTTAAGCACAAAATTAAAACACGTGGGTTTTTACTTGTGTTAGATTACATTTTCCATCCTTTTACATACTATTATTTTAATTTTTTTAATTTAATTATCAACCCTTGTTTTTTCATGTGATTGCATTTTTTTATGCCAAAATCAAGAATGATTGGATGAAATTTGTTGTTGGCTGAGGACTAAGTTCAAAATCAGGGATCAAAATAAAGAATATATTATAAACAGGTGATGGTTTTAAGGTTAATATTGTTAGAAAGATATAAATCATATTTTGGGACCTTACCTAACAACTTAAACTCTTAGGTAAGAAAGTTCCTTAACATGGTATCAAAGTCTTGTTCACCTAGCGGTCACGAATTTGAATCTCATCACTCTCATTCTACTTGATAAAAATCAAGTACAAGGTAATGTGGATTTGTACAAGTTTTAAGCCCAAAGGATTTTCACTCGAGAATACGTGTTAGAATAATATAAATCATATTCTGGGATATTATCTAACAACTTAAACTTTTAGGTAAGATGATTTATTAACAAATCAATATATTTAATCTCATCCTTGTATTTTAGAAATTATAAATGCCTAGCACCTCAGTGTTTTAATATAAAAGATTGTTTTTGTTATTTTCTAGTTTCTAGTTTGAGAGGGAAGAAAAAAAATTATAGGGTTCTAATGTAGAGAGAGAAGATATTTGAATGTTGATCTAGACCATTAAAATAGTCAATTTTCATATCAAGTGGTTCTGTTTGTTTGAAGACAGTTTTTTGGATTCTTAGATGCTACATATATGTTTGTCATAACTTTTTAGCGTTTTGGGTAAAACAAAAGCTGAAAATGGGTTTTTGTTTAAAAATAAACCATATGCACTGATTTTTCAGCGACCACAGACTAAATTTTAAAAACAATCATCGTATACCACAACAGGCGACGTATCGTTTAATTCTTTTTTCAGAAAAATAAAAAGTGATTTCATGCATCCGACATGCAGCATAAAAAGGGCTCCCGCATGCAGACCATGATGATTTGGGTTGGGCCGGGTCCAATATATACGGTCCTAGAATAGAGTGGTATGGGCCTAAAATGAAGTGGGCTGGTCTGCTGTTGCACATTCCAGAACCAATCCAATCCTATGCAAAGAATTATGAAAAAGGACCAAACCGAACTAAAACAAGTGAAATCGATCCAAATGGCCGAAATTGCGTTTTTAGGTGGCGGTGGGAGTGTCGCTGCGGCTTCTCAGTCTTCCCTTCTTCTCAAACCTTCCAAATTTGGATTCCGTACACTCGCACCTCCATCAGCATCCCTGCCCCGCCTTCACCAGCCTTCAAATTTACTCTTTTCTTCTCCCAATCTTAAGCTGCGCACTTCCATTTTCGCTGCTAAAGTCGTCTCGTCTTATTCCGAAGCAACTTCGTCCCTCCCCAGCACTATCATAACTGATAACGTTGACTTGTCAACTGAAGGAATCGAGATCGAATTAGACACCGGAGGAGGAGGGAACGACGGTTCTAAAGATTTTGGCGGCGGAGGCGGTGGCGGAGGAGGCGACGGTGGTGGTGGTAAAAACGAAGGAGAAGGAGGTTCTCCAGACGAGAGTGGAAGTGAAAAGAAAATGGCCTTGTCTATGTCTCAAAAATTGACTCTTGGCTATGCTGCTCTTGTTGGAAGTAAATATCTTCTCTCTTTTTTCAGTTTTTTTTTTAATTTATTCTTTTTCTAGATTTGAAGGAATTGAATAAATGGGTAGTAAACTATATTGATGGATAATCCGGTTCCAGCCGAGTAGTAATGGCGCTGGTTTTAGCTGGGTAGTGAGTTTTATCTGATTGTGGTGTGGATGATTTTTGTTACAGTTGGTGGTGCTATGGGATATATGAAGAGTGGTAGCCAGAAATCGCTGTTGGCAGGAGGAATTTCTGCCTCGGTTCTGTATTATGTTTTCACACAGCTTCCTGCGAATCCGGTTTATGCGTCATCAATAGGGCTCGGTAAGAGATTGTGGTTATTGTTTTTGTTTTGTTACCTTTTTGTTGTCAAAAACATGGTTTAAGTTTGTGCTATGATTTTAGTTACACTTGCGCGTTTGAGGACATCATCTGGCCAGTGCCTGGTGTTTGCATTTATTTTTCTCAAAAAAATCTTTTTATTGTTGTCAATGGAATATCTATGATTCTCTCTTCAGTAGTGTTATGAAATTTGATTTCTGATGAGAATGTTGAAGTCATTGTGGCTCTGCTAATGACTAGTGGTTTCTATCATACACCATTGAATTTTGCATCTCATCCTCAATGAATTGACTCACGAGTGATCAATTCATGCTAAACATTCTAGCATTATGGTGAATATGGTGATTATGACTGGGAGTTCTTGAATTCGAGTCTCCACAAGTGGCATTTGAAATTTGATTATAAGTGGGCTGCATCAATGCAGAGAGCTATAGAAAGTGATTAGCTTGTATGGGATCTCTTTACTTTTTAATGCAAATAGCCAACCAGTGTTTTGCTTTGCTTTGCGCTTGCCATCTTGCCATCAAGTTGTAACCTTATTTTATAGCTTTAATAGCTTTGACATCTCCATATTTTCAGGTATATCTGCTGCACTTTTGGGGGTGATGGGCTCCCGGTTTTTGAAGTCCAAGAAGATTTTTCCTGCTGGTGTGGTGTCTCTTATGTCATTCATAATGACTGGTGGCTACCTCCATGGAATCCTTCGGAGTATGCATTGAAATAAGCTAGCTAGTTGTAACCATGAGCCGTATGGTCAGTGGTCTGGTTTCATATCAGGCTGTTTCATAGTGTAAGTGGTGTCAATGTCCTGTTCTTCCTTTTGGACCCGTCCATGAAAAGAATGTTTTGTCATGTGTAAGTTTCTGTCTTAGAATGTGGAGTTTTATCCTGGAACTTTTTATAAATAAAGCACGCAGCTATTTCTCTAAAATGGAACTTGAATCTTTTTGAGATATCTTATTTATCCTTGCGGCATGAAGTACTGGAAATTGGTTTGAAACTTCCAACTTGTAAATCCAATGAGCAGGAACAAGAACCAGTTACTCGAGTAGTGTTTTTGTAGGCATCAGACTCCACCATCTGGAATCGTTCAGCCCCTGTTATCTCTTCATTTTACTCCTTTGCAGGATTAGGCTTAAGGTAATAAAACTTCATTGCTGTTTCAGTTTGCAGTTGGTGCTAGTATGGAGTGACAAGCCCCTGTCCGAAATAGTTGCGGCGATGCCGACGAATCATACCCCGGAACAAAATGACTGGCTCTGTTTCTCGGCTCACAGTGGTGCAATGCTCTTGGAAGGTTGGTTCATAGCCAGTAGCCAATTCATACAGGATTAGTAAACTTGCAATTTGAAGCTCTCTACCCCGTCTCTCCAGTGCCCCCTTCTGTAGACATCAGAGCCCGTCCTCTGGAAAGGTTTCACTGCCCCCCTAAATGTTAGCACGTCCTAGTTTAGCTAGTGTGAACAAGAAATTCAAAATTTGAAGAGTATGTTGACCGAGGTTTTCATGCGCCAATAAATATCAGCATGTTATTTTTTAACCAAATAGCAAGCCGGAATATAAGAGATAGAAGTAGCCATCAATTTATTTGGTGTTATCTTTTATATATATAAGAAGAGCAATAAATTACTAGAATAACCCCTCAGGCTCTCATCAATATTAGTTACCTCTACAAAATATAATATATTCTCTATCTATATCATCCATTAAAAAAATCAAAAGCAATTAGCATATACGTAAAAAAAAAAAAATTGGCCCGACTTGGCCCGGTGGGCAAACCTTATTTGTTTTGTTGTCGGGAGCTCTTTGGTAGTGTTATCGAACCCGACTTGGCCCGGTGGGTAAACCTTGAGGGCTGCTGAACTATAAAGGTAGAGGGACCAAAAAAGAAAATCCAAGGCAAGTTTTTCATAGAAAAGGTGCTGACGAAAGAATAACCCGGAAGAAAAAAGGCAGCACGTATATTTTTTTTTAAAAAAAAATTGATCCTCAAAACTTAATTTTTAGCAACTAGAAAAATTAAAACCTACCTTGTCAAGTCGTATATTAAATTAACACTACAACGCCTTCTTGACACCTCACGATGGGAGGCAATCAACTATAAATTATAAACCTGAAGTCTCATTTAATTTAATTGGTAAGGATGCAATTAAAAAAATGAAATATAAAATACCAAAAAATAAAAGGTGACAGTGAACAATGTTGTGTGATGAAGGGGCATGTGAATCCACCAAACCTTTCAGATTATTTTTATTTAATTTAATATGAAATTAAAATATTTATTAGAGCACGATAATAATATAAAATAGGGAAATTTTACATAAACCATCAGCAACATGCTTATAACTTGCTATGAAACAAATCAATATAATCTTAGCGTTTTGTTATGCTGGTCATAAAAGATGAGGAAAGAACGCACTTAAAATACAAAATACAAATAATATTTACTTTCCATATTAATCATAAAATAATAAATGGTGGAGAACTGATTGAATGGAAACCACAAGCCATAACAAAGCAAGAGCACCAAAGCAAAAGCAAGAGCACCATCAAAATGCAGAAGAGTCAAAAGTGCAGGAAATTGGATTCTGGACTCATCTCGTTCAATTCTCCATTAGCTCACCTGCATAACCAGTGACTCATGCTACGGACTAAAATCACATCACTGAAAATAATTCTTGTAGAAGACTTGCGAGAATAGCCAGCACAACACTAGAGAGGGTCCATCAGCAAGCAAACCACATACACGTCAAATGTTTGTCATTTATTTACCACAGTTCATAGTAACACAAGTAATCGTCCTAAAGGCGCTGGTTCGGAAGACATTCCAAGCGCCTTTCGCTGCAAGGGGCCGACATGTGAACAAAATCCCATTAGTTTGAATGAGAAACTGTACATGTTGTCCAATGCATCCAAAAGTAACAAGAAAAATCTTCACCACCACTGCGCTTTACGTCTTGCTAGAACAAAACTACAAGGTTAAGAGCCTAATACGATAACAGTTTTCCATGATACATGAGAAGCTTTTAGCATTGGTCAAGCAAGGTTGGAAGCAACCTTTGGTTGAAGTTCGTCTGATGCAAGAGATTTTCCAAAGCAACCTGCATCCGGTGAAGGTGCAGCACAAATACCAGGTTTTGTGGTGCCTGCCTCTTTTCCTTCTGGTGAAGTGGGATACGGGCTTTTGCTCACCAGCCTGCAATTAACAAAGTAAAAGAATAGGTCCAGACAGCCCTGATGATATGTTTGTGCATCATGAAACCATTAAACACATAGGAGCATGCATAGTAACTTGGATGCAAAGCCAAATACAATGCCGCAAATCATGAAGTTACATGTGTGTATGTTGTTTTAAAGTATTAGATATAATATAGACAGAATCCCAAAATGCAAAACAGATACCTGTCCCGACGCTTCTCGAAGAATCGCTGAAGAGAATGTCTCCTAGCAATAGGTAATTCTTGACAAAAAAAAAAAAAAAAGGAATTACAATGAGAATCACTAAGCTATATCTAATTTCATTCACTCCATGGAAGAGAAAGAACTATAAAATATTTGAAATCGAACACTACATTTCAGTCATGTTCTCTAATCATTACCAGCTTGCATTCTGCAAAAGGAATTCTGACGACTATAGGCTTGGGCATGTGGGGCAGCAGTACTTTGCATTGAAGGAGACCTTGTAAGAACTGGTGTACCAGCAGGAGACCCACTGTTCTTCATGTCAACTGGTTTGACAGCAGCAGCAGCAATAAGCATAATTTCATTGACCTACAGGGACATGATTAAGAGTTAGAATAAAATATCCCATGTAGATATTTATTAAATCTAGGAAATTTTAGTGAGGGAGAACCTTTTCTGCAGGGATTGCATCAAACACAACAACACTTCCACCATAGAAGATGGTAAGCTGATCCAGAGTAGGAATGGCAGCATTTGGTCCAGAAGAGGCCATTGTTGCGGGCCTTAAGAAACCAAAGATAAGTCATTACATTAGGATGAACTTGTTTGGCATGTATCTACCATTTAAATGACTATTATAAGCAAAAAAAATTAATTCATAATGCCAGAAGTATATCTATTAAAGAAGAGTAAGATGATCACACAATAAACGTTTTTACAGGGGTGGAGAGGCTTGAGGAAAAAGAGAACAGGGTGAAATGCGAGGATGCCAAGATATAATAGAAAACAGAGCAAACATTTACAACTTTGACGCAAGTAGCTGCAAATATTCAAACTAGTTGGGGTTAGCTACACAGATCCTTCTCTTTCCAATTTCTATTTTGTCGTAAACAAATATTGTTATATCAAATCATTTATCACCCCCCCATATCGCTACCCATATAGTTTGTTCCTATTACTTGAGTACCACTCTTCCACACTAATGACTCCATGGCCAAACTTGTAAGGTGAATACCCCCCTGGATATGAGAAAGCTGGTGTCAAAACATAGGTGAGAAATGTTTTCAACTGATCAATGAATTAATCTAAATTAAGCAAAGAGTTCCCCTAACAATTGCCGACTCACAAAATCAGACCTTCAACCATGGTCAGAATTAAACCTGCAACTCTAAACCATTTTTCCAATCTCCTGGCTTCACAAACCATACCAAATGCAAAACAAATGGGAGTTCAACCAAATTACAGTGGATCAAACAAATCATTTGATCCAGACAATCTGAGCTACCAAAATAAATCACAAAATAGGACTTCCAGCTACCATCAAAATCAAACTTGACAGTTCCGCAACTTAAGAGTGTAAATATAACAGACACAAAAACATACTCTATCACAGAACAAGAAAAGTCATAGAGATTAGATGACTGCATAATGTATGAATTTGTCTGCCTGATAAGAAGCTTACACATTGCTACTTGAATAGAGTACTGTGATTACTCTTAGATGCCACTTGATCTGACATTTATTCACAATCATGTTAATCAAACAAGATGATCTAGGAGAAGGCAAAAAAGGATCCAGTAGCATCCTCAAGCCTAAAACTGCACTGCAAAGGAAAAGGAAAGGCCAGCTAGAATTGCCTCACGAATAGACCAATACATCGTATACAATTAGCATTGACATACTGATACTGCATGTGTGACATTAAAGCAACTTTCACCTGCTTCTCATTCAAGGAGTCCATGAACAAACAAGCCTTAAACCAGACCAAAAGAAGCAATTAAGGAAGTAGAAGTCTTTTCATAACTTCTTTTCTATATGGGTAAGCCTTTAAGCAAACAAATACTTCTATTCCATGAAGGTAGGATTTTTAAGCACAAAATTTTTATGTCAAAAAGGGAGATATGAGAAGGTAGTAATGAGAGAAATCTTTTCAAGCCTTGCAATAAATCTTCACTGCTTTCAAGATCTGCAGTCATGTTACTTGTAACTAGTTAGCATCCACAAAATCCTACCATCATTGAAAGCACACTTATCTAAACTTTCCCACTCTGACGACAGAGAATACAAAGGATTTGATTAAGTAATTTGTTATACAAAGCTCACCAATCCAGATGCATCCCACTCATAAAATTTTGCCTCCGCTACTAGTGCTCAAGATGAAGGAATCATGGAAACTAAATGAGGAAAAATGGCAGAACTTCTATTCACTAGCTACTTTAAGATGGGGCAGCTTGCATCCCCTCCCTACCCCTTAATCCATTTTCAAAATGCATTTGATTGCTGATATTTTATGCAAATTTGCAAATTATATGGAAAGTATCCTTGTTAGGAAGTCCATGCAAGAATGAAAGAATGCATCTTTAAATTTGTAGCTATAGGTCACAAAAAAGAGTGTAACTTCATGGCGCTCTTCTTGGACTGGCTATAAGTGTAACCTGTATAATCGGTTGTGTCGCTTCCTGCTCTAATTGCTGGTGAAGCTTCAACATTTATTTTTCAACGTTACTCATGTATTACACACCTTTCTTGTGCTACAATAGTTTAATCAAAGGAAAACTTTCAGATCCTTAAATAATAGAACAATTTAGCTAAACGAGAGCACCATATATGAACACATACAGCAGGTTCTGTCCTCTTCTGATACTCCAAAAAAATAACCTGACAAACCCTCAAAATTCAATTACATTCAAGCATCACAGCACAGTAAAACTTAAGTTCCCATCAGGCCTTCACGAATTAGCCTTTAATTTTCACAACCAGCATTTCTTTACAAATAAAACAGATCCCAGATTCTCTTTACCCTTTGTTTCGTTTACAGGCTAACAAAAAAAAACACTTTTTCTAAACAAAACCAGAGATTTTTATTAATAAAAGGAAAGTAGACTCGTACCTGGAACTGGGTGTCCAAAGAGGATGGACCTCTTTTTTCTCCAACAAATCAGCACCTTCCTTGCAAGATACCATATTTTCACCACAACCATTGGTAACCTCTTGCTCCTTTTTCACTTCAATATCATCCTGTAGCTTCATTTCCTTGCAAGAATCAGATTGAACCTCCATCGGAACCAGATCAGAGGCAACAAAAATCATTTCAATTTCTTGTTTTTGTACAGGGAAATTTCAAGTACAAACGGGGAGAAACAAACCAGCTCCTGTCTAGTTGTCCTTGACCCTGACCCGAGTTTAAATAAAATAAGAGCCGACCATAGTTAGTGGTTACTGTGGTCGAGGAATTTAAAACGTGGCAAATTCACCTTGAGAATAAATTATTAAAAACGATTATTTATTACACACACCTTGTCTTTTCAGCTGCTTCTTTTGTGACCACTGATGATTCTGTCTTCCTGGCTGGGACACATGTCCAACTCACCACTGTTCGTTGTTGGAGTTTTTCTTCACAAAAAAAAAAAAATGCTATAGAAAAATAGAAATTCACCGGTGCACTTGTAACAAATTGACATGGTGTTAGGCAATGAATGGTTTTGAAAGTTATTTTGGTTTGGAAATTTGCTAAAATAATTTATTTTTTATTTTTTATAATCTTTTATATTAATACATTAAAATAATTTAAGAAAATAAACAAGACACAGCTATATAGCTTGAACAATTTTTATTCTGTGTTTGTTTTTGTGGTGGAACTATACTTTTAAAAAATAAATTTTTAACTTTAAATTATTTTTTAGTATTTTTGTATATTTTAGAGTATTGATATTAAAAATAGATTTTTTTTAAAAAGAAACAATCATTTCCAAGCAAAAAAACATTTTAAAAATTAATTTCTATCACATTATCAATACATCACCTTTAACCAACCAGCCAACCCTTTCTTTCCTCCTTATCTTTGATGGAAATAATGAATTGTTTACTTTTATATTCATGGTTATCCAAAAACAAATTCCTTCCACTGAAGTTTCTCTATTTTTGTTTATAAATTAAGCAAGTATAAAAGATTAATTTTTTATATATGTTTGGTATTTGCGCAACTTATCTTTAACCATGTTTTATTTATGATCTTATATCAATGTTGTAAAATTCTAACAAAAAATAATAGAAATATAATAACATGAAAAGATAGAAAGAGGTGAATGTAGAAATGGAATAGATCTTTATTATTAAATAATAAAGATACAAATATAATATATATATATATATATATATATATGAATGGTCAACTTTACAATAAATTTTATATTTTTTAAATATAAAAAAGGATAATATACCCTTTTGATCATAACTATCTTTATTTATTTTTTTAAATAGTAATTAAATCTTAAATTATATCATGAGTTGTCATCTAAAAAGTTTTAACTTGTTTTTAAACATATTGTTTGCATAATGCAATGCAAGCTTTTAGTATTTTAAAATGCACAAAAAATTGAAAGTCATTGTTAGCTTTGATGGTCAAAAGTTAAATAAACTGAATATAATACCTTTAATTTTAAAAAATAAATTAAATTAAAATCGATGACAAGTTGCAAAATAGTTAAAAGGAATGTGTGATTAATTGAGTCCTAAACATGTGGAATGAAATATATTTTAAATATGAAGATGAAAAATGAAATCTGACATAAAGTACAAGGTGTTTTTTAAAACTTATTTTGAATGTAATTTATTGGTTTATACTTGTAATGAAGTTTTGGAGGGTCTTCATAGAAAAAAAATATTTTCATGACTAATGAGTTAGGGGTCTAAGTTATACTTGTAAAACAAATCCCACATGGAATAAGATATATTTTGATACTTAAGGTAATATTTTATTTTTTTGATAAAGTGACAAACATGTAAAAATTCAAGAGGATCAATTGAGATATGTGTTTTTTATGTGTTCTTTGTCTTGTTGAGTGTGTTTCGTATATAATAAAAAAGTGTTAAGTATAATATAGTCTTATTGAAATTATTTATTTCTTATCTTTTAAAACATAAGAATATATAACTTGGAGAATAATTGGAATATATATACAAAAACATACAGAGAACCATAAATAAAATATATTATTTATTAAATACAAACCAATATGAAATATCAATAATTTAGTTGAACTAAAGCCTTAACTCAGTTGAGCCTTAACCTAACCTAGCTATGAGGAGCTCGATTGGGCCTAGCTAAGGGGAAGAAAAAAAAGAAAAGATAAAGGTAGCTAGGATGTGAGTGGTCACAAGACTTGGTGACAATGGCCATGAGGAACCCAAAGACATAATGGAAGTTAGTGTGTGTGTGTGTCCACATACTCAATATTCCTCTAATTCATGTTTTGTATAATTGAGATTAACAAATACTCATTTTTAAATGTTATATATATATATATATATATATATATATATATATATATATCATCTTGTGAGATGTTTTCTATGATTTTTTTTAAATGTCATATGCGTGTTTGTGTGTGTGTATGCACACACCATTTGCATCTTGGATAGTTCAACAATACAAATCACGCAACTATTTTTATGCAACATCGAACCATTGGTGTAACTTGAATGTTCCCTGGAGTAAGATTTTCAAAAGCAAGAGGACAATGTTTCATCATTGTTTTTCTTTGGTTGTGTGAATCTATACAAGAAGTTACATTAATCCAGTGATATGATCATGTATTTACAGGATGACTAGTATTAAGTTTCAACAGGTTTTTTTTATTAAAAAAAATATTTTTTTGTGATTTTGGATTATTTTGATATACAGACATAAAGAATAAAATTTTAAAAATAAATCAAAATATTATTTTAATATATTTTCATACAAAAAAATACTTTGAGAAATAGCATTCACTACACTCCTACTCCTAAACATACACTCAATATCAATTTTTGTAGAGTTTCTATACTTTAACTTTTATTTTTAGCTCATATAGATTGATGTTTTATTTACTTAAGCACATCTACTTCAAAAATATTCTAAATAAATAATAGCATAGATACTCCTTAAAACATCATTTCCAAGGTAGATATTCTTAGTTGATATATTTAAAAAAACAAAAGAACTTGATTGAAAACTTGTCAGGTATACGAATTCAAATGCAAAAAATTATGTTTGTCTCAATTTCCATTCATTAAAAAAAGAAGAAGAACAAGCATAGTGTTTTATTACAAAGGGTCTTACATCTTATTGTGGAAATTGCACAATGAAATAACTATATTATCTCCCACAATGAAATCCATATATTTACTTTATAGGGGTAAAATTGTCTTTTCAATTAGATCATTTTGTCATTGCAAGGTTAGATGGGGATATGATATTATTTTTACTTTTTATTTGCATAATGTACTGTCTAAAATATCCCTAGAGGTTGATTTATTTTAACTTTTGGTTAAAGGTATTTTCTCCTTTTCCTTTTAAAAAACACAATGAAATTACTGATGCCTCTTATTTTGTTCTTAAAGATAAAAAAAAAAAAAAATTAGCTTAGGGAGTAGGGACTCCTAACTTAAAAAAGCAATGGCCCACACGCATGCCTGCAAAGCCAGACCCAGACATCAACCTTTATTTTTAAAAAGTTTAATTGGGTGAACAACACGTCATCCACCCTAATTACCTAAAAAATGACGTGTAGCTTGCATCAGCAGACGACATGTCGTTTGTGGATCCTAGAATTCAACTACTATGGTAACAAAAAAAAGAAGTCAATTTGTTTATTTTTTCAAAAACTCATTTTCAACCTTTTTTTAATCAAAAATACCTAAAAAACACTTAAGAGACCTTGTTAAACTAGTCC
Organism: Salix brachista; assembly: GCA_009078335.1. Taxonomy (NCBI): domain Eukaryota; kingdom Viridiplantae; phylum Streptophyta; class Magnoliopsida; order Malpighiales; family Salicaceae; genus Salix; species Salix brachista. The sequence goes on along the minus strand of CM018577.1, from coordinate 17,152,937 downwards.
ATGACCATCAATAACCCAATAAATCATCCCCATATCCAAAATCCACCCAAAACAAAAAAAAAATGATGACTTTGGATTTGTTTTCTAGGTGTATTAAAGGTAAACAAACACCTAAACATAACCTCCACAACATATGAAACCTTTTAATACAAAGATCAACTGTTTTGATGACCAAAATCTTCTGCAACAACTATTTTCTCTTTCTAGATTGGAATTCAAAAACTCTCTTTTTTCTCTCAACAAAAAAAGATTGAAAAATGAGAAAAATGAAGTGAAGTATGAAAATATATTTTCTTAAAATTTAACGAACTGATCAACTTATATCTAAAATTATAGGCAATTGAATTGAATGTTTTAATGAAAGTTTTACATGCCTTTTATATTATCAAAGAATTTCACTTTAGTCCTTTATCTTTCACTTAAACCCTCTCTAAAAAAATACAATTAGGAGCTAATTTGTGCTCAAAAGGTCTAAATCACGCAAAATAAAAGTTAGAAGATCAAAGTAAAAATTACAAAAAATACATTGCTTCAATCCACAAAGTAATGGGAGAAAGTGCACAGTAATTCAAAAAACTCATATTTTTTAATATATTGTACAATAGTAAAAATAACTAGTCACATAGAGTTTAAGTTATAGATCCTTGAAGAAAATTATATAATATGATAATTTTATTTGACCCATTAGATATTGATATCACATTATAAATGATCACTCTCTCTATCTACATTCTGATCCAATTTAATTGGCAGCTTGATTTTTTTAACATATTCTTTAAATCTTGTGGAGATATAGTTTAATTTTTCAATTTAATACATGATTTTGTAAGTAAATATAAAATTAGAATCTATTTTATAATTTTATGATTGAAAGACTGAAATATAATTTATATTTTATTTTATAATTTAATTTAAAAGTTAAAATCTTTGAATTGCATTGGATATTCTTTGATAGAGAGTTTTTCAGTAAATCCTCCCCACCAGGATCAGAGCGAAAATGAAAAACGAATTTTGGATATTCTGAATCAAATATTCCTTATTTTTATTTTTATTTCAACCACAAGTAACAAACAATTTGTAATTAAATTGCCGTGGAATGCTAATAATACAATGATCGTCATAAATTCTCCATAGTTTTAATGTAATGTATTTTTCATAATACGGTGGGATGTATTTTTTTTAATAATTTGGAATTAAATTAATATATTTTTTTAAATTCGTAAAATTAATATATCATAACCATTAAACTATTATTTTAAATTATTTTTTATACAAAAAAAATCTGAATTACAAAACAAACATCACATCGATAATAGACGGGAACAGAGAGGGGGCAAAATTAATATTTAGGGGTGCTAATACAACAGCGGTCCACAAACTCCTCTTCGTACTTACACGACATCGTATCAGGAGAAGGTGCGTTCGGGTGCGATCCCAGCGAGCAACCCGATAACAGAAAACGGATAAGCAAAAGAATCCAGGAAAAGAAAATCAAATTGAAAATTGGAGACTGAAAGAAACCATCCTCAGAGCTAATAACAAAATCGGCGATCAGCGAAGAAGAAAATAATGTCAACGGAGGAGCCTCCACCTTTTCAAGAAGCACCTCGCTGCGACGTCTGCAAATGCAGCTTCAACACTTTCCGTCGCCGCGTATTCTCCTCTTCCTCCTCTTTCAGTATAACAATCAATTAAATTTAATGATGACAGAAACAACTGATTGATCCGATCTAATATATGCTGCGATCGTGGACTGATCTAAACTGTTTGATGAAATTGATCGAGTTCTATTTTATTTTATTTTTTGTAGCATCATTGCCGTTGTTGCGGTAGGACGTTATGCAATGAACATTCATCAAATTATATGGTCTGCCTCCCCCCTTCTCTTTTTTGGTGCTTGACAATCAATTTGCTCTTTTCATTTTTTTCCCTTTTTTAACGTGTGTGCGGGTGGGCATTAATCAATCCAGGTTTTGCCGCAGTTTGGAATACTCTCGAATGTTAGAGTTTGTGCTGATTGTTTTAATGATTCTACTCGGTAAATTACTCTTCAACTTATCGAGTTTTTGCTCTTAGTTGGAAATTTAATTGTACTAACATGACATTCTATATCTTTTATGTTATACGAAATTGCAGTCTTTTCTTCATGTTTTTGATTCCGTGGGCTTGGATTCTCTGCATATATATTTGTCTTGGATTGATATGTTAGCATTTTGTCAACAGTAGCCGTTCCTCTTTCATCCTCTAGGACCGCAAAGAGTAATGTACTTGCTATTTTTGAGTAGGTCTTTAGGTTTGTGGATATATGATTTGTAATTTGTTGCAGAAAACCTGTGGATAGAGATAAGGATAGAGATAGTTGCAGATTGGAATGAATTTTTTTCCTAAGGCCCCGGTTGATGGAGGGATCCTTTGCAAAGTACATTTATGTCAATTATTTCATTTTTGAAGGTGTATATGTCTTTCTTAAGGTAGTAAACATTTCTCTTTTGCTCTTCTTTATGCATACTGGGTTCCTCAGCCAAGATGGGGCTTTATCATGATTCCTATCTTAGCTTCAAGAGATGCTTTTACACCTTGTTCTCTCATCTTTGGATTGTCAGTTGTTTGTAGATATCGATGATCTTCATGAAGCTCAGGGCCACTGAAGGATTTCTCATTCGCTTGTCCTATCTTTTCATCTTTATGAAAATCTTGTTTATTTATGCAGTTATCATGAACTTTGTTTTTATACAGATCAAAGAAATTTGAATCCCAAGTTTCTGTGGAGGGAGCTGATTCCGTAACAGATAAAGTTTCTAGATTAGACATTGATGCAGAAAAGCATCCAAAACTGGAGCCAACCACACTACAACAATCTACCTTAGGTGATATTGAGTGCAAGTGCGGGATGCCCTTATGCATCTGTGAAGCACCAACAACAAAAACAGATCCAGTTCCCATGCAGGCATGTTTTTTCTATAATGTTTATAGATTCCTTATGCCATACATGGAGGTAATTTACTTATCCATTATGTAACAGACAAAACCTTCTTCCACATTCACATCCCAATCGAATCCAAAACCAAAGAAGACGGATGCTGCCCTGAAGAATAGAGGTTCCACTTCAAGCAGCAAGCCTAGGTATGTTCACTGTAAAGCTTTATTCTGCTCACCAGTGACCTTTTGTTTTCCGTTGGTAATTATGTGCGCATAGGTTATCATCTTGTCATAATTTGAGTCTCTTCCTGTCTTCTCATTCTCTCTCTCTTTTTTTTTGTTTTCTGTATTCTGTAATATGGTTCATGCTCCTTTTTCTTTATAAGCACCTTATCACATATATGTGGAATAAGTAAACAGCCAGAATTGGTCCTCATTGTAGGCCAAAGAGGGACAATGATTCAAGAGTAACTTATGGCGCTGACCTCATTAATTTCAATTGTATCAATGGTTTTAAAGTAGCATTTATCCCTCACAAGGAGATCAAAGCAACCAGCATCTCTTGCTTATTCTAAAGACATCTATTCATAGGGCATATCATCATTGACTGATCTTGAGCTCAGAAAACCACTAGGCATTGAGTGTCTATCCTGGTAACTAGCTAGTTGTGCAACAGATGATGGCGATTTTAAAGGTCTAAAAGAAATATCAACATTCACATAATAGGGTACTGGGGAATCATTATAGTTCAATCAGGAACCAATTATTATATATCCTGTAAATTGTAATACAACTTTCTGGGATAAAAGTTAGAATTGAATTACTTTGGATGAAAATACTTTACCATATAGCTACTTTGTGGCTAAGGAAACTAGTTTCCTGCGGGTCAGTCATTGTTGGTCTTGCAGATGCACAGTGGTTTATTACAAGATACAGGCTGGCAGGTGGAAATGCAAGATCATGGAAGTTAACTGTACAAAAGTGTACAGTCTTTTTGGGCAATATTTTTTGTCAATGGATTTAAATAAGATTCTAGACCCACTCTCTCCTGCCCGCCATTTTCTTATAGCTCTTGACCTTTGGTCATCTAACATTATCCCACATCGAAATATAAGTTAACAAGTGACTTTGGGTTTCCAACTTGTGAATCCTAAACCAGTGCACCCATTCCAACTCCACAGTTGTTTATTTTGTGAAACATGATCCTGCATGGGCACAAGGTAACTAAAATAGATGCAAATTGTGCATTGCAGGGAAGGTAAACCACATTATAGGACCAGAGTTAAGTTACTAGATAGACAGAAATGAGATGACTACTTTGTTTGGAATTCATATTGTCATGTCATTTTTCTTGTTTCATTTATATAATTAGCTGCTGGCTTATAAAGTTGATGGGAGATTGTGTTTTACCAAGGTTCTACCTGTGAAAAATTTGCAGTTCGGTTTTCAATCATGGCCAAATGACAAATGGTGGTGTTGATAAACCTCAGATGGATTATGATGTTAATGGAGAGGTATGATCCACTTAAGATAGTCATAATTTTTTTTTTCCATAGAGTTTCATGGATCAGTTATTTGTGCCCATGTATGTGCTCTGCTTAGGGTTTAAGGGAAGCCATAAAGAATGGTGATACTGTTGCGGTCAAGAAGCTTTTGAGTGAGGTATTCACCATTTTAATACAAAATCAGATTTGAAAAATGAAACTAAACATCAATATCTTGACAGGGTGTGGATGCAAACTATCGTGATAAGCAGGGAATGTCATTGCTACATTTGGTAATGATCTCTCACTTTTTTTTGCAATATATATTTTGCAAAAAGTATGAAACTAATTAAATGATGGATTGGGCGTAGGCTGCACTATTTAATAGAACTGATATAGCTTTCATCCTCATGGACTCTGGAGCAAGCATGAACTACAAGAATGCACAAGGTAACTAACTTTATATCCAGTATCATGTGTGGCTATGGTGTCAGTTTCATTAAATTGTTTGATTAGACAAGGGAATGATGCGGATGAAAGCTATAAGAACAACACATAAAAACAATTTTAATGAGTGAAAAGGATTGTAGATATGAACCTTAAATTCCTAATTTATTTATTTGAAAAATAAAATTAATAAAACCTTTTTAGAGGTTTATAAGACATATAAATAGGTCAAAAAAACCTATCTCCACTAGAAATCCAAAAGTACCATGGAAACTAAAACAAAAATCCAAATTAAACAATAAATCCAAAACAAAGCCTAGGAAAAATAACAAAATTGACCCAAACAACACCATCTAGGCCTGGATCCTATTTCATGAGATTTAACAATCTAATAAGTGGTGCAGTGGTTTTCTATTGGAAAAAATATTTGTAGAATCATTTGGAAATATTTGAGCACAATAAAATGATCGAATATCCTTGTATCTTTATTTTAAGATGCTAACTCAGTCTACATAACTATTTTTTTATAGTCTAGACCTGTCCCATTGATCCATAAAAACATTTATTGTTTATAATTCATAATGTCTATAAGCCTGACATCATCTTTCTCTTCGGGTTGGAAAGAGCTCGTCCTCGAGTTCTGGTAATCACGTCGTGATTGTCAGTGAACACTTTTGAACCTTTGTCCTTCAATTGACTCAGATAAAGTAAGCCAAAAATTAATGGCTTGTTCCATACCAAATCTTTATTATCTTATTTAGATCATTCACCCCATCCTTCTCTCCTTTCTTTTATTTTGTATTCTCCTTCTCCACAAATCTAGATAAAAAAAACTTTTTTACTATTTTCTTCAACAATTGCCTCCTCTCTTCTAGGTGCTAGTCACCACGTCATGCCAAATGTTATCAAATCCTCTACTACATATGGAAAACAAAACAAGATGATGTTTGTCCATGATTACCTTGTTGTTTTCATTCATCTATTTCAATTTGTAGGGGTGAGGTGTTTTTTTGTTTTAAGTTACAACTTCTCTACCATTTCGATTGATACTATATTCTTACACTACCATTATTGTTGATTAGACTGCATACTTTGTCCTTAACATTACATGTTTTTTGAAAGATGTTAAAACACAATCAATTCTGTCTCGAATCACCTTTGGATGACTGCATGATTTTTCAAACTAGAGTAGTACTTCCATCACCATTCAAAATCTCTTCACTACTTTTAGAATCCTCGTAAACATAATCAGCCGCACCATCTGCTGGTTGCTTTATCAACAAATATTTTCTCGGATTCGCAACTACACTTATTAGTCTGATGCCCTAATTCACCACAACAATAACAATGAATCCTGAAAGTTGAACCAGAACCATGGGATGTCTCTACTGATTTTCTTGAGCATATTTGTTTGGAGAGATGTTGTTCTTGGAATTCAATTGGGCCACCCTCTGTTATACCAATTTGTCCAAAATTAGTTTGCCGCTTTTTCACTGTCAAGATCCTCTAATACGCCTCTGAAATTGTCCACAAATACTTTATACACAACACGTCCTGGATAGACTAGTGTAACCCATTCAGGTATCTTTCCACCCATTGTTTTTCCGAATCTGACAGGTCATTCATGGTCATTAATTGATAAAATTCATTACTATAATTATTGATAGATTTACCTCATTCAAAGTGCGGAGTCTTTTATTCAAGGTTTAGGTATAGCCGAATGGAAGCACCCCTTTATCTTCTTTATTTTTTCCAAATCACTGATTCTCAGCTTCCCCTACCTCTCTCATGTTCTCTTCAATTATTCATACCATATAGAAACCCTACCCTTTAATTTGATCACAACAAGCTTTACTCGTAGTTGTTTGAGGATTTATTTGTACTTAAAAACTTGTTCCACCTCATTCTCTGTGAACTCATTTACTTGTAAAAATCCTGCAAATTCAAAATTTTGAATGTGAAACTCAAAATCTCCATATATGATCACAAGGTTATCTCCTCTAATTATTTCTCTAGTTTTTAGTACTGGTTGGGGACCTATTTTCAGTATCCTGGTTTTGGTTCTGTTTTCATAGCTCTCTCTTTTAATCTACGAGTCAATTATGAGATCTATCGCTACATGCCCTCCATGATGAGCTCCTAGACATTCCTCTTTTAAAGGGGCCCTCCTCGTCCTCTCATTGGCAACGTCCTACTCCATGACATTTTCCTTTTATGATTGTTAGCAAAGCACAATGAGCAAACGATTATCCAAGAAATTATAGCACATAACAAGCAATATAAACCCGAGATTGTTAGGCTTTAATACCAATTGAAGTAGGCAGAAGGTACAAGGACAACAACAACATAGAAAACACAATATTTTTTATGAGCGAAAAGAATTGCAAATGTGAACTATAATTTCCTTGTATTAGAATGTACAAGGAAATTAAAACAAAAACCCGAAGTAAACAATAAATCCAAAAAAAAACCCTACAAAAAATAATAAAATTGGCCGAACAGCAACATCCAGGCCTAGATCCTAATTCCAAGAGACTAAAACGGTTCGATAGCCACGTGGAAAAATGTAAGACTGATTTAATGGTTGAATCTCTTGATATCTTCGTTTTAAGCTGCTATCTTAGCATGATCAAATTTTTTTTGGATCTAAATTTGTGTCTCACCAGTAAAATGAAAACATGGATTAGTCTATTCACATAAAGGGCAAATCTTCATATAACTGCTCAAAACCTATAATCTTGTCAAGTCAGACGTCATCAAGGAGTCTCGTAAGATTTACAAGGCTTGTGTAGAGTTTTTGGTGAACCAGTTTTAAAATGATTGAACCGTTTTCAATGAATTGGCATGTAGACAGCAACCGGTCAATTTTTAGTGTTTGAAAGAATGAAAATGTGCCCAGTAAACTTACGGAGTAATCATTTTGTTATGGAAGGGTTGTACTCTATTATATGTTCTTACTTATCCAGGGAATCAATGGTGTAATCATTTTGCAAGCAAGGTTTAATGTGGTCTAGTAAATGATGATATGCTAGGATGACCAAGGACACGATAATTTCTTTTACCTCATTCAAGATAAAACTTGCTAGTCCTGAGCTGTGAGAGCTGTTGGTCCACGATATTATACTTTATGCTAACGCATTACTCCTTTTCTAGGGGAAACACCATTGGACTGTGCTCCTGCAACTTTGCAGTACAAGATGAAACAGAAAATGGAAGAAAGTGGACAGCAGGGCCCGCCTACCATTGTCTGAGAGACAGTAAATTGTTTATATCTTTAATCTGCATATGTGCAAGCTGTCTGTTTCCTGAAGAAATTGTGTTGATTAAGTTATGTAGTGGTCTGCACACTGTATATCGTGCACCCGCAGATGGGCTGCTGGTCATCAGCTCATGGAGTGTCGAATACGGTTCCTTTTGCGTCGCAATGAAAACGTTCACTTTTTTTGTGTATGAACATTGTCTAACAATATAGAGACTATCCGGAGACTATTTGCAAAAAACACTATTTATATATTGGATTGTACCTACAATATTGTAGCATGATCCATATTTTGCGCTTTTTCTTCTTCCATATTGTAGTATGAACTATATTAATCATATCAGATTTAGCGTGATTAATACTCATGATTTAATTTAAATAGCCAAGTAAATGGAGCACACAATTTGGGGGCATTTATGGAATATTAATATGGGAGGTATTTCCATGTTTTATATACTTTATGCTTGCTTCACGTCCATTATATTTTTCATTGTTGTGCTCTTGGTATCTTCCTACGGATGTGGTCAACTCTAGTCTGCAAATCTAATGGAACTAACACATGCTAAACGTCATAACAGTTTCCTTTCCTTTCCATACACACACACAAAATATATATATTCCTCTTTTTTGTGGCTTTTGAAAATACAGCATGGGATAACATTGTTCGATTCTCTCTCTATGCCCTTTCCACCCCGTTTCACAGCCTTATGCGAAGTTTACGGCTGATTCGAAACCCACGATCTGCTGAGAATGACACCATCATTATCAGCAAGAACTGCTCATTGTCATTTGAAGGTGTGATAAAAAGTAGGGATAACAACATGGGAACATCATAGTTGAAATTCAAAAGAGATGATGGCTCTGCCTCTATCCGTGGAGGCCTACCCTGTGGATGGATATGTATGGCGTCAACACGATCCTTGAGTGGATTGGAACATGGTGGATTGTGATGTGTTATTGACCACTTTTAGGTACAAGTAAGTTAATTCTTTGTTTAAGGGACAGAAATGGGACGGTGTCTTGTAATTCTTTTTCTTGCTTGCTTGAACACTTGTAAAAAAAAAGTAATTAGATATCAACTCGCCTTTTCTGTGGGTTCTGACTAGGATAAGTGGATTTACATGTGTGATTGCGTCATTTCTCACTTACCCGTGAAATAAAAAGTAACAATCTATGCCTTTGTGTTATTTGCGTCGCAGGTTGATGATGGCGTTGGAGTTAGAACTGCCAAAAGCTACTTCTAGCTGTCAAGCAAGTGCGTGTGACGGATTAAACAAGATAATTCGGGTTAAAATGACCCAATATATATATATATATATATATATATATATATGTGTGTGTATATATATGACAACACATTATAACTGTAAATGATCCCTGAAAGAAGGAGAAGGAGAGGTTGAAGAAGAAGCAACCAGGGACTCGCTGATCGTATGATCTTGAACAAATTTTGAGGGGCTAGTTGCTTTTCTGCTTTAACTTTTCAAGGATAGATTACGTTTATTAAAATAGAAAGAAACTGAGATATTAAGCTACCGTCCTTAAGTTTTGTGACCTTCACGAGTGCACATGGCAGTGACCTAATCACTATACAGTCGGTAGAGAGCCTTTATTCCTAACAAATATAAATAAATAAATAAATAAAGGTAAAGCAAAAGGCTCCCACCATCATCACCACTCACCTTTGCCTTTATAAAGCACCCAGATGCTCACCTGAACTCCCCCCTTTCTCTCCTCCTCCTCCTCCTCCGCTCTCTGCTTGCTTGTTTTCGTTCTCTCCTCTAGGTCTAGGGTTTCTTCCTTTTCTAAATCTGTTGCTGAACCGCTACTCTGTCTGCTGTTAGCATTAGTTAAATTTAATGGGTTTTTTTGTAGAAGAGTCAGGATTAATAGTGACCCATCTTTTATACAAGGCAGCTCTTGTATTAGCAGTCTTAAGATGGATCTTGGCTTGGGCTCTGAGATTTAAAAACAGAACCCATTTAGCCTCTCCCAGCAGTGATTCTCCACAGCAATCCCTACCAGTTCCTTCTCCACAGCAAATTAGGTACGGCCTGATTTTGACCTCTTTCAGCGATGTCACAGAGAGGATGCCGGGAGTTTGTGACACCTGCGCTGTCTGCCTGAGCCAGCTGAGGGATGAAGATGAGGTCAGAGAGTTGAGGAACTGCTGCCACGTGTTCCATAAGGATTGCATTGATAGATGGGTCGATCATGATCATGAGCATGACGAGAATCACAATACTTGCCCTCTGTGCAGGGCCCCTCTGCTGACACCTTCACAGAGCCTGGCCAGGACCAGGAGTGAGCCTAGCTGGGCTGTTGAGAGAATTCTCTACCTTTTCGGGGATGATTTGATGATGTGATCAGCTCGTTGTTGCTGCCCTTTTTTCCACTCTTACTTGTTATTTTTTTCCATCCATTTTCTTTTTAAATAATTGGTCGTGTGAATTTGATTGTCAAGAATACGCGGTGCTCGTTGTTGTATTAGGAAAAGAAATTATAGCAGCAGGATCGATTTTGTATGGTCTCTTGGAGTTGTATATATATATATATGCGTGTATTTTCACGATCTGTGTCCTTCAACTGTTATATTCTCCTTGCGATCGCATTTTATTGCTTCTTTATTTCATAATTTTTTTTATGCCAGTAAACTCTACGGGTAAATCAGTAAATTTTTGATTGTTTCGTATTCTTATAAAAATACAAAAGATATATATTTTGAAATTAAATTCGATACCTGCCGACCAGACAATCACTTTGCCATTTTGTTTCATATCTCATCGTCTAAGATTCTAAACTAGTAACGGTAATTTCTCTTACATTAACCTGTTTGATGACAAGACAAGCAAGAATCCCAGGTGTGCCACTTGTAATATATTCCAACTTCATTTTAGTAAATTTGTATTTTTTTAGTTTATATTAAAATTTTATTTTATTTAAATACATCAAGCTAATGAACATATATGATTGTCGTGTAGTGAGAGAAAACAAAATTGGGATATGCCCAGGCATTTTATTTTTTCTACTCAAGTACTCTTATATCATATTTTTGTTATTTGAGTTTAAATATTTTTATCTTTTTCTAACTAAGTGCTTAATCGGGTCTCATAGGATAAATGATACTATATATAATACGAGCGGACTTGCCCGCGCGTTGCGCTGAGCTTTTTTCTATATAGAGAATTAATTGATTTTTTACGTGTTGTAATTAGTATTTTTATAATTTTTTAAAAATTATTTTTGACATTAGCACATCAAAATTATCTAAAAATATATTTTTTTTAATTGAAAAATTAAAAAATTTAAAATTTATTCAAAAGCAATTTCCAGACACATTACCAAACACTCTTGTAATCTCTCACCAGAATCACAGTTCAATCAACTTTTTTAAATAGCAATGAACAACGAAAACCACAGTTCAAATCACTGTTTATTACTGTTTGAAATTGTGATCTCCTTTAGCTATGTATAAAATAATAGTCATGGTACACGTAAGCTAGTTTGGACATTCTAGTTATAAAAAAAAATTATAAGTTGAAAAAAAAACAATGTCCAAGGATTATTCGTGGCACGTGTAACCTACCCCGGTTATAAAAAATATATATATGTGAGAGAAAAAAATATGGTGCGCGTAAACTGATCTGGACATCGCGATTATCAGAAAAACCAAAAAAAAGAATCCTGAAAAAAGAAGAGGAAAACACATTTTCAAATATTAATAAACAGTGAAAATTGTAAAAAAAAAAAATTAAGTTTAGAGATTTATTATGATGCGCATAAGCTAACCCGGACACCCCAATTATAAAAAGAAAATGATTGGAAAAAAAAAACATGTCAAAAACTAATGAACAGTAGAAAACACTAACTAATGAACACTAGAAAACATTGTTCTTTACTCAAAAATCATTTTTCAAACTCCCGCAACCTGCCACGTACATGTCACCATTACCACTCGGCCAAATGACTTCTTCTGTCAGTTGTAGGATCCAAATAATTATAAAATCTTATATTTTTAACTATTCCAAAAAATCGTTGCCACAAAGATTCGAACTCCCGCGCCCCGCTTTGCTTAGGCGCGCTCCTACCACCCAGCCAAACAACTTATTTAGTCAGTTGTAGGATATGAATAATAATAATATAATATTGTAATTTAATTATTACAAAAATTCATAGCTATAGCGATTCGAACTCCGCGCCCCCCCAAAGGGGGGGGGGCGGTGTAACCACCAGGCCAAGCGATTTATTTATTTAGTTGTAGTGTACAAATAAAAAAATATTATTGAGTAATTTGAGTGCTCCCGTCCACAGTGATCGGTGTCTAGGTGAACAGTGCAAAAAAATGTTATTTTAACTTATAAAAGAAATTTATAAGTGGAAAAAAATTAAAACAAATGTTAAAAATGAGTCCAAGTATTATTCGTGACGCGTGTAAGCTACCCCAATTATAAAAGAAATGTACACGCGGGAAAAAAATTGTGGTGCGTTTAAACTGACTCAAAAACCGTGATTAAAAAAAACCGATAAAAGAAGGGAAAAATACATTTTAAAATAGTAATGAACAATAAAAATTATAAAAATAAAAGTTCAGAAATTTATGTTGATGCACCGGACACTTTGGTTATTAAAACAGCAAAAAAAAAAGAAGCCCGGAAAAACAAAGAGATTACCCTTTGCAACAGTGATTTCACTGTTCATTATTAGACAAAATTGTGCTGCTGAGATTCGAACTCAGCAGCGTCCTGCGTGAATCGTCGTTGTGACCGCTCGGCCAAGGTCTTGTTTGTGCAAATATTGGATATAAATAATAATAATACTAATAAATATAATAAATGTTCCAAAAGATAGTTTTAGTGGGATTCGAACTCGCGCGCCCAGCGTCGCTTGGGCGCGCTGTAACCACTCGGCCGAGCGGCTTCTTTCATCATCTCTAGTATCCAAATGATAATATTATGCTTAAGTAATTTCATTATTCAAGTCCACAGTGGTTCTGAGTGTAGATGAACAGTGGTAATTGCTACAGTAGAACCGCGATTGGTTATTAAAATATAAATATCATCACATTAAACAAATAAAATCAGAAAAAATATGAACAAAACTATAAAAAAATAAGATATGAGGATTAATTGTGGTGTGTTTAAGTTAACCCAAACACCTCAATTAAAAAAAACAAATAAAATTATATATAAGTAGGAAAAAAAATATAACCAGAAAAAAAAAATTCATGAAAAAAAATAATTAGAAAAAAAAGGAACGAAAAAAAAAAAATAGAAAAAAGAAGAGAAAAGTAAAAAAAAAAAGAAAAAGAAATCACTGTTCAAATCCACAGTAAAAGCAGTCTGGATGAACAGTATAAACTTCCACAGTATTTGTGCGATCCCATTTAGCTTATAAGATAATTTTATGGTATAAACAAGTTAAAACTATGTTTTTTAGGATAAAAATCTAAATTCCTTTTAATTTAGAAAGGTAACGGTATGTCATCCTAGGTTGATGTCGTATCATATGAATAGTTCAAAAAAAATAGCAATTGGGCTTGCGATATGTCTTTAGCCTTTTTCTTTTTCATTTTTCTTTATTTTTCCATTTTTATTTAAAAAAAAACCAAAAACATAGCTTGGCCTTCCATTCCCTACTTTTTTTTTATTTGTTTTGTTTTTTTTAAACTAATACCCCCCTTTTGAACTATCTAGTTTAAATATATGAATCTTTTGAATGATTATGATAATTTCATATCATCCTAACAATAATTATTATAATTCATCTTATTTTTTCATGTTAGATTTGAAATAGATTAGTTTTATTTGAATAATATATCTATATATCTATATAAATCATATATACCTACTAGCTAGTAGATAAAAAAGATGTATAAAATAAAAAAAAGACAAACAAAGCTAAAACACATCTATTTGTATTTACCTCTTACATCTTATTAGAAAAACTAACCTTTTAATTTATTTCTTAATTAACTTTTTAAATTGTTTTTTATTTTCTATTTAATTACATATTTTTAGTCATTTTTATTAACAGAAAACATCATCTTGTTATTCTCTGATATAGAAAAAAAAACATTTATAATATTGAAGCCTTATAGTCTTGCAGTCAACGTTAACTTTTAGCTTCGATGTAACGTGATACATTGGCTAATAAAAAACAAAGTGAGTTTTTTTATTAATTACTACTAGCAATGAAGAGCAAAATCAAGGTTTTAAGAAAAACTATAAGAGTATTGTTGTAAAATTATACAGTATAAGGATGAAAAGGTAACATTGATAAATCTATAAGAACAAAAATGTAGTTTACTCTGTATACAAATACATGGAGCTCCTCCCTCCCTGTAAATCAAATCCGGGCTTCTCGCGACGAGCCCTGTAGGAAAGACCAAAGCGAAAACACGCGAGATCTCTACTTTCACGACTTCTCCATTTCCAGATCTCAATTACTTGTCATTTTTCTCTCTAATCAAATAAAAAAGGTAACAATTTCTCTCAAATCAAATCATTTGTGCATTTCACGTCAACGATACTATCCTCTTCTTCGATTTGACTCATTATTTGCTTTAATTTTGTGATTTTACGATGAAATCCAGTAAACCTAACTATCCAATCTCTTCTTGTAGAATTAGAAATGGCGGCGGGTGGTTTCGTTAGCCGCGCATTTGAATCGATGCTAAAGGAATGCTCGGGCAAGAAGTTCCCCGATCTCCAAAAGGCTATCCAATCTTATTTAGGTTAGTGTTTTTTTGAAAGCTTTCTTCTGGATCTTTAATTCTGACCGTGTAGTTTAGCTCATTTTGGAAAAATGTTTTTGTGTTTCTTCAGATAATACAAAAGAGGTGACTCAGCAGCCTAAACCCAGTGAGACGAACCAGGCAGCATCATCTGCTGGAGACGGGAGGTTTGTATTTGAAAGTTTTATTCAAGACGTAATGCTCTTTTGTTTTAATTTGGTTCTTAAGACGTGTTTAACACGACATTTGTCACACATCCCCCTATTTATTTTCGCAAAATATCGTATTTTCTTTTATTTCTATACACACTCAAGTAAACTCAGTCAATCCGAATTATTGTTGTTTGAGTCTAATTGGAATGTGCTGCTGAGCTCAGTGGTTGTCGGATTAAACATGTTGAGATGGTAATAGGATTATTCTAGGGAATACTGGTTAACCAGAATGATTTGAATATAGCCATGAGTAAGTCTTTAAACTGACATAGATGTCCTCCAATATCATTTTTTTTCTGCAGCCCACTTGATTCTGAGGGTGGAGGTGCAAAAACAGGAACAGAATCAGATCAGTCAGAAACTGTTCAACATTCTTCTGAAGAGGCACAGCAGGCGAGTAAGCAAGCAGGCATCAGTCGAAGCATTACAGTCGTGCTGGCAAATGCTGGGTGCACCTTGGAAGGAGCTGAAGCTGAGCTTGTTTTAAATCCACTACGTGTTGCATTTGAGACAAAGAATTTGAAAATCTTAGAACCTGCTTTGGATTGTCTTCATGTATGTAACTTACTTTGTCACTTTGCACTTTTGGATGTTTTCTCCTTGAACCTTGGCCTTGCATGGGATCTCTATGCTGTGAAAGGATCTTTATGTTGTGAAGGGATCTCAAACCCTTTAAACCTTGTTATCTATAAGAAATAATTGCACTGATTATAGCTTCATGGCGATGGATAACTTATTGTATACATATCCAAGTGCAGAAACTCATTGCATATGATCATTTGGAGGGAGATCCTGGTTTGGATGGTGGTAAAAATGTTCCACTGTTTACGGACATTCTAAACATGGCTTGCAACTGTATTGATAATTCATCACCTGATAGGTGAGTGCACTGAAATGTATCTTTGGTTTAACTTCATACATGTTCCTTCATGTGCCTGCTAACTTTTAATGACTGCATGCAGTACGATTCTTCAAGTGTTAAAGGTACTTCTGACAGCTGTAGCATCCACAAAGTTTAGAGGTATATTGTCTAGGATAAACTGGCAGAATTATTTTTAGCATCTCACTTTTGCTTGGTTAAAAGGATTTGCCTATTACTTTGCTGTATAATGAAGTATCTTGCTTTATAAGGATCTGGCAGAGAGGAGAAGTTGTGATGTACAGAGGTTTTGAGTAGTCTGCCAATATGGTGGGCTAGGTTATGGATGGATTAGGAATATTAAGTTTGTAACTAGTAATAAATGGGTTTGGCATTTGTTGTTTGGAAATGATTAGAGAATAATGCAATTTAGATAGAAAATGTCAAGGGGTTGAAGGGTATCAAGTTGTTTGAAGAATATTGTATAGATAATTCATGGGGGGAGGGGATGTAAAAGTATGAAATGATGATTCATGGATATTGAAAAATTTGACAATAAAAAAATATATGGAGATTACGTTAGCCTCAATGATGACCAAAAAGGGAAAAAACTAAATATGAATGTTTGTTGTGAACGATTAAATAGAATTCCTTGAAGAAAGAAAGGAGAAGGGGAAATAAATCACATGCAAGTCAATTTACATTTATTAGACTCCAGTCTGGTTGTTCTAACTTCTCATGAGACCTTGGCTTCATAAAATAGCAACACGTAGGAAAATCTCATTTAAAATAATTTAAGACAAATATATGGAGATTTGGTTAGCCTCAATGATGACCAAAAAGGGAAAAAACTAAATATGAATGTTTGTTGTGAACGATTAAATAGAATTCCTTGAAGAAAGAAAGGAAAAGGGGAAATAAATCACATGCAAGTCAATTTACATTTATTAGACTCCAGTCTGGTTGTTCTAACTTCTCATGAGACCTTGGCTTCATAAAATAGCAACACGCAGGAAAATCTCATTTAAAATAAGTAAAGACAAATAAAGCTCCAACAACATATAAGGCCTAAGACCCTTGGACCAGCAAAGTTATGTTCTTACAAAAGCTAGAAGATTATCAGGGCAAGCCTAATCCAATGCAAATATAGACAAATACAGACTAAAGGCCAAACTGAGTGCCAAGGCAGAGTTATTCTATGATCAAAATGCCTCCTTTAGTGGTTCATGATACAGAGCTTACCCTAGACTTCCAAATTGGATACCCATGCCCCTGAAGGCAATATATGCATCATCAAGTGGAGCCATCAATGATTTGAAGTATTATCTCTGCTCCTAAGGTGATGACATATAAGATGCGAATCACCGCTCTAGAGGACACTTTGAATGGGGTTGTTAATTGTTCGGGCTAGCTATAATGTTTGGAATTATTATTTATGCTTTTTGTCTAAAAACTATACCTGTTAAACCATGCACATTCATGCTGCTTTATTTGTATTGAAATGTTCATCTGTCTATTTTGTTCTTTTAAAATATCCATGCTTAACTGAATCATATGCTATTGAAACACATGTTTAAATGCAGTACATGGGGAGCCTTTGTTGGGAGTCATCAGAATATGCTACAACATTGCTTTGCACAGGTTCTTACTTTGCAGTTACTAGAATGGTACCATGATATCAACTTCATGTGGTGCTTACGTTTTATTGTTTGGTGGTGTAGCAAGAGCCCTGTAAATCAAGCAACATCGAAGGCAATGTTAACACAGATGATCAACATCATATTCAGGAGAATGGAAACTGATTCTGTATGGATTTAATCCTGCTGTTTTAAATTTCTTTTTTCTGCTATCTGTTGGAATGTAAAGAATATTTGGCTGCTCATGTTTAATAACTATAAGCATGTCTGACAGCAAGCTCAGGTTTCTACTTCAACCGGTTCTACGGGGAATGAGGAAGCTGCTTCAGCAGAGAAATCAGATTTAAGCATTGAAGAAACTCCAAATGCTGATCAAAACGAGGAAGAAATGACTTTGGGGGATGCACTTAATCAGATCAAAGAAACTTCTCTTGCATCTGTTGAGGAACTCCATAATCTTGCAGGCGGTGCTGATATCAAGGCATGTTGCTTTTCTTCTACCCCCATGCCTCACTTTGTTGGCAATGATAACCTTTGCATGATTACTTCCTCCCCATGGAGTTATTTCCATGCAAAAAGAAAAACTAAAACCACAGGCAACAGTGTGCACATTTGTTGGTCCTACAGTAACGTGTTTCCACTCTGAATCTAATCCTTTTGCATTGAAACAGCATAACCTTTATTATAAGATAATTAAAATATCACTCAAGCGTGTTTATTTAACGTTAATATTTTTCAATTGCTGTGCATGGCTGCTATTGTGATTTTTTTTTTTTGAAACCTCACCTTTTGAATTGTACTAGTACTAACAAGAAACCGTCATACATTGTAAAGGGTTTGGAGGCTGTTCTTGACAAAGCTGTGCATACTGAAGATGGTAAAAAGATTACAAGGTATGGATATGAAAGTATACACTACTACATATTGTATAGTACTGCAATTTGTGGTTGCTTCTAACTGTTATTTTTAGAGGGATTGACCTGGAGAGCATGGACATTGGACAACGGGATGCTTTATTGGTCTTCCGCACTCTTTGCAAGGTGAGTAAATTATAAATTTTCTTAGTATTCTATTCACCATGCTGTTAGCTTTTTGGAGTCATCTTTATAATTTATAAGTTCAACATTTGCAGATGGGTATGAAGGAGGATAATGATGAAGTCACCACAAAAACAAGGATTCTGTCTCTAGAGCTTCTACAGGTTAATTTTATGGATTATAATTAAGAGTTTTTGTAATGCTTTGATTGTTGGTCTATGAAGCATGAGAATTATTGTAATCTTTTGTAAAATAGCAAGCTGATTTCTTGTTTGACTTGTTTAAATTTCTCTCGGTACAAGTTGGGTGTTTATACAAATTTCTTGACATGCTGCTGCAGGGTTTATTGGAAGGTGTTAGCCATTCGTTTACAAAGAACTTCCATTTTATTGACTCAGTAAAAGCATATCTTTCCTATGCTCTGTTGCGTGCTTCAGTGTCGCAATCTTCAATCATATTTCAGGTTCATTAAAATCACCAACCTTTCTTTTTGAATCCATTTCTTTAAGAATCTGCTGTTAGATTGTAGACTTTCTTTTGATCATGCTTTTTCTCATGGCAGTATGCAACTGGAATTTTCTTTGTGCTTTTGTCGCGGTTCAGGGAAAGTCTTAAAGTATGTCTGAAATCATTCACTTTGATTTTCTGACTCCATTTTTTGAGTCATTACTTTTCTCTTTTTTTATAAGTTGCACCTACCAAATATTTTCAGGGTGAAGTTGGTGTATTCTTTCCCTTGATAGTTCTACGATCATTGGATGGTGCAGAGTGTCCTGCTAACCAAAAAATGAGTGTTCTTCGGTAACAATGTTTTATCTAATTGATTAGATTTTGCAGTTAGTTATATTGTCTGGCCTCAACATTTTGTCATTGTTTTATTATTATGCTCATTTTCCTATTTTATCTTCTGATCCAGTGCAGTTTTGCAGGATGCTTGAAAAAGTTTGTAAGGATCCTCAAATGCTTGTTGATGTATATGTGAATTATGACTGTGATCTTGAGGCACCAAACCTGTTTGAACGCATGGTATATACCTATCTGATATGATTTCATTTGCAGTTTACTCTTTACATTCATATTGCCTAAAACTCAATTTCATGTGCATAAACACTTCTTTGTTGACACTTGACTTAACATGTAGGTTACAACCCTGTCTAAAATATCTCAAGGGACTCAGATTGCAGATCCAAATTCTGCTGCTGTGTCGCAGACTAATTCGATTAAAGGTTCATCACTTCAGGTGGCTTTGTCTTTTCCTTTCTATGAATTAGCTAGTTAATCAACTGTTCTCTTCTGCTACATGTTTTATGCTGCCCTGTTAGCAAAAGATGCCATATCAACTCTTTCTTCTTTGGCCTTTCCAGTGTCTTGTGAATGTACTTAAATCCCTGGTTGATTGGGAGAGATCATGTAGAGAATTGGAAAAGAAAAGTAAAAGCACTCAATCTCTTCAAGAAGAGGTTTCAGCTGGAGAATCTGCAGAGGTAAAAGGCAGGGAAGATGTGCCCAATAATTTTGAGAAGGCAAAGGCTCATAAATCTACAATGGAAGCTGCTATCTCAGAGGTGAGTAACCTTTAGTTATTGTTGCAAATTGAACCTGAGGGTTTGAGCGAGACATCAAATTATGGATTATTTATCTTTGTTAAGTTGCTTATGGTACAGTGAGGGTTGATTGATTGTTTTATTGTTTTGCAGTTCAATAGGCATCCGGTTAAGGGCTTAGAGTATATGATATCAAACAAGTTGGTGGAGCATAACCCTGCTTCAGTTGCTCAATTTCTGAGAAGTACTCCTAGTTTGAACAAGGTGGAATATCTATTCCCTATTATTTTCTATATTGTTTTGGGTCCCTATAACCATTCATAAATTTTCAGGCCATGATTGGTGATTATTTGGGCCAACACGAAGAGTTTCCCCTTGCTGTCATGCATGCTTATGTAGATTCCATAAAGTTTTCAAAAATGAAGTTTGACACAGCAATTCGCGAGTTTCTGAAAGGATTTCGACTTCCAGGGGAAGCTCAAAAGATAGATCGTATCATGGAAAAGTTTGCAGAGAGGTAAGAGATATTTATGTTTGTTTAACACGTCAAAAATTGAATGTGAATGCTTATGCATGTCACAGTATGCTGTAAATGTGCTGTTTTCTTCCTTTTCTTCCTTCCCAAGCATGCTATGAAGTTGCATATCCGTGACATTGTATGGTTTCATTTTACCTTAATGGCTCACACATGTCACTTTATGGATTTAGGCTTTCCATTCGTTTAAGACATATCCCATGCTAGGATTGAGCTCTAAAAGTTTTAGTCTTTATAAAGGGAAAGTTTTCTTCCCCCCTCAATGTGTGAAAACAAAGATTATGCCTTGAGTTCTATGTTTCTCTCTTTTTAGCATTATCTGATAGTAATTTTAAGGCTGCAGCAAACTGCCTCTAAGCGAGTTTTGCCTTACCATTTCCGTGCCATTTGATGCATTGATTTGTATGTTTCCCAAGTCTTGCATAACTATAATTAAATGCCTGGCAATTTTTATCACAGCTAATGCAGCTATTCTCTACTATAGGGAACTTGCATTAAAAAATATAGTAACTGACTTAAACATCTTTGCCCCTTTGTACAAAGTGTCAAGACATTTGGATGGGTACAGGATTAAGTTCTATCTGGATGTGATGATGTTTGTTGCTAGTGACTTTATTATTATTATTATTATTATTATTATTATTATTATTATTATTATTATTATTATTATTATTATTATTATTATTATTATTATTATTATTATTATTATTATTATTTCGTGTTGTTTCTTTTAATCTTTGTGCTTGTGCTACCAGTGTTTGTTTTCAAACTCAGAGATGTCCTATGTGATCAAGAAGTTAAAATATGTTTTTTTCTCATTAGATGCATTTATTATGTTTCATCCCTACCTAGTTGATAAACCTATGGCTCAAAGTTTCAACTGAACATCATCCACAAATCCAGTCAGTGCTTCAGTCACATGCCATTTCCTTTTCATGTCTATTAATTTTGTATGTCGTGTCGTGCAGATATTGTGCAGACAATCCAGGTCTTTTCAAAAATGCTGATACCGCATATGTTCTTGCATATGCGGTTATAATGTTGAACACTGATGCACATAATCCAATAGTGTGGCCAAAAATGTCCAAGTCGGATTTTATACGTATGAATGCCATGAATGATGCCGAAGATTGTGCCCCAACAGATCTACTGGAAGATATATACGATTCAATTGTCAAGGATGAGATAAAACTGAAAGATGATGCAGCTGGGATTGGGAAAAACAGCAAACAAAAGCCAGAAGGTGAAGAGAGAGGTGGCCTTGTCAGTATTCTTAATCTCGCTCTTCCCAAACGAAAGTCATCAACTGATGCCACGTCAGAGAATGAAGCTATAATTAAGCAAACACAGGCAATTTTTCGGAAGCAAGGAGCTAGAAGAGGAGTTTTCCATACAGTACAACGGATTGAAATTATAAGGCCCATGGTTGAAGCTGTAGGATGGCCTTTGCTTGTTACTTTCTCTGTCACTATGGAGGAAGGTGAAAATAAGCCAAGGGTTGTTCTCTGCATGGAGGGATTTAAAGCTGGAATCCACATTACACATGTTCTGGGAATGGATACCATGCGTTATGCTTTTTTAACATCTCTCGTTCGGTAAGATCCACCATTCTTTTCTTGTTTTTTTTTTTTTTTGTCTCACTTCTGCCTTAACAGTTGCACATTTACTTTCTATATCTACATTTAATTTTGTTTTCTTACTTGGGCTATTTATAGGGTCATTGTGTTTCTCCCTACACTTAATGGAAGCACAGTTTAAGCTTATTTATCATTGTGTTAAAGATTGCTGACCATGATATTTAAGCTTCTGAATTTATATGTCAGATTTACTTTCTTGCATGCCCCGAAGGAAATGCGTGGTAAAAATGTAGAAGCTCTGAGGACTCTGCTTGCACTCTGTGCCTCAGAAACTGATTCCCTTCAAGACACATGGAATGCAGTCTTGGAGTGTGTTTCTCGGCTCGAATACATCACTTCAACTCATGCTATTGCAGTAACTGTCATGCTTGGATCAAATCAAATTTCCAGGGATGCTGTTCTTCAATCCTTACGAGAATTGGCTGGGAAACCTGCTGAACAAGTTTTTGTCAATAGTGTTAAATTGCCCAGTGATTCAGTTGTAGAGTTCTTCAATGCTCTTTGTGGTGTTTCAGCAGAAGAACTAAGACAGACTCCTGCTCGTGTATTTAGTTTGCAAAAGCTTGTTGAGATCAGCTATTACAACATGGCTCGTATACGCATGGTATTCTTTTTGTTCATTCAAATTCCTATATCTTTTAATTTTGGTGTTTGGTTATTTGTGGTAAATTGGCCTATTAAATGCAGTTGTTGTACTCCATTCTTGTTCTTCTATCTAGTTCCATGTTTTCTGTTCTTTTAAGAACTTGGATTACCGAGTAGAAACTTGCTGGTAGATTAGAGATGGTTCCTTGCTGTAGGTAGGCACATAGGCTTTGGGATAGGGCTCACTTGCCACAAGTGAATATGCTTTTCAATTAATCAAGATGGAATTTGAGATTCAATTAAAGATAGTTTTCCCCTCCCTTTAAAACTCAACTACTTCTATATTCTGCTAAATTGTAGCTCCTACTATTGGGACAGTAGAACTCCAAATGTCGACACCCCTCTTGATTCAAAAGTAGCTGGATATTTTATGGTTATGATTAATGAGAACTCGAACATTGTTAAATGGAATGTACACATTCCCGTTCACTATCAACTCATGAAGGAGAAACAGTAGTCTGCATAGTTCCATAAACAAGCTAAATATTGCATTTATTGGGCCAGTTGAAGTATTTAGGATGGCTAGCTATTGCAATGAACTTGTACATTGCTAATGAGAAGTTTGCCTCCATGGACTTTCCAATGTTGAGTAGTGTTATTTTCATTTTACGAATGCATGCTGTTTAACAAAAATCTCTTGCTTGCACCATCAATTACATTTTGATATTTTACTGGTTTTAAGGTTTTTCCTTGATATTTGTTTCAGGTTTGGGCTAGAATTTGGTCTGTCTTGGCAAATCACTTTATCTCTGCGGGGAGTCATCATGATGAGAAAATTGCTATGTATGCCATAGATTCTCTAAGGCAGCTTGGCATGAAGTATTTGGAGCGTGCTGAACTTGCCAATTTCACTTTCCAGAATGACATTCTTAAACCCTTTGTTGTACTTATGCGGAATAGTAGAAGTCAATCCATAAGGAGGCTAATTGTTGATTGCATTGTTCAAGTGTGTGACTTAGCTTTCCAGGAGTTTTTTATAAATAGTACCTCATCTTGAGAATTGCTATAAGCTATCACATCTTCCATTTAAAATTTAATTACCTGGCGTCTATTGCAGATGATCAAATCTAAAGTTGGAAACATAAAGTCTGGATGGCGCAGTGTTTTTATGATTTTCACTGCTGCTGCTGATGATGAAATGGAATCAATTGTTGAAAGTGCATTTGAAAATGTTGAACAGGGTAGGGAATGGGCCATTTTCTTCTTCTTTCAGTTAAACTACATTGATTTATTCGTGCTATTTCTTATCTTTTTCAATTAAGCACTTCTAATACAATGGAACATCTGCAGTTATCTTGGAACACTTTGACCAGGTTGTTGGAGATTGTTTCATGGACTGTGTAAACTGTCTTATAAGATTTGCCAACAATAAAACTTCTCACCGTATAAGTTTGAAGGCTATTGCACTTCTCCGCATATGTGAGGACCGTCTTGCAGAGGTTTGTTATATGGTCTTCACTAATCATATCTTTTTCTACAATTCTTCAATTCTCCTAGCCATAAGCTTGTTTTATATATCAAGAATAAGTTTGTGTGTATTTATAAATTTTATGACAATGCAATATAATTATTGCAAACTAGTCCTTTTATTATCACCAACAATTTTGATTGCTTTGTTAACTATACTTTCTTCCACTACTGTTTCTGAATGTTCTGGCAACCTTCAGGGCCTTATACCTGGTGGTGCTTTGAAGCCTATTGACATTTCTGTTGATGCCAACTTTGATGTGACTGAGCATTATTGGTTCCCAATGCTAGCTGGTTTATCTGATTTGACATCAGATCTAAGACCTGAGGTCAGAAGCTGTGCGCTAGAAGTTTTGTTTGATTTGCTAAATGAGAGAGGTAGCAAGTTCTCATCATCATTTTGGGAGAGCATATTCCATCGTGTCTTGTTTCCCATTTTTGATCATGTTAGACATGCTGGAAAGGAAAGCTTAATCTCTTTTGATGATGAGTTGTTTCGAGAAACCAGCATTCATTCGCTTCAGTTGCTGTGCAATCTTTTTAACACTTTCTATAAGGTATTAATGAGTTCGTTTTCTCTCTTCTTTCTCACTATCTATATCTGGACTACTTTTTCCATAAGTATTTTTGGGAGGAAGCTCTTTTATTTGAAGGCTATATTCTAAACCTTATTTTTCCCCATCCTCAAAAGGCTTTGTTAGATCCTTGCTTGGGTGAATTCTTGGACTAGGAGCTTAACTCTTGGCATTCCATCTTGTACATTTTAATGAAAATCTATTTTTGCACTAAGAAAATATAAAAAATGGGGCATGCCAATTGTTTGACATCATGTATGATGAATCATAAGGCTGAAATATTGAAATACACTACAAATTAAGCATGTTTTTTTATTATTATTATTGGGAAAAAAATCATTATAAAGGATGACAACATGAAATGACTTTCAATTCGACACACATGATAGCTGAAATATATATCTAAAGCACATTTGTTAGAGCTGGATAAATTTTATATATTCTGAACAGATGGTGAATGTTAGTATTTTGAATACTATCATTATATCAATTAAAAAGTTATGTCAGTCATTTATCTGTGGAAATTATCACAGCTCCTCTTCTTCATTTGTAGGAAGTGTGTTTCATGCTGCCACCACTTCTGGGCTTGCTTTTAGACTGTGCAAAAAAGACTGATCAGACGGTGGTGTCCATCTCTCTTGGTGCATTAGTACATCTTATAGAAGTTGGAGGCCACCAGTTCAGTGAGAGTGACTGGGATACTTTGTTGAAAAGCATAAGGTTCATTTCTTATTATCTGGGTTATTTGATGATGCGGAAACCTTTTGTAGTTTCTTATTACTAATTGGCGTTTTTTTTTTCACACTAGAGATGCTTCATACACAACACAACCACTTGAGCTGCTCAATGCTTTGGGTTTTGAAGGTTCTATGGTTCTAGTTACAGATTCAGTGGTGGGCACAGATAACCATCAGATTGATGCCAGTGATAATGGACATGTATCTCCACTGCCATCCCCAAGTATCAGTGCTCATGGCACTAGAGGGAATCCTAATGCAATGGTCTTACTGGATCACAACCAAGAATTTGGCTTGCAAAGTAATTTGGAAGGGTCAGAAGGTTAGTTTGTCCTATGTTTGATTTTTTTTTTCTCGAGTAAAAATTTATGTTAAGAGAAACAAAGTGCATCATACAAGAACTGCTCCTTGTGCAAGCTAGAGAAGAAAAAAGAATAAAAGAAGTGAAGGATAACTGCAAAACTAAGAAAGTAGCTACTGAGGTTAGTCAAGGGAGGACAAAAAATTCTTGATGAGATGGACAGATTTAAGTGACATGGAATGAAATTAGAATAATTGATTCTCCGAACTCATTTCCCAATAGCCATTCAGAGACAAACAATAAATCATGTAGTCTGTAGTTTTGGTGGTGACGTCCCCTTTATACTATTGCCAGCACAGCTAAAGCCATTTATTGAAATGTATTCAGTCCCAATACTTGAAAGCTGAATATTATATTCTTGTAGGCCTACCATCACCTTCAGGAAGAGCCCAGAAACCTGCTGAAGGTCTTCAAAGGAATCAAACTATAGGTCAAAAGATCATGGGAAACATGATGGACAATCTGTTTCTCAGAAGTTTTACCTCCAAATCCAAGGCTCGTGTTTCTGATGCCTCAGCACCATCTTCTCCTATCAAGGTACTCACTCCCTTTTCCATCACTAAAGAGCTGCTTTCTAGAAGCTGTTTGAAATTTTAATTGCTTAACCAGTTCAGTAGCAAATTTGTTTTCAGTTTTGTATTTCTGATGTGGTTTTTCCTTTGGCATGATTTTTTTTTCATGATTGATTTGAGGATTTAGTTGAGACGATATTCATCTATTATAAATATTAAAAGAAATAGAACCCAATTCGTTTAGGTGCTTCCAATCATTACATTTTACTGTCTTTGTATGCTATTTATGCTAGCCATTGTATTTTCAAGCCTTCCAAATTCTCATCTATGGCTGACCAAATGAAACATCAAAAGGAAATCTTATTATATACCATTATCTTTTTCTTTGTGATACAATGCACTCTACTTATTTTCCATTCCCCTTATTTCTGTTCTTTGTCTGGTGCTTTTATAGATTCCAGATGTGGTGGAGTCTGATGCCAAAGAGGAGTTGGAAAGTCCACTGATGGCAACTGTTAGGGGCAAGTGCATCACTCAATTATTACTTCTTGGTGCCATTGATAGTATTCAGGTATAACTTTCTTCTAAATTTTGTTGTTTGAATTCTATTGACCATTCCTTTCCCTTTTCACAGAACATTTTAGATCTACCATAAAAAGCCATGTATCCATCATGCCAAACTTAAGTTGTTCTTATGTACATTTAGAAAGCCAGTTTTTCAAGCCATAAAAATCTGTTTGGAAAAATGCTAATTCTCGGGATCATGTTGATCCACCTATGCTGTTTCTTTTTGGAAGTATCTGTCTTGTTCAGTGCATCTGAAGGTTTAGGGAAGACGAGAAGAGAGAAGTTTGCTTTGTGCATGTTCTTTACTTTCTAATTGCGGCATCTTCTTAAAATTTGCAGAAGAAGTATTGGAGCAAATTGAAAGCATCTCAAAAGATTGCTATAATGGATGTTTTATTGTCCATGTTAGAGTTTGCAGCTACATATAATTCATATTCGAATCTCAGAATGCGTATGCACCATATTCCTGTTGAGAGGTGGGAAGCGATTTCTTGTAATTTATTTTTCTTTTCTTGTTTCTTTTGCATTGGTGCATTTGATCCTTGCATTGGAAGAATGCTAAATACTATTTCATCTTTTGGCAGGCCTCCTCTAAATCTTCTTCGACAAGAATTAGCAGGAACTAGCATTTATCTAGATGTGTTGCAGAAAACAACTTCAGGTTTTGATGCCATCAATGAGAAACAGCAGGAATCTAATGTTGATGTTGCTCAAGTTCACAATGATTCAAGCTTTGCTGGGCATTCTAGTGGGGAAGAGAAACTTGAAGGAGTAGCAGAAGAGAAATTTGTTTCTTTCTGTGAACAGGTACTAAAGGAAGCGTCCGACCTTCAATCCAGTGTAGGAGAGACTACTAACATGGATGTTCATCGAGTCCTTGAGTTGCGTTCCCCAGTCATTGTTAAGGTATGGAATCTATCTCCTATTCGTTTCTGAAATGTCATTATATACAGAACATGCTGCAAGAGCTGGATTTAGCACATGTATCCATCATGTCTCTGATAAGAAATATTTTTCCTATTTGCTCCACTCGTTGCAACTTTGTTGGCTACTTGAGTTTTGATCCATGTGGTTGCACATCCTAGTGCTGGTAACAACTAGCTTCACCAATGCTTTCTATTGTATATACCGTGTTACCACTAGGGTTGTTCCTTTCTTTTTTCCCTTGTTTCTTTTCCTTGGGTTCCTTCCTGCTGTTTTTTTATGTTAGGATTTGCTCGATCAATTTGAATTTTCCGTGTTAATAGCCCATGCGTGCATGCACGCACACATAACAAAAGTAGGAAGGTAGGGAATGATGCACCCAATCTCTAATGCCACTCCCTTCGCTTCTGTGTAGTAACTGCTGTACAATTTAAGGTTCAATTTTCTTATTTGAAGGTGACAATCTATTTTCCACCATCAAAGTGGGGTGGTTGTTTGAAAATATAAACAAGTTTGCTTGATTCTTTATTTTCTGTAAATTGCACTGGTCACTTCGAATCTTACCACTTTTTTTCAGGTGCTCAAGGGCATGTGCTTTATGAACAACAAGATTTTCAGAAGACACCTGAGAGAGTTCTATCCTTTGCTTACAAAACTTGTGTGTTGTGATCAGGTATCTTGAGTTAAAAAATGTTTAGCTATGGAAGTTAATTCTTAAGATCTTATTTTAATCTCCTTACCATATGAAACATTGTTTCTCCTTCCATATCCATCAGTTCACATGATGCTTAATGCGAGATTGTTTTTACCTGTGTTGTCTGCATTTTTATTCTAAAAGTTTAGAATCTTGGCATTTGCTTGAAGCTAATTATCTGTCCATTCGGTTTAGATGGATGTTCGTGGGGCACTCGGTGATCTTTTCAGGGTGCAGTTGAAAGCTTTACTTCCATAGTGGTTTATCCAGTGTCCCTTAGTGTATTCTCTGGAGGAATTACTTTCAGCAAGGCAGAAGACTCGAGGTCTGATTGTCTTAATGTTCAGCTAATTTTCCTACGCTCGACTGTGCCTTTTTATTTTCATTTGTGAAGTGTGTTTGTAGATTCTTCCTTTTTTTATATATATATAAAAAACAAAGATATCTCTAGAGACCCGAGTTTCAAGCATAACAAATAGGAGGCAAGGAGTAGGAAGATATAGGGATTAAATTTTCTATCTTTTTGTACCATTTTATTTTTGCCGGTGATATAATTGAAATTATAGTGTGGAGTTATTCTTGAGAAATGAGAATCAGCATGTTTATGTCTGCTTGCACCATTCATATTTTTGGCTATCCAACCCTTGTCTTTTTTAACAGTCGACTATCCGATCTCAATTGTGTTTTGAATACAAAGCTTTCTTCTCTGTTGGACTTGAAAGAATACCCAAACCATGTTCTCATTTCATGGGGACCTGTGCTGGAGACCATTCAGAAATTACCTAGGAAGAGAAAGTGTGGTGTTGCGTTGTTCATTATGATAATGGAATCATGTTTTTTTCGTTCAAAATAAAAACCAGACTTCTAGGGGTAAAACGGTATTTTTGCAAAGTTTATCTCATTTTATATTTGTTCATGAATATCTTATTCTCTACATAATTTATTTATTTATTTGCACGATTAAATTACTTAATTAACTTTGAAAGAAAAAAAAAATACGGCTGAGGTTTTTTTTGGAATTGCATTTGACATGCACTATTAGGCTCTGTTTCATGGCCTTCTTATTATAATTTTGTATTTTTTATTAATTATCATGGGTTATTGATGACATGAATATTTTTAGAAAAAAAAAGTGTCTAATATATTATTTTAAATTATTTATAATTTAACATTTTTAACATTTATGAAGTTAAAATGTATGGTTTTTTAAATCTGACCAGTTATATAAGCTCGACAATTTATAATCAGATCAATATGTTAATTGTTAGAACATATAAATAATTTTGATTGCATTGAAAAAAAATCATAAACATAAAATTAGCATATATATATGCTTGTGTACAGGCATGTGTATGACTGTTTATAATTATGTTTCTCGAAATGATTTTTTTTGGGAACATTCCAGATGTATATTAGAGAAAGAAAGGGGAAAATGTACAAGAAAAAGCCGTCTAAATTGACAGCTTGAAAAGGACCGGGCTTCCCCAAGCCCTTACCCTAAACAAAAAGCCAAAAGGCCTAGAGCCCTAGAAGGGTTAACAAGATAGAGGCTAGCTGAATTGCCAGCTTGGAACCAAAAGGCCGGCTTCCCCTAACCTTCCCCTAAACAAAACTACTCCTTTGACCCGAGGAGAAATACCAATCCCACGATTGGCCTTCAGGAAATAATTGCCTTTGGGCTGTCACCATGTGGCCTTGGGGCCCTCTCCAATTAGGTCAGGTTCCAAGTTGTTTTGACTGCTTCAGGGATGGTGCTGTTTGGCATGCAAGATAGATGCAATCTGACCACCTGAACGATCTCGTTGGCCAGGTAATCCCGTCCTTGAAGATGATGGTTGAAAATTCTTCTGTTCCTCTCTTGCCAAATGGTGTAAACTGAGGCAGCTAAAATGAGCCTCGCTATCATGCTGTTGATATTCCTCTGTCGGTTATGAGTTAAGGCCGCCCAGTCGATGAGCTGATACCACGGCATTGATGGCCAGGTGAGACCTGCATGCCCGTTTACTGTCTCCCAAACTGCTCTGGTGTAGCTGCACCTAAAGTAAAGGTGGTCGTGCGATTCAGCCTCCTGATTGCAAAGGACGCATAAGAGAGAAGGGATGGCTGTTGTTGTTGAAATTCTATCCCTTGTTTTAAGCTTTCCTTGGACAGCCATCCATAAGACGAAAGCATGCCGAGGGATGTGCTCCTTCTGCCAAATAAGAAGGTGAGTGTCTTTTGCTGGAAAGTGGTCTCTGATGAGCTCCTAAGCCGTAGCAATGGTGAATTTGCCCTTTCCGTGCGGACTCCAGAGAACTTGATCTTCCTTGTGAGGGTTCGGTTTGTAAGTAGGGAGGCAGTCCCAGATGGCTTGGAGGTTCCCTTCGCGAGTCTTCCAATTGTCTCCTTCTATAATGGCCGAAACCTACGCTGACCATGGAATACCAAACGTAGCTAGTTGCCGATAAGAGAGCATGTCCACAGGCCGTTGACCTCCAGACATCCAATAGTCAAACCAGAGGGATGTGCTTTTTCCATTGCCAATTTCAGCAATGTTTCTCGAAATGATGGTCACTAATAACATGTATATCAATTTATTTATCATCCTAGTTAAACATTGAAAATATTTTTTTTTGTATTCATTGTCTTTACTAGAAAACTACCATCTTGCTTGCAAAAATAGAATAAACAAAAGGAAAAAAAAACATTTTCATTGTTTACTATAATTGTCTATTTATACTGCATGAATATATGAAGTGCATTACATGAACAAAATCTTTTATTCAAGATCCTACTGACTTTTATTGAAATTCTGAAGTGATTCCAGGTCTGCCAAAGCTGACAAGAGAAGAAACTGACGGGTTGAAGATTGAAGAATCATGTTTTAATGTTTCCTGTTTTAAATTCAATGTAATCAGGATGATTAACATCCAATAGATAAGAAGTCAATATTATTCGGTTAATTCAGTTAAAAGTCAATGTTTTTAGATAAGTTTCAATTTAACAGATTTTTGTAAATATAGCCTTTGTAAGTTCTTGATTCATATAAATAAAGCTAATGGGATGGCAGTAACCATACGAAAAATTTTGTCCATGTTCACGTTCTTTTAACTCAAAATTCAGAGTAATTTGCTTCTTATTTTTCTGGGAATTTTCCCTTCAATTCTGGAAAAATTCACATTCCCAGATTTGGATTGCTACAGTACCTGTTCTCAGGTTTTTTGTCAATTCGTCCGTACAAATTTGAACAGTACATGTTTTTGTCAGAATTTTGATTTTTCTTCCAAAATTCAACAACTTTTAGTACGATAATATGATATTAAATTAAATCTTTTTATTTGAAAGTTTATTATATGTGATATGAATAGAACTTATAAACAATATTACCATTATGAAAAATCTCATAAACCTTTATTTTAATAAATACTTTGTTTTATAAATCAAATTACACATTGTGGATAATTTTCTCCGAAGGAATAAAAATAATATAAGACGATAACAAAAAAAAAAAAAAGGAACCAATTTAATATTGGATGCAGTTTTATTTATTTTCAGATGTCTGTATTTTTAGATATTTTTAAAGCATTTTTAGAGTTCTAATATGCAAAATAAAGTGCTAATAATATACCATATAGGTTAGGAGTGATACAAGAAGCTTAATTTATGTTATTTAGGGTTTTATAAATCTTAAAACGGAGCTAACCTATTTTTAAGGTCTGAATATTTTTATTTAAAGAGTGCCTTCAGTGTTGGCATGATGGTTTCCTTTCCCTTCTCCCTCGGCAGGAAAACGCATTTTAACCTATTTTCAACTAATGAAGCTAGATTTTTAGCAACCAGACGTGGAATCACAGTTAATAATGCAAAATCATTTAAAATGGAATGAACTTGAATCTGGGACAGCTATTCCATCATCGATGGTTTCAGCACCTGTAGCCTTTCCTTAATTGATGGTTTCACTAACCCTAATCTGAAACTCCATGAGTGATGAGGCAACTCAACCATGCGTGATGCGCCTCATCACTCATGATGGAGTTTTGGCCGAGGCAATCGCTATTATTTGATCATTTCACTCCATGCATGAGAGAGGAAATGATTGATATGATTTTGTCTTCCACTCTTCCTCTACCTGAGACAAGACTTGGGCAAAATAAAGTTTCCTCACAGCCTCAAGACTTGGGCTAAATTCAGATTCTACAGGGAAGAATTTAGCAGCAGAAATTGACTGTACAATACAGTTTCAAAATACACATTTTTGTAACGAATGCTTAAATGAACAGCTTCTATACCCACAAGGCCGCTCAAATCAGGCTCATGGCATTGCAAAACCTTGACTTGCATGAACATGGAGTGTGCAGTTATGTACTTGGACTCTACTGTACATTTGCAAGAATCAAATGCTTGACCCGAGAAAAACTAATAAACCTTTCTCCAATGTTCTACAACAGGAAGAGAAAGCGGAACCTTGAATCGAAGGGTAGGATAGAGAAGCTCCGGGCACCAAGGAGGCTCCACTTGTGGTTTGATAAACGATTTCTAACCACAACAGCTTGCTCCGGTGATAGGAATTGGCAGATCCACTCCGGCAGTAGCAAGTCCTCCACGATGCCTTTGGCAAAACAATACAGCAACTTCGGCACCAATAGTTTACCCTTATTGCTTATACCAACAGATGCTTGGACATATTCCTTCAATGAATTCTGAAGCAACTCATTCACATTCTCAGGCCTGAAGATCCGCACCTGGTTATGGAAGAAAAACGGTGAGGCCAACAAATATACCTTGCAAATTATGGATGGTTCATATAATACCAAAGAAACTTAAATTCACTATAATCCCGCCACACAAGTACATCACACGAAACATCTGGGTAGTGATTATTACTGTCTCTACATTTTGCAATCATGTTATACTCGAAGAAATCCTTTATAATAATAGACCACGTGGCAATCTGTTTCTCTAAAAAATTGTTGACGCTCCTCGAATATCCCAGTGCTTGCTGTAAATAACTGGCAATTTACAGTTACATCCACATCAATTATCTAAAGCAGGCTATATTTCATCATGAACATTTCATTCAACTTGTGGGGTAAAAGATTTATAGCAATCATCAAAGAATAAATATTTATTGAAATTTCTTCTTGAGAAGATTGAGAAAACTTGCACCTTCGTTATGACTTAGGCTATTTGCTTTTATGCTAAGATAATTGCTTTAATAACTAACAAACCAATGAACAACCAACAAGAAGCCAATGGGACTTACTGCAGGTGATGAATGCATCCCAGAACTTAAAGCGAAAGCTAGGAGAGGCTCAGGTTCATCAATGGAAAACCTCTTCTGCTCCTCAGTTATCTTAAATTTCTGAAGTGCAAGAACCAAGGCCTGAAATGAAAGCAATGAAAGTGAGATTCTATGTATGTTAAATCAATAATGGAAAAGGATTAAAATGCTTCACAGAACCTCTAAATGAAAGAGACTTGAATACACAGCAGGCCAGTGCACTTGAGTAGGCAGAGAATAATATCAACAAATAAGCTAAAACTCAAAATTTAGTTATCTATAGGCAACAAGGTCCTGCTGAATAATCAATTCTAGAGCATCCAAAAAGGAAATTGGATCAATTAATAGCAGGCCTTGTCCAGAATGTGTGTGGCGAACAGGATGGTTTTCCCAGTGCATTGAGGGGGAATTACACATGTAACATACTATTTGTGGGCGATGTGCTGGGGGTTTCATCTTCAGAATGTTGTATTCGATGTCAGCAGCACTGATGGAATGCCCTCCAATTATGTAAGCAGCCTGCATAGCAGTGTATCATTTTGTTTCAACCTGAACAATCTGAAGGTAAGAAGATAAGAGCTAGAGGTGAAAGAACTACAATATCAAACCTTCTGCATCAAGGAAAATAATTTAATTTCACTTTTTGGGACTCCGTATGCTAGAAATGCCTGAGAAACATGAGAAGAAAACCAAGTACAAACAATGAGATGTAAAATTAGGACAATTTTAATCAAAGGTCTGGCTAGCATGAGCAAATGGTGAGAAACCAATATGTAAAGTGCCGAGTATCAAGGAAAAGTCTGCCCCTTTCTGCAGAGCATCTTACTTGTGGCAGCACAATACATATAGAAATGAAACCAGGTAGATGGAAATTCTGGAGAAGGGATGTACATGTATAGAATCATTAGAATGCAATTGGAAAATGAAGGGGTAAGGTATGAAAAAAAGAATTACATGCATAATCAATGCATTGTACACGTTGATCCAAAATGCCAACTTCTCATTGCAACTCAAGCAAGATGGGTCAACTTCTGCCAACTGTTCAACAAGTAACCTGCAAGGCACAATGGATAGGGATAACAAGTTAGAGCCCTTAGCTAAAACAATTTAAATAGATTCTTAGGAAGGAAGACGGCTTTATGCATATAGCAATTGCTCTACTTGAAAACATGTTCTGTGATTCAACCACACTCAACAAGTGAATTCAGGCTGTTTTTGAGTATCAGTTAGCAGTAAATAATTAATCACACCAAAGAATCCAAAGATAAATTGCCTTGCTCCAATCTTACCAGGGTAAATATTCTAACACTTTCGATTAATTAGCTTAAAAGAGAGTTACGATGTTAACCTAAATCTTTTGAGAGCTCCAGAAGCATACTCCAGCTCTTTCTGCCCAACAGACAACCAAGACACCTCAACTGCATTGGAGTAGGTTCCAATACTCTCCGTCCAATCTAATTTACCAGGAACTCTGTATGGATCTAACTTGCAATATCTTGCAGAAACTTCCGAACCATGTTCCATGTCATCTGGGGGACTCTTAATCAAGGAGTTCTTTATGGGCGAGTCTGAGAAAGATGCCAAAGAAGAATAAGAAAAGTGGCCCTGGGGTGAAGATGGTGACGCTAAACACTCAGGAGAAGAAAGTTTAGACGAATCTGCCAAGGAGAGGAAAATATCTCTCATGCACAAGACCATTTCTTCCGATAACCAATTAGGATGGTGACAAAGTTTCTCAACAAAATGATCCTTGTCTGGCTCTCTAATTACATCTGGCAGGAGAGCATTATCCTCCACCCTCCCTTCCGCTTTCTCCATGCTGCAGGTTCTCATGCTCTGCAACAAATCATAGACCTTAATGCCTCATTTCTTCATTATTCTTTACTTATACAAGGACAAATATGAAAATGCACTACACTGATGAGGTAAAGAAATGTATTCAGATTTTGATGTTCGAATGCGGGGGCGCAGCTTAAGGCTGACTGCAAAGTGAATGAGCATAAAAGAATACCATCTCTGTAAAGTTAAACTGAGAACAATCAAATGGTGATGATGCTGGATACGGCAAATGCCTCAAATGGTACTCAGCAAGACGACGTTCATTTCTCTCTTGACTAAGCTGATATTGGAGGGCAACCAATTCTTGTTCTAGCTTTGATACCGTGATTTCCAGAATAGCTATGCTATCCAAGAGCTCTTGAGCCTGCATTCCACATCAAGAACCTCACAGTGAGAAGAAAAACAAGAGGTTTCAGATAAAAATGTAACAGGAAAAAAAATGTCAACAGGGGACATTGACCTTATCAGGAAGTTGAAAAGGTGAATTAGAGAGGGATGAATCTGAGTGTTCAACAGCACTTGCTAAAGCTAAGTGCACGGAGATCTCCTCTTGCAATTGTTGCTGCAACTTTTTTACCTAAAATGGTCAAACAACATCATTGATCAATCATATCTAAAATATCTGCAAGTGTAGCTGAAGGAAGACCAAAGAACATAAGAAGAGATATTGAATCAGCTTACCTCTTGCTCAAGCTGGTGTTTGTAAAAAGACGAATCCTCACCTTTCATTTTCCCACCTCTTTTGTTGCGGGTTCTAGCATCCTGAAAACACTATGCACTTCGAATTTCTTTTCTTTTCTTTTTTTCTTAAAAATACAGCATATTCCTAAGTAACAAAAATAGAAAGGCAGGGGGAGCATTTGCATAGCACCTAAGTGATGAAGTCTTACACTTCATTAGAGTGCATGGCTTAAGGTTCACATTTGCCCCCTAGGCCCATTTCACCAATCCACAAGTTGGTTACTTGAAGCATGAAAAATCAAAAAGAATTTGAGGATTGCCGGATTTTCGGCCCCCCAATTTTGGGTCTAGTATCTTATGTCATATGACACTATTGCAGGTGTTGGACAAAAAAGAGAGAAATTACAGCTATTGCCAGAGCAATGGGAGTGGATAGATGGATTAAAAGTTGCAAGAGAAGGCAATCTTTACAATTTTTTTGACATTAGGTATTAGAAATCAATGGGGTTCAGCTTTAAAGTACTTGAGAAATTTGCAAACAAGAAAGAGAGTAGCAGCAGTGATAAGCAACTGGGGGTGGAGGAAGGTACCTCAAGATCGGAAAAGGTAGGAGACCCATCTCCAGAAGAAACAGATCGAGTACTGGTGATAGGGGTAGTAGTCACCTTTCCAATCCTCCACAAATATTTATGAATCGAACCTCCCCTGTTAGCAAACAGAAAATGGAAGTGAAAATAATAAACTTAAAAAAAAAAAGGGAGAGAGAGAGAGAAGAGGTGTTATCTTAACAGGTTGATAGGAAGAACAAAACCACCAGAAGTGGCAGCACTTCCAGTTTCAGCATTAACATTACTAGGTTGGTTGTTGTCTAGGTCGTCATGAAGGACTTCCGTTTTAAGACAAAGCATCTTCCCCACTTCACTTTAATTCAGTTACCAAACATTTACAGCTCAAGATTTAGATTTACTACTTAAGAGCAGCAAGATGAATGGTACTGGTACTGGTACTGGTACTGGTACTATAACTCCAGCCTGCAAATGGATGCAGATAGAACCCAAGCTAACACACTGAGTCAGCGAGAAAGCCGGGATTCTGCTCTTTCCCCCCCTCAATGGCTGCCCTAACTAGGTAATAGCAATGAAGACTTAAAAGTTCTCTACCTCCCTCTCTCTCTCTCTACCTCCCTCTCTCTCAACTGTCTGATTATAAAGTAGCAGCACTTGAGAATTGAATTGTTGGACACACACTCACACACATGAACAATGCTTAATTGTAAAAATACAATAAAACTAGGATATTGATGATGAGATTTTTTTTATTATATATTATTAGATTTTTCTATTTTGTTTCACTGTAGCAAGTGAAGGTATTAAATATATTTTTTATATCTTTTGTGTATAATTATGATGTTTTAATTTATAATAAAATGATTATTCCTTGCTGTTTAGGGTGGAAGTTGATATTAGAGCCTCACTGTTATCCTGCGTTAATAGATATAATAACCCACATGAGAAAAGGACGTTCTTGTCACCACAACCATCCAACCAAACCAGCCATCGGAGTCAATAATGTTCCATGTGATGTGAGAAAAGGTCAGAAGTGATAATCATGGTTTGATGAAAATAAACCAACGACCGATGTTCATTGTCCAAGACAAGCACTCGACCAGGTTAGAAGCTTCGGTACCAAAACACCACCGCGCCACCGCCACCGCCACCCGAAAATGAAATGAATGGAGGAGCCATGAAAAGAACAAGAGGATAAGAAAGAAACAAAAGGGTCGAAGATCTCAGGGACCCATGAGTGGATGTGGGTGTGGGGAATGAGGATCCATTCCTAGTTTGTTCAAGTTGGCCCTTTCGATCTGCTACTGCTTATCTCACCGACACCTTCTCGTGACTTAATCTCTTCCCTGTTTTTTTAGAAGTACTGCATGGTGATGCTTTTTAATTTAACGAGGAAATAATAAATGCATAAAAATAATTTATTATAAAAAATGCCAACCACTAAATTCGTGAGAATCACTAATATGCCCTACAAAATCCCACCTTTTTTAACTATATCATGGGACTCCCTGATACTGTGCCCTGCCAAAATCCCACTCTGTTTTTTCTTTCTTTCTAATACTGTATAAGAAAGAAAACAATCAAGCCTAAACTATTCGGTCCTTGCAAGATTTTGAATTCTTTTTCTAAAACTAGTATTGTATGGTTTTTGGTACTATTTTTCTCTAAAACTAATAAATAAAAGATGTTAAATAAGATTTTGGAAAATAAATCCAAAATTATTTGAAAATTCATGGGAAAAAAACTTTATATTATTTAACGTAATAACATTTGAAAAGCTCATATATCAAGTATTTTTATTGTCATGTTCATTTATTAGATATAACATAGAAAATAAAATGTCAATATGATGTAAATATTATTTAAAAAGTAGACATAAAAATCAAAACTCTAGTCATTGACTTGATTGGGCTAAGTAAACTCAACTAATTTAATAACACTAATAAAAAAATACAACAAATGACAAAAAATAATAGCAACAACAAAATAATTTAAATTGGCATGTCAAATATGTGATTCGATTATAACATCAAAATAACTTTACTGAAAATAAATTAAATAAAATGACTAAATGATCAAATGTTAAAGGGTAAAATTGAAAAAAAAAAAAAAACAAGTCAAACCAAGTTAACTTGTTAATCTCGTAGTTATGAATATAAAATTTGGCAAACCTATTAAGAAAAACTAAAAAATAAAAACATGAAGGTCAATAGTTGTTTTAGAAAAGGAAAGAATTGATTCTATTGTTGTAATTCTATTTCGTGTCTTGTATCACATCATCTTACTTAGATTTTCTAATTGATTCAAAATCGTTAAATTTAAATAAATAATAGAAAAAAACTCATAATCTTTCAAATAAACCACCAACGTAAATATGATTTATCATGTAAAAAAGCTTAAAAAGACTTCAATCATCATATATATTTCTCCACCAAAGAGTAATGGTTTGGAAAGTATTAGAGTAGGTGATTTAATTACATATTTGAGATTGTAGTTAAAATTGTATTTTAAAATATTTTTTATTTAAAAATATATCAGAATAATTTTTATATTTTAAAAAATAATTTTTATACCAGTATATCAAAATGATCAACAAATATCTAAAAAACTAATTTAAAATGAAAAATTTTAAAATATTTTTAAAATACAGCGTAAAACAATAATAACAAATTAGTTCTTGATTTTGAATTTTGCGAAGGCAGTATTCCATGTCACGACCAAGAACGGCTATGGCAAAGGCCAGCAATAAAAGGCAGGTTAAGAGAACTTTCTAGCATACTTTTATGGACTAGATAGAAAAGCTAAATTCCTAATTCCAGTCCATATATATATATATATGAAAAGATATTCGCCATGGACACTCAATCCCTTTCTTGTCATGCAAGTATATTTTCTTAAAGGTATCAAAACTAAAAATGCTTGATGATTCGAAAGGGTTTCTCCTTGGTATCCAGTTCCTTGTTGATTTTTTTTGTAATTCCTTCCCTTTCCTTGGAAAAGAGGATGACATTTCTCTACACTTTTTGGATCTTAACAACTCGCTTCTTCCTATACAATATCCAGAGTCTTGAGAGACAGAAACCAAAAAACCTTCTCAAGTCTCAAAGAAAAACATGGGTCGTCGTCAATACTTGTTGTGCTTCTTCCTGCTGTGCCTGATTACTAGTGATCGAGGTCTAGTTAAGGGAGTGGTGGGGCTGGCATGTAACTGGGGGACTCAGTCAACTCACCCACTTCAGGCTAACATAGTGGTCAAGCTTTTGAAGGAAAATGGTTTTAACAAGGTGAAGCTGTTCGAGGCTGATCCTGCTGCACTAAAGGCACTGGGGAAGTCTGGAATCCAAGTTATGGTTGGGATACCAAATGAGTTTCTAGCACCACTTGCAGGTAGTGTTCAGGTCGCCGTAAACTGGGTCCAACAAAATGTATCCAGCTATGTATCCAGATATGGGACTGATATAAGGTAAATTCTTCAGTTTCTTCTTCTTTTTTATGCACTTATTATTGAATTTTTCCATCCCATTCTTCCATAGAGGCTTAATATTATAAACTCTTTGGTGAAATTGTTAAAAAACTATATCATCTAAAAACTTAACCTGTTAGGTGAGACCCCAGAATATGATTTGTTTTATTCTTTAACATATTTCCTCAAGTAAAAGCCCTTCGAGCTTGAAACTTGCACAGAGTCACACTACCTTGTTCTTAATTTTTATCAAATAGAATGGGGGTGGTGAGATTTCAAACTCGTGACTGTTTGGTCAACAAGGCTCTGATACCATGTTAAGGAATCATCTCACCTAAAAACTTAAGATGGAGCTCCAGAATATGATTTGTATTATTATCTAACAGAATAAGCACGATTCTTTTTAGATATGCATGAAACTTTGATCAGAAAAGTTTTTGTAGCTAGATAGGAATTCTGTTTTCAAATGCCATGCTGTGTCCGGCTTTTTGAAGCCTGTGGCCTACGGTTGTGCTTCATGTGTTGTTGTTTGATGGGGGATTCTGACAGGTAATTACGAGGGGGAAAGGGCAAGAATATTGTTCTATGAAAAGAAAGCTGTAGTAATGATAAAATCTGATACCACATGCAATGTGCTGCTAAGATCCAGATCCTTTTCCCTTACCTCTTTCTCATTTTTTTAGAGCTTTATCATCCCTGCTTTTTGCTGCCCTTATCATCCTCGTTCTGAAAATAGAAAATATTCTAATCAAATTCAGCTACTTATGGAGGCTCCCCCCATTTAATGTGAAGTGTTTGGTTGATGCACATGGACTGGCATCTGTGAAATTTTCAGGTATGTAGCTGTGGGAAATGAACCTTTTCTCCAGACGTACAATGACAGTTTCCTTAACACAACATTTCCAGCACTCCAAAATATTCAAGCAGCCTTGATAAAAGCTGGATTGGGGAGGCAAGTAAAGATCACGATACCATTAAACGCAGATGTGTACCAGACGGAGAGTGGCCTCCCTTCCGGTGGTGATTTCCGATCAGATATCCGTGATCTCATGATCTCTATCATCAAGTTTCTCAGTGACAATAATGCTCCCCTTACCATTAATATCTACCCGTTCCTCAGCCTGTACGCTGACCCCCATTTCCCGGTCGACTTTGCCTTCTTCAACGGCTCCTCTGCCCCAGTTGTTGATGGATCCATATCTTACACCAATGTCTTCGAGGCCAACTTTGACACCCTCATTTCAGCTCTTGAAAAGAACGGTTTCTCGTCCATGCCTGTCATTGTTGGGGAGGTCGGGTGGCCAACAGATGGTGACAGCAGTGCGAATATAGACTATGCACGCCGGTTCAATCAAGCCCTTGTCGATCGGATAAATCAAGGCCAAGGCACCCCAAAACGTAAGACTCCGCCAGATATCTACCTATTCTCACTCACAGACGAGGATGCGAAGAGCGTCCGGCCTGGAAATTTCGAAAGGCACTGGGGTATCTTCTACTATGATGGAGCCATCAAGTACCAATTGGATATGGGTAATGGAAAACCTCTAGTTCCGGCGAAAGGTGTAAAATATTTGGCGAGGCAGTGGTGTGTGATGTCACCGGAAGCCAGCATTTCTGACCCCAACTTGACTAACAGCGTTGACTATGCCTGCAGTTATGCAGACTGCACAAGTCTGGGATATGGATCTTCCTGCGGCACGCTAGATGCTAAAAGCAATGCATCTTATGCTTTTAACGTCTACTATCAGACCGTGGATCAAAGGAAGGACGCGTGTTCTTTTTCTAATTTATCAACCCTCACAAAAATTGATCCATCTCAAAATACCTGTCGATTTGAGATCATGATCGATCTAGGAACGCACGAGACTACTAGACGTTCATTTGCAGGAAGAAATGAAAATCCGGCAACAGTGATGGCTTTCATATCGGCGCTGATATTGATCATTTGTGGTGCTTACTGAGCCCGACGGTGACAAAACCATCGCCGATGCTCATCCAGGCCCCATTCATCTCCATGGAGATTTGTAGATGCCACATACAGCTTAGTTTTTGAAACCTTAATTAATTTTACTTTGGTCCAGCTTCTTTGCAAGAAATGTAAATTATAATGTTCGGATCATAACACGTGAGAGAAAATGGATGTTGGCTATTTCATGCTTGACAACTTGTTATAGATTATTTTGTTTTTGCACGAAACAACAAGATTCTGTGTCCATCCTTGAACGACTTGAATTTCTCGTTTCTTTCCTGTAAAGTGGTGGTGATTAAAACCACCACTATCCATCATCAATCTTGAAATATCATTATTAAAACTTCATTTCTCAGCCAATTCAAAAACGCTTTACCTCAGTGACCATGGTCGCTACACAATTCAAGTTTGAGATAACGAGTCTTTTGCTTTTCAATTAAACAGCAAAGCAACAGAAGCCCCCCATATTTTCACCAAATTTGGGGCACCAAAGGACAGCTCCTGAACTTTAAAGAGTACCAGACAAATGACATAGCGTTTCTTTTCACCCCAATGGAGCTAGACTCAAGAATAGCGAAAGGGAGATTGGGTGAAGATGGCAAGGCCAATATAAATTGAAATTAAATAAGCACGGTTCCAACATGAAAAACACTTGAAATTTCCTAAGCACAGCATTCCCCTCAATTGTAGACCATGTACTTGGGCGTTGCACTAAACTTCTGGTAGCCCTTGATGACCTTGTTCACTGCATCAAGGAAGTCTTTCTCAGTCACTGTCTTCCTGCGTGCTCTAATGGCATACATCCCAGCCTCGGTGCAGACACTCCTAATGTCAGCTCCTGCGAAACAATCCAACATCAATACTGCTAATAAAATGAATGGTGAGACATCAAAAGTTGTGGACCGGCAAATACAAACTGATGTGGTTGTAGGATGCTCTTCATGTCACTTCAATAATTGCAAAAAAAAAGAAAAAGAACAAGGGTGTTTGGAACTCGCACAACTGTACAAGTTGAATTATGCAAACTGTATTTCTAACTTTAACATAACTGGACTTTCCCTGCACGCATCCACAGCCTATATGATCATTTTTGGTTGCTTCTACACACATGGGCACAGGTTTTCACCCCTAGGTAAAGAAAAGACATTGATTTGTTTTCCCCTTTTTTCTTTCAGTGGATAGTTGAGAAGTTCATTTAGAGGTGCATTGTTATTTAATTGAGTTCAATGAAGTATCCATACCAGTTGAGTTTGGACAAAGGCGTGCAAGCAGCTCAAAACGAATATCCCTTTCACAGTTCATGGTCCGTGTGTGGATCTTGAAAATCTGAGCCCTGCTCTCCAAATCAGGCAGCCCAAA
Organism: Salix brachista; assembly: GCA_009078335.1. Classification (NCBI taxonomy): domain Eukaryota; kingdom Viridiplantae; phylum Streptophyta; class Magnoliopsida; order Malpighiales; family Salicaceae; genus Salix; species Salix brachista. The sequence continues at coordinate 17,109,015 of CM018577.1, read as the reverse complement.
CTCAACCTTACGATCTAATCTTCCTGGACGTAACAGAGCTGGGTCCAGAGTATCAGGTCTGAAAAAAATAGAACAAATTAAGGTATCAGAGAAACAGAGACTGAACCAGTACATTTAGCAATTTCCAAGCCAACAAAATATAGAAGCATCGGAGATTAGGACATGGAAAAAGCTTGAAAAGATATTGATAGCTAACAAGTCAACTTGAAACAAATATTTCTTACTTGGATGGCAGTAAAAACAAACAAATTTATGTATAGATCAGTTAGGTAGCCAATTTACCTGTTTGTTGCCATCAAAACTTTGATGTTTCCTCGAGCATCAAAACCATCAAGCTGATTGACAATTTCAAGCATGGTACGCTGAACCTCATTATCTCCACCAACACCATCATCAAAACGTGCACCACCTATTGCATCAACTTCATCAAAAAAGACGATGCAAGCTTTTTTTGACCGTGCCATCTGTAGCGAATCAAATGCTAGTTAGACACAAGTAACAGATAAGTTCTATTAAAAAATTACAAATTCAGCAGGCAATGTTTAACCTGAAAAAGCTCTCGAACCATTCGTGCCCCCTCGCCAACATATTTCTGGACAAGTTCACTCCCGATAACACGAATGAAACATGCATCAGTTCTGTTGGCCACTGCTCTAGCCAAGAGAGTTTTGCCCGTTCCAGGAGGACCATAGCATAAAACACCCTTAGGAGGATCAATTCCAAGCTTTACAAATTTCTCTGGGTGAAGCATGGGAAGCTCAACAACCTAAAAATAAGGCGATATAATTTGAGACATCTTCAAAATAAAATAATTGCATATACACAGAAAATATAATGTGTATGAAAGAATGAAGGTAAACATCATAAATATTATACGCACTTCTCGCATCTTTTCTATCTGCTCCTTACATCCACCAACATCGTTATACGTAACATCAGGCTTTTCTTCCACAGTCATCATTGTAACACTTGGATCAATCTTAGGAGGCAATGGAATCTGAATCTGATACTTGTTGCGATCAACACTGCAATGGCAGTAAGAATGTTATATCCATACCTATATCCCTTAAAATTGAACACACACACTCAAATATACACACCCGCGCATACTCACAGCCAAACATATAAAAATAGAAAGAATCTTATAAGAGATCAAAGAAGGAAACTTACCCCACTCGCATGCCTTCTTCTATATCTGTAGGGGAGACTTTGTCACCAAGCCCAACCACAAACTAAAATTACAAAGCCAGTACAATGTTAGAATGGTCCACAAAAAAAGAGGTTATGGTGAATAGATCATCGAAGTAACAGGTCTCTCTCTTCAAGCTAGGGTGGCTAATGTTATTAAAAATGGTAACTGGTTTTGGCCTAGTACTAGATCAGATGAACTGGTGGAGATTCAGGGAGCTATATGTGGCATTATGATTCCAGATACACTAAATTGGAACAGGGCAGTTTGGGAGCCCCAGATGAAAACCTTTCTCTTAGAAGTGGTTGGGACCATCTTAGGAGGAAAGATGCTCAAATTGAGTGGCAGAAGTTGGTCTGGGGCTCCCCAACCATCCCTAGAGATAATTTTATTGTTTGGCTTGCAGTAGATAATAGACTCTCTAGAAGGATTACACAAGTTCTTGTGGGAAGCATTGATGTTGATAGTTTGCTTGTGGATCTGCTGACTAAGATAGAGATCATTTATTTTAGGGCTGTTGGAGGATAGCAATTAGAGTTTGATCGGGCAAAAGGAAATCTGCAAAAGAGAATTTTTCACGCTATTCTTGGAAAATTAGCTTGGAAGCTTCTACCTATGGTATTTGGATGCAACAAAATCAGAGAATGCATGGTGATAGTGGAGTAACTCCTGGCAAGATTTTCTTGCTGAGTTTGTCAGATACTGTAGTCCAAGTTGCATAATTCTAGGATTTTGGAATAGGCTCTACAGAATCCAAAATTCAAATATATTTATAGACAATGGATGTTCTGAATCTTCTGATTTTTTTCTGTTAGTTTGTAATTCCATACAAGTTTGTCAGATGCTATAGTCCAGGTTGCATAATTCTAGGATTTTGGAATAGGCTCTACAAAATCCAAAATTCAAATATAATAATAGACAATGGATGTTCTGACTCTTCTGATCTTTTTCTGTTAGTTTTTAATTCCATAAAAGTTTGTAGAAGGGATTTATTTCCCTATCAGTTTATTTAATCAATGAAAACTTATTTATTCATCAAAAAATATAATGGTCCACATAACATATTAGTAGCATGTGTCGGTTAGAGTAACAAGCACACCAGCACAATTTGCGATGCTCAATCTCATACATCAATTTTAAACAATACATAACTAGGACAGGATTTCAGCAGTTGAGGCACATCATTTGCATCGATGTTAATGTGGCAAGCATGAACACGAAAAATAAGGAGGCAGGAGAAAATGGTTTATGACTACATTATAAAGAAACACACCTTAGCAATTTGTTTCACATTTATGACATACTTTGCATCCTCGGTATTAGGATTAATAATCTTTGTGCACCTTGCAACCTGAGGCAGAAAACAAATCTGTCTAAACCCATTCCTCAATATTCAAAAGTAAATTACATGTGATGTTTTACTTTTAATTGAACCAGAAGAGAAAAAAATCCAGAAGTCAAACCTGTAGTGGTTGTTCTTCTTGCATCATCTGCTTATCAGACACGAGGTCCCACTGGCTTGGTGCAGCCAAACCAGTGTCGGATTCTTTAATGCCTGTGGATCAAACAATCAACCTTTTAAAACAAGTTTATGTCCCAGGCTTACAAACAAAGAAATCCGAAACACCTAGAAATGATACATTTCTTAGAACAGCAAATTAATCACAAAAGAGGTTGCTCTACAAAGAGTTTGACGATGGAAACAAAACACGTGGAAAAAAGCAATCACATCGGTTCAAGAGCATATTTTCAATTAACAACCCTATTAACACTTGGCCCCTTTGTAAGATCATATTCAGAGACCTAAACTGCCTATTTTGGGGGAAACTTCAAAGACATTACGTTAAAACATCTATTGAAAGAAAACCCATCTCTCTCTCTCTCCCCCTTCCTCCCTCTCTTTTTGGGTAATTCTTAAGCTCCTACGGTATTAAAAACTGATTCTTAACCTACAAACGATATGGCATTTCGAAGCTTTCAATCCCTGGCAGCCTAGACTCGGATCCAAAATAATAAATAAATACATTACTAGAAAGACAGGTTAAAATATATATATTTAAATCTGAGAAGCGAAGGGAGATTGAAGATTATTACCTCGAAGATCGTTAATCTTCTTAGCTAAATCCTTGATTTCCTTCTCTTCTTTCTTAATACTGTTCGAGTATGGACCCAAACCCTGCATTAAGTAATTAATTGATTAGCCCAATATTCAGATTTCAATTATTAAGAAAAATAAAAAAGAAAATAGAACATACATAAGTTTTGAGGAGAGCAATGTCGTCTTCGTCGAGAGGAGGAGGATTCTTCTCGTCCTTCAATATATCATCATCGTCAACTGCTGCCGGAGCCATTGATTAAAGAATCGATCGATTCAAGTCTTGAAGCAGAAGAGGCACTGAAGCCAAGCCAAGACTGAAAAAGAAGAAGCGAGGGGTTTTTTGGTTTTTGGTTTTGATATAAAATATAAATAGAGGGACCTGACTTTTATAACAAGAAACGTTGAGAACTTATTTTTTTCTATCATACCCCTGTCGATAGCCCATGTGAATGTCGTTCTTTTTTTATATGATGTTTTTGAATTAAATTCTTGGAATGAGTTATTCCAACTGGAAATATAGCTTGAAAAGTAAATTTATCATATACGCCAATACCTCGAGATGTTAATTGAAAATACTTACTGGGTTTTTTAAATAATATATATATTAAAAAAAAATCTGGCATCCACTTAATATTTGGAAACACTAGTTATTTATTTTATGCCATTATTGACAGTAGTTTGAAGCGGCCTAAAGTATCTGGCCTAGTTAATGGAAGGCTCGAAGAACAGGCCCAGGTGACTTGGCCCATCTTGTCTAGGCCCAAGAGCATCACAGCAAAATCCACTGTATAAGATCTATCCAGCTGAATTTTGTAGTTTTCTCATGAAATTTAATTCCAAATATTATTTCTTGGAAACTTCAAAATTAATACCAAACATATCCTGTTTATATTCCACGTGCCCAAAATTGATTTTTTTTGGGTATTCCCTGAATACTGGATCACAAGGGAATATTTGAGAATACATATCCATATATTTTTAAATGTATACAAGGAAAGTATTTTAAAATATCTCGCCGAATCCATCATGGGAATAATTAGTGTAATGGCAATGAGATCTTGAAAAATCTTTTTGATTTTCTGTAAACAATGACGTCATTATGACCTCAAGTTGGCAGCCATTAAAAAAAAAAAATTGGAGGCAAAAAGGTGGTGGTCGTAATTTCAATTTAGGTGAAAACGGTGGCCCGGCAAATAAAGGAGCAGAGTCACATCCTTTTAATGGCTGCTGGTGGTGGTGGCATCTCTGACGGAGAGCATCATTTTATCGATCTCTCTCGCCGGGTAAGAAGTCTTAAGACATTATCCGCATTTTCTTTTTCCTACCTTCCTTTTTTGTTAGCTTTTTTTTCACCTTTTACAGTTAATCCCTGGTTAATGACACTTTAATGACACTCTCATCAAATGGAAGTAGTTGACACCAAATTTAGTTAATGACATTGCATCATACATTGCCCTGGTTGATTTTTGTTTTTCAATATCATATTTTTTTAGTATTTTTAGATTATTTAGTTATATTGATATAAAATATATAAAAATATTATTTTAATTTATTTATATAAAAAAACATTTTTAAAAATAAACTGTTAATACGCTATAAAACACTGTCGGAAAATGACAGATATTAATTCAATTTCCTTTATTTTTAATATTTAATCACCCGCATGAAATGCGAATAACAATTTTGCCAACTGATTTATCACCCAGTGAAAAAGAAACCAAAAACAATCAGCAAGTAGTTGCGAGAAAGCAAAAGTGAGGGGGAGTGTCAACTCTCAAGAACATCGTGTAATCATTACTATCATTTCCACCCATCACTTAGTTTTATTTTTATTTGTCATATGCTAATAAGGATGGCAGATGAAAAGTAAAGTTTGATGGATAAATGAAGAAAGGAAATCGGGGGACAGAAATCTTGCACGTTAGTAACGTTGAAGAAAGGAAAAAAACGAGGTTTAAGGGACAACATTCTCTTTAACCTATAATTAACTGCAACAAAAATAGAAGAACAGCGGTTTCCTCCATATATAAATGAAAGCAACTGAGAGAGACGGAAAGAAAATAGCGAAAAGGGTCGCTCAGCAGCAACCACAATAGCCCACCGACCTTTCTGCGCTTTGCACTAATCTCTCCTCGTTCGTCTTTCATATTTTTTCTTTTAAAAAGAGAGAGAAAATCTCCAACGCTGCGATTCACAGTTATATTTTTCCTGAAAAAAAATTCATTCTTGATCCATTTTCTAAAGTTATCCACTTTTAACTTTAGATTCCCGCTTATCGTTCAGAAAAAAACATCCAAAAAAACACCCCTTCAGAAAATCGTTCTGGGGTTTATTTTTGATATATATTTTTTTGTTATTTTAGAGGATATTTTCTTCAACTTTTAGTCCTTTTGATCTTTTCATGGTCCAATCTTTGTTTCTTTAGGAAACGTCAATTAGGTTTTGAAAGTATTTAGTATTCTTGATTTAGTTGGATAGATACCGGCTTTGAGCATTTTGTTTATGTGGGTTAATGGTGAAATTTGAGAAGCAATCGTTATGTTAAAAAAACAAGCAACTTTGCGTTTTTTCACCGCCAATATTAGAGCTCTAATCATGGCTTCTTTAGCCCGTAACGATCCATTCCTTAAAGGGTTTCATAGTTTACCTCTTCAATCACCAACAAGGCCTCAATCTTCATTGCTTTTTAGGAATGTTAATGTTTCGTTTGATAATTCCGGTAGCCCTGATTTTAGGATCAATAGAGGTGGTGGTGCTTTGATGTTAAAAGGGTGTTGTTCTGATTCTTCGCGTGATCAGAAAGCACGCGCATTTGCACCCAACAATCAGTTGGTGCGCGATTTTGAGGCTAGATTGGAAGATAGGAGTACTAGTATTAATGGTAGATTTGTTGACGATCATGGCTTATGCGGGAAGCTTCCAGGATTCCCGGACTTTCCTCTAACTGAGAAAATCGTTGTTGCCGTCGATGTTGACGAGGGTTGGTCTATTCCCTTTGTTATGCTTTCATTGTTTTTGCTCTTTTATATGGATGTGTTAAATTCTTGGTCTTTTGTTTGGTTAATTATCGGTTGTTTGAATATTTGTTTTATTGAGCTGCAGAATGATACCTAATGAAGGTGCAAAGCCATAGAATTTTAAGTCTGCCGCAATATGGGCACTTGACGATTTGTAATATTTTGTTAATACAATATTTGACTTGGCAAATATATATATATTATATGGTGTCAATGGGTTGATATTGGATGATGATGTGGTTATGATGCCTTTTCCCTGGTTATGTTGCTGACTTCTAGAAGTTATTTATTTGCAATCATTCAGCTATTGGTTCTATGTTTGCTTCGGAGATTGTTTAGTTGCATTCTTTCTTATGTTTTTCCTGCTTTGTATTGAACAGTTCTGGGGAACTTTGTGTCAGCTTTGAACAGATTTATTGCTGATCGTTACTCTTTGAATCACTCAGTATCAGAGTATCATGTCTATGAGTTCTTCAGGGTATTCCTTTCACTATCACTTTTTTGCTTTCACATTGAGTACTGGCATATTATGTTCTGTGGTTTCTGGGGTTAGAATGGATGAGCTAAATACGTTAGAGAATAGAGGCTGTGAGCTTTTTTCTGTTTACAATTTTATTACTGACTGGGTTTGGGAACCATATTTTCTCCTGGAGGAAGACAACCAGAACTAAGCTTGAACTTCAGGAGTAGCAAAAACCAGAGAGGTCTTTGTTTGGAATAACAAAGATGCAGTTTTGTGAATCCCGGGGTCAGTTTAGATCTTCATCAATCTCGGGGTCGGACTTAGATCCGTTTTCACCTGCATTGTGAGACTTTAGGTCCATGCATGTAGCTGACCTGAAAGCAGCCTAATTTACTGTAGCGTATTGTTACAGCTGTTAGGTTATGTCATCACAGATTGTGCAAGTTATGGACTGGTGCATCAAGCAAATCAGTAATGTGGTGTTCTTTCCATTTCTTTATTGTGGAATGAATGAAAGAATGCGCACAAAGTTCAATTTAGTCATCGTTTACAAAATAATTTAATTATCAAGTTGGATATTTTCATGGTCAATTCTTCTTGTGGGCCGTGGCTCCTGAGAACTTGAATATAACCCAGTTAAGGTACCCTCAATCACCATGTTGAATATTGGGGTTCATGCTAAGGTATTGCTACTGCTATCTCTGACATTAAAGTCTATACAGTTTATAGTTTTTTTATACCCTTGTAAACAAATGACTTTCACTCTTTTGTTCCTTGAATTATGGTTTCTGCTCCTAGGAAAAGAAATGCTTTTACTTCAACATGTATTCTGATGCTCCTTTTGTTTTCTGTTAATAGATATGGAACTGCTCTCGTGATGAAGGTATTGTCTCTAACTAGCTGTGTAACTGAAAGAAATATGAGAATCCTTTTTGCGTTCCTGTATAGTAGACCAGAACTCTTGCTAAAATTTCCAAATATAGTTTTGAGAAGTTATATTATGTACAGTTTTGAGAAGTTAAATAATGTATTGTTTCTAGTTCGCAGATGTCTATAGCTATCATTGTACGTGTCAAGTTTGAATTTTTCATAATTGTGAATTATAAATGCAGGAGACTGCTTGTTACTTTTGAATATCCTTATTTGTATTTTGATCAATTATCCAATTAAAGAGAGGATAAATGGCCCTCAGAGTTTTGTTTTAGTTATAGATTATTTATCCCGCAATAATTATTCTTTAATTCTTTTAAAATTAGAATACCTTCACAACATTGACTTTCTTATCGTTGCAGCTGATTTTCGTGTCCATGAATTCTTCAAGACACCATATTTCAAGACTGGTATCTACCCCATCCCAGGTGCTCAGAAGGCGCTTCATAAGTTGTCAAGACTCTGTAAACTATCAGTTGTGACGTATGTATTCCTGGCATTTCATGTTATCATGCATAGAGAGACAAACATTGGAAATAACCAGGTTCTATTAATGAATGTACAAATAGGTCTCGGCAGAATGTCATCAAGGATCACACAGTCAAGTGGCTAGAGAAGCACTATCCAGGAGTCTTTCATGAGATGCACTTTGGAAACCACTTTGCTCTTGATGGAGAGTCTAAATCAAAGTCAGAAATATGCAGGTATGTTTATTTAACTACTTTGCAGTATGGTGAATGATCTCAACCTGCTTAACTGTGCTAATCTTCTTACATTTGAACTGGTCTCTAAAAATCGTAGCGTTTGGAACTGAATGGGGAAGTGCCACCGTGTACGTTGTTAAAACTTGGAAGTACAAGTATTCTGAGCCCGGCTTTTTCAGCACTATTGCTTTAGTGACCTTATATGCAAAGTCCTTTGGATAGAGTATTAAGTGTCTTGCTCCTAATCTTAATTCTATCTGGCAGGTCCTTGGGTGCAAAGGTTCTGATTGATGATAACCCCAGATATGCCATTGAGTGTGCTGAAGTTGGAATCAGGGTTCTACTTTTTGACTACGAGAACTCTTATCCATGGTGCAAGACAGATTCTGTTGATCAGCACCCCCTGGTCACCAAAGTTCATAACTGGGATCAGGTAGAGCAACAATTGGTTTCATGGATAGGCTAGTCCTTCATCACAATTTAGTCACTGATTTTAATGCCTGGTTCTTTGCAAGTGCCGAAAAAGGTTAGCGTAAATTTTAGTATTGATTTTTGGCAAGGTGGCTGTAAGGAGACCAACCAAATGGCGCTCTGGTGTGTGAACAGAAGTAGAATTATTGAAGCTCTTATATTTTCCCTCTTCTGAGGCACGTAGATTAGAATGGTAAATTGCCAATTCTGTCGAGTGTCGAGCACTCATGCTATTAAATCATCCTCTTCTCAGGAATGTCATTACATGCCTGCAGTTTCTTGTTTCCACTCACTTTTTGAGCTAGTAATAGAGCTCGAACACATTACAGGCAAACTAGGCCTGATTTTTTATAACGTGAAGCTTGATCTCTGGGAAAAAAAAGTACCGACGAAATCCATGGCTCCTGTTAAACAATCCCTGAGATGGGAAAAAAAATAATGCTTTCAAATTGGTCTAATATGGCCAGTTATGCCTAATTACCTCATGCCATGCCTTCAGCAATGAGTCGGGTGAATCTATGTGATATAGAGCTGCAAAATCATGCATGGGAATCCAGGAGGCAAACAGTCCAGACCCTTTTAGTTTAGCAGTAGCCCAATCTCACAATGACCCGGCTATTGAGTTTCGATCGTATAAGATAGGCATGACGGCCACAGAAGGAAATTGCGATTGGTCCAGGAATTTGCCTTTAGATTTTCCAATATCTCTACAACTCTACCCCTCAAACTCAATCTAGTATCATTTGTTAGAACATGTAATCACTCAACACCCCCGGATAGTTTTTCTTTCATAAGATGTTTTAAAGTGATTGCTAGTCTCTTCATGTAAATTAACAGACTTGTGAATTCTCATTCTCCCGGAGCAATCGGCCTTAACTTGAGCACCTCTTATCTTGATCTTGTTCTCGGGCAAGACAAGAGCTCTTGCGTGTCCTTTGGCTAGAGTAGACTAAAGAACTGTTAATCGAATTTGTGCATGTTATTTACCGTAAGGATCCTACCTGTTCTGGGCTGGAATATGCAGAACTTTCTCCCGTGTAGGAACAGGGAACATCAAATGCATTTTGGCAGGAGACAGGAATCTCTTTTTGCTCCATCAGTATGTCACAGAGCAGCTGAGGACCATATCCAAAGGAAAGCAATTGAGAATAATACAAATTGTTTGGTTTGTAAATAGGTTTGTCAATTTCACTGTACTTGGAATCTCAGGTAATTTTATATTTCTTCAGCAGATTGTCGCTATTGTCGGGCGGTGGCTTCGCAATGCCCAATGGCGACAACTCTATAGGCGCGCGAGAGTGTTTGGAATGAGGGTCTCTTGGACTGGCAAATACACTAATTCTTGTAAATGCCCCCATTATTTTGCCAAAAGGTGCACGAATAATATGGGAATAAGCTCTAAAACCATAAAATATATAGTTTTTTTTCCTGGACTTTCGAGGATATATAGAATTCCAGGTGTACTAGGAGCCAAGGTTTATGTTGAGCCCTCTTTCTATCAGAAATTGATCAGATAAATGCCCACTCATCGCTATTTTTTTTTAATTCGATAAAAAACACATCTCTTTATGCACACTTTGAGCCTAAGCTAAAACGAATAAAATCCTAGTTTTAGATTTTTATAAGATGAACATGTTCTGACTCGAACCTGAAACTTGCAATATAGATCTCAAGCTCTTTGCCACCACGTCATCTCTTGAGGAAAATCGCTAAATTACAACAGCTGAAACAAGAATCAATGCAACCATACCATTTCACAAAAATAAAAATAAAATGCTAAGAAAAAGAAAAGGCACACCAAAATTTCTCAGCAAAGAAAATCTTAGATTGAATCCAGTGCACAACAAAATTCCTCAATGTTTCAACTACTTCGAATTGAATCCGGCAAAGAATAAAGGCCAAATATAAATAGCCAAAATCTTAATTCAAGTGTGATGGCTAAAACAATACTGAGAAACGATTTGAAACTCTCCTAACCAAAATGCTACAGTTCTTTCCCGCTTTCTCTGGTCACCCTGGTGGGTTATGGGAGTATAATCAAGTGCTTCTTTCCCAGTTAATTCCTTGACTTTTTTCTTGATGACTTTGATGACGGCTTGGATTGTTCTGCAGATACTTTGGAAGTGGCGGCTTGGCTTGATTTTGAATTTGATGTGCTGGAACTAGTAGAGGTAGCACCAGCTTCATGTTTTTCTCTCGCTACAGCACCCTGAGAACCTCTCACTTGAGCTGCCCTCTTATCCTTTCTCTTGGGCCTGTAACTCGATCTCTCTCTCTTGGGGAGCCACCTTTCTGGATCTGGAGGAGGGCCTGGATTAGCAGGATCAAACCCTTTCGGATACCTTGGCTTTCTCTTTCTCTTTCTCTTTGGCTTCTCCTTCTTACCCTCCTCATGTGCTTCAGTAACAACAGGGGCACCTTCAATGTGCTTAGCTCCGGAAGTCTTCTCCAAACTATCCACATCAATCCCCTTCAGACCTGGCAATGGTTTCAGCTTCTTCTCATAGGCTTCTGCCTTGTCAACATCCACCCGGGCAACTGTATTTACCAGCCCAACCAAAGCATCTATGCTCCCCCGGCTTTTGACAAGCTCCTCATATAGGTGGGCAGCATCTTCCTCCTTGCCATGCCTGACCTTGAAAGAAGCAGCCTCTTGCATTATAACATTCAGCTTGCCGTCCTCAGTCATGGCATTTGACCACCATTTGATTGCAGAGTCAAGCACACTGGATGCACCATCAACATCTCCAGCACGCTCTTTAAGAGCGACTACAGTTGCAACAGTAGCAGGCATATGCTGAATATCATGTATCTTAGACAGGGAGTCGGCTGCGATTTGGGGGTGGCCAGCAGCAGCAGCAACTTGTGCCCTTGCAAGAAGAATGACCCTAGACTTGTCAGGGAACTTCTCAGCAAACTGGCTCAGTATTTCTTCAGCTTTAGAAGCCTTGTTCTCTCTGACATAGACTGCAGCTTGAAGCAGAACTGGCAGTACACTGTCAGCAAACATGTCTGGCAGAGCAGCAACAAGTTCTCGTGCCTGTTAAATATTGGCAACAAACAGGCATTATCTAGGTATGCAGAGGATACCATTTCTTGTATAATACTAGAAAGCAGCGTAAATAAAAAATGGGATGCAAAAAGACAAACAGAGCACCTGATCCATCTTATTTGCATGGAGAAGCAAAAGTACTCGGTTTGTATATATTGCTTCCTTTTGTTTTGGAGAAAGTTTGTCAAGTCCACGAGCAAGTTGAAAAGCCGATGCATCTTGTTCTTTTAGCCGATCAAGTTTTCTCAGGTTATCAGAAACATCTTTTGAACCTTTCAATGCAATAAGATTGTTCACAGCAATTGCAAAGGATGATTCATCTGCCAAATTTCGATTGATGATTTCTGTGTAAGCTTGCATGGCCTCTGGTGAACGTCCTAAGAGCTGATGAAACAAGCTTTCTTAATTATTTACTATTCAAGGAAAAAAACTAAGAAAGAAACTGCCTTTCTACAAAAATAGTTTACGGAAAACTATTCACATATGCCATCATCTTACTTGTTGAACATATGCCAACTGCACAGCTATAGGAGCCAATTCAATCTCTATATCATCCTCAGCCAAATTGTCATCCATCAGTGTTTCTTGACCAACTCTGCCCAAAATATCAAAAGAGGTATATGTCAGTGAGACCATAACCCTAGATTCCATAGAGACATTTACTATTCATACTTCAAAAAGAGACTAATTCAGCATATAAAATTTCAATAAGAAAAAACAGAGACAAAAGCATCCTTAACATGTGCTTTGCCATGAACAAATGGAGACATGAGCATCCTCAAAATGTGCCTCGCCATGAACAAACAAAGTATTATATCCGACAAAAAAACACAAGCATAAAGGACTATAAAATTTTGACAAGCTTATGCATGTCATCCAGTATTCAACAAACAACAATTATTCCACCACTTTGGCGACATTTAGAAAAGGCATACACATACCAATGCAAGAGAATAATGCAAGCCATAATAATGAAATTGTAGTACCATTGAATATTTCCATAAAACCAATATCTAAAAAGAGCAAAGAAGTGTGTATCACCTTCGGGCTGTCAGCAAAAGCTGTTCTGCATCAGTGAGTTTATTCCTCTCAATCAAAGAACAAGCAGTGTTGTATGCTAACTCAAAACTGCTAGAAGCTTTAATCCGATTTGCCTCCATCATTTCCTGAACTTGAGAAGACTTGCCAGCCAAAATCAAGCCAGCAGCAAGATTTATTTCTAAAGAATCAATCTTCGATTTTTGAAGCTTCTGATAGACATCAACACAAGCATCCATTTTTCCTAGACGAAACAGAATCTGAGATTCTAGCAACATTGTTTCCAAAGTTTTCTCGAGACCTTTCAATGACTCCAAAGCTTCATCCAACTTGTTTTGTCGGTACAAGCAATATGCCTATTAGCACAACAGCAAGAAAAGTGTTAATTATATAGTTTAAGTGCGTGTTTTTAGGAACGAACCTCAAAAACCCTAAACTGCATTAAGAAAAGGTACGGAAAAAAATAATAACCAGACCACCAAAATTAGTGATTAAAAATATTAGAGTAAATTCAAGATGCATTAAAAAGAGCAAACAGAAAGTAAAATGTTCGTGTAAAATTACATTTTTATTTTGTTCATAATTTATCAATAATTAGCGGATTTACCTTGAAGTAAGAGAAATCAAAAGGAAGGTTTTGCCTTTGAGCAGAGTGGATGATTGAAAGAGCTTTGTCAATGCTATCACACTTTATCAAAGCCACCACTTTGCATCGAATCGCATCTTCATCGTTTTGAGCTACTGACAGAACTGCGATAAAATTAACACAAAATAAGATCAAAATAAGTAAAATACAGATAAATAAAATTAAGGAGAACAAAATACCTTGATCGGCGACTTTGACGGCTTGCTCAAACTCAGATCGCTCGATGTGTCGATTGAGGTTAGTGAAAAGATCTTCAATTGGAAGGGGAGGCTGCTGCGATGCCGTCGCTTTGCCTTTCGCTTTGGGAGCCATGACAGAGTTTGTTTCAACGATGATGGAATGCGCGATGGAGCTAGTACCAAATTGGAATTGGGAACAAAACTTATAAGACTGACCCGGCCCAAAACCTATATAATTGATCCGAGACCGGATTGATCCAATTAATGTAGGTCTTGATTTTTTAAACATTACATTGTAATTTTATTTTAAAATATATTAAAATAATATATATATTTTTTTATTTTTTAAACTATATTTAATATAGTGGAATTAACATGATTTAAAAATATAAAAAATAATTTCAAACAAAAAAATACTTTAAAAAAAAAACATGATTTTAATACATTACTAAACATATGCTATATCACTTTAAGGGGTACTTGAAAATATGATAAAAATTATTTTTTATTTGAAAATGCATTCAAATAATATTTTTTATTTTTATAAAAATATTTTTGAAATCAGTACATCAATACATATAAAAACACTAAAGGATAATTTTAAGCAACGAAGAAAAATAAAATAAAAATAGACACTTTTAATAATAAAAAAATGTTTCTTTAACTTGAGTTAGCAAGTGTTTAATATTAATATAATTTTAAATATGTTTTTATTAAAAAAATAGATTAAATTTTTTTTTTGATGCAATTTAACCAAATCAGAGTTAAGGTAATTTGTAACCACACAGCTCTATTTAGCTATCTTAAACATCTTTTTCATTAATTATCTAATGCCGTTTAAAATTACAGTTCGTTAAAGTTGTTTTTTTATTTATTTATAAATATATTAATATAATATTTTTTATTTTCTTAAAATTATTAATATAGAACATCAATTTTTTTAAAAACACTTTTTTTATTTCCCATACACCCCCATAATAGAATTCCAGGCTTAGGGCAAAACCAAATTACTTGAGTTGATTCTCCTGGTTATTGCTATAGGCAAGCTTGCATTGTACTCCCACCTAGCAAATTCCCAACATGATAATTGGTTTGGTAGCCTCATGCATGCGTATTATGAGGACTGAAGAAATAGGGTTGTTGATGAATTACATCCTTTTTCCACTGTAGCATAGTGTCACTTTGTAAGCCTTTTAGAAAATTTGGTGCTTCCCGAACTTCGATCCTTGGATCTACAATGGGTTTAGGACAATAAAACTTCTGCAGTTAATAGGTTGGTTTTGTTTCAGATTAGGCTCAGCCCAGAGAAAAGGACGGGGATTCTGTTCTTCGGCTGATGAGCTTGCTTGAATTGAACTTGTGAATTGGAGAAGACCATGCTCCTCGGGTGCTCGCGAAAGTCTAAAAGACTGTCTTGGAAGTATCTATCAAGTAATCCAACAAATCCTCTGCACTGTTTTGGAATCTGGATATGCTCATACATGTGATGGGATGGCATGTAATCCAAGAACAGATAAGATGCTTGTCAAGTTCAGGGAATATGCGTGCAGTGGGCAAACTCATCTTGAAGTTTTGGGATGGTTTTACATCAGAGACAAAAACCTTGTCCAGAGTTCCCTCTGAACTCCTCCTCCTATTCTGATTTTCGAGGTTGCTTGTACAAAATATAAATAAAAATGGGGTTCAACAATATCCACTGCCATCTTATTTTAAGCTTCGTGGAAGCTTCTTTAACCTTATCAGCCATGAGGGTGTGCTCGTTTTCTGGTTGAATCATGATGAAATGGATGTTAGGATTTGAATTGATAACATCTAGAAGAAGCCTGTGGACTTTCCAAGGGAGGGTTACTCTGGCTTGGCACTAGTGATTATAATGATCCTCATAAAAATAAATTCAACCGTAAAAGTTGAATCGAACTCAAAAAGGCAGAATGAAAACAAGAAAGAAGATGACCGCCAATTGGGACCCAGGTTGAGCATTAACTGGATAGCAAATCCATTATAATTCCCTACATCACATGCTTTCTTTGATGTTCACAATCATATAACTTTACCACCCGTTCAACCCTATGATCAATGCAGTGATACTAATCAGGCCAGCCAATACTCTACCCTCCCCGCCATGCTTGGCCATCTCTTGCTTCGATGAAAAAGGAAATAGAGGCCCATCCTAGTGTGGCTTTCTGCTATATATGTTTTTATCTATATATCTCACATAATTTGTATTTAACAAACATGCATTCAAGATGGGCCAACTCTAATCATGTGTCTGCTCTCCATTGAGCTTTGTATCTGCTCCCTGGCATGCCTTAAAGCATCAAGAACTTCAAGAACACTTCTATTAACTATCTTCAGCTCACTTTTCTTGGTAGATGCTGGCAAACTCATTGGGACTAATGCCAAAGAATTATCCGCATAATTCTCGTTGTCGCTCTCAATTCCTGCATTTGCCTCCATCTCCTCCACTGAAGCTTTGACGCTCGAAGAACTGAAAGAGATTATCAGAATACTAACACAATTAGCTGAAAGAAAACCCCATTAGATTAGCATAAATAAAAGTGATTAATTGAAAAGGACAACGCGTGTTGAACTGGATACCTTTGGTCACCAGCCTTTGAATCTTGGGAACATGCCATGGATTCATGGCTAGATTTATCTAAGGAATAGTCTTTGAGGTTATGTTCAGAATTTGAATCTTGAGTATCTCGAGTGCCAGTACTCTCTTCAATGGAATCCAAAACAGTACACGCATTTTGATTGGATGTGGTTGTTTCAGAGCCATTGTCTTTCGAATCTTGTGACAGTGCTGGGATTATGCTTCGGGGCTTGGATTCAGATTCTTCAGGGTCTTTGTGGCCTGAATTACTTGTGGATGATGTGCTAGAAAATCCACTATTGTCAGATGAACTTAACTTCTCTGATCCCTCTAATGCAGGTGAGATTTCCAAAGACCCGAGCTTCTTCATCAGGAGTTTATGCTTCTTTTCAGCTTTTTTCCATAATTTGGTTTCTTCTCTGAGTTTGTTCTCTAGCTCTATTAACTATACCATAAAAAATAGATGGAAAAGAAACTTGAGATCTTACAATTGATGCATTGTGGGCGTCTATTGGCATCCCAAACGCGACGCATGCAATAAATCAATCTACCCAGAAGGAGTAAAACATAAAGCAAAACAAAGGCTAAAAAAATCATGGGATAAACAAATTCAGACCTTGTTGCCCATGAGTTCCGCCTCCTCTTTAGCAATCTTTGAAGCTTGTCTCTCTGCAAGCAATCTTCCTCTCAAGCATTCTAGAGTCCTCCAACTATCCCGTCCTTCCATTTTCTGGCTTTCACTGATACGGAGAGACAAATCCATCTCACATTGTAAGAGATAAGAACATATCGATGAAGAGAAAACAGATGGATCAACAAGAACCCACGTACCTCCATCCTTTCTCTTCCTTGCCGGTTGCTGTCATTTTCTCGGCCACTGAAATCACTTAGCGTGTTAAACTCTTAGCAAAAAAAGATATGTGAAGCGCCTTTACTCCATACGCCACTGTTCTTTGAACTAAAAACTCAGAAAGATTCCATACTTTACTGTGTTTAAAACCTAGAGCTTGGTCTCTCTTGCTCGTACCAGGTGCCTTTAAATCCAACTTTGCTCATTTCTTCACCGCCACCCTTCATTATTTACTTGGTCTGTCTTGTCTCTTCTCCGAAGAAAAAAACACTCTGTCTTGGTTTTTTCCCGAACTCAAATATTTTTCAAGTTTGAAAAAATAACTCTTAAACTATTTGGATGAGATCTGTGGAATTTGAAACGCACGGGTCTTACATGTGCAACTCACGTGAACAAAAAAAAATCTTCAATTGTTTCTATTCCATTTCTTTTAAAAATATTTTTGAAAAATTTTAAAAATTTTATTTTTATTCTATTGTTATTATCATCATTTCATATGATTTTGTTAACTAAATTTAATATTTATTTTTAAATGAGAATATAGTCAATTTCTTCCCTAAAAAATATTTGTTAAAAGAATAATTCAAAAAATAGCAAAACAACAGGTCAACCGAAACAACGAACAATCCCATCAGGTGGACCCCTTTCAAATGTGAGCAACGCAGAAGCGCATGGCACTCTCACTGGGCACTCCCATTTATTGCCCTCCACCGGAGGACCCGGCCCGGATTATTTTTTGCTTTAAGTAAAGGTGTATGGGCCAGCTCTGTATAACTCAACTAATCTAACCCAAAATTAACAGCCATTTAAATTTACAGTCACTATTATAACAACCCAGATATTTTATTATACTGCGACACGGGTATAAACGGCCGGCTATAAACAAACTCAAAATTTGGAATCACGTCACGGAGCTGCATTTCTGACTGAGCCTGACTCACTAGCTCACTGTCACGTGATGTCCCTGAATTGTCTCTCTTCCACGCCCCCCCCCCCCCCCCAGAAAAATGTGGTTTTTATTCTCGAATATGTTTGATAGTGTTTTTTATTTTCAAAATAATATATATTTTTAAATAAATTATATTTTATATTTATATATTAAAAATAACATAAAAACACCAAAAAAATTTAATTTAAAATAATTATTTTTTAAAACATGCATTTGAAATGAAGTATCAAACGACACTTGGTATTATTTGGGATACTATAACAATTATTTTTTAAAATATTTTTTGATCTAAAATTTTTTCTTACAAAAATATTTTTAACATCGAACAAGTTAAAATAATCTAAAAATATTATTTTTTTTAAAAAATAACCTATCTTTGTTTTTTTAAAATACTTTTAAAATGTAATTCCCATATATTAAATAATACTTGGTATCCTCTCTCAATATAATGTTTTATCATTTATTAAAAGTTTATTAATACATATTGTATTATTTATTTGTTATTGATCATGACTTTATTATGCATTGTAACCTCGACATTATTTGGCATAATTAGCTGCTTGTGGATCTATTCTATTAAAGTAATAAAGATTTGCTTGGATTGTACTCAAAGAAAGGAGTGTCGTATTTTTTCCCTTTTTAATTGATTTTGCATTATGAATTCTGTCCACCTGGCGTGCATCGCTTCTCTGGGTTAGCATGGAAAGGGAAGGGAGGCTTTAAGGGCACTCGGGCGACCTCATCTTTTTCGGTGGGCTTCCTTTTTGTGTGGCCTGCCAGTTTTAGTACACCTTCGATTAGAAAGGTTAGCCGTGGGCTAGCTTGCATCTTTTTTAACATGAAAAAATAATGATTGATATAATTAGAAAAATAAATTATCGATGATGCTGTGTTCGGGATAAAAAATTAACAATAAAAAAATAAAAAATAAATCATTAAAATAAAACAAAAAATAATTAAAAATAATAATTAAAAAGATGTTTTGAAACTCTGAAGGGTCAAATGATAATTGAGGAGAGAAGAAAAAAAAGAGAAAAAGGACTATTGACACTAAACTGAAAGTTGTTGAGCTAGATGTGTTACATAGAAAAAAAAATGTTTATTTCTTATTGTGTTTCAAAAATATTTTTGATAAAAAAATGTTTATTTATTTATTTATTATTTTTCTACTTTAAATTATGTTTTTATATCATTTTTAATTACATTATACAAAAAACAATTAGTTTTCTACATGAAAAAACATCAAATGCAGCACGCGGGCAAATAAACTCGTTTTCTCTATGTAAACTCAATTATAACTTAAGTTAATGACAAACGAAAATTTAAAAAACCCATATTACCCCCTGATAGCACGTCCGATGTTTTTCTAGAAGGGTAAAATCATTATTACTCTATTAAAATTTATAATATAATAAATCTATGGACGAGGATGTTTAAATATATCCAACATGAATTCATTTTGCATAATTGCTTCGCAAAGCACACGATGGTTGGATCTTTTATCATGGACGAATTATGCCCGAATGAGATGATTGGAAGAGGAAATTATCTTTATAAATTTTCGTTCTTGTTTGCAGGCCCATGGAAAAATTGAAGCTGCTTCTGTTCAGGTTTCTTGGGCTCTTCCCGGGCTTGCAGAGGCCTGCTTTTGAAATAAGATGAAAGCCTGTCTTCATGGGCAAAAACACTGGGCACCA
Organism: Salix brachista; assembly: GCA_009078335.1. Taxonomy (NCBI): domain Eukaryota; kingdom Viridiplantae; phylum Streptophyta; class Magnoliopsida; order Malpighiales; family Salicaceae; genus Salix; species Salix brachista. The sequence continues at coordinate 17,089,136 of CM018577.1, read as the reverse complement.
GGGTACAATTACAGCACCAAGCCCAACATTCAGAATCCGTGGTGACAAAAGAACGACCAGTCGCCTCTCCCCAAGCCAAGAAAATGACTGGGGCGGTGATCGCGCTTCACAATTAAGATACTACAAGAGATTTGTTTTAACAGACGTGTCGACGACTTGATCTAGAAATTATACATATATAATCTTAAATTAAAAATATCTGTAATCCCTTCACGTTTATTTAGCTACAAATCTACGACTCCTCAAACACGACTCTAGCCTTAACCACACGTGTCTTTATCATCAACAAGCGATCCTCTTCACCCTCGTCACCGCAGCCAATCATTATACCTCCAACCTTAGGTGCCCACATCTACCTCGGAAATGCACAAATCCTGATCCAGTAGAGGCCAGTAAGTTCTTGTGATTCTGCCACGTCCACAATACAGCCATGATCAAGTGCCTCCCCCACCAAGGGCCCCATTACCGATCTTGGTTAGAACACTCCACAGCCGTTCGATCTCACAAAACACATCTTCAGTGGGAAGCTGGAACCTGCAACACGGGCAAGTATTCGTTTTCTTTAGCCATGGCAAAATGCACATCCAATGAAACAAGTGCTCGCATGGCAATTCACACACATCTCTGCCTTCACTCATCTTTTCCCTACATATTGCACACCAATAATCACCACCTCCTCTCACCTCCACTGCCGGAAGCGCCACTACTGCTGCCGGTGCTGCTGCCACCTCCCTCCCTCCCTTCACCGCACAACCAGCCATGACACCGACAAACCTCCAACACCGTATGACCATCTCAACGTACGGTAAAAGGACACCACCATAATGCACCCCAACGCTAGATTGCCTCAATACAGTTTCAGAGCAATGTTTCCTCAAACCCTCGCGCCATTCAGCGTGTGGTTTTCTAAGTATTTCGGGGTTTTGTTGATGCACATCACAAAGGAAAACGAGAAGCAATGCAGCGTCGAGATCGCGGCGTGTGATGGTGGTGGCGGGGTGTGGTGGAATAAGTGTTGGTGGATGGAAGTGACGTGTGAGGTGGTGGAGGGATGAGAGGAGGAGTTTGGCAATGAGTAGGGTTTTGCGAGTTAGGGAGAGGGAGTGAAGATGGTGAAGGGCGAGGGAGAAAAGGGAGGGAGAGCAAAGGAGGGAGGAGAGACGGCTGTGATGGTGTAGGGTAAGCGAGAGGGTGGAGCCGGTGAGATCTGTAAGCGTGGGAGGAGCGAGGGTGGAGAGTGCTGCCATGATGATAGTCTCTTCTTCCATTATGGGATCGTGTGCCTGCCTGGACCTTCAATGAGCGTGGAAAGGTTGAAGAATGTGTATGGCTTTTTTATGAGGATCTGACTCCTTGTTAGGCATCATTTGTTGTTCTGCTAATGACAATTATCTCCCTTTTATTACTACCCCCCTACCCCCCCCCCCCAAAAAAAAAAAAAAAAAAAAAAAAAAAAAAAAACTCATATCATGAGTCATATGAGATAAGTGATTCCCTCTGATCCAAATTCCTCTATTTTCGTCAAGTTTTTGGATGAATGGAGGATATCTTATTTCCAAGATCTAATGACCTCTATTGTTTTCGATTATTAATTTGATAATTAAACAAATTAAAATTTAAAATCAAACGGTCATGACTTTGCCAAAAAAAAAAAAATTAAAGTGAGATATTACAACCAGAATCCTATTTGACAAGTGCTCTACATTCACTAGCTTCTTAGAAACATTTAAGGAACAAAAAAAATCGAAAAAATACATATACTTTTATATCTATAACTCAGTTAACAAAAAAAACTTAATTATAATTCAATTTATAATGATTATAAATTTCAAATACTTTTAAAAACAACTTCAACCACACAGGAAATGAAATAATTAAAGATTGAATTAAATAATTGTGGTAAATTCATTTGTCCAATTTTTTTTTTGTTCTAAAATAATTTTTTTTAAGTTTTCAGATCATTTGTCAAAAATAAAATATATTATTTGTACATTTCTAAACAAAAACATTTAAAAAAACACAACTGCTATTCTATTAAAAAAACAACACCTCCTAGCACAGATACTAAAACTACTTCACTCATTCCTATACCAACTCACGCTAGGAGCCGATATTCTTGGGCATGCCAGTCTTTCTTCCCCAAGTCGTCTTGTAGCTAAGAGGAAGAAAGGGCATCAGTTTGCACTGGGTGGTTTCGGTGGCTGCTGATTCTGCCTACACTTTAAAGTCAGGGAAGTTAAGGTGCAGAGAAAAATAGGATGGAACGCCTGGAGATATTTTAGGTATTTTGTCCACAAGTATATGTCGAGTTCAAAAACGTTTCACATTCCATTCTTTTCATTCTCTCTCGACAGTATGTTCTACTACCCTCAAGGAGAACAAAACAAGTAGAAGAGGAAAAATAATCACCTGGCCCATCCATGGCTTCTTTCTCTTGTCTCCTATAAACTACATTATTGATTAATAAAAGTCTTCATGGAACATGGCAAACTCTGGCCCTTATCACGGCCTATCGTCACCCTCCACGCTTGAATGTAAAATTGAAAAATTATCCAGTGAGTATACAGGTGAGAAGATCAAAAGAAGGGCGAAGGGCTGGTACTTCGAGATTGGAAGTCAAAGAAAGTAACCCTGGGCGTTTTGGTCATTATGATAAAGCAGGGCATATCTCAACCATGGCAGACATAATGATAAGTTAATGGCAAATTGGCAACTACGTAACATTAAAGGAAAGGAAGGAGAATAACTAGGTCAGTTAACTATACCATGGGACACTTTAACTACCACTGCAAGTAAAGGCTTGCCACTCAAATAAAAAGAAAGATCTTGAATCTTCTTGCCCTAGTGAAGGGCTAAAGCTAACAGTTATGATGGTTGCTAGTAATGAGAAAAAGCCACCACTATCAAGGTAAAGCTAAGAGTCACTACACTACAAAATATTTTACCAAGTGATTTCCGTAGTGAAAAATATCCCCTGACACAACGTATCGACTGTACTTCCTAGTTACGGGAATCAATCTCAATTTTATCCTAGATATTTGTACACTTTGAAAAATGGGAATCAAGATAGATTTTGTCTGAAAAAGGCAACGAAAACAGAATAAGTTGTGGTTAGACATTGTTTAAGATTCCTGACCTCTATGATGGCCACGTATTTCCTCATTAAACACTTCTGAAGAAGGGACCAGCCGTGGTTTTGACATTTGAGCATAGTTGCTAATTTCCACAAAGAATTTTCCCCAATTCTAAATATTCCAACAATAATAAATATGACGCTACTGGATATTGCAATGCGAGTCGTTAGGGATCCCCTTGTGATTTGAGAGCAACCGAGCAAGGGATGTGAATCACAGAGGATTAACCAAAACATATCTGCATTAACGTGCCCGTGCTCATGCTCATTCCTAATCACACCTATCCTGTTCAATTCAGTGAGTTCAGCGTTCAACCATAAACGGCCACCTTCTCGAGATCCTCCAAGACGTTCCCTTCTTCCTTCATCAATCCAGAAAATCCTCCCAACATTGCATATATCCCCAAAGCGTTTTCATTAGAGGTATCCTTCGCAATAAAGCTTTATATACCATTACTAGTCTCTATCCAACTACTGCCTGGGATCTTCTTCAAACCGCATTGAATCATTCTTTCTCTGACCTCATCAGCCTCTTTCCATTTCCCTGCCCGAGAATATAAATTTGCCATGATGGCATAATTGCCAGTATTTCCTGGTTCAATTTCAAACAAATGATCACAAGCAAACTTCCCAAGTTCAACATCAGCACAAAGTGAAGCTCCATGGAGCAATGCACCCCAAACTTTTGCATTTGGTTCAATTGGCATAGCAGAAATAAATTCTGACGCTTGAGAGAGCCTGCCCGCCCTGCTCAGAACACCAACCATGCAAGCATAATGCTCTCCTGAAGGCTGAACGCCATATTTCTTAGACATGGAATCGAAAATCTCCCAAGCTTTATCCACCATTCCACAATGAGCACATGCAGTCAACACTGCAGTGAATGTCACATGGTCTGGTTGGATTCCATTAGTCAGCATCTCATCAAAAAAAGTAAGAGCTGAATTAGCATCACCATGGGCAGCATATGCAGAGATTATTGCAGTCCAAATAATCAAGCTCCTCTCTTTTGATTGATCAAAAACATGCCGAGCCCCAAAAAGAAATCCCAGCTTTGCATAAGTATCAATAATTGCAGTGGCAACATAGATATTCCGGTCATAACCATTTTTAACTGCAAAACCATGCATCTCTTTCCCTCCTTTCAAATTTGAAAAGTACGATAGAGCAGGAAGTACGCTCGAAAGTGTTACAGCATTAGGCTTAAAACCAAGGCCCTGCATTTCTCTTACCAGATCTACAGCCCCCTCGTGCCGGTTATTTTGCACCAAACCTGAAATCACCGCATTCCATGTACTCAATGCTCGACTTTTCATTTCCCTAAAAAGCTCCATCCCTTTATCAACAACACCATGAGCCATATAACCGGATATAATCGCCCCATAAGTCACCTCATCTTTCTCACTCATCTCATCGAACAACTCCCTTGCATAATCCAAACTCCCACACTTCGCATACAATCCAATCAATGCATTACATACCAAAACATCCAATTCAACCTTATTATCGACTACAAACCTATGAACTTCCATCCCAAAAACAAGATCCTGCGACTGCATGCACGCTTGTAAAACACTAAGCACCGTAACTGCATTAGGCTTAAACCCAGGGAGCGCTACCATTTCTCTATACAGCTCTTTGCATTCTTTAAAAAACCCAGCTTGTGCATACCCAGCAATCATCGAATTCCACGTAACAACATCTCTCTCACGCATTATATTAAACAACTTCCTCGCATAACCCACACCTAAACATTTCGAATAAAAACTAATCAAAGCATTCTCTACGAAAACATCCTCAACAAACCCACGTCTCAAAACAAAACAATGAATCTCCTTACCCAAACGAACATCGGTAACCATCAACAAGCTCGATAACGACTTCAAAAGGCACGTTATCGAATAATTATCGGGTTGTAAATCGCCAGAAGAAGAAAATAACAACGAAGAAAACAAGTTTATTGCCTCTTTATGGTAATTATTCATATTGTAAGCAATTAACAAGGCGTTATAAGAAAACGTGTTTTTATGGGGAATTTGATAGAACACATGGCGTGCGTGATCAATGTGTTTGGTTTTCGAGTATAAGTTGACGAGTCTTGCACCGAGGTAGTTGTCAAGCGTTGATGAAGAGAGTAGGAGGCGTGCGTGAAGTTGTTTGGCTTGGAGAGGAAGACGGTTGTCTGTAAAGTACTTGAACAGACGACCGTATAAGAGATAGTCGTGTTGGCCATTGGTGAAGGTGTTTGATATTTTATTGCGCCACATTCATTTGTTTTGGTTGCGGGGTGATGGGCTTTTGAATATAATGTTCGGGGTTTTATACTTGTAATATGAACGACGTGTAGTTCGTAACCCGACGACGTGTTGGGTTGTAGCCAATTGTGGTACGACTGGATGCATGGTATTTTTCATATCTTGGGGGAAAAAACAGGCGGTAGAGGGCGGGGATTTTTGGAGCTCCCAAAAGGACTTGACAGGGGAAAATCAAACTATGAAATGCTTGAAATCACGATGGTGAAGCATTGAATTCAGTTTGAGCTCACATCAGTAAGTTTTTTTTCTTTTTCTCAATTTGTGATTTATAGATGAAGGCAGGGTTTTTGTTTGGGACAAAGATTAGGGTTTGATTATCTAAACTATACTGATTTGCATGAGTTAGGATGGGAGATAGATTGAAGTGCTTTTATGGTTAATATTTGCAGCACAGGTTTAGAAAGCTTAAGATACGGGCCATAGTCTATGAAATTGCGCCAAGTCAGATTAATTATCACGCTTTCAATCTAAATCTTCTAATTATTTGGAAGGTGCCTTTAGAGATTATAATTGATTCATAAACTCGTTGCCTTTTCGGATTGTTTTGTATTTCCACTAGCTGATTGAGAAAGAGTCCTGTAAATGGATAACACAAGCAAAGAGCTAGAATTGGAGTCTCTACCAACCGGGGTTTTCGAGTTACCGGGAGAGCCTGCGATAGTAATTAATGGCGTGCCAGACATCTCTCCGAGTGATGGCGATCCTGTTCTCCCAAGTACGTGCGGTGGAATTACTAGTCAGAGTGCAGAGTTTTTCAGAAATTCGAGTTTCGGTGAATGGTTGGAAGGAAGAGAGGTTCAAAAGTTGTTTGGAGAGAACTATTTTAGCGGCACTGTGTCTCTGTTCGACAAGGAAACTGGCTGGTACAGGGTGGTGTATGAAGATGGTGATTCTGAAGAACTTGACTGGAAAGAGTTGCAAGAGGTCCTTCTGCCTCTGGATATTACTATTCCATTGAAGTCCTTAGCACAGAAGATCATCAAGAAGAGCCAGAAGACTGTAGTTCACAAATCAGTAAAAAGTGTGACCCGCCCACGAATTACCAAAGCTACAATTTCAGGAAGTTTAGAGAAAGAGAACTTGACGGACACATAGAATCTTTACAAAGAATTCTCAGGTTTACATGAACCCGTGGCTCCATTTTGAAGGATTTTATACCTACTTGCAGGGTCAATTGCAGCCGAAAATGCTATACTTGTTGGGCTTAGAATTTTTATTTTCTGAACAAAATGTGATACAACAAATGCATTTTTTCTGTATCAAAATTGTGCCTGACTGGTTTGCTGCTGACTTACACAGTTGCTTTACATCTTCCAGTAATTTGCCTGTGCTCATTTTCAATGTTCTCTTTTTGTAATTTGAGAGTGGTGAATGAATACAAACATGTCTTGTAAAAAGATAACATCTGACAGTTGAATTGCATTATCCTGAAGCCAGTTGAAGTGCTATTCTACTTCGTCGAACAGAGTTGTAGGTTCTGCAGCTTGAAAGCCTCCTTAGAACAACCATTTCTAATCCCCTTTGCATCCAACTGTTTCAGCGAGTTCAATCTATTTCAGAGGAATGTGCCAAGGAGCTGTAGCTCAACGTGCCATTGCTCCAATCCCCTGCAAAGTTTGGGTTCCAGTCTCCTGGTACACCAATAAATAAATTGCTGGCATCTATACAGCAGGAATCTCGTTTCCGTATGTTAACTTGGCTGGGAGACTCAAACAAGTTGAAACTTTTTTAAGAAATTGCTTTAACCAATACAGAGCATTTGACGCAGCGACACTCAAGAAACTGAAACTTGCTGCAACTTATTGAGGGAAGAATCGATATACAAATCGATATACAAGAGAACGAGTGGAATGCTACTTTTTATTGCTATTCTTCTGCAAATATGTATATACTAATTGTGTTACTGTGTCGTTATTGCCAGTCAGTCTCTTCCCCTTGGTTGACGGGTGTGAGAGTAACTCTCGAATTATTCAAGGAGTGAGCAGACTCACTGGCATCAGACAGAATATTTTGGTCCCCAGATTCCTGCTTCACTGATGAATCTCCTGAAAATGATCTTGTCAAATTCTGAAATGTGGGTTTTAGTTCTTCAATAGATTCCATGCTGGTGTATTAGACGGTCTCTTTTCAAGTGGCAAACAATAAGGCTTGTCCACCTGTTTTACATGCATAGTCATGTGCCGATGTTTATTTTTGAAATTAGCAAAAAGATGAGTGCAGACACTTAAGCAAAACATTCTCCTTTTTCACAATTGGTACACCAATGCCTACATATTATAGAATCTGTATGTATAAATAATAATGCGCGGAAAACAATCAAGTTCCTGAAGATCTTACCTTGTATTCATCCAGAAAACATCCTCCAGCTCCCTTGATCTTAAGAATTGAGTGGTAGTGATTGCTTCTCAATCCTTTCATATCCTCAAAACAAGGAGTCATAATAAAATGTATGTTCTCATGTGCATCAATATGGTTCGTTGCTATTGTTTCCAAGTGAGTTGTCAATTTAGATTTAGCAAAACAGGCGAAATTTTGCAAGTTTGACAGTTCGTTCAGCTTTCAGGTTCCGCTTGCTGTTGTTTGTGGTAAGTAACCATCTCACCTAAAAGCTTAAGTTATTAGGTGAGATGGTTCTTTAACATGGTATCAGAGCCTTGTTGACCTATCGGTCACGAATTCGAATCTCACCACCCCATTCTATTTGATAAAAATCAAGCACAAGGTACTGTGGGTCTGTGTAAGTTGCAAGCCCAAAGAGTTTTTACTTGAGGAGGTGTGTTAGAGAATAATATAAATCATATTATGAGGCCTCACTTAACAGTTTAAACTTTTAGGTGAGATGGTTCCTTAACAGTTTGAAACTGAAAAGAAAGAAAGAAAAGTCTAATTAGTAAAACCAGTCCAAATATAAAACTGTGGATCATTAGAAGACAAAAGGTTCTACACAAAATTGCCCGTGAACTAATGCCTAAAGGAACTAAAACAATATTTGAATCGAGAGGGAGAGATCCAGTTCATTCACTGAATTTTGCTTTTGATCCAATGAAACAACATAAGTACGAAACTGATGATTTCCCATGAATATACTAAGATTACTTCTGAGTTTTGAGCCATGATTTAAAGTTCAAGTTGCAGTTCTATCAAATCCAACTTAACATTCGACTTCTTTACCAGTCTACAAATTATCACAGCAGCACCCATCAGTCTATCTGAACCTTGTAAAACGAAAAAGGTTTATCTATCTGCTTATAAACTGTGTTTTGTATCACACGAAATCACCACAGGTAACTTTATCTGCTTCATTTAATGGACTAAAAACTCTCAACAATATTGTTAGTATTAATTTTAACACTCCAAGAAAGCAGTAATCAGCAAGAATGAGTCATAAACCATAACCAAATAGTTTCCACTGACTCCTTTATCAGTTCAGGAGGCTTCAAAGTCGAACTCCAGTCCATTAATAGCGAATCTCTCAATCTCCTTCTTGTGCCTGATCAAGGAGTTTTAAGTTGGAGAAAGAGCGCTTCCTCATTGCTGCTGCGACTGCGTGCGAATAGTTAATAATTAAAACATATTCCAAAAAAGCCCTCCTTGTTCATTAATTAATTCACTAAAATATACCTACTAATAACATATAATTAATCAAAACTATTCCTTCATCTTGAAATATGCTCTCATATAGGTGTATTAAATTACCATATTATACTCAATAGTCATTCATGCAGATGTCTAAATCAATAATAGAACGTATAGATGAGTTGACAAGCTCAAGGCAGTTTTGTGTTCAACACTATTGCTAACATTTCCTATCTTTGATAGATTTTATATTGAAGATTGATGCTTGTGCCGATAGATCGGGGGTATAGTTGAGCCAAGAAGGCAGACCCCATTAGCCTTTAGCAAGGCCTTAAATCCAAGACATTTGGGGTTACCAATTTATAAAAATGAGTTTATGGCTATCTTGATGGTAGTTGAAAGATGAAGGCATTATTTGAAGCATGGCCAATTTATAATCAAAACAAATGATGAGAGCTTAAAATATCTTATGGAGTAGAAGATTCATACACCGATACAAAAACAAAGAGCAAACCAAGTTTTTTTTTTTTTGGATTCAAGGAAACCCCACCCTTCTTTAAATATTCTTTGCAGGGCCGAGTTAAACGAGTAAAACCTCGACTGTCCCAGATTCTTATAAAGTGAACATGTTCTGACTCGAAACCGAGACTTGCAATGTAGATCTCAAGCCACGCCCCTTGGGGACAAGAGCTAACTAAGCTAATACGACTCAAGTATCAAATTGAGTACTCGAAGGGAAACAAAAATCTGGCAGCAAATACATTATATATCCAGAAGAAATGATACAGAAATATCAACCAATAAAGGTGAAGTGTGGTTAGACCCAATGGGAGGTTAGAGGCAATCACTGCAGTGGTGCCAGCATGTCAGAAAAGGTGCAAGAAACTTATAAGAATTACACTCCAATGCAACATATCAGAAAAGGTGCAAGAAACTTACAAGAATTACACTCCAATGCAACATATCAGAAAAGGTGCAAGAAACTTATAAGAATTACACTCCAATGCAGGTACTTGGTCTAATTATACCTTCACAGAATGAATTTCATGTAAGATTCAAAAGCAAGATTGTAATTGGAGTGGAAGAGAATTTAGGATAAAGGTTAGTAAATGCAGCTCATGATTTGTACATTGGAGGCCACGCAGGAATACAAAATTCTTACAAGAGATTTAAGACCTTGTTTTATTGACCTTATATAAAAAGAAAATGGTAGAAAATGTTATCAAAGAGTGTAAAGAAGCCAAGTTTAAAATGGTAGCTTACCCTGATTTCTGCAACCTTTAACATTTCTAGAAGAAATTTGGAAGGATATTACCATGGATTTTATTAAGGGCTCCCCAAGTTAGAAGGGAAGGATACGATTATAGTGGTGGTTAACACTTTATGGCCGTGTCACATCCATTTACTGATCAAAAAGTAGCTTAAGTGTTCCTATTCTATTTTTATAGGTTCCATGGGTTGCCAACAATTATTGTGACAGATAGGGACAAGGTCTTTACTAGCAAGAAGTCGAGAGTTAAATTGTTCATGAGCTATGCATATCATCCTGAATTTGATGGGAATCCCAAAGGACGAATCAATAATGACAGTTTTTGTCTTTCATGGCATGCTGATTTCATCTCACCATCTTACATCCAAGAAAACAGCGCCTATTCCAGGATTCAATCGCATTTTCCCAGTTGGATAGGTAATTACTTGGGGCATCAGATGGAATCTAGGACACGACCTTCAATTCTTCGATTCCAGTACAGCATAGTAAATCATATGGTGTCATAATTTGAGCACTTCCAACGAGAAAAGGAATAGCTGGACCAGCTTTCTGTTCATTTTTGGGAAATATAAAGTGTTAGTTTTATATGTTGGCCGCGGATAACATTTTGGGAGATCACTTGATCAAATGCCTCTGGAAAAGAGAAACTATGAAGCAAAAAAACTTTTTTTTCAATAGTTTTTTGAAAGATTTGAATGGCACCTAATATCCCAGGAAAAAAAAAAGAACTATCAAAGATGCTAATTTTCATGGATGGTATATAAGGTTTGCAACACAAAAAGGATAAAAAAAAGTACTCTTGCAGGAATGGAGAATGAACACCCGATTTTGAGCTTTAAAGAGCCACCCGATAATTGAAACGTCCTGGGACAAAAAAGAGAAATTGCGATGGCTACCAGTTTGTATTCCTTCATCATAATTGAAACGTCAAAAATATTCAATGCCTTCCATAAAAACATGACCTCCATTATGTTCTTAATAAATTTGAGAAATCCAACTATTATGCTATGTTTCAGGCAGAGTCAGTGGAACTAGCACCGCATATCCATCTCTACTTTCAATCTAGAAGTGAAACAAGGTGGCCAAATAGTAAGAAAACCCTTTAATGGAGAACCCGCACTGAGATTTGATTATTGAGACAGAAGCCTCGATTCTTTTTAATCAAGGCATTCATCGCCTCATTCCGTGTAGAAAAGAGTACAGTGGCCATTCTAATGGAATCTCTTTTTTCTTCAGATGTATTGGGACCTGTTTTTTCTTCAGAAGTGGTGGGATTCTTTCTTACTGCAGACATAATGGGATCTGGATACCTGCAATATTATTTCAAGCAATAACCTTAAGAAATTATAGCAATTTTATAACAGTTTAACTTGAAAGCAAACTACTACACTAACTTTACAAATGTCCTGATTGAGGATGGAACAAATTCACAGCCAGACAGGAAGCGCTCTATGTCTTCATCAAGTGCATTTTTAGGGAGTCCTTCCAGTAAAACCTGAACCGAAGGCAGATCTAGGTGCATCAGCTTAAAAATGCTATGAAGTCTGATAAAACTTGAGCCATGGAGATAATTGCATTTATTAAAAAAAAAAAAATACAATGCAAGACAGCAACATTGAGTTGTCAAAAGATGCTCCTGAAAATGCAAACGCAGCAGAAAAAAGAGAGGGGGTACTTGGACCGGGAAAAAAAACCCAGTCAAACACACTTTATTTTAGTTTCAAAATCAACATTTAGGCATCAAGCACTAGCAGAATTGTAGATGGGAAAAAAATCAATCAAATCTCTGTCAGGCACATGTAGGTCTACAGATAAAGACAAACCAAATAGCAATAAGCCTACACCACAGCAGACTGCTAAAAGGTTGTCAGTAGTTCAGTTCTCTTGGCTTCAAATTCTACGATTGAAAAACAAGACAACCGACCACTAGTATATTAGACATGTTTGCTGTTGCAATTAACTCATTCAAGCTATGGCTTCCTGATGATGTTCCTTAAGCATAATGAGGATGAATGAATTCAATGTCATCAACAGACAGAAACAACCTTGCTTTCCCCCCCCTTGATGGGCCAATAGGAAACTACTTACAGTACCAAACACTACAGTCCTCATAATAGAAGTAATAAAGGAAGGTCCCTAAACTGCTTCAAAATAGTATATGCTAACAGAATCTTGAATCAATTTATGAAGTTATATCTTTAAAACTGAAAACAATAATTATCAGACATTGAAAGCCAAATCTCCAATGACATGAAACTTGTCTAAAAATTATTTCCACAGGCACCTAACAATTGATTAATGCAATGCTGCATGAATCATTTGAACCTATACTGGCAAAGCATCTCATAAATTCTGTAATGCCCAGAAACCTTTTAAAAAAAATCAGATCCTGTAAGAAAACTCAATTAGATGTTGAAGACCACACCTTCCTCTCTTTATATAGCTTGCATATTACTAAAAAAATAGATAAAACAACATAGAGAATGCAGCTGATAAAATAACATCCATAAGCAGGATACCTTGAACAATGGCTTACAAGAATAACATATATAATTTTGCATGTTGAAACAGAAATTGCATGGTTTCAAATATGCATGCTCATGTTTAATCGACAATTGATGCACAAACCCCCGTTTTTGGACAGCAAGATTCTAATAGAAAAAGACTTGAAGTTCCAGGACAAATACTCCCATGATGTTTGATTAATAACTCAAAAGCTTAAACATATCACGAGTATAGGAAAAGAAAAAAAAATCGACTTACAGTTTTTCCATCATAAGAATTTCGAAGCGCAGCATCCCACACGGTAGGCGGAGTCTGCAATGCAACCATAAACAGTGATCAGCACTAGGCTTGAAAATTTTCCTTTTCCAAACACAAAAATCACAATACCATTAATCAAAAAGAAACAAATTACCTTTTCCAAATTGTATACACGGCCCGCCCGTGTGAGCGCCCTCTGAGCATTATCATATGCTCTTCTAGAAGTAAATTTTATCGCTCTATGTAAGAACAAACAAACAAGCATTAATTGATAAATAAATAAAACTATATCGAAATGCAACGTAGAGCGAGGGGTGGAGTGAAAAAAATTACGCAGCATAGGAATTATAATTGAAGCGGTTGTGAACGACTCTAATATCATCGAGTGTCAAATTAGAGCCTTCAAATAAATTAATAATGTCAGTCTTCAATGTATGCTTCCTTACACCATGAAGCCTTGCATACGTCAAACCTAAACCGCAATGAACAACCAATTTAAGATAACAACAATAAACCCTGAACCCTAATTTCAACAACAACAACAAAAATTTATATTCATCTGTTTCTCTCTTCTTGTTCTTACTAGTAGCTGAATCTTGAAGAAATGGATCGGTTGGGGATGGATCATTATTCACTTGTGGTGGTGATGGTGGTGGCGGCGGCGGCGGCTGGGTTTCGGTGGAGAAATGTTTTGTGGATTGGCGCAGGAATAAAGAGAGGGTGTTGTTCGGCTTAAGAGATTGGAGAGTAGAGTTTGAATTGATTGTTTTTCTTAGTAAGAGGCTCATTATATGGGGGAGGGATTTTGCAGGATTGGCGTTTGCTTCTGGTTGTTGCCGGCTGTGCTTGCTTGCTTCCAGTGTGGGAAGAGTATAGAAGGCTGGAAATCAGGGTAATGATCAAGCGGTGTCGTTTTCATTCCAGGGTTTCCTGGGCCGAGGGAATCTGTTGAAGTCCAAAATATATTGCAGATTGGGTCGAGTTCAAGTCTGAAACTTGGGATTCGGTAAAGTTCTTGGAATTATTTTATCAGATCAAGCTTACTTGAAATGCAGATTAATTTGTTTTATGTTTAGTAGTTTCAAGAAAAGTAAATTAAAAAATATTTTTTAGGATTTAGTTGTGCCATGTAAAATGAGTTGAAAAATAACTTATTAATATTTTTTATTTCAAGTTTATTAAAAATAACTTATTATTTTATTTTATTTCAAGTTTATTAAAAATAATAATAAAAACATATGTCCTTTCAATGTGGCATTGCCACGTCTACATCAAAATCAACTATCGGCCTTGGTCCCATCGCGCGTGCATGACAGTGAATCTTTCTCACTGGTTGGTTCGTATCAGCTCGTACGTACATCCCGTTACTTTCAGTGGCAGAATCATTGGATAAGGAAAAATAGGATCTTAGCGAAAGTAATCCGTAAACAATTAACAAAAGTCTACCGTTATAAAACAGATAAATATATAAATAAAATCAAAGTCTTCCCAAAAAATGATATTACCACTACCATGCTGCTAGAAAATGTCAATTATTATAATTCAAACAAAGGCAAAAATCTCCTACATCAACCTTTTGTTTTTTAATTTTAAAGTTTTTAGACGAGCACAACAATGCTAAATTAATTTAAATTTATTTTTTGTTTTAAAATATATATTTTTTATTGTTATATCTGAGTTAATATCAAAAATAATTTTTTTAAAAAAAAAAAACATTTTAAAAAACTACGCATAAAAACTATTTGGGATTGTGTACCACCTTTATGAAAAATCTTAGTTTTTTCTAGAAATCTTACGTGTAATGGGATTATTTCCAGAAAATTCCTATGACCCGTCTGAAGTTCTTGTGATTCTCTTCTCTAGATTAGAATTAGAGGAATTTGGCAACTGATTCCTTTTCTGCAAGACTTCAATGAGGCTTGTCTCACTTTTTTTTTTTTATAAAACAATTCTTCAGAGTTCTTGACATTGCTGTTGAATCCCCTGCAGATCTCTGCTGCTGGATATCACAGCTGCCGAGCAGGTTACTGAAGGAAAACTGGTGGCCGGTGCTTCTATCGTGGCTGAAACTGCAGTGACAGTCTGACAGAGGTCCTGCTAGTTGTTTCAACATCTGATCGATCTACCATCATTGTAAACTACTCAATATTGAGCAACTCAGATTCACCATAATCCAGGATTTAAACCAGACAATTTCAGCTGCCCGGTCTCGGATTCACCATTATCCAGGACCATTCGCATAGAGAATCAGAGGTTTTCAATGGTCTTTTTTCAAAATCTAAGGTGATAGACAGAGACAGTACTATAATTCTGGTAAAATCTCATTTCGTATCCAAATCAAGCAAAATCGTCCATAAAAGGAGGCGATTTATAATTCTCGTTGCCTAGATACCAGAGGTCGGAACACGCGCACACAAAAAATAGAGAAAAATTCTGTCGATGAATGATGTGCGTGTGTTATATATATATATATGGAGAAAAACATATAACCAGACAGTTTACCTGTGAAGATTGTTAGAATATTTATGCATATTCTCGATTTACATTATTAGCTCTTACGGGGTGGATGCCCAATGGTGCTTGAGAAAATTAAAAAAACTTTATTCTTGGTGATCCCAGTTTGACTTCCTGGAAGTGGCGAGCTTGCATTGTTATGCGACGGAGGATAGACGATAGATTTGTTGAAACGGCCACCAAATGGGCCGTGATAGTAAATATTCCCCGGAGGATCATAGGAGCAAGCAAACAGGTTACCTTGCATATTATGACACAAAACATGAGCGCAGCCAACACGCCGAGTCGTATTCCATACAATCTGTGTATAATGCCCGCAGACACTGTTGTTGATGCATTCATTTGTATTTGGATTGTAAAGATTCCTTTCACCACCCCAATACTTGACAACCATGGATGCGTTCCAGCGATCCTGAAGAGCCCAGAATAAGTTTTCTCCATAAGGGCTATTGGGAGAGTGTAGCAATTTCCTGCATTCATCACGGCGCGTCTCGGCCCACCAGCGAGAATATCC
The DNA here is from genome assembly GCA_009078335.1 of Salix brachista. NCBI lineage: Eukaryota > Viridiplantae > Streptophyta > Magnoliopsida > Malpighiales > Salicaceae > Salix > Salix brachista. The sequence continues at coordinate 17,073,051 of CM018577.1, read as the reverse complement.
GGCTAACTTTGGGTCCCACGCCAGGAGTGTCAGATTGTGGTTTTCCCTGATCTTGTTGTGAGCATAAAGGAATTCAGCAGGCGTTGATAATTTAGCAGCCAGGAATGGTTTTTGCCGATTTAATTTCCCTGTCAGGGACAACTTGCCGGAGTCAGCATGGTTAGGAAGGGAGAAAAGGAGTATGATGGCGGCAAGAGCTGCAAATCTCCACATTGGTCTTGTTTTTGCCTTAGAATTATGGCTTCGGAATATGGCCGGAAGCAGACCGACGAGCAGGCTCTCAACAATGCGAGAGCGGCTACAGGAGAGGGATTGAAAGGATGGCTGTCTAAATTAGTACTACCATCAAGTCTATAATTAGGCCTTGCCTATGAACCACCCAATTGCTAGAGCCATACAGCATTGTTTAGAACTTGGAATGCGTATTTTTTTGTCCATGACAAACTATAATTGGATTGCTCAAATACCAGAACAGTAAATGACTGTTTATGATCTAACATGTTTTATTTTTTGACTATTTTCCCAACCCCAATACCTCCTACATAACGCGTAGAGATTCTGCCATGGCGTTGAAAGTTCTGTTAAATATAGAAGAACGCTATACTGCCATTCAAAAGTGTTAAGCCTAAGAAAATCTTAATCGACTCCTTCCATCCAAATTACATGTTTCCTTTTAATCCATCCATCCATCCATCATAATGAAAAGTTTTTTGTTAAAAATCTGGATGGAGAGCTCAATGGAAATTTTTGAATAGCTTGAAAATTCGACCGAGACAATCCACTCCCATCCGAGATTGTTAATTCTACTGTGTTTGCAGTTTTGTTTTTTTAATTGAAACAATATGTTTTGATTTTAAAGTGCTACTGGTAGCTTCATGATATGTTTAACAAGTTCAAGCTCGGTTAAGATAAAGAACAGATGAAAACATCTACTTAGCATGTCAAACACAAGATTAATTCAGATTCTTACTCTCACGGGCAGATGTATTTTACTGGATTGCAGCAGAATTACACCATGCTGCTAAATATTATATAATAATTATTTGTTCAGGATGAGATTCTGTTGAACCCTGCCTCTCTGATAATGCAAGCAGAATTCTTCACTATTATCAGCCAGCACTTTAGTACAAAAGAAACTCTAAACAGATGAAATTGGCAGAATCTGCTTCGAAATGTCTTCCTAATTGGATTTTTATTCACCGAGTCAAGCAAGGCCAGTAACCGAAGAGACCTTCACAGATGCCAATCTCATCCAGGCTGTAGCTATATGCATACCTGAGCTCATTGCCGCCATAGTTCAAGAAAGTATCTCCGTTCCTCTCATCAAACCAGGACTCGTACCCCGACCAAGGATTATCATCGTAATAAGAAAACTCGTTTTCTTTATTTTCATAAATCCCAGAATAAATATCTCTCTGTTCTTCACCGAGGAAACATTCTTCTCTGCCTCGCAATCCAACACCATTCCCATTGGTATCAGTACTGTTTCCATAGGAGGAGAGATCATCGTCCCAGCAATCCCCGAAGGTGAAGCAAGACTCATATTTGCTCCCAAAATTCCTCCAATCGCTGCATGGCAGCTGCTCATCTTCATAAGGGTTATTTGCATAGTAGGCCTCTTCTCCACTATAAGCTGAAGAAACGAAATCTTGGAAGGAATCTTCCTGGCAAGGAGAATCAGAGAGTAATGGTGGACAAGGATAGCATATCGCTTCAAAAAACGGAGGACAATCTTCATACACTCCAGGGATATCATAACTGTCAAAAAACAAAGTCGGACAATCTTCTGCGATGACTGATTTCGGTTCTTGAATATGGTAATTAGAGTAGATCATGACAGACGTAACTCAACCAATAACACTTTGATCGGACTTGGTCTTAATGAATCGCTTGCACTCAGTCCTCCCCATAAATGGGATCATTTTTCCTGTCAATTCTAGTATCCTATAGGTGGGGTTTGGGAGAGAAAGCTGGTTGTTTCGGCAGCAGCTTTTTAGGGGTTACCCAATCTATCACCGCCCTTGTAATGGTGAGATTCTATCGCCATCTCTGCGTTCCTTTTTTCAACCGAGAGACCCTTTTGAAACCGAATATATGTCGGGGGGAAAAAAGAGCATGCAAGAAAGATTGGCATCTCTAGATTAGTGTTGCAGGTCAGAGCATCTTTACGCAGTTTCCCTGTCACTAGGAACAAAGTGACCGTTCCCACTTGCTAGAAAAGTGTCTTTCCTTCTCTCATTTCTATATTTTCATAAAGGCCAGAATATATGGGCAAGGACGAGTGATTTTACAAGCACCAATTTCAATGAAAAAGTTAAAGTGACGATTCATATGTATTTTCTACGGATTCACAATGGTGTCAGCAATAGCAGCTGCCTTGTATGGATCAGATCACTTAGGGACAAGAGATCTTACCTTCATCATTTTAAGAACTGCACTTCCCACTCTTCTGTCATGGCAGAAAACCATTACGGAAGCATCGCACCCACGATCAAACCCATTTCAATACATCAATTGTTGAAATAGGTGCTCGGCTGACACAAGCACCAAAAAGGCAATTCCTTGCCCGAACGTGTGAGCCATCTTCTCAACCTTCTCCAAGACAATATTTAAACTGTGAATCATATCACCAGGAGTGGGTTCCAGTTTTTTGGTAGAAAAACTTATCCACCCTCTCTCAGTCATGGCTTAAAGTATCACCAGGTTGAAGAACTATTGCAATATCAGAAACACGATCATGACTAATCTAGCTGACATGAAGAAGGCCATTGATTCCGCCAATATCAATGAAGGTACCATATGGTTTGAGGCTCTGAACAATTCCAGTGATCACTGGTCCAATACCTAATTGTGCTCGACTATCAGCCATGACCTTTCAGTTCCTGAGGATTCATTTCAATGATATTTTAAGTTTTTTTGAAGTTCATTTCAATGATATTTGTGAGAAAAGAACAAATCCGCTGAGGCGTTCAACAACTGCAACAAATCCCTTCACAATGGCATCCTCAGCTTGAAACTGCCTACACCTTTCCCGGTTAAGCTCATATATTGGATTGACCTTAAGCTCAAGATTAAGCTATCATCGGCTTCATTTTCACTAATGATTACAAACCCCTCTCTCATCCTAGGAGCTATACCAGCTTCTTCCAGGCGTTTTATTCTGTGAACGCTCGCCTCTTGCGCTCGTAAATATGCCGAAGATTTTGCAGTAATGTCAGCCAATGCCCCGTTGTTATCAGTCATAAAAATTGTTCCCTTAACTCTGGCGCCAATCTCAGAATTGAAGTTGTAAACATGAAGAGCAGAATGAAAATCTTCAAGAGTGAAAGAAACTCCTTCCATAAGAACAGTACGACAGCATTCATAAGCTTCTTCAAATAGTTGTATAGTTTTCCCCCTCTCTTTTTGTGCATTTAGTATTGCCACTGCTTTTGTGCATTTATTAGTATTTGTCCAACGAATCTAGTCCAACAAACCAAAATCCCCTCCCCATATTGAACTCGTAACACACAATCTGGAACGAGGTTACCATTTGACATGTGTTTTACAAGTCAAAGAACATTGTTCATATAACATCACCAGTTGAAGAATTTTAGTTCTTTCAATCTTAAAGATCGAAAAAATTGCATTGACAAGTTTAAACAAATCAGTTTGACAAGATCAACCCAATGAGTAAAGCCCTAATGTAAACCTAAAATGATCATATAGCAAAGGGGAAAAAAACTCATTTAACATAAGTGATATGCCAATCAACAGCAACCCTACAAACAAAAGGTGACATAAAAGCTCACAGCGCCCACCAAGAACTCTCACCAACCATGGCATATAGGTTTGCAATAGATTCCATTTAGAGAGAGTTGAGAAAGCACTATTTCGTTGAAAGGTTCTATACATCTGCCCCTTTTCAACACATTTCTTTAGACAAAGACTCCGTTTTATCTCAAGGATGATTGGTGTTACCAAGACTTGGACGATTTGCTCGGCAAATGAACCTGATATAATTTGATGCTTGTTTGGAGTCACTTGAGATGGCAAAGTCCCGGACGAAAGGTCCCTGGAGACCACAAGTTGTGCAAGAAAGGTGAGGTTGTGGGCATGAGCATAAACTGCAGGGCCACTAGATGAGAGAAATGACCATAATATCTGAGTAGGGGGATCCAATGGTGAAAGTGATAGAAATGAAGGTTGCGTAATGAAAGAAATCATGATCCAAGAACGAAGAGAGAAATTAGAGAAAGCATCAAAATCCAAGAATGAAGAGAGTCGTCTATATTGTTGCAGGTGGGTGTTGACTATGGGAACTTCTATACTGACAGGAGAAGTGTTTTTCAATTTCAGGCTCTTGATTAAATCCACAAGGCTCAATGCTGCAAATACCACAACACCATGGGATTATAACCTTGCCCATTCATATGGAAGGCTTCACAATCTCAAAATATCTCAAAATATGCATGACAAGCAACACAAAATAAACAAACTAGCTAATTTGTAAGCACTTTTTTGTAGATGGTATCAAGTTAAACTAATTTTCAGTACATAATGAATGGATATGCATTCCTTGAAAACAATTTTAAAAAAAAAAAAAAAAAAAAAAACAAGAGCATGAATAATATAGGTTGAATGTCTGACCATTCATGATGATTAAAATCCATGGCCAACTAATAGATTTATGATTATAAGAGAGTAATCAGACTCCATAGACATAACAGGGGAAGTCTTTATCTTCAACAGACTGCTGGTTTTAGTTGAATTGAGGGACCTCCAGCACCTTCAGATTTGATGGAGCCAAGATTACAGGCTATCTGATCTCTTGACCAATGTAATAGAATTAATTCTGGTCCTTGAGATCTTTAATCCAGCCACAACACGGCAAATTTTGCCAAAAAAGGGCTCTATAGAAGACTGGCAAGGAGATTCCAAAAGGAAGTTAATGCTTTCTGCTTGATGATCTTGCCAGCATCTAATACACTAGTGGTATCGTATCACATCACAGTTGAATGTACATGCACTAGACTCCCACTTTCATTTCTCTTTAAACCCTTTTCCTTATGGCATTGGATAATAGCCCAAATCCTGTTCAAAAGTTTATATTTGATCTGATTATCCAGGAAAACCCTTCATACTGAACTTTCTGACCAGCTCAAAGAACAAATAAAAAGGAAAAGGATCAATGTTAAAATGATCCAAAGCAATTTAAGCAGGGCAAGTCGGATCAATTTAGCTAAGCAGAACTCCTTAAAGAGCGATTGAAGTTATCCAGTTCCTTGGAATGTGAACCATAGATTTCCTTAATAGTGTCTCTACAGCTACTGCAAGTAACATAAGATAAATCATGATCAGATGACTGAGGTCACATACAGCTAGAGCCTTGCGTGAAAGTAAAAAAGCAGATGGACCTACCCGCATGCCACCTTGTTGAATTTCTTCTTGGTAATGCCATACAGTGACTCGAATATATCTGGCTCCACACGACAAAAATAGGGACGATCTAGAAGAAGAAGAAAGTCCATAAAAAGCAATACGTTTACAAAATGAAGGATGACAGCTAGAAGTTGATCAAGAAATGGAGCTAGTGATAATCACCACTCACCAGGGTAAATTGAGCACTTGCGTGTGCTTTTTTCATAATGTATACACCATCCATCCGGGCCTATTAAGCTTTTATAAAGCTGAAAATCCATAATTCAGCAAAAGAAAAGGAATTAACAAAAAATAGTGATAGCTTCGCTAGGCTTCTGTTTTCTCTATTTGATACATTCCGTCGAACAAATTATGTGCATTGAAAAGATTACGAAAGAGAACCTCGATATCTGAGGGGTCTGTGAAGATTTCTTCAGGAGTCGCGAAAGCAGGGCCCTTAGCCAGCTTGCAGCAAGCACCACAACCCTCCACGCACCGCCATAATGGCTCTTTCTTGCTGGTATCGAAGCCTGTAGTTCTGCTAAGTTTTGGCGTTGCCTCGGGGAGTTTTGCATTCTTCAACTTTCCTTTCTGGGGTGACCGGCGCGCTGCAAAGATCACACTACTGAAGCTGGGCAGAGTAATGGCGGGTGGCATATTAATTCGAGGATTAGATGGATTATAGGAGCAAGAAATTAGAAATAGCTCCCGGGCTTTGGCAGTAAATGAGCTCCACGACGAAACGTGTAGTTGATCACACAAAAAGCATCTGGACAATCCTCCATTATCCACAAAATCGATTTCAGAATTCAAATAAATATCGCCAAAAACCCCCCCCTTCAAAAAGACCTGATTTGCTATTTTCATCCCAAAACCTGGCAATGAAAAGTGTCAACCGTTTTATTTGATCTTCGGTGAAGAATTGAGTGGCAAATCTTGACAAAAACCATGTTGTCACTGCTAAATTTAGCATTTGGGCAGAACAGACGAAGCAATGCACAACCGAACCACAGTTGATTTAAAATTCAAGTTTGCTGGGACCTCAATATAGGGCAGATGCACGCATTGATATTTTTCCCAGTTTATTATACGAATAAATAAACATCCAGCTCAATCCACTAAAGTTGAGCTCATGATTGCCATTTGCGCTGGATGTCCCAGGATAATATTGACAGGCCATTCAGGGGTTCTAAATCCAGAGAACAAAACAAAACGAATTAGATGCATAGCTCTCCATACCAAAGAATTCAAATAGGCTCCCTAATCCAAATAAAGAGTTTCAAACTACATCCCTACTTAGCCATAATGTTTATAACCATCTAAATAGAACAAACTTAAGGTCTTGGTGACAATTGGAAAGTGCAAACAGGCACACCAATTCCATTGGGATTGCATTTCAACGTGACACGTCACTATCTCTCGGGGAGCGGTTGTTGTCCTCGTAATCATCATCAACAGGGCTTCTATCATCTCTGGGACTGCGGCTGCGGCTTCGACCATTAGTCTGAGGACTTCTGTACCTCTCGTTTCGAGGGCTTCTGCTTCTGCTTCTTCCCTTGGGACTGCCACTGTACTCTCTATCTTGCTCATCATCCGGTTTCCTAGATTTGGAAGAAGGGCGTGGGCTGCCTTCATCAGGTGTTGGGCTGCGCTTCATGGCCTTTGTACTCTTTGGTTCAGGGCTCAATGACCTGTCCTCATTCTCAACACTTCGCTCTCTCTTTGGTGGTGGAGATCTTGATCGGCTGAAAAAGAACAGAAGATCCGGATAAACAATATACAGCAAATTAATAACCCAAAAATCATCAAGAACACCATACACTATGTGTGATATGAGAAGATTGCATAATCATGTGCTTTCAAAGGAAAATCAAAGACCTGTAGCTTCGACCTCGACTATAGCTTGGGCTGCGGCTGCGGCCACGGATAGGTGAGTGTGATCTACCTGGTGATCTACCTGGTGATCGAGAGTAACTCCTCCCCCGACTGCTGCATAGAATACAAAATAAAAGGAAGGAAAAAGAAAAAAGCACCACCATTGGGCATCAGTAGAAAAATATCGCAGAAAAAAAAAAACACAAGCAGCAGCAGGATAGGAAGGAAATGACAAAAAGAGGTGAAAATTACGTGAGTTTCTTGGGACTGTTCTTGCAGTTTCTCTCTATATGACCTCTTTCCCCACATCGATAACACTTGTTCTTCCAGTCTCCAGCTTTGCAATCTCGAGCCCAGTGGCCATCAATGCCACAATTAAAGCAGCGTCCAGATCCTGGAGGAGGACCTCTACCCACATATTCTCGAGAACCACGAGGTACCTAGAAATTCCCAACAAGAAAAAACATTAAATTGGTAGATCCATATCAATAGCATTCACAATTTCAAAAGTGAACTTATCATGCTTTTGGATGGAGAGCCAATTGGGAAGTGAACAATTAAGTCACCAGTAATCAACCTATATAACCTTCTTCAAGCGACAGAATCAAGTTCAATGAATAAGGATTGAGAATCTTAGTCAATGAAAAAAATGAAAAAATAAAGTAGCTTGACATCTCAAAAAGAGCATGAGAGCAACCAGAGTAAAGAAGTTTGACATCTCAAAAAACTATAGATTTGCTTCAAAGTGGATTACGATTTGAAATTGGATCCATCTACATACAACCAATTTAATTCCAGTTAAACCCATAAAACCAAAATCAAAATCAACACAGGCCTAGTCTAGTAATTTAAAATTTAATGTTTTGTGTTTGTGACTGTACTAAATGAAAACATTAACTAAACAGAACTCACCCCCTTTGCAAATTCCACAATGATACGGCTTCCATCAACATCACGACCATCCAGGTTGTATCTAGCATCATCAGCATCTCTGGGATCACTGAATTCCTGTTTAAAGAGGGTGGGAACAACCCAGCAGAACACACCATATGTGCATCACATAATATATAAAGCCGTGTTCATCATGAAAAAAATAAGAGAATGTGTGCTCAACCAAAATGCTCAGAAAAATTCCATTCAGTGAAAATCGTTATAAGAAAGGGAAAAGACTTACAACAAATGCATAGTCACGCTTCATATCCACATCTCGTACTCTGCGAAATGGTTGCCACAAACAGTAAGGCCATCATTACTTAAGTACTGCAAGTGTATGATACTTCACCCCTCATAGACGAACTAAACACCAGTTTGAGATTGTTGCCAATTCCATAAAAACACGCAATAACATAATAGAAAGAATCGCCAAAGTCTCCTATAACTTGGCAAGAATTTCCACCAATTCCATCATGGCAACCCTCTCACCATAGACCTCCAGGTTAGGCAATAGGCCAGAAACCTTCAACAAGATCATTCAAGTTAAAAAATGACACCTAGGGCCACCCACACAGATAACGAGAATGACACAAATCCACGAGCAAAACAAACTGTTGAAGACCTATATGTTTCCTAAGTATTTGCAGGGGCAAACAACACTCCCTCTTATTAATCAATGATAGTTAAACAAAGGAAACAAATAGGTATACTACCACTGCACTGCAGGGAATAGATCGATAGTGTTAGATTCGTGTCAGAGCATCATTCAGTAGAAACATGAAAGGCCAGAAGTAAACTGTACAAATTATATTAGAGCAAGTTCTTCAATAGCTAGTTAAAAAAGAAAAGAAAAACAGTGCCCAATTAACATGTGTGCTTGTGCGAAAGAGAGATAAATATCTCAAACACTTTAAGCTTCAAAATAGAGAAATTACCGCCCATATTTGCTGAAAAGATGTTCCAGATCCCGTGATCGTGTCCTAGATGCCAGGTGTCCAACATAGAGACGCGTACTGGCATATCGATCATCATATCGCGGCATTTTCAAACTGCAACAAACAAAACATTCCCTAAGAAACAGTTCTATTTTCTTCAACTCCACAGAGCAGCAGCAACAACGAACAATTTAATTCACCAGCAACTTCACCAACAAATTAATCACTCAATTGTAATAGACTATGTAGCAAAACGTACATGAGTTTATATTAGAGCACCCAGGCAAGAAGAAATCAATCAGATCTATCAAGATACAAATTAAAAAGCTAGCATCTTGACACATAAAAAAAATCCGGATTTGAAAACCCACAGAAAAAAACTGCAACGTTTTTTAAATGAATTCATCAGCACACACCAATAATTAATCACTGATTAGCTAAAAGAAAATCAATATTGAATGGGAACTGCAGTGAAAAGAACTAAATAAGCCCTGATTTCTAATTAAGAACAATTAAATTAAGGAGCCCGTACCTTGAAATTTGAAAACCCTAACTTTTCCGAGTGTGTATTGACTGCAGAGAGAGGGATGGATAAATAGCTCTTTTCGATGTTTATAGAAAGTTAAGCAACCGACGGGGCTTTCCTTTGATTTATCTCTTCGATTCAAAAGGTAAGAATACATCATTTGGACGGACAGGATGAATTTATTTTAATCCAAGGGATAGCAATTTAAGACGAAAATCCTTTCACCTTGCCCCCAATTGATTGAATCTACGGGCCGGGCTCCTACAGGCGTCGGCCCACTTAAGCAAACATTTGTTATTCCTATATATATTTTTTTATAAAACATTGTTTTACAAAGAAATGAGATCATTAAGAATATATGAAGGCGTGTGGTATTTTTAAAGTGCATAAATCACTTTTCAGTTTTAAAAATATTATTGTGAATTAGAATTGTGTATTTTTTTAAATAAAATATTTAATTTGATCCTCAAATCTTTTTCTTTATATATTTGAGATTTTTTGAACATAAATTAGCACTTAATTACATGTTTTTTTTTTTAAATGTTAACTTAAAATACAGGTGAATAAAATGAGAAATATAAATATCATAGGTAACACTTTTTAAATTTATTTGTTTGGTATTTTTTTGTCTTTCTTTTTTGCTATAAGGTGATCGTCCCTTTATATTTTTTTTAAAATATTTTTATATCAAAGTTTACTTTCCTTTGTTTCAATTTTTTTCATAGTAAAATATAGGAGTTCTTGGATTTAAGCGAAAGAAAAAAAAAACATTATTTGATGATAATGATTATGACAATTAAAGAAGCTAAAACTGATGTTAACATATTCTACTAATTAAAGGGAGTCTTATGATGGTTGTTTTAAGCTTAATTGTAGCCTAAAAAATAAATCTAGGTCAAGGAAGCAAAAAATATTTCGTTTAATTTGGTGGTTTTAACCATTTTTGGGGTTTAATAGGTTGATTTCTTAGTGTTCTAAGGGTGTTTTTTTTATAAAAGGGTTGAAAAAAACATTATATTTTTTGGTAAGAATCTGAAGACCCTGTACACTAAAATTTATGGAGCTATCATTCCTGGGACCATCAAAATCTCCATATATATACCTGGCATACAATAGTATATATATATAGCAAGCAAATATTTAAATGTCAAATTCACCTAGCAACCTCACTAAATGTCATTGATTATACTATTTGCATGGTTACTATAAGACATTGTTTTGATTGTAGTTTCAATGCTTTTCAAAAACTACCACAGCCCTTCTAGCTAGTACAGTACTGATATTTACTCTTCCTTTTACAGAGATTAGTCAATTTAGTCACACTACTCTCTGCGTTTAAAAAGATTCTGATCTCTACTCTCAAATTAGCTAACGTGAAGGATGAAAAGGCAAGAAAGAGCAAATTAAGGAAAAGAAAAGAAAAGCGAATACGCTATAATTTTTCGAATCATTTACGTTATGCCAAAACTATGCATGTGTAGCAAAGTATTTACGTTATGCCATAACTATGCATGTATAGCAAACTCACTAGGTTATGTCCCATACCTAACCTGCCAGCTCCATCAAGATTGACTCAGCTGGACTTTCCCCTGCAACAGCTTTAAGAAACTAAGCATGACGCTGCGGCTTCATCACTTTGTTGTCGACCTGGTATTCTTCATGCGAACAATCCCAGTCATCTTTGTTTAGAGTCAGCGTACGTACGTAGTCATGTTTTCATTGTTTTGCATTCGATTTGAAGATGTTTTGCCGGTCTGTTGTCAGCATCTTAACCTCTGCTGGCTCTCGTCAATATATTGTCAAACCACTTTCTTCGTGTATAGATTGGTCGGAGACGATTAGAGTCTTGAATTGTCAAACCCACTTTTGCAAAATAATCGCAAGTCTCAAAAACTTTAGGCACAACCTCCTGTATCTCTGCCTGTTGTCTTCGTACATATTCCACATGATCAAATCCAAGTGCAAGTGCTCAAACCTCTACTAAAGAACTTTCCAACCTAATTTTCTTTAAAGAGTGTTCATTATCATGTGTCTCGAAAATTTACAAGCCGGGGATCCGGCTAGCTATAAAAGATGTTGTCTTTCTTAAGTGTTTAGACTTCGGTGGTCATCCAGTAATTAAAAAAATAAAATAAAAGTGGGATGCATTATTAAATGTTTGATCATCAAGGAAGAATAAACTGCTACAAAGATTCAGACAACTCTCATGTTCTTTTGTATCTTGTTCCTTGAATTTAAATTATTAAAATCAAGTTGATTGAATATAATTCAGTTAATGCATGATGGTGATAACAATTCCGTCATTTAATTTTGTTACTAAGAATTCTTGAAAAAAGAAAGTTTAAAGGACCAAATTGATTTTATATGAAGATCTTACCATTACACTCCACAGGATAAAGATTAAAGAGTACAAACAATCACCACGTCATATAACTTTTCATATAATTTTACTCCACGCTACATATGAGGCCATGCCCATATGTTTATACACGTGTAAGAAGTTTGGGGGTTAAAGTGTAGTTTCACTGAAATTCTCGGAATGGAAGTAATGGCCGATAACTAAACTTTTCAGATCTTGACACAAATACCCTTTTATTTTTTGGATTTGTCTAAGACAACGACAAACGGGCATGCGTTAAAAGCCCAACTAACCATAAAAATTAGGTTCATCTCCGCTTCCAAACCCCCCACGCCATTACGTGGGCACGTGCCACAAAGTTATTTTGTCAAAGACTTTGACAGATAATTAAGATTATATATACCCTACACGTGATTCTCAAACGCCTATGAACTTAGGCAGCCTAAAGTTGAGTTACGCAATTACCCTATTCAATACATGCACATATATCCCTTTTTGCAGGGGTGTTACTGTCAGTATAACTAATTAACCTACCTCTCGAACATTATAGACTCTCTTGCCCCCCTTCACTCGCAAAACGATCCCCTAAAACACATTCATTACCACTTTTGTTAATAAAATCTCCACTTTCCCACCATAACCATATCCCATTAGCAATCGATCGCCCAGAGCGTTCTCTCTGTCTCTGCCTCTGCCTCTCCGTATATCTTTTTTTTTTGTTCAATCGAAGCCCTGTAAGCTAAATCAATATATAGTCAGTCCGAAATTCGTATCAGAGCACCAAACCCTCGAGTGAAATGAGCTCGGTTTGCATATCAAACTGTGTCCATGATGCGAGAGACCCACGGGTGCCTGTCCGAGCGAATTATGTGAACCTCTACAGGTGGCCGGAACCTGATGCCGAGCTCGTAAAATCTGTCCGCCGTGTAACTGGTCATGGCTTGCATGGCCATCCAAAAGTGGTGGACAGTATCTCCTGCAGGCAGATGTATCTGAGGAGCTACAAGTTTACAAGAAAAGAAAGTATGCCGGAGAAGACCAAGAAGTGCTTTGAGAGAGTGAAAGAGAAGGTGGCTAGCCATGGAAAGAAGAGAAAAGATCATCAAGCTAAGGGTTCTGGTCGTAAAAAGAAGGGTTTGGTGTTCAGGGAAGTGAAGGAAATATCCTGCAGTGTCTTGTTTAGGATCTTTCACAGGCTGCTGTCTTGTGCTGCCTCGGTAGATGTCGTCGATCAAAAAGATTAATTAAGCTTGTTGATTATATAGTATGTTTTGTTTTATCGCTATGACTTGGCTGAAGGGCTGGATGGATGGAGAATTGTGGCAGAAATCATGGGTTGGATATTTGCCTGTTTTGGTTAGAAAAAAACTGTCTAATTTTGCAACTTTTTTTGTAGATAGTATATGCTAATGATGTTATTTTGCATATCTTGCTGTCCATTTATTTGTTTTCAATACGCTAGCATGGTAAGAAAATAAAAATATAAAAGTTATGGTATTACCAGCTAGCCATAGGCCTGCTAACGTATGAATCATAGAGCGTCGTGACATGCATCCTTGATCCGATCCTTTAAGATTGCTGATTTTGACAGATGGGATTTTCCAAATCGTTTGGACATGCAAGAAAACACTTCAGTAATTTAACTAATAATCAATAATTTGAAGAAAAAAACTGCCTAATTGAAGACATTTCACATGGTTGAAGCTTAATATTGAAGAACAAATAAAGTAATTAGATTTTATATATACTCTAATCCCAGCATGTATCACTAATAGTAAATGTTCATGCCCTCGGATCCATCTACCTGTAGGTTATTAGAATGCATTCACAATATAAACATATATAAAAAAAGAAGAAATCTTTGTTTAGGTGAAAGAAATGTCTATCTAGTAGCCGGAAAAAAAACCCGGAGTGTTTCGGCCGTGAAACTTCGAGTCAAACAGCCTTGGTTCTGTTTTTCATTTTCTTGAACGACTCTTGGTGCTGTTTATCTACCACTATTCTTCATAGCAGTCCAATTGCCAAACCTACCAAGAAAGCGTGCTAGATAATATATAGTATGGGGTGGTGGTGCAATTATGGAAACCATCTCTCTCTCCCGGGAAAAAAAACAGTGAAAAAAGGATCGATCTGTCACCATTTTAATTTAACAAAGAATGATCATAAATGGCGCCATGCTTTCATTATGCTGTGAATTTGAGTGTTCAGTTATAGGAGATAGGAAGCGCCATGGCCAGGAAAACGATGGGATAAGAATAATGATAGCATCCACCGAACACAGCATTGGCTTTGCCGAAACTTGGGTTCAACGGGGCTCATCAATATGCTTCCCGAATCATGCTTGCTTTATATGAGACTCATCATCTCTTAAGTAATTATTTTACCTAGTTCTTATAATATAATTTAATTATTATTTAACATATTTTTTCAAGTGAAAGTTTTCTAGACTTGAAACTTGTATACAGATTCACACTACTTTGTACTTTATTTTTATCAAATAGAATGAGAATGGTGAGATTCGAACTCGTGACCACTAGATCAACAAGATTCTGATACCATGTTAAGGAACTATCTCACCTAAAAATTTAAGTTGTTAAATAAATTTCTAGAATATAATTTATATCATTATCTAACATCATCATCATCGTGAGTTCTAAATTATCAGAAAAATATCATTGCAGTAAGCAGCCATTTCAGATATTTGCTCTAAAACTCATGGGTGAACACCTCCTCGTCAATTTTAAAAACCAGTTTATACTTGATTCTGAAATATCGAGAGAGAGCTCTGTTGTCAAAATCACGAGTTGCGATTTTGAGAGTCAGCTCATCAAATCGTGTCAGCTCGGGGAGAAAAATCGTTTTGAATCAAACTCGTACGGAATCGTGAAATCGGACCGGATCGGTCTGATTTTACGATCCCGACTGATTCTCGTAAAAGCCAGCTTAATGAAAGTTTTTCCCCAATTCTTCTTCAGTTTTTATCATCCCCAGTCCTCTCAAGTCATCCTCTCCTCTCAAATCACGTCTGATCTCCTCTCATCTCTCAAATCATCCTCTCCTGTTAGCTCGTCGCCGTCGTCGCCTCTCAGCTCGTCTCCGTCGTCGCCTCTCAAGGTTAGTTAATCTTCAATTGGGGTTTCTGGGTTTCAATGTTAGAGTCACCTACTCAATCAATCAAAATCTTTGTGTTTTTTATTTTTTAAAAATACAATCAAAATGGGTATAAACTGACTGTAATAAATCCCAGAAAACAGGAACAGCGAAGCTCGAAACCATTTAAATGTGTAAATACTTCGGTGTTATATCCAACAACAGGTGGAAATATCCACCAGTTCACTGCTATCACGCCCTGTGCAGTTCTTGATGTGCTCGGACCTCCCTATTATGACGAGGATGGTTGAGATTGTTCATACTACAAAGAACTTCCGTACACTACCTTCTCAAGTTAGTGATCTCTCACCTTACTCTCCTTCTCATGCTGAGATTTTGTGATTGGCAACAAATGATGATCCCATTGAAGTGAAATAGTTTTATTTTCAAACCGGACTGCAAAGGAAATTAATTAAATGTGTTTATACTTTTGTTAATTTTGTTTCTTTTGCTAATGCTTTGTGATCCTTGAAGGTAATGGAGAATGTGCGACTTGACAAATATTTTTGGATTAATCTTATCTCCCATGTGTTGTTAATTATCCCTATATTATTGGGTTTTTGAGTAGACATTGTTGGGTTTTTGTCATGAATCGTTGCATCTGAATATTTTTGTCTGAATAAAAAATTATTGAACTTTATTTTAGCCATTATTTGGCTTCTTCTTGTTTTGTTGCAGAATAAAAAAGAAATGAACTTTATTTTTTTTTATTGTTTGTCACAATCTCATATATATTGTTTCAGAATCTATCTGCAAATCTTTGTTGGTTCTGGAGGCACAACAACAAAAAGATCCTGAAAGTTGGTCTAGGAATAAGAAGAGAAGGTGTTGTGAAGCAGGTAATGTGTTTCTTTCTTTACAAATCTTTAACCAAATACTAGTTTTAATTACACAAAAATTAAAGTTTGGGCATTGTTGATTGTTCCTTACTACAATATTATGAACTTTAGGTGTTGTGAAATAGGTTATTAAAACTCTGCATTACTGGGCTTGCATGCTTAGATGAAAAACAATTTTAGGTGTTGGGAAGTAGGTTAATAAACATCTGCATTATTGGGTTTACAATATTGTGAACTTTGTTAATTGTTCTTATATACACATGGTTTTGTTGAAATCATTTTACTTTCATCCTCTACTGAATTATTGATGTACTCTATTATTTATTCTTTAAGAAATATTGTTATATGTGTTATTCAATTTCCCCCCTCTAATTTCTTGTAATTTAAATAAATTTGTAGATCAAAGTTGTGGCAGTTTTTTCAAGATGATTTGGCCAAGGAATGATTCATTTATGTTGGTTCAGGACTATTTATTAATTTGACACTTGATTTTGTCAATTGTAAGGTTAGGTTTTAGTGCAACGATTCATGACAAAAACCCAACAATATTGTTTTAGTCTTGTTCTGTTAGATTAGCTGAACACTTTGATTAATATGTATGTTGTTTTGTAATGTATTTTTAAGTTATTTTAAATCATGTATGAACCTTAACTAATGAAGTTTTATGGCCATAATTATGATGTATTGTATTCGGAAATATTTCACTTATGATTTTATGATTTTTCTACCTACACGATTTTAGCTGTGATTTTATGATTTTTTTACAGAAAAATTCAGGTACGATTTTACGATTTTACGATCCGATCTTACTATCCGAGTTTCAGAAACTCTTTCCGTGTCATGTTAAAATCGTGATTATGACAACCGAGAGAGAGAGAAACTGGTAGCTTTCTTATCTGCTATCATGGCTACTTTTCCAACAAAAAAAAAAGAAGAAGAAAAGAAATCGTTTCTTCATCGGTAATCCTAACCCCAGCTGGGCAAAGGCCATGATGAGCCAAATCATGCTTCAGAATTCGGTGCCTTAATTAGCCTTCACGATCTATCGATGCCTAGTACTGCTTGATCAGTCTTGCTCGAGTGTAAATTAATAATAAAAGGAAAACAAGTAGGCTTCGAACATCTCACGCTCATATCGATTAATGACCACCACATCACTTTCAGCACAGCTCGATTTCATAATCAAAGTGGTTTACAAGTCTCTCGAATTTGATGGCAGGATACGTATTTTATTGTTGTTTAAATTTCAACATTTTAGTTAAGCGTACGTTATGACAACCTCGAATCTAACCACCTGAGTCAGAAACGTCTTTTGTTCGTTAATCACAGTTATGCTCGGTCAAATCCCAAAATGGAAGGATGCTTCGTGCCCTACAAGAGTATTTTTTTATTTTTTTTACTATTATTAGTTATTTAATCAGTGTGGTTTTCTCTCATGTCTATCACCTTGGTCATGATCAATTTTATTATTATTATTATTTCTGAGTGTTTGTTGATGGGCTGCCTGACTTTCAATTAAAAATATATTAAAATACTTGTTTTTTGTTTTTAATATTAGAACATCAAAACAATTTAAACATTTTTAATTTAATATTTTTTAAAATTAAAAAAAATTAAAAAACAACCAAATATCTCTAATAAAAAAATCAGATAAATAGTATTTTTAAAGTCATACCACTCATAAGTCATAAGTGAGACTCTTCCTCTCTAGCTTTTTATATGCGCGCACGCGCACGCGCACAGG
The DNA here is from genome assembly GCA_009078335.1 of Salix brachista. Classification (NCBI taxonomy): domain Eukaryota; kingdom Viridiplantae; phylum Streptophyta; class Magnoliopsida; order Malpighiales; family Salicaceae; genus Salix; species Salix brachista. The sequence continues at coordinate 17,055,290 of CM018577.1, read as the reverse complement.
AAAACTCAAATCGAAATTGTGAGAGGGCATTGCGATGATCTACGGCTCATTGGCCTTTTCTTCTTTTTTGTTTTTTAACTCCTTTGTTTGCTTGGGAGTGGCTGTTGATTCCACCAACAGAGCAATTATGTTATTCCTAATCATCAAATGATCGGATCGGGCTCATCTATACCAAAGGTCTGTTTGGGGCCCATCCATTTTAAAAATCTAAGATCCTGTTTAGTATTTGTACTTTATTTTAAAAGTACTTTTGAAATAAATTAATTTTTTTTTCTATTTTTTGGGTATTTTTATATCATTTTCATGTGATGATGTCAAAAATAATTTTTAAAAAATAAAAAAAAAATCATTTTGATGCATTTCTGAACTATGAGCCTGTTTTGGAGTGTGATTGAGGTTGTTTGTCAAATTATTTTTCGTTTAGAAAAATATCATAATGATATTTTTTTATTTTTTAAAATTATGTTTAATATTAACACATCAAAATAACCTAAAAACACCAAAAAAAATTTAATTTAAAATAAAATAAAATAAAAATTGTTCTTTTTTCAAAATATTTTTGCAATATAGTGCCGAACAAGCACTATATTTTTAATAATTTTTTTATCATTTTAATATACTTTTAAATAAAAAAACTAACACCTCAAATGCCATCACATGAGATTAAGATTTTACTAGGCCCAGCTCAGGTGCTCTCGGGTTTATAAGATTACGATGCTATTGGACTTGGCCGGTAAGTCAAAGATAAAAGGAAGAAATTGCATTGAAGATATCTAAATAATCTAAAAAATAATTTAAAATAAAACGTTTTTAAAAAGAGGTGTCAAACATCTATTCCACACACTGATCAACCAGGTTTACAGCTGCGGAAAACAGCATGCTATTGCCTCTCCCTGATTTTCAATCGTTACCTGGCACACCATTTCAACCAGAGCATAGCTTTTTTTAATTGTGGGGAGGAAAAACAAACCAACCAACGAGATTCTCGAGTCAATCTATGGAATCGATATCACTTTGCCATCAATGGAAAACAAGTTAAAATAAAATATATTCAGCAAAAGCTATCAACCTATTTACATCTGGGAACAAGCAAACACCGCAGGTTCTTGTTCCGATCACGTTGAATCGGTCACTATTTGTGTTCCAGTCCATTAGACAACAAGACATGACAGTCAAATACCATAGCAAGGAGTTAATGCACCTCTGCCAACCGCCATGGCCACCACGCACCACTTTCAATGACTGGCTCCCCCCCGCACAAAGATTCAAAAACCATGAGCACTACAGACCAAATGCCTTAAGTTTTGGCATACAGGAAGCCTTGGAAATGAAGATGAGAAGGCTTGATAATCAAGAAATCCTAAAAATTAACAACTTGGTAAAATGCATGGCCAGCTAATAACAGCTGGGAAAACAAATCTGTTGCATAGAATTGCTTTCTAAGTATAAAAACCAAAACTAGAAGAGTTGAAATGATGCATTCTTTTCTTTTCTTTTCTTTTCTTTTTCAGCTTCACATGTGATCTCAGGGGTGGGAATACGACTATGGAATACATGTTGATATAAACAACTTGCCGAAACACCATATAACTGACTCATTGAAACCATTAATGATATTGGCTACCAAACCAAACAGCTAGCTAGCAAACTTAGAAACAAACATTACAATGATTTACTTCTATCAGATAGACAGGGGATAGATTACCAGGCACGACCCATGAAGCTTCTCATTAAAAGGAAATTTGCATGCGCACACAATACATATAAATAATAATCTTATTTCATGAAATCTCGCACCACACGCATTTCTCTTACAAGTCAGGAGAACATTCATGATATATTCATGTTTCAGATACATGACAACTTCTTTTCAGTTATCGTAGGATAATTTACATGAGCCTGGTTCATCTATCAGTAAACTTTCATTCAGAACTAGTAACAAAATGCACAATGCTGGTAATAAAATTCTATATCAAAACTCAGGGGAAGAAAGAGAAAAATGCAATTCGGAAACAAAGGGGAAAATCTGTGAGAAAAGAATGATTCATTACCTCCGTATTAAAATCGATATTATTGGAAAAGCTATGCCAGCAATCTGCAACTACTTAATACGGGTAATCAAGAAGAAGAAGAAAAAAAACATGTGGCTTTCAATGCAATCTTTCTAGTTGTATTTTTTAAACTAAATTTTTAGCCTTAATTTATATTTAAACAGCCAGAGACAAAGTGATAATTCAATGATAAAAACGTGACTTACTTCCATACTCAACGTTCCTAAACTTGGCAGAATGTTAGGCCCAGATAACAAAGATCTAATTTGCTTCCGGACCCAATATTCTTGGGTTTGTTAAGACATGAGTGCGACAAGCTACAGACTCTATGTTTTTGGATTCGCCTACATGCTGAACCCAAGTGCATATGAGTTTAAAGAGTTATTGGATCCAACATCATTGATTCAACAACACGTTGAACCCAAATATAAATGGATATAGCGAGTTGTCAAACCCAGCGTCCTTGCACTAAGCCCAAGCAGACATGGATCTGGTGAGCAGTCAAACTCAATATTATTGGGTTCAACTACACACTGCCAAAGTACACATAGATCTGGTGAAATCCAACATCTTTGGGTTCAACTACACGCTAAGTCCAAAACAAACATGGGTGTGGTGTAGCGAGTTATCAGACTCAACATCTTTGGGTTCAACTACGCATTGAGCCCTAGAATACATGAGTTCAACAAGCTATCATATCCAACATCCTTAAATTAAACTACACATTGAGCCCAAACAGACATGGGTTTGACGTGTTGTCGTACCCAACATCCTTAAATTAAGCTACATATTGATCTCAAAAAGACGTGAGTTTGACATGCTATCAGACCCAACATCATTGGATTCATGTATGCGCTGAACCTAAATATACATACGTTTAGCGAGTTGTTAGATATAACATCCTTAGGTTCAGTTACACATTGAGGCTCAAGATACATGAGTCTGACGAATTGTTAAACCTAACATTTTTTAAATTCACTTACATGCTGAATTCAGTATACATGAGTCTAGTAAGTTATCAGATTCAATGTCTTTAGATTCAATTACACGCTAAGTCCAGGTACAAAAGATACGACGAGCCGTTGGACCTGTTACCTATGGGCTTGGCATCATGCCTAGTCCAAGTGGATATAAGTTTGACGATCATTATAGTCTCCAAGTTAGGTCATAAAGTTTTGTTTGTTTATTCTTATGACTTTCAACATAAAATATTAATATAAACGATATTCATCTCTCCCAAACTCCTAGATGTATAAAGTTTTCCAAGATCACCATTAATATTGTGTAGATGTTTATTCTTTATTAATATGATATAAATGATATTTTTTCTTTATTTAATAGCGTGCAAAGAGTAAAGAATATTTATCTCATTAATGCTATCAAAAAAAAAAATGACTCTTCAACTTCTCTAATCTAGCAACATAACAAGTTTCAAGAGTTATAAATACCCGGGTAAATAATTTATATTTCTATTATCTAAGTATTTACATTTTAATTCTCAAAGCATGTTAATTCTTATTTATTCCGATTACTTACTAGAAAATCATTAACTATATCATTTAAGAGTCCCAAAATCTCATAAAAAAAGACAGTTTTGCTAGTGTTGAACTTTCTATTACCATCATATTAAATTTTGAAACATAATCACTATTGTTTTGAGAAGCAAACAACATCAATGCAGGATATACTAAAAAAACAGGAATAGATAAAAGTGCACAAGTAATTATCAGCTTCCGACATGAGAATTCATTAGCCAAAAATACAACCACTGCTAGTAAATACCAAAGTTTCTATAGCACGAAAACGACATTGCAAAAAAATAAATGTAAAATAAGAGTAGCGGCTGCAGTGTCAGACCTGTCCCAGAAAATTTTATCAGCAAATCAACTAAACCACCAGCAAAACATTAAATTTGCAGCAGTCGAATCACCCAACTTCTATCCATTTCAAAGCTCGAATTCTTCATCCTTCAAAGCCAACTCGGCAGCTTCCTCTTCCTCCTCGTCAAGAACAAAGTACTCATTCTTCTCCACAGGCCTAAACATATAAAACATCACCATATAAAACATCAAACTAGCAGTCTCCTCAGCAGCATTACTCACCCACTGATACTTATAAGCTGCAATCGTCTTCAACGCAAACACCACAATCCTCGTGAAATACAAGTACCCAATAACCACAATATAAAACTGCCTAAACAACTGCAATTTCGCCAAATTCCTAGCAGCCTTCCCATCGGTCTTAGAAGTCTCTCTCAATGATCTGATCGACCACACAATGGGGAAAATAATTGCGCAACAACAAATAATATCAACCAACAAAAACACATGATTCCAAGTCACCCAATCCTTGATAAAGGGCCCAGTTTCACCAATCACAATCGAAGCTATATTAGCCAAAACCTGGAGTGGAATCACAACCATTAGCACCTTCTTCTCTTTCTCTTGCAAAAAAGGTTTCAGAAACGACCAACCAGTCCCAATCAAAACAATTACGGTAAACAACAAAACCACACGAATACACTGGAAAATATAAAACAACACATCCCAGCCATGTGGAGTCCCTGTAACCTTCACATAGTGCTTATCCTCGGCGGCACAGATCAAATTAAGAGCCTTCATAAGTAACAACCCACCCATTAAAAAATGAATCCGGTGCACAGATCTTTTATTACTATACAGAACATAAATCCATAGCCCTAAAAATCCAGCATAAGCGAGGAAATAAAGAGAATATAACCAAGGTAATTGCGTTAACCCTGCAGAAAGATAGTCTCTAGACCCGTCGCGATCTAGATTATAAATCTCGGTCTTGACAGACATGGAAACGCGCGTTTCCGGCGCGCAATTGGCGAAGAAGAGTGAGTACTCATTTGGAGCAGTGACCGGATAAGATTGATTGAAAGACGAGAGAGGAGGCGGTGATAGGTCGCGGAAAGTGAAGAGAGAGAGAATGTAGTGGGAATCGAGAACGCAGAGGTTGGGGGTTTGCTGGATCTCGAGGGAGACTTGAAGGAGAGATTCTTCGGAGAGAAGAAAAAAGCCGAGGCGTGAAGGGACTGGATTTCGAGCGTTGAGAGAAGAGGCAACGGAGACGGAGGAGACGGAGATTGTAACGCGTCCGGTTGGCGTGAATCCGAATTTTTCAAAGAGGATCATGGCTCGTGCGTCATCTGTGATTGTTAGAGTTTTGATCTCGGCGGTGGAGAGTGAGACGAGGAGAACGAGGACGAGGAGGCGGAGGATGAGGTGCGGTGGTTTAGTCATTTTTTAGGTGGCTGTCGTTGCTGTAGTGGACCAGTGGTAGTGTATCTGTGGATGGTGGAGTGGGATGAGAGACTTGATAGCTTTATGAACGGATTCAATGCTATATAAGTTGATACAGTCGAGTCTTGCCGGCCAAGAGGGTGCAATCATGCGACGTCGTTTTATGAATCGTTGACCTGGTTGATACTGAAAGTCATGCTGTGAATGGGTTCGCGCGGAAGCCTAAATTGACAGTTATGCCCACTTTCAACAGATCTCCATTTTCTATTTCTGCAAAGGCCCATTTCATTGGATTGGGAAATTTACGTGTGTGAATTGGTATCTTTGTAATTTCATTGATTTTTTAGGATTAAGAAAAGGTTAGATATTGACCAACTTAACAATTAGATCCCTCCCTCTTTCTTTTCATAATTGCATTTTGATACTCAAACTTCATTATCACCATGTTAATCTTTAGATAGAGAAAAAAGATAGTGAGTCGTTGAAAAAGAGAGAGTAGTTATAAACTATCGTGAAACCTTTTCCAACCATAAAAAAAAGTCATTTTACTTCTATTTTGCATTTTGCATGATTATTAATTTTAAATTTAAATTAGCACTCAATTACATATTTTTTAGAAAAGAAATTGAATTAAGAGATGAGGGATTGAAGTGAAAAAAGTAAATAAGATAAGTGATGACTAAAACAATTAATTGTTATGTCTAATAGTTCTATACGAGCGGTATACCCGCGCGATGCGACGGCTTTTTTTTTATCTATGTAAAAAATTGATTGTTTTTATATGTATTGTATTTTATTATTTTAATATTTAGTTAGTATAATTATAATTAATAAAATCAATGTAATCAAAATAGAAAGTGACCCGTATATTTTTTAATTGTAGATAACCTAAGCAAATTTGTATTATTTTTATGTTATCCGATTTATTCATTACATGATTATATTAAATGTATTTAAGAATACTGATATTAATTTATTTTATTCAAAAAATCCTAGGTCATGTTTTCTTCTCCCTATATATATTCCTATGAGATAATATCCAATAAATATCAGAACATATAATTAATGAAAGACTAAAAATATCCTAGAAACTTTAACAAAAGAAAAAAAATCATTGTCATTACTGTCAAAACAATAAAAATTATTAAATTATACGGAGAAAAAAAAACATTAACAAAAGAGTAAGCAAGAAAAACAATTAAATTATTATTATTATTATTATTATTATTATTATTATTATTATTATTATTATTATTATTATTGTGTTAAGTACAAAATTAAAATTCAAAGACAATTTTTTTTATGTTATCCGATTTATTCATTATATAATTATATTAAATGTATTTAAGAATACTGATATTAATTTTTTTTATACAAAAAATCCCAGGTCATGTTTTCTTCTTCCTATATATATTCCTATGAGATAATATCCAATAAATATTAGAAAATATAATTAATGAAAGACTAAAAATATCCTACAAACTTTAACAAAAGAAAAAAAATATCATTGTCATTACTGTCAAAACAATAAAAATTATTAAATTATACGGAGAGAAAAAAAACATTAACAAAAGAGTAAGCAAGAAAAACAATTAAATTATTATTATTATTATTATTATTATTATTATTATTATTATTATTATTACTATTATTATTATTATTATTGTGTTAAGTACAAAATTAAAATTCGAAGACAAATTGTTTTTATGTTATTCGATTTATTCATTATATGATTATATTAAATGTATTTAAGAATACTGATAGTAATATTTTTTATTTAAAAAATCCTAGGTCATGTTTTCTTCTCCCTATATATATTCCTATGAGATAATATTCAATAAATATTAGAACATATAATTAATGAAAGACTAAAAATACCCTAGAAACTTTAACAAAAGGAAAAAAAAAATCATTGTCATTTCTGTCAAAACAATAAAAATTATTAAATTATACGGAGAAAAAAAAACATTAACAGAAGAGTAAGCAAGAAAAACAATTAAATTATTATTAATAATAATAATAATAATATTATTATTATTGTTATTATTACTATTATTATTATTATTATTATTATTATTGCGGTAAGTACAAAATTAAAATTCGAAGACAAATATTTTTTATGTTATTCGATTTATTAATTATATGATTATATTAAATGTATTTAAGAATACTGATATTAATTTTTTTTATTCAAAAAATCCTAGGTCATGTTTTTTTCTCCCTATATATATTCCTATGAGATAATATTCAATAAATATTATAACATATAATTAATGAAAGACTAAAAATATCCTACAAACTTTAACAAAAGAAAAAAAAATAAATATCATTGCCATTACTGTCAAAACAATAAAAATTATTAAATTATACGGAGAAAAAAAAACATTAACAAAAGAATAAGCAAGAAAAACAATTAATTATTATTATTATTATTATTATTATTATTATTATTATTATTATTATTATTGTGCTAAGTACACTTATATATACATGGACAAAAGTAGAGATTATTCTTGAAACATAAAAAAATAAAAGTATAAGGGCTTAAATGAAAATCAAATATAAAGGGATTAAATTGAAAAATTAAAAGTCCAAGAGCTTAAATGGAAACCACATTTATTATCAATTTAAATCAAAGAACAAATTTGAAAAAATCGAAACTTGTGTACCGAATTTATTGAGCTATTTACAGCCAATCCGGAAATTAAAAGTAGGAGGACTGAATTGAAACTATATATTATATTGATTTTGAATTGAAGGACGCAATTGAAACAAATCAAAACTTCTATAATTGCAATAAGGGCCAGAACAACAAATTCGGGTGTGCAGGGACTGAAATAACCTTTGCCAAAAACACTGCTCCGCTGACGTCAGTTTGCGCAGGAGGAGAGAGAAATGAGGGGGGGAAATTCAAACGTCCATTGACACGTACCCGGGAACCACATGTAAACACGCGCCGCCCCATGTGGAAGAGCGCATGGCGAAAAATCGTTGTAGACGTCGGTTGATCATTTCTGGACGCCGTATGACGTCGCACGCGCCTCTCGAAGGACGTGCGCGCGCGGAAATGGACGGCGCGTGATGTGACGCGCCAACAGTAATCCGGCGCGAAAAAGAATAAAAAATTGGCTAATTACCGTTTCGCCCCTCCCACCCTGTGCGTTATTTTGTCGTTTTGGAGGGCTAAAACGGTGACTGCACTGTTTGAAGAAATATTAAAAAAAAAAAAAAAAACCGCCTGGCCGAACCCGGCCGGATCGGACCGGAATGGCCAATTACCTCGGAGCCCCTGAAACCGGCGGTGTTTTTTTGTCTTTTTCGGGGGCTTTTTTCGCCAAAACACTGTAGAAAAAACGAAAAGAAAAGAAAAGGCAGAGGTGCACCCGCGAAGCACCGGGCGAAATTGCACATACACAGTGCACATGAGTCTGGAGCAACAGTAATGAACAGTAAATCAACGATGCATTTTAGTGTTTTTGTTAATGATAAAAGAAGTTCGAATTATATATTTCATTACCTTTAAAGTGCTTAAAAATAGATTTGAGCTTTAGAATATTTTTTTGCTTTAGGTTGCATTCAAAATTGTTTTGTGCGTTCGTGTGTTAAGGTATACTGGTTTACCAAGATTCATGAAGTGCTTTCTATATATTTTAGGTCAAAAATTGATTAGTAAGTGAAAAAATAAATCATATTTTTTAATCTACACAATATGTTGTTTATTTTTTGCAAGAGAAATTTAGGGTCCCACCCTTTTATCTTAAAAAAAAAAAAAAAAAGACCTATGTGCTTGATCATGACTTACCAGACTCAGTTGTCCATATCTTCATTTTTTTTCTTTGATTTTGTTTTTGAAATAAACTCTAAGTTTATGTTTTAATTAACACCTCTTATGTGTGGGTTTTTTGTTGCTTATGTAGTATTTTTAAAAGGCGATTAGTTTTTAATTGTATCGAAGATATTTAATTTTTAAGGAGATTAATATGATTTATTTGTATTTTTTATATTTTACATGGATTAAATTTATTTTTAAAAATTAAAAAAGTTTTATTTTTTTGTTAATACTTTTAATATGTTCAATCTTGCATAATTTTTTTTTATTCACAAATTTCATATATGTGTCAATTTTTGTTACAAATTGATTTTAATAAATATACTCATCAGACATAACCATGTAAATGATCCGTGTCGTGATATTAAATATTTTGATGTAGAATTATCTCTTAATTTTTCTAGTTTCACTTTTGTTTATCATCAATTTCTTTTTTATTGAATTATCTTGACCATATGACATATGATAGAAATATAATTTGAATATATTTCATATCTAGATCATAAGTTTCACGTATTAGCTCAATTTTATCCAGAATATTTTTTATTTATCTAGTGTTGTTATCTTATTTTTTATTAAATTAATTGAAATTTAAAAAATTATTGAATTTATCTTATTTATTTAAAAATATTTTTTTGGTTGTTTTCTTTTTCAATATAGTACTTATGCTAATTACCATAAAAAATAAAAATAAGTTTTGAAGATGAAATCTCCAGCGACATGCGAGTCTGTTCGCTAGTCCATCCTCCTAGATAGCGGACCTCATCATCCATGTCCGCACCTACACTCTTAGTATCTGTTTTAGAGTATTTTTGAGATTGTTTTTTAAAATGTTTTTTGTTTAAAAATATATTAAAATGATATTTTTTTTAAAAATTATTTTTGATATAAGAATATGAAAATGATCTAAAAACATCAAAACAAATTAATTTAAAATAAAATAAAATATTTTTTTTTTCAAAAACACTTTTAAAATGTATTACCAAACAAGGCCTTAAATCTTCTTTTTTTTCCAATGGATATTTACGTTGCTGGTAAAACTTGCCAAATTTCTTAAAAGAGTTTAGTGGTGAGAATTGTTTAGCCTAAAATATTTTACACATAAAATGTTACATTTTATAATGTTTTGCAAGTAAAAATTTAAAAATATTATAATAGTGAAGTGATGAAGACATGTTGCAATTGTATGTTCGGGGCTGTGGTGGTGGTTTGATAGTGATGGAGGGGGAGATGATGATGATGACAAATATAATATTTGTTTTAGTATATATTATTTGTTTTTTAGATGATTTTGATCAGGTTGATGTTTAAAATATTTTTTTAAATAAAATATTTTTTTAATATATATATTTTTTAAAATGACCATACCACAATATCAAATAAGAATATTGGTGATAATAATTATAGCATGATATTCGTAGTGACGGTGATAGTTAAAATAATTTGATAATTTTGATTGTTATAAATAAATATTTTACAAAACATCATAAATCAGAAATATATTTCATAAAATAAGTTGATAAATTAACCTTAAAATATTTTATGTTAACTATTTTTTCATAAACAAGTAAATCATGAAAAAAAACTTTCATTTTGTTTTTGAAAAAATGATTTTAAAATGCAGTGCTAAATAGGTCTAATTTTTGTTATGTATTTTCTTTTTAGTTCAACGTACTCAACTCATTTTTCTGGCTGGCATGTTTTTGTCTTGCTTCTGTATTAAGAAAGGAATTCTCTCACAAAAGTCTAACGACTTCGCACGTGCAAGTAAACGCTTTTTTTTTTTTTCGGTTTACAAAATCCGTAGCAAGCAAGAGAGAGGGAGATGTTGATAGCTCAGTATTACTGTTGCTGCTCGAATCATTATATTTTATAGTGTTATTGAAATTATTTTTTATTTATAAAAGTATTAAAATAATATTTTTATTATTATTTTTAAAATTTTATTTTTTATATTAACACATCAAATGATCTAAAACATAAAAAAAATTAATTTAAAATAAAAAATTTAATTAATTTTTTTCAAAAATACTATTGAAAGTTGTAACATAGTGACAAACAAACAATTACATCATGTTTTTTTATAGTATATGTTTTAAAATTATTTTTGAATAAAATTATTTTATGTGTTTTTAAATCATCTTGATATGCTAATGTAAAAGTAATATTTCAAAAATAAAAAAAATCATTTTAATATAATCTTACATAAAAAATAATTTAAAAAACAATCGAATGTATATTGATTAATCACTATCGAATCTACAAATTAATGATATGGTTGCAAATGCCGAAGTATTTCCTGAAGCACACACATCACAACAAAGGCAGTGCCTTTTTATAATGAACAGAAATTCCAGGCTATGAACCAACGAAATTATTAAGGAAATACTTGTGCGGAGAGAATTAATATATGGTGCATGGTCAGCTGAGTTGGATACCACTCCGACTCATGCTCTATGATGCATGAACTGAGTTGAATTAATATATGGTGCATGATCAACTGAGTTGGATACCACTCAGATTCATGCTACGATCTTGCGCTGTTAAATCAAGCAAATTTAACTAGCTTAAGGGTTCTAATTAATAACTAACATCCCATTTTAGAATGCAATCCCTGGAATCAATATTTGTTACACTATCTTTTTATTATTATTAGCGTGGATATCCAGGATAATTTGTATTTATCTCAACTAATTATACGGATCATGAAGTTAATAATAATTTAAATCTCCAATGATCATCATATTAATAACTACAAAATTCAAACATCATAAAAATAACAAACCTCTTAATTCTAGCTTTTTACTACTGAACCACATGGGGAGCAACCACTGTCTTTATCCTCCAAGCTTATGCCTTGAATTCTTACCCTGTTATGAAAATGAGTCAAAATTTTCTTCAACAAAAAATAAATAAATAATAATAATAATAATAAAATTGGCTTATGAGTTTTACTTTTGTACCATATTAAAAATAATGATTTAGCGCCCGTTTGGTATTGAGGTGCAACCTGCGTTTTCAACAAAACACAGGTTGCACCTATAAACATGTGTTTGGTAAATAACAAAAAAAGATGGTTTAATTATGGGGTCCACTATTTCTTACCTTTCAACCGGCGTTTCACGGAAAGCAGAAATTTTCTGCTTTCCATGCGTTACAGAATTGATATTGCAGAGGGTGGGCTGTATATATATATATATATATATATATATATATATATATATATATATATATATTTAATATTAAAAAATTAAAAAATTAATTACAATAAATAAATATATTAAAAGAATATCACAATATAATTTTTGTATCTATATTTAATATTAAAAAATTAATTACAATAAATAAATATATTAAAAGAATATCACAATATAATTTTTGTATCGCAATTCTAATTTTATTTTAAATGATATTTTATAATTGTTCCGGGATCATAGAGACCTTCACATATGGAATTTAATTTGGATGAAATTACAAGTAGTTTGATAGGAGAATAAAAATAAGTGTTTAATTTACTTGAATTATTAATTATATTTTTTATTATAATTATTAAATACTTAAAAAATAATATATATATATATATATATATATATATATATGTGTGTGTGTGTGTGTGTGTGTGTGCAAACTCAACCACAGTTTTAACCAAACACTTCACTGCTTATTTTGAACCGCAGTAAAATCACTTTTTTTAAAACTATTTTTTTTCAACTTCAACCACAACAGCAACCGCAATACCAAACAGACCCTTAAAGTCATTTTTTACCAATCACAAATTACTTGTGAAAAACAACTTTAAATTATGACTTAAAAATAGACTCTAAGGGTCTGATTTTTGATATATAATTATATATTAATACAAACTCCCTTTTTTTTACAGAAAAATAAATATTCTAATGGTGATTTAGTGATAAAATAGTCGTGATTGTTTTGACTATAATAAAATGGTGTTAAAAGAGCTCAAAAGTGATAGAGACACTCAAAAATTAAATAATGAGTTTTTGTGGCGATATTAAAAGGAGAAATAGTGATATAGATGATTTGGTGATGATTATTATGGTGATGTTGGAGACCATAATGAAAGATTAGTAGTTAGTTGCAAAGAAAAATATTTTATTTTCTTGAGAATATTTATAATTGGTATGATTATAAAATATATTTACTGATTTATTTTTTAATATTTGTTTTGCACGACAAATATGAGACCACTCCGAAACAAATAGTCTTTAAACGTAAAATTGAGTGAATATTTAGAGATTCTTTGAGAATATGGTTGCGACGGTTTTTAAGAGAAAACTGAATTAGAATATTTAAATGGGTTTTCTAAAGTAATCACTATCCTCAAACATTAAAAAGCATTGAAGTAGTAGGGTTTGTTTGAGAGTGTGGTTGAAATTATTTTTCAAAGTGTTTTTTATTCAGAAAAATATCAAAATTATATTTTTATTTTTAAAGATCATTTTTAACATCAACACATTAAAATAATCTAGAAATACTAAAAAATTAATTTAAAATTAATTTTTTAAATAACCTAAAAACAATATTGAAATGCAGTAATAAACATGGACGCAGAATGTTGCCAACACAATAAGGTGAGAATAATGAATTTATTTTTTCTAGGTTATTTTTTAAAATTATAATCTATCTAAAATAAATACTCTTTATTAAACTTCTTTTTGAAGTAAAATTGTCAATTTTGTTTTAATAGATCCTTTGTTTTTTCAATTGAAACAGAATGTTTTAGTTTTAGAGCGTTTCGGCGTGTCATTTCGGGGTTATACTGTTTATGTATATATATAATTAAATATAATAATTTATTTTTTTTAGTTTAAATCCAAAAATAAAGTTAATTAGAATTGTGCAATTTAATCTAAAAAATAACACAATAAAATGATTTTTCTGTACAAAATTATGAGCATGTATATTATTACAAGAATATCCTCATTAATCTCACAATATCATTATATTCTCAGATTACTTTGAATTTTTAACATAATATATATATATATATATATATATATATATATATATATATATATAACAAAAACTCCTAATAAACAAAGTAAAAATTATGTCATTTTATTTTATTGTTTAACTTTTACACAATATTCGGGTAGAAAGAATATAAAATTAACAGCACACTTTGAAGAGATCTAATGAATGTACAAATATGTCCCGGATGTGATTGATGATGTGGTTGGGAAAACTGTCAAATCATGATTAAAGATTACATAATTTCTTGGAGAAAGAAAAAATTAATCATCCAATAAATATTGTTGACTTCGAGATTGGGACAGCACCGAGGCGGTGGTCCGGCTATTCAAACCCGGAGACATCTATCAATCCGCCGAACGACCTGTCATAACTCGAAAACAAAACTAATAACTAAACTGGACTCCCGAAATAGCTCCTACTCCCATCAATTTTAAAACTCATCGTCCAAGGATACTATCGTAATTTAAACCAAAACGCAGACCGATTAGACAACTGAAAATTCTACCTATTTATTGCTGTGACATGTCCATTTCAGCCCACCTCAGCTGTTTTACCCAGTTTGCCATTCTTGGTTATCCTAACGAAAATTAAATCCTCCGAAAAGAGGTCCGAGCTCCAAACCTCGAAGCCTCCAAGAATCTTTTTATCAACTATAAAATAACATTAAACACAACTGAAAATTAGAACCCCCGCCATTTTAAAAAAAATAAACTTCTCCGATTGAGGTAATAAATTTTGAAGTACTTATCATCAAATTAGCTCCGTTTTTTCTCGAGCTGTATGATCGATTGGTTGGTTCTAAGGATTTTTCAGAGTTTTGAATCTGTAAGTTGAATTCAAGAATTTTGTTTTAGCTTTCTTTCTAATTTTATTGCCTGCTGTAGTTTTAATTCTTTTTTCCTCTCCTTTTTGTATGTTGATTTGTTTAGTTGGAGGGAGAGTCAGGTCTTATGTTTCGTTTGGCTGCGGAGAAATCGATAGAATTTGGAGTCTTTTTAGTTATTCAAGATTTTTTGCTCTTTCTCTTCTTTTGACGTTTGTTGATCGAATGCCAATTTCATTTCTCGATAGCCAAATGGTGAATTGGATTTAATTCTCCTTTTAAGGGATTTTTTTTTGTGTTAGTTGATTTTTTATTTACTTGGAATTTATAAAATGAATGCAGGTTCTGCATAATAAAAGAAAACATGTCTTTCCGTGCCTTGGAGGGAATAATATATATTCGATTTTGGGTGGAGTCTTGACACTTGAGGTAAAAAGAGAAGAAAGAAGATCAGGGAGTGATTTTAAGGAGGATTATTGGAATATTGTGATTCTAGAGGTTATTAGTGGATTTGAGAAGATCAGGGAGTGATTTTAAGGAGGATTATTGGAATATTGTGATTCTAGAGGTTATTAGTGGATTTGAGAAGATCAGGGAGTGATTTTAAGGAGGATTATTGGAATATTGTGATTCTAGAGGTTATTAGTGGATTTGACCAGATGAATGTTGTTGGGAAAGTAGGTAGTTTAATTTCGCAAGGTGTATACTCGGTGGCAACCCCTTTTCATCCTTTCGGTGGGGCTGTTGATGTTATTGTGGTGCAACAGCAAGATGGGACATTTCGAAGTACTCCATGGTATGTCAGATTTGGAAAATTTCAGGGTGTTCTTAAGAGAGCTGAGAAGATTGTCCGCATAAACGTTAATGGTGTTGAAGCTAATTTTCACATGTATCTTGATAATTCTGGTGAAGCTTATTTCATAAAAAAGGTTGAGCCTGGTAAAGGAAGTGAAGCTAATGGGGTAATAAAGGATTCCGATAGCATGGCAATGTCCAATGAAGATGTTAGTGTAGGTTTTAGTGGTGATGTTGATAATAATGTTGACGGAATTTCTAGGCTTGAGCATAGCGTTTCCGATTCTAGGGTGATTCAGTTGCAAGAGGAAGATGATTCATCAGGTGCAGCACGACTTCAGAGGGCAGAATCTGTTGGTGACCGGAGGTATCATGATTTTGAAGATGACCAACCCTCTCTGGATGATTCAGTTGAGTTATCAGAGTCTGGTTCTAACAGATATGATGTTTTAGATGGCGAGCATCCTGCAGTTTCACAACGGTCAGATTCAGAAGTGATCTTGGTGAGTGTGGACGGTCATGTTCTGACAGCACCTGTATTGGAATCAGAACAAAATACCGAGAATGTGCAATTATGCACCCTTCAGTTCCATCTGGGCCCTGGCAATGACACTGAGGAGTTTAATTCAGGTGATGATTCATGGGCTGCTAATTACATCAGTAAGCTGAATGCATCTGCATCAAATGTTGCATCTGATGATGCTTTCAGTGTAAGTAATGATGATAACATTTGTCAACTGGAAGTTTGTGAGGGTGGCGAGGAACATGCATGTCAAGGTCAAGAAATTCAGGACATTTCTAGATCCGAAGGAGATCTTCTGGCACAAAGCGATTCAGATACATCTGCTAGGATAAGTAAGGAAGAGATTTTCAAAAGCTGCTTGGCGTTACCAGAATGGGACAAAGAGGTTGGAATTGCTGATCTTGAGGACATCAATTCTGTACTTGAGGTGCAAAAAGATTCACATGAGGAGTCTACTTGTAGTCCTCCAGCAGCTGATCAAACTACTGATGGGGATCATGTTGAAGTCACAGATAATGGCTGTAATGATAGTGGACTTCATGGGTCACCTACTTTGCAGGTTGCACTCGAAGCAATTGAAGCAACATATAAAAATGCTCCGAGGACAGAACATTTAGGTGCTGACAGCACATGTATTTCTGTTAGCACTGGTAACAGTTCAGATGAGAATGGTGAAGAGTCTCATCACATATCCACAGTATGTGATGGGTCAGATATTAGTATGCATAGACCTGTTCCCAAAGATGAGTCAAGTAAAAGCGAGATGGTGGAGCCGCAGAGAGCAATCTCCATTGAAGAGATGCAAACTTGTTCAAGCACAGGCAAGGAGTTATTTGTTGTATTCTGGATCTCAAAGTCTGTAACTGTAGATTGAGCTTGGTCTATGTAGAGTGTGAAGCTTTTGTTTAAACTTTTTCTTTCATCATAAATTTTTGTAGGGTTTGAGGTCTCCCTCTGTGGGAAGGAGCTCCATGCAGGTATGGGTTTGGATGCTGCTGCTGAAGTGTTTGCAGCACATTGTGTATCTGCTGCGGAATTTAAAAATTCTGCAACATCAATTATCAAGAATGAAAATTTAATAATCAGATATGGACAGAAGTACTTCACATGGAAAAAGGCTGCTCCTCTCGTGCTTGGAATGGCAGCATCTGGTTTAGATTTACCTGCTGAGCCCAAAGATGCAATTCCCGTGGAACTGGATGAAACAGTTGCTCAAAGGAATGATGACACTGTGATAAGTTCCACATCATCTAGCCGCATATGGAGGCTTTGGCCTATTCCATTTAGAAGGGCCCAGATAAGCAGAAACTCATCAAGTGAAGAGTTACTTGTTGACTCTGAACCTGGAGTGCAAAACACAAATTTTGAATCAACTTCAGCATCTCATGGTGGTTCTGTGTCTCCTCACAAGCAGTTTATAAGGACAAATGTTCCAACTAGTGAGCAGATAGCATCATTGAATCTGAAAGATGGTCAAAATATTATAACTTTCAGTTTCTCAACTAGGGTTCTGGGTACACAACAGGTTGGTTCATATTTAGCATTATTTTTCAACATAAGAATTAATTAATGAGAGCAACTAGCAATTCATGATACTCATTTTCAGCTGCTAAGTCAAAATCATTTTTAACAGGTTGATTGTCATATCTACTTGTGGAAGTGGAATGCGAGAATTGTAATTTCGGACGTGGATGGAACAATTACCAAGTAAGGCTCCTGACATCTCAGCTTGAATTACATTGCTGAAATATTGGATACTGAATTACATTGCGGACATCATGATTGTGCATGTATCATTAAAGCTTACTGAATGGTGCAACTTAATGGAATGAGTTTGGGCATAATCTTTTGAATTGAAATATTGCATGTGTTTCACTTTGTATTAGATCTTAATGAAATTACATTACTAACCCTCTTATCACTTTATGAATGAAGTGCAATATGACATTTCCTGGTAATATGTCAATGTGATTTTTTTTTCTCCTTTTTTACATGGCCTGTCTCTCTTTGTGCGCCATATAAAGCTTAATAGAGAACATGTTTTATTATAACAATAATAAATCTACATCATGCTAACATACAGTCTATCTGCTAACAAGCCTTATTTTCATAGTCTAGCCTCAGTGTCTCAAACTAAAGTGACATGGTTAAGGTAATAGCTTGTTGAAAAATTAAAGGCAAAAAGGAAAATTATCATTTTTTTGTGGGAATAAAAAGCTCATCCTCCGTGATTCATCCTAGCAATGATTTTACAGTACTAACTGACCAGCTGTAAATTTTTACTTTATGTTTTCTTCAGTTTATCATAGATTTGATTGTGGGGGTATTAACTTGATAATTCCTGCCAGGTCTGATGTTTTGGGTCAGTTCATGCCCTTGGTTGGAAAGGACTGGACACAATCTGGAGTAGCTAAACTTTTTTGTGCCATTAAGGTATCTTTCTCATTTCAATCTTGCTAACCAGTGGTTGCTAATTTTTTTGCAAAATGATTTTACAAAGCTCTGCCAATGTGTAAACAATATTTGAAAATGAAGGGAATTTTGTCCAAGGGAAGTCTGTTGTGTATTTATTATATTATATTCATCTAATTTTGATACAAGAACCATCTTGTTATGTGTCTTCATCTTATGCCTATAACAAAACTGATCATCAATCTCAAATAACTAGGGCAGCTTCATGGATCATTTATTTGGGCTAAAGTTTTTGAAAAAGAACAAAAAAAAGGCATTACGTTTGCTTACCGCCTTATAACCCTATTCCTTCAGTCCATCCTCCTTATGTTAGATTGAATTTCTATGCTTTTTTTTTTGAAGCATTTTCTAAATATCAAGTTTTTTGTAGTAAATAAACATCAAATATTGAATTAATCATTTATGCAGGAAAATGGATATCAGCTATTGTTTTTGAGTGCACGTGCAATTGTTCAGGCATATTTAACCAAGAGTTTTCTTTTCAACCTAAAGCAGGTATAAATCTCGATTCCTTGTTTACTTATTTTAGCATTGGGCGTGGGAGGTTCTTTGGCTTTCTTGATGACTAAACTACTAATAGTCAGAGTCAGAGAAATCAATGTGCTAGAATTTGCTGGCACTAAGATGAGTTTCTAGCTTGCATCAGATATCATGCAATATTTTGAGTTCTGATAAAGGGGTCCATTCCTTATCTTCTTCTGAAACCAATATTCTTTCATTCCTTATGGTTGGCTGTCCTGTCCTGGTCATTGTCTTTCCCCTGTTTGCAGTCTCTCTTCTGTTGCTTTATATTGGATTTCACAGAGGTTATAGCTATGATGCGGCTGGATTGCTTTGCATTTTACTGATTAGTGACTTTTTCTTCTGCTTGCAGGATGGAAAAACCCTACCAAATGGACCTGTTGTTATTTCACCTGATGGATTGTTTCCCTCATTATACCGAGAAGGTAGGGTCTTCTTCAAAAACTATTAGTTCCATGGAATTGCTTTGTCTTGCAGTAAATTTTATAATACAGTTATTGATGATTCCAGCTTCATAATGAGGAAATCATGGAATGTGCAGAAGCTAAATGTTGAAATATGCATGTATGTGGGTGTACATAATGGGTGTTAAGTGCATGAATATTTTATTTTGTACTGCTATAATTGGACATCAATGACAACATTTCATATCCCATTCTTCTAGAGTGAGAAGAGCTACGATTAAAAAAAAATCAGTTGGAATAAAAAAGAATCTGCTATTTTTGCAGCTAATAAAGTAGTTCTGCACTTTGAGATGTGGCAATACTTGTTAGTTTTGTTACTTCCGGAATATGCATTTTATGAGCCTGCTCCCAGGGTGCCTCCACCATTTGAGGCTATGCACCATCTGTCGGTCCATTCACATTATTGACCCTTTGGTAGAAAAATCTTACCCCCTCCATGTCAGTGTGTTTGTTTGTTGTTTTAATTTGTATCCACGCTGCCAGCTTGATTTAGTCTGCATCTTCAACGTACTTTATATTCCACATCTTTTTCCATTTAAATGATGCTCTGACTCATCTCTGATATATGTTCTTGCTTTGCATGGCTATCAGTAATAAGAAGAGCTCCTCATGAGTTCAAGATTGCGTGCTTAGAGGTAATTCTGAAAAGGCAAAACCACAATGGACATGGAATCACTTTTAGAAAGCATTTGCATTTCATTCCAAACTAATATTAAGCCCTGAATTTCATGTTTTGCAGGATATTAAAAGACTCTTTCCCACTGATTGCAACCCGTTCTATGCGGGCTTCGGAAATAGAGATACCGATGAGTTAAGTTACCGAAAAATTGGGATCCCGGAGGGCAAAATATTTATTATAAACCCAAAGGTTTGGATTTTTTATACTAATATTCCTTTTTGGTGGCCTGCCATCTTGGATTTACTTCTATCACTTTCTTTTTTATTGCTAATAAACTTCTCGTAAACTGGTAGGGTGAGGTGGCCATTAGTCATCGCATAGATGAGAAATCCTACACATCTTTACACACGCTGGTCGATGACATGTTCCCCCCTACATCTTTAGCTGAGCCGGTAAGCATATACTTAAGCGAACTCACATTGGGCAGTAAGAAAAGGGTGAAAGAAAAAAAATAAAAAGGGTTAAGACTGGACACAGGAGAATGTTCAAATGCTTTTACTGCACAATATCTTGAATGACCTCGTCTCTCTTGTATGTGCAGGAAGATTATAACTCCTGGAATTTTTGGAAAATTCCACAGCCAGATTTTGAGATTTAGTTTATCTTACACCGAAATGGTCCCCTTGTACCAACAAGATGATAAGTGGATTGAAATGTCCACAATAGTACAAATACGATGAAGATATTCTTCCATTTTTTTTTTGCCAGAAGTGATGCCGTGTAACTGTGCAAAACTATTGCATTTAGCAGCACTGGTGTACGATTTGTAAGCAACGCATCTTGTATTAGAAGTTAGAGGTACTTGAAAAAAATCCCATATTAACAAAAGCTTTTGTGATTTTGATGATAGCGTTTCCATTAGTGCTTCTGCCTGTACAAGCTCTCTACTATTTCGTGGCTTTTGAGTTGCAATCGAAAATGCTCCTGGCTTCTTTCTTTGCTTGTTCTCATTTGTATAATTACACTTACCTTACAAAGAAAAAGAGTCTTTTAGCCTGGTACCGTTACAGGATTTCAATAGTGCTTTTTTTTTAATTATTATTATTATTGAGGGTGTCCGACAACTTGCACGTATCTTGACTAATCTTACAGGTTTTGAAATTAATAATCATGTAAATCTCTATTATTAGCAAACACAAGGCTTGAATCTAAGACCATATGGAAAACAAACTTCCGAGTCCCGAGCATATACTATTAGACCACTTCCTCGATGGTTGTGCTCCTGTTTTTTGTCGATTGGGTTCTTGTGTTGTTTAAGTATGTTTAAGTATTTTTTGGGTTGATGGTCTCTTATATTTGTATATTATTAGAATTTAAGGTTTAGAATTAGATTCCAATATAATCAAAGGTGGGATACATAAAATTTCAATTTGTAGTATAAAGACAATTTAAAAAAATCAAATTGAAAAAAAAACATGTTTTTATTTAGAATTCACTAGAATAAAGTGTATTTTTGTCCACATATTCTCTCTATATTCTTGTAGTTTAAACATTTTATATTTTGATTCTAAATTTTGTTTTGTTTATGTTTCAATCTAAAATTGGAGAGAATAGAAAGAAAGTTGTCTAAAATTAAAGAAGAAGAGAGAATTACATGTCTAACATATTTTGACAGTTAAAAAAAAAAGATTTTAATGTCATCAAGTTTATTTTATTTTATTTTATGAGGAGTTTTATTGAGGTTTTCTTTTTTGCATTCTATATTGTTGGAAAAAGTAAATTGAGACTCAAATTTGTTTTTTAATTCAGGATGTTTTTTTTTTAATTTCTAGACTAATTAAAGATTGTTTTTAGGCAAATTGTGAATTTATTGATGTTCATGAGGTTGTTCTAGGTGTTCAAGTGAAAAAATGATTAAAATTAGGTTTTTTTGGGTCCAATAAGTGAACTTGATTTTTTGGGCACTTGAACTAGTGTACAACACTTCATCCACCCATTTAACAATGAAAAAAAGGTTAGGCGTGCGGATTTGGACCTACCCTTTGGAGACCCTTGCACTCCTAGCCTAGCCTTATATACCTTTACATGTTTGACCTCTTTTTTATGGAAAAATCTTATAGTTACTCTATACACTTATTTTGAAGAGAGAAAAAAATAAGTGATGAAAGAATAATCAAATCAAAGTCTCAAAAAGAAATTGATAAGAATGTTTTCACCTAGGTTGGATATTTTTCTCTTCTCTCTCATCTCATGTTTATCTTTTTCTTGGGAGTAAGTACAATAAAAACTATCTCTACACCATAAAAATTATATTTGTTATGTGCTAGGTGCACTAGCCTACCTAGATCTATGCACTAGGTCTTTTTTTTAGATCTTTTTAACTTTTATCAAAATTATAAGGAAAAACAATGGTATAATGTTAATACAAGAATATTATATAAAGAAACTTCTCAAGAAAGATTGTTTTTAAATGATGTTTTTTTCTCAGTCAGTGTGGATAAATATGTGTATATAAACTCTATTGATAATGACTAAATGATCATTAATTTATATGTAGATGATATAGTTGTTTTTAGTACTAGCATGAATGTCGTTCATAACATTAAATGTTTTTTAAACTCTAAATTTGATATGGATAGAGCTAATGCAATATTGAGTATTAAACTTATAAAAAAAACAATGGTATAATGTTAAAACAAGAATATTATATAAAGAAACTTCTCAAGAAATTTGGTCACTTTAACGTGACACCTATGAGTACTCTTTATGATGAACATTCAATTAAAGAAAAATAAAAGTAAAGATGTTGCTCTACTTGAGTATATCCAGATTATTAGGAGTGTGCATTTAATAAAATCCACTTAATCTGCTATAACATACATTGAAAAATTCTAATCACGAGTATTAAGCAGTGATAGTCCAACTAATAAAATGTTTGAAACATATTATGGACTAAGGTATTTTATATATAATGGATTTCTCGTTATATTAGAAGGATACAGTAATTTAATTGAATTTTAAATTTAGATGCGATTAAACCCACTAGTAGTTATATCTTTATTCTTGATGGTGATGCAATGTCTTGGAGATCATCCAAGAAAAGTTTAATCACTCGATCCATTATGAAGACAAAATTTATAGTTTTAGAATTAGCAAGAAATCAAGCTGAATGATTGAGGAATTTTTAATTAAAATTTCATTGGAAATAAAACCAACACCTTTTATATCTATGCATTGTGATTGCCAAACAACAATAGCCTTTGCTAAGAATAACTTTCAATGGTAAACTCAATATATTCGATCAAGACATGATATTATAAAAAAACTGCTAAAAATTAGAGTTATTTCAATTGATTATGTGTAATCGGAATGAATTTGATCAATCTTTTAACTAAACCACACGGTAGAAGGATGATGTTAGAAACATCAAGGAAAATGAGACTAATGCTTAATGAAAAATCAAAATGAAACCTAACCTACATGATTGAAGACAAAATCTTTTCGTTTGTAGTACTATAAAAAAGTCTTTTTTCTTTGATATGAGAGTAGTACTAGTTGCTATTAAAAAAAGAATGAACTAAAAAGTTCTTAATTAATTTTTATGAGATACAAACAAAATATTTAGAGTACTCATGAACAACTAAGTCGGGTATGACCTATTATCGCAAAATTGAGTCAAATAACAAGAGATTATAGGGGTATAATGTTATTGGTGAAATACCTAGCTTCCAATAAAATAAGATTTGATTCATAGAAATTAAAAATTTCACAAATAATTTTATATGTTAAATCTCATTCTTTCTACTATTTAGTTCATTGTCCAAAAGACATCAAGTTGAATACATTACACTTAATGAATAGAAATCTAATAGGTATATTTTTATTCCACAAATCTTTTGAAATATGTGAGGGATTGTTATAAATAATGTAATTTAATAAGTTTTTCAAAAGATTTACAACCCACATTATGTACACAAAATATATTCACAGAACAATGCCTGTATCTTTTGAGCCTTTCTTTTGTCTCTAATAGTTTATTTTTGCCCTTACACTAAAACCACAATTTTAAATTTCCTATAATTTATTTTCCTAAGAACCATGTTTTTTTTCCCCATCAACCACTCTTTAATTATATTTAATTCTCCATTTAATTTCTTCATGGTGTTACAAATTCTAGACCTATATGCAAACACTTGTATTTTTTGAAGAAGAGAATCATAATTTATTTTAGGTTGCTAGACTCTTTTATTCTGTTTACTTTGTTGTTTCTACTTCTCTCAATTTTAGAGAAGGAATTTGTTGAATTTATGAGAAATATTTTCTTACAGAGAAAATCTCCTTAAAAACAATGCAAGTAACGCACCTCAAGTTTTCTATTTGTTGCTTTTATTTTGTCCATGTTCTCTCTCTGTGGCTTCTTTACCAACATTCAAGACTCGAAAAAACAAGAAGACAACGAAAATGGATCACTCCCTGTTAACAGATGAAGTGCACCAGTCACACAGGCAGACCTGGAAAAGCTAGGGTGATCAGAACTCGGGAAGGATGGCAAAGAGCGCACAACAGGGGATATTGGTGAGTGGGGATGGATTCGAAGAGCTTGAAAAGGAAGAAAAGCCAGGCAGCTGACCAACAAGAAATTGCTAGACCGAGGTCACTTCTACGTGAATCTCGTCCAGTACTCAGTATCATGCTATATAACAATGAGTTTTCTACTGTACTTGGATCAAGAAAACTTGTATTTCCTCAATAGATTCAAGTTACTTGAGAGCAGACACTGAAATATCGAACGGGAAAGTATATATGGGAATTTTCTCCTCTTTGATAATGAAATGTGTTAGAGAATAATATAAATCGTATTCTCGGAACTTTCCTAACAACTCAAGTTTTTAGGTGAGATGGTTCCTTAACATGATATCAGAGCCTTGTTGACCCAATGATCACGAGTTCGAATCTCACCACCCTCATTCTATTTGATAAAAATCAAGCACAAGGTAACGTGGGTCAGTGAAAATTTCAACCTCAAAAGGCTTTCACTTGAGGGGATGTGTTGGAAAATAATATAAATCATATTCTGGGATCTCACCTAACAGCTTAAGCTTTTAGTTAAAATAATTCCTTGACAAAATATAAGATAACTCCATTAGGAACATTGGGTCCACGCAAGTTGCAACTTCCTATCCTCTTTCTTTTGTTGATGCAAGGGGAGACGCAAGGGTCCTCAAATCAAAAGAGGTGTCTGTGCCTGGCAAAATTGCAGCTAGCTTGTTCGTAATAAAGGATTTTGATCCCTCGTCCTCTCTACTGATGGGATACTGATATTTGCTGCCATGAAAAAGCTTTAGGTGGGCGGGGACCGCGAAATTTACTGCAAATTTCTTTCTATGCTACAATCATTGGAAGGAAGTGCTGTTGAATACTGTTGAGTCGAAACTTTCAGCAGTGCAAATAGAGGGTCTATAATTGAAAAGAGAAGAACCTCAGCAGCTCGGAAAGGCAGTTTCCAAGAGTGACATCCCACTGAGCTCACCTTGCCTTGAAACTTTATCTTTGTGCGCGCTGTGGCTTATAGCCTGTTTGGCATTGCGGTCAACCACAATTTGTCTAAAATTTGAATTTTTTTTTATTTTAAATGAAATTTTTATGGTGTTTTTAGATCATTTTGATGTGTTAATATCAAAAATGATTTTTAAAAAATAAAAAAATATTATTTTAATGTATTTTTAAACAAAAAACACTTTAAAAAACAACAACAACCACACTCCCAAATATTAGTCCCAGCTTTCTCGCAACGCGGTGAGCTGTTTGGAAATAAAGTTTGGATTCTTTTTAAAAATATTTTTTTTATTTTAATATTTTTTGTAAAATTAATATATAAAAATAATTTACAAACACAAAAAAAGTCAATTTTTTTAAAAATAATAAACACCCAAGTAAAAGTCTCGTCACTGTGAAAAGCGAAAAGCCACGTTAAGGAAAAGGTAAACACGTGACCACAGAAGCACCACTTCGAGGGTGGTGATCAGAGGAGCATCACGTGATCTTATATCCTGGCGTGCATCACCACAGGTTTATCTCACGCAGAGAATTAATATATCAACACCACCATAAAACACTAAATAAAATTGAATTTAATGATTTTTAAAGTGGTTTTTAAAATATACTAATAACATAAAAGTCATCGCACTATCGTAAAAGAAGATTGTTGCTCCTATTGTCATGTAGAGTTTGAATCTTAGAAGAAACGTGAAAATCATCAATCTGCTTATAAACATGACGAGAAAATAGTTTGACTTCAACATATATAAATGATGTAAGAATATATTCATCTTTAGGATCAAAAGAATAAAAATAGAATCGAGTGTTGTCCTAATTAAACCCTATTCTTACCAATAAATTGGAGAAATTAAAAGAAGGGATGGAACGAGGTCGATCGGCAATCAAAGCCTCTGCCAAGGAGGGGGGAAGAAGGCAGTAGGACTAGAAGGAAAGACAAATTCAATAGTTCATTCAAAGCATTGGATGGATATTTTCTCGCCATTGTTTGGACCTTCTGGTTGTTCCCAGGAAGTCAAATGCCCCCGCCCATGTTAGAATTCCAAAAATAGTAGCAATAACCAAAGATAGAAAGGGAGATTCCTAGTCTGCTTGTGGATGTTCCGGACAGTAGACAGAACTGTTTCAAGTATATTGTTACATTAAACTAGCCATTTTTTTTGCCACCATGTGTATTTATTATTATTTCTTCAGGAACATCCATGTTTCCTGAAAGCAGATCTCATCAAATTCATATGCTGTGAGATGCAGATCATAAACATCACGATTTCCACCATCCTGATCAAAATCGCAGTATATATAGATTCCATCTGGGGCTTGCATCGTGTGAAGGCCAGGGCCGCTGGGTTTCTTCTATATCAATAATAGATAGGAAACATCCGTTCGATCCATTTGCTGGTTCTAGTTGCAGGTACAGTATTATTTTCTCTCCATCACCGCGTTGAAACTTTCACGTTGGACGTGTTACTTTCATTGAAACTTTCAACAAAAACAAGACCAGTACTGTCAACATCTCTTTTAGCGGCATGCAGATTCTCACCTTCCGAACCATAAACCTGTTACAAATTCAAGGTATATATGATCACGGAAGGGGGTGATTCATGCATGAATGGCTAAGATGTTCCAGAAAGGCCATCCACTTAACTACAACCCGGCCGTGCATTATTGAAATCTGATAGCTAGCTGTTCAAGTCGCGTTTTTGAAAAATATAAATTTATTTATTTTAAATTAATAAAAAATGATATTTTTAGATTATTTTGATGTATTGATATTAAAAATATTTTTTTAAAAAATAAAAAATATATATTATTTTGATGTATTTTTGAATGAAAAACACTTTAAAATATAATGTCAACTATGGTTCCTAAACAAGAATTAAATGTCAAAAGTTGGTCACTCCCAACAAAGAAAATGAATTCATGCTATTGCTCTAAAGAAAAAAGAAAAGAAAATTAGTTAACAAGCAAATAAATAAGAAAACATCACACGTGTATCCTTTTTTAGCACCATAATATAAACATGGAAAAAATGCATATGTCATGCTACGATATTGTGATTTTAAGGTAGAATTTGAGTGTAAAGGACCAACAATGTGTATTTTTTTTTTTATAACCGGGTGTCCGTGCCAGCTTACGCGCACCACAACTAATCCCTGGACTCACTGAACATCCTGCAAACCCAGTGAACATGTAAAGCACCGCGAGGATGACAGGCGTGCATGGTGGGACTTGAATCCTAGTACAGAGGAAGGAAACAAATCATTTCAACCGCTAGGCCAAAACCCCACTTGCCCAACAATGTGTAATTTAATAGCACAAAAAGAGGTGTAATTTGTAAGAAAACTTTTATTTTTCACGATAACTGCCACCATCTGTCACTCCCTTTCCCCATATATAGGAGAAATTAAAGCAACTCCATAGGATCCACATAAAATTTTGATGTCAAAAGAGGAGCATCAAATTATGAATGCATATGGGTCAGTAGTTGACTGGTTTCCTGAGGAAAACTCCATTTATTTTCTGCATTTTATTATCTGGAACTATTCAAGATAATAAAAAAGATAAACCTGACAATTCCTCGCAATAAAATTTATTTTCTAACTTGGCACCATTATAACATAACATAAACTAAAAGAGGACGGGAATTCACTGTGCATTGTGAGTGAAAACACTGTGGATTTCAATACTGTTTTTTATTTTATTTTATTTTTTGTTTTTCTGTGGACTGTCGGTTTGATTCGCTATTTTTATGATATTTTTATATTATTTCACAGGGAGTAACAAAGAGAGGCCAATTGCTTACTGTAAAACAAGCGCGCCTGTGCAAGGAGGGGGCAGGGTTCGATCCCTGCCTTTGATTTACTTTTTGCTTTTAATTTTCTTTTCATTTTTTGTTTGCTTTTTTTATTTTTATTTTCACTTATGATTTTTTTTTTCATTTTTATTTCTTTTGATTGTTTTTTATTATTTTTATTTATTTATTTTGACGTCAAATTATTTTTTTTCTTATATTTGTTTTTCATTTTTTGGTTGGTTTTTTTGTTAAAGTTATTGATTTTTTTTTATTGAATTTTTTTTTTCGTTTTTTGAACAGTATTTTAAAATTTTTAACCCTGATAATAGGACAAAAAAAGGTTCCGGCTGAGGGTCACAGATGTAATTGCGCGCGTACGACCAGTCCGGTCCGGTCCGCCACAACTTCTTTTTTTTAATATTTTTTAAAATGGCTAAATACAGTTATAGCCCCTAATGATTTTTTTCAGCTAATAATTTTTATTTTTGTTTTATCATCTATTATATTTTTTTATTTGCTCTGTCTTTTAGTTTTTTATTGGTTTTTTTTATATATTTTCAAGTTAGATTAATTTTTTTGCCTAATAATTTTGATTTTATTTTTTTGTCTCATCTTTTGTTAAAGTTATTACAAATTTTTTTGTCTTTCATTTATTTCTGGTTTTTTATTTTTTATTAACACAATAATAATAATAATAATAATAATGATGATGATGATGATGATAATAATAATAATAATAATAATAAATTTAATTATTTTTCTTTCTTACTCTTTTGTGAATGTTTTTGAATGTTTTTTCTCTCAGGATAATTTGATAATTTTAATTGTTTTGACAGAAATGACAATGATAATTTTAGATGTTAAAACTTTGATTTTGCTATTTTTATGATAGAACATGGTAATCTGTTTTATTATATTATATTTCGTATATATAGATATTATATTTTAATTTTAGACCAATAAATCCTATTATTTCTGTAATCCCAGCAATCATAATTTTTTTTTGCTCAGCCCGCAACATAGTGCGGTCAATTTTTTTAATTTTCAAGTGAAATGATTTTTTTTCAGGTAATAATTTTTATTTTTGTTTTATCATTTATTTTATTTTTTTATTTGTTCTTTTGTTAATGTTTTTAAACTTCTTTTAGTCTTTGATCTAATTTTGTTTTTTTTGGTTATTACGGAATAATAATATTAATATTAAGAATAATAATAATAATTTAAGTTTTTGTTCTTACTTGTTTTTTTTCTTTCTCGATGATAATTGTTATTGTTTTGACAGTAAGAGTGATGATAATTTTAGAAATTAACACTTCAATGTTACTGTTGTTATAACATGATATTTTGATTTATTTTATTATATCAAAATTTACATGTAAAAATATTATATTTTAATTTAAATAGTTGTAAAAATTATTTGCTCCGACCGCAACAAAATGAGAGCCATTAAACTAGTCTCCACTATAAAAGGATTCTCTGCCCCCCTTTCTAGCTCCATCAAGCTCATCTCCCCATAAGCATCTTTCCCTCGAAAAAAACGCAGACACAGAGTTCTCAAGACAGTATGCTACATGAAATGGCCACAAACCAATCTTTGTGGATTTACGCAGATGATGACTTCATTGACATGGAGTTGAGCTCCTCTTCAAACATCATTTGTTACTCCATTAACTCTCCATCACGAAGCAGAGAGTTTGAGTTCCAAATGTCTTCAGTTTCTCATGGTAGAGAAACCACAGCATCACCGGCTGATGAACTCTTCTACAAGGGAAAACTCCTCCCTCTCCACCTCCCTCCTCGCTTGCTCATGGTTCAAAATCTCCTCCAAAATCCCACCACAGCGACCTTAAACAGTAAAACAGAAGCAGCCTTTGCTGAAAACTATGTCATTCCCTTCATTAATAGCTCCACTACACCTTCCACTAATACCAATACCCCATTGGAATCTTGCAATATCTCACCATCAGAATCTTGCATGATTAGCAGTGAACTAAACCCAGATGAATATTTCCTTGAATGGCCAACTGAAGCCAACAGTTTCCTTGGAGATCATCAAAAGAAGTCTTGGACTAAGAAGCTAAAACAATCCTCACTTGGTAAAAAACTCAAAGCTTCAAGAGCATACCTAAAGTCTTTGTTTAGTAAGTCTGACTGCACAGACGAATCATGTGCTGAAGCAGCATGCAACGCAGAAGAAGAAGCTGTTTCAAAAGTCCAGGACAGTACGATCAAGTATATGAAAGTACCAAAGAAGAATCCATATGGAGATATTTATAATGACAGATACAGGATATCAAATGCTCTCAAGAGAAGAAGCATTAAGAAAGAGATGGCTGAAGACCGTTTTCGTTGTCAAAGGAGGTCTTTCTCAGGGGCAATTCAATGGAATTCTACAACTAAGTCCTCTTCATCCTCATCCTCGTCTACGTCCATATCTCCATCTGGCTCTTCTATTTCTTCATCATCATCCTTTTCATTTAGGTCAAATGGGTTCTGTGACTCACAGTTGCGCAAGAGAAGTAGCAGTTCAGACCCAGAGTTTGAGAGTTCAATTGAGGAAGCAGTTGCTCATTGTAAGAGATCACAGCAGCAGTTTAGCTCAAGAAAGACTTCAAGTGAAGTTGGAGTCTGTTTAATTGCAGCTTGTGAGGATCAAGAGAGGCCTAAACTATGCGGCATATAAGTGCGGAAGTCCTTGAGATTCACAATTTAAGGGGGTCAGACAGATAAACGCTAAATCTCATTTCCTGTTGAACTTTTCAAAGTGGGTCTCGGTTATAGCAGTGTGATTTTCAGGATGATCAATAGAGTAGATCATCCATTAGACTATAGTTTGTGTTGGAAAGGCCAATAGGACCACCCCCTCCCCTTCACTATTCTTGGCGTTCAGTGTCATTGTAGCTGCATAAATTATGAAGTTATTTCAGAGTGCGATGAATCCAAAACCTGCAATACAATTAGGCTTGAGGATTTTCTTTTTCTTCTTCACCAATTTTTTTTTGATGGAGCTGGCCTTGTGTAGGCTTGAGCTAAAGTGAGATGATTCACTAAAGACACTCCTCCTATTGATGAATTGTTGTGGAGCGTTTGGAATTATCTACTAACGTTTGACAAAGAGCCAAACCAATTTGAATTCTACTCTAATGAAGCCAATTTAGAGGTCAAGTTACCTCGATGATACCGAACAAGCAAACCTAAGAAACACAAGTCCTACCAAAAGTACCAGAAACCTTTTCCCAACAAAGTCACTTGTTAAACCTTTTCTAGTCCCATGATTTTTGAAAGACCTGAGCCTTTTGTCAATAACTTGATATTGTTAAAAGAATAATATAAATTATATTTTAGAGCCTCACCTAATAGATCAAGTATTTAGATGAGATGATTTTTTGATATGGTATTATAGCCTTGTTGACCCAGCATTCACGAGTTCGAATTTCATCATTCTAATTCTATTTGATAAAAATCAAGCACAAGATAATGTGAGCTTGTGCAAGTTTCAAATCCAAAAAGCTTTCACTTGAGGAAACGTGTTAAAAAATAATATAAATCATATTTTGACTTCACCTACTAACTTAAGCTTTTAGGTGAGATGATTCTCGATAGATAAATGGTACTATTCCCATTCTTGATGAATGTTCAAGGGATTGGCAATCAATATTACTCGACAGAACTGTGGAAGATATGATATGCTTCTGCATGGAAGTGAGGACCATCGTCTTTTTTATCGTTTCACTTTCCAGAAGAAAAGTCGAATCCCATTCAGAGTAAATGTTCTAGAGAAAACATTCAAAATGACATAAGTTTGATAAGGGTGATCGATCACCTAATAGAGGGACAAGGGGAGGGGGAGAGGATTTTGAATCATGCTTAGAAATAGAGTAATGGTAATTTTACCAAATATTCTTCCCGGAAAATCTCTAAGCATCCAGTGAGTAGACCCTATTCCGATCAATGAAACCGATAAATTCAATAGTTGAAATTTTACTCGGTGACCTTAGCATCACCGAACACCTTGATCTTAGGAGACAATAATAGATGATTCATTCAATGCAAGCATGCCAGCCCACTGCAACTTGATGCTAAGCAACAAAGTACGTTACAATAACACTACTGACTGTCGACACATTGGGAAAGTAACGTATCCAAGTTGACAATTAAATGGGTCATTCTCTCCATGCATCTTGTTGATCTATCCTATGATTACGGACTGAACATGAATCCGTACGAGAATGCCAGCTTGAGATTTGACAAGACTGGAGGGAGATATCAACTAGCCGAATAATGTTAGGTAATAAGAATACAGACAAGCATATAGCAAGAAACCTCTTCCCCACAGATGGCAAGGTTATCTAGTAATAGCTGGTTCCACTTGTCCTTGCAAAATCTCTTCATTTTTAAGGTACAAGCCAGCCAGAATAATGCTGCCTGACTAGTAAATTCATCACCCGTTTCAGTAATTCTCGAACGTGATTTCTCTGGCTTT
The DNA here is from genome assembly GCA_009078335.1 of Salix brachista. Taxonomy (NCBI): domain Eukaryota; kingdom Viridiplantae; phylum Streptophyta; class Magnoliopsida; order Malpighiales; family Salicaceae; genus Salix; species Salix brachista. The sequence goes on along the minus strand of CM018577.1, from coordinate 17,022,098 downwards.
GTCCTCTTCAAATATGGGATTCATGGAACTGTTTTTGTTTCAGGTTTTTCTTTGCAATGCAGTCTGATGAAATTTTAAACAAATTCATACGATTGTTAATTTTGTGTTAATTCAATGTCCCAGGTTCATCATTGACCTCGACGAGTTTCAGAACAACTCAATAAAGAATCTTTCATGGTCTCTAGTCTCTGATGAAGAGTTTCAGTAAATAAGAAATGAATCACTGATGCAGTGTTTCAGTAACTAGTCACTGACATCATTCGCTACCTGTTACCTACAGAGATTATAATTAAACTCTTTTTTTTCCCGGATCGTCATGTACGTCTTCCTTAAAGATTTGAAAAAATCTTCTGTGTACGTACCAAGTAGTGAAGCTAGGAATAACCCATAATTAACCAATTTCAAGCTTCAAAAATACAAAATGCCTAATGTATGGTGAAGGAATGAATGTGGCATTGCTGGGACCAGTCAGCTAGTGGATCATGTGGATAATGTCAGGAGTTGATTAAAACAATCAGCAGGATTTTCTAGCTAATATTCTGGTCTCAAAAGTTCTTGGGAAGTGACCTTGTCATCTTATTGCAGTTTATTCTGATACTTATCTTCTGCAATGATCAGCAATAACTTTGCTTGCAATTATCTCTCTCTTCTGCAATCTTCAAGTTAGACCTTGAGCTCTTTTTCTCTACGTACCTTCTACTTCAATTTACTCTTAGTATTTGTTGTATTATAACAAAGTTGAAAAATAATTCAATCCCTTCTAATCATGCCATCAAAATCTTTCAAAGTGTTACATATTTGGCAACCTATTTAGATATAATTCAGAACCTGATTATCAAAATTATTCACAACTAAGAAACCAAAATTGCATAAGAAACTTCTGCTGAGTGAACAGCAATTATAAATTAACCATCGGCATATATTCAACATACTTGTTCTAAAAAATGATAGGCAAACAGTAAAAGAGAACGAGGCATCAAGATTACTCAGAAATTGCAGGGCCATGTGCTCATTTGTGATGGATCCCTTTTTGGGATCCTCTGGGCCACTGCATTCCGAATATTAAGCAAAAGAAATGTTTTGGCAACTGTTCAAAGCAAAGGATAGCATCTGTGGAAAGAATAGGAGTGGGATCATAGCCTGACAGCCTGCAGTTAATCTAAAAATCGACGATCAATAGAAAAGTTAATTGGAACCTCTTCAGATGCTTACATGAGTTGACCATCTGCAGAAAGGTAGTTCTCACAAATGAGATTTAAAAATACTGAAATTGGTAGGTAAGTTCTGTGGAAATTGTGTTGATTAGATATTTATTAACTCCATCTAGTCTCCACCTTTGCTGTAATGATTTTCCTTCCCAAGAAAATTCATAATTAAATTGGATTAGCAAAATGAGGGATCTGCAAACCTAACAAATCCTGATGGATAAGAATTTTTTTCCAAAGAATCATGTTTACTCATCACATCTAAGCTTGGGTTTTTCCCCCATCAAGGTTGCCTAAAAGGTTTGTTTTCCTTGTAGTTGCCCCAGAGTGAAATGTTAAATGACCAAGAATTATCAAATACGACTGCCACTTGCCAACGAGCCTCCACCAACAGTTTGAGCGTGGCATTGAATTGGCTGTTGGCATCTGATATATATATATATATATATATATATATATATATATATATAGAGAGAGAGAGAGAGAGAGAGAGAGAGAGAGAGAGAGAGATGGTGCAATGGCTAGCGTTAGCATTCTGAATAAATAAGATAACACAGAAAGTTTAGAACCATAACTGCATGCTTACCCAATTTCGTACCAGAGAAAAGCTTGTATTATTGTATAGCAAACTCTGAAGCTCGACAAAGCATCAAAAGTTCGATTTTTTAATTGAGAGAGAGATAAAAATCTCACGGGAAAGTGTACTTATGGATAGTGGTCATATATGAGAACAGAACCGAGTCGCCTACTACCTAATTCCTCGTCAACTAAACTTCAAACTTCTTCTTCTTCGTCTTCTAAAATCTTCAGAAGATCTATCGTCTTCATGCTTCACTAGTGAGCGAGAAGGCTGAAAATAAGTTACAAAGGAGTATATACAAGGAGGAAAATAAAATGTTGTGTGCATATGTAAGACCTAAAATGGTGGACAAAGTCTCAGATTGCATAGAGTTTCTTGAAGTCATTTTCGAGAATCTCTGGTTCTTCCATGAACGACATCGACTCTGATCGTGACCTACTTGTTAATGATCTCCGTAATTTGGAACTCTCAATTCTCTGTACAATTACCAAATAACCCATCGTCCCAATTGTTGTCACCATGATTATTGTCCCTATGACTGTTACAGCTAGTGCCAACCACCTCTGATCATCTCCCACGACAACGTATGAGAGTGCTAGGAATGCGACTGAAATCAGCACACAGGCCAGCCACATCAGCTTGTTGATCACGGACATTAGTTGTTTTTTTGCCTTCCTCTCTATAACAACAATAGAAGTTTGAACCACCACTACAGCCAGTGATATAAAGAGAGCAATCGAGTCAAATATGATGAAAATCATGAACTCGGGTCTGGCAGCAATTTTTGCTTCTCCAGCAGACTGTCCGGGAGCGAGGTTATCTGGGTTATCAGCAAACTGGCCAGGGAGTTGGAAGATGGCGGCAAATGCAACAGTGGCAATAAGGACTGCCACAACTGTGGTTGAGTTAATCGCATTGTTGAGACCTTCACCTTGCATTTTGTTGAGCCTCTTGGCTATACCTTGAACACGTTTTCGTGTTAGCCGTGTGGTCTCGATCTGGTTGTGAACCCCGTGCCTTATGTCACTTACAGTTTGCTTTAGTTCTCGGTTGGCTGTTTTTGGTGTAGGCTTCATGGATTTGGCAGATAAGACTCCATTCTCTTCTAAGATGGAGGCAATTCCTTTCTGGCCATTTTTCTCAGCAGTATCAAAGGGAGTTTCTCTGGATCTGTTGACAATCGTTTTGTCAATTCCCTTTTGTTCAAGTAGCTTCCTAACGATCTGCAAATAGCACCAACGTAAATGTCAGAAACTTCCCAACTCTGTGAAAAGGAAAGGATTCTTCGGTAACTTTGGAAGATGACAGGGTAACTTCTGCTCTAAATATTCATTTAGCAACATCAAAAAGGGCTGATTCACTTGAATTGCAGAAGATACTCACTATTCAGGTCAAGCATGGCAGTTCTTGAACAGATATAACAGGGCTAGGAAAATCTAAAGAAGAGGAAAGTAACTTAGAATACCTGATCTCTACCCTTACGTACTGCAATATGCAAAGCAGAGCTGCCTTTATTATCAACCATGTTCATCAAAGAAGGATCCGACATGATCAGCTCCTCCACCAGCTCCACAGCCTGTCCTTTAGCTGCCATATGGAGAGCTGTCTGGCATTTCTTATCAATCTTAATCATGAGTCCAGGTTCTTTACTTATAAGGGCTTTCAAAATCTCCAAATGTCCATTTCTTGCCGCAGAATGCAAGGGGGTTTTACCATTACTTTTTGCTATCAAAGCAAGGCTACTACATCTCTCCAACAAAAAATTCACCACTTCAACATGCCCTTGCGAGGCAGCAGAGTGGAGAGCTGTAGTATTTGATGAATCAAAGGTCAAAGAAAGTTCGGGATCGACCTCTATGAGAGCTTCTACTATCTCTGCGCATTACAGTAACAGAACACACAGTCAAACAACATGAACCCTAATCCAATTTATAAATTCTTGCAAGGAATTTCAAGAATTGAAAACAGTACTTACCCAAATCACCTTGCTTGGCAGCTATGTGAAAAGCATCGCACCCGTTTCTTGCTTTAAGACTGGCCATACCAGTGTCATAGTACTTAATCATCTCCTTCACTACATCAACATGCGAACACTCTGAAGCAACATATAAAGCAGTTTCTCCTGATTGGTTCTGTTTCGACAGCATCGCAGTCAACTCTGCAGGTTCTCCGAGATTCTCAGCTATCATTTCCTTAACCAGCTTCAAATCTCCAGCTCTCGCCGCCGCATGAAACGGCGTGTCATCCCGTTTCCCTGTCAACTGTTTTGTCATCTTCTTCTGCCTGGAAACTTGCTGCCTCGCCGGAGTTTCCATTGAATAAGAAAAAATCTGCCAAAACACAAGAAACCCTTCCTTCCTTCCTTCCTTCTTATAGTCTTTCGATTTTGTGGAGCGAGATTTCGAGTTTTTAAGAAACAGGAAGATCAATAATCATGCTAATCAACATGGCTAAAGAATTATATCATGTCTGATAAAGAATGATGATGATCAGGTTGCACGTGGGGATGCTTAGCTACAAGGTTGCTTCGTTGATATTCCACATACCATGTTCTTGAAATATTCTGCACCAAATTTCAGCAGTATTAAATTAGAGTCCACTTGAAATATATAATTTTTATGCATTCAAACTCTTGTTTTCTTCGATAGTTATCACTCTGAGCAGTCATGAAAGATAAATATACAGAAAAAGATAAGGGCTGTGAATTTTGAAAAATCTGCTGCCAGTTTCAAACGCTGGTAGAAAGAAAGATGAAATCAGCAATCTACATCACCTCCGAAAGTCCAAGAATAACTCACCGGGAGCTTTGAAAAACAAAGAGGTTCTCTGAATCTTGCGTTCTGCCAGAATCTGAAAACCCCACCTTACAAAATGGATCCGAAAGAGTCCTTGATGATCAGAACAGATAACACAGAGCGATCTTCTTGGAGGTGATGATCAGATTCGGTAACATGGAGAAAGACAATTCTTAAATACAAAGGTAGAAAGGGCTGATCGTTACTGGTTGCCACTAAATTGTTGTTATTGACTTGAGGGTTGCTAGTGGGTGTGTGGACCTTTGGTGCAGACTGTGCAAGCAATCATTGGTTAACACGCTACTTTATCTCTCCTCCCTGGTAACTTTGTGCGTAGAGGTAGACGCTACAGCCCGTTTGTTTTTTTTAATAAATAAATATAGATAATTAGCTAAAATATTTTACTACTAATTTCCATAATTTTACACCTATTTATTGCTTTGTAAAATTATTTAATCACCGCTGTAATTGTCATTGATATTACATTATTAGCATTATCAGACAAATGATAAAAACGTGGGCCATGCATCCCACACAGCACGTGGGTTGTATGGCCTATGTTTGACAAAAATCTACTTGCTCTTGCTCTTGTGTGTAAACTATACACACCAAATCATCGATCGTTAGATTCAGTTTTTTTGGAGTCGCCAGAAGCAATCACACGCGCCCTTTCACTGTTAAAAAACTCGGCAAAGAAATATGAGTTTCAAATATCGTTTTTTGAGAAAAAAAATTAAAAAAATATTTTTTATTTTAAATTAATTGTTTTTGATATTTTAAAATTATTTTGATATGCTTATTTAAATAATATTTTTTAAAAAATATTATTTTAATATACTTATAAATTAAAAACATTTTGAAAAACAATATTAACCCTGTTATTAAGCATGACCGCAACAATGTCTTATCGTGGTTGCGGGCTTTGGCCACTGGAAAGTGAGTGAGCCAAAAGTTGGGTCAATGGATGAGCACGGCCACACAATACATTAAAGCGGGGCCCATTCAGTGGGTTGTTTTATATATCGTGCCGTGTTTTTTATGAGAATAAAAAATATCGAAATAGTTTTTCTAGATTTTTTTTAATTTTTGATATTAACATATTAAACTATTAAAAAACAAATCAAGTTTTTATTTAAAATAAAATACATTTAAAAAGCATATCATCCGCTCTATTCTGTTGACAAAACTGAGAGTAATAATACAATAATAAAAGTGCTGCTAAAATCACAGAGCAGTGGCGTTCACAACGGGGACAAAAAATCACAGCGTCATATTTAAAAAATAAAAGTAAGTTTCACAGTACATTATCGAGTATAATAAAGAAACCGCGTTTGGACAGTGCTTTTGGCTTCTTCCTCGTATAGTATTGTTGTTATGATAATAACTTTAGAAGGCTTTGAAATCCCCTTCAGTAGACGTGTTTAGGACCAGAAAAGATGATGGTGACGCTGATGCACCGCGTTCACACAGGTGCCTCCTCCTGCCTAGCAATCGTTATTAAATGGTTTCGGCTTGCCTATTCAATTAATTTATTTAAAAAAAAAAAAAAAACTTGACCTATTAGTGATTTTCCAGGGAGTTTACTGTGGACTTCACAGTGAATTAATGAATATGTCACTCTCGAGCATGGTATGAAGGGTAATATGGTCCTTTTCATTGGATACATTTTATTTGCACAGTGAATAGATGAATTTGCCCTTTAAGTATTATAGCTTGATGGGTAATGTGGCCTTTTTCATCCGACACATTTGTCATTGATTTTTTACTCTTTTTTTATTTATTTTAATTACTCAATTATCCTTAAAAGCAGAGTTTAATTAGCTTTTGTTCATTGATACTTGTTCATTTTTAATCTCACGAGCACGGTCCTTCAAGCTAAAGACTTTATAGTTGTTGTCTAGTTTTTTTTGTCTTTTCCTCTTAATTTTTTGTTGTTGCTGTCAAATTGGATGAGGGTTAGTTTAGACTTTTCATCGATGCAAAAAAAAAAAAATATAGGTGGGAGGAGCTCATGATCTTATCCAGGTGCTCGCGCTCTTCAATGTGGACAGACGCGTGGTCGGATGCTGCTGGTGTGGCTTAGTGGACTTTTTTTTTCTTCTCCTCCCTCTTTTCTCTTTTTTTTCTATGGAAAAATATCAAAGATTTTGTATCCGATTTAGTTATTATTTTTTTCATTGTTATTTTTTTTTATCTCTATCTTAATTTACACATTTTTTTTAATTTTGAATCTCAATATTTAATTTAATTTAATTTAATTTTTGTATACAGTTTTGGTCCTCATTTTTTTATAGATAATTTTTTTATCCCTTTTCTTTCTTTCTTTATTTATATTTTTCAATTTTCCCCTCAAAATCTTATTTGATTTATTTTTTTATTCAAATTTGGTCTTTATTCTTTTGTTTACTATTTCGTTATCCCTTTCTTGATTTATTTATGTTTTTAATTTTATCCCTCCACAATTCTTTTGATTTAATTTTTCGTATTTAATTTTGATCCTTATTCTTTTTATTAGTATTTTTTTTATCGTTTTCTTAATTTATATTATTTTTCAATTTAATAAATAATTTTTTATTTCATTTGGTTTTTATATTAGATTTGATCCTTGTTACTTGATTGATGTTTGTTTTGATTTTTTATACATAAATTTCGCTTCATTATTTTTATATAATATTTGATCCTCATATTTTTATATCATATTGTGGAGTTTTTTCTACATGATTAGTGATATTTTTTTGAAATTTGATTTTTTTTATAATTTCATCATCTAGTATTATGTTATTAGGACTTTGACTTTGTATTTTTTTTTATGCTTTCTTTTCAATAGGGCTATCCTGGATCACAAATTAATTTAGTTAATCAGAGTTGACTCAAGTTTTCTTTAATGATTTAACTTTGTTTTTTTTTTAACTCAAATTTTCATTTCAACACATATAACATGTCGCAAGTTAATCAAGGTAACATGCCGCTAGTAAATCAAGGTAACTCATATTGATTTGAGCTTTTTTTTCCCAATTTTTGTTTTCTTGAAGTTGATATTGTTTTCATTTTTATCTTTTAGGATTTGGTTATTAGACCTTGATATTTGTGATTTATTTTCTTTCTTTTATGTGGAGCTAAAAATGATCATGAGTTAGAGTTAGTCAAATTAACTCAGTTTTTTAATCAATGTTTTTTTTTATTAATTCAGCTTTGGTATTTTTTCTAGGCTTTTAAAAAATAAGTTTTTTTTGTCAAGTTTTTTTTTATATATATATATATTAAAGGGCTCTTTTGCGGCTCAAATGGGACAGAAGAGAAGCAAACTTCTTCTCGCATGGCTCTTTCTCGTTGCAATCTTCTGTTTGACGATGGGGATGGCTTTACAATCATCGTCCGCCATTGTTGTGGTTTGTTTTTTCCACTTTTCTTTTTTCTATGGCGATTGTCATGGATAACAAGGCCAAAAATTTATGTCTTGATTCCGCCTAAGTTAGCTCTGAAGATTGAAATCAACACTGTAGCGCATTGATGACACTTTTTTGATACAAAGTTGTATACAAAGTTGCTTCATTAGGCCATAAAATGGCCTAAATTGGTATACATGAACTGGTATACATCAAACGATGGAGAGATTTAGGACCGAACATCAAATGGCATAAATTGGTTTTACTTCTGAATCAGTCTCTGAATAATGCCAGGAACTATTTACACTTCTTCTTGAAGACTTCTCCTTCTTCCTCACTTTTCTAACCCTTCTGGACTTCATCACATGATAAGTCATGGAACCAAGAACTCCGGCCATTATAACTCCTCCTATAACTGTAACAAGAATCGCAGCCCACTTGCGATGCCGGCCAACTACTATATAGGATGATGAAATGAATGCTACTGTAGTGCAAACTGAGGCCAGCCACATTAATTTATTGATCACCTCTATAACCCGTCTTTCTGTTTTTGTCTCTCCTCTAACGAGTGTGATTTGCACCACCACAACAGCCAGTGACGTGAAGAGTGCAATGGCGTTGAAGATGAAAAACATCTTAAATGATAAACTGCTCACAACTACAGCCGTGCCATTTTCTTTGGCGCCACCAGGAACAGTGAAAATAGCTGCAAAGGCAACCGTTGCAAAGAGTACGGCAACCACCGTGACTGAGTTGGTGGCGTTGTTAATTCCTTCCCTGTGGAGCCGACGGAGATCATTGGCAATCCCACTTACATTCTTGTTTGTTTTTCGGGTTTGTTCGAGCTGGAAGTGCACATCTTTCTTAATTTGTGTCACAGTATTCCGAAGCTCATCTCGGGGCTGGTTAAGCTCACTTGCTTTTACGCCGCCGTAATGAGCCAAACACTCTCTTATCTCCGAGGTTTCTTCAGTGAAGATGAGGGCTTCAGCTATGTCAAGGGCTGTTTTACGGTCCCTTGTTAGTGCGTTGACATTTGTTTCGGGAAGGCGCAACAATGTGTTCACTATCTGCAAGATTTGAAGAAAAAAAAAGAGTAATATGATTATGCATTTCAAATAAAATGTCTCCTGAACTTTGAGTATCCTCCTTTTTTCATGAATGCAATATTTTATCATCAAAATTGACTAAGGTGAGAGCTTACCTCACCACAAAAGCATTACAAACAGGATTTTCCTGGAAAACAGAATCAACACACACCAAATTTCATCTACTGCAGAGTTCACAGTACTTATTTGCCGAGCATTCAATCGAGAAATAATTGAAACTGATGAGTTTTTAACCGGAGAAACTCCAAGGTCATAGAAAATAGAAGAAAACGTGTTCCTAGCAGAAGCAAAAGGGACTCCAGTAGGCAAAAAGTGTTGGGTGGACAAATCAGAAGCTAACATGTGTTCGAGAATAATATAAATCATATCCTGGACCTCACCTAATAGCTTAAGCTTTTAGGTGAGATGGTTTATTAACATAGTATTAGAGTTTTATTACCCTAGCGGTCACGAGTTCGAATCTCACCACCCCCATTCTATTTGATAAAAATCAAGCACAAAATGATGTGGATCTGTGCAAGTTTCAAGCCCAAAAGGCTTTCACTTGAGGGTATGTGTTAGAGAATAATATAAATAATATTCTAGGACCCCACTTAATAGTTTAAGCTTTTATGTGAGATGGTTACTTAACAACATGCTTCCTATAGTAATACAGCAGGTTATATCACCTGGAAAGCTTCGGTCTATAGTATGCAATGGGAACTTGTGGTTAAAAAGAACTTTATGGTTTGCAGTGTGAGGTGGATTATCAGGGATGGTTCTGTGACACAAAAACATTTTAAGTATTAACAGAAGCAGTTTCCAACAATCTGAGAACGTCCAACAAATTTTCGGGCATAGGACAAAAGTCTTGCGATCATTAAAAAAACAAAAACAATATAAGCACAAGTTAATCATCATGTGTTAACTCTAAATTGGTGTCCTATATAGAACTTTAAACTCGAATCATCAATGCAAAGAATCATATATCAAAAGAAGAAGAAAAGAGAGAGAGAGAGAAGATGCTCTTAAATATGCCCTTTGTATTCTGTCAAACGAGGAGACAGTTTGAAGACAATTCATGTATGATATCAGGAATTCTGTATTGATGATCTTCTCCAGAAACTTGAAATAGATGGATCAAAAAAGCTGATAAGTACCTGTGCCCTCTTTTTCCTGGTGGCTACGTGCAATGCTGTATTCCCGAACTTATCTGGAAGCATAACAATGGCTGGATCTGCCTCCAGAAGCAGCACCGCCACTTCACAACTGACTCCTTTCACAGCCATATGCAATGCAGTCTGCCCCTTCTTATCAATCCTTCGGGCTAGTTGTGGATCCTTGTCGAGCAATGCCTTCACAACTTCTACATGCCCCTGCCGGGCAGCTAAATGCAGAGCATTTTTTCCATTGGATTTTGTCATCTCTAGTAAGCTCGGGTCTTTAGATAGCAATTCATGAACTACAGCTGAGTGCCCTTTTGTAGCAGCAGAAATAAGAGGAGTTGCGTTTGATTGGCCTACTGTTTTGCCCATTGTGGGATCGTGCTCTAGCAGTAGCTGGACAATAGCTGCATAAAGATTATTTTTCAACTGCATTTCCCAGTGCCCAGTTTTGTTCAATCTATATATTACTCAAGAACAGAAATGCAAGAAACTCAGGACAAGCAAACCATGTATTCAAACCCAGAAAGAAAACCATGGATCAACAGAAACTTAACACATATTGAGAACCAAACAGCATGAATCAATCACAAGATGAGAAACTCCATTTTGACACAACTCTCGAGCTCTATTCGTTATTAGTTACTTCATTCATGTATCTCATCTCTATCGTGGCTGCTTTATACATTATATGAATTAGCTATGTCAAAAAATAAAGACAATGATGGCATAAAGTTTAGAAGATTGTTTGATGAATTTTTTGTCCTTGATCAATTTTTTTCCTGAAAAATACATTTACCATATACTGATATAAGAGTACAAATCCAAATATGATTCTGTCTTTCAACTACATATTTTGTGATATGCCACTGTTAATGTTTCATAGTCATGGATTTTTAATTCTCATCTCAGCTGATTCAAAGGCTTCTTGAAATCCTTTCAACGTACTAAACCTTGAAGCATCCCTCCAGAATGACAATAAACCGCAACACTAATGACAAGAAATAATACAGGAGCATGAGACTTGTCAAGGATTTGGATTTTTATTCTGGACAAATTAAGTATGGAACAATAGGCTGCCAATAGTATTAGGCTTCATATTTTCTAAAAACATTTAATCTTAAAGGCTAAAAATTGTGTGTATACCAATTGCAGACTAATATAAAACTCTGGACAAAAGAAATGAATAATTATACTACCTTGATGACCATTACTAGCCGCAAGATGAAGAGGATCAAGCCCTGAGCGATTCTTGTGCGAAATCGCATCCTTGGTCGTATACTTCAGCAACTCCTTTACAACCTCTAAGTGTCCTCTCTCTGCTGCAGTGGACAAGGCTGTATCACCTAGCTCATTCACCTCATTCACCACTGCAGACCTTATCTCGGCCACCTTGGTAGAATAAAATAAATCCAAGAAAATTATGAGAAAGAAAATCCTCTCTCCAGAATTATAATAAGCATATTGCACCCTTAATTGTGCCGAAAGGCAATAGCTTGCCATTAATCATTGTATTTTTTTTGCATGAGAAATGGTAAGCACTGGCAAGGGCAATGCGATTACGCAATCCTCGACATGCTCATCGAGGATTGCACAGTCACAATTGAGCTTACCATTGATGTTATCAATTAAAACAGGATGAAACAGTGATCAAAATGCTCACCTCGGCATCAAAATCAGCACCACTCGACGTCCCTATCATCTGCTCATCAATTTCACCAAGAATTCTCTTAACAGCCTCCAAATCATCACGCTGCGCAGCCAAATGCAGCTCGGTATCATTGTGACGCCCTGTCACCTGCCTCAAGTACTTCTTTCTATCAAACCGCTTTCCCGAATTGGAAACAACCAGTGACTTGCTCGAATTGGACACGAGCAGTTTCTTGCCAGAATTAGTGAAAACCAAGGTCGCCCTTGGTGTTGCAGAAGGCGACGGTGTTGGTGACGGAAAAGGGAGTGATGATGAAGATGAAACCTCGGCGAGAAGGTTAGGACTTGAGTTAAACGGATTGGCCAGTCCCTTCTCTAGATCCCTCTCGTTTTCTTTTGCAAGAAAAATCATTTCAATTCATTAGAACAATTCATTTAAAAAATAAATCCTCTGTTTTTGTTACCAACAAGAAAACAGAGAATGACCTTGCATGCTACATTTTTATGCATGCAGGAAATACAACAGACAATGATGATGCTAAAAGAAAGAAGAAATAAATCACCTTCTTCGATTTCGTATCCCATTGGAGATTTTCAAAACAATCCTAATGAAATCTTTGTTCAAAGAAAAATAGCCTTTTTTGTGTGTTTTTCCCCATTAACACGCAAAGCGTGGTTCTTGCAGAAAAAATGGAAAATGGGTTGGTTAGTTTGTGGAAAACGGGAAAGGAAAATTCATGTAAACGCCGTCGGTCCTACCGGTTTGTCCACCGGGGCCACCGGAGGAAGTTGGATCTCACCACCATTAGACTGTTTTTGTAAGATCGTTGGTTTTGGCTTTGATCTTGCGATGTCTGAAGCCTGTCCAATGTTATTTGCCAGGTCAGCCGGCTCTTGCCATCTAAAGACAGGAGGGGATGCAATACCGTACAGACTATATATATATATACTAGCCACTTACCACTTACCACTTACCACTTACCACTTACCGGGGCATTCGTCCGGCTGTAATTATATTTTTTTCTAACATAAAAAAATATTAATTATGTAAATTTTTTTATTATAATATAAATTTAGAAAAAAATAATAAATCTATATAGAATTCCAGTAAAGTTCAAATTTTCTATTAAATATATAAATTTTAAATTGATTAATAAATTTCAACGAAATCATCAGTATAAAATTATCATCATCATTAAAAAAATAAAAAGATTCGGATAACTTAATTATTGAATTCACTGTATTAGGATAAGTTCATTTTATAATCCAATTTAAATTAAATACAACAAATAAAATATAAATTGTGAAAACACCTACAATAATCAAATAAAAAAATAAACAGTTAATTTTCTATCTACAAAAAGAAAAAAATATCATTGAAAATTCATCCTTATGTTACCATCATTATCATGACTATAAAAGTTAAAATTATTATCAATATTATTTCCCAAACAATTAAAATCATTAAATTGTCCCCCAAAAAAAAATTTCCAAAAAAACAATAAAAAAAATAATCACTAAAATTATCATTATTATTGGGCAAACAATGAAATCATAAAATCATATAACCCGAAGAAAAAATAAAAACAAAAAAAACAAAAAAAAACAAAGGAAAAAAAGAAGAAATATTAATTTTCAAATGATTACCAATATAAATTAAAATTTCAAGATTGAACTGAATAAAAATAAAATCCCAACAAAAAATAAAATCTTAGGTGCATAAATATGGGTAAAAAATAAACATTGTTCAAGAAGGACCGAAAAAACAAAAGGAATTGATACCAAATAAAAAATTCAAAGAATAAAGGCTGAAATAAAAAATAAAATATATAATTTGTTTTGATTTTTTTTTAATTGCATGACTCGATATGAATTTGACAAGTTAACCTAACTAAAAATAAATATTTTTTTTTCTTTTTCAGTGTGATAATCTTGGTTTCATGAACTAAGTCAAGACTTTAACGGATTGACTTCGATAATTTTTATGTTTTTTTAGTTGATTTATTTTTTTATAATCTCATCACTTGATATTAGGCTAATTGAAAATTGAACTCATAATTTGTTTTGGTTCATCTTCAGTGAGATTATATTGGTCTCATAAACCAGGTTACGAGTTTGGCGGATTAACTTAGATTATTTTTTATATTTATTGGTTATTGGATTTGACTTGGTCCGCCCATGAAGGATGAACCTAATCTATATATCTATAGAAGTTACTAAAAGGTAATTGTTTCTCTAGTTATATAAATGAGGACATAACCTTCTATGAAAAGGCATTGTTTTCGTAATTGAAACAAGATAGTTCTTTCTCTTTTCTTCCATCTCAATTCTCTGCATCAACTTGACAAGATCTACAAAGACGTTTGCACTGTGGAACATCACTTTGATTCTAGTAATTGAAGTGGCACTAAAATGATTGATCTAGGAATAAAAAAACAAAATCTCACAAGTAAGTTTTCCTTATTGAATCTACAATATTATTTTTAATTGATTTATTTTTCATAATCTTATCCTTTAATATTAAATTAATTAGAAATTGAACTTCATAATTTGTTTTGATGTGCTTTCAATGAGATTATATATCAATCTCATGAACTAGGTCATGAGTTTGACATATTGACTTTAATTATTTTATATGTTTTTTAATTTTTAATTGACTTAAATTATTTTATATGTTTTTTGATTTTATCATTTAATATTGAATTGATTAAGAGTTAAATTTTATAATTTATTTTGATTTGATTTTTTGAGATTATCAGTCTTATAACCCAGATCATGCATTTAACATGTTAGCTTGAATTAAACCAAATCAATCAAATATATTATTATTTTAATATTAATAGAGATGTCATCTTGAAAGTTTCTAGAGTCAAATTGTATTGAAATGGATACTTTAAATTGTTTTTAGATCCATTAAGTCAATTGTCTAACTCCCTCGTAATTTAATTTTTTTGTCACTAGATTTTTTTTAAAAAAAATCTAAACTTTTTTTATACTTTAAAGAAATGACCCGACTTGTAATATAGTATGTGCTAATAAACTAGCGGGAATCTAAAAAAGTTGAAAAAAGAAAAAGAAGAGAGTAAATATAGTCACAATGAGGAGAGAATAATGATTTTGATAGCTAACAACATCATTGTTTAAGATGATATTTGACATTGCAATATCAAAATACATATTGAAAAGAATATTATTATTTTTTATTTATTTTTAGATACTTTTAATATATATATTTTTTAAAATAAAATAATAATATTGACCACGTGAGCAAACATGCAATATTTACCCTCCTCACACTCGACATCTCTTTCTCACCGTGGGGGTGTCGTTTGCAGCAAATAAAAGTGAATGAATTCAAACCACGCGCGAAGGGTAACATTTCGAGGCCAGCTGTTTCACTGTCTTTCTGTCTCGTCTTTTAAACGTTAATAAACAAATAAATCGGAAACTCCCATGTTTCACTCTGTCTCCCCCCTGATAAAACTGCTTCTTCTCCTTCACCATCACAGCCTGTACCACCCTCTATTATCAACCCCAACACCCTCTTGTTCCCGACTCATGAATCCACGCACCCTACATGGCTACCTCTTTGCCTTACTCTCATGTCGACTCTGACTTGCGTGTTCTTGCTGCCCAGGCCGAGGGTTCGGTCGCTGAGCCATCGGTGGCCTCCATGGGCCCATTACTATGTCTCGACTCTAGTGGGTAAATCTGGTTCTGTTTTCAGATGATTATTACTGGGATTTGGTTAGTATTCTTTTCCTGGCTGAATTGGGTTTTTTTTTATATAATTTATGGGTTTTTGTCTGGTTTTTTCTGTGTGAAATTGTGCATTAATTCAATGCGAATTCTTTTGTCCGAGGAAATATTGTCAATAGTTGGTGATAATATTGCAGGGTTGCTGGCTTTACTTCCTGGGAATTCTTCCTGGGACCATTGAAGCATTATTTAATTGATTTTGCAGCAATTCTTAGAGTGTCGCCGGTTTATGATTTCTGAATATAGCGTTTTGAACTTTTTTTAGCATTTAGAAAAACCCTGTCTTATTGTCTGAATTGCGTATTGACAGTGAAGGTCTAATGTTTTGGGTGTGAACTGTGGTCATGGTCATGACCTGCTGTTTGTCTGGTTCCCGATACTTAGTGACTTCATTGGAATGCCCCACCGTCAATTTCTGAAGAACAAATGGATAACAATTGTATTCAATCAATGGATCTTTCAGACAATTTTATTTGTTGTGGATGGTGCAACAACATTTTGACACTATATGGTACTCCCCATAGGTTTGTTGTTGCTGTTTACTTTATTGTAGATGATGGTCTGAGCCGCTTAGGGACAGATTTCGTATTAAAAAAAAAGAATCGATATTGTTATTCATTTGTTTGTAGATGATGGACTGAGCTGCTTAGGGATGAATTTTGGGTAAAACAAAAAACAGAATCAGTGAAAATTTATCTAAGGTGGTTGCCTGTAAAAATTCTGATCATGGTTACTTAGGGCTGGGGACTCATGATATGTGGGATGTTCCATTAGTTTGTGCTACTAAAACATAACTTATAAGATTGTGCAGCATTTTGTCACTGCTAATTTTACATCCTTGTTGGTTCTTTAATCGGACTTCACCTTCAGTTTCTGAAACTAATATATCACATTTGTAGCAAAGTGATGGACTTTTCTGATCATTTTCTTTGGTCTTGATGGTGGAACTGCTTTTTAGACTATTTTTGGTGCACATTTGAAGTCTATTATTGATTTTCATTTGTTTGCAGATGATGGCCCTGGTCTCTTAGAGATGAATGTTGGAAAAAGAGCCACTTTGGATTGTCTTGAAGATTCAGGCACCATTCAGCTTGGTCTCACTTGAATGTCTCGTCTTATAAAACCATTGATGGCTGGGCTCAAAAAATAAAACTTACAGGCAAGGGTTTGAGGCTGAAGGAATGTGATATGCAATCTAGAGTTTAAGGTGATAGATGACCTGATGTTGATGGCATTCAGATAAAACCCAAGTCAAAGAACATATGGATAGACTGTTGCAGCCTTTGTGACTATGATGATGGGCTGATAGATATCACAAGAGAAAGCACTGATAGTAAACTGTTTCTAGGTGAGGTGAATCCCTGATGTATGGGAATCACTACTTTTCTCTCTCACTATTCTATCTGATGGCTTTAACTATTATCTACAGGTGTTACTTTGCGCAGCATGATAAAACGATGCTCATTGGAGCAGATCCTACTCATGTTGGTGCAGATGTATTCGAGTAACCAATCACCATTGCTTTTTCGATGAACACCAGAAACTGGGCATTTATGCTGTTTACGCCAGTGTAAAGTCACAGGTGATAACACTACTACTATTTGCAATTTGTTGCGTTACCATATTTTGGTATTATTTGCTTAAATATATGTAGCCGCTAATCTTTCGACATCAAATGTACTCCTAATGCAACATATATGAAGCAGGTGAGAAGAAGATTGCGTTTAAATATCTTTCTGAGAAGGTGAGCACTATTATATTTCTTCTTGTTTCATGACTGCCTTTCTTTACTTTTACTCTTTTCAGAATTATACCTTGCTATTTTATTCTCTAATGGTTTTTGTATGGGATTGAAGGGCTGGCTTGAATGATCCTGCAATGAATTTTGAAAATAAAAATAAAAATTGGTTTGTTCATATTTATTAATGAATTCAGTACTTCATCGTTACATTCTGTTCATAACATAAGAATTGATTGTAGACTGCTGACTACCCTGCCTCTGTCTTCACCCAGCTTTTTCACCAAATCCACCCGGGTCTCTAATAAATAATTCACACTTGTGTTTGAATTTGTTTGGCTATCATTTCACTGTCTACAGTCAGTTTGTCCTACCAATAAACTACAAATTATAAAGCAATAACCATATTGAGAGCAGATTCAGTAATTCATCTGTATAGTATCTTAAAGTTTGCAGTACTGAAATTCACTTTAAATTTACCTCTCTTGCACTGAAATGTTCTTTTGGTGCTTGATTTTAGAAATCAAATGTTTTGCTACCTGGAGCGTATACATATTAGGTGGCCTTGTTTTCGTTGTGGTTAGTTCCTAGTTTTTATGCTGTGATCTAAATATTGGCTGAGGACCTATGAATTCCCAGTTATTTCTTCATTGTCAAACAATAGCTTGCCTGTCCACTTTTCCTTTATGCAGTAGATTAAGGCGTTTCCTGTCACTCAACGTTTTATGTGTTGCTCTTTTCTCTGTGAGTCATTATAGATGCAAAAATCAAGCAATATTAATGCCAACTATACTAAGAAAGGGAACAATTCTTGCAAACTAAATAAACAGAGTATACAAGACAACAAGAAAAGTGTTAACAAAGGGAAAGAATTATGATAGTTTTATTGCAAAATAAGAGAGTTACAAGGAAATAAGAACAAGTAGCCTCACACCAATCAAGGGAATTACTCCCATATTGAAATCACACCAAATAACAAAACAAGTTTTCATCACAACATATCCTACCAGACATACTATTTTACAATAAATAGAATTACATTTGACAGTCATTAATAGATGACTACTAACTAAAGAAAAGAATATTAACAATTACAATTTACTTCCACTTCCACTTGGATTATCTTCACTTATTTTGATGCAAACTTCTCTTTATTGCCAACGTGTAAGACTGGAGTTGTAGCCTGCATAGTGTGTTTCCCCTTTACTTGTACTAGCTTGATCTTTGCCAAACCCCATCACACCTTTGTACTTATCTTTGCCTCAAATATTTTCACTCTGATCACAAGAACTTGCATCAACTTCCCTACTCCCAAGCAACTTGCCTCTTGAATATAATCTTGAAGTAACTAAGGATTAAGGCGATGAACTTCTTTTTCATGCAACCACGCAGCCTTTAATTGCAGTTTGGATGCCCACTGAACTAAAAATTTATTATAGCCCCTATTCTGGTTAATACATACTAGTGTGCTAAAATAGAATCCACAATTTCTGGAATTGGTGTGTAAAAATAGATCTCACAGTTTTGGGAATTGGAGAAACGTGAGGGATTGTTGAAGGAGCATTCTTCTCATCATTAAGGCATGTAGGACCGTGATATGTAGTGAGATCTTCAATATTGAAAATATGACTGGACTGAAACTCTGCTGGCAAATCATTAAGATAAGCATTAACTCCCAATTTCTGTAAAATTTTAAATGGATCACCCCTCCAAGCATGTAACTTGCTATCTGTTCCGGGGGGAAACCTCTTTGGTCGTAATCTGATTAACACTAGATCATCTTCCTGTGCTTAACACTAGTCAAGTACCTGTCCATGACAATATAATTGGCTACTGAAATGGGAGGGCTACTGTTGATAGATTTCCAAATCTTTTGAAAATCTAGATTAGTAAAATGGGAGTTCTTCATTGAAGCAAAAACTGAAGAGATAGTTGAAAGAATAGTTGAAGATTGAGGTCTTCGACTAAATGCATCAACCAACTTATTTTCGTAACATGTTTTGTGCCTGATAACAAAGCTGAACTGCAATAGAAAACTGAACCAGCTGGCATGTCTGGGACTTAACTTCTTCTGAGAATGCAAATACTTTGAGGATTCATGATCTGCAAACAAAATGAACTCACTATGGATAAAATAGGGCCTCCAATGCTTCAAGGTCTGAATTAGAGCATGAAACCTAAATCATGTGCTGGGCATTTCTTTGTCCTTTCATTTCTCACTGTAAAATGCATGCAATGGGATGTCCATCTTGGCATGACACACCTCCAATGCTCATATGAGATGCATCACAAGAAATCTTAATAACTTGGGAAAAATCTAGAAGTTAAACAAGAGCTTTTGTCATCCTCAGCTTAATGATCTTGAAAGCTTTAGCTGCCGTGGGAGTCCACTCAACTCAAAATGCTTAGCTTTCAGGCATTTTGTAATTGGAGCCATAATGGTGTCGAATGCTTGAATAAATCTATGATAAAAAGTGGTTAAACCTTGGAAGCTTCAAACTTCAAATAACAACTGTGGTTTTGGCCACCATAAGATTGCTCTTGCTTTTTTTGGACCCACTTCCATATCTCGTTGAGACGTGACAAATCTTAGGAAGTTGACCTTTGATTGAAGAAAAGAACATTTGTTGAAGTTTGCATAAAGCTTCTCTTGTCGTAGTGCTTGTAGGACTTGCTTCAGATGTGAAGATGCTCATCCATATGCTGGCTGAAAACAGGTATGTCATCAAAGTATACGAAAACACACCTGCCTAAATAGGGAATCAAAAGTTTGATTCATCACTCTCATGAAGGTGCCTGGTGTGTTTGTTAGATCAAAGGGCATTATTAGCCATTCATATACCCTTTCTTTTGTCTTAAAGTTTGTCTTTCATTCGTCTCTGGGTCTAATATGAATTTGATGGTAACCACTTCATAAATCCAGCTTAGAGAAGACCCTTGCACTCCCTAATTGATCAAGCATGTTGTCCAACCATGGGATTGAAAAGCAATACGTGATAGTAATCTTTACAATAATGTGGCAGATTTGCAAGGAGGAGCCTGGTACCAGGTCAATGGCATGTTGAACATCACGTGGAGGAGGTAATTGTGAAGGGAGCTCCTCTGGAAACATCTTCAATTGTTGAGGAGATGCTAGTAAAGACTCCTTTACAGTCTTTAAACCCTTAGCTACTGCCTTACAAACAAGCATGTACACAACTTGACTATCAAGTTGTGTCCTTTGGAATTGGCTAGGAGACAGAATCTTTGCTGACTTCTGTGAGAAGTCCATAATAGGTAGAGGTTCCAAAATAAGTTTTTTGCTCTTGAATACCGGTGAGTGAATGTTAACAAATCTATCATAGCTCACCTTTTGATCATACATCCATGGTCGGCCTATGAGCAAATGACATACTGTCATTGGAAGTACATCACACCAAACTTCACTGTGAAAATGATCTCCCAAAGAAAATGACAGTAAAAAGCGATATTGGACCATAAACTGGCGCTATATTGGATGTTCATTCCAGAGATACAGTTTTTCAACAGCCTCTGTGGAGACTACATTGAGGGCACTCCCATTGTCAATAATCACGATATGTGCTACTCTGGTATGAAATATATTTGTCCACCAACCACTTTCTAATTGTGTTGGTGGAGTTGCTTGACTGGTTAACATTATATATTCTTCAATTTTTCCTGCAACAGTTTCTTGATCCCCAGTTGAAGACTCGGGAACTGCTTCAATATTTAATTGGAAGCAAGCATTATCTTCTTTTCTTTTGGAGGACAAATCGCTGCGGAAGTGTCCATAGCCTTTGTATTTGTAGCATTGTGATCCTAGTGAACATGTTTTACGATTTCCATATGAAGTTGACTCTTCACATCATTAATGTTGCCTCTGACATTGTTCTGTAATTATTTTGGTTGGAAACTCGATGGATACTGTCACTTTCATTATAACAACTTGCATCAAATATAGAAAGCATCTACCACCCCTACCGTTAACCCAGGAAGTGGGGACCCCGATTGTGAGGCTCCTTTGTGATGAAAAAAATAATAAACAAATAAACAGTGATTAAAATTGAGAGAGAGAGAGAAGGGAAGATGTCATTTTGTCGTTGTAATGACTAATTGAACATCTTTTATCAATGATTTAGATGGGAGTAAAAAAGTGCCGAGGATGTGCCATTATGAGTTTTGTAGAGGTCATTTTCCATACACCCGTCAAGCTCTTCCGGCCAACTTTAGCCCTCAGCATTTAAACCCATCGAATACAGTGCATGGAAATAAAACTTGACAGGATATTCGCGCCTGGCAATTAGAGCCTTGAATTTGATGTTCAGACAGTGAGAAATACACGCGCAATATTTATTGGCTAAATTTGTCATGTGAGATTGTGTGTTACTTTAAATTTCGTGCTCTTGGATGTAGATGAATTTTCCTGTGACAAGCGTGTTGCTTAATTGACCATAATTTCAATCAAAGTATCCCTCCGAGCCAGCATGAGAGTATTGAAATAGTAATGTATTAATTATTGTGTCATGTACTATATATGTCGATGTAGCCTTGAATTTCCCTCCCTTTCAGACCTCGGTAGGGCTTCGATGTTTTGTTATAGTTTCTTTTTGGTCGTCATGTTTTGTTTGAAAAGTCAGCCATCAGTCGGTGATGATTTATCAGTCGGTGCAGTGCATGCGAGACCATGAGAATGATTTCGAATGCGCATTAACATCTCGAACTCAAATCCATCTCTTGGTCCAGTGTAGCACCTCATTTTGTTGAAACTTGGTGCGGGAAGCGTTCAAGGAGTCTTGTGTTAAAGTCTAGCTGGGGAAAAATATGTAGCAGGTAGATAGCATGAGTTGAAATGATGATTTTCTAATCTTCTTGCCATATAAATGAATTACTTACGTGCAAATGCTGCTGTCTGTGACCCGGCCGGCATCCACTTGGGATGCAACATGGTCGAGTTTCAAAAACTAGGTCGTAATCCCAGGAAACTTTCTAACCAGCAATGTCGTCTGACCTTGCGATATTGTCAAGTGAACGTGTGATATTTTGAAAATAAAGAAAGCCCTTTTTTCAATGGATTCTTTATTCCTTACTGCAATTTGTCACGATCATTTTCTTCTTCTTTACTGAGCCCATGGTTGTTATTTGACTTACCAATCTTCTTGTTGAAATGTCGATGTTTCAAGATTTTTCACATCTTATGACATCGGATTCAGATTCCGGACAAGGAAGGTTCCATGTAGTTATCATCTGTTTGGCTTTCATCTCCTCTTCTGTACCTGCTACCATTGATTCGTTGGCTTTCTTTGTCCGAGCTCCAAGGTTTTATATATTTTTAGTCCGATATAACTTCTTTTTTTGAAAAGCAATGGTTCTGAAAAATTTAAGCATGAGATCAAGGGGGTGTTTTTAGCTTTTTAGAGTGATTTCTTTTGCAATTACAAAGTCGGCTTAGAGTGATAATGTATTTGTCTAAAAAATAAAAAAAACAAAAAAACATTGGCACATGGGAGGCGTCCATGCCTTTTAGGCAATCCGTGTGATGCCTCCCGAAGTCTAAAAAGATCATTTCACTGTGTCGTTTAAAGTGTTTTCATATTTTCTTCCTGGTGGTGCGATATGTTTCTATATTGAAAGTCCAATTTGGCATCAGTCAGTTTTTTCTTCTTCTTTCTCTCCTCAAAAATTATAGCTTGACATTGATTGACATTTTTCAATTTCAGTCCTTATTTTATTTATTTATAGTTTTTTGTCTTAAACTTTTTGTATTAGTTTTATTTGTTTTCAGTTTTATCATTCAATCTCAAATTACTAAATGTTATATTTTTCAATGTTGTTCTCATTCTTTTAATTTCTATTTTTTATCCTTACTTCTTTTGTAAGAGTTGTGGTTTTTAATTTCATCCTTCAGTTTAAATGGTTTGTGTTATATTTCCAATATGATCTTCATTGTTATGATATCTAATTTATGATATCTAATTTCTTTATGGGGTCTTTTATACAAGTTATTAATCTTTTCAATTTCAGTTTTTAAATAAATATAAAATTTATTTTGTATTTTAACTTTTATCCTCATTTTTTTTCAGATTATATGTTTAAGATCTAATGACTCATGTTATGAAGTTTTTTGTTTTTTTAAGAAAAAACCTTATCATTTTATTTTTATTTTTTATGAGGTTGTTTAAATTTTAAGATTTGAGTTGTTGATTTGGCAAGATATTCTGAATTGGCCCAAACATGATTATTTGGATTATAAGTTTTTCATTATCAGTTTTTGTAATGTATTTTTTCATCTCATTTCAACACCTAAATATTATTTTTTATATATAAAAAATAATTCTGGCCCTTCTCATAGTATTCTCATATAGGACGGACAATAAAACTAGTTGAAATCATATGAACACATTGGAAAATTATCATACAATTTTTTTTAAAAAATAGACAAATTAAATATCACGCTTCTAAACGTGAAATCATTTAATTATCAACCCCAATAATTACATTCAAGCTATTCTCTTGATCCCAAACTTTTTACAAAGCCCTTGCACGACAGATTCTTCTAGCTTTAGCATCTTCCACCCAGCTTTCTCGGCGAAGCTCAACATCTTTTGATTCTGTTCTTCAGTGAGGGCCTCGAGCCCTTTCTCCTCCTCCTGGTATGAACTCGCCACACCCACATGTTGCTGAAGTGACAATGTGGCTGTGGCTACTTCCACCTGCATAACTCCCTCGAGATTGACATGTAATTTTGTGCTATATAATAATATAATTATATACCGGGCTTTTTAAATATAATATTAAAGTTTTATTAATCCAGATATAATGAATTTAAGTTTTTTTATTCAATAAAAATTAAATATAAAATAATATGAGGTCTTACAAATTTCCTACTTTTAAACCCAGGAATAATATAATTATATGTTAGATTATCATTGATAGCTTAAATGTATTCCAGAGTCTTTTATTTTTGAAACTGTACCCTTTTATAAGATGTTTTTATTAGGACCGGCAGTTAGTCACCTCATCCACTCCCTGTCTCTGTCACACACATTAAAAGAGATAATGATACTTATGGCAGCCGAGGCTTGAAATCTTTAGAGAATCTTCAGCTGGGAACTTATATCATGAATTAAAGTTATTTTTAGATTTGTGATTATGCCAGCATTAATCCTGGATTCTATCAAAACTTTGAATTCACCGTGCTTGAGCGAGAGTAATAGGATAGGTGATTTCCTGGAAAGTTCTCTTGTTACATTGTTTTTTTTTGTTTTTAAGTGGCGTGGTGTAATGGTAAAGAACTTGAAATCTATATAGCAGGTTTCGAGCTCGAATCAGAACGTGTATCTTTTATAAGAGCTTGAGACAACTAGAGTTTTACTTACTTATCTGAATCTATAAAATATGTTTTTTTAGGAAATGAGGTTTTATCAAATTTAAAAAAAAAAAAATTAGTAATTATATATATTTTTTATTTTTTCAATTCAATAGCTATATCAATATATTTTTTATTTTTTCAAGTCAATAGCTGCTGAAATGACATTTTATTTTTTAAGATGCTATTTGTACATCTCGATTGAACATCATTTCTCGGAAAACACCGTGATATTTCATTGATTTTTTTGAATAGTATCATTTTATTTTAAAATGCCTACACGTTCTTTTTAAACACAATCACACGCTGTTAGCAGCCATCACCATTTATCTTCGTGTTCGTCAATTCGAACTCCCATCAAATTGTCATTCCGATGAAATGGACCTCTATCAGTCACAATCTTCTAGCAGCGAAAAGCTTTGGAACCGCTAATCTGGCCGGCTGCACCATCACCCACGTACTGCACTGGGTTTTATCTTGATAGCGTAATGACTTCATTCAGGAGTCAATCAATGAGTGTCTTTCTCCACTGCGCCAATGGAAAAGGTAGCGTGGCTGGACTCGGTAGAAAATAGATAACAAATTGAATTGCCCATGTAAGACAGAAGAGATTGGATTTCAGTTTGTTCACTTGATGGGGCTTTTTTCATCGTTCTCGAGAATTTCCATTGGATCCATTGAATGATTACTGGTCACAGAATTTCAAGCAAGGTACTCAGTTTTATTATCAGAACACCAGAGGTTCCATTTCAAGATAAATTCGATTTCTGTTCGTCACAGTGATTTCATATTGAATTCCTTTATTATTTAATACTGCGTTGCATCTTTACACGAAGGTGAAATAAAAAAGAAAAAGGAAACCGTATATACTATACACGTCCAAAAATACATAACAATTTAGTATCCGCTGAAATTTCCGATTAAGCTCGATGCCGCTGCCGAGACGATGTTGTGGAGGTTGTCGCTGAGCTCCCCGAATCAACTGTCCCGTAAAATAAATTCGATAAGTAATTCTCAACATCTTCAGGGGCATATCTGACAAACACCCCAGCCCCGCTCTGCCCTCCAACACTACTCCGATGTTTCTCATAAAACTCGCGATAAACCGGGGTTATCTTTCTTCCTATAGAAACCTTAATCTCGTCCCGGAGTTTGGGATCCGCTACAACGCAAACACTCTGCTTCCTGGACGCCTCATCGAAGCTGATATTAAATCTCTTAAAAGTCTCCTTAGCTTCCTCAGGCGAGATCTCAGCCGTTGGATTCTCAGGTAATGATGAAAACACTTTGTTCCATGCTAACCGCTCATAACTTGCTGCAAACTGTCCCACTTTAGCTTCGTGCTTAGCAATCCAATCTTCACCGAGCAGATACTGAAGATTTGATGTGCGGACTTTGAATACTACATGTTGTAGATTGCTGGCTAAGAAAAGGTAGGAGAGGGACACGTCTTTGTAATATTTTGCTTTGCCATCAAGCTTGCATAAAAGAACCAGAACCAACCAAGCGAACCGTGTTGAAATGGCTGCTGCCGGGGGGTCATCAGAATCTGGGCTATCGAAGTAAGATTCCGGTAGTGATGATTTCTCTGGTGGCGGCCAGTCGGAGATAATATCTGTAAGGACATTGCTATAGTCGGCGAGTAGCGATAGATAGTCCATTGCATTGCTTGTTAAGGAATGCACTCCGCCGCCGGGGACTAATGCTTTTGACGAGTGCTTTTGGATGCTTGATTCAAAACCGGAAAGCATCGTGTAAATGGATTCGCTAAGTTTGATGAGTGAAGAAAGAGCCTGTGTGCGGACGGGAGAGGTGGACTCGAATGAGAAGATGGACTCGATCTCTACCCAGTTTTCGGAGATTGCTGTGTACATGCCAAGAGCGCGAAACATTTTTTCAGGTGATGATGGTTTCTTGCTTTTGGCTACAAGTTCGGGGAATCCGAAAAGAAGAGTAGCTCCTTCTTTAGATATTTCGCTGAAACAAGACTCTCTGATTGATTCAGAGACGGCAAACACGTGGTCGCAAAGAAATCTCTCTCCGAAGAAGAGTGTTTTCATTGCAACTCTTACTGCTTCTAACCAGTTATTGATTTTCATGTCAAGGGCTTGCCAGTCCATCTTGTTGATCCTTGAGGAGCTTATTCTTTCTACTCCGAGGCGATAAATTCCTTCGTCGATAATGGATTTTCGAACAACTTTGTAGACGTTCACGCACTCTTTAGCATACCCAGCTGCGTTCATGCACTCCGCAATTGCTTTCAAGTCTGCCATGGCTATGGAAGAAACTTGTTCAACTTCGGAGATCGAATCACTGGCAGCACGAACATCATCATCAGGTAAGACATCATCTTCAAAATCCGAGATGCTGGATCTAGAGGTGCGAGAGGATCTGGTAGACATAGACTCAGGGTCAAGATGAGCCCGGTTCATGGAAAGAATCTGATAAAACTCCTTTTGAAGCCGCTTCATGGCGATTTGCATTAGATTCTGTGCTTGTACGAGTCTGTAGTGGGTGGAATCTTCAGACACTATCAAATGCATAACTTTCTGCAAATCGTTAACGCATTTAATGAACTGCATGGCCTCTCTTCTGCTCTCATAAAAAAGAGAGGTGACGTTGGCGTAGGCAGATGTCTCAGGATTCCATTTCATAATCAACGATGAAGCTTTTTCGACGATTTGCTCAACCATGAATTCAGTCCGAAGGGGAGTTGGTGGAAGAGCATGCCTTGAAGGTGAAGAACGCGGTGACGATAAAAAAGAAATCGTCTTCGGAGATAAGCAAATGCTCCTCATACCTTTTCTCGGCATTTAATCACAGGAATGTTAATCAATGGGAATGGCAAATATATATGGAAGGATGTGAGGGTGAACGCTAGTAAGAGTTCTGGCTGTTTCTCGGGAAAGCAAACGAAGGTGAGGAGGAGAAACGGAGGGGGGCTAGATGATCAGATAGACAAGCTAGCCCCGTTGAGTTATGGGGTTATGCTAGCTAGGTGGTGGGTGTATATATAGAGTTATAGACAACGATATTACTATGGCGTCGTTGCTTGAGAAAGAAGGGCACGGGTTTGGACTTTGACTTTGTTAATAATGACTGCCACGCAACTTATATCTTTGCTCCTTTACGCGTTACACACGGCTACATTTCGTCAGAAAACCAGTGAATGGCGATCCAAGGCTATGAGAAGGGAAAATCCGATTTTATTCATTAAGAAATGGTTGAGTAATTTCCTGGAAAATGGGATGATAATTAAGAACATACGGGTTGCCGGATTAGTGCCGATATTTCGTAATGTCATTTTCAATTTGTTTTAAATTCAGGATTTTTCTTCATTTCAAACTGTTTTTTCCCACCTTTCTTTAATTGGGGAAGAGACTTGAAGATGAAGTTTTCGTAGAAAAGAGGGCAATAAGGTGATTAAAAAGTTTCTATTGAGACTCCATACCTTATATAGTAATATTTTCTTATTTAAATGTTTGAAATGAATGGTTCGTGTGTATATATATATATATAAATTGACATAATATTTAATATGCTTTTTTTAATTGGCGTACAAAATTCAATAAAACTTTCTCGGAGAAAGCATAAAACATTCTAAATAAAAGGGATTTGACAAAAGCTGTAGAGGTCATGTGCTTCCATTAATTCACTCACATATAGGTGAAATAAAATCTAACAATTACCCTAGGTGTTGAGGTGATAAAAACCTGATACTAAGATATCTGTTTATGTGGTGGTTTTAAATTTAAGCTCAATAATTAATAACATAATGATAATTATAGGTTTTTGTTAATTTTAGAACTTGTAAATCAATTAAGATACACACAAAGTTAATCGAAAAAATCTAACAATTATGAAGATTCCATCGATATATATCCTCGTTCTATACTAATTAACCAAAACATTAACGCTCCTCTCACATCTCCCGACAGTGAGATTTAATTATAATTTATTGGAATGAAATCCATGTTATTACAGCTCATATATAGCAGCTTATTGTTTTTTTTTTTTTTTTTTTTTTGAGAGAGAGCTAGGGAGAGAATTCGAAGCAGCAGTTGGTAATTGATTTTTACAAAAAAAAAAAAACTAAATTCAATGTTATTGGTCAGTGTGAATGACAGAAATTCGGTACACAGTGTACGAGATCAGGAAATATAATCGACGAGAAAAATCAAAGTTAATTAGCACCCAAAAAGAAGTCCAGCTCATAAAAAGAAGAAGAAAATCAAAAGTTGGGGAGAATATTATGATCGCCATTTCGTTTCCTTGTACCGTGTCTCTATTGTCAAGCTCACGTTTTCATGCTACAGTTAATTGAATTGCCAATAAAAAAAATGTGAATCATGAATTTATCATTTTCTCGCTTCTGTTTTAAAACCTTGGATTATGAATAAGCAGGAGTTAATGATTTCTGGTTTCAAGGGTTGAAGATTGAACTAGTCCTGCCTGAAACAGGACTTCACTGGTACAACGTAAGCATATAAAAAGCTAGACGCATATCATAGAAAGTCAAGTAAAATCAGCCATGACGATGGTGAGAAATTTATTCGTTGCTGAGAGGGGGGAGTGGGAAATATGCATGCGAATACAATTACTACAGTATTCCTTGTATTCAAAATGTTCGTGTGTGCTTATATCATATTTTTTTACAATTTATTGCTAATCTTGGATTCACCTTCACGGGGTAAGCATATATATATATATATATATATATATATATATATTTATATATATGTATATATGGCTGCTATATTTTACTACCTAATGTCTTAGCTACGTATGTGTGTTTCGTAATGTATTTTATAATAATTTTAAAACATGTTTTTCAATTAAGAATATATTAAAACCATAAAAAAACAATTTAATGCGTGTATGAAATAAAAAATAATCTGAAAAACACTTTAAAAATCATAACCTCACACATCCCAAATGGCGCCTAAGTCTGAATTTTTCAAATGTGGACTGAATTATATATACATGTGAGTTTATGTTAGCATAAATTGACAATATACTTTATAATTTATTGACTGAAGATTCAAACCAGCAAATTCAAGTCAATCACCCCGATTTAGCCAGAAATAATCACTAGTTTTTTTATTAAAAGAAAAAAAAATCATCAACCTGTCGACAAACAATCGCATTTTAGATTTAAATGCATGCTATAGACATAAAAGAAATTACTAATATACTCTAAAACTATAAGAGAAAAAAAGAGAGGAAGGGTTAATGTGCCTGCAAGAAGCACCTAAACAATTGCTTATGGGAGGCTAAGTTTATAATATATATATATATATAGAGAGAGAGAGAGAGAGAGTTATAAATATATTAATAGGCTAAATTAAAACTGAGAAAAAAATAACTTGTAGAAAAAATAGCATCATTAATCTCTCCTCGTAAACCAATAGAGCCGCTTCTTTTATTTCTGTTTATACAATAATCCCTTTCATCTAAAATGTATTTCACTAAAACAGCAAACATAGAAATCAAATCATTTATATACAGTCTGAAATTATAGTAGTTTCTATTGTTTGCTTAATTATATATAAAAAATTTATTTAGCTAACCAAATAATTTGTATATTTTACTCTCAGATCGTATATATAATTACGTTCTAAACCTTGTTTTACACTATGAAGAGCCAATTTAATTTCTACAGAAGATGTAATAAGAAACTACTATGAAAAGAGATCCAAGGATAGAACAAATTAAGGGAGGTATCTCTTTCCATATTTTGTTAGATCATAGCAAATAACTAATGACGTGACATTAATTAATTAATTAAAAAGATGGTATCTATTTTTATTTTTTGGTAAATAGGATCAAAAGCACCTTATTTTGGAAAACAATAAAATAATAAATCCCTTATTTTAAGAAAAATCTCCATTGCTAAGATAAGAAGTATAACATATCGATAGTATTTATAAAAAGCAAACGATTGTTACCACATTTTTTTTTACCAAAATCCAAAAGGTTGAATTTTGATGAATGTTCTTTCATTGATTTTATAGAACTCTGATGCATCGTTTAATTTGTTTATTTTTTTGGAATAAAAGCAAAGAATTGCAAGGTAGATTTGATATGCTGCTATCTAACAAGCAAACAAAAGTCTTCTTTAAGATGATGCAGTTTATTTATTTATTTATTCAGAGAAAAAGTCCACAAATATAAAGGACCACAATCATCATCATCTAGAAAGATCAGAAAACCAATAATAATAATAATAATAATAATAATAAATCCGAAAAACATATATCACCATGAATTGTATGGTTATAGAACGGTGATGATGATAGTGATTCTACATCGCTTTATAACGTTATTAGTTGTCTACTTAATTGTTTTTTATAGAGCAGCAGCAATTGATAATTATCAAAATATCAATTTTAACCAGACTATTCACGATGCCAAATTCTGAAGGAATTGATGAGCGTGTGTATTTCAAACACACGCTCGAGCGCGCGCGCACGTATATAGAGAGAGTTAAGGATTTGATAAAATGCTTACTGCTCTTAATTTTATTTCAATTTTAATTTGGACATAATAGATTGAAAAAGAGAAAGATGTAGCCTTAAATTTATTTAAAATAATTGATTTAAATGCTCCGAAAATACTGCAGATGTGAAATTAAGGATAAAAAAAATAAGAAGCATCTGTGTGGCCACACACGCCAATTATTTTGGTAGAAAGGCTTGAATTATCAGGTTTCATTTACTGTATACGTCGCTGGTTACCTTGAAACTTTGTGACAACGACAGCGTTCATCAGGACCCGCCAATCATTTAATATGTTGGGTTCTTCTCTCTCTTGTGAGACCTTGATATTTTTACATGTATAAAATAAATAAAAATATATTATTTTTAACGAATATACTCTTTTCTTTCTACAAACTTTATGTTTTTACTGTGACTGTGTAGTCCTGAGTGCTCCGACGTTAATCATCTGTTTTTATAATAAACAAATGTAGATTGCTTGTTATTCAGGGAATAATAACATCGATTTCTATTTGACAGAAACAAACGGCGGCGACAATGGCAGGCCCGGCGAGAAAAACAAACTTTGCAGTTCTTAAATCGGAACTGTATAAATTAATCGATCGGAGGCCTTAAGAGTTAAGACCCCTTCAAAGAGTAGAGCTACTCGGTGAACCCGGTTGCAGATTGGACATGGAAAGTTTCTTCATAGATCGGAGGACTGATTCTTCTGTGCGTCCCAGCCGCAGAGAGAGACCCAGCTAACCATCCCCACTCGGTGCTTTCTTCATAGAATCACGAAGTCAAGTCGTGCAATTTTGTTGCTGCCGTCCTTTTTAATGACTCAATGACAACCCATTAATGCTCTGCCTCAGTATTCTCGATATACATTGCTTTTATTAAAGCCACACTAGAAAGGTGTGTCCATTGGTTGAAGAAGAGCTCCCTCGTTCACAGGATGTTCGAGTCTCGGTGGAAATGGGACTGGGAGCTGGAGCTTCCTCCCTTCTTATTGCTGGGTCTATTCTTGTGCAGTATGTCTGTCACCTTCGCGGTGACTTACATGCTCACTGAGCGAGGAATAGTCAAAATGCGTGTAAGCTGACCCGGACATCCCGGTCATTAAAAAAAATAAAAAAAAATGAGCTCTGACGTTCCGTGGAATAATAATTTTTGTTATTTTAGAACTTTTGTCTGTTTTAATATTTTTATTATGCTTTCATGGGTGTTTATCATTAGTTAGATCTCTTCATATTTTTATATTTAATGCGTTTTTATAAGAATGATTTCAATTACTGATAAATAATTTTATTTGCCAGCCTTTCTTTTTCAAGATTTATTACAATTTAATCCCTCCACTCTCGAGTTAAATTCTGACCCCAGCAATGTCAAAGTATCATTCGGCTGTATTGTATTCCTATTGTCTTAGGTTGTATTTTTTTTTTGCAATTGAGCAGCCGGGCTTTTCGATTTATTTAATTTATTTTATATTTCTTTTTATCATTGTAATATGCTGTTAAAAATAAATTTTTTAAAACTAATTAAAAATATTATCTTAATATTTTCTTACATGAAAAATATTTTATAAAGTAACTTTAACCATAATTCCAATCTTTATTTTAAGTCATGGTTCTGCCGCATCAAGCTATAAGGATATTTAATAGTATAATTGATATAAATACATCAAAATCATTTAAAAATAATAATTTGAAGTAAATAAGAAAAATCATTTTAAAAAAAATACTTTTCAAACAGACGCCGAAAACTTAACGTGTCTTCATTAAGCGGAACGAGATTCTTTGCCAGGTTGTCTTTTGTTCAAACACCGAGTACAGTGCTTAATGTTTTGTTGTTTTTGCCCAATGCTTAGGGCCAGATTCATGTTCTATTATTAAACATCGAGTCAGCTCGTCATGATCTATTATTAAACATCGAGTCAACTCGTCATGATCTATTATTAAACATCGAGCTTTTTTTTAAGGCTGTGCGGCAGGGTTTCCTCAATATAATATACTGTCGGTTTTTCAACATTTTATGTTCAACGCCCCATGGGATTCGTGTATTTTTATGATCTTGTCTGTCTGCAATTTTCCTCAGGTTTTCAATTCCGAATAAGCAGGCTATCCTGGCGATTAACTTAATATAAAATGCGGGTGCTTATCTCTTAATATAAAAAAGAAAGATGGTGCTTATCGCGCAAGTGTCATGCATTTTTCTTTTCTTCATGGTAGATGGAGCAGATGGGCTATCTAGCTACTTTGGTGGATCATAAATTCAGTGAATAATGATTTTATTTATCATATTTATTAAAATCAAATCAAACATTCAAGCTCCTTATTCAATTTCTGAAGCGAGAAAAGCCTCAATAGTACTCGACCAAGCAGCAAAATAACCTGGAATTCAACGAATAGCAAATCCAAGACTTCTTCTTGAAACTTCACGATAAGATCTTTTTTTTCAGAGAAATAAAGGAGCGAGGAATGCTTTCAATAGTTTTAATGTTAAAAAAATCTGGAAAAAAAAACTATGTTAATATATTTTAAAGTCAAAAAGAATCTCAAAAAATATCAAGCACTATAAGAAAGCTCTATTGCAAATAATAAGTTTAAGAGGAATGATTAGAGCGCCTGGCAAGCCTTAGCTTAGTGTTGTTCTGGAAATTTTCTTTCTTTTTCCATTTTTATGACGTGGACTCATCTTTCTGGTGTTGAACGCCCCGGATAGGAGGCAACCAAGCTCGGCACAATTTCCATTTGAAACGGCATTGCCATCTAAGCTCCTTTTTTTTTTCATGGCTCAAATATATACGTTCCAACCTAGTGGAAAGTGAAATTAACAAACCCTAATAGTGCATATTGTTTTTAAAAAATATTTATAGCTTAAAAAATAGGAAGCACAAATAGCCACTTAGTATATATGGAATTATTACGTATGTCTATAATACAATCGAGCTTTCATGAATACACAGCCTAACATCTCCTAATTTCCGGTGATTAATGGCAACTTGCAAATTAAACCAAAATATATATATATATATATATATATCTTTCTGCAAATTGTGACTCGCAGTCTATTGTCCGTGGCAAGTTGTTTTTTTATCTAATCGTTGTTGACAAAATAATTATTACAGAAAATTAGGATTCAGCACTTGCGTATAAAACATAAATAACCTCATCAGTTTTTCAACATCATGTGTGTTGATAAAAGGCCGAGGTCGTTATCAACGATTAGCACAGTCGACAACTCAGCATTCGTGTGAAGATCTTTTGATAATAGTGGCGTGAAAAGATGAGTCTCACGATTCCGTACCCTCACCGTATATATCTGTACTTGATATTTTTTAAATTTTGCGATGACTATTTTTTATTGTAATGACACATGCATTTTGTAATTTGAAAGCTATTAGGTTGTATGTGTTAAGTAACTATTTGTCTTTAAAGTTTAAGTTGTTGGATGATATTTTATAATATAATTTATATTATTCTCTAATAGTATTCACGTGTAAAAGTGATCAGTTTCTTTTAATTTGCTGAATTAATGGAGTCATTTCGAGTAAACAAAGTCATCTTAGCTAATATGTTAGGCAAGATTTTAGAGATTTTGAGTAAAAAGTAACCAGCTATCTATCTATCTATCTATCTATCTATCTATCTATCTATATGTATTAATGTTAAGCCATGTTGACCCGAGTA
This sequence comes from Salix brachista, assembly GCA_009078335.1. Taxonomy (NCBI): domain Eukaryota; kingdom Viridiplantae; phylum Streptophyta; class Magnoliopsida; order Malpighiales; family Salicaceae; genus Salix; species Salix brachista. Next base: position 16,987,200 of record CM018577.1, on the reverse strand, counting down.
GATCAAATATATTATCGTGTCAATTTTTTTTTTTAAAATATATCATTTTAAGTTTTTTTAAATCACATTATATTTTTACCAGTTATCTATATTATTTTTGAACTTATCAAGTTAATCATATAATATTGGTTCAACTCTTATTTTCTTGCTTAAATTGCTTCAAAAGTCAAGTTGCTTATAGAAGAGTTTTCGGACAACACAAACTCAAGTTGCTTCAAAAGTCAGAACCCTGATATTCGCTAGTATAAAACTATATCAAGATAAAATAATAAAAATGGATATAAATAAGATGATTTTTTTTATTTTGAAATAATAAAAATTATTCCCAGAGCTATTATAGAAGTAGATATATTTTTATATCTTTGTCTGTACTCTCTTAACCAGACATATTTGTGTATATTTTGAATCTATATATTTTGTATGTACCAAAACACTAACCACCGAATAAAATCTTAGTATATGTTTTTTTTTTATTTTTTTGTATTGCTGTAAATACTGTATGTTGCTGATTATTGGATCGGGAAGCATCCTGCGGTTTTAACGGGGGATCGGTGGTTTATACTATAGCATCAAAATAAGGGAGAGATTAAGATAGTTTTACCGAGTCAAAGGGGTGACCTTTGGCAGCCGGGTTCGAGTTGCACGGACAAAGTCCTGGCCACGTGCGTTTTTACAAAGCGTTCGATTCAATGAAACCTCGAAGTCAGCTCTCAATTTCTCTTGAGAACGCCCATTGTTAATTCGAGGTCGTTTAATTCTCATCTCTTCACTTTTCCTATACAATCGTCACAAGAACGTAATCTTCACCGTATTTAATTTAAGCCACGTCATGAATATACTCCGCGCAAGGGTTTCACTTTTCCAATGTTTTTTATTTTTCTTTTTAAGCCTTTAATCCTCCAGGAGCAGGAGCATGCATGTTTCGAGCGTATAATTCTGAGCAGAGAGATTGAAAAGAAGTAAACTTGTCTCAAGTGGCGGTTTTATATTTTTATTGTAATAATTAAATAATATACACCTTCCGTACTCTTGACGTGGTAGGATTGTTCACAGATCTACGTCTTCCGTACTCTTGACGTGGTAGGATTGATCACTGATCTGCAATAGCCTATAACATGAGACACGTTTCCATGAAGTTATAGAATAATATTTGTAAATATTTATTTAGATATTTATAGCTAACTTGGCTGTTGTCTTCTCTTTTTCACCTTGCCTTGGCCACATTTAATGGACACATGACATCAAATTTTAAATGTTAAAACGTACGGCAGGCAAGTGAAGGTTTCTGACACTACAGAAAACGAACAGCTTCATGCTCTAATGTATAAATTTGCAGGGTTTAATTATATTATAAGTGGACAATTAATTTTAGAAAATTAAAAAACTCCATGGTTGGGTTTTATTGGAGCTTTAATTTAACAGGAGAACAACACCTTAACAGTCGCAAAAGACAAATGACAAATGAAAAGGTAGACTTTCAAGAAGGATATTTCTTTTTTATAATCCGAGAGATCGATGCCATTGAAAACTACTACCCAACTTAAATAGAATGATTCTTTCAATGAAAACCTAATCGATTGCCCGTAATTTATATATATTTAATAAGTGCACTAGTTTTAAGAAACTTTTTCCATGAAAAAAATTATAGTTTTTAATTAAGTGAAAATATTTATTTTTATTTTTATAAGATTAGATCTTCTTTCTTTTTTATATCCATTTTTTTTTCTATTGAATAAATATTGGTGATCGAACATATAAGGTTTTAATTTTTACTATATTCTATCCCAACATTTTTACTTAAAACCATAAACCAATGTGAAAAGCGCGATTAGGTTTTGCATGCACGAGTTTTATTCCATAGACTTTTATGTGTGTGTTTAGTAGTGCGTGTTTATTATGAATATTTTTTAAATATATTTAAGAAACATTTAAAAGTATATTAAATAAGTTGTCTCATGCAAAAAACTTTTAAAAAATCATTGTTTTTTACCATTTGATTTCAAAAATTGTGTTGGCCTCGTATATCCACAATTTTCAAATAAATAATATACTGGGTTGAGATCCGGATAATAATTAAGCAGATTACCTTAATATAAAACGCAAGGTGCTTATCACTGCAGAAGAAAATTGAAGTTGCTTACAGCTTATGTACGTCATTCGCTTCTTCTTCTTGTTTTTTTCTTCTCTGTAGCCTACTGTTTGGACAATTCTAGACACCTTAGTTTAAGATTCAGCCATGAAAAGAATCAAATTTCATCAGAGATATTTACTGCTGCAATACTTTTAATAAAAATAGATGTTTCAATTTCTGCTTCCATCGTCACGAATTGAAATTTCTGATCTGAAAACGGACGGGCTGCTCGATTAAATCAACACGATCAGTGATGAAAATGTCTGTATCTTGAGAAATCATTTCAATGTACCTAAGTCAATGAGCATGTTAATTAATAACCACTTATTTTTGTAGGGGGGGGAACAAAATATGTAAGTCAGGCCGGCTCAAGGACAAACACACAATTCAAGGATCATCAGTGATGAAAACGTCTGCTCGTGTTTTGATCAGCTAACAGTTTTTTTGGTCATTGTTCATACTAGGAGAAATATTATCAGTGACAACTATGGACAAATCTTCATTACAAGACATAAAGATTAGTTTAGCAGTTATGTAAGACTAGTGCGTACGTGTATCTATCCATCTACAGGGATTATATATAGGCCACAATATTTATCAAGGCCAAGCCGAAATATTGATCAATGTGTGCCGTGAAATTGCCTCAATCCTTACGAGTCAAACGACAGAAATTGAAAGCTTGTAATATTTCTCGCGCATGCATTCCAACTTGGAGAAAACTGATCAAGTTGTGAAAGTGACGATCACCCTCGATCGTTCATGCTTCTAGCAAGTACACATTTGGCGAAAAAGTTTTGCTTTCTGACGATGGAACAACAAAAATTGTCTTTTTGTTTGAATTTTTATGGACTGGCTGGAACTCTGGCACGCGTGCTTGGATTTGAATATTATATGTAAATAGTTTTCCATTCTCAAGATCGTGTGCTGAGAAAAAATGGTGGGTGTATGCATGTCGTTCTCGCTCTTCCTCATTTGTCGTGCACATACATGCACCTGCTAGTGTGCAATGATCACTCTCTCCCCGTCCAATTCCGTACCCACAACTCATCTAACTCGGTACTTGATCTTGAATTTCGCAATATTGACTTTTTTTTGGATTGAAAATAATATAAATATTGCAATTAGGTGAGCAATGAAAAGCAAGTTCACTTTAATATAACTAGACAATTTCATATCTCATTATCAGCAAAAATAAAATAAAATAAATTGTTTTGTTTATCCATCGGTTCCGTGGTCTTTGAAGTACAACTATAGATTGTGCTCGAAGTCATGATTAATTAGAAAGAGGTAAAATAAGTACATTGAGTGGTGGCATCAAAACCACCTGTCAACTTTCTTCTTAAGATAATAATAATAAAAATAATAAATAGTTTTTTTTCTAGGAATAAAAAATGTCAACATATTAGCTAGCTTTGTGCTGACTTTGTGCTGCTCATTGCTTGATCGACGTGTCTCATGGCACATCCCGACAAGCTATACATAAAAAAAGGATATAATAAGTGACTCCTCTTTAAAGATAGATGGCTATGATGGTAGATATGGAGGGATTATTAAGAACACCCTCGAACTTATAGGTCTAGCAATTTAAAAAATAATTTCAATATAAAAATTAAAAACAATATCATATCATAGCGAATAAAAAAAACATAACAACTTAAAAACCACGTCATCACAACAATTTCACATGAAAATCAAACCATTACACCTCACGTAAACATGTCACAACTCAATCCTAGTATTGATCCCAACTGTATTTCACTATAAAATAAAATGGCATCATAGCCCTAGAGTTGTCACGCAGCAATATAAACCCCGACTCTTAAAAAATTTCACAATCCATTAAAAATCATCCGTAATAATTCTTATATTGTCACGAAATTTTAATGATATGTTAAAATTGTTCAATAATTCATCTGGATTTTGAGATCGACATTATAGAGTGGCTTGAGTCAAACTGAAGCTTCTAGGACGAAGGGAGGCAAAAACAACACCGCTTGTTGTGAGGTGTTTTTATGGTGGCTAGTAATTGTGTGGAGGCTGACCAAGTGAAGTTATTATACTCGGGATTGTTGGCATGGTGGAGAGATGGTTGTGAGTGGTGGTGTTGCCGCTAGTGAGGGTGGTTTTGATAATAAACAGTTGAGAGGGGTGAGAATGGAGAAAGTTGTGCACTTTTTTCTTTTGTTTTTCTAATGTGGGTATCCCTGTTAGATTATATGCACCTCGACTAGTCTTATGGATTCTAAAATTAATGATCATGTAAGTCTTCAATTGTTATCATATTAACAATCACAAAACTCCAGCCGAGACTACAAGGAAAACAAACTCTTTAGTCTCAATCTTTTACTACTGGATCACCTGCTAAATAATTTTTTTTCTGTTTTTTTCTCTTCATCTTATGGTATTGATACTAACCTTATTCCACCATAAAATAAATCTCTATCGGTATATCTCTAAGATTGTCACACGACGGTGTGGTCATGAGTTTAACACCACCACTAATTAGTTTCTAACATTTATTTCCATACATATCATGCACCAAACAATTGTTTTCGAGAAATGTTTATTTTCTTACGTGGGACAAAATTTATAAATAAATCAGACCAAAATTTGGTAGGCCATCATCATCTTAACTGTTGGTGTCCCTAAAAAATATTATTTTAAGAGGCACCTTTTCACGTATGTCTTGAGTCGTATTAACCTCATTTCAGACCTCAGAAAACCCACACGAAGAAATCCAACTTCTAATTTGCTTCCCTTGTTCGGAGTCTCGAGAGAAATTTGTTTATTATTTAATTTTATCTGAGCTACAGCTGCTTAAAATATAATTACTTCTCAGTGATCCATTGGCATGTCATGAGATATTTCAACAAGAGTTTAAAAGAGGTGGTTAACTCCAAACACAACACTAGCACTGTTCACTTCGAACGGTGATTTACTTTTTCGTGAACAAAAAAGTAATAATTTATTTTAATTTGCTCTAAGAGAAAAAAATATTTTCATAATTTATTTCAATATACTTTATTTTATATACGGTAATCTTTCGATTTAATTAAACTTAGGTTAATTATTGTTTTTAATTTCATCATTTAATATTGAATTAATTGAAAATTAAGCTTTATAATTTATTTCAATTTATATTTTAAAAAATTTATTCTTCAATATAGATTTGATTAAAAATTATATTCTATGGTTTTTTTTTGTTTTTTTCTTGCGGGGTTGCTACATTCTCAGACTTGAATTATATATTTAACATGTTAACCCAGATTAATTCAAGTCAATCTAATATATTCATGTTTTTATATTTAAAAAAAAATAATATATTTTCTCAAGAATAAATGTACGTGAATGTTGCTTTTTTTCCAATCAAAAGCCCAGTGAATGATGTAGTTTTAAGCCGAATGAAAACTCTCGTCTCTTTGTGACTTGGACTTATCTAATTACAAGTTGCTTTACTATTGAGCGGTGCGAAAGTATAAAAAAATCAATCCCCTGGTCAACGGATTTTTTTTTTATATATATAAAAGGGTATTTTGAATTTCATTAAAAAAAATGAGCACGCCCAAACATTACAAGAGCAATGATATAGAAAGAATCCTTCCTAATTTAGAGGAGCTGTAAGAAGAAATAGAACAGCAATCAGTCCAAGAACACGCGGTAAAAGAGCAGCAATCAATCATGTGGACTTTTCATGGTTTGTCATTCTCAGTTGTTGCTGGACTATCTTGCCCGCCTCTAGCGTCAATGAGAAATCTCGGCCGAAAAAATCTCATATTTATCCCATAGTCTCCGGACTTCATCGTGTTTAAGTCACCGTCGACGAGCAGCAGCTATGGCCGAAACACCATGTTGAGACTTAGGATACGGATTGGTGGCATAAATAGACTTTAAGCTGGTATGGGATTTTCAAGACCCGCGGCTTGATTAGCAGCTACACGCTGCCTTCTATGCCGTAATCCATCCATCATGTAATCGTTTTAATTAAATTATCTCTCTCTCTCTCTCATGTATTGAAGTCTCTTCAACTTCCAATATTGGTAAGGTTACTATCGTCAACAATTTATCATTGATAATGGACAAGAATCAGTTTGCCCCTCAATTCATTTTTTTTGCAAAGAAATTCACGGTTGAGATTTCTTCTCCCTCGTCTTCTTATATTGGACCACAATCTGAGGAAATTAAGTTTGTGAACTTCAATTCTGAATATATATATAAATAGGTTTTTAATTGGTATGAAACCGCAGAACGCGGTGGATTGGCGCGTTTGACCGCGTTTGGCTTTGCGTGACCCCATTTCTTTAGCTGCAGATGTATAAGGACTAGATTCCCAGGAGATTTTTCAATCTCAGTTGAGCCACAAACATCCAACAAGGATAGGGAAAGACTGCTCTGGTATTAAGAAAATTCGAGACCTGGAGCTAATTCGGCCAGAACAAAATATTTAGAAAGGAGCACCAAGGGCAAGACGGATTATAGACCAGACTGTCAGTGTCAAGAATGCGATGACAAGATGGGGTTTCAATTTGTTTTTCAATATTTAACTCCATAATCATTAAGCAAATTGAATCTCCCTCCTGTTTATAATCCACGATCACCACTTGGGACAGTCCAGGCCATACTCCATGAAATCCATCCTGTCCTACTTAATAGTACCATTTTCCTAATAATACACTACAGTGCCAGCATGTTATCGAACCAGAACTGAAATACCATCCTCATGTATTGTATTCCCCAATGAGAATATTCAAACCACGGATACAACAAATGTGATTCGAGTTGATTCTAAAAAGGTTTCAGTTTACTGTGTCGTGGATAATGAAAACCTTGCTTTCAAGTCTTCCGCCGAGTTTGTATTTGTATCCCCTCCTTGACGAGACAGCAATTCACAAGGAGATGAGGTTTACCTCCAAGTTTGCATAGCATATTTGTGACGGGAAAATAATCAACCTTTGGCTGATTTTTTTAGTAAGACCAACACAGAAGCTAGACAGAGTAGGGGAGTCAGATGTGGAATTCAATAATAAACTCGATCAATGAAGATGGCAGCAAGATAGGCATATAGGAGTGTGATATCCAAAGTGAGGGCAGCCAAAATCAAGACATTCAGAATTTTGAGATGAAGACGTAAATAAAGTAGTCCAAAAAAAGATGCAGAAACAAAATGATTGATCGCATGGCTGCACCTATACCAAATGCACTACGCGCTATCCTAAACTTTGATTGCATACTTTCTCATCGGGAAGTAAATCTCCCTCTTTTCCTCACGTTTTGTCTTCAAAGATGCCTGCAGCAAAACAAGTGGACAGCATGAATACCTTGTAAAGATTCTGTATCCATGAATCAAACTAGACAATGAAATCAAGAAATAATTTTTCTAGCTTAAGCATAGTTGTTAATTCCGTTCCGTTCCGGCCGGAACGTTCCGTTCAACAAACCGGGACAAAACAGCGTCGTTTTTCGTCTCGGTTTTAATTCCGGTCTGATCCGGAAATTCCAGCCGGAACGCCCCGGTTCCGTTCCGGGTGTGCCGTTCCGGGTTCAAAATCTATTTTTTTTATTTTTTAAAAATTATTTTTGACATCTATACATCAAAATAATTTAAAAACACCAAAATATTTTAAATAAAAAAGAATTCAAATTTTAATTATGCTTGTTAAATTAATATTTTATTTTTTTTCATATATATATAATTAATTATATATGAACAGTACGACACCGAAACGGCACGCCGGAACGCTTCGAAACCGGAATAGCAACCGGAACGGTATTGACAACTTTGAGTCTTCATCATCAGATTGAACTTCGATAATTGACCACATAAACATCTTTGAAAGCAAGGAAGTGGGCACAAGCTGCAAAATAGCTAGTAACTACAACGATCTGCTTATTAAAGAATTTTAGACTTGAACCAAAAATTTCAACAATGTCATGGTTTCTGTAACTAACAGACCAACATTTATGTATATATTCTGGGGTTTAGTAAATTAAAATCTGGTTGCTAAAAACAACATTTACCAAATTTTCACGATGTACAAAATAAGACCAATCTGGATAAACTTGGAACATACAACTAAAAACAAAATCAGTAAGTAAACTGTAAATTTAATTGGCTCCAAGCTTTTAATACCCTTAACTTCCAGTTAAAGTGAAACCTCACAACTATATATATCGAGTCCCACTACTCATATAGCACTCACATCATTTTCTAAAATTTAACAAAATTACCTCTAGTCACATACTTATCCAATAACAATTTTGGTTCAATTTAATAGGTATACATTTTGTCTTAACCTTGCCTTACTAAATGCAAAATGTATCCAGTTTCTGAGATGCAAGCTCAAATAACATAAGAACTAAACAGAGTTGTTTAATCAAACAAACACAGGTTATTTTCCTTTCATTAATCACAACCACAGTAAGACACACCAGGAACACTATCTAAGATCAACATTTTTTAAATATAACTATCGGCCTAAGGGAAGAAGCTGTAAATAAGCACAAAATTTCACTTGGCATGGCAAGGAAGACCTGGTGATTAGGATTCTCCAAATGACATATATCAATTACAGTCATTTCATAAGATTCCACCATAATGATACACGTGAATGCCACAAACATTTAGCTAATTATACTTGGTTGTTTTACATGTTCAAACAACTTAGATTTTACCATTCACTCATTTCCAACTTTATCACTGCAACAAGACATAAACTACCAGGCAAGTGCTAGCTAAGCCAGAAAACTCTACAAAACAGCTAAAAAAAGACAGTGCAAATACTAATTGGCAAGTTAAATAAAAACCAACCTGGTGTTTAGTAAGATCTCCGAATGACATATCTCAATCACAATCATTTCCTAAGAATTCACCATATTCGTCTCCATGAACACAACAAACATATGGCTAATTATAGTTGTTTTACATGCACAAACGAAGTACAATTTCTATTTCACTTATTTCCTAATTTAGGACCACAACAAGATATAAAATACGAGGCAATGCTAGCTAAGCCAGAAACAATTTATAAAACAAGAATCACAGGCCAGGAGATAAGAGTGAACATCGGTTAAATATTAATTGGTAATGCGGATAAAGACCTGGTGTTTAGTAAGACGTCTGCGAATGGCACGGGTTTTCTTGGGACGGAGATCAAGAGGCAGAAACTTCTTGTTCTTGTAAGCTTCCCTAAGTACGGCTTTCTGTTTCTGTGATATCACAGTCAACACCTGCGCTATTGACAACCTCACCACCTTTCTGCACCCACTCATTTACATATAAATTATCACACACACGATTTCACCACGACACAAAAATCATTGAAGCAGGCAGCAGAAAGAGACAACAGAAGGTAAGGGGTATAATTTACATCTTGGAGAGCTTGTTAGGAGCACCGCCAGTAACCTTGGCAACACGGAGGAGAGCGAGCTCTGCTTTGAGCTCCTTCAACTGGGCCAGCAGCTCCGTCTTGGACTTTTCCCTCAACTCATGAACCTTTATCCTTGCTTTTTATGATTCCAAATAAAAAATCATTTAGCATTCAGCAATTAAATCAGTCGGAAGAAATAAGATGTACAGAAAGATGATTGCTTTTCTTACCCATTTTGAGATAGGTGTAAGGCTCTGCTGCTGCTCAATCGAGTTCCTTTCAGAAAACCCTAGAAGAAGGGAGATGTTCTTATTTGAAGATCCACAGATGGACATGTGAAACGTACTATTTCTATGGGCTATATAGCAGTCGGACAGGCCCAGGTACAGACTGTTCGGCCAGGCCCACGTACAGACTCAGTAATATATCATACTAGCTATATTGCCAGCGCGTTGCCGCGGACATTTTTGTGTATATAATTTAACATAATTAAATCAACAACGATAAATTTATATGATATAACTAAATAAAAGTTAAATATCAGGAGATAAAATATAAAAAAAATTAAGTACAGTTTATAGCGCAAGCATAGATTACATCTTTTAGAATGTAGATATTACGTTATGAAAAATCACAAAAGAGCGCGAACTAACATTTTCAAAACCAGAGCAAAATATTTTAATAAGGAAAAAAAACAATTAATCACAAAATCATTATTGTGCAAATAATTAAATTATTATTATTAATATTATTATTATTATTATTATTATTATTATTATTATTATTATTATTATTATTATTATTATTATGTTAGTAATGAAAGGAAAAAAATAAATGAAAGACTAAAAATATCCTAGAAACTTTAACAAAAGATAAGAGAAAAAATAAGAAAAAATAAAAATTATCATTGCTATTACTGTAAAAACAATAAAAATTTTCAAATTATCCGGAGGGAAAAAAATATTAACAAAAGAAAAAGCAAGAAAAACAATTAAGTTGTTATTATTGTTGTTATTATTATTATTATTATTATTATTGTGTTAATAATGAATGAAAAACCAGAAATAAATGAAAGAACAAAAATATTCTAATAATTTGAACAAAAGATGAAAACAAAATAAAAATTATCATTGCTATTAATAATAATAATAATCTAACTTGAAAATATATAAAAAAAACAATAAAAAACTAAAAGATAGAGCAAATAAAAAAATATTATAGATGATAAAACAGAAATAAAAATTAATAGTTGAAAAAAATCATTTAATCAGAAAATTTAAAAAAATATATGTTCACGTTGCGGGCTGAGCGAATAATTTTTATAGGATTTGCTGGATCAAAATTAAAATATAATATTTATATATGTAAAATTTAATATAATAAAATAGATCAACACACCCTATTATCACAATAGCAAAATGAAAGCCTTAAAATCTAAAATTACAATTGCTTTTACTATTAAAACAATAAAAATTATTAAATTATCCTGAAAGAAAACACTCAAAAACATTAAAAAAAGAGTAAGCAAGACAAACAATTAAATTATTATTATTACTATTATTATTATTATTATCATTATTATGCTAATAAAGAAAAAAAAATTAAATGAAAGACTAAAAACATCCTAGAAACTTTAAGAAAAGATTAAAAAAAGAAAAAGAAAAAACTATCATTGCTATTACTGTCAAAACAATAAAAATTATTAAATTATTCGGAGGGAAAAAAAACATTAACAAAAGAGTAAGCAAGAGAAACAATTAAATTATTATTATTATTATTATTATTATTATTATTATTATCAATATTAATATTATAATTATAATTATAATTATTATTATTATTATTGTTGTTATTATTATTATTATGTTAATAATGAAAAAAACAAAAATAAATGAAAGACTAAAAATATCCCAGAAACTTTAACAAAACAAAAAAAAAATATCATTGTTATTACTGGAAAAAAAACAAATTATTATCAAATTATCGGGAGGGGAAAAAAATAACAAAAGAGTAAGAGAGAAAATATATTATTATTATTATTATTATTATTATTATTATTATTATTATTATTATTATTATTATTATTATTGTGTTAAATACACCTATATATACATGGACAAAAGTTACACTGAGGACAAAAATTAAAAGCATAGATACATAAATACCAATAAAAAATAAACATTAAAAAAGAACATATGAATTAATATCAAATAGAAAATTAAAAGAATAAGGACCAAAATGAAAAATGACATATATAAAATTAATTCCAATTGAAGGATAAAATTGAAAAAAAAAAATTGGAGGACCAAAAATTAAATAATGATCAAATGTTGTCATTCTATAAAAAAAATAGAAGAAGAGGGACTGAAATCAAACTTTGTATATATTACCAATTGCAATTGGAGGACCAAATTAAAGAAAGCAAAACTTCGGTACCGGAAAAATTGAAGGAACCAAAAAGAAATCGAAAATCAAAAGTATAGGGACCGAATTAAAATTGCTTTATATAATTAGGTTTAATTGAAGGGCACAATTGAAAACAATCAAACTTTCAATTAAAGAAATCAGGAATAAAATCGAAATCAAAACCTCAGGGACCGAAATTAACTTACCACAAACATGAGGGACCGGACCTGATATTGGGCCCGCAGGAGAGAGAAAAGCGACAGCCGCGACAAAACCGGTCACCGCCGCTTACACGGGCATCTATGATTGGAACGCGCCGCGACGGCAGACAGAGCACCTGGAGGCACACCGTAATAAACGGCGGAGGAAAATTTTTGACCGCCTCATTGACCCGCACGCGCCGCTTAAAGGGAGCGTTGGCGCTGAGGGCCGCTGTCGCGTCCTGACGACGCGCCAGCGGCTCAGACGGAAATATAATTAAAAAATAGGCTAATTACCAAGGCACCCCTGACCCAACTCAAATCTACGAAAAACCCGAGGGGGAAAGGACGTCATGTCCCCGTTTACTGTGCAGTGTTTTGTCGTTACCGAGGGCTTTTTTAGTCTGTGCACTGTGCACTGAAGGTGGAAAAAACCGACGGAGCCCCTCGTCCCTGTGCACTATTTTGTCGTTTTCGAGGGGTTGATTCGTGATTATACTGTGCACATTGCGGCTAATAAAAAAAAAAGCCAAAAACCGAAAACACCCCCATCACATAAACACAACACGCCTGATCGCGAAGCCCTTTTTCATCACTACACTGCCACAATCCACAGTGAATTGTGAAAGAGTGTACAGTGCAATAGGCCACACGGTTTAGTTGTTTTGTAATATGCATGTTTTACTAAATTATCCTTCAAAATCTGCTCAGTGATAATCTCGAACAAGAATTCCATAATAAATAAATAAAATCTCTTGTTTGGCATAGTAGATTCGGGGAAAGACAAGTATGTAGAATCAAGTTCATTTAAATTTTTTTATTAATGTTTAATAGTAGTGTTGATTTATAAAAATAATGTTGCTAAGTTAGAATTGAAGGTGGTAAGATTTGGGCATTTCTTGAGAAACTAATCATATTTAATTTTATCGTGGTAGTTTAATTAAAAAAAGTATCTTTTCTTATTGATTTTCTATTTTTATTTTTATCAATTTTATTTTCTTAAAATTTATTTTTATTTTTGGATAATATTGAGATATATATTTTTTGCATGGGAAAAAAATGAGATAAACTATATGTAAATATAGAGAGAGAAAATAAATCATGGATCCAAGGTGGCTTGATGCTGATATCGCCCCCTTGAAATTATAAGCGAAAATCCGTACAGTCTAGTATTGAGTATATTATATTCCGGAGGAGAGAGAGAGAGAGAGATCAAGACCGCATAGCGCAGTGGATTAGCGCGTTTGACTTCGGATCAAAAGGTCGTGGGTTCGACTCCCACTGTGGTCGTTCGGTTTTCTTTTTAGCAGATGCCAAAACTGGAGCCCATATCCATCTCCATTTGCAGTGGCTCTTTGTTCTGCAGCAGATACATTTTTGGGTTCAAGAGATTCGAGACACAGGCTTCCCAAAAGTAAATACCAGGTGCCTGTGGCCATGGTTTCTTGTTTGGCAAAGCTCAGCGTCTCAAGATTCTCTGGCAGAGTCGGCAGACTGACTGCTCGAACATTAAGAAGACATAAGATTTTCCGGAGCTCTAGCACCAAATGCACAAGGGGTAGAGCTGGTGGTTATTTCGTGAAAGTAAAATTGCTTTTCTTGATTTCGTTCTCCAGAAACAATGACAGGATTGAATCAAACTATTATTATTCATCAGCACCATGAGGAATCTTCCAGGGCATATGAATACATGGTTTCTACCTACCCCCAGGGTCGTCGAGATTATTTTCAATTCTCAGCAAGGATGTCAAGGAAAATGTTACAAAAATCCCAATTTCCAAATTTAGTTTAGAGGAACTCAGCTTGATATCCATACGAAGGTTGTCAATTCTGTTTCAGTTGGTGCTTTGTTTTTTCAATTGGAACGGAATGTTTCAGTTTCGAAGTGTTTTGATGCTCTGTTTCGGGATTGTACTGTTTATGTATATATATATATATATTAATTCCAAAAAAAATAGTTCAAATCCAAAAATAAGATTATTTAGAATTATGCAATTTAAATTTCAAACATAAGTAAAAAAATGAGAGTTGAACTGATATAATTTGATCGACTTGATAAGTTCAAAGATAGCATGAAAAATTGATAAATAAATAGTTTAATTAAAAAAAATCAAGTTAACATCTTAAAAAAATATTGAAACAACAATATATTGAATCAACTCGGGGCAACCTAGGTTCACCTTTTAAATGTGTGACTTCTATTATAAGACCATGGTAATATTAAATAAAGCAAATCAAATCAAATCAAATTATAAAGTTCAATTCATAATAAACTTGTTGTTAAATAATGAAATTAAGAGAAATCAATCTAAAAAGAGACACAATAAAATGATATTTTTTAACAAAATTATGAGCATGTATAATATTATAAGAATATCATCATCAATCTTGAAATGTCATTACATTCTCTGATTGCTCTGAAATTTTAATATAATATATATAAATATATCAAGAGACTCCTTTTAAAATCTCATCTTCATCTAACGATCAAATTAAGATATATGATTGATATTGTAAAATTATTTATTTTTTAAAAAAATACTATTTGGCCGCAATGGAACGGGTAGAACAAAACCGGATGTTCCGACCAGAATTTCAACGGAATTTCCAGAACATGGCAAAATTTTAAACAAGTCCGACCAAAATTTCAACGGAATTTCCAGAACGGAGTGAAATTTTAAACAAGATAAAAACTATATCGTTTCATCTTGTTTTTTTAACAAGTACAAAATATTTCATCCATTTCAACCAAAATAACCAAAACAGAATGAGATTAACAACACTGATTCATACTTCGTACTGGGGAGACCGTCATTTCTCCAAGACTGACGATTCAAAGACAGGAAAAATAAAATTAGATTGAATTGGACTGAATCGGAAAATAGATGAGATTGAATTGGATACATGTCTGTGAGGGTGAATGAAATATTTGCAAATAATTAATTTCCTCAATGAAAGTACTTCAACAATTTATTCAAGTCCCTGGATTTTATTTAAATTACATTGTAGTAATGTTATAAAAAAATGTCCTCTAGTTTTTCAGGACATGCAACCTAGGCCCTGAATCAAAAATGTTTTACAGTTACACCCTGTATGTAAAAGTTCATTTCAATAAAATATAAGTAAACCTCGTCAGTCAACCAAGTTTACGAATAAATAAATTAAAATTAATAATAATAAACTTGCCTATAGCATTCGACAAGCTTGTTCCACCCTCGTAGTGAAACAAGAATCTGTCCTTTGGACAGCTTCAAACCAAACAAGGACTTCTTTGTTCGAAAGTAACGAGTTTGCTGATGCTTCTGATAGCAAAGTTATCGGCCTTTGAGCTGATTTGAGCGTGATCCGAGCGAAAAACAAGACAGGAAGTTGGGGGATTGGAAGTGAAGGAGCAGCTAATGAAAATCGGTAATTTACAGGCAGCATAAACAACTCAGTCAATGAATTTGCCAGTAAAACCATTCAAGGATATGCAATATGATCAAATCCAAAGAGCACAAATTCTGAATTTCAAGATAAAAAAAAACTAAATAAGCACTCCAACAGAAATAGAGAAACAAAAAGGTTGCCTCAACATGGCTGAAACTATATCCAATGCGCCACACACTACCCTACACTTTGATTGCATATTTTCTAATTGGGAAGTATATTTCCCTCTTCTTCTCACGTTCTGTCTTCAAAGATGCCTGCAGCAAAACAAGTGGAAAACAAGAATACACTTAAGAATTCTGCATTTATCATAAAACCAGACAGAGAGAAATAAATAGATGACATCTCCTCAACATTCTATAGCTTGGAGTTATCATCATATGTTAATTGAACCTCAAAAAATAAACCACATTAACAGCACCGATGAAAGTAAGTGGCATAACAACCAATGATCATAACAATTAATTCATTGCAAAACTTGAACAAACAAAAACTCCAATAATGCCAGGGTTTTCCCAGCATATTAAATCACAAGCCAATATTAAAGTAAATAGCCTTGAGCATGGTAAATTAAAATCCCAACACTAGAAATGGAGAACTGTCATGGAGTGAATAATAAAACCAGAGAACATAAATTGTTTGTAAAAATAAACCAACAAGTGACCTGTACATTCAACTGGCTCCAAAAATTTGATCCCGTCAACTTAAAATGAAGTTGAAATCCTGAGGTACATAAGCGTCTCATGTCCCGCCATTTTCTAAAATTTCAAACAGCTAAGTCCAGTCATATAATCATCCAATAAAGTTTTTAGTCCATTTGCTAGATATCCAGTTTTTAACTTTACTAAATACTAAATTCAAAATGTACTTGATCTTAGAGAGACTAAGACGTATACTACAATAACATAGTAACAAATGAGTGTTGTTTAATTATACACAAATAATTAAAAATATACTCTTTAGTTTACTGAATCGCAACCACAACTACACATACACCAAGCAGAACTATCAAAAGCAGCATATTTTTAAAACAAGAACGATAGGTCAAGGCAGAAACAAATTACATGTTCACTAAAGTTTTCATTTGGCAATGTGAATAAAAACCAGGTGCGTGGTAACATACCTCCAAATGATATATTTCAATAACAGTTTTTTTTTTGTTGTTTTTAAGATTTCATCATATTCAAATACGCAAATGCAACAAACATATAGCTAATTATAGGCAACTTAGACTTTCAATCTTTCACTCATTTCGTAGATTAGACAGAAACAAGACAAAAACTACCAGGTATTGCTAGCTAAACAAGAAAATTCTACAAAACAAGCATTATGAAACAAAAAACAGAGTGTACATCCGGAATATATATATTAAGCAGGTTAAATGAAGACCTGGTGTTTAGTAAGACGTCTGCGAATGGCACGAGTTTTCTTGGGACGAAGATCAAGAGGCATAAACTTCTTATTCTTGTAAGCTTCCCTGAGTGCGGCTTTCTGTTTCTGTGATATCACAGTCAACACCTGCGCTATTGACAACCTCACCACCTTTCTGCAACCATTCATTTTATAATTTATAGATAAAAAGGAGCACAGAAAATCACTTAACCGCAACAAAAACAAGAAGATAGAAAATTTACATCTTGGAGAGCTTGTTTGGGGCACCCCCAGTAACCTTGGCAACACGGAGGAGAGCTAGCTCTGCTTTGAACTCCTTCAACTGGGCTAGGAGCTCTGTCTTGGACTTTTCCCTCAACTCGTGAACCTTTATTCTTGCTTTTTATGATACCAAATAGCAGCTCATTAGCATACAAAAATCGAACCAGTCAGAGGAAACATCATGTACAAAACGAGGATTGCTTTTCTTACCCATTTTAAGGTTGTTGTGAGGCTCCGCTTCAGCTTCTGCTGCTCAGTTGTGCAACTCTTTCAAAACCCTAGTCGAGGGAGTCCCTCTTTTTTTGTCAATCAAAGGCGAGAGAGAGACTGGTGGACACATTGTTTCTAATGGGCTATTTAATACTGGGCCAATTTCAAGTAGAAACCATCCAGTGTCGCTCTCATTTTCACTGGGCTATTTAATGGGCCTAACGCATGGTCGTTGACAGCCCAATGGTCGTTGCGTATCCTTCAATGGTCGTTGACAGCCCAAACTAGTCCCTCTTTTTTTCATTTTCCATTATTAATTTAAATTGATTTTAATTATTAATTAAATTTATCAAAGAAAAATATTCTCTAGAAAAAACTCCTTATTGACCTTTAAATCACCCCAATAATATCTTTAAAACAAAAAATCAATTTATTAATAAAATATTCTATGAAAAAACAATTTTATAAAATTATTATTATTTTATGATCTAAAATCTTATTAATAGATTTTTTGTATAATAAATCCAAATGATTCAATTTTTTATATATATAAATTATCATTTCTAGATACTATACACATCCACTTGGAATCTCTTTGAGTTCCTACCTCGTCAACATGTCAATATATACACGAGACAAAACAACATTAATTGATGATGGTGTTTGAGCAAAATTAATGAGGTATCAATCCTTTAAAAACATATTTTTCATGTTATAAACTATCATGTCACCTAGTCTCATTTCAAGCTCTCTTTTCTTGATCCATGTTTATATGATTAAGGTAATTTACAAGTTTGATCCAAGAAAATGAAGATTGTACCTAAACAAATAGAAGAAGAAAAAAATGAAGACATTTGGAGAATGTTTGTTTCACCTAGATCTGGTTTAAAACTTGAAGTTAGACAAAGTGTAAATCACTAAATGGGTTGCGTTTAAAGAGATATCTAGTATCACAAGGATAACAAAGAAACATTAAAGAGCACATCATATCATGACATAAGTCAGTTTGATTGTGAAAATAAGTTTTTCAGTGATTACAAGTTATAATATCTAAGAAAATATATAGTCCAAAAACAAAACTTATATGTTAGATAACTGGTTGACTTAGTTCTAACAGTGTAATTTATTTTTCTTAGCCAATGTGAGTGGTAACTTGCAACTTATATCTAGTTTCTAGTAGGACAAAATAGTTATTGACTGATACCTACAAATGATGTTTATTTATAAATTTCGAGACTTTCACGTGCTTAAATTTTTTTAAAACAGAGAGAAAATATAATTATATTTTAGAGAAATAGACTCTAGAAATATATATATTAAAAATATTAAGAATTAAGGACTCTAAAGCTAAAACTTGAAGAACTCATTAAGTATTTATAGTTTACTAGTCTTGTCATTTTGTGCCTAACAGGGGATAGTGAATCACTTCATCCTTATAGTGTTGCAAATTGTATTCTTCTCAAAATACTATATATTAAACTAGTATGAAATGTTAAGATACCCACATGGGTCTTAAAAATATTTTTAAAAGATTGTCGGTTTAACCAAGGTGTTTTAATTTATTAAAAATGATAAATGAATTCATGCACATTATTTGGACCCAAACATGTTGATCTTGGGCATGGTAGCTTAGCCCATATGTTGGTCATGAGCAAAATTCCTAACTTCAAAGAAAGATGTTATTTAAAAGAGTCAAATTGATAATATGATTTTTTTGATAGCGTAAATATGATTATTTTGTTTATGTGCACTTCAATGATAAAAAAAAACTATTTAAAAGAGCAATTGTATTTTAATATATTTGGCACACAACTATTTTTAAAACTTAATATAATTCAATTGATTTAGCAGATTTAACTTAATCAACTTAATATTAAAAGAAAAAATTAAAAAAAGCAAAAAAAAGCCTAAATTAGCTCGGGTGAATTAATAGAAACATAGAAAAACATATTTTTTTGAAATATAAATATTATGAATAATATTTTAATATTTTTACAAGATATACAGGATTGATACTTTTTATAAAAACAATGATAAAATAACATTTTGTTTTGTATTACATGTAAACTAAAAATAAAAATAAAATAAAAAATTGAGCATCTCACTTGCCGATGCTCCCATGCTTTTAATATCAATATTAAATATTTTACTTGTAAACTAAACATCAATATATATTTTTTAATATTTGAAATTTCTTTTAACATCTCACTTGCAGATGCACTCATGCTTTATGCTTAGACAACTCAACCGTCAACACGACCACCTCTTCTTCCATCTCCAATTCGCACATCGCAATGATGAAACAATCACACAAACAAACCAGCGTGAATCACAGGAGAGAAGATGAAATCTCAACCTCAACTCAATCTTACTCACCTAAGATGCTAAAACACCCTAGATCCATTCCTTATATCTTCAAAGAACAACGCCTTCTTTTCATTCTTGTTGGCATTTTAATTGGTTCCGCTTTCTTCATTTTTCAGCCCACTCTCTCCCGCCTTAACCCATCTACCCATTCTTCTATCTCCACTTCAATTTACCATCGCCACCAAGATCCCGCATCTGGGTCCTTGAGGTTTGCCTCAAAGGGATCGTTTCCAGGCCGGGTCCCAGCTGCGATCGGGAAGAAGAGGCGGCGTATTGTGGTTACTGGCGGGGCTGGATTTGTTGGGAGTCACTTGGTGGATAAATTGATCTCGCGGGGTGATGAGGTTATTGTGATTGATAATTTTTTTACTGGGAGGAAAGATAATTTGGCTCATTTGTTTGGGAATCCGAGGTTTGAATTGATTAGGCATGATGTTGTTGACCCTATTTTGTTAGAAGTTGATCAGATTTATCACTTGGCTTGTCCTGCTTCTCCGGTTCATTATAAGTACAATCCCATCAAGACTATTATATCCTTCTTTTTTAAATGAAGCTGTTATGATTTCTGAATTATCATCAATGCTGTTAATTATGTGATTTGTTTCTGTGTTTTTTTATCCTTGACTGTGAATTGTTTGCTTACAAGACGAATGTGATGGGCACACTTAATATGTTGGGTTTGGCAAAGAGGGTAGGGGCGAGGTTTTTGTTAACAAGTACGAGTGAGGTTTATGGTGATCCACTTGAGCATCCGCAGAAGGAGACTTATTGGGGAAATGTGAATCCAATAGGTCAGATGTTAATTAGAAACATCTGTTTGTTTGTTTCATTGATGCAACAATGATCTGTTCTTGTTATTGATTGATTATGCTCTGAAATTTTTCAGGTGAGAGGAGTTGCTATGACGAAGGAAAACGGACAGCAGAAACATTAGCCATGGATTATAATCGAGGTGCAGATGTTGAGGTAATTGTTTCTGATATTAACTAGACTACATGCTATAATGGCTTGCTTATTTGTTACGACGATCTTTAGGTATTTGAAATTGCCTGATTGTGTTTGAATTCAGTCGTCTATACTCAGTATTTCTTGATAGATATGCTCCTTGAGATACAATGTAATGGACGATCAGTAAGTGCTGGCTTTATTTAAAGTGCCATTGATGAAATTGTTGTTCAAGAATTAAAGATCCTTAACACCTAAGAGGGAACAAATTGCTTTAAGTAAATGTAATACCCAACAATATAATTAAAGTACTTAAAGTAAAAGGTTAATAATTTTTTTTGCAAACTCGTTTTAATGTGGTTTGACAAGTCTACACTTCGAGTATCTAACTATACATAAGTATTGTATTATTTCAGTAGTTTAAGCTCAAGAGTGCAATTCTATTTAATGAATTCACACCAAACTTTTTACACCACTTGAAGAAAACTCTTCTTCAAGATTTTTTTCTTTGGTGAAATTCACTCACCAATACCTAGAGTTCTTACCTAACTCTTAAAGGTGTAGAATGATGATTTTGTTTTCACAACAAACTCTATCAATAGAGTGAATATTACAACTTGAAGTTTTAATATCTGTACACCCCACTAAATAACATTTATGAGATGTGAAGGTGTTTAAGTGTAGTGATATGAAATTGAACACTCTTTATGCTAGAATAGGAAGGTTTAAGAACATAAACTAGAGTATGATCAAGGATTAATGATTTCAATGTTGTTTTACTTTTATAATAGCTTGTATATCATATATGTTCAGATTCTCTTTCTAATTTTGCAATTAAACAAGCTATATATATGTTTATAAAAAAAACTAGTTTATAGTTGTTACAGTCCCGTTGATAGCTAAAACAATTGACTGATTTAAAATTGGCAAGCCAATCGGTTCCTGTAAGATTTCTAGGTGTTCATCACTAATGAATAGGTGGTTGATCGGTTCATGTGGTAACCCTAAACAGTCTACCAATTCATGCATAATTCAAGATTTTCTAGTATACCTAGGTGAGTTCTTAGAACCGTCCAACTTAGATTTTTTTATTATTGTTATTACCAATCCTTTAATGCATGCACTAAAATGAATATTCATTATAAGTCTTCACTTTGCTCCTTTCTTGATCTTCCGGATTGTGCTCTTCATGTATTCCGTCATGCTTATTGATATGTTTCTTCGTATAAAACTTATTCTCAACCAAACATATTATTAGCTTATTTTTTATTTTATTGTTACCATCAAAATATATAAAAACATAAATGCGTGACTCTAGAGGTCAATGGAAATGTCATGCTTTTGTGCGTATATCCAATAAGTAGATATATGTGTGTTTTGGACAACCTATTTTGTAGACAACTCAAGTGAGAATTAAGTTGGATCGGACATTGTATTTATGATAAAATAGAGATTTTATTAATTAATCTCTCCTTTTGAGCATATAGTGTTGGAGAATGGCCTGCAATCAATTAGCCAATCCATGGAATTGTTGCGTGGCTTTTACCTTTTCGAAGGCATTAATGATTTGATTTAGCTTCATTGTGTTTGAAGCAAGTGTTTTCTTTTTAAGGAAATCATGTAATGTACTTGTGTAGAAGGCATATAAGTGTTTGCTATTGCACATGGTTTTCAGGAATCATTTTTATTCATTGTTCTTCTAAAAAATAACTGAAACATTTCGACATGAATCTAACATCTTTACAAAAGTAGATGCTATGGCTACTTCAAAAATGTTCTAAACTCTGTTTATATTGGTCATTTATCTTCTGAAAAATATTGGAATATGAAGAATGAATACAAGCAATTAAATTTATTGTAGAATTGACGGACAGAATGGTATTCTTTTTTTCTGACAGTTTCAGCATTCTACCAGTCCATCTGTGTTATTTATGTTATTATTGTTGAGTAGTTGATCTGTTGGGGTAGGTTGGGCAATGGGGGGCTTTTCTTCCTATACACTTGAATTTGCATGTTCAAAATGTTATCGATTTAATTTGACTTTGTCCACGTTCTACAATGTCTAAACAGATGCATGAAATCCAGAAACTGACAAGGCCACATTGTGTAGGGTAGGATAGTTGTAATATCATATATCCCTTCTTTTTGGCAGTTTTGAACTTTTGGTCCAAGATTTACCCATTCCTATTTTATGCAAAGTCTTCAAACTTGTTTACATTCTTTTTTAATTCCTTAAAAGATTAGTTGCCTTTGGGCCTTGCTCCATGTAGTGAAGGGGTGGGTGATAAGGGCCAGGTTAAAGGTTAATACTCAATATCATAACGATTTGAAATAAATGAATTTGGTGTGTAGGGACTAAATTTTTCTTTAACTCCTTGAACATTAGTAAAGCTACCCCCTGGGCTTGGCCCAAGTAGCACGGGGGTCGGTGAGATTTGTAAAGTCTTTGGTTAAAATCATACCAGATTAAAAAAATGCCTTGTTTGTACAATCAGTATGCACAAAAGTGGCCAGTCTATTCCAGCCGTCTCAGTTGTAGCAGCTTGGGCTCAAAACAAGCTTTTTACCCATTTTTTGTCGGATCAGCTGGCGAATTTCTCTAATATTTGATGCATAGAATTTAATTTTTAAAAGCTTTTGTGCTGTCTGTGCTACTAGGTTGATAAGATGTAAACTTTGTCAATTAAAACCGGAAAGATTTTTTCATATGAAGGTTACTGTTATTCTCTATCCTGCAATAGCTATTCTTGCATACATGTGCTCAGTTAACCTGTGGGAAATGGGCCAATGATGGCTCTTGCCATTTGCAGGTGCGTATTGCTCGCATTTTTAATACATACGGGCCTCGCATGTGCTTGGATGATGGACGTGTTGTCAGTAATTTCGTTGCTCAGGTATTAGTCTCCAATTTTAGGCATTGATGTCGGCAATGGATTGCCATATGGATTTTGGGATGTCTAAGTATACATTTACTTTCTAGAAGCTTCTTTAATTATTTGAACTATGTCCACAGGCCATCCGCAAACAACCAATGACTGTATATGGTGATGGGAAACAAACTAGGAGCTTCCAATATGTTTCTGATCTGGTATGGCATGATCATCCATAAATTCATATCCCACCATTTCCACTCAAGGTTCCTCTGGATGGCTAGTTACTTTGTACCCTTGCTAACCGTTCTTTAGGAACTTTAAAGTGATTGTTTGAAATTAGAAGTTCGTTGCCAACTTTTAAAATTTCCTGAAAGCTGTATGGCCTTTGAGCTCCTCTATCTCAATGCAAACTACTAAAATCATCCTTGTAGTTGTTATTCACGGCCACTAACCAGTCAAGTGGCTGCATATGGCTTTGAAAAAGAAGATGCCAGAAGAGACGATTCTTTTTGTTTAAGAGATAAACAGAGAATAACTGCAAATGCAGAGAATATCTTGAACATTGGATGTGTTTTGGGGCTCTGTTTAAGTTCCAAAAAGTTGACGCGATAAGGTATGTTAAAAACCTTTTCCATTTACAGGTTGATGGGCTGGTGGCGCTAATGGAAGGCGAGCATGTGGGACCTTTCAACCTTGGCAATCCAGGAGAGTTCACCATGCTAGAGCTCGCAGAGGTTTGTCTTCAAATTTTATAGTTATCTTATTTTTAAACATAGGCGTGGATTCCTTTTCCGAGTGTGTTGTATTTCTGCACTTTGTTCTTGCTAAGATTCAAGCTAAGGCTATATTGGTTGAGAATTGTTGTCTACTCGCAAGAGTGTGCGTGTCTATGCGTGCATGCATATGGGGGGTCCTAGTTTATGTTGACACATCCAATTTCCCCCCTTATCATGAAGGTTGTCAAAGAGACCATTGATTCAAGCGCAACAGTAGAATTTAAACCCAACACTGCTGATGATCCACATAAGAGGAAACCAGATATCAGCAAAGCAAAGGAGCTGCTGAACTGGGAGCCAAAAATTTCTTTGAGAGATGGATTGCCTCTCATGGTGAATGATTTCCGGAACCGCATTTTGGAAGGAGATGAAGGGAAAGGACTTTAAAAAAAAATGATGGTGGAACTACAATGTATAGTGTGAAGATCTTATCTATATCTTCATTCATTTAATAGGTATCTTCCATAGTCCATGTTTGCATGGAAATTATAGCTAGGTTCCGCTATAGCAGGAAGATATGCATATTGCTCATGGCCCTATGCTTGTTAGCACAAGATCGATACTAGTTTAGTATTTCTTTTTCAATTTTTGAATACCGTTTATACACTGCATTCCTTGTCTTGACCACTCTTGAAAGGCTTGTATTAAACAGTAATAGTAAGTTTTGGTGCGGAATATCACAACGATGAAAGAATATTTGTCGCCATCCTGTTCTCTGTTCATGTCGAACTGCTGGTCTCTGGCTGTGCACTTATCCAGCTTCTCCTTGCATTTTTTTTTAAATATATTTATGTACCTTCATATAATAATATACGAAAAAAGATGTTTATTTTGGTTACTTGAGAGCACTATAATTATAGCAATTTTAAGTTCATGTAACAATAAAATAAAGTTTACAGTGCATCAATCAAAAATACACTATAAGTGGTCTTTTCTACGTCTTAAACAATATTACTCTTTTCTCCTTTAAAGTAAAGCAAAAACTTTATATATATATTGAAACCGCTGTTAATTATTGTTTGAGATTGCATTTTAAATATATTTTTTAAACAATATTGAATTATTTAATAAAAAATAATAATCTAATATTTATTACTATTATTCTCCTCTGTTAATGCTAAAAGTAAATATATATATAAAAAATCTAATATATGTATAAGCAAGCATTATTTTAAAAAATAATCTCTTATCTTTGAACGTGAAATGCATATCATCTAACCTCTGCGCTAAATACAAACTTAGCCATCACTAAGGTCAGCCTCTCCACTAATATCATCGGACTTGTTTTATCTTTGGGAATCATGATTACATCCGCACTAATTGACAAAATGAGCACTCCATATTTGCAGCTCATTTTCCAGACGCAAACATAACTTTCTATCAACAGCTTTGCCGACCGAAATTGTGCAATCTACAAGATCTGTTGCTTTGTGCTTTTCTTTTTCGGAAGATAAAAAAATATGGTATCGTAGTCGGAACTCATGGTCATAACTCGGGACACTTGTGTCGGGGACCATGAGATCGAAAGAACCAGTAAAGGTGACCATGCCCAACTTTTTACCTCTTTTCTCTTTCTTCCAGCAAATCAAATCATTCATTCATGAGTAGTGGATATTTATCTAAAAAGCTCGAAGGCCTCCCCCAAATATTATCCATCTGAGCAAACTGCAGACCATGTATTGGACCCGGACCCTCTGGGGACGGCTTATCTCGATCATCGAAGCTCAGAGGCCCCAAACCATCTGACCTCTCGGAACGTTCTTCGAGTGCTCATTTGTATAATTACAGCTGCTAAGGAGCCGGGAAGAAGAATGTTAACAAAAGGTGCTCAAGGGGACCCCTACATCTTTATGCATTCGGTGACAAAAGTGGTAGTCAATTAGAAGAGGGCAAATTGGTCGATGGATGGCATAAAATTAAGGGAATCGTATTTGATTCGGAGCTCTTAAACTGTGCAAGGGAGCTCGGCAGGGGTATAAAGGAGACGGAAAAACATGATAAAAGCCATATACAAGCATCCGATTCCATGAGGTTGTGAAGGAGAATTTGAGCTAATGGAGGAGAAAGAAAGCTACTTTGTGTCTCGTCCATCCACAGGAAAGAAAATTCGAAATGGTTTACTCTATCTGGCAGAATATGTTCCATCAGAATCTTAATAATGTTTCCATCATGATTATTCTCCACAAGGCTCTCTCGATCGATCGATCGAAATCTGTGTTCCGATGGGATACACCTGGGCCTGGCTAGCTGTCTTCTGCCGGTAACTTCTGCTAATGTCTGCTGTGTTGATTTTGTGAACAGCAAACTAAGGGATTATTTTGTTGCTGCATATGAAGTTAATTACGTAGGGGGTCGCTCGCCCATCAATTCTTGATGCAGATGGAGACTGATTCAAAGTCTTAACTTATCCAGGGCTTATAATAAATATACACAGTAGCATGAGCTTATCAATTACAGTAGATTTACGAGCTGTTCAATTTTATCTCACTATTTTGATTCGTACCAATCAGCTACTACAACTTTGATTAGGAAAAAAAAAAACCTTAAAAAAAAGTTCAGGTATATATATATAAAAATCAATAATGCGGGGGTAAACTATAGCAAAATTGAAAACAAACAAATAATAACTTGAGTCATCCTGAGCAAGTATGTCAAAGCTGTAGCCCTCATGATAGCTGATAAGCTAATAGATGATAAAATAAAAATAAAAAAAGAATAAAGTTCAATTCTAAAAAATTCAAATGTAAAAGAATGAAATTGAGTAAAAAGTAATTAACAAAAAGAACAAAAAAAGAAGAAGAAATACCAGCAAATTAGGCAAGCCCACCTAACCCTATGATTCAGATAATGCAATTGATATAAACCAATAAAAAGCAAACTAGAAAAAAAAATTACCCACAAAATGCACAATGCTAGAAGGACAAATTACGAAAAAAAGAAGAAGGATGAAAGTGTAAATAACCGAAGGACAAAAGAGAAAAAGAAGAAGAAAGAAACAACCGTGGATTACTTGTAAATTGTAATCCACCGTGTTTACCGAGGAGAGGTGTATAGTGATTCCTCCTTCATTTTTTATTTTATTTTGTAATTTTTCTTCTTCGTATATTTTAGTCCAATTAATAATAATAATAATAATAATAAGCATTTTACCATGTCAATTAATTGCATCAAAGTAATCATAGTAATTCATGGTGTAAAAAAAAAAAGGTTCGAACCAGAGACTTCTCAAATGTTTCAGTCATTCAGGATGTTAAGCACTCCTCACTTAGTTTCCCGATTCCTGTCTGCTAAGTCATGGCTACTACCATGCCCATCTTTCCTTTTTTATCACCATGTCCCTGTCCTTGCATTTTGATGGAGGGGTTGAAAGCACAGTCGTTTCATCTGCAAATAGTTTAACAGCTAGAATTTATAATCAACACCGATCAAGTGGGCCTTTTTCTTTTTTCTTTTTAAGAAAATATTCCTTCAATAAATTTCTAGCCCAGTCATTCGCTGTTGCTCGGTATTCTGCCGTTGCTCTGTCCCACTCGACCCTTTGTATTGTTCCTTTCCGAAAATTGAATTCATAGACAGCTTCCTGCGAGTAATTTATTAATTATCCATCAAAACTGTAGGCCATGCCCAGCAGGGCTTCAGACTCTACATTAATTTACACTGCTAAAATAGTTTTATTCAAATCATAGTGTTTATATTCAAGACAGCACATTTTACGGACATTTTCTCTGAGCAGCACTCTGATTCTGCTAAGCTAGGGTTAGAGATTTCAGTTGACTCCATTGATGTCACAGACAAGATTCTTCTGGGATTAAAAATGGATCTGGGATCTCCTGGCCTTGCTAGCCTTCTGCTTAAACCCTAAGAGTAACTATTGCTGGGGGGTATTTTTTAGAATTCAAAAACAGTTTTATACAGGTATTTATTTTCAGCACATGAGACGATTATGCCAAAAATCATGTTCCTCTCGATCTAACTAATTTCATCTTTTGGCCATTGGATTTTAATTAAGTCTTTGGTTGACTTCTGCTTAGATTAGTTAATTTGTGACAGTAAGATACTTTGAAACATTTGTGTAGAAAAGCATGTTATGAATATAGACCATCCCCATTATAAATACAAGTTGTGTGCAAAATCTGTACTTTAAAATTCATCTGTATTCTACTATTTTCTAGAAATTTTTAAATAGGTGCTATCATCTTAAGCTTTTAGCAAACTATGCTGTTTATCAAAAAAATAAAATAAAATTCCTGTTGTAAACTTTTTTTTTTATGCAACGAAACTCTACCCTTAGGAAAATGTATTTTGTAGCTCAAGTGAACGAGTAAAATCTCGGATGTCCAAACTTTTTTAAAAAATACACGTCCTAATTCGTATTCGAGATCTGATAAGCTGATTGTAAATTCTGTATCATCGCGTCATACTCTGAACTCTGTTGTAAGCACAATAACCAAGAAGAGTGATTTTGTTAGAGGGAAATTATACTGACATTGTAGAACCTAAAATATATGACTAAAAAAAATAAAAAAACACCTCCCATTAGAACCACAGAAAAGAGGTGGTTACATCTCATTTTCATCCATTAAAGATCACTTATTTTCTCCTGTTCTCCAAGGAATATAAATGATGCAGCAGCAGCAGCCCAGTATGGTTATTGATCTTCTTGTTTTCATCGTCTTTTACAGTTTACAATATGGTTAATTGTCCAGTGCAGTCTTGTAATATCGTTAAGATTGGAGTATCGATCTTATGGCTGCCTTCTGTCAACGTCAAAACTAGTGGAGCAAGCCAGTGTCGAGGACATGTGTGTGTGTGTGTGTGTGTGTGAGATTCATCGAAGCAGAGGATTTCTGCTGCTAGTGTCTTTTTCTGCTGCATGAATCGTTTTTCTCCACTCGATAAGTTACGGGGTGAACTTTCTGGGAGGATTTCTGCTTGATTAATAGCTCTCATATATATTTATCTCGAAAAAAACAGTAAAAAAACTCATGGCGTACCAGGGATTTGACACTCCATGATGCGGCAAATGGTTATTAGTTCACAAGAGTTGCAAGCGTACAGACTTCTCTACCTAATCCTTACTGCTTTAATATTATAAAATTAATCCTATGCAAGTAAAATTGCGATTCTTTTGTTCACTCTGTCCAAATTGTTCAACTTGTTCGAGCATAAAAGCAGAACAAACAACCTTCTTTAAGAAGTTCTTCGCTCTCTCTCTCTCTCTCAAAAATGCAGATTCTCTGAAGCACTAACTAGGTCACACACTCTTATCAACATCCAAAGATGAAGAAAATAGATGTGTTCTGTGCATCTCAAGCTTCGACAGCCATATGCATGAGCATGGAACAACCTTCCTCCTCCTCCACCATTCAACTTGGTGGCCGAGCCCTTGATCGCTACAACCCCATCATCAGAGACCAGAAAAGAATCCCAAGAGCTCTCCCTTTGGCTCCTTGTACTTCTCAGCCACCCCCTATCAGCCCCGTCCCCTACCAGCTACTTCACAAGAGCAAGAAAAGCTCTTCAAAGAATAAAGTCAGTGATCAAAGTGGCAACAAGAAGTCGAGCTCTACAAAATCAAAATCAAAACCGAAACCAAGTGATCAAAGGAGCAAGAAAATCCCATTTAAGCCAACTGATATTGATGATGATGATAAGAAGAAGAGTGCTACCACTTATCTTAATGCCCCAAAAGATATTGTTGGAAGGAGCTGGGCTAAGCCTGGTGATTTTATTACCCCTCCTGGCTCGACTAGATATCTTTTGGGCGACACAGCTTTCTTTGATGACTTAACAGATTACGATCCGGTTTTATCACAGCTAATTCCTGTGGAATCCAGCAGGAACACTCAAGCCTCAAGTAAAGATGAATCTGCTGCCTCAAAACCATCTTCATCGTCAAATACGAATCAGGTTTGCACTAAGCTTCGGTTAAGCTTATTATGTTATAATTATAAGATCAGTAAGCAGTAAAATTCTTCAAATTTTAACTAGTTATACTCTAAATGAATTCGGTTTCAGGTTGTGGTCTTGAGAGTGTCACTACACTGCAAAGGCTGTGAAGGAAAAGTGAGGAAGCATCTATCCAGGATGGAAGGTACGCGCATGTGACATCAATTAATGACTTGACATTCAATTTTATATCATCTTTGTCTCTTTCTCTTTCAGACGTTATTATTTCTCAGAAACTGTCTCTCTGTCTTCCAATCAAAAAAAACCTTTGTTTGTTTGTATTTTTTTGCAAACACCGATCAGAAAGAAAGAGAGGGAGGTCATTGATTTGATTTAACTTATTAGGAGTACTTTGTTTCAAAGAAACTTTATATGAGGTCATCTACAGCGAGCTTGCTACATATGGGTTCAAATTACTAGCCAATTAGGACTGTGCGTTTCATCAACAGCCATGTCTTTGTTTGGATTCGAATATTAATTATGGCTGTCACAGTGAAAGATGGCTTTTGGATCATTAAATCAGAATTAAGTGACAGTTTCTTCAGATTGAAGTGTTTTGATTCACATCGGCATTGATCATGTGTACGCGCAGGTGTGGCATCTTTCACCATAGATTATGCAGCCAAGAAGGTGACGATTGTTGGAGATGTAACCCCATCAGGTGTCCTGGCTAGTGTGTCGAAGATAAAGAGCGCGCAATTCTGGACTTCCGCAACCCCAGCTGCTGCCTCAGATAACACAGAAGGGAGCAAGAAATAATATATTTGCAAGGGTGTGTGAGCGAGCGAGAATTGTCTGTTTAAGTGTGATTAGATGCTTAATTTAGTGTAAATTTTCAGAACTTAGCATGGGTAGCTGGGCCCGAATCTTTGTTTCTTTGAAGTTAGTGAAGAACATCAAACCAGGAGTGGTCGTTTGGGTTCACTTTTCAAGCAATATTCTCGGACCTAAAAATAAAAAAAGTTTTTGAGGCAATATTGGAATAAATTAAAAAACTTTTCAGATTGGTTCACAAATCAAAACTATTATTATTATTTTTTCAAAGCAAAGCACTGGTCCATTTTTAGATCCAATTTCCCATGATTTTGTTTCTATTGCTCCCCGGCGACATTTCTTCCTGTAATCCCCACAATGGCATGATAAAAAAATTTATTTTCTACAAATTAATCCATGCACACACAACCAGTTACTAGGAGCAGTAAGTGATGGAACTTTTCAGATCAAACCTCCTAGTAATAATGAAAGTATACGTTTAGCTGTGGATGAATCCCACCTCATAGCATTTGAAATTCTTCATTTCCCACTAAATTTATTATCCCATCATCATGGGTTATATGGATTGTTGATTGACGCACCAGTACTGATTAGGTCTTTCTATAAATAAATAAATAAAGATTTTGTTATTTTTATCAAGTAAAATACTAAAATGCGTGGAAAGAGCATTGTTAACCTGATATTGTGCATCCTCTCATATTTTATTATGAATTTATTGTTCATATGTTTTTAATTTGTTCTCCAAGCATTTTTTTTATTCTATTGCATCTTTCTTAAGCCAAATTCAATGGCAATTGAATCAGATTTGTTGACCACATATAAAATTAAAAGACAATAAAGTAAAGTAGAAAAGGCGTTATAAATGTGTGATGATTTCAAGGTTCACATAAAAGTTTAATTTAGTTCTCATACTTTAAAAATTATACATATTTGGTGCTCAATATTTTTTTCAATTCAATTTTGATTTTGATATAGAAATTCATTTTTGTTATTTCTTAGTTCTCAGTTCTCAGTTCTCAGTTTAAGAGAGAAGAGAGAGGTCACTGAATTTCAACGATAGAGAAAAAAATACCGCTGACACCGATTTTAGCCACCAAAATAGTAGATATTTGTGTCAGGAGTTTTTATTTGATGAAAGAAGTTCATATTAGTGTTTTCTCCTTTAAAATTATAAAAAATCATATCTAAGCTCTGGAAGATTTTTTATTTTGGGTTGATTTTGATTTTTGAGATAACTTTGACGTCATGAATATAGTCATCTATAAAAAAAATCATCTTTTGAATAGGCAAACTTTATTTTTTTGAGAGAAAAAAATCAGGTAATATTTTTAACATGTTCAGTCTTAAATGATTTTTCTCCATTTTATTATACTCAATCAATTTAATATATGTGTATATTTCTTTCATCGTTTAATTGAATAAAAAGTTGATTATAAAAATTTAGAAACACAACCGATAAATATCTCGTCTTGCGAGATAAAATATATTGATTCACACCTATCTCTTATTTTTTCAGATTTAATTTTAATTATCGTATTTTCTTATTAACACCCATAATTGTCAATTTATTTTATTACAAGTATGCATGAACTTTTTTTATTTTTTACAAACACACATCAAAATACATGTGTTTATAATTCTTTTTGTTGAAAAAAAATGTCCCCCAACGAAGCACATGTCACATAACTAATATGATATGCTCTTTCTAATCAAAATCTAACTAATTTTTATAATTAATTTGGTAAAGAGTGAGATTTGGTATAAAAAGAGTATGGGTTGTTTGCTTGTTTTTTTATATAATCATTCCACCATAACCTCTGACATTCTCATCATAACAACAGCCAATATCGCATCCTTTGGTATTGCAGTAGTTTTTATGGTTGTGGTTTTGAAAGATAGTGTTTTCAGTGGAACTCATACAAAATTATAAAGTGTTGATTAACAAACACTTTCAAATTTATTGCTGAAGCAAAATGCATAGCGTTATTATTTCCACCATTCTTATCATTACTTCACCGCCATTGCTATGACAATAACATGTCAATCACCACCCGTTATTGATGATGTCATCATCACCAACATCAATATCTTTTTTATCATTAAAGTAATTATCATAACAGTTATCATTTTATTATTATTGTCACCATCACCATTCAACAACAATCTTGATTCTATAATTATTATAATTATTATTTCATTATCACTGCTTTCAATAACAATCATCATCATCACGCCAGCAGGGTCTTGGCCTGATGGTCATAAAGGGCTTCTCCCTTCCTCTCACCTCGGGTTCAAGCCTTGCTAGGCAAGTCTGTCACCCCCGCGGTGCCTTACATGCTCATTGGGTTTGCAGGATGTTCAGTGGGCTCGGGGATTTAGTTGTGGTGCGCGCAAGCTGACTCGGACACCCCGGTTATAAAAAAAAAAAAAAATAATCATCATCATTATTTCTATCGTCAACATTATAATTTATCTCATCTTATTTTCATCATTAGAAAATCTTTTAAAAATAATATTTTATACTCGTAGAAATGAAAAATTACCCACGAGGAAAACATTTTCAGAGAATCATTTTCAAAGAATTTTTTTTTTTAAAAAAAAATTGAGTGTTTGAGTAGGGGGGGTTTAAATTGTTGTATTAAAATGCTTCGGAACTAGGAAAGGCAAGGAGCAGGCATCTAATGGTGTTTGAAGATGCTGTAATTCTGCAATTCTAATTATTTTAGTTCTCTATAATTTAATATTTTTTTAGTTGAAAGGAAACTGATGTTCATAAACATTTTCAAATAAAAATATATCAAGTGAAACAACATATTTAATTATAAATTAACGGCAACATGCATTATATAAAAACTCAAGGTGTGAAATGTTTTTCTTACTTTTTTTTTTTATTATTAATATGGGTATCCGGGTTAACTTGTGCACACCTCAACTAATCCTACAGATCCTGAAATTGATGACCATGTAAGTCTCTAGTAGCTATCATATTAGTAAACGCAAGTTTTGAACCTGAAATTACAAGAAAAGTAAAAAAATTTATCCCAAACTTTTATTATTGGACCTTCTACCGGATGATTGAAATGTTTTCTTACTTAAAACATAGAGTGGTTGATATAGTTTACTCTAATTAGTAACCTTTTTTCTTAGAACTACTAAGTTGGCGGGGGTGAATACTAAGAGAAGAGTGCTTAAAATCTGGATAACTGGTCATTGAATGAACCGAACATAAGTGATTTGTTTGCAGTCCTTTCATCGCCTTCCCCGGACCCCAAAAAAAAAAAAAATAAATAAAATAAAATAGAGTGAGTTAATTTGCTGCTCGGTTCCTCTAGATTCTTGGCAATGGAACTGGATCTGGGGCATTTTGCAACTATTCTTGGTGATTTAACGCATGCTAAATCTGAATCCGAACTTTTCTACATTAATGATATCGAGGGAATTGATCGTCAATGGCTCGGGGAAATCGCGAAGCTCAAGTTCAGTCTCTAGATCTCTCGGCTCTTACACTTTGGGCTTGGGACCGTTCGTGAGTGTTTTTTTGTTGTTGCAGAAAGTTGATTATGGGCTCTGACCCGTTGTAGTGTCCAGATTTTAGCCTTGAGACACGAGGAAATGATGATATCATATCCCAAACATTCGTAAAACCGTTCAAGATGCATTGAATTGAAATGGTTTTTTCCCCCCAAAAAGTAATAATTTAAATTCCATTAAAAAAAGAACTTGCTAATATGATTCTCCCTTCTCTTAACAATATTTTTTTCAGTTTTTTTTATTTAATAAAAATAAAAAGAGATGAACAACTATCCAAAAGATTGGATGACTTGAAATAACGATAGGAATAACTTTCTAATTATAACTTTTTCATTTTATTAAAGTGTTTTCTATTGGTATTTTTTTACCAAAATCTTTTTTTTGACAATATCATATAATAATCATAAAATCAAGTTCAAGGTAAAGAAAATAATATTATAGTAACTTTGACAATATATCCCGGTCAACTTGGCATGTCCAAACAATCCTTGATCAATTTCTTCAAAACCCGGTTGACTTAGAAAAGAGTCAAGGTGTTATTTGTTTTTAAATCTTGAGGTGATGATATCTTATATCAATTTGAATTAACATGTCAAACTCTGATTTAGTCATAATCCTAATTAATTTTAATAATTTTAATTTTTAAAATTTACTTTTATCTAATTATATTATAATAAAAATAGATATAATCATGAAAGTTATTAAATAAAATTTGAAGGGAAAACTAATATCGATGGGATGTGTAAAAGAGAGCTTGCTAATGTTATAAAAGAAATATGTTATAATCTTATTCAAAAACTAAGTAAAAATATAACAATATCTAATAAAACAATATTTTTAATATTTATTTATTTATTAATGTTGATAGCATTTAATTAAAATACAAGAAACAAATTAACAAAACAAACCTTAATAAAAAAAAACAAAGTAGAATAGTGTACGTAACCATGACAAAAAAATAAAACACTGAAGCACGGGGTATGCAAGGCTAGGCATGTGCGCTATTTTTTTTTTAATTTCAAATGCAGTAACAATATATCATTCATCTTGTTTTTTTTTTAAAAAAAAAAAAAACAATCAAAATAAAAGGCACTCGTCTACTAGCATAATGGAAAGTCAAACTTCACCCCCTCTTTTTTATCAAACAACCTTGTTTTTAATTTTTTACTTGAAAACACATAATAAATATTAAAAAAACCCTTAATAAACTCATATTTAATCTCAACTAACATTTAATTGGTCGAAACAAATCAAAACATCACTCAAATCTTCTTTTTTTAATATCAATCTCCTACATCTATTTACTTTTCAACAAGATGATTGATATATATATATATATATATATATATAGCAAATAAACTTCTTTCATTGAATGAAATTCATTGATTTTGATGTTGATTTTTTTTTAGATTGTGGTTAATTGATCACTTTCTCTCTCCACCACAATTTTCTAGTGATATTCTCTTTTATTTCTCAAATTTAGGGAATGAAATATAGATAAAAAATTATTGGAATTAAAATTAAAATGCAAAAACTAAAGAGATAAAATAAATAAATAAATAAATTGTGGACCTAATTTTTAAAATCAACATCTTATGTGCATTCAAAAATATAAATAGAGGTTTTTTGTTGCGATGTTTAGTTTTCAATTATATTTTAACAATAAAATTCAACTCTATTTTACCGAATAAATCATCAACTTAACATTAAAATATTATTTTTTATATTTTGAAAGAGCTCCATAGGAAGTTAATAAATATTATTAAATATGTAAGGATTAAATTAAAAAATAATATTAATGATCAAAATAGAAAATAATTCAAGGGACAAAAAAGAGGGAAAATATTATTTCAATTCTAGTGTTTTCCACCACATTATACAATGAATCTCCAACCAGTTTTATTGGTTTTCTTAATTATACTCTATTTATTATTTATCTATGTTAAAAATAGCCAAAAACCAAATATTTTAATAAAAATAAGTAATATTGATTATAAACATGTAATAAATGTTAATTTAAATAGATAATATTTTCTAGTATTCTCACTAAATTCTACAAGAAACAAAAGAAAGTAAAGATTGATTTAGATTATGATATAAGAGCACATATGTCTTTATCTCTCTTTTTAGGTATAGAAAATAAAAATTAGGAAACAAAAGTGTTTTTTATGGGAAATGGGATTAGCAATGAAAGATTTATTAACTTTATTTCTATCATATAAAAATTTATAATAATACATATTAAATCCTATTGACTTAATGAAACTAGTTATCTAATAATTAATCATAAATTATAGATTTAGGTATGTTTAATCCAATCTTGAGCGAGCCCAAAATAAATAAAAAATAAAAAAGTATTGAATACAACATCATATTTAAGATATGCATAGAAAATACACGAAACACTAATAATGATTTTTGTTGTCATTGTATTTTTTTTATTTCATTCTCTCATTTTATGTGTTGGGATATGCTTTTCTCCGCATGGAATGTGTATGAGAAATTTTTCACAATACAATAAAAATTAATATTATGAAATAAAATTTTAATTTATATAAAACATAAAAAGATCAAGAATGAAAATAGAAAAACAAAAACCTTGGATTATCTAGCTATTTAGATTTTTTAATTTCATTCTAATTACTCAAAATAAAAAAAACTTTTGATGGCGTAGGTCTTATCATATCTTTTATTCACTGCATGGGCCCATCCACTCAAGACTAGGAATCTAACTTTTCTTCTTCTTCTTTTTTAATTTTTATTTTATTTTATCATGGTTTTTACATAAGATTATGTCTTTTTAGATTGTTGTTAATAATTAATTTGTGAATTGAAATGAACATTATATGCAATTTTCTTCTAAGAAACAGGTTAATAAATATTCAATAAGAATAAAATACTTATTTTTTTATTATAATATTTTATGTAGTTTTATTAGATTAATTAATCTTTTAAATTATAGTCATGATTTTATTTTATTTTTATTAAAATGTTTAGGTTTTTATTTAAAAAACAATGCTTCAAATTAAAAAAAAGCTCTAATTGAAGAGATATATTTTCTCCCTTAATTTATTTTAGTGAGATTTTTATAAGAATTTATTTGAATTAGCTCACTTTTTATTTCAAAACAAGTTATTAATAAATAAAAATGCATGAATAAAAAAGGAAGATTTGCCTGACAAAATATTTTATTTCTATAATTTAAATAGTTACCTTGTATACACATATCTATTTTAACTATTATAAAAGTAGTAAATACAAGAAATTATGAGAACTATCCCAATACGTGACGTGAGCACACTAAAAAAGTCTTTCTAAATAAATTTCTAATTTTTGAATTAAGATATTATAGTAAGGGGATCGAAGTCTTAAGACACTAAAAAGGTAAGATATCTCAAATCAATTTTTATATGTTAATTAGAATCCATATCAGATATGCTTCCTCTTTTGTTATAGGCGGCCAACTCATATTTAAGAATGCATGAGGACTAGGCAAATAGAAAGAAACAAGAAACAAAAAAGAATGGTGGCCTTAGTGGTGGAAGGTGTCATGAAACCATCATTCATCGCCTCTATGGTTTTGCTCGCCATGATGGGCTTTGCCTTCTCTCCCGCAAATGCCAGGCCACTAGCCGAAGGTGTCGACGTTTTTGCTAGCCCATCTTTCAAGGTTGCCAATGATCTTTCTAGCCGGCAAGAATCTTCACTCCTCAACGAAATTCCCGTTCACCATCTATATAGCATGGGACCACCACCATCTCCCAAGACTACCGATGACATTTCTAGCCAGCAAGAATCTTCACTCCTCAACGGAATTCCTGTTCACCATCTATATAGCATGGGACCACCACCATCTCCCAAGACCACCAATGATATTTCTAGTCAGCAAGAATCTTCAATTCTCAATGGAATTCCTGTTTACCATCTATATAGCCCACCACCACCACCTCCCAAAGTTGTCGGTGATTTTTGTAGCCCACCACCACCTTCAATCCCCAAAGGAGCTATTTTCTTTGCTAGCCCACCACCACCATCTCCTAAGCCTGCCAGTACTGGACTCTAAAAACACATCTCATTCTCAGATATAACCTTCATCTCCATCATTTTGATATGGTGTGATTGACGAGGGCTCGAATTTTGAGTACCTATGCAATGTTCTAGAGATCATGTCTAGCAATCCAACGCGGACATTATTTATAATAATTATTTACTCTCATTGATTGGATATTATATGCTTGTGTGTTACAGTGTTTTATTTTCCTCTCCTTTTGCAATTTAATCATAATTTATGATTTAAGGTGAACAAAGTTTATAAGAATGACAAATAATTTATATTATGATAGTATTGAAGAATAATATAAATCATTTATTAGAACTTAACTAGATAAGTGATTTGATGTGAGTTGCAATATTTCCCCCCCGATGTTTATGGTTTTAGAAAATCAATAAAATATAAGATTAAGTAATTAATTCAGGTAATACTATGAATTTTATTTATTTTTTGATATTTTTAAAAGGTTCCTATGATTTTATTTTTTAACATAAAAGGAAAAAAAATATGAATCTCAATTCTTAAAAAATAACATGTCAAAGGATAAAATTGATAAAAAAAAAAAAACAAATTTGAAAAGAAAAAAATATGACCCAAGTATATCTAAGTCAACAAGCCAATCTATGACCTAGTCGTGAGACCAAGATAATTATATAGAAAATAAAAAAAATCATAAAACTCAATTCTCAACTAAATTAGGTTTTGAAGATGTGAAATAAATAAAAAACAATAAAACTTAAAAATCAAGATAAAAAAAACTAGTCAATCAATGATATAGGAGATGAGATCATAATAAATTCATAGAAAAAAAGTGAAAAAATAACAAATACAAATTACTAACTAACACAATATTAAAGGATTAA
Organism: Salix brachista; assembly: GCA_009078335.1. Lineage (NCBI taxonomy): Eukaryota > Viridiplantae > Streptophyta > Magnoliopsida > Malpighiales > Salicaceae > Salix > Salix brachista. The sequence goes on along the minus strand of CM018577.1, from coordinate 16,947,678 downwards.
ATTAAAAATAATAATTTTAAAAAAACACTTAAAAAAGAACAGATCCAACCCAGTATAATCTCTTAAACCCATGATATGGGTCATTGGGTCAGATTGAATCATAAAAGTCAAAACCAAAAAATTAATAAAGCCAGATTCTCAATAAACTAGATAATAATTGATATAAAATTAAAACAAAATCAACAAAAATTAATTGAAAAAAATAGAATTGAAAATAATAAGAACCATAACTGATATAAAAAATGAAATCGAATATCGAAGGATGAAATTAAAAACAAATCAATAAGGAAAAATATAAGAAAAAAAACAAATAAAAACCGAGGATCAAATTTCATATAAAAATCAAATTTCAAGGGATGAAATTGAAAGAAAAAAACTTGAATTTTGCATGACTTAAAGAATAAAAACCAAGAACAAAGCTTTCAAGAGAAGCAACGTCAAGAAAAGACTCGAGTCAACCCCGGTAAACAAGTCAAATCCATGACTAAGGACATGAATTTAAGATAAATCCATAGAAAGAAAAGCAAAACAAATGAATGTGGATCCCTAACCAAACAGAATGATGAAGGATAAAATATATGAAAAAATAATTATAAGAAGATAAAACAAAACTATATCCAACTTGTTATAATCTCTTAAACTCATAACATGGGTTATAAGGTTAGATCAAACCATAAAAAACAAAATTAGAAAAATTATGAAGTTAATTTCTCAATCAACCAAATAATGAGAGGTAAAGTTGAAAAAATATCAACAAAAAAAGATCCATAGAAAACCATAATTGAAAAGAATAGGGACCAAAATTGATATAAAAAAAAAAATCACTTTATATGAGATAAATTAAAAAAAATCAATCAAAAAAATTACAAGAAAAACACAAATAACAATTAAAAGATCAAGGACCAAGTTTGATATAAAAAACAAATACTTAAGGAATTAATTCAAAAATAAATGAACCAAATTTAATGTAATCAAAATAATAAGGATCAGATATATAATTAAATTAACAAATGAACTCACTTTTATGAATGTTCGCAATGACAACATATTTTTCAAGATTGAATTGAGAGAAAAGGAGGGAGAGGAAAAAACATCGTAGGAACTCCATCAAGTAATGGCAACAACATACGTTTCACCATTGTGAAGAGGGTGACAAGATACTTCAAACACTGTCCTAGAATATGGTGTTCACTTTGGGTGTCTTATACTTGTTGGCACTTACGTTACATAACCACACAATTGTTTTTTTTTTTATCAAAAATAATAATAATATATTTTAATCAAAAGACTTAAATGACTCTAAACAAATTTTAAGCTACAAAAAAACTATATGAAATGATGAAAACACCATTTACCTTAACTCCATTTACCTTAAAGCAATCCTTTAACTTTTTACCCTACAACTTTGGTCCATATTCTTTTTATTACAATTTGTTTAATTTGAGATAATTAATAAAATTTGAATTGTTTTTCAATTTCTTCGTCCTTCAATTTCTTTAATCTAATATATTTGGTCATGTTCTTTTTTATTTTTTAATCATTTTCCTTATTGCTTTCAGTCTCATCCCTTATTGTTTTATTTCATTTAATTTTTTACAAGATTTAATCGCTAGTTTTTTTTTTTAATTTTAGATAGTTTATAATTTCTCTTCATAAGTTTTATGGCCTTACCTTCTATTGGATAACCCGATCTTATGACTCAACAAAAGGCTAACCCGAAGAGATATTTGCCTAATTTGATGTCGCTTTTCTTACAATTTTTTTTTAATTTTTTTTCTCAATTTGAATTTTCAAAATTAGGTTATTAGGCATTTAACTTCATGATTTTTGTTGCTTTTATTTTTATATAGTTATCTCAATCTCATATCACAAGTTACTAGTTAGTAAGATCAACTCGAGTTGACTAAGGATTTTTTTTATATTTTTTCAATTGATTTTTGTTAGTTTGACATTTCATTATTTAGTTTACTTGAGAGTTGACTTCCATTGTTTAATTCAATTTCTTTTGTGCAAGGTTTTCATGGCCTCACAATTGGGCTGTAAATATAGCATGCTAGCTCGAATCAGGTTTTCTATTATTTTTGTTAAATTGATTTTTTCTCAATCCTTTCTTTAAGTATTTAATTTGCTTGTAATTGATCTTCATATTTTTTTTATTTTTCACTTAACAAGGTTATTCCATTCTTATTTAATTTCTTATCGAATAAAATCAATTAGACAAATTAAAAATATTTAGAGAGTATCTTTTCATAATAATGACAAACATTAATTTTTATTATTACTCATTGTTGCTTTTTATTCCTTTTTTTTGTTATTTCCGTTGGCTTTTTGTTAAATTATATTATTAAGTTAATTAGGATTATCGAACTCATTTGAATGGCTCAGGAAATCAATTGGTTCGTGTTCAGCCTCTACATCTCTCGATTTTTAAACATTGGGCTCACGAGCCTTTGGTTGTTTGTAGAATCGGCTTCGGTTTGGTAGGTATTACTTTTATATTACGGGCTTAGTTATTTGTAGAGGCAGCTTAGGACTTAAAACTTATCGTAGGCTTTGGATATGATCGTAGGCTTCGGCAATTGAAGCATGCAGAAATTAGCCATGACACCGAAGGTCATATCCCAAACATCTAAAACCATTCCAGATCCAATGAAATGGTTTTGCTGGCCATTATGGGCTCTGCCTTCTCCTCCAATAAATGTCTAAATACACGTATTGTTGAATTGCATTAAAAAATATATTTAAAAATCTATATTTAAATAGAATTCAAACACACACACATGAATTCCCCTAAATAGATACATGAATTCTCAAAACAAACTAGTTTTTACATGGATGGTCGTACTCTGATAACGGGTAAACTTTTTTTTTATACGAGAAAACTCTATTTTTAAAACCACCATCACTCTTTAATTCTACGTGTGGGAAATTTCTCACTGGGCAAAGAACGCCTTAATTAGGAAGCATGATAATAAGATGGCCTGCTTTCTTTTTTTCTCCAAGCTTTTATTAATGAACTCCACGTAATTAAGGGATCTGTCCTTCATTTTTTTTATTTGACGAACGAATATGTGTGTGTGTGTGTGTGTGTGTGTGATCCAGATCAGTTTTTGTACAGTGAGATTATATATAAGTTTTTAAGTTGGGTTTTGAGTAATACAATTTTTATTTTTAGATTGTATTTTATTAGCATTTGAAGATGAAAGAAATGAAACATGAACATATTTGATTAAAAAATTGAAAATTATTAAATATAAAAATTCAAGTATGAGATGAGTGGTAATTAGAGCAAACTCTATTTTTATCGCCTTTACTTTGGTTTTGTTAGGATTTCCACTAATGGACGGGTAAAACATGCTATTTCCCAGTATCTCTTACCAAATTATTTTGGCAAATGCCAAATGGCAAACCAATCATGGAAATTCAGCAGTTACAGTTCATTTTATTTTAATTCTCAAAATCTGCGTGGTGGGTTTTGTTTTCTATGCAAGGAGTAATTCATCAATCTATTCACCATCAAGGAGATGATGATTTCATTCCTACATTTCTGTAGTATACGTTACCCTCCTCCTAGATCGAAGGAACTTGTGTGCCTACACTGCTACTAACTCTCTCAGTAATTCTTCTGTCAGTAGCCTCTCAATTTCCCTACCAATTACATCAACGTCCTCTCTCAAATCCAACCACTGCGATTCCCCTTCCAGTATCTTGTCTGCTGCGGCGTCCTCGTTAGCTTTCGTAACCTGGCTACCGATCAATTTGCATAGACGATCCTTGAGTCCATATTTTATCCACTTGGGACTGCTCATAGTTGCAGAACTTATCCACGGGAGTGAATTTGCATATTGCTGGTAAATCATCTGAAGAGCTATGTTTAGGCGGTCAAACAGCAGCCTCCTTTCAGACCTTGGCCAAGATGCATGATTGCAGTACTTCTTCTCAAGTTCTTCAAATATCAAGGGATTGACAGGGCATTCTGGGGAGTGCAATGTCCTCAGAAAAGTATCAGGATCAGCATCATTAATACCGGAGTCTGAACATACGTGTGCAATGTAGGAAAATTCCCTGTTCTCGGCGGTTATTTGTCTCTCTTCTGTAAATCCAACAGAGCCTTCCTCAATATCTTCTTCATCACTTGAGATGAGCATGGGTCCTTCCTCATATGCTTCTGACTCCAATCTAAGTAGTTGAAGCTGCATCCGAAGCCCTACAGGAATGGGGGTGGGGGGGGGGGAATTAAAACAAGGCAGCGATAATAAGAATGAAAATGTAAATTCCCATTGATGAGAGAATTTTTTCGGCGGAAGATTTTATTTCTCTTAAAATCAATGCCTTTTTTGGTCTCATTCAGGAATGCATAGGACAGGTACTTACGAGAAAGATACTGGTTTATCTATAGTGGCAAAACCACAAACCAATGAAGACAAAGAACGACTGGTCTTTGCATATTATGCAACTTAAAGCAACCACAACCTCATTATTTAAGATTCTAAAACATTTATACTCAGCGTAATAGAATAATTTTGTCCCCAGGGATTCGTTGTTATTCTTCCAGCGGCAACACATACTTAAGGAAAACTTATGCTCAAAAACTCCAAGTGGAGTAATGAAAAAACAACCAGCTATAAATTACAACGAAAAAGCATACTAAATGATTCGAATGAAATGATTCAAATCCCAAGTGGAGACCAACCAATGAATGAAGAATTAACAAACTAAAGAGTTTACCATTCAGGTCAGCGCTGAGACTCTCAAAGCACTCAGAACCAGATGACAGGTCATCTGGAAAAGGAGTTTCAAGAACTGAGACAGGACTGGGTTGATCAGCCTCCTTTGATCCTGCTGGAGATTCTACTTTGGCAACAGGGTGCTGCGCGGGGACTGAACCTTTCTCGGATGGCCTATTTGATGGTTTCTGAAACACCAACAAGTGCTGAGATTAACTGTTCACTATTTAGAATTGAAGTATCCATTTGATTATATAGAGAGACCAGAGTAGTTCAATTAAACCAGCACCAAGTTTTTTGGATCATTCAACTAAAGACACACACAAGAAAATACACTTTGAGCGTTTCAGGAAAGAAGCAAATGTTAAACATATATATCCTAGCAAGTAGGAAAGAGATGTGCATGCTTGAGTGTTTGTGTCTCTATAGATATAAACTAAACGCAAGAGCACCAGGATACTGTCAATTAATTTAAAGACATCTCAAAGACAGAATCATATTTGGATTGTTCAAAGAGCACTTTGTGACACAACACATGCACTTAACCACAAATGCCTCTACAGACAGTGCGAGAAAGTCATCTGACATAAAGGTGTCAAGATCATCAAACAAGAAAATTTACTAAAATGAGAAGCCAGGTAGGTTCTATATTGAGCTTGCAGCAAAATTAGAATAATGCTCGGAGCAAATGATTGGTATTGCTCAAAGAAACAGATAGTTGGAGGGAAAATGAACTTTTTTCTGCAACAGAATATTAAAGATTGCAATCTTGGCCTAAGTACAATAAAAGAAAAGAAAGACATAGCTGTTCGTATATTTAAAAATCTACTTTTAAAACTAATATTGATATATTTCCACAAACTGAAACTCCCATCTAAGGGAAAAGCAAAAGGTTTAAGTCAGAGGTTGTGAATCAAAAACCATACCCATCCGACTGACTGATTTTCTGAACAGCAGTAGAAAGTAATTACGAAAGAGAAGAAAGTAAACGGGCAAAATTCTCCTTTCCTTAACATTGGATTTGATAGGCAGAACACCCTATACCTTAAAGTTTTTATCTACAGTGCTCATAATATGCCAGCATGCACAAAGGCCATCCATTAAAGATAAGAACCGTACCTGTGAACTTAAAACCTCGAGATAACTAGTAGAGGAATCGCCTTTTACCAACATATAAGTTGATGATTCTTGGTCAATAGGCTTAGACGGCATGGCTTTGTTCTCAATTTCCACATCCACCACATTTTCAACAACTAAACTTGTACCCATGACAATAGAAGCTGGTGTCCCAGAAACTGTACAAATTTGTTCAAGTGAATCATCTTCTGCAATCTCGCTCTGCACTTGATCCAGACCAAAATTAACTTCCGGGAAAGTCTCACTGTGATCTCTATATGAGCAGCTGGACATGTGAGAATTCTTAGTAGTAGATCTGTAATTTCTAGAAGGTGAACATTCTCCCTTACTAAAATTGCCTTTAATTGTTCTGTTTCTTTCCTGCTGGATCAATTGTTTTGGGATTATATATCTGTCATGGCATACATTTTCATGGCGCATGCCTAGTCTAGGACTGCTGATAACAGTAGATGTAGCAGGCACAGATCTTGATCTAGATAGATTGCCGGTACCAGCATCCTTCCAACCTTCCCTGCTGCTAATACCCAAAGGTTCATCCCTCCTAACTGCTCCATGATTGCAATCGACTTTATCACTAAATACTTTTTTGCAGATCATTGCATCTGAATTTCCCAACCTTGTTTCCAAATCAGGGATAGCAAGCATTTCACCTAGTGTGCTGCTACGACTAACAATTCCCATGTCCACAGACTTATGAGTCATTTTCCACCTCTCTGAAAGTCTCTTCTTGGCCTCTCTGCTCACTGATGACTCGGCAGAGCATGATGATGAAGGTCTGTATCGGTTGCTCCAATCAGCAGAATTTCTGGAAGTCACTGTTGTCTCCTCTGATTCATTTGCCGACTCATTTTCAGACATGTTTGATGAACTCTCATCCCCTGCATACCCTCTAAAAGCAGGTGTTGAAAAAATCATGGAGCCATTGCCAAAATTTTCTCTCATTTGCCTGGTTATTTCCTTCGCAATTTCTCTAGATTCTCTAGACTTATACCTTGAGGGCCCTGCATCATCAGGAAACTTTTTCTTTCCATATGACACCACCTCCCTGTTCTTGATACTAGGAGGCTCGGTCTGTTTCCTACAATCTAGAGGTGAAGCACGAGAAGATTGAGGTGATGAAGTATTTTTTGTAGAATGCTGCATTCTCCCATGATTTGGTTTCAGAACAACAATCCTTGTAGGGAGAATGGTGGACTCATCTTTTTGATCCAGTTGAATTTTTGACAACTTGACAGGATTTTGAGCTTCATGCTTGCCGTGAGAGTGACTAGCAGGATCAACATGGGATTTTCTTCGATTCCTCAATGCAGTTTGCCTCTCTATATTGGAGCCTAGGCCACTGCTCCCGCAGTGTGGAGGGTGTGATGGCTTCATTACTGATATGCGAGTCTGGCCACAGTGGGATTGTGGAGGGACACCTTGTAGATCATGCAGATGCTTTGTGAACAGGGAATCTGGCTGCTGAAGATATTTCAGCAAAAGATCCTTGTTGGAGTCCAGATCATCAATAGCATCTTGAAACTCCCTTGAATTTTGAAGCTTCTCATCAGTTGAAAGCCGTTTAGCATCCATGAATTTCTGCTGGATGAATGCCATCTCTGCTGCTGTGAGCTTTGAGTATGCAGTTCCACGTGACGAGTAACTACTACTATCCATCTTTGACGGGTCTAAAACTTCAAATACATCTTTAAATTCTTGCTCATCCTTCGAGCTTTTTCTGGATGACCGCCGACCATACGAGGAATTGTTTCTTTGAGCTTTCTCTGTCAATACCGTCCTTTGGGTGTAGTTCTCCAAGGATTTCTTTTGTTGTTTATGAGAAGATTGCTGCGGTGGTAACCCGTCAAGGCCCATCAATCTGGCAATAACACTCGGTGACCTTCTTTTGGATTCAGATTTTCTTGACATCTCTTCTTCTAATAGCTTCTTTATTGGTGTTCCAACTGCTTGTTTTGGAGATCTCCACCCCAACTCACAAGTGAACTACAGAAGCCAAGTGGTTCAAATGAATGCAAGTAATCAATTAAACAGATACACAGAAAGCTGATATAGATGAAATTCTTAATTCATATAGCTGTGCAGGATTGCTTTTCAATTAATTATGCAAAGGGAGAAAGCAATAAATAGAAACAGATCAATCAGCACACACCAGATCGTCGTCACTCTGAGAACTAGAATCAGAGGCCAAATTTGGGAAGTTACTCAGTTTTCCAACCAGCCCGTTTCCTGGAAATGAATTCCTAGTACAACATTAGGATTGTTGTTGCAAGTAAAGGGGAAGGGGGGGCTAGCAAAAGTCAAAACACAAAAAATTGCAAGAGTTAACTGATCCATTCAAGAGATCATCAAAGAAGTTTCATATAGAGCACGAGAAGTTAAAGAGCGCGCTGTGAGTTTCCACAATATACAGTAGGTGGTGTCCTCAAAATTGGAATATCATGCGCAGGACTGAGAATTTTTTTTTTTAAGAAAAAAGGTTCCAAAATAGAAAATGAATAATAATTAGTCTAAATTGAAAAGAAAACACTTTAAAGAATTGCAATCATATCTTGTTACAGCCATGAAATTAGTAAAAGAAACAAGCAAAATAATCATGCCACTGCCACCATAGAATAAATAAATAAATAAAAGGTCATAAAGTAATTCAATCAAAAACTTACTTTTAGTAAACCAAAGAAACAAAGCCAATGCTCAATCTGGTTGTTATGTAGAGCAGGAGCCAAAGAGATGAGCAAAAAATCGAAGAACAAATGCTATAATTTTATTTTTCAATCATAAGCCAAAAATGCATTCAAATGAGCGAAATTCAGGCTATTATTTAGCTCAACTGCCTGCAGAATCTGTAGAAAAAAACAAGTAGAAACAGACTAATTTTCTTTTGCGCTACTTTTGTTCCTGAAAAAAATATAAAAAAAGGCAAACAAAGGGGGGAAGACTTTGTTTGGATGCTGGGAGAAGTGCAGGGAGAAAATGAAAGAAAACAACCACTTCAACATTTCTAAGCTTGAAATTGAAAAAAAAAATTACCTTCTCTGCTAAGATTATGACTATGAAGAGGAGAAATAGGCGAGGAACTGGACCTTCTGAGCTGATGTCTCTCCATTATATTCACTCATTAGAAAGAAAGAAAGAAATGCAATGCAATGCAATGCAGCAGCAGCTGCAGAAATCTAGATCGGAAATCCCGCAAAGAAGTAAGCGAGAAATAGAGAGGAAGGATCCGAGAAAATCATTTAACTAAACCTAAGATTTTTTTTTAAAAAAAACTCGAATTAACATTTTCCAGCTTCTTTCATTCCAGAAACAAATTGTGTTACCGTATCTTGAAAATAAAAAAGATAAAAGAAATATTTTCTAGAAGAAAGAAAAAAACGAGAGAGAAAACAGCGGATAACAAAGAGAGAGAGTGTGGTCCGATTTTTTGAACATTCAAAAAACGATACTGGTAGAAGAGTGAAAGTGAGAGCGGGCAAGTAGTACCGTGTGTCCATGATATTAATTACACGTGTGGAGGACGATTGGCTGACACGTTTTCTTTAAGGGTTTTTATGGGAGGAGGGGAGGTTGTAATTTAATTTATGGCTCTTTTTAGTTCGTTTTGTTTGATTTTTAAGGACGTGGAATTTATTTTTATTTTACATGGCAGGAAATATAGTATTTGAGGTGCCTCATTCGTGCTTTGGTACAGAGAAAAACCTTGCTCAATATGGAAAATAAGATAATAAAATTGAAAATATTTTATGGGAGGGGGAGGTTGTTAATTTCAATGTTTTTTGAAAATATTTACTCTTCTTTATATTAAATTGTCAAAATTAAAAGAATTTTATTTTTTTAAAATATATTTCTAGATAAAGCACATATTCTAAACCTAATTACTAGACATATATTTGAATCAATTGTCAAGTGTACACATTAAGTGCTAGAATGTGATTGTGTCTGCTTTTAAGAGTATTTTTTTGTTTATAAATGCATCAAAATGATTTTTGTTTATTTTAAAAAAAATATATTTTTGACATCAACACATAAAATTAATCTAAAAACACTAAAAATTAATTAAAAATAAAAAATAAAATAAGTTTTATTTATTTTTTTAATATTTTTGAAACACAATACCAAATAAAAACTAATGCACCGGTTGAAAAACATTTTTCCAGGAAAATGGTTTATATGGAAACTATAATTCTAAAAAGTATATTATTTTGTTGTGTTTAACAAACCTTGGAAATGGAAACACGGTGCCAAATAAAAACTAATGCCCCGGTTTCAAATTTGATAGATGGAAATGTTTATTGTAAATAAAATGTAAAAATTGTTAAAATAAATTAAGAAAATATGTAGCCAATGTAGTTTGGAGAAAGCATCATTCACACACTCATAGATTACTTTGGATTCACTAACATATTTCTATTTTTCATCTTGTTTATCGAATTTTTATTCTGAGGATTTGGTCGTGAAGAAACCAATTGCTTCTGATTTTCTTGTGATAAACAAAATTAAAAGACGAAGAATCAAAGTGAAAGGGACTCTTATAATGGATGATGTTTTTTAGGAGTAGCATAGAAATACACTTTAATCCTCTGTCTTTAAAAGTTTTTGGGTTTTGGACCTTATTTTTGGGTTGTTTAAGGCTTTGTATCGATTTATCAAATTGTTTTGTGTGTTTTTGATAAAAACAAGTTGGAAATGGTTATCCAAGTTTTAAAAAACATCAATTTAGAGTTTCTAGTTTCGAGAAAAATTAATTTTCATTTATATCGAGTTAAAAAAAAAACAGGTTCAAGGATTACCTGTGCTTTGAGATTAAATATTTTTATTTATATTTATCTCTTAGTTCTCTAAGTTTAGTCCCTGCTTATCATCAAATATATTTTCTTACATGTTTATTAGCATGAATATTTTATTTATTTTTTAAGTAAATATATGCATAAGCTTTTAAATTTCAATTTTTTTATGGTTAAAACATGTTGGAAATACTTGTATATATTTTTTTGGTAAAAAAAATGTTAAAACAGAATATGGTTAATTAAGGTAAGCCAAGTCAGATAATATGTAGTGTCTTCAAACATCAATTTATAGTTTTTAGTTTCATCTTCGCCTGCAGCTCGACATGATTTCTCCAGTCGAAGAAACCACATATAAACTACTTGTTTGCAAAAATTAATTTGATTTTAAAAGTATTTTTTGTTTAAAAATATATTTTTTATTTTTAAAAAATTATTTTGATATTAACACATGAAAATGATTAAAAACACTATTTTTTTTAATTTAAAATAAAAAAATTATCAATTTATTTCAAAAATATTTTTAAAATACAATGTCAAATAAAACATTTATCTGGTTTATGATCAGAATAAATCTCCTGGGAGATAATTGGAATGCTTTTATTTTTCTTTAAAAAAATTAATTCCATGAAAACCCGCAGACTGCAGTGTGCGATTTGCACATGTCACTGCATGTTTTCTGCGAGCAAAGCTACTACTTTAAAATATACGAGTAAAAACAATGGCACGTGATATCGAGGACAAACATATGTCTCGTGCTTGGAAAAACGAATAAAATACATATGCAGTAAATCTATATTGAAAATGTGTTTACTTGTTTTTTTTTAAATATGGGTCTTCATAAAAAAAATTGATTTTTTTAATTATCTTAATATATTAGTATAAAAAATAAATATTATTTTAATATATATATTTTTTTAAAATAATTATTACCACGACATCAAGCATTATCTTATAAAATAGAACAAATGATGGTTTTTGCTTGATTGGGATAAGTTTGGTGGATTAAAATAATGTTTAACTTCAGAAATGTATTAATTATAAGATAGAAAAATCATTAATCAGTACACAGAAAAAGAAAATGAAAAGGAAAAAGAAAAAGAAAATGAAAGGCGTCTTAGGCCCCGTTTGTTTGCTGGAAAGTGGTTTTCTTTTGAAAATTGAATTCCAGTGAAAGTGGATTCCGGAAAAGTATTTTCGGCTATTTGGTAGTGTAATGGAAAATAAGTTGGAAAACAGTTTCCAGTGTTTGGTTATGTCATGGAAAATGAGCTGGAAAAATAACTTATTAAAGTTTTATTTTTCTCAAGTTTATTAAAATAATGAGGAACAAATCTTACAAATTAAAAAGTTGAATGAGAATGAAATTGAAAAAAAATATAATTTCATAAATTATCTCAAATAAAATAAATAATAATCAAAATAATAGAGATCAAATCTAAAAATTAAAAAAAAAATGAAAGGTGAATAAATTAAAATAATAATAATTAAAATTTCATAAATTATTTCAAATAAAATAAGTAACAATAAAAAAAATGAGGACCAAATTTGATAGATAAAAAATTTCAATAAAAAAATGATAAGAAAAAAGCAAATAGCAATTATAAAAATAAGGACCAAAATTAATATAAAAATTAAATTTTAAGAGATGGAATTGAAAAATAAATATTCAAAACAAATTATATATAGCAATCAAAAGTTTGAGGATCAAATTTGATATAATCAGCAAATAATGACATTTTTAAATTTTTCACAACTTCCGGAAAGTGTTTTCCGCCCAAATTTTCCGGAAAACACTTTCCTGAAAACCAAGCCAAATTTTTCTTTGACTGGAAAGTGTTTTCCGTTGACCAACTTTCCGGAAGACAAACAAACACAAGAAAGTTTGGAAAGTGATTTCCCGAAAAATGAATTCTAGGAAACAAACACAGCTTTAATCTCCACGGACAAGGCAGATGGAGTTCATGGCTTTGGAATATATTTCTTGCACTCCTTTTCTCCTCGCGAATGAAGTGAATTCCCTGTCGTGTTTAAATTGGCTAAAAATCTGCTTTTCGGCCTAGCTAGTTCCGTTCGATCAATTCATTTGTCGAAAACAAATCCCCCAACTTCTTGGTTGCGTTCTAATTGGGTCCTCGTCATTTAATTTCCTATTCATGAATCAAATTTATGTTATTCTAGCATCAAATCTGGATATGTATCCATATTTTCATGGTTTTGTCAGCCATGAACACTGTTTTCAGTGTCATGTGGAGTGAATCTACTTAAGATAAAAATATATATCCTATTTTTTTCTTTTTTACAAGTTTTTTTTATCGAAATAGTTAGGTAATTGTTTCATAGAAATATACAAGTATTTGGTATATTATAGTTACAGTGCCTGAAGTTGCAAGAGCACTCGGATTCTCAATTTTATAATATTAGGACGTAATTACAAAAAACGTAAAGATTGGTGACTTATATTAGCAAATAAACTGAAGGAAAGAAAGAAGAAGGAAAATTCATACACGGAAAGCCACAAGTAAGGTATATATGCTTTTGAATTTTAAAATTTAAAGTGTTATGAAAATCTTCTTTTGCTAGAAGATTTATTTTGTTTGGTACTAAACTGACAATATGGCTAACCCTTATTCTCAAAATAGTTTTTTTATTATTAAAAATTATTATCACTTTATATTATCATAGGTGGTTATCATCCGTCGATTATTAACCTTATTGATAGTCGATTTATCATCCGTCGATCTAACAATATTGTGACTTAATTTCAAAAGGAAAAAAGTAATTAATATTGGACGTGTAGTAATAATTGTTTTTAAAATATATGTTAATTGAAATATATTAAAATAATATAAATATTTTTTATTTTAAAAAATTATTTTAACTTGATCATATCAAAATAATAAAAATGTAAAATAATAATTTTACAAAAAAAATCAAATTTTCAAGATGCGCGGTTCCTAGTCAGAATACATATTACAAAAACTCTAAACGGCGGGGTGATATTCCTGTAAAATACACTGTGCACTGTCTCACAATCCACTGTGGATTGTGGCAGTGCACAAGCGATATTAGCCTTGGTGCTCTGGCAATTTGTGTATATTTTATGGGGGTATTTTCAGTTTTTGACTTTTTTTTTAATAGCCGCAATGTGCACAGTGCATTGACGCCTCTGACCCTCGAAAACGACAAAACAACGCACAGTGGCGAGCGGCTCCGGCGGATTTTCACATTTTTGTGCACAGTGCGCTGACGGAAAAAACCCCCGAAAAAGACAAAATTTTGCACAGTAAACGGGGGCTGCGTCGTCTTTCCCCCCCCGGTATTTTCATAAATACCAGTGGGGACAGGGTTCTTTTGGTCATTAGTCAGGGGGACAGTTGGCGCGTCGCCTGGCCGCACCAGCGACGTTCCAGGCGAACGCGTCATTTAGGCGGCGCGTGCGGCGTCTTCCCGACGTCAGAAATTCACTTTCGCCGTGCCACAAGATGCGCCGGACGGTCCTCTATCCGCCGTCGCGGCGCGTGCCCTCCACAGGTGACGGGTTAAGCCTCGGAGGACGGTTTTCTCTCCGACGTCCCTTTTCTCTCTCCTGCAGCAACCAAATGCAAATCAGGTCCCTGATGTTGGCGTGAAGTTCCATTTGGTCCCTGAGGTTTTTATTTCGTTTTTATGACTGATTTATTCAAATTAAAGTTTTATTGTTTTCAATTGTGCCCTTCAATTAAAACTGATTATATAAGAAAGTTTTATTTCAGTACTTATACTTTTGATTTTGTATTGATTTTTTATTCCTTTAATTATTCTGGTACAAATGTTTTGATTTCTTTGGTTTGGTCCTCCAATTGAAATTGCTAATATATGCAAAGTTTGATTTCAGTCCCTCTTCTTCTGATTTTTTTAAAAATGGCAGCAGTTTTCATTATTTATTTTTGGTCCTCAAATTTATTTTTTTTAATATTATCCTTCAATTGGAATTAATTTAATATATGTTATTTTTTAATAAAAATCTTTTCATTTTTTTTAAGATTTTCCTGAAATTTAAATTTATATCGGTAATCATTTTAAGAGTAATATTACTCTATTTTTCCCTTTATTCGTTTTTCTTTTATTCTCTGTTTCTTTATTTGTTCTTTAGATTATATTATTTTTATAATTTCATTATTTATGCAATAATAATGATAATTTTAGTTATTATTTCTTAATTGTTTTCTTTATAAAAATCTTTTGCTTTGTTTTTTTTTTATTTTTCAGGGCAATTTAATTATTTCAATTCTTCTGACAGTAATGTTGGTAATAATTTTAGCTTTTATAACAATTATAATGGCAATAACGTCAGAATGAATTTTCAATCTATGTTGTCGTATTTTTATTGATAGAAGATTAACAACTTATTTTTTAAAATTTTATTATTGTGGGTATTTTCACAATTTATATTTTTTTTGTATTTCAATTGAATTATAAAATAAACTAATCTTAATACAGTTAACTAAATAATTCAGATATCCGAGTTTTCTTGCTTTTTTATGATGAAGATAAATTCATGCTGGTTATTTCGTTTGAAACTACTAAAAAAATAAATTTATATCGATTTTAAATTAATATATTTTATAGAAAACTTGCACTTGACATGAATTCTGCACATATTTATTATTTTAGCTAAATTTATATTATAATAAAAAAATACACACAATTAATATTTTTTACATTTAAAAAAAAATTGTGCCCCCCGCGGCGAAGCGCGGGGACATTGTCTAGTATTATGTATAAAACACAAGTAGATTTGGAACAGTGAGTGTTGTGAATTCTCACAATGCTTTTGGTTTTTAATTGCATCTTCTTCTTTTGTTTCTAACCAAATTCTTATTATTTCTTAATAAAAAAACACACTTCAATATATATAGGACCAAAATGTAAGACACGGCAAATAGACATGACCAATTTAAAATTAGCATGACAATTGTTTTTTAACCCCCTAAATTCATTTTCTTTATTTCAGTTTTTTTAGTTCTTGACATTTTTTTTTCGATTTAAGAATTCATTTCTTTGTTTTTTTTAATTTCTAGATTGAGAGAAGATAAAGAAATTATCAAAAAATAGCAAAGAAAATACGAAGTTGTTGGCTAGCTAAAATTCTAGCAACGAAAATTTTTTCTTTATGCCAATGAATTTTTCTTTTTCATGAGAAGTTATACTTGAATACCTTTTGGCCTTGATTGCATTTGAAAAGGTAAATCAAGACTCAATTTTTTTAAAAAATAGATTAATTTTGTGTTTTGGAGGTTTTTTTTCAAGTTTAAAACCATTAATTGGGTTTTTCTTAGACTTTGAGAGTGATTTTTAAGTGTTTTCTTGATTGTTTGAGAATTTGATGAAATTGTTTTTTTGAAATATTTTTTGTTCAAAATGCATCAAAATAATATTTTTTATATATAAATTATTTTTAATATTAGTATGTGAAAATGATCTAAAAATATCAAAAGTATTAATTTAAGTAAAAAATAAAAATAATTTTTGTTAAAAAAATAAATTTTTGAAACGTATTGTCGTACATGACAATTATATTAGAATTTAGTTGAAAAGAGTGGGGTCCAAAAAGTTTGACCCCGATTTTTGAAATTTGAACAACTCCTTTGAGAGACTCGTTCTGTATTTGTAGAAGAAAAAACAAAACTAGGGGGCATGCGTGCTTAGGTTTATTACAAGGACACGATCCACAAGCGAAGCCTAGAAACCTTAACTTTTATTTTGTTTTTATTTTTTCCTCTCATCTTTTTAGTCAAACCCTTCTTATTTAAAGTTGTATTATTATTATTTATTTAAATCTTGATTAGTACTCTTTCTCATAATTGAGAAAGACAAGGTTATTGAATCCGATGAGTATTGTGATTTTATTAAAAAAATCATCTTATAAAAACAAGTGTGAGCTTGATTGACCGAGTCAATTAGGCCACATTTTAAGACTCGAGTTCAGCTAAAATATCATCATGTAATATATATTAAAAAAAAACATTTGAATCTATTAATTTGACTGACTGAATCATATTAATTAAATCTCCAAGTAATTCAAGTTGGAATTGATATTTATCGGGGAATAGATCAATTTTATTAAGCATTCTATTGAAATTTTGAATCAACACTAAGATTTTTTTAATGCTATAAATAATGTTTGCAATTTTTTTATTAAAAAGAATTGATCTACACCCGGTTAAATCCTAATTCAACAGTAGTATTGATGAAAGTTATTGGCACGGATTGGTATTATATTTCAAAAATATTTTTGAAAATTTTAAATTTTTTATTTTTTATTTTAAATGATTTTTTAATATATTTAGATCATTTTGATGTGATGGTATCAAAAATAATATTTAAAAAATATTATTATAATATTTAAATAAAACATTTTAGAAAATATTCTTAATCACACTTCTAAATACTTGTTTAAAAATGTAAACTTCAGCCTAATGGATCACACTCTCTCATCATCATGTCCATTGGCTGGCTGATTTTTTTTTTACTATCCTTGTCTTTGATGATCGAGTTATTGTTATTATTAAGACCTTTATGGTAATTCAATTATATTTTTAAATTTAAAAAATATTTTAGCTTTTAATTAAGTTTTTTTTATTTTTTATTATTATAATGTATTGATACTAAAAATAATTTGAAAAAAAGATACACACATATTATTTCAATGTCTATATAAACAGATATACTTCGAAAGAAATAAGCATTATACTTTTAAATATATATTAATACATTTAGAATTGAGATGCAGCTAAATTTCATTGAGTTTTGTTAGATATATAATCTTTATAAAACACAAATTACTTCTTTTTAAAAACTAAAAATACATAATTTTATATATTTTCCTATAAATTAAAATAAAAACACCAGAATGATTACAAATATTTTTAATGTAACGTACGGAAGTGAAGGAGCTGCATTTCTTGGATTCTGATTTATAGAAATAATTGAGACGGGGACTAAAATCCCATCAGCAACCAAATTAAAGACAATGACAATTGATTTGAACCGTAGAACAGGAGAAATGATTTGGCGATCTTTTTATAGAAGCAAGTGCAGCCAAAGCTAGGGAGGGAGGGTAGCCACTAGGCTGGTACCGGCAAGATCTTTGTTTTTTGTTCTGTTCTTGTGCGGTCCAGCTTTAAAAACAATTAAATTTATTTTTTTTATTTTAAATTATATACTAATACTAAAATAATTTTTAAACAATAATTATTTTAAAAAACAACATAAATCACGCAAAATACAAAGTGACTGAAGGTGACAGACTTGACCCTCGACAGCTTCTTTGTCTTGTTTCGGGTACGGGGGGCGGTGTCGTATTAACTTTTTAATTAAACAAGCTATATATATATATATATATATATATATATATATTTTATGTCAGATTAATCTTCCCACATATCATTTGTTTAATGCAGCTTATGATATTTTTCAATTAAAAATATATTTTTTATTTTCGTATCCAAGTTTGATAATTTTGACCGGAAACTATATTAAGATTTCAAGGATCCCCAATGTTGTTATTTTTAAAACAAAATCTTACTTTCCCACCCCACCACATGCCAGTGTTTTGTTGTTAGGGTGGCGTATTAAGCTGGCCTCTGGGTCACGGAACCAAGGATTTGTAAACTAATCACAGTACCAACCAGGAGACTCGAGGCTCTTCATAATTGGTGGCGTTGACCTTGGAGCAGATTCCATTACACCAAGGCATGGGCGTGAACAAGTCGCGGACAATTAAAAATTAGAAATTTCTGGCAGGGCCTGCTAGCTAGTGGTTCAACTGCAGACATGAGGTCCAGGATCACTGAAAAAAGTCACGGCTTTGAATAAGCAATCTCCCATGCAACAGATGCAATCAAAACCCAGCTCCATACGTGATCATTTGGACGGTTGTAAGAGGACCAAGTCACAGAAAATCATATCTTGCCAGGCATGTTCTTCCTCCATGATCAAATTGCTCGAGCTTGCCCCATGCACAGGAGACGATGGCTCCCCTCCATTGTCCTGTCCCCAAAAGTAGTTTTCACAGCATCAGTAATGTCCATGCTTCTGCAGCATGATATCTGCTAATTAAACTACCGCTTTTATCTCGTAATCCCGTATTTTTGACCTAATATAAGAAAAAAAGGGGCATCTGAGACAGTATTTTTACCGCAGGAGAAGCCGAGAAGGTGAGAATTTACCACATCCGTGGGCAACTTTGTCGAGAATTCAAACCATATATATGATGTGAACCACCAACCGATCCCAAACAATTCATGATTTATCTGGAAACAATTATTTCTGTGTACAAGATCAGACCGGAGAAAAAGACATCATAACAAGCACATCATTGCTGTCTCCGATCCCTAAGATAAAGTAGGTTAAAGCTAGCGAGGTAGCTCATCCTCCATTGCATCAAAATGATAGCTAGGGCTTCTTCTCGATGCTTTTTAGATGGAATCCAAAGGTTTACACATAGAAGCATGCGAAAGTCGAAGCTTCAGAGCCCCACCACCGGTCTACTACTCATCTGTGTATTTATCACCGATCATTTGTTTTTATATCTATTCTTTTTCATTAGAATTAAGATTTTAATACTGTGTAGTGTGAATTTTTATCAAGTTTCAAGACTTTTTTTCAAAAATGGAATCTCACCCAGCAAATCTAAACCATTACTTGATAATTAATCACCTCCCCGACATCATTCATATAGATTTCTTTCGTATTCTCTTAGGGTTTTTTTTCCTTGGACGGGGTTAACATTTTCATCTTCATAGTAGAGGTTCAGCAGCTGCTACCCCTACCCACCAAAAAAATTATATTGGTGCAAGGAAAGAGAGGGTCAAAAAGAAGAAAGGTAGATAAAAAAAAGCCTTGATTAAAGCCATGATAAAGAGGAAAAAAACAGAGCTAAAGAAAAGAAGAGAAATTCTGTTGAAGGTTCAAATCAGCAATCATAGCCTTTGAATGCCCGTAATTACCTGCCATCTTTAGAAACATAAATCTTGATGAAGACGTCACATGCTGCAAGGATATTGGTTTTCATCCTTATTACAATGTGCTCCAGTTATTTATTCAACAGAACTGGTTCTTATGCACTTATTTTTTTGTTTTAAATTAATTTTTTGATATATTAATGTTAAAATAAAATATATATCATTTTAATATAAAACAGCCACTTATTTTAAATTCCCACAAAATTAAATGTCTAAGTTACAGAAATTCGTCGACATCGAAGGTAAAATTGTGTGTGTGTGTCTGGATTGTTAACAAGGATCCACAAGTCAAAACAGAAGTAGTATTAAATATGAAAATCGTCCAAGTACATTACAAAACTGAATATCTATATAGTAAGTTTTGAATTCAAATAAAAATGTAATTTTTTTATAAAAATTTGGATTTTATTCACTTATTTAGATATACAAACTACGTTTGAGGTTTAATAAATAAATAAATAAATAAAATCGATAACCAAGCAGAAGGTGACATCTATTTTCCCCTTTTATCTGCCTGCTCTTTGTCAGGTTTGGTAACCATCAACGTTGATGAGTTTTAAATTTATATAAAAAAATGTGTTAAATTCAACAGAGACCCAGTCTAAAGCTGCTAGCGAATTAAGACATCATTTTTACTTTAATATATAATTATATATATTAAAATTTAAGAGGTTGGAGTTTTGTGCTTGGTTACTACTTACTACTGATGTCTCAGGAGCGTTCCTGTGCAGAGATTACTGTAGCCATCTAAAACTAGCTAGGACCTATCCAAGACGATAGAAATGTCAGGGAATCTCCGTTAAGAGCGGGCGTGACTCACACCAAACCCTCCTCCCATCACGAGAACTCAAGAAAAGAATCGAAAAGAGAGCAGGCATTCCGGGCTATGCTATCCTTCGAGGAGACACATGCATGCACGGCTAGGCTATTATAGATGGCAAAACAAACACTATGGTGATGGGCGCCTGATCAACTTGAACACGACGAGGAGAGAAAGCAGTGGCATCGTTCTCTCCGAGTCCTTGCCGTGATTATAAACAATCATTCATAATGACCCTTATCATGGAGGCGCCCGAGTGGAGCTTGGATTCGAAATGTTTCTGCAGTGATTTGACCTGCTATACTGTGCCTTCGGGAAGTGGTGCGGGCTTGCTTTATTTTGAAACTCATGGATATGCATCTGCATCATCTCAGCGATGAGCAGTCTGGAACGACAAATAACTTCATTTGGTTCACTATTTTGTCGGCCCACATAGCAAAGTTCATACTGCAAAGGAGGACTGCTCACGTCTCGGGCTCTAATTAAGAACATGATATTACATTGTGGGTGACCTAAAGACAGATTCAGACAAATAGATTGGACAAGCTGAGATTCCATAATTAACGGTGTCTTGGTTCCCAGATTGAATGATGAAAACATGTGAATCTAACAAGATTATATGGACGGTAAAGAGTGACTACATTGTAATGCCTTCTTATCTGTCCTCATCTGGAGAGGAACTAAAATCGCAAGTGAACTCTTAAAATCTTATGATTTTACGAGTTAATATGTATTTATGTACTAAATTATACTAAATTTGAAATCTAGTAAAATTGAACTTGGCTCGTGCAAAATCTAATATGAACAACCAAATTAATTTTGAATTTGACTTTATAATACTTGATAATTTTGTGCGATCGAGCGTATCTTTCAAACTATATTTGGATATATTTGATATTTATAGGGAAATATTAGATACATAAAAATATATCTTGTTAAATTATTAGATTAAACAAAGCTCATAAACATATTATTTCAAACAATCAAAGTTATTAGATGAATCCTCTTAAATTTGTCAACTAGACATTTATATATTGTTTTGGTCACATCTCGAGTTACAAATAAAATTTTATTATGATTCTAGACAGGAGTAAAACTAGAGATCTCAATATTTTCAAATATATATGATAAACTTGATAATTTAACCATACAAGAGAGAACTATATTTTTAAAAT
Organism: Salix brachista; assembly: GCA_009078335.1. Lineage (NCBI taxonomy): Eukaryota > Viridiplantae > Streptophyta > Magnoliopsida > Malpighiales > Salicaceae > Salix > Salix brachista. The sequence continues at coordinate 16,926,030 of CM018577.1, read as the reverse complement.
CATAACCTAAATCTACCAGGAATCTGTGAAAAATGGAGATTTAGACTACATGGAAGAATTTAAAATGAAAACTTTTTTTTTTATTATCATATTTTATTTATTTAATGTTAAAAAATTATTTCTAGTTTAAACATTTTCTGGCGCATTAAATATTGTTTAATAGTTTATTTTAATTATTACATTTATGCTAGTTAATTACTAATTTAGACGCATTAGCTTGCAACCTTAAATAGGCTTATTATGAACTGTTATGATGAGAATAACCAAATTATCACGGGGTTCTTGTGTACTTACTATCATATAGTAATTTGTCAATATTAAAAATTTTAATTTTGAGTTTTGTTTATATCATTGATTTCTTGATTTATACTATTTTTTTATTTAGATCACTAATTGATTATAATATTGTTGATTCTCTTTATTAGATTTTAATGTAATTTAATTTATTGACTGAAATTGTCAATATATAGTAAAAACAAATCCACTTTTGATTTAACAATCCAATTTTATATTATATTTTCCGTGTCGTTTAAAAAAAAATGATTTTGCCAACCTTTGAACTGACCGACTCAAACAATGGTCTCAGCAAAATCAAATTGCTGCTAACCCAGCTACAATTTATGCGAACTAAACTAGACCTGCAACAAATTGCAATTACACTGAGAAATGAAATTTAGCTTTGCGCAATGGAAACACAGGGAAGATTAGCCCCGACAAGCTCGATCATCTAAGCTTTGCGCAAGAACAGACAAGACACTGTTTTGCGAACTCTGGTGCTGGGCTTCTCACCAGGCCCAAGAAAATAACCTCAATTTTTACCATGTAAACGAAAACAGTATTTGCTTCCAAGCGAAGGAAAGCTGACGATTTATGATAGAAATATGTTGCTCAAGCTGAAGATAAGTTTCTCAAATGCAACATGTTTTTGGCATCTCCTATAAAGCACTTGAGCAACCGTTGGCCAAAACTACGAAGACTGAGAGTTTTGGGAATAGCAAGTAACAATTGCTATGCTATGCTAAGCTAACAAAGACTAGCTCACCCAAATTCTCATCCAGAAAGTGAAGGAAATTGGAATCCGCTCTGGATTCTTAGCAAAGTGGAGTTCACCACTATGATTTCCCGGAGGGGAGGAAAAGAGAAATAGCAAGCCCACCATTGCTGACCTTTTGATCCTATATTGCAGGGATGGCATTGAAATTTGCCCCACATTGGCTAGTGGAAAAGAGAATGCAGGGTCATAAGAATTTCTCTGTTGAATTCGGACGCGGAATGATCAGGGATAAACGGTTGCATGGAGTAACACAGCACTCCAAAAGCATATAGAAAATCAAGCAAAATAGAGAACGAAGTGGTTTCTAATGAATAACATAGCGATTGGACGGCAAATCCAGGTTCAGGGAAGACAAAATCCAGCATAAATGAAGAAGCCTCATTGCATCAGCCAGTAAAAGGGATGAATATACAGGGACTTCATTTTTTGCTGTTTCAGCTCAATGAAGTTCCAACATGGAGGGTTTTTGTTATCATCCCAACCATATATTGAAGAACCAAACACGTCGCTAGTTATTAAGGACATGCAAGACCACTGACAAGTACCACAAATTTTGAAATTGAATAATTATTATTTCTTAAATTGACGTAAATACAAAACCATGCATTTCCACATACATTTGCACACAAGAATCAATGAAAGACTTCAATTTCCGTTCGTGCTTTCATTAGATGCTCGGCACCACAGCCATAAACATGCTTGCATGTCAAAAACAGATCCTTCAGAAGCTTCAAAATGCCACCCAGTATGCACTATCAGCAAATAAAATATGATGCCACAGGAAAGCTTTGGGTCTCGGCCGAAACTCGACCTGAAAAATGAAGAAATATGCCGAAAATAAAGCGATACGAAAAATTCTAACAGGCAGAGTGCATGATAATTGAGAGTGAGTCAAAATGAATTACATGTTCCAGTTAGTTTCATCCAGCATCCCGAGTTACCAGCAAGTTGATCATAAATAGATGCTGTATCGAATGTCTAACAATCCTGCTGCAGCCGCCGAGGCAGACAATTCCTAACCCATCTGATTATATAGACCGGGATTCTAGTCTGCTCTGCCAAGAGTACTTCCATAATAATTAGCTATCGTTGAAATTCTGAAAACTTCAAACTCGGCATGGGTGGAAAGTATGTGCAATGCTAGGCAGTGAAGATTTTCACTAAAGCTCATCCTACATTTGCAGAGTGATATACGATGCTTTCATTTTCTTGCTGCTGCCAGGTCCAGTGTCTTGCAGACATACCCAGTAACTAGAAAAAATATATTTGGTATCTTAATTTTTCTAATTATGTTTTTATTTATGTAAAAAACTAAGTTGAGGAATTCAACATGTTCAAGTTTATTTGATCATATATTATTATTTTTAATTTCATCCTTAATCTTTTTTTTTTCCTTAACTCTTTCATTAAAGTTTTGTTCTTTTTAATTGTACCCTTGATAGAATATTATATTTTTTTTGTCCTCATTGATTTTTTTTTTATTTCTATGTTTTCTTGTTTGCAATCGTGGTCTCTTTTTTCTTTCCAAAATATAAAATAGCTTAATGTAAAAATGATACACCGAAATATTTTAATGTAAAAATAATACAAAAACGCAATATAGCGCCAACACCAATAATAGTATTCTCTATAGGATTAGCTTGACATTTTATCTCGAGTTTAAAAGGATAAAATGCTCTCACTAAAAGAAACTTAATAATCTGGAATTTCAAAGAGAGAAAAAATAATATATATAAGCCTTGCCTCCCGCAAAATTGGACCGCCAAGGCCAAGGCTGATCACCCTAAATTTGTCAATAACAGTAACGACACCATAATGCAAGCCCCAGCACTTGCCTCCCTCTATCTGGTACGGAGTTGAATCCACTCGGTCTCGTCCTGCAAAGCATTTGCAGAGATGGTGGATCTCTTCACCACCTTAATATAAGCCTCACATGAATTTTATCCAATCAAAGAAGTTGCACATGGCACAATGCCATCTATAAGTTCCTCCTCCGGCCAGCTTTTGTGCTCAAGAAATGGCCTTTCCAGTCCTGATTAACAAGTTACACTAAAATAGAACACATCTGTGTGAAGAATAATTTAAAGACAACATATAGCCTGCAAGCAAAATATAACCTCTAATGCGAGACAATCACCACCACTTAAATAGCACTTTTGATGCCCAATTCCAAAGTACTAACAGGCTTCTGATAGCGATCAAGAATTGTCAAGTGTAGCTAGCAGACACTAGGCCAACCAAAGTACTCATCCAGAAAGAGCAGAGAAGGTAGTGGGATCCACTTCACATTCTCGCCAAAGAGTAACTTAATCTTCGTTGACAATAGCATGACCAGGATTTTCTGGAGTGGAGGAAAAGAAAAGCAACAAGGCCAACATGGTTGCATCTGCATTCACTTTCTTCAACTTGGCAAGTTTAGAAGCAAATGTCATGACATTATTATGAAGCTTTTTTCTTTCGAATTTGGCTAAGGGATAACTAGGAATAAAGGGTCACATGGAAGAATTTACCACTTCATGATCATGCAGAAAATCAACCAAAGTGAAACGAGAAACTGATTTCTGATGATTAACATAGCTATTGTTCTGAATGTTGAAAGCATCCAGGTTCAGATGAAATAAAAACTAGCATCAATGAACAAGCCTAACTGGGTCACCAGGTACAAGGGTGAGTCGGTACCTTTGTCTTGCTAATGAAGCTCAAAATGCACACAACATGGGTTATTTTACCCTCCTCAACCAAGTAGCAGGAAATGGATTTTCAACTGAACAATGGTCATTTACAGAGCCACAAATTCAGAATCACGCATTCCCCCCAAAAAACTTGCTTATAAGATATAGCTAAAGACCTTTATCTCCATGCAATAATCATTTGAGCTCTAAGTAGATGCTACTTTACCAAGGCCATAAATATACGCAATACCATACCAAAAAATTAAAAAATTTCTCCTCGAAATAACTAGCACATCCATTACCATTTCATTTCTAACTAGAAAAGTAGAGACTGGTAGTCATTCACGAACACTTCCTCTAATCAGCATGGAAATTCAAACACTAACTAATTAACTACCTTCTATCTAATGCATTTATCAAAACGAAAACCAAAATAACAACACTAGATAAAAGAAAGAAAGAAAAAGAAAAAAGTTACAACCTTGCTATTACCCTTAACCTCAATGCATTCAGCCATACCCCTCAACTCCTCTCCCTCTCTACCTTCTCCGAAAAGAAGTTAGTAGCAAACATGTTATCAATCAGATACTCCCTATAAGGATGATTCTTCGGAACAAGCTTTTTAAACTGCTCAAACTTTTTTTGTGCTTCATCTTTCTTCCTCAGCAAAGTATAGATTATCCCTTGACACAAATAAGGCCTAAAGTCCTTCGGCTCCTCTTTCACCAACTCGTCATAAACCTTCAACGCATCAAAATACTTCTCCTCCATTACTCTAACTTGCGCAATCAATAACTTAAAATCCCTCAAATCCGAATTCTTCTTTTCTTTCTTACATTTATTCATTGCACCCTCAATTCTTTTCAACACAACTTCCAACGAACCACCGGATTCCGAACTCGCCATTATTAGGCCATGATAAGCCTCGACCCGAAGTGGGTCTTTTTGCAAAATTGCTTCAAACCCATCTTTAGCAGACTCAAAATCTCCACTGTAAGTGTAAATTTGTGATTTCAACAGTGACCATTCATCTTCATTTGGTTCCAGCTCGATCAATCGGTCAACAACTTCAATTGCCTCAAGAAGTTTCTTTGATTTGATCCTCACCACCATGAGAGACCGTAAAGCTTCGACATCACTAGGGTTTTGAGCCAGATGATCTTGAAGAGCTCTTTCTTGTTCTTCAAACGAAACATTTTCTTTGGATGATTCTTTTGTGGGGTCTACAGTGGATGATGACGCGGCAACCGGGGAGGCGATTGCCGGTTTGGAGTTGAAGCGCGTGAAGAATAACACGGCAGCGGCGGAGAGAGCGATGGAAGTCGTTTTAATGACGGTGGTGAGGGTTTGATTGAGTGGTGTGATGCGACCGGAGGAGGAGGCTCTGATGGGGGTGGAAAGTTTGATGGATGATGACGAGGGAGGTGGGATTTGGAAGGAGAGGGAAATGACGGGGCTTGGAAATGGACGGCGGGGATTGAGAGAGGGATTAAGGGGTCGTTGAAGGCCGTGCAGTTGTTTAGCAATTGACTCCATTCTATTTTATTTTTCGAGCTAAAACCCTTTGATATAAGGAGAAGAAGAGAAAACAAAAGGAAAACCCTGGCCCGGAGAGGGAGAGGAGGTGAAGAAAAAGAAAGACAGCATATGCCAGTTTTTTTTTTTTTTTTTAAAGTAATTACTAATACACTCCTCACCCCCACCCTAAATCATGCTTGTTTTTAAATTTAAAAAATAATTTTTTAAAAAACTTTTTTAATGTTTTTATAATTTAATATAAAAAATATCCCAACATTTTCTTGAATAATCATAATTCCCATGAAAAGTTCACACCCAGTGCTCGTAAATTGCTAACAATAGTGGTTTATATTTCCTAATTTTAAACTACAATTCATTTTAAAACTAGAGTTATATCATGTGCAAAGGTATTATTTAAGTTAATTTTTAATATACTGGAAAAATATACAAATATTATCACCAAAGCATTATATTATATGTTTATTAAATGATAAATTAAAAGCTATTATTTAGTTTCATAAAATAAATTTAAAAACATTTGAATTGATAAATAATAAAAGAGTTGTCAATGTTATTGCAAATATCTCACACCCACTTTTCTTTTGAGTTTATATGTTATTATTTTTTATTTTAAAGGTTGTTTTTCTCATCAAGAACAAATATTTTTTAATAATACATTACACAAATAAAGTTTATGTATATCAAATATATATATATATATATATATGTGTGTGTGTGTGTGTGTGTGTGTGTGTGTGTGTGTGTATATATATAAACTTAATATAAATGAAAATAACATCTTTGAATCATTAGAAAATAGGAAAAAGCAACTTCTATTAAAAAGTGAACAAAACAAACTTAAAAAAAATCATATAAATGAATGGGGTTGAAGAATATAAGATTGTATTGTGCAAAGAGATCATGAAGGATTTGAATTACATAAAATAGACTTGCCACTTAGAGAAAGATTGAGTAATGTGTTAAATTAAATTACATGATATGTGGATGAACACTAGTTCAGAAAATAGATAAATACAATAATGTAAATTTTGTATCTTATAGTACAGATAAGATATGAAAAGAGTTGTTATACAACAAAAAAAAATAATATTAAAAGAGTTGCTTGGGAAAAAATAGAGAAAAAAAATAATATTAAATGTTTTTACTAGGACATGTAAGAATTGCATCTTCTAACATTTGAAAAATGATACAACATGTAGGATCATCTAATGTGGTTGGAACTTTTTAATTTATCTTTAAAACCATTAGTATATAAGTGTTTTGGTGAATCTTTAGTTGTCATGTTGATCAACATGAAGTAAAATTTTTTTGTAGTTGGTAGCGTGTGTGTGTATAATCTCTTTTGATTGTAAAGAACGCGAGGATAATATAATATTTTTCTTAGTACTCTAATTTATTGGAGCTTATTTAAATTTATTATCATTATTACATTTATATTATCTTAAAATGTGGTCTAGATAGTAAAGAAATGAAATAACTATTATGATGATATCACAAGCATGCTTTAGGCTATCATAGTTCAAGATCATTTTTTTTATCAAATTAATTTTTAGATTATTTTAATATTAAAAATATATTTTATATATATTAATAAACATAAAAACACACACCAGCAGCCCCCACCCCGGTCTCCCTCTCTTAAAATCACAAGAAATCAATAAGCTTATAAGTTTTGCTGAGTTTTAGGGACGAGCTCATATCCAAAAATCAGCTTTTCAATCCTTATCAAACATCCAAACTCTCATTTTTTTTCTAAATATCCGGTGCAACTTCAATCCCAAACACCATTTAAACATGAAAGCTTAGTTGAAAGGCCAACTAGTCTAAGTTTTTTCAAGCTTAGACGCGTTGAACCATTGAGGTAAGACTCGTTTTTTTTACTAATTTCATTATTCGGTGTTAAATTTTTATTAAGTTTTTTTTAAAAAAATATGTTGTTTTTTAATGTAATACAATTGATTTTTTTTTACTTTGTTTACCAATAAGACTCCAATGCTTTTTTTCTTATGATATTAAAAGGCATGCTTAACGTGTAATTTTAAATAAATTTTTTTTAAAAAATATTTAATCACTTTTTAATCATATTTTTATTTATTGTTGTTGTTGTTTTATTAAATAGACTATTAGTTATAATAAAAAAGAGTTATAAACATCTCCAGTTATATGGCCCGTGGTACAAAATAAAACTTCTTGATCTGTATTTTTCTGTCAATTTTTTAAGTTGACCCTTTAGTTATTGTAAATATTTTTTTTTAATTTTTGGATATGATTCTTGATTTATATAATTAAATGCACATATCAACCTTTTAATCTATTTTTTATATATAAAAGCACATAAAAAAAGTTTACATTTTTTTTTATAGCTAGTTAAAAGACTAAATCTATAAACATCATAATACATAATACATTTAATTTCAACTGTAATGCTTCGAGTTGCAATTTATATTATTACTAGAAATGTGGTCTACATGGCAGTCAAAATCGCGAGTCAACTCGCAAAATCGTACGATTTTGCGAGTTGGCTCCGAAAACCTGGTTGGACAGGAAAGAAAAATCGAAACCGGTCAAACTCGGTCAAACTCGTAGAAAAATCGTAGAAAAATAATAATAATAAAAAATAATAATATTTAATTATATTTAAATTCATTTTTTAAATTTAAATATAATTAAAAATAATAATTTTTGTACGGACATTTTACGATCTTTCTACGATTTTACGATCCGATCTTACGATCCGATTTTTCGGAGCCCTTTCCGATCCGTGTCAAAATCTCGATTTTGACTGCCATGGTGGTCTATACCCTTTTGGTAATGCTTTCATATACTGTTTATATTATTTCCATTTATCTATTATGAGCCAATTGCCCCCACGCGTTGCCGCGGGTATTCTTGTGTATATAATTTAACATAATTAAATTTACAACGATAAATTTCTATGTTATAACTAAATAAAAGTTATAGATTAGGAGATAAAATGTATAAATTTTTAAGTAGAGTTTGTTACGCAAGCATAGATCACATCTTTTAGAATGTAGGTATTGCGTCATAAAAGATAACAAAAGAGCGCGAACTAACATTAAAAAAAAGAGCAAAATATTTTTAAAAGAAAAAAAAATTAATCACTGAAATCATTATTGTGCAGATAGTAAAATCATAAAAATCATTTAATACAAAGAGCAAATAAAAATAAAAAAAAATAAAGGGGAAAAGGAAGCAATATTAATTTAAAATATTATAACAATAGCAACATCGGAGTCTTAACATCTAAAATTATTATTGCCGTTAGTATCAAAACAATAAAAATTATCAAATTATACCGAAGGATAAAAATAAAAAACATGAACAAAATAGCAAGCAAGAAAAACAATTAAAATATTATTATTATTATTATTATTATTATTATTATTATTATTATTATTATTATTATTATTATTATTATTATTATTATTATTATCATGAAAGAATAAATGAATGAATGAAAGATTAAAAAAATTGTAAGAACTACAAAAAAAAGATCAAACAAAAAAATACAATAAAAACTAAAAATTATCATTGTTATCACTGTTAACACAATAAAAAAATATTAAATTGTTCTTAGGGAAATAACCCTTCAAAAACATTAACAAAAGAGTTAGCAAGAAAAACAATTAAATTATTTTGTTTAATTACCAATAGAAAAAAAATAAAAAAGAATGGTCAATTACCGGTGTAGCCCTGTGCCTAAGTCAGCTATTTTGTCTTATTAGGGGCCAAACCGGCAATTAGCCATTCCGGTTAAATATAAAATAATACAAAGGTAGGCGGACCGGACCAGACCGGTCCGGTCTGAAAGGGTGCAATTACCGCGGAACCCCTTCACCCATAACCGATTTTTTGTCTTTTTCAAGGGCTAAAATCGCTATTTCACTATGCAAAAAACAATAATAAAAATAGGAAAACCGGCAAACCAACCGAACCAAACGAACTGAGAACCGAACCTACCCAAAAATCACTATTACAATCCACAGTTAAATTACTCACAATCTACAATGCATGAATGTACAGGGAATTGGTCACGCCGTTTATATATTAGTTAATATCTTTTTTTATCCAATTTCAGAGTGAAACTGAAGCTTTATGTGAAGAGTAGAGAATAATAAAATAAAATAAAAAGCAAGATGGACACGCTAACAGAAAAAAACAACAACAACAATAATAAAAAGTCGGTCGACGACCGCATTCGTCCATGTGGTCCCAATTCTTCACAATAAACGACAGCAAATAATTAGATGTTCGTGAAGCCCATGTAAAGAAATTCATTTTGAAGCACTACATTTCTCATGTAAACTCTACTCTTGATTTTGGGCCGTTGCTCATATTTTACCTTCAACTGTTCGTGAATGCCTATAATATATATTTTATTTTGAAAAAATTAATTTTAATATCGTCATATCAATATTATTTAAAAATATTATTTTTTAAAAAAAATTAAATTTTTTCATTAATATTTTTAAAAAGCAATATCAAACATCCTTAGAGCTTATGGGATATTTTTTAGAATGTTTTTAAAAAAGAGTGGTTTAAAATGTTTTTTATTTATAAATATATTAAAATAATATTTTATTTAAAAAAAAATATTTTTTTTTATATCAGTATATTAAAATAATCTATAAAAAGTAATTAAAAAAAAAATATTTAAAAAAAAACACTCTACAATACAGTAACATGACAAGAAGTCACCAAGTGATTAGAGAATTAATTGATGGGGTAAATTAAAGTAACCCCAGTGAGGATGGTGAAATCGCAATGTTGTCGAAAGTGGGGAATCTTCAGCCACGAACTCTTCCAAGTTCCAAGCAATCCTTAATAAGACGCTATTAGATGTTCCTATTTCCCCGCTTGTCTTGTTCTGCAGAGGGCAGCGGGATGCATTTCCCAGTGATCAATGGTCCCCGCCCGCCCGCAGAGAGTTTGTGTTTGACTCGTTGAGCCCAAATTCAAGGCACGATTTCGTCATGAAGCTTCCCAGGGCTCGTCGAAAAAACTTAACGGTGGAGGGGCTAAGAAATACGATTTTAAAATTATATGTATGTAAAAAAGAATACTCTTAATTAGTTGATTCAAGAATATTCTTTATTGTCGAAAACTGTTGCAGATTGCAGATTGCAGATTGCAGAACAATGTTGCAGATTGCAGAATTCCCAGTACATGGAGTTGCATGGTGTCTTGGTATCCTGCAGCCTAAGGAGTCAATTGCAGAATAGAAAAACATGAAGCAGCTGTGACTCATCAATCCTACTACTGATAGGACTTTGACTCAATTAAGAATTGTAATTATAAACTACAACTGGAGATAGTTCTCTCTCTATATATACTTGTACAAATCAGTTACAAAAATAAGAAACAAAGACTATTTTTTCCTCACAATTTCTTCATGGTATCAGAGCGGTGATCTACCTTCACTGCATAAACTCTTGTGTTCAACTCTTGTGTTCTTCTTTTTCTAAAGTCTTAAAGTATCATGGCTGAAGATGGAAGTCACGACACAACTACAGAATCAAAGGAGACTGCTATCTCCTCATCCAACACCACTGATGTTGATATTAGTACAGCTCACAAATTGAGCACAATGTCATTGAATGAATACAATTACCTCCCTTGGTTAAGAGTCATCAAAATTGCTCTAGGAGGAAGATCAAAGTTGGGATTCATCAATGGCACAATTAAAACCCCAGAAATTGGCACACAGGAGCATGATGCTTGGCTATCAAAGGATCAACTAGTTATGTCATGGATCCTCAATTCAATGGAGCGCAATATAGCTGAAATCTTTAGCTACTCAGAATCCTCCTTGGACCTTTGGAATGTTGTTCGTGACATGTACGGGAACCAAAACAATGCTGCATGAATTTTTCAAATACAGCAGGAAATAGCCAAGATAAATCAAGAGGGAAAACCTTTTGTAAGCCTACTGGGGAACTTGAAGAGGCTGTGGAACGAACTGGAGATGTATCGACCACACACTATAGATGCTGTCATTATGAGAAAATGAACTGAGGAAGATAGGATTTTTCAGCTACTAGCCAGCCTTAATTCTGATTATGAAGATCTCAGAAGCCATATTTTAATGAACTCTAACCTTCCATCGTTCCAGAATGTATGTGCAACAATACAGCGAGAGGAAGTGCGTCGCAAAGTCATGTCTCGTGCCCCTGTTCCCAGCAACAAACCTGACATGCATGCTTATTTTACTCGTCCATTCCCAGAAGGGAAAAATCACAGAGGAAAAAGACTGGATATCAAATGTCAGCATTGCCATAATTCTGGATATACGATTGATCGATGCTGGAATTTACATCCAGAATTGAAACCCAAGTTTATGAAGGATCACAGAGGGAAACAAAACACTTCACATAAAGCCAACTTGGCTAACCATTCCAGTGAGTCATTCACCTCCAGTCCTGTGGCCTTGTTGAATGATTTTGCAAACTATCTGCAAACCAAGTAGGGACATGGAGCAACCAACAACGAAGGGCAAAATCAATCAGCAGCCATTATCAGCCAATTTGCAGGATTTCTGGCAGAAACCAACTCAGAAAATAGTCAAGGTATTCTTCTTACATTTATGACTGCATTAGAGATTAGTAGTTCTCATGATTTATGGGTCATTGATTCTAGAGCCACGGATCACATGTCAAACAAATTGACAAACTTTGATGATTTTTCTGTCTCTCCCACTCCTGTCTATGTGTCAGTAGCCAACGGGAAGGGAGCTGCTGTTAAAGGGAAGGGAAAAATGAAACTTGTGTCATCCACTGTTGAATCTGATGTCCTTTATATTCCCTCATTTCCTTTCCAATTACTTTCTGTCAAAAGAATTACCATTGTGCTCAATTGTGAAGTAGTATTCTCGTCTTACAGAGTGATATTTCAGGACCTCGTCACCAAAAAGATGATTGGTGAAGGATTCTTGTTGCATGGTCTGTACTACTTCTCTCCAGACCCCGAATTTTCCAAAAGTTTTCAAGCAATATCTGCAATTTCAGCTTCTGTCAATGAACATCTCCTTTGGCATCGTCGTCTAGCTCACCCTTCAAATTCAGTTTTCAATAATATATTTCCTAGCCTATAAAAAAGAAGTCTTGACTGTGAAATATGTCACTTTGCAAAATCCTGTAGGCTGCCATTTAAATCTTCACTGTCGCAAACTTCTCAATTATTTGAAATGATACATTCAGATGTTTGGGGTCCTTTCTCTGCGTCAATTGATGGTTTTAGATACTTTGTAACCTTCATTGATGATTTCTCTAGAGTTACTTGGATCTATTTACTGAAATCTAAATGCGAAGTTCTTGAATGTTTTGAAAATTTCCATGTCTTGGTCACTACTCAATTCTCTGTAAAAATCAAAATTTTACGTTCTGATAATGGCTCAGAATACATGTTCCATAATATGACACACTACCTAAACTCTAATGGAATAATGCATCAAACCAGTTGCGTCAACACGTCGCAACAAAACGGCTTAGCTGAACGTAAAAATCATGATCTAATGGAGAAGACGCGTGCCATCATGCTTCAAATGAATGTCCCTAAATACCTCTGGTCCTATGGTGTCCTTGCTGCCACACATCTCATAAATTTGTTACCCAGCCGAGTGCTGGATTTCAAATGCCCTCTTGAAATTTTGCAGGTGAAAGCACAGGATATGTCACACCTTAAAGTCTTTGGATGCACTTGTTACGTGCACTTGCCATCAATTTCAAAGAGATAAGCTTGACCCCAGAGCTGTGAAGTGCATCTTCTTAGGCTATTCACAAACCAAGAAGGGATACAAGTGCTATGAGCCGAAATCCAAGAAGCTATATGTCTGTAGAGATGTTAAATTTATAGAAACCATTCCCTACTTTGAAAAGACCAGTCAAGATGACAACCTGCAAGAATTATTTCCTCTACTCAGTACTGACTCTAATACTGCCATTCCAAGTAATGTGGCTCAAAACATTGTAGAAACAATGTCACCTACAATAGAAGAATCCAGCGTGGAAAGCCCTGCAGTAGAAGCTACTCCAGCAGTGGCCACTGATCCAGCTGAAAGCCATGCATCAAATGGCCAAGCCAGAAGGGAACCCCTGCAAAGAAATCCACCACGGGATCATCACCCTCCAGCTAAATTGCAGGATTATAAGGGATATACGGTCAGGTATCCACTGGAAAAATACTTGACATATCACAAATTATCTCCCCTGCACACAACATTCCTCACAGCTATTTCCAGTGTTAATGAACCAAGAAATTTCCAAGATGCTCAATCTCAAAGTGTCTGGAAAAAGGCTATGGCAGAAGAATTAACAGCCCTTGAAGAGAATAAAACCTGGAGTATCATTCCTCTTCCTCCTGGAAAAAGTGCTGTTGGGAGCCGTTGGGTTTTTAAAACGAAATTCAAATCAGATGGATCAATTGATCGACACAAAGCTCGCCTTGTTGCTCAAGGATTCACTCAAAAGTTCGGCATTGACTACAACAAAACGTTCACCCCAGTCGCAAAAATGACTACTGTTAGAGTCCTCTTATCTGTAGCCATCAACAATGGGTGGAATTTGTCCCAAATGGATGTTAAAAATGCTTTTTTGCATGGGGAGCTGGAAGAAGAAGTCTTTATGAAACTACCACCTGGACACCCTCAAAGTGCAAATTCTGGATTGGTTTGTAAATTACACAAATCAATTTATGGCTTAAAACAAAGCCCTCGTGCTTGGCATGCCAAACTGAGTACTGTCCTTGAAGCTCTCGGGTTTACAAAGAGCTCAGCAGACTCCTCACTCTATGTCCAGGTCAAGGCAAATGAAAAACTCATGGTTCTTATTTATGTTGACGACCTCATCATCACAGGTAACAATGAGAAGTCTATTGCCCTGTTGAAAAAGAATCTTCAGCTCAAATTTCCAATCAAAGATCTCGAAAATTTGAAGTACTTCCTCGGCATTGAGATGGCCACCTCTAGCAAGGGATTATTTCTAAATCAAAGGAAATACACCATCGACTTGCTTCAAGATGCTGAATTATTACATTCAAAAGCTGTTGCAACACCTCTTGACAGCAAATTGAAACTGCCAACAGAAGGGGAGCTTCTTGACTCTCCCAGTCACTATCAAAAATTGGTTGGGAAGCTAATATACCTAACTATCACGCGACCCAATATTGCATTTGCAGTTAGTCTTGCAAGCCAACACATGCATGCCCGAAGTATTCAACACCTCGGGATGGTGAAACGCATCTTGCGATATTTGAAAGGTTCCCTTGGCCGTGGCATTGTGATGCATAATAATGGACACACAAACATTATGGGATATTCGGACTCAGATTGGGCTGGAAATACAATTGATCGCAGATCAACGACTGGTTATTGTATGTTCATAGGTGGCAACCTTGTTTCATGGAAAAGTAAAAAGCAACAGGTGGTAGCCAGGTCTAGCGCTGAGGTTGAATATCGTGCTATGGCATTAGCGGCTTGCGAGCTTATATGGCTGAAAAGTCTTCTCACAGATTTAGGGTGCTCATACAATACGCCCATGACTCTTTATTGTGATAATCAAGCCGCCATGCACATTGCGTCAAACCCCGTGTTCCATGAACGCACAAATCACATTGAAATTGATATTGATTGTCATTACATTCGGCAACAAGTTCAAACAAAGCTTATTACAACTCAATATGTGCGTACAACTGAACAACTAGCTGATATTTTTACAAAGGTCCTACCCACTACTCAGTTCCATCGGCTAGTTAGCAAGCTTGGCTCCATCAATTTGCTGGATCCAGCTTGAGGGGGTGTGTTGCAGATTGCAGATTGCAGATTGCAGATTGCAGAATTCCCAGTGCATGAAGTTGCATGGTGTCTTGGTATCCCGCAGCCTAAGGAGTCAATTGTGTTAGAGAATAATATAAATCATATTATGGGGCCTCACTTACAAGCTTAAGCTTTTAGGTGAGATGGTTCCTTAACATGGTATCAGAGCCTTGTTGACCCAGCGGTCACGAGTTCGAATCTCACCACCCCCATTCTATTTGATAAAAAACCAAGCACAAGGTGATGTGGGCCTGTGCAAGTTTCAAGCCCAAAGGGCTTTCACTTGAGGGGGGGTGTTAGAGAATAATATAAATCATATTATGGGGCCTCACTTACAAGCTTAAGCTTTTAGGTGAGATGGTTCCTTAACAAATTGTAGAATAGGAAAAACATGAAGCAGCCGTGACTCATCAATCCTACTACTGATAGGACTTTTGATTCAATTAAGAATTATAATTATAAACTACAACTGAAAATAGTTCTCTCTATATATACTTGTACAAATCAGTTACAAAAATAAGAAACAGAGACTATTTTTTCCTCACAATTTCTTGAAAAACAATATCAGACTTTGGTCACCGTAGGCTTACCATCAAATGGTACGATAACGACTGTTGCCGTCACTCCCCAGTACCGTTCAGCAATCTGGCTACTTAATTGATAAGAAAATAAAAATATGCCGAAAAGCTTCGGAAAATGACCAGCTAGGAGCTTCCAAATGGTCCCCGAAGTTTTTGTTCTTTTTCAATTTTGATTCATCATATATCACGATCGATCATAAGGAGAGATCAGAGAGCACATATATACATGTAAAACAGCAGATTTCATTGGGTAGCTAATATAAAAATAATAATAATAATTACAGACAGAGAGCGTCACAGCTTGTCGTGGTTCCATGCAAGCAACCACTGCCCCCGTATTGCTCCCACATGCTGACACGCAATTCCCAAAACAGGACTCGCTACACTACGCCGTTTTAGCAATCCATTTTGCTTTAGAACCGGCGGCGCCTGATCTTGGGTAGGAGGAGCTTTTCTTTTTCTTATTTTTACTAGATATTAATCTGCCCTAGAGTTTGCCATGCATATTACTGAAAGAACCCTGATCAGGCTGCAGCTAGCTAGCTATTATTTGGCTGGATAGCAAACTCGAAGATTCGAGCCAAAACACAACGTTATTTAATTCGACTATCAAGTTCTAGCTGCTGCTGCTATTTATTCCAATAATTTGGAAAGATGAGATGAGAATTACTGATCATCATGTCTTAGATCCCGTGCTTTTGTCGCCTTCTTGAACAGCCTTCTCTTCTCTTCTCTTCTCGTACGCCACGAAGAACTCCTTGTTTTCTTTCTCCAACTCCTTCCATACTGTTCGGACATTGAACACACGCACACTCAAGTTAATTACGTACTGGGTAAATTAAGGAAAGAAGATGGCTAGCTAGTGGTACCTGTGGAAGTAATGACAGGTTTGATGTTAGCATGCTTGGACAGAGCTTCCATGCACTCTTCTTTGCTCATGTTGAATATGATGCACTCTTCTATTAGATGGTGCACCTGCGAGACCATCCAATCACATACATACCCTGTCAATATAACTTCCATGCAAAAAAACAAAAGATTATACATCATGGATAATGTTATTGATCAAATGATTCTTCAAATACCATATGGATGTATGAAGCAGAAGAATCATCACCCATGTCCTCCTCCTCTCTCTCTCTCTATATATATATATATAGACACAAACACACACCCTCTACTCTAGCTTGTATGATCAAGAAATTAAATCACGATTCTGGAGGATGAACAAGCTAGAATATACCAGGATCGGAAGAAAACAACTAGAAAAGAGAAAGGTGGAGAAAAGACACCAAGAAAAATGAAGGAAGGGAGAGAAGGGAGTAGTAGATCGAAGAAAGCCAAAAGGGTTGATAATAACTGCGATGGAAATGCAATAGAAAAAGGGGTAGGCGGGTTATAATGAGCAAATTAAGGACCTGATCACCACTTTACAATAAAATAATCAATATATGACGTCATGATAAAGTGGGGTCCAAATGCCCACGTGGGAGAAGGACTAAGATACACTAAACGCCCACGTGGGAGGAGGAGGATGATTGGTTGAGAGGGGATTAGAGGAGATTTTGTAAGCAAACCTCATTTGTCTTCTTAATAGGAGACGTGACAGTGGGCCCTTCACTTTCGTTTTATAACGTGATAGTCGTTATTTTTATTAAAATAATATATTATGGTGCCATAGCTCGATAATAGACATATAAGAGCACTAAAAATGAAAAAAAAAGGGGCTTGGTGAGTTTATCGAGCAGCTAAATACATTGGACGGGTTAGTTTTGTCATTTCCGAATAATTCATGAAGCATTGTAGAGTTGGCAGGGGATAACATGATCCTTTTGTTTCGAAAATTACAGTATAAATACTATTTTATCCCTAAAAGTAAATGTTTTAGAGGTTAACTTTGATGTTTCAACTTTAAATGTAATAGATTACCCTTGTAAGTAAAAAGATTGACACATAACAATTCAGCTTTTTTTACATTTTTAAGTACAAAATAAAAAAACTAAATTATTCCAATAAATTATCATCCAGCATAAGGGCTTTATTATAGATTCACACTAGTTTTTTAGTGGTTAATGAGTTGGCTTGGGGGTGGTTTAGTCACTGAATATTTATTAATACTATTATTAAAAACAATTATTGGTGTATGTCATACTGATAATGAATGAGGGTATCATACACTAGAACAATACCAAAATATATCTCAAAGGAAAAGAGAAAATAATTAGATTAATATGAACACAATTATATATATATATATATGAAGGACATAAAGGGAATATAATTTTCTTGATCCAGTAGAAATCTTGCATCGCAATACTATATATTTGGCTTGAAAATCATATCAAGTGTCCTTATTGTCTAAGGAGATGTTTGTTATTATATTTTAAAAGTATTTTTTAAAAAAATTAAAAAAAAATTATTTTTATTTTTTATTTTAAATTATTTTTTTGTATTTTTATACAATAAAAATATTATTTTAATACATTTATTAATAAAAAATATTTTTTAAAACAATAAAAAATATTATTTTAATATATTTATAAATAAAAAATACTTTTAAAAACATCCTTAGCTATCTTAAAAAAACAGCACTAAATCTACTCCATCTACCTTATTATTCAAACTTGTCACATGACGCTATGCTATCATGACCTTAAAATAAGAAGTCGTTTTAATGATAATTTTAGAAGAGCAAGGGCTGTAAAAATGCAATTAGGCACTTGGGATTTATTAGTTACAATAGACGGTGATCGATTTAAGAAACATGAATTAGATGTGTAATTTATGTTTATTTAGATAAAATAAGTTAGATCTACTAGAAATTATATGATTATTAATTTGATAATAATTTAGGAGCATAAACAGAGCAATTAAAATTATAAAGAAGAGGACTAAGGGGTTTGCTCTCACCATGATCTTAGATTCGATAACTACGGTTCGAGCCATGTGCTTGCTAATATAACTATCACTGAGAGCTTATATGATCGTTAACTTCAGGACTCGTGGGATTAGTTAAGGCACGTATAAAATGACATGGACACCTACATTAATAAAAAAAAATATGAATAAGAAACAAAAGTGTCAAAACTATTGTATAGTTGGTCAAACCATAATAGTCCACTATAAAGTATATATTTAAAATTATAATCGGGTCTTTTAATCTTCTTGTTAAATAGGGTTAGAGCCCATCTTATTTGGGTTAATTAGCACGTGAAATCCTGACCGAAGGATCTAATTTTCATTGAATAATTTGTTTTAATGAATCGGTTCATTACTATTGTAAGG
The DNA here is from genome assembly GCA_009078335.1 of Salix brachista. Classification (NCBI taxonomy): domain Eukaryota; kingdom Viridiplantae; phylum Streptophyta; class Magnoliopsida; order Malpighiales; family Salicaceae; genus Salix; species Salix brachista. The sequence continues at coordinate 16,907,070 of CM018577.1, read as the reverse complement.
TTCTTAGCACAATTTACTCTAAACATAATTGAATGAAACCTAACCCTAATTAGAAGTAGAAGGAGACAATTTCCGTGTTTTGCCTCCATGATCATCTCTCCTCGATCTTTGAACTAGCAACTCCATGTGTTACTTGCTCTTTAATATCATCAAGATTAGGCGGGCTAATTCTTCTATATTCGTTTGTATTTTAATCTATGTTTATGGTTTTGTATTCTGGTTTTTATGAGAGTTTTAATGTATAATATTTAGATTTTTCATTGTTAATTCTTGGTCACTTTTCTTATATAAAAAAACGTTTTTATCTACACTAAAATACATAGAGATATTCCGAAAATAATTAAAAATAAACCTAGCTATTTTTCTAATATTTATTTGTATTTTCTTATGCACTATAGGCTGTAAAAGCAAAGGAAAACACACTTTTCATCATGATGACTATAAAAAAGTATAACCTTTTCATGATTTTCAAGCTATCCTCGCCTTCCATTAATTTGTACATTGTCCTGGATTCTTAATTAGTTATTTAAATAACATAGTAAGTTATTGAACCGTATATTATTTAAATCCAAATTTTTTTAGACTATATTAACCTGGTATATATATATCAACAAAAAATAAAATAGATGATTGTTGCAATAACTATATGTATACCTTTTGTTCTTAAGACAAATTTTATCCACATAAAAACTGGTTAAACAGAGGAGGATAATTGCTCTACTTAGAAAATGAAAGGACGGATGAGGGATAAATACAATCTTAGAAAACAAGAATTTCCATATTTTTTTTAGATTATGGTTTTTTGTCGATTCCATCAAAGTTTGTTTTTATATTAATTTCTTTTTTATATACACTATGATATTTTGTTTTATATTATTCATGTAGATAATTGTTAGAGTATAATATAATTATATTCTGGGGCCTCACCTAAAAGCTTAAGCTTTTAGGTGAGATGGTTCCTTAACATGGTATCAGAGCCTTGTTGACCCAACGGTCACGAGTTCGAATCTCACCATCCCCATTCTATTTGATAAAAAAATCAAACACAAGGTAATGTGGGCCTGTGCAAGTTTCAAGCCCAAAGGGCTTTCACTTGAGGGGGTGTGTTAGAGTATAATATAATCATATTCTGGGGCCTCATCTAAAAGCTTAAGCTTTTAGGTGAGATGGTTCCTTAACAATAATAATAATAATAATAATAATAATAATAATAATAATAATGTTTCTCTAAATAGATATAGCATGGGGATATAATAAGTTCAACTTATCCTGTTGGAATTCAGTCTTGACCTATTCGGTGAAAAGAAATCCCATTTGTTGAGGTGGGGCACATTAATAATCCTCCGCACTAGAAGAAGGGCTACGATGCATAGCATTCGTAAAAAAACATGTAAAATCTTCGAGGTGAATGGGACACTAGAGAGGCAAATATTGTCCTTGTCCGGCTTTGTCGTAAAAGTTATTTGTTTGTTTTATATTTTAAAAATATTAAAAAGATATTTTTTTAAATTTGTATTTTTAATATTTTTAGAGTATCTGTTAATATCAAAATTAATTTTTAAAAATTAAAATTAAAATTATTATTTTAATAAAAATATTATTCTAATAATATTTTTTAGGAGCTTGCGTGTTTTCATAACTTTGGGGGGTTGATTTCAAATTAAAAGGTTTGGTTTTTTCTTCTTCTAATTTTATGATTTTGAATATTAAATCTGTATATAATTTATTTTTAAATATACAAGACATAGTATATTATCAAAATTGGCTTTTTAAGAAAAAAATAATTTTAATCCATAAATAAATATATTTTACCATAGAAAACTATTCTCTTTTATAATTAGTATAAAATTCATCGTGGTGCAGCTAAAGCATTGAACATTTCATAACATGTTTTTGTGTGTTATGTAAAGGAGTGTTTGAGAGCATGTTAGTTTTGTTTTTTAAAATATATTTTACTCGAAAACGTATTAATTTAATATATTTTTTTATATTTTTGATGTGCTAAGATCACAACTGGAAAAAATATAAAAAATAAAAACTACTTTTAAAAAACATGTTATACCATAATAACAAATGAATGCATGAATTGTTTCTGATTCCGTAAAGAATAAACTATCTACGTTAGATATAATGATTTCACAAGAAGATAAACACTTGGAATTTGATGTTTTTTCATGTGGGATTTTTTGTTTATTTCCCAAGTAGGCAAGTTTATATGTACAAAAAGAAAGTAATGGCTGGGAATTTTACCTGATGAATTTTTGGTTTGGACGGTCGATTTCAAAGCTCAATGTTATTCATTTGCCTTGGATCCATTTATAGGAAGGTAGCTCGCCGCTTTAAAAATGTTAAGCCTCTCTTTGAATAACGTTCTGTAGTGTTGAGTTCAGTGCAGGGCATTCACACGAAGCCATGAAAGCATATTATATCTGCAAAAGAAGGCAAAACCTGCCATGCCCCACCGCCTCAACTGCTAGCCTGATGAGGCCGTGGGTCACAATTATAGAGTCTCCGACCTTTACCTTCTCGATACTATTATTTTAGTAAAGTCATTTTGCAATATTAATTATTTCATCTAAATGCGTTACAGATAATACGTGCTCTGCTAATGCTCGTGCAATTACAGCTAATACGCGATTAAGACATATTTATTGTTTACCAGAGACTCACAGCTCCATCACCGAAGACCAGGCAATATCGTGCCTGAGAAGATGAGAAACTGATTCAATTTTACTGTACACAATTTGTCGGGTTCTCGAGCACCAAAAGCCAATCCGATTGCTTTCCCTTCTGAGTATTCCCCGCCATGCCGTCTCTTTGTGAAGGATCTGTTCAGCATCGGACAGAAAAATTTAAAGGGGGAGTGAAAAACATTACTCCACATCCTATTGGCAACAACTCAAGATGATAGATAAATCAAATCTGAGACATGCAATCATAATTCTTTATTTCTCTTCATCTTCACAAAACAAAGTAGAAATAATTTAGTGGGTTGTTGGTGCACAAACAATTTGGATCAGGAAAAAGAAGAGAGAGGGCAAATGGGCACTGTAGGGAATGATAATACATTTTACTATACGGAACAATGGTACAATTAACCTGACATCAGATAATGTCAGTCAACACCAATCGCTACATGTTCTCTATGTCTATATAGTTGCTCAAACCTCGTCAAAATGAAGAGGGGAGAATCCCGATTACATGGGATAACCGAATCTTCTAAGATCTCTTGAGAAGAATGGGTGCCTTAATGCTTCCCTGGCCTTGAGCCGCTCTGCCGGGTCATATCTTAAGAGTCCTTGCAAGAGATCAATTAAATCACCAGCAGAATGATCCACGTGCTGCATTATTATGTTCTGCCAAAGAAATTCAAAACAGTACATAAATTTGCAATTGCACAAAGTGAGTTATTAAAAGAAAGAGGGGAAGCGGAGAAAATCAGGTACAAATACAAATAAGGTGACTGGCAGACATCAAAGTGCATGTTCTAACAGGATCAGAAAACAAAGCCATACCCAATGCTTCTACATAGGAAAAGGGTAAAATCTGATTAAGAGGTTACTCTTTTTTAAGTGAATGAAAGTGAAGTTTCTTTCAACAGAGAATGAAGCACGACATGAAATTGTTATTTGGAAGATACGCTTACCAGCTATTCTGGGAATTGAGTGAGAAGAATTTTGGAAGATAATCTCAAAAATTTAAGAAAGGCAACCAGCTCTTTTCAACTATGCTTTTCAAGGGCTCTCTTTGTGGATTACCATTTATAACTACTGAAATTCCCAGGAACTTTTTCAGCACATGTAAGGCAGGCAGCAGGTTATTCTACAAGTAAACTAATTGAGTTGGATTCTGAAAATTACTGGCAGACGAGGCAACTTTGTAACTGCTCTCATGCTTTCTCTAGAAGTTGCACCCTCAGGCCAATCCAATCGCACCCCTCTCCTGAAATATCTCTCAGCACGTCGACTGCAACAAGATCAGGCACAAAGTAAGTATTTCATCCACATGGAAAGATAGGTACAAACAAATAGAGCAACTACAGCAAATTCTCTTACTCAGCCCTGATCACCATGTGTTGTGGCAGAGGTCCTAAAACCCTCTCCATCATGGCAAGATGTTCCAAGTTCTCACGAGTTTGAAAAAGGGCCTCACCCTAGTCATAGACAAACCCAAATAACATAAGCATAAATTAGCTTCCTTCAAGTATGCAATGTTAAATTACAGTTCACACTCTTTATGGATGTCCCAGGTCCCAAAGTAGTCCATCTGAAAACACAAAATCACCCCAGGCCAAACATGCCTTAATAAAAGACCTAGCAAATAATATCTGGCTACTAGAAATGCATTAAACAAAGAGAATGTTAAGAATTCATATAAGAAATCTTTTATTTTCTCAGGCAGTTCCGATCCACAGCAGCCTGTCTTACCTAACCTTTCATTTGAAACCCTTTCTGGCCAATAAGAGCCATTATTCAGCAACACAGGAAAATGTAATCAAGGGGAGAGAATAAAAAACTGATGTTACTTACAGAACATAATTCAACAAGTATGCAGCCCACACTCCATATATCACAGGGATAGTTCCATCCAAGACCTGAGGAAAACATGTCATGTGATGACAAGCATCAAAATTCAAAATATCAGCGCAGCAATAGTTCTGGTGATTACCTAAAATAACCTCAGGTGCACGATAATGCCGTGTTGACACCACATAGTTGTGATCCTGATGTTCAAATGTAGTACTTCCAAAATCAATGAGCTTAATAGCACTTGACTTGGGAAGATTCTTGAAGTAAGAACCATCTTTTGTGGACCGTGAAAGAAACTAAATCACATGGAAGAGAAGAAAAAAATCATCGGTCTATCAACAACGAGGGGAAAAGAGAAATACACGCAATTCAATCATGGCTTGGGTTGGGAAGTGGAAACAAAGAAAGCATCATTGTAATGAATCTCCTGGCAGTTATCATGAATATAAAGACAACTTTCAGATTGCAAGTACACTATATGGTTAGCATAAGATGGTACATAGGAGTAGCATATCTTAACAATGCATGGCATGGTACGAAATATTCTAACAACAATGTTGCCTAGATAAAGAATCAAAAAAAAATTAAAGTACATTTAACAGCTTCAGGAGGTGAAAAAATGGACACGCAAGAATAAAGAGGAAAGAAGACAAGTTTTTTGATTTCGTAAGAGAAGCTACAGTTGTGTTCCAATTTCCAGTTCATTTGACACTCTTAAACTTGCAGATACAAGTTCAAAGACGTGATAAAATCATGCAATACAAAAAAGAAAAAGAAACAAAAACATGAAACCAAACTTTGAAACATTACCTTGTAATCTGGCACTTTGATGTACTCAGAGGAAACAAGTAGAATATTTTCAGGCTTCAAGTCAGTGTGAATCAGACGTAAATCATGCATAACTGCAAGGGTAACAAACTAATGAGCTAACTAAAAATGCCATCTCTATTATCAACCAACTCCATGTTATTCCAAACAATATTTACTTTAGGGTTCAAGAAAATAAGAAAATGGAAAAAAGAAGGTAGAATATACATGGCTATATTTTGTTTCCAATTAAGAGCATCTGGGCATCAAGTTTATATAAAATATAGATAAAAATAGTACAAGAATTGTCCACACACATGCAACAGACTCCAAAAGTTGTCTGCCAAGCTCCCGGACAAGATCAATGGGAAATGAACGATAGCTGTTTTTGCGGAGAAAATCATATAAGCTTGGTCCAAGCTTCTCAAATACCTGTTGAAACCATTTAAATTCATCCGCAAGCTAACTCACAGAACATTTAGGCATGCAGGAGCATGTATTGCTCTCAAATTAATCAAATCAGAAATACTGATAAATACTTACAATACAAATATGATTACGATAGTCAAACCAATTCCGTATTTGTACACAACTGCAAAGAATAAAATCACTTCAAACTTCTAGAATGAACAAGGGTAGAAAAAAGAAAATGCAAGGCCTTACCTTGTGCTACCGAAATCATGCCTAGCCAGCCTTTGCAGGACATCAATTTCAATCATTGCAGCTTCACGATACTTGTGTATGGAGCGGACAATTTTGATTGCCACTCCTTCTTTCTTTTCATTATCAAAACATTCCAAGACCTGCCCAAAAGTTCCTGCATGAAAGCAATCACAAGAGTACTTAAATTATAGATCACAAATGCATATAAAAGGGATACAATATGACAAAATCAAAACCCAAAAAAGTACCAACCTTCACCCATCTTGCTAAGAATCCTGTCTGCAAGATTAAAGGGGAAAAAAAGAAAGTATCAGCAAAGAAAATATGATCAGAACCAATAACTTAAACTTTACAGTTTCTCAAAATAACCAGTTGAAAATATGAGGTCCTTAGAAATGGAACTTTTGGAATCCTCCTTGCAGGAAAAAAAGTCATTTTATGATCCAATTAAATCAAACCTTAAATACCATCAAAGCAAATTAAGAAAAGAAAGCACGTATACATGTTCAGCGCCTAATAAAAATCAGGTTTTGAAGCTATTTGATACGGAAATTTTAATGAGGACTTACAGCGCGGAGTCAAATTCTCTCCAATGGAAAAAACATAATGTCCATCTTTATCATCAGGTCTCCAAGGAGGTGAACCATTTCCATTGTAAAATCCATACCCACAAAACATCCCAGGAACCAACTGCTGCAATAAGAAATTAAGATTGAAAGTTTCTGATTCTTATATTTTAGAGAAGATCAAAACCTACCTTTGGAGGAGCTACGAGAGGAGGAGGAGGAGGTACGTCCCATGTTAAACGTTGTCGTTTCCTAGGACGCTTATCCATGTTTTTATGTGGAAACTCTGTTATTCTCTGCGTCTCCATTTCTCTCTTAATTCTCGTTATTTAAACATGTAATCAATGAATCCATCACTCAATTTTAATCTGAATCATTGAAAACGTGTAAAGAGAAAATTTGGGGAATTTGTTTTTTGAAACCCTAAAAGGTACAATCTTGAACAGGAGGACGAGGAGGAGAGAGAGTGAGATCGATCTTCTCGGAAGCTAAACCTGAGGCGGGCTTGAATCTAACCAGGGTTACGTATATCCAGGTAACGTTAACCCAACTGGCTTGCCAGTTTATAACTATAGTTAATATGTGGGTTCCAGTCCTTGGTCTTTCGTGTGTCTATAATTGTTTCAGCTCACATGACCACCACCCTGTGGCTTCTCTCGACGCGCGTGTAGTTTAGATTATGGGCCCAGATGTTACCTTGGGCTTCTCTGCACGCGTGTTTAGTTTACATCAGGTTATTTCTCTGCAGCTGGAGGCTGAATCAAAAGTTTTTTAAAAGAAAAGGAATTTTAGGATGACTTTTTTTTAGCATTGAAATGCTAAGCTCGAGTTTAATTTATAATTATTATTTATTTTAAGTTTAATAAATTTTAATTTAGTTATGTAATAAAATAAATATAAAAATTAATTTGAAATTAAAAACAATATAAAATAATAAATTTGAAAAAATCTAATATTGAATACTCGGATAAAAAAAAGGACTAAAATAATTAAAAACACTTCTCAGGTACAATGAAAAATAAATAAATATATATATTTTCTTATTTAAAATTTAACCTCAGAAATTTTAATTACTTTTAATAAATAAAATAAAATTTTATTTATTAAATCAAGCATTTCAAAACAATTTTTTAACTTCACAAAAACCTGCTAGTCGAGCACACAGTTTTGTAAAACATTTACGCCTCATTTTTTTTAAATAAAAACCTCATCTTCAAAAAAAAGAAAAGAAAAAAAGTAAGGGTCATTTGCTTGGCCTAAATCCACATATTTACCATGGTACTAGCTAGAAAAACAAAAAAGATAACTTTTCACCTTAAAATTTATTATTTTAATATAGAAATACATAGAAAACATTGTATAAACAGATTAAAAACATCCAAAAATTCAATATAAAAATCATAACTCGACTTTATTTTTAAAATCTATCACGATATATTTTTATAGACACAATGGAGGTCGATATAACACTTCAATAAAACTCTCATAGTTTAAAGTAACTCATTAACATTGAGATATATTTTTTTCATAGTTAAAATTAATTTCAATCAACAACTTTCTTTGTCTTCAACTAAAATATAATATTTTCTATCTTATTTTTTCTATCAGGGATTGATTTTTTTTCATTATAAAAAATGCTTTTGAATATTAGATTGGATATTATGTTTTTTTGTATATTCACTTTGATCCCCCACTATAAAATATTTTCAATCCTTGACAAATTATGACAAATTGATCTTCAGTTGGTTCATAAAATAATGCAATAAAAAAAATAAGAGAACAAAAAAAAGTGTTATAATGATTGTTCTATGCATTTTAAAAAACTTTTTATTTTGAAAAAAAAAAGAAGAGTAATAGAGTATGGTGTAAATCTATACTTTGACCATCATAATTGTAGTGAAAAAACATGAAAGTTGAATCCTAGATCCCAAAACCTATTTTTTGTTTTGACTATTTTACCCCAAAAACACATAAAAAACATCATATAAACCCAAATAAACTTATCCATGATAAAAATACCTAAAATTTACTGTAAAAACTGAAATTCAGCTCACTTTTAAAAATATTTTAAAGGAAAAATATATTTTTATAGACAGGAAAAAGGATAGATTACACTTGAATGAAATAAACTTTAGATTAAAAATAAATTTGCTTCTAAATTCTAGATTTGTAATTATGTCTCTCTGTATTGTTTACTTTTGTTTCTCATCATACAATCATTTTGATCCTCAAAATTGTTTGACAAAATAATTTTCAATTGGTATATAAAAGAATGCAGTTAAATAAAAAGAAAAGAAAAGAAAAGAAAAGGCTTGCCTGTATATGTTATAATTATAATTATATTTTGGGCCTTGATGCTAACCTGGGCTTGTCTGTATGCTCTCAAGAGACGGGTGACTGCTCCGTGTATAATTGTGTAATCCACGCCTGGAAGTGAAAACCCTAACGAGCAGCAATTTGTGTCTTTCTCCTGCTCCGCAATGGCTCCTAAAGGTATATTCATGGGATATCTTCATTTTCAGCAAAATGTTTATTATATTCACTTGGCTCTCTTTGTTAGCTGTTTTCCGTTATGATTTCTTTTAAGTTTCTTGCTTTGGTTATGGACTTGATTTTGTAGCTGTTAGGATTTTTAGGGGTGGTTCTCATAGGCTCGGGTGTTAACAATCAGTTAGTGGAAGATCAATTCATGGCAATGGGAATAACTGGGCTGTTTATTTGCTAGTAACTGTGTTCTTTATACTTCAGAGGATATACATCTATCTATCTATCTATCTATCTATCTATATATTCTGTATTTTTGTAGCGTGACATAGTTAGATGTTAGAATTTTAAGAGTACTATAAATGAGCTTTGTAATAATAGGAAAGGATGAAATGCATTTGTGGAATTGAAATGGTGATATACTTGCTCTCTTGGGTTTTCGTTACTTAGATGTGAAGAAGAAGGATGCGAAGACCCAAGCTCAGAAAACTGCCAAGGCCTTGAAATCAGGTGCGCCAGCTTTCAAGAAGACCAAGAAGATACGAACTAAGGTCACATTCCATCGCCCCAGGACATTGAAGAAGGAGAGGAACCCCAAATACCCTCGCATTAGTGCAACTCCAAGGAACAAGCTTGATCATTATCAGATCCTAAAGTATCCTCTCACAACCGAGTCGGCAATGAAGAAGATTGAGGATAACAACACTTTAGTTTTCATTGTTGACATTCGTGCGGATAAGAAGAAGATTAAGGATGCAGTGAAGAAGATGTATGACATTCAGACCAAGAAAGTGAATACCTTAATCAGGTAGCAATGATGTTAATCTCTCCATCCCCTATTTGGAGCAATATTATTATTGAATAAGTTGACCTGTCTGCTGAGTGCCTTAATTATTTTCACAATCTGGTCCTGTTGGTTTGCTTGCTAAGAGGCTATCTGTTCCCAATTTGGTTATTCATAGTCTAATTTTACAGGATACTATGATTTATATCCTTTCTGCTGACACACGTAGACAGCTAAACAAAATCTAGTATCATTAATTTCTTGAAAGATGAAGAGTTGAACGGATTAGCCCGTCTAGTTTAGGCATGCAGGTGAAGATCCTTCAATGATATGTATTAAGTTAGCAATATGAAAGCAGTTTCCCATTTTGCAAATTTGGCCTTTTGTTTTCTATATTCACTTCATTTTCTTGCAACTGCTAAATTTATTTGATGCCATGAAGCTGTGTGCATTATACAGCCACTGCCCTACTTTACCAGAAACCAAAAGCTTGTTTTAATCATCAACTTTTAGAACTGGTGTTAATTTTGCATGGAAGTTTATGCTGAATAAGTTTCTTGTTCTTAGCTGTTATGTTGCTTGCATTTCTGAACTATATTTGCTCTGTTTTGTTTCAGGCCGGACGGGACGAAGAAAGCTTATGTTAGGTTGACACCAGATTATGATGCTTTGGACGTGGCAAACAAGATCGGCATAATCTAAATTAGTTTTCATTTCCATTTGCATGACTCTTTTTTTTTTTGAAGCATTTGAAGTTCAAGCAAAGAAATTATTTAAGAACCTTGAGCAGAGTTGAGCCAGCAATTTCAGTTTGATATTCGTAAAAACGCATCGCATTGGTCAATTTCGGTTGATGTTTTGATAATGTCTTGCTGTGTCCTTTTTCACTGTTTAAGTTTGCTATCCGTGTTAACATATGCTTTTCCCCCTCATACATCGAACTGGATTAACATTCTGAACTAACACGCATCTGACTCATCTGTTATCGATGTAAAGCTTCTTTGGAAGTGTCGAGGATGATTTTAAATGTATTTTTTTGTTTATAAATAATAATAAAAAAGTTATTTTTATATGAACATATTAAAATAATCTGAAAACATAAAAAAATATAATTTAAAACGAAAAAAAATATTTATTTGTAATTTTTTTTGAAATGTAGAGACAAACAAACTAAGGTGACATTTCCCTCTTCTCAATTAAGCATGATTGGTCGCTATTATCAAGCTTATATTTTTTTATCAAATCCCCTCATTTAGATCACCAACCACTTCAATATTAGGTTTATATATCTGATTATTACGATTTTTCTCACTATCATATCTCAGTTCTGGTGTCTCCACCAGTTTCCTTGTAAAGCTCTATCAGTTTGATCTCCTCGCTTTCTCACAATAATCAATCATAAATCATTTATTACTCTGTTAAAAAATCGGAAGTCTCAATCCGTGTCAATTTCCCAATATATGAAGTTCAAGACACTATAAATACCATCCTTTTGGTGATGACTCCTGTCACAGTTGACAAAGACATGAATTTTGCTTTTGATTTCGATCCAACTGGAAGCTGGAATTCTCTTCAATCCCCTCTCCTGCATCTCTTGCCTGATTACTGACGCATCCTGCCATCTACCAGCAGCAGAGTGTGCATTTGACAACATGATATATGATGATGCATCTTTGGGATCCAAATCTAGGATATTTCTCCCTGCTAATGCCCCCAGTTCCGTATTAGAATGTATCCTGCAGCCTCCAAGCAGTGCCTTCCAAAAACCAACTCCCGGATTGAAAGGCAAGTCACGAAGAAACTCCTGAGCTTCTTTGAAACATCCATGGCGAGACAGTAAATCAACCGTACAAGCATAATGTTTAGGTTTTAACAAACTGGGGTACTCCAGCCTTGCACGATTTAAATACGAATACCCCTTGTCGACAAGACCAGCATGATTACAAGCCCATAACAGGCCAAGCAGCGTAACACTGTCAGGTCTCAGGCCGGTGTTCCTCATTCTTTCATATAAGTCCACAGCATCCTCTCCTCTCCCATTCTGTGCAAAGCCACAAATCACAGCATTCCAAGAGACGATAGTGCTTTCAGGAAGTTCATAAAAAAGACGGAGACTATCTTCCATGCTCCCACATTTTGCATAAAAGCTAATTAGAGAGTTGCCAACAAACACACTAAGCTCGCCCAAAGTCTTAACAGCACAAGCATGAAAACTTCTGCCCATTTCAAGTGCTGCTATATTTGCAGCAGCAATAATAGCACGAGGAAATGTATATTGATCAGGCACCAAGCCTTCTCTAATCATCTCAACAAAAAGATTGACAGCCTCTTCATTCTGACCCATCTGACTAAACCCACCAATCATCGCATTCCACGACACAATATTTCTCTCCGGCATCTGTTTAAACAGGTCGAATGCCTCTTCAAACCTCCCTTTCTTGAGGTACCCATGTATCAGTGCAGTGTAAGAAACAATATTAGGATGTTGTATGTCCTCGAAAGCTCTTTGAGCTTCTTGACTAGAACCCATCTTGGCATACAAATCTAAGACTGCACTGCCCACAAAGACCATATAATTAAGGCCCATTTTCATTGCACAAGCTTGGAATTGCCTTCCTAAGTTAAGGTCTCCGAGTGAGGTTGAGGAGTGAATAACGGTGCCAAATGTAAACTCATTGGGCGTAATATTCAGAAAAAGCATTCTAGAGAAGAGCTGTACTGCTTCTCTGTATTGATGCAGCCTAGCAAACTGACCAATTATGGTTGTTGCTGATACAACATCCAGGTCAGGTGTTGTGTCGAACACTTGATGTGCATTCCGATATACATGGGAGGGTTCCGGTCCGGGAACATATTCATGTGCTAGAGAGTGATTAGATTTAAAAGCTACTGAGGGGATTTTTCTGGGTAAGGTTTGAAGTTGAGATAATCTGCAAAAAACAGGTTTCATCTGCATAAGTCTTCTGTAAATTTGAACAGGTTACATCATTTGACCCGGAAAAAGGACAGCATTGGAAAACTTCCCAATTCATTACCCAGAAAATATGCCTCCTCTACAATAGAGTAGCTTGATAGAATGGTGTGGTGTCTTTTTTGGTCACTGCATTCAAATCTCAGACCAACCCTTGAAGAACAAGCTTTTCATAATCTCATCGTGGATAGTATATATATTGTTGACTGAACCGTGAGACAGAAGAACAACAATTTCTAATTATTATCGTAAGCTTTGTTGGGCTAGAAATCAAGGTGTCAAAGGGTTGGAAGGTTGATCTTTGCTTCACAGAGCAGCTTGCTGCCTTGTCCTAGTGGAATTATGGGGCTCTAATACAGGCCGCAGTATTGCAGAATAATTGGAATTTTTTCAAAAGTTATTTTGAAAAAAAATTGAATTTATTTATTTTTATTTGAAATTATATTTTTATGTTTTTAAATTATTTTGATATGTTATGTTAAATTTAAAAATAATAATAATATTATTTTATACATTTTTAAATGAAAATCATTTTGAAAATAACTTTAACTACATTTTCAAACAAACTCTAAGTAAGAGATAAATAATATTATTCTGACATTATTAATTAATGAATTAATTAGTATATATTCTAAAATGACTGCTTTTTTTTTTTTTTTTTTTTTTTTTTTAATTGAAGCAATGTATAGTAAAAACTAAGATTTTTCATTTCATTCCTTAAAAAAAATCTAATTTTTTATTTAACTATTTTTTTATTTGTTTCTTTAAACTCGGACTATTTCAAGTTTTGAATTGGCTGGTCTCATCCAATATTTATCAACACACGAAAATAAATAAAATTATACAATTTAGATTAAATTATGCAAAACAGAAGACAATATAATTATATGTTTAGCCTTGTTCTTTTTATATTTAATCCAATCCAATTAATATCGTCCAATATACCAAATACTATATTATATATAAATTATTTTTTAAGATTTTGCATAGAGAACAACTATACAGTTTTGCATAAATACAATAAAATCACAGATAAAATCAAATTAATAGTTTTACAATAAATCCATAAATTTTCATAACAAGTCGTATGTTTCGACAAGAGAGAAAAATGTAGCTTTCAATATACCTAAGAAAGTTATCATGAAACGTTGCTGTTTTGTTCCTCATGATGATGTGGTGGTTTTGATTATTCCTTATATGATCAGGACCTAATTGTTCATTTCCAACTTTATACCAAAAATAAATAAATGAAAAACATGTTTAACCTAGTAATAAAATCTGAACACTAGCTAATTCTAAGGGGTTCATGGTTTATTTCCTTATTTGTTTTTATATAACTCCCTAAGCATACACTAGTTAATTAGAAGAATTTTTTTTAATACTTGTTACATAACAATAGGCAAAATACAAATGCATAAGTAATATATTGGCCATGTGAAATTTGAAAATATAAATGTATTTTTTGAAATAACCATTTTTTCTATATTTTTATCTTAAAGAAATGATATATTTATTACCAAAGAAATACCTTACATATATGTTTATAATCCCAGATAATAAATGAAAAGATAAAATGGTATAAGAGACCTAAACTTAATCACAAAATGGCTCTTTTAAAAATAAAAATTTAAAATTAAACTAGGATGTGTTTGGAAAACATAAAAGAACTCAAAATTAAAGCTGTGAAAAATATATTAAAAAGTGTTTGCTAAACAGCTTTAAGAACCTATAAACACTTTTTTACTTTTGATAATTTTTTATATTGCCAAACACGGTCTTTAACTAGCTTAGCCCAAACACGGTCTTAAACACATTTCAAGAAAGTCTGGAAAGGCCTCTCTCCTCCGCGACACACAAGAAAGATCAAATCCAAGGGTCCATGGATGATAACCCAAACAAACTCATCATAACATCCGCCCATTTACCGAAGTCCATCCATACAAAAGAAAATGAAATGGGCCCAGTAAAAGATTGCCCAAAACAAAAAAAAGTCCGTGGGCTTGACCCAGAAAAACATAACAGCCCAACTAAGAGTTAAGGCCCGAGGACAAACGAAAGCCGACATGAAATAATATTTAATGCCTGATGTAACATGAAATTCTGTTCTTGACAGATCAAAGTCAAGATATTTAATGTGATATTTAAATTTTAAGCTGAGTGAATCTCTCCTCTTAATTTTAAATATTAAATTAAATTTTATATTTAAAACTAAAATAATATCTAGCCACTATTTTTTTTCTAAAAAATACAATTTTTATCTTAACTTTCCAGCTTGATATTTTGCTGAAATCAACATATTTATTTTCATTTATTAGCTTATTTTTTATTTTATTTCATTAAATGCACAAATAAACTTTTTAGTTTGTAGATGAAATCTTTTTTGATGATAAAAAAATATTTATGACACCTGCATTCTTTTTTAGCATCAAGAAAAAAACGCTTTATTCCCGCAAACTAGTTTTTTTAGTGCGATTTGTAAGATTACATGTGCTGATCATTAGATGAGAGGATCAAATCATAGTAGAATGATTAGTATAGGGACCAAAACATCCTTCTCTTATTATTATATTGTTTTTTTTTTGACAAAAACATATCTTTTTTTATTTATTAAAAGTATGATTTCTTTAAATAAAAACTTATTACGGTTTGAAAAGCAAGCTTCGATAAAACAAAAAAAAAAACTTTGTAATCTTTACATGATTGTATAAAAGAATAATTAACTTGAGAAAACTATCATTATAAAAAATAAAAAATATCAATTTATTCTATTTAAATATTTATGAGTAATTTAAAGAAATATATATTTGAGTTATATATAATTAAGACCATTTTTTTTAAAAAAAAACAAAAAATGTCATTTCTACAAAGTTTTAGTATTTCCTTCTATAATTATTAGCAATGATATGGGCCAAATACAATCTCATTTATTGGTTGTACTTGTAGCTGAATTTACAATCATGACACCTCCACTTCCTCATCCATAATTTTTAGTGTGCCTTTATCCCACTTCCCACTTTGCTAACGATCCTGATCATCGCATAAATTTAGTGCTCAATATGTATCGGGTCTTAATTACAAAATCATATCGGGTCTTTGTGCCCCGACAAGATGCTCCTGTGAAAAAAAGGCATGCGGGCTTTCATTAGGCCGAAGAATTTGCAATTAGTGGAGATACTATTTTCCCATTATCAATTTTGTGTTTTAAGTATCGATTATAAATAATTATTATATTTGTAGTTTCATGATGTTTAAATTTATATAATTAAGTATTTGTTTGGGAGTGTGGTTAATGTTGGTTTTAAAAGTATTTTTCAATCAGAAATGCATTAAAATGATATTTTTTTATTTTTTAAAAATTATTTTTAACATCAACACATGAAAATGATCTAAAATTACTATTTTTTTAATTTAAAGTAAAAAAAAAATTCAATTTTTTTCAAAAATATTTTTAAAATACATTCCCAAACACCATCTTAATGTCTACGCCGCGTGCAGCCCCATCAAGCTTCCTTTTTATGTTTTTATTTTTCTATTATTTATTTTTTTCTTGAAACAAGATATTTTCTATAATTAATGGTTATTTTGTGAATTTTATAATAAACTATTAACTAGAATTAAACATCCCTACACACTTTCAGCGTCATTTTCATATTTTTTTTGGATTTATTGACTCTTTCAAGTAGATTTTTTAAAATAAATAAATAAATGAGTGTTTTTTTATTGATCAAAATCAAGAATATATTCATATGATATATTTTAACTCGGGTATAAGATATATACACGCTTGGTATTAAATATATATTAAATTTAGAAATCTCTAAAATCAATGTTGATTCATTTTAATTTCATTTATGTGAATTTATTAAAATATTTATAGACTTCCCACATCAATGCACACGCATTATACTAGTTATTTTCTAACACAGCTTCACATTTCTTGAAGATGAATGCTCAGTCGAAGAAACTTTGAACCATATTAAAATTATTATTATTTTTTTAATTAATAAACCCAAAAGATTTAACTAACTATCGTAGAGTATGGTTTCGTATTGCTGAGTGACACCCAATTTTGAAATATATGATATTTTTACAGGTTAAAATAAAATAAAAAGAGCAGGTATATGTCTTTTAGCAAGACGACAGTTATAAGGCTAATTCAGTTTAATTGCATGTGATGTTAATTTTGGGTGATCATGTATGCCTAAGCATACATAATTAAGCACTAAGCATTTCTGATTAGGAAACAAGCTAAATATTGTATTATTTTCTGCAGGGCTAATTATATACTGTATCTATTCCTATGTTAGAACTATTATCATGGGAGCAGTTTTAAGACTGAGTGATTTCTTTCAGGCAAGCTTTCCGTCACTACCAGAGATATCCACCTTTCG
Source organism: Salix brachista (assembly GCA_009078335.1). Classification (NCBI taxonomy): domain Eukaryota; kingdom Viridiplantae; phylum Streptophyta; class Magnoliopsida; order Malpighiales; family Salicaceae; genus Salix; species Salix brachista. Next base: position 16,889,875 of record CM018577.1, on the reverse strand, counting down.
CACCCTCTGTTGACCCTGAAGATGAGAAACCATATCATCAGCTGAAACCCCTCCCTTTCTTAGCATCTCCTGCAGTTCTTGTTTACTGATCACCAACTTGATTCTCACCACACTGGTTTTTTCTTGAACATCTTTGGCCTCCTCCTCCGGAATTGAAAATCTTACTTTCTTCTTCTTCTTAGCTTGTGGGGATGGCAGTCGGAGAGGCACGAGATAGTACAGGCGATCTCCACCAAGTAGGCTGGTTTCTGGCAAAAGATGCCGGAAAGCCTGAAGCGAATCAGCTATTGCATGACCGGAGAAATCTGACAGAACCTGCTGGACTTTCATGGGTGCTTGGTATTCAAGGATCTTCCCATCTGGTTTCATCACCTTGATAGCATTTCCTTGCAGAACCAGGCAGTTCCCCATGATATATATCTCTAGCTATTGATTGTTTAGTGAAAAAAAAGAAGAGATTTGTTTACTGCTGTGATTCTTTAATTTCTTTGCATGAATATATGGTGCATGTATGTGTGTGTATATATATGCGGGCGCGCGCGTGTATGGAATATGGTTATAAATATGCCCTTATGATGTCCCAAATATTACAAGGAACACCACTCCTTTCACTTTGGACCCCACCGTGTTGATTTTGCTGGTGTGTATACAAGACTGGCAGCATGACCTACTCCAAGCCGACTCATGCTCAGTGGCGCATGGGAGTTAATTTTGATTGGTGTTAATTGGAAATAAAACATGATTTAGTAGGGTAAATAAAGTATAAAAGGTACAAATTAAGCATGATTAGGTTTAGCTCTCGTTAATGGAAGTGTTTAAGCTGTACATCACGAACTTTTTCTATTACAACTGTAACTAGACGCTGTCTTTGGTTGCTGTAATGAGTGGGGTCGTCTTTGTCTATGAGATGATGATCATAAGCAAATACACGACTCGTTCCTTGCATTTGGATTCGATTTAAGGCCATGTTTGGGAGAGCGGTAGCGGTTGCGGTTGTGGTTGAAAATGGAGTTCTGAAATGGAGTTTTAAAAATGGAGTTTTGAAAATGGAGTTTTTAAAAATGGAAAGTGTTTGGTTAAAACTGTGGTTGAGTTGAAGGTTGAAGAAAAAAGGAGTTTTGGTGTTTGGTTTCCAAACTTTACAAACTGCTTTTTAAAAGTAAAATTACTTAAAAGGGCATGGAAATATACACACACATACATCCATACATCCATCTATATATATATATATATATATATATATATATATATATATATATATATATATATATATATATATATATATATATATATAACTTCTACAAATAAATTTAAAAATAAATAACAATTTATATTAATGTGAAAACTTCAAATAAAATGGAAACATAATTTCATTCTCCCATCAAACTATTTGCAATGCTCTCGCGCACAATATCCATACGAGAATTTCTGCCCGAACTCTGACTAGTTTCACATGCTACAACATCTGGTAATAACTCATCTGGGATATAATCGGGATTACGATCATATTCACCAAAAACATCATCATGTTGCGATCTCCTTCTAATATAGTTATTGAGTGCCATCGATGCAACAATAATCTGAACCTGTGTTTTGTAAGGATAAGGTGGCATGCACTGCAAAATTTTCCATCTTTGCTTCCATACTCCAAATGTCCGTTCTATCACATTACGTAGTGATGAATGTGCACGATTAAATACTTCGCGTCGTCCACTTGGTTCACCCCGACGTCGAAATTCTTCTATATGATACCTCTCCCCTCTATATGGAGCTAAATATCCATACTCATTCGGATAACCGGCATCAACCAAATAGTATTTTCCTGAAAATAGAAACAAAATGCAACTTTTAAATTAATTCAATAACAAAAGATGAATAGTAATTTTTTAAAATTATCATATCTGTAAGAGAAAAAAAATTGACAACCTTCAGGCGGTTTAGGAAATTGGATACTCGTACTGTGTATAGCCTCGAGAAAAATACGTGTATCGTGTGCACTACCTTCCCATCCTGCCCATACAAATGTGAATTGCATGTCAAAACTACAGGCTGCCATGATGTTTTGTGTTGGGACACCTTTCCTACCAAAAAAAGGAATTTGAAGTTCCGGTGAAATTGTTGCCCGAACATGTGTCCCATCAATTGCACCAATACAGTTCTACAAGTATGAAAAGAAATGTATTACGATATAAATATTGAAACAAAATACACAATATTGGTGCAAACTATCTTAAATGTAAACTTTAAAAATTACCTTGAAATGCGGCATAAATCTTCGATTCATCGCAATTTGTATCGGTGTGTTGGTAAAGTCTGGATCAGTTGGTTTGATGATATCTATAGCAAACAGACATAATGCTTTGAGGACTTCTTTCATACATCTACTTACAGTTTCACCAGAACGCTGAAATCTTTCTTGCACATGTCGATTTGATGCCCCAACTGCAAGGGTAAATAGGAACATTCCTACCTTCTCCAGTACGCACATCCTCCGTGAAGGGTTTAAACCGTAACGCGTTTCCAATTCATAACATAGGCTCAACAAAGTGTCTCTGTCCATCCTAAACATGTTAACACAGCGTTTCCAATGACCTCTTAAAATGTCATTCAACCAACGCATCCCTGTATTATATGAAACCATACATGGTTCTTTATGAATATAAGCAAAATAATAATGGGTTAATGCGCCAGCCGTGCTTAAAATTATGGCGTCATCATCATATTTTCTTTCTATAAACGTTACGGCATCTTCGTCGTCTTCGTCATTGTTAGCGTCTTCGCTACTGTCGTCATTGTCATCGTCATCGTTGTCGGTCCCAGCGGTTCCATCATCAACGTACGCGTTGTTGTTCCCTTCGTCGGCATCATAGTTAATGTGCTCAATAACACGATCCATAACATTGTCATACTGACCTTCAAAATCCCCGTTTAATAGAGCATTAAAATGTGCATCATCCATATCTACAAAATAAGTCCAAACCTGTTGACATAATCAATATGGTGAATAATTGAATAATTTTAAAATATTTGGAAAACATGCGATCAACATATTACTTATGACGTTAGAATCCAATACAAACACAAATATGATAATCAATTATTCAAACAAAGTGCTAGAATTGCAGTTAAGAATTAGGTGAATGTGCGATGGAATTTCTAAGCCAGCGGTATTTTTGATGTATGTCATTGAGGCTAGCCCACATTTCTCTATTTCTTCGCACTTGTAGAAATTGCATGGCGCGGAACAGAAAAGTATCGTCATCTGTCGAACCAGGTATTGATTGGAGCTCAGCCATAACTTGCGGAATACTACAGCCTGGCAAGTCTTTATTTGCAGAAGTTGAATCACTCCTACTAGATATGCTGTCGAGAAGCTGTTGCTGAATTGAAACTAGCTGAGCACCAATTCCAGGTGACTTTTTCTTTCTAGATCTTCGCTCCGGAACATCTCTTTGTTTTCGTTTACCACTGCTCCTGGTGTTACTACTAGATGATATATGCTCCCCCCCTACGCCTCGAGAATTTTGATAATTTTCAGAATTTATATCCTCATGCTCATCTGAGTCCCCGCTTCCTTCCTCCAAATCAGCACCTTGTAGACCGACGTTTATTGCATCCAAATCCTCGTCACTGCCAGGTAATGTGCCCGACGATGGTGCCCATGCATGTTGTCCGGTAGCGGTGACTCCAGAGAACATTCTATCAAATTTGAACTTCAATGAAGGCTCAATTCCAGCAGTTCTAAATTTTCTAACTTCTTTATTTTCCTACATAACAAAATTAATGCTCGTCATTGTCTTCACAGAACATAATAACATTATAGAAAAGTAAGGAAAAACAAATACTGACCTGAATTCGTGCTCGCCACCACTCATCACTAGCAGCAATCGTTTTCAATTCATCACTCCAGCCCACACCAGTTTCACCAATCAACTTATTCCACAAACGCCAGTTTTTTTTACAAGAATCCCATTTATTTTTAAATTGATCTCTTTCGTACAGTACACCCGTTTGCTCTGCAAATGATTTTGCAACGTACATCCAGCCGGGTTTATCAAAATGCGAAGTCGGTCGCATACCCATATCAATTGCCCTAATGCATATATCACAAAATATATGCAAGTGTTCTGGACTCCAACTAGCTTTCGCAGAATCAGCCATGATATGTTTTTAAACTACCTTTAATTAACATAAAAACTCGAAATCAAATTAAATTGGAAAATTTTTACAAGGTTTGATCTTTTGTTTAACATCATTCAAAGCTAAAAACTTACTTGTATCAACCTTACAGATAGACAATGAGATGGTAGTGATCCAAGCCTGAACCAAAATAACAGTGATTTCAGCAACATTTCAACTTTGCATAAACGGAAAAAAAAACCAATTAGTTACATGAACTGTAAATCTACATAACCTAAGGGCAAATGGGAGCATGGAGGGACAAAAAATTAACCCCTCTGATTTAAATTGCTTCCAGAGCATAGTCCATAGTTTTTTTAAGCCCGATAGCAAACTTTAGCCATCAAAATTTGCTCATCTATTTACCTATACTTAACAATCTAAGCCAGAGGAGCTTTTGATAAATCTTTTGCAACTACAGTCACTTGAAAAGAAAATAAAATCAAGCAAACCCTTACCGGCAGAAAATCTCCCATTCCTCCTAAAACTAAAACCATGCAAAAATTAGATTCTGCCAAGTTATTGGTTAAAGCCTTGGACACAAGTATGATGGAATAAGAAAAAAATCAGCTACTTCAGAGACAACATTCTAGCCAGAAGAAGTGATTTGATGTGAAGCATGGTTAGGATTATGTTAAAAGATTGATGCAAGATCTAGAACTGCAGTAGCTTCAAATGATTAGGGTTTTTCTCCTAATAATTTATGGTAGTACATTGAACGACTGAGATTTAGTTAAATTTAAGGGCAGATATTTTCTTTACTTAAGATTTCCTGGTAATTAAAGGGCCTCCTGCTAGAGTAGTTAAAAACAACTTTGATATTTTGATAATTTAATAGTTTGTTCTCTTTTTTCTGGCTGCTCAACCCAAACAAGACTTCAAAGCCACTTTGATATTTCAAAAAATTTATACACAATTTGCTCTTTTTTCTGGCTTTTCAACCCCGAAAAGCAGACTTTGGCTAAATTAGCTATCTTTTGCCTTTTTCTTCCTACATCAGAGATTCTCTTTATTATTCCTTTTCTTTTCCTAAGAACTCTATTAACTAGAGAAAATTAAAAGTTCTGAAACTTTTGAATTTTAAAATCATTTAAGCTTCACTGACTTTCAGATATAAATTGGTTTTTGAGTTTGAGAACACAAGAAAAACTAGCAGCAGCAATGTTCCTTTTTTTGACACGCAGTAAAGCATTTTCCTATGATGTGCCTTCATGTTATTGAAATTCATAGATGAAGAGAATTTTTAAAATCAATTTCTAAAATTCAGAGGTTGAGTGTCAATCTGGGGAAAGCCATAACACAGAAGAAACTGTTGAATACAATGAGAGAAGGAGAGTGAGGCTTCATTCACATGAAGTTGAACATGCAACAAGCAGATAATTATTGCTGTTAGATTCAGATTACTAGCAAAAGCATGCCATTTGCAATCAACGTGGTACAACTACCATGGAGCAGTACACAACCATGTCAAACCTTCCAAGCCTTTTCGAATTCTTGCTAAAGAGTCAGTAGGCAGCACGAAAATTTCATAAGTAATAAGTTTTCAATCATCAGATATCAAGGACAATGCACAATCATAAAACTCTCTCCTTTCCCTTCAAATCACAGTTAATAGACCTCTAACAGAACCTAGATCTCTAACATCAAAAATTCACCCATTTCAGTTCATAGATCTCTAACATCATCCAGAAATAAATATTGATTCACAGCAAAAATTCACAAAACTTCCCTCAAATTGACACAGAAAAAAATTCTCACCAGTTTCACCCACTTCACCGAAAATTAACTACAATAATTTTCATCAATTTCACCCATTTCGCAACAAATTAACCGAGAAAAATCACACCAATTCCAACAATTTCACATAAATCTTCACAGGACAAACTCACCAAATTCATCTAAACATTCTCGGCAATTTCTCAACTATTTACAGTGCAATTTCAACAATTAAACATAAATATTAATTCATCAATTAAACAGAAAAAATAATTCAAAATTCCTGTTAAACAGAAATTTTCAAGTTAATTCTCTAAATATTCAACAATTAAAATACATATTAATTCAACAATTAAACATCAAAACACCAACTACAGAAGGGGAGAAGTGAGGCAAATACCTGGATTTGTGCAGAGAAGGAGCTGAGGTTGACGATTTACTTCGGAGCTGTGGGATAATTTTGAGCAGATTTTTGTGGGATAATTTAGAGAGAGTGTTGTGCAGAGAAGAAGGGGTCGACGAGAGGTGGATTTAAAGGGGCTGTGGGATAAGGTTTTGTGCAGAAGAAGATAAGATTTTCGGGATTTTTGGAGAGAGGGAGGTGCAGTGAAGATGGCCCGTGAAGAGGCTTTTGGCAGAGAGAGATTCGTCTTTATTGAGGGTGAATTGCAGTCTGAGAAGATGCCCCTGAATCAGTTGGCTTTTGGCAGAGATTCCTTGCAGAGAAGACTGATTCCTTGGTGAAACCCGTGAGCTGTGATGGGTAGAAGATGACGGGGAGGTGCAGTGAAGAAGAAGAAAAGGAAAGGCCAGAGAGTTGGTTTTCAAACGGGAAGAAGAAGATCGGCGAGGGAGGGTGTTTTGAGAAGAAAAAAAAACATGTGACGCCGTTCAAACCGGCGTTTGAAAAGCACCTGGGAGGTGCTTTTCAAAAACCTCCGTTTGGGACTTAAATTCCCGTGGGTCCCACCCATTTCAAATGCCATTTTGTTTTAACCAAACACACTAACGGCACTAAACACCTGTTTGGGATGGAGTTTGGCAAACGTGCCGCCCTCCCAAACAGGTGCTAAGTGGGTTCTCACCAGATTCCGTTTTTCTTACAGTAGTGGAAGATCGGCTAGGATCTAGTAGGACCGCTTAAGCGATCTCTGCTTTAGTGGTTGACCGCTGGAGCACCATGGATCAATCTGGTTATCTTCTTGACCAAGCATTTCTGTGCAACTTTGCGTAGCTCTCTCTACTTCCAACCTTAACATCAAATTAAAACCTGCACGATAAGATCTGGTTAATGGGGCTCGCTGGTAGAAGCAGCCACTGCTACTTCCTCGTGTCGTGGTGATTTGATGCAAAACTATGCCTCTCCTGAGGTGAATACATTCATTTTTCGTGGGATTCATTTATTTTCGGAGGGACGAGAACGATTTCATGTCAGTTTGGGAGATTATGTGAACTTCTCAATAGAGCTTCCGTTTAGTATTGCAGCAATAATTGCATGAGAGGTATTTCGCTGGATTGTTACCAGTTAATTTCTGCAGCTTTACTAGTGTCCTCAACAATGGCGTTTACCTGTCCCTTACGTTACTGTGACAGTCCACCAGCTGGGTCCCAGCATCGTGGTCCATGGATGGAAAGGTGTTCCAGCATGGGCAAGTGGTGCTGTTTTCTAGTTTATAATCCGTCAGTAATAATTAATTCTCTTCAAAGATGAATGTTGCTGGTGACTTTTATCAAACGAAAAAAAAACTGGCCAGGAAATGATCGAGACCTAATTCAGATAAGAGGTATGAATCATGGAGATAAAGAAGGTGGTTACTGAAAAGAGTTGCTTAGTGCTGGGTGATGTTTCTTACACGCATGCGAGCTTCTCGGCGATTCTTTCCCTGGTATGGGTAGAAAATGAGCGGCCCTTTTAGGCGTGTTTAAGCAGATGATAGCAAGTCAGATGCAAAAGACAATGATAGCTATATTCTTAAAATATTAAATATATACATAGCAGCGGAGATTTTGATTATAAATATCTTAAGCTATTTGTGCTCAATTTTAGAAACAAATTCCTTATTGCAACAACAAAATAATTCTGAAATATATTATTCCGAGAAATTTCTTTTGATCTATGTTTACAAGGCAATTGTAAATAAAATATACACGCTATTATTTATAGGTAAATCAAGGATTTTTCTCAGTATTTGTTAGCTGATTTTCTCCTCCAATCGAGGAGAAAATCAAGCAATTGATACACATAATCAATCTCCATAATAAATGAGTTTGAATAAGTTAGCACATAAATGTGTTAATAGGGGTATAATAATAATTTCTTACCTATATATATATTCGACTCTATCGATGGGAGAATCATCATCATCATCATCATCATCATCATCATCAAATTGTAAAATTAGATTATATACACAGAATTAGTAAAAAGAAAATTTATTTATATGTGGTATAAAAACCTTCTTCGTGTTATATTGATCGGAAGGATACAAAACAACCGATATATATTATCAATTCTACCCTGAATCTCTGAAATTATCTGTCACGGACAAAAACTAGTTTCAACCTGAATAAAAAAGAAAAACAAATGTGCTTGATGCATGAAACTAATGGCCGGATATTACAGGAAGTAAGGAAAAGCCCTTCTGCATAATTTGAGAATTTTGCATGCAATCAAAGATAATATATAAAGATATTTGCAGGAATTCTATAAAATCATACTTAACTAATGAAAACGTAGATGATTAGCAGCAGGTTAGATTGTGGGATTGTTCTATATAGCAAAATCATAAAACGAAAAAGAAAACACATGATGTTTGTAAATTAGAAGAGATGATTGAAATGTATTCAGTGTTTGTATTGATGTCTTGAGCTTAATATATATACAAGAGTTGTAACAATATCATAACAAACTAATCCTATAGGTCTGCATTTACATTATGCATGTCAGACCATGAGCTGGAAAATAACTAACTGCCTAACAACATGTACACTGTAACAGAAATGGCTGCACACACATTCTTCATCTTCAACACTCCCCCTCAAGTTGGAGAGTGGATATCTTGCACTCCCAACTTGCGAATCATAGGAACAAATAAATCTCTTCCCAGAGGTTGCAGGTAGGTGAGATATCTGCGTCGGTTCTTTTTGTTGCTAGTGCCACCAAGTAATATAGCCCATCATGCTGTTTCCCCAAACCAATCATCCTCTTCGTAGCCAGATCCTGCAAAATACACCAATAAGGAAAGAAAGTTATTGAGCAATTCAATCCTCTGGTCAGGCGGCTAACCGACATCAAATCCACTTTGAATGTGGGAACACACAGCACATTCTTTAAATAATAAATTGAATTAAGAGGTAAGGATCCTCTCGCAACAATTTTGGCTTGCTCTCCGCTGGGCAATGACACAGGAGGTAATGAGCAATTTTTCTCCATGTGGAAAAATAATTTTGACGATGAGGAAATGTGATCCGTCGCCCCGCTGTCAATAATCCATTTGCGGGGGATTATTTTGGACAAACCTGGTTTGGTAGGTGCTTGAGAAGTCGATGCCTCATTTTTATTGTCAAGCAAGGACAGTAGTTGTTTTATCTGGGCCTCCGAAATGCCGATGACTGGACTGCTAGAGGGCCCATCAGAAACACTATTCACAGCCGGCCTGTTGTGGAATGGGCCCGGGCCCATGGGCCTGCCCCTTGGATGACCAGCCGGGTAGCCCTTAAGGGCATAGCATGTTTGGGCCCAATGGCCCATCAGCCCACAGTGGGTGCACTGTGGGCGCCCCTTGCTCGGCCCAGCTCTCTCACGCCCAAAGCCCAGCCCAGCTCTGTCACGCCCAAAGTTCGGCCCAGCCCTTTCACGCGTGAAATGCAGCCCATCACTTTCATTAAAACGCTGCATTTCACGCCCAAAACGCGTCTCCCTTTCTTCTCTGCCATTCACACCCACCAGACCTCCAAAACGCCGTCGTTCTTCATCTCTCTCTCTCCTGCCATTCACACCCCCAAATCGTCCCCAGCTGGGATTTTCTGGAGAGGGTGAGCTGAAATTGCTCGACCCATTATTGTAACGCCTTGAAGAGACAAACTTGCTGCCATTGTTGCTTGTGACTGCCATGGCAGCGCCACCCCCAACCTCTGAAAAATGGGTCGAACTCAGCAGGCGTTGCTTCTCCTCTTGAGACACAGACGAGTATGCTTGGCGAATGGAAGGTAGAGGACTCATCAAGAGGATTTGTCCCCGTATACCACTGTAAGTATCATTCAAGCCCATCAAAAACTGCATCATTTTTTGTTGATCTTGCTGTGCACCATGCATTACTTCACTGTATGAACTTAGTTCATCCCAAAATCCCTTTAGTCTCGTGTAATAGGCTGAGACCGAGAGTTGGTCTTGGCAAAAATATGCGATGTCCCTTTGAATTTCGAAAATTCTGGGGGCATTGCTTTGTGAGAAACGTTCACGAAGATCTTCCCAGACTTCGTTGGCAGTGGTGTAATAAATTACACTGTCTGAAATTTCTGGGTCTAGGGTGTTGATGATCCAAGAATGGACCATGTCGTTGCAGCGGGACCAAGCTGCGTGATTTTCAGGTTCTGTTGCTTGTGGTGGCTGTTCAATTGAACCATCAACGAACCCTAACTTGTTTTTAGAGTTCAAAGCCAGTGTCATGGCTCTTTTCCAGGTAGAGTAGTTGTTTCCATTCAAGGGCTTGGAAATCAAAACTAGCCCCGGGTGATCTGAGTGATGAGAGGTGTAAGGGTTTGAGATGTTGAATCTTGATGGGTCTGTGGCAATTTCTTTTCCGTGAATTGATGATGTGTTGTCTTGGGCCATGTTGGCTGGATTGAAGGAGTAGATGATTTAGGTTAGGGATTTTGATTTGAGAAAAGGGGAACACTGGATAGTAGTTTGAGTGATTTGTGTTTGAGAAACAATTTGAACACTGGAATCTGTGATGAAATTGTGTGATGATAAGAACTTTGATGAACTTTGATTTGATTTTGAAATTGATTCTGGGTGTGAAGTAGATGATTCTGGGAAATTGATTTTGGGACTGATTTTGGGACTGATTTTGGGACTGATTCTGGGATTGATTTTCGGAAAAGAAAAAAAAAATCTACTAAACAAGCTCTGATACCATGTAAATTAGAAGAGATGATTGAAATGTATTCAGTGTTTGTATTGATGTCTTGAGCTTAATATATATACAAGAGTTGTAACAATATCATAACAAACTAATCCTATAGGTCTGCATTTACATTATGCATGTCAGACCATGAGCTGGAAAATAACTAACTGCCTAACAACATGTACACTGTAACAGAAATGGCTGCACACACATTCTTCATCTTCAACAATGTTTGCTTCAGCGTTTCATTTTTTTTTTTTTTTGGATATCCTGTCGGAACGGGGAACCACATGACCCGGAAAACGCACTTTGTGGGCCCAGGGCATGTGTAAACCTCCGGCTGTCCCAGTGATCTTACGAGGGGAGTTGAATATGCAGGGCTCGAACCTGGGTGATGCCTTCGGCAACCCCAGGACTTACCGCTGCACCCCACCCTCGGGGACGCGTTTCATTTTTTATTTCACCTATCAGGCACTCGAACAGAATAAAAATCAAAGGTTAGGTCAAATAATAATATCATATGATGAAATGAAAAAAATAATAATTTAAATAGGTAAAGCAGAAGATTAGGCACTTAAACATAATGAAAATCAAAAGTTGGATACTAAAATTACAAATATTTATAATTTTGAGTGGATCTGTTTTATACCATTGTCAATACAAAATAGGCATATTATCACTAATGATGATAAAAATAATAAAAAGAAAGATTAAACGAATATATAAAATAAAAAAAAGTTAAATAGAATAAAAATCCATAGCTGGTAATCAAATTGGAAGTTTGTCTTTATTTTTTCTTGACTTGAGAGAATCATAATACGGTGATTAGGTAAAACGGTACGTGTTTCCAAAAATAAACTAGAATTACGTCCCTTTCTCAAGAAAACATGGAAAATCTTTCTCCAAGCAAAGAATTCAGTAATTCACACACACAGTTTGTCGTCATCTTTCAAGAACTCAAAATGGAAAAGCAAAAAACATTCCTTTCTCACGGCAAAGTAGTTTGATTTTTCTCTCCAACGTCCCCTTTCTCTGCACTCTAAAATCCTAGAGAATTACCATGGTCGGCTGACATGGCAGACTACATCATGACATTTGGCCCTCGCTTCGTGGGCGGCACCGCCAATTAGAATTTTCTTACTCGGCTAAACTTAATAAATGATTATTTTTATATTTTAAAAATATGTTTTGAATCATTTTCTTAGTCTTTTGATATTATTTTGATATGTTAATGTTAAAAATATTTTAAAAAAATAAATAAAAATATTATTTTAATATATTTCTAAATAAAATATATTTTAAAAACATCAAATGCCCGGTAATATAATTACGTTAATTATGTATGTTGGTTGCTCCATTGAAAGAATGCCACCGGTAAATAACAGTCATTTAGATAGATTTATGCCTTATTTGTTACCGAGTTTCATAAGTATTTTTAAAAGAAATTATTTTTTTTGTTTTGTTAATATCAAAAATATTTTTTTTTGGTGTTAATATCAAAAATAATTTTTAAAAAATAAAAAAAATATATTATTTTAATATATTTTTAAACAAAAATCACTTTAAAAAATAATTATAATCATACTCTCAAACAATCATGAGTATAATGATGCTAGAGGACTGAGTTTATTATGCAATAAGAAAGCTCGTCGTTTTCATTGAGATTAAAATTCAAAATTCTCGTTTCTGGAAAAGAAAAAAAAAGGAGACTTAATTTGTAATGATTTGTTTCCATTATACGCGGGGGTGGTCATCGGGCATCATGCGTACGTTTTTCTCTTTTGATATTGCTTCTTTGGATAGACAAGTTATTGTATTAAACACCCTTGTCTTAATTTTTTATATGTTTTTATATATATAATTTACTTTTAATTTTTAGTTAGTTTTATATTTTTTCCACAGTATTCTAAAATATTACAGTTTAAATCTTAATTTTTGGTACGCATATGGCAATTTTTATCTGCATTTTTGTTTTTTTTTAAAACCAAGCCAAGTGTTACATGACCAACCCCAAGCAAACAGTTTTTTTTAAAGTTTAATGAGGTTAACAAGGTGTATAAAGAAACAAACACGTTGTATATCTATAAACGATGCATTGTCTATTCATCCCCAAAATTCAGCCAATATGGTGGTCAAAGAACAAGATCCTCTGGTTTTTTTTTTTTATCCAAGTACTCATTTTCAATATGTTTATGACAAAAAAAACTAGGAAACACCTTAGAGACCATGTTAAATGCAAAATGCAAAACAACTACCCTAAAACCTGAAATCCACCGAAACAAAAAAAAAAAAAAACACACTCTTGAGCTTTGATATGATTTTTTTAATGTGTTTTCAAGCTAAGAAAAATCTACTCTTAGCCCTTCTAATCATATGGAATCATTTGACAAAAATAATTATGTGTTTTGATGGTTGGATTCTTAACCAACAAATGTTTTATCTCTCTAAGCTGGAATCCAATGTTTCCCTCTCTCTTGTCCAACCAAAAAAGAGCTAAAAAATAATAAAAATAGAGTTTAGTATCAAAATTATTTTTTTTTTTAAAAAAAAGAAAGGAACCAATCACCTTATAGTTAAGAAAGATGAAGGGTTCAAACAATGTTTGACATAAATTTTCAATCCACCACCCATGTTACCCATTATTTTTAATTCAATCTTTTTTCTTAAAATTCAACCCTTTATTACACAAAAAACAAGCAATTGGGCTCTAAATCGTCTAAAAAGACTTGATTGTGCAAAAAACAAGCCAGAGGATCAAATTAATATTTATCAAAAAATAAACTATTGTTTCACCTCGTACATAATCCACAATCTCATTTTTATCAAAATATACAATAAAGATCTTGAGTTTCACAGAGAGATAGAGATGAAGAAATGAGTTTTCATGATTTAGATTTGGATGAAATTTGCGCTGGATCTAATATCAAGAAAAGAAAAGATAATCGCTATAAACCATGAAATCATGCGGTAAATTTGTGCTAGGCTATAAAGTCTTATTAGTTAACGGTAACATGGGTATAATAAAGTATAAACCATAAAATAGAAGAAAGAGTGAAGGCAACAAGACCATATTCAAATATAATTTCATTTTTTATATAATTATATGATAAATAAATATAAATATCTAAAACGATTAGAATGATTTAAAATTAGAGAGAAAAACTGTGATTTTTAGTTAAAATTCTCATTTATTTTCCTACTTGGATGAAACATATATATATATATATATATATATATATATATATATATATATATATATATATATATTTATCAACAATATGATTTTTTCGCGCATAAGGCACCGAAGTGGGGTGGGGGGTAATTTTTTTCATAGAAGAAATAAGAAGATTGCGAGAGAGAATTGATTTATTTTTATTTGGAAGCATACGAAAATAGTGAGGATTAAGACACGTTATAAAATATCAAGGGATGCAAAACTCTCTAATATTTGAGGACGCCACGCTTGGCAACTTTTAGAGCGTGTTTTTAATCCCAGTTCGATTGTTGATCTGCTTTAAGACTCAACGAGCCGATTTGCCCGCTTCGCCAGGTTTTTTTATTTCTGTAAAAAATTAATTAATTTTAAAGATATTGTATTTTGTAATTTTAATATTTAATTAGTATAATTGTAATTGATAAAATTCATTCAAAATGGTTTTTTTCAACCACAATGTGATTGAATATTGCTATTGCTAAAAAACTTTTGATTAAATTTGTTAAAAATTTGCTAAGAAGGTGAAATGATTCATTAGAAATTTGTTGTCATGGATACTCAGGTTAAAAAAAAGCACAAAAAAAGAAAACCGGTTAAAAAAGAACACTTGGACAGTAAAAAATAAAAAAATACATGTGAAAAAAATGTCACCGTTTCTTAAAAGAAAAAACAAAAAGAGTCTAAAATATAAATTTAAATTCAAAGCCAAAGTTTTTTTTTTATAATATTTATTCATCATATTATTATATTAAATATATTTAAGAATACCGATATTAATTTTTTTTGCAAAAAAATCGTAGGTCATTTTTTTTCTCTCTTTATATATTTTTAGGCGATAATATTAAAAAAATATTCAACACATATACTTAGTCTCACATAATCTATAGTGTGATCGAAATGAGAAGTGATTTTTATAGTTTTTTAATTGTAGATAACCTAGATGAATTTGTAAAAAAAAAAAATATGAGTTGTCTGTTTTCCCCAGTTATATTAAATATAACACATTATAAATACAAATATTGCAATTTTTTTGAAAAAAGAAATAGAAAAGTTTTTTCGTGCATAATTATTTATTTGCCGTCTAAAAAGAACAGTGTAGTCGAAACAGGCAAAATATTTGACACTTATGCGAAATTTAATTTGTATTTAAGCGAAATTTAATGTAATAAAATAGCTCAACACCCCCTAGTATAACAATAACAAAATATATAATTGTATTCTAGGTCATTATTTTTCTCTATCTAAATATTTTTAGGCGATAATATCCAATAAATATTAAAACATCTAATTAGTTTTACATACTTTAATTTGACACAAATATAGAAATATATAATTAATTTGACATAGTTTAAATAATTTATTTAATTTAAAGGAAAAAATTGAAGTAAATCCAAATATTGAAAAACAAAACCTGAAAAAAAAATTAAGACCGAAATCAAACCTGAAATCAAAAATTGCATAGAAGGATAAAATTGAAAGAAATCAAACTTTGATACTGAAAATATTAAGGATTTATAATAAATTTGCATGGAAGGATGAAATTGAAATCAATGAAAACTTTGAAACCGAAATTATATAGAATTCCGGCCCAATCCGAAAAATTAAAAGCATGAGGACCGATTTGAAACTTCAAGATATAATCAATTTCAATTGAAGGACGAAATTGAAACAAATCAAAACCTATATAATAGCATTAAGGGCAAGAAAAACAAATTATAACGTTCAGGGACTGAAATGAATTTTGACAAAAAACAGCTTAGCTGACGTCATGTTGCGCAGGCAGGAGAGAGAAATGGGGGGGGGAATCAAACGACCATTGACACGTATACGGACATCATAGTTACACACGCGCCGCCCCATGTGGAAGAGAACATCCCTGAAAATCATTCTAGACGCCGTTTGGGCATTTTTCGATGCCGGAGTAAGCCGCACGCGCCTCTCGACAAACGCGCGAGCGTTTAAACGAACGGCGCGTCCCGCGACGCGCCGACACCTGTCAGCGGAAAATAAAATAAAAAAATGGCTAATTACCGGAAAGCCCCTGACCCCAGGCCTGTTTTTTGTCTTTTTCGAGGGACAAAATCGTTAATACACTGTTCAATGTAATATTAAAAAAATAAAAAAACCGGTCGGTCGAACCGAGCCGGACCGGACCGAAACGGTCAATGACCGTTCAGCCCCTGAAACCGGCGGCGTTTTTTGTCGTTTCCGGGGGGCTTTTTAGTTAATTCACTGTTCAAAAAGCAAAAAAAAAAAAAAAAAAAAGAGGACATACACCCGCGATTCACCGTGACAAATGGCCAGTGAATAGTGGCAATGAGTCACGGTGAACAGTTGAAAGGACGAACTGTTTTAGCTCTTTAGGTAATTAATGAGTTTTGACTGGGTCATTGTATCATCCATCCAGATTTATTTTATTTTATTTTCATAAAAATCAAAATAATATTGTTTGTATTTTTTAAAAATAGTCAGTAAGTTGTAACCTAGTCTTTGATTAGATCACTCAAGATTTTAGTTTTCTTTATTTTTTCTTAAACCAGACCTCGTTTTGGTCTGGGGTTAGTTGGATCTTTGATCAACGAGTTTTAAAAAATACTAAAAGAAATCCAATATATATATATATATATATATATATATATATATATATATATATATAATTCCACTGTTATTATCTTAGCAAATCACGTCTATTAAACAGATGTTTGCCGACGGGGTTTAGGATGGAGGGACATAACGGAATTACCTGTCACATTCGTCAAGTACTAGAATTTAGAAAAGCAAGTATCCAAGTACATGACAACTAGTTGAGTAAGACAAGACAAATACACGTTAATGACAGAACACAACAAATGCACACCAGCCACTCTCATTTCGCTTAAATCCCACCTCCACTCTTTCTCTTCTCCAAAACCCTTCAGCGAAAATCATGGCTGGCGTGCTTAACATCCACAAATTTCCTCTTCTCCGTTCAGTTCATGGCAGCCATAAAACACCCAGGAAGTCCTTTCCTATCATTAGAGCTACCTCAGAGACCCCCACTTCATCTACTTCTACTTCTGTTACTGCACCACCCAATTTCGAGCCACCAAAGCCAAAGCGGTTTGCAGTCAGACCCGACAAGACCTGGGATATTATTGGAGCTTCTCTTGCCTTGTTTTTCCGGCTGGGTACTGGTGTTTTTGTTAATGGGTATGTTGAATTAAACCGTACAATTCTTTTATTTACCCTTTTCTTTTACTTGTGTTCGTTGCTTACACACACACACACACACACACACACATGGTTTTCTTATACATTGTCAGGATTGATTGGAATCATGTAGCTAGATGATTTTTGTTATCGATTTTGCTGTAGAGTTCACCGTGGTTTTGAAAATTTCAATGTATTTAGACACAAATGTACTATAATCAAGTGGTATTAATAGTAAAAACTAAAATCTGCACTGTAGTTCTTATGAAATTCAAATTATTTTGTGTGCAATGGAGCACAGAATGTGTTTTCGCAAGTTAATTGAATTCAAATAGTAGTAACTCTTAGTTCCTTAAACTATATGGGGACATGATGACCTTTTAGGTTCCTAATTTTCTCCGATTTTCGAGGCTCTTTGTACAAATGTAGAAAAAGGAAATTTGGAGGGCAATCTTATGATTGATGATGGGAACCATGATGGTCATTATTTAAAGTCGTTTGTCTTCCATCCATGCAATCCATTCAGGATTTCAATCCGGGTGTTATCACAAAAAGCAGTGAATTAGCAAAGATGAGGGGGCTACCGGTGGACCCTAAATTATCAAGGAGAAAATCTAAATGGACTTTCAGGGAGAAAGGGAACAGGTTGTGTTGTTGATGAAGTGACTTAGAATCCATCCCTACAGCTTTGCTCCTTGTTACAAATTGTCATATTATTTTCTGTTCAGATAGTTTAAAAACCATTTCATTTAAAAATTTAAGTTATTAAATTAAGTTTCAAGATATGATTTATATTATTCTTTAACACACCCCTTTCAGCTAATGCTCTTTAGGCTTTAAACTTGCATACAAGTAAATACTGATTTATGTTTATTTTTTATCAAATAAAATAAGAATAATGAAATTTAAACTCATTACCACTAAGTCAACAAAGCTCGAATACCATATTAAAAAATCATCTTACTTAGCAACTTAAACAACTTAAACGGAATTAGGTGTTGATCGGATGAATTGAGCCTGGGCTTGGACTTAAGGAGACAAGGGTTTAGAAGGCACCGACAGGATTGGATTGATTTTGGAGTTTCTTATTTGTGCTTTCTGATTAGACAGAGTCATGTACCATTCATTGCTTTAATAATACAGCTGTCATAGAAATCATGGAACCTAAAATCTCAAAGCTTCTAGCTGAGGTCCCACGATTACATTTGCTCGCAAAAGCCTTAAACTTCAGGTCTAATCTCTTAGAATTCTCCTCCTTTTTACTTGTTCCACCCTTTGATATTTCCTTTGCACCATCTTCCAAAGTGCACATGAAGATGCACCCTTGCCTTCCTTTAGAGGCATTTAAGTTATTTTCCGTATTTTATTATCAAATTAAATATGAAAAAAAGACAAACCAAAAAGACTGAGAAATGTGAGACTATCAAACCCAGCGATCTTAAATGTGTAGTAATGTTATTCTTACACTATGTAAAAACTATTCATGTAGTCGGATCTTGTGGTAGCCACTTGGAGGATTCCTGAATTTATTATATCTTCTTTGTACTGTGGCAGGTATTCTGTATCTTTTGTTTCCAAGGATGCAATTCCACCCGACCAATATTCTCTGGAAGTTTCTGGTAGGTGTCAAATTTTAGTTGTCATACTATACGAAGTTGTTATAGAGTGCTTGTGTTGAATGGCTGGTGTAAATTTCTATACCAGTTAAAAGATCAGGACAAATAAGTCCTATCACTTTTATGTGAAAGCATTTTTGGCATTCCTGTTCAAACCCACTATCTTAACAATTAATTTTGCTGATAAACTTAAATATGATATTTGTCTCTTGCAGGTTATAAAGTGAAAGAGACCTCAAAATTAGGCCCTCGACCAGAAAAGCCTATTGAGATATATGAGTTTGAAGGGTACATTACTTTCCAAATCACTTTTATTTCTTTCTGCATAATATAGTTGGTAAAGGGCAACTAGGTGGTGAGTTTTCTTGTAGTCTTTTCTCTTGTTCTTTGTTCCACTTATGACTCTTTTACATGCAATTATGATGAATAAATACTGAACGGTTGTACCCCTTTTCCCCCTCCAAATATGGATTCTGATGCACTTCATGCAAACTTCAGCTGCCCATTCTGTCGGAAGGTAATGTCATTCAAAAATACTGTGTTACTAATTAATTGACCTTAATTTCCAAAAAAAAATTAATTGACCTTATGTTTGTTTAATTTGGTTTGTTCCAGGTCTATATGGACGATGATCCTTGATCCATTACATATGTTGCTAGCTAATTGTGTTTATTAGTGGCATGTCTCTGAAATTACCTTCCATGGCTTTCTTAAGATGTTAGCTGACAGTTGTGCAAAACATGTTCAGGTCAGAGAAATTGTTGCAGTGTTGGACCTTGATGTTCTGTTTTATCCTTGCCCACAAAATGGTCCCACTTTTCGTCCCAAGGTCGTTCAGATGGGCGGAAAACAGCAGTTCCCTTACATGGTTTGTCATTTTTCTTTCTATTATTGTTCCCCAGTCACCACATGTACATAAGCTTTAGCAGAACAATAACTTGAGATAAATGTTTGGAAGAATCAGGTTTTACTAGTTAAACAGTAAAACCATAAAGAATTGGTGTCCATTTCCCCCATCATCTCATTCAACACCCTGAACCTTGGGTAACAGAAGGTATCATTAGTTTCTTCAAGCAATTATTTTTTCAGAGAATGAGAATCTAATGGTCACCAATTGTCTGACTGCCAACCAAAAACTCTATATTATAGTTTTAGCTATTAGAAAGGAAATGATTTGATAGATCCATTATATATCTGGGCCATCAACTTTATCTATATTGGCCATGCAAAGGGAAGTTCATTGGCATTTAGTCTTAGCTAAGGTTAGCTGTCCATTTTATCTGTGAATCTTAAGAGTTAATCTATAAATTAATTATAAATTTTGTTGGTCTCTTTGTTCGAACAAGATAGATTGAGGGAACCTAAAATGAAGCCACAAGTAGCTTTGCAGCCAAACACTTCCAGAATGATCAACAATGGTGTATGCCACTGAAGAACTTAAACTACAACTCGAAAACAAATCCACGTTGTGAAATAAAATCAATAGTAGAGGTAGGGGCAGGTTGGGAGTGTGTGGCTCTTTGTATTTTGGTCTGGGCAGCAAAATTGGTTTACAGTAAAGGATATTCAACACTTCTTGACTTCACAATTCAATGCCCCATTCACATGCTTGTTTGAATTAGGTCTTCTCAAGTTCTGATTTCATAATCTAATCACGTCTCACAATTTCAATTTCCTATTTCACTCTTACAGAATTTCATATCGTCATTTCCCTTCTGCCTTTAGGCAAAAGCCGGTTTAAGATAAATGAGGGGTCTTGGGAAAAATTATAAATGGGGCATTTTAAAAAAAAAAAAAAAAAAAAAAAATATATATATATATATATATATATAAATTGTTTTTCATGAGCAATCTTCATTTCATACCCGAAGGCTCTGGAGGCAATATTCATTTCATAGAGCATATTTGGCAAATATCCATAAGGCTCTGGCTGGCTCTGGTTTTAGGCGTAATGGTTTTTAAGCAAGTCATACCTTAAGGGTGTGGCTTGAAGTTGGAGCCAAGGCTGAAAATTTTGCTTGTGGTTGCAGGTAGATCCAAATACTGGAACTGCAATGTATGAATCGGATGACATAATTAAGTATCTGGTTCAGAAATATGGTGTGTTTCTCAGCATTGATCTACTTTCATAAGTCACTTCCATTTCTTTTCATTGTTTTCTCATCACTAAACCTGTCTATCTGAAAGAATAAAAAGTAAAACAATAGAATACCACTTGCAGGATACGTTTGCACTTTTTTTTTCACTGCTCATCTTATTAATAGATGGATTAAATTTATTTTCTTAAAACTTTGGTAACTGTGATTCCATATCGTATCTTGGTTAAAGCAAAGCCTGATTAGGATGACCTGTTAGGTACCCATACATTTCATCTATACCTTTTGTCAATTTTAGGTGACTAAAGGAGAGGCTTAAAATTTTAAATGATAATATGCTTCTTCTTTTTTATGCGCGTTATATTTGATCCTATCCGCTCTCTTCAACCACTTATATATTCTCTCTGTTTGATTATCTTATTTAGGTGATGGAAGTATTCCTTTCATGCTGTCGCTTGGTCTTTTAACGGTTAGCAATGTGTATTACACTCTCTAATAAATTTGCAGAAGGTGAATTTCAAATATATTTCTTGATGTTTCTGTTCTTGCAGACTCTGACTGAAGGTTTTGCCATGATTGGTCGTATGGGAAAGGTAAATAATGTTGAATTTTAGTTTGCAAATAGTTCCCATGATTATTAGATGATGCTCTTCTTTCTTCCTGTGAAATATTTATTTATAAAACGTTCTCTGTAATTGTAAAATCATGTTTTATGCTGCCTTCAATTCCATTTTAGTTCATCGTGGTTTTTATGTTTTCTACTAGAAATGTAGTGATGCAGACTGTCTTTAATGATCATTTGTGTTAATGCAGGGGTCATCTTATACTCCATCTAAACTGCCACCCAAACCAGTTGAACTATGGGCATACGAGGTTTGTAGAGTGCCATATCAATTTTGATACTTCAATTTGCACGCTTGCTGTTCTTTTTCCTTCGACAGCCTCTTCACTTTCTGTTTTTCTATTGGGACTTCAATGGCTTTTATGTACACGAGACAGAGTTAATTGTTTCCTGATTTCGAAAAATAAGTCTCAGATATTTGCTTTCTATTTCAGGGTTCCCCGTTCTGCAAAATTGTTCGAGAAGTACTTGTAGAATTAGAGTTACCACATATCATTCGAAGGTAAAAGTCCACAGCTTTTTTTTTGTTTTTTTTCCCCATCAGGTGCTTTGCTGAGAGTATTTTTCCGTTTAAATGTAAGATGACAACTATTTTGTGAGTTTTCATTCTCTGTTATAATAAATTTTGCAAGGGATAAGGTTTAGAAACAAATGTTTTCAAACACATCTATACCATTGCTTTTCAGTTGAATCAGTTCTGGTAATAAAATGACTGTTTTACAAACATTTCCATCCTTTTGGCTGGTGTGTTACAGAAAAACGATTACAATGTGGACGTGCAGAAATATTGTAAGGAAATCGAGAGGAGAAAATATCTTCATGCTCTTATATACCATAAGAAATGCGTATTCTAAAAGATCATTTAGTTATCTTTGTGCTCTTTCTAACAGACAATCATCAGATCCATTAATTCTATTATTGCCATACTTTAGACGTGTTCCTCCCTGTCAATAGAAAGCATTTCACCAGTTCCATCAGTTTTGCATATTGAGTAGACACACACACACACACGGAATATGCAGGAACATTTTGTCTGACAAGGCTTCCGTTGTTTTCTATAATTAGCTGTGCTCGTGGGAGTCCAAAACGACAGATATTATTTGAGAAAACTGGGCATTTTCAGGTAATTTATAATGTATTTGTCAGTGTATTTCATATGGAACAGGAAACACACACCCTATTATCAGAATCTATCTATCTATTTAGAGTGTGATATCAATTTGACAACAATGGTTTCCAGGCGCCTTACATTGAAGATCCAAATACTGGGGTCCAGATGTTTGAAAGCGCAGAAATCGTGGAGTATCTAAAGGCAACATATGCAAGTTCTTGAGCAAACTTCCTACAGGCATTTCTGTAGTATAATTGTAGTGTATGTATACATTTCTAAATGTATGCATGTCTTTTTTCTTAATGTAGCCAAAAATAATTCCACAAATGTATTCCATTCACCAATTTTTCTTTTTCACAGAATAGTGTATTACTGTGGTTTACTTTTACCAGGTTAAGTGCACCAGACAGACAGGGTTTGGCTAGTTTCTCTTTGATTAATCTGCACGTAGGATGAACTTCTGTTTGAACCAAGGCCAGTGGCACGAGGGAATCGAATTTTCATAATTGGTCAATTGACAAGAAATAAATAAGAATAAAACTACTATTAGGTCCTTATTTGAAGTTTTTAGTTCTCAATTTTTGAAAATTACCTTTTAGTCTTTGTAATGAAATAGTTTTACAACTAGATCCCTACATAGTTACACTTTAATCATATTGTAATGATTCGTTACATATTATTATATTACATAAATTATCACATCTAAAAATGCAAGAAATTCTGCAGTTTGTTTCGAGTTAAGTTGAGTGCTGCAGTAGCTCAGTGGGAGTGGGATCATATTTCTTCTTTTACCGTGTCTTTACCTTAATTCCATGCATGAAACTGCCATCCATGACTTTAGTTTTTCTTTTTCAATAAAAGTTTTTGGTCTAGATCGAATTCCAATATAATAGGTTTGAAGGTTCTGAATAGCCTCTGTCAGAAATAATTATCTCATGAAGAAAACTTAGAATATTCATTTATAGATCAGTGAAACCAGTCAGCTGGAGTCAAACCATCTTGATCAACAATAAGAACAGTGCATGAATTCCGAGATGCAAATTATATTTGTCCAAGTATAGTCAATCCACCAAGTTTGATCAAGTTCAGAAGGAGCCAATGGTTTGTGATGATGCTCTAAAAATCTAGAACACTGGACGATGGATGATTACAAATTCATATCATTCTTTGATTTGTTATAATTGAGAGTTCCAGAGACTGTATTTTTTTTCTTAGGGTTTTAGATGATAACAAATTCGTATCAATCTTTAATTTTTATCTTAAGAGTTCTAGACTGTATTTGTTATAATTTAAAAGCTTAAATTGTTAGATGAGACCCTAAAATATGATTTATATTATTCTCTAACACATTCTTTCAAGTGGAAGCCCTTTGAGCTTGAAACTTGCACAGACTCATACTATCTTATGCTTGATTTTTTATCAAATAGAATAGGGGTGGTGAGATTCGAACTCGTGACCGCTGGGTCAACAAGGCTCTGATACCGTATTAAAGAACCATCTCATCTAAAAACTATCATGTTAAGGAATTATCTTATCTAAAATCTTAAGCTGTTAGATGAGACTTTAAAATATAAATTATATTATTTTCTAACAAAACTCATGAGTATTTGTCAGATCCGTAAACGCATGAACCTAGTGCATGATGAAGTCCAGAGGAATAAGATCTGAGAAGATGTAAGACTCATGGGTGTTTTGCGTTTGTAGTAAAAAGAAAATAATCCTGAGCCCTAGTCTTTGTTGAGCTTTCCCTCTGTTCCTTTCTAGTCATGTTGATTCGGTCTACATTCTTTATCTGGCCAGCTTTCTGCGTTTTCAGCTTTACAATAACAGAGCCAAGCTGCTACTTAATTTGCAACGAAAGTGCAAATCCGATGGCAGGGATTTAGGTCTACTCCCTAATTTAGGATAAAGGTTTCTTTTAGAACAGAAAATAGCTAAACAAAACCTAATTTAGGACAAAGCTAGAACAGAAAACAGCCATAAAAATAGAGGCACAGAAAAAGAAAGAAAGAAAAGTATAGAGCAAACCGCACTACGTGTATAATAATAGACAAGGACATGCAAAACAAGGTGGCCCGAGGGTTTCGAGAAAAATACAGCTAAATTTACCAGCTCTCTCCAAATTTAGCACCAGCACATCTAGTTATTAAGCCCATAATTTAACAGCTTAAATCGATAGAGCCTAATAAACTTCTTCAAAGGAGAAAGGTTTACTCTGAGACAAGAGAATGGCTCCTCAATCCTCCTCCTCCTTTATTGCTATTGCATTGTTGCTTGTGGTTGCTTCTGCAAATCCTGCAGATCAAACTCAAGGTATGTCTCTCTTGTTAGAGAATAATATAAATTATATTTTAAGAATTCACCTAAAAGCTTGAGCTTTTAGATGAGATAGATCATTAACATGGTGTCAGAGCCTTGTTGACTCAGCGGTCATAATTTGAATCTCATCATTTTCATTCTATTTGATAAAAATCAAGCACAAAGTAGTGTGAATCTGTGCAAGTTTCAAGCCTAAAGTTTGAAACTTGAGTGTGTGTGTGTTAGAGAATAATATAAATCTTTCTCCTTTGAAGAATTCACCTAAAAGCTTGAGCTTTTAGATGAGATAGATCATTAACATGGTGTCAGAGCCTTGTTGACTCAGCGGTCATAATTTGAATCTCATCATTCTCATTCTATTTGATAAAAATCAAGCACAAAGTAGTGTGAATCTGTGCAAGTTTCAAGCCTAAAGTTTGAAACTTGAGTGTGTGTGTGTTAGAGAATAATATAAATCATATTATGGGACCTCACTTAAAAACTTGAGTTTTTAGATGAGATGGTTCCTTAACCTCTCTTGCATGCATCACTCTTTCTTCCATACACACGCACACAGACAAAACATTCGTGTTTTCTTTTTCATTTTTTCTGCCAGTAATGCGAGACTTTAATGATACATGGTAACGTAAATATGTTTCTTCCCTTTTCAATGACCTTCATTCATTTGCTTGCTGTCTCTTTGGAGCATTCTTAGAAATAAGAAGTGTAGACAACCTTTTCCTTTTCTGACATTATGTAACAAGCAATCTAGCTGAGTTTGATTCTTGGAATTTTCTTGGCAGCATCTACATTGGAATTCAGCTACGCTGGTTCACATGGCCCTGCCAACTGGGGAAGCTTGAACCAACAATTCTCTGCATGCATGTCTGGAAAAACTCAGTCTCCTGTCAACATTATCAGGAAAGAGGCCGTGGAAAACAAAAATCTGACACCCTTGACCAGGGATTACATACCTGCAAACGCTACTCTCGTGAACAATGGCTTTAATATTGCGGTTTGATCCTGAAATAACCTAGTTAATTTTATCTTAAGGAGTTTCTATACTGTGATCAACTCTTTGGCGTTTATTGTGGTAGGTTAGGTTGATAGGAGCTAATGGGGAAAAAAAATAGTTTCAAGAGATTCCCTGGAAAACTTTAAACATGCTAATCCAAAATATCATTTGCCTTTTCATAATGCTAATAATTATTCTGAATGCTGAATATTCTATATGCAGTTGCGCTATGAGGGGAATCCTGGAATCTTGATTGTAGATGGTAAGAACTACACGTTGAAGGAAATGCACTGGCATTCTCCTTCAGAGCATCAGATTGACGGAATCCAGTATGCCCTCTCTCCCTCTCTCTCGGTTCACAAATTGCTATCCATTGGCCTTTTTTCATGTTTAAAGTGTCCAACCCTTCCAGGCACTATTTGAAACTTTATGTTCTTAACTTTTTTCAAAAATCTAATCTGCATTAAACATATGTATTGCCGTGGGTAAAGTAAGAACATTTTTTGATTAATCGTAACAGACACTGAATTCAACTCAATTGGCATTCTATATCTGCAGATTCGCCGCCGAGCTTCATTTAGTCCACCGGACTGATTCTGGCCCTCTCGCTGTTGTGTCAATACTCTACGAACTTGGTGATGCTGATCCATTCATGAATAAGGTAGAATTCACGTCACATTTTCATTGTATAGTAATCTTTAGTTATCTCCAATGGACGTGTATCAGCAATCCAAACAAGCAATTCCTACCCCATATTTCTCTGGTTGGTGGAAACAATCCTGCTCCTTTCTGGGAAAAAATCCGTTTTCTCGAGCCAATCTCCTAAGATCCTGATCTTGCCATGCATGAATAGATTGAGGGTATAGCATCTCCGAAAGAGAATTCTAACCAGTTAAAGCTATCCGTGGTCGCAGATTAAAGACAAACTGGATGCTCTAGCAAAGGAGATGTGCGCAGGCAATGAAGAAGCCCACATTGCTGTTGGGGTCCTGGACAATAAGCTCCTGCGAAAAAACACCCGCAAATATTACAGATACTCTGGTTCTTTCACCAGTCCTCCATGCAGTGAAAATGTGATCTGGAACATTCTTGGCAAGGTAATAATATGCATGCATCAATGTAGCTATACTTGTATGAGTGCAGACTTTATGATGATGACAAACGAATTTGCAGGTGAGAACAATATCGAAGGAGCAGCTAGAATCCCTGAGAGCTCCATTGGGTGATGATTACAAGCAGAATTCAAGGCCTGTGCAATCACTGAATGGAAGAACGATTCAGCTGTATAATGAATTTACCGACTAAAATTATTCCTACTGGAAACAAATTGTAATTTTCCTGTCATACGAGCTAAAGTATGCAATATTATGGACTAATTTACAAGCTTAAGTCATTTCCATGACATCTCAACTGTGTACGCAGATGTAGCTTCACCCCGAATTCTTTTCTGCGTAAAACGTTTTCTCTGATCTGTAGTTTTTAAAGGGGCATGATGAGCGAATTGCACTTGCTTTTATTAATTTCAGTTTGACGGATTCGGTCTGAAATAGCAGACTCTGCGTAGAAAGCTGATGACAAACATTTTGATTTCAAGTCTAATTCCAAGCTAACCATGAATAGTGTTCTCCCTGCATTAATTTGTCCCAACTTTTCAATCAATCAATCTCTGCTTAGAAAACCGGCAATTTAACAGTCTTAACTGATCCACAGCTTGTAATTAATTGAAGCAAGAGAGAGAGAGAGAGAAAAACAGGTAGCCAGTAGAGAATAAAACAGGTTGGTAGAGAAAAGTCAACATGATTTGATTGGAAAATCAAGCAAATAATTGTATTTGCCTGCTTGCTCTGGTTCATGATCTACAACCTTTTTATATGTCAAACTTGCCAGCTGTGTTCAAATTTATATTATTAGGAATTTAAGATCAATTCGTTGACAAGAGTTCCCTGGTCCAGCAACAATCCCCCGTTGATTTGCTTTCCCCCATAAAGTGAAAACAACAACAAGAAGAAGATTGGACTAATCGGTGGAAAAAATAGAGAGTTTTGATTGATAGAACCCATCAGGTTGGACTTCATTGCTACGCCCTTGTTTTAAAAACATAATTCTTATCTGTGGGTAAGATAAGCCTGCAAACAAACACCCTCGAAGAAATAATAATAAAAAAAGAGTAAGAAGTTGATGATGAGTTGGGGTGGGATCGAGCTGGAGGTTCATTTAACAAGTTGAGGAACATGTTCCTCGGCGGAATTCTTGGTTTGTGTTTACCAGAAAATCTACATGGTAGGAGTAAGAAATTTACCTAATTTCTGAAGCTACCCAATCTTACAAGATCTAACCTTATTAGCAAGAGAACATTTCTAGTTGATCAAACCGAACTAAAGGGTGATTATTTTCCATATTCCCTTCCTTGATATTCAGAGATTTCCAGCTCATACAGTGCTCACATTAGAAATTTATCAGATTCAACCCCGAGAAAATGGTAAAATTACATGCAAGGTGAGATAATATTTCAGCATCCTTGAACACGAACCAGTACTGTCCAGTGATATATTGTCTTCATGAACTAAATTATTACAGTCATACAATTTACACTCATTTTATATCTACAATCCCTAATTGTATAAACATCAGGAGAAAAAGCAGAAGCAAAATCACATTAAAGAAAAAAGAGGAAAAAAAGAGAGAAGTATCTGTAGCTACCGCGTTTGAAACGGTTAATTCACCGAGAAAAGGTCAGCCTAAACTGTAATTCAAACTTTGAAACCCCACAAAAGACACCCAATCACGACCGCAGCCCCTCCTCCCTGGACCCCACCATCTACTTGACCCCATCAGTTCACGCCACGGAAATCTCGGCACTCCACGACTCCGATCTCCTCCCGGACGAAAACCTCGTCATTCCACCCAAACCAACAACCGGCTCCATTCCAACGCTCCTTCTTGGTGGAGCATCTCTGTCACTCGCCGGCAACCGGTCCCTAATATCACTCGATTTCTTAAGCGTGTAAGCCTCGCTAACCGATCCACCATACGACGCGTCATTGGCACTCTTCAGTGATATATCTTTATTGCTACTCTTAGACCTGAAGATGGCTTTAAAACTGGCAAAGAAACTTGTCTTTTGCTTCTTGTCCCTTTTAGTACCTTCCTTCTTTCCGATTGTTTGAAAAGATCTTTGTTCTTGCTGTTGCTTCCTCATTCTACGGTTACGTTCTTTCTTCGATCTTACTCTTCCCATACAAGATACTTTCGGTGAAGACGGTTCAACCATGGTCGTCGAGTCCGATTTACCGGTAGAACATGACCGTTTAGGAAACAATCGTGTGTTTCCAGGTTTACAGTTACGGCGATTCTTTTTGTCAAGAACAAAGGTTGATTTCTGTGTCTTTGGTAAACCAATGATTGACGCTTTAGTGTGCAAGCTGGAGAAACGCTGTGAGTTGGAGGGGTTGGGGATGATGTTCGGGTTTAAGTTTGTGGAGTTTGAGTTTCCTTTTGTGGAATCTTTGCGGTCGTAGTAAGCGTTGGTGCTGAACCAGTCGAGCTCGGCATCTTTGGAAAGCCAGAAGGATTCTGGCGGGAAATCCGGCGGCACTTCAGCGAGATCAGGGGAGTCATGTGGTGGTCGGGAATGGCTGTTGTTGGTGTTGGTGGAGTCGGTGGTGGTGGAGGCGGCGGCGATGGTTTCACATGCGATTTTGCGGTCGCAGGAGCCGCCGGCGCAGGCTGAGACCAGAGT
Organism: Salix brachista; assembly: GCA_009078335.1. Taxonomy (NCBI): domain Eukaryota; kingdom Viridiplantae; phylum Streptophyta; class Magnoliopsida; order Malpighiales; family Salicaceae; genus Salix; species Salix brachista. The sequence goes on along the minus strand of CM018577.1, from coordinate 16,859,951 downwards.
TTCAAGATCCACCTGTGGCATTGTCCGTAATAAAAAAAAAGAGGGTATGCTTACAGTTACAGTACTTTGAAAGAGAGAGAGAGAGGTTGTAGATTAATTGGAGGGGGGAGGATTGGAGGGTTTTTTTATAAAGGAAGTGAAGAAGGAAAATGAATGAGAGAGAGAGAGAGATGTTTTTTGGAGGAGAGGTTCGACTTGTTGACTGGTGCTGGCTGGTTCTGGGTTTTTCTTACGAGAAAACAAGCACGCACTCTTTCACGGTCAACAAAACCATTTTCTTTGACTTTCAAAAGAGAGACAAATAAAAACACTGCATTTTTCTTCTTTTTTTTTCAGAATAATACGTAAAACTGAGCAAGAGAAACTGATACTAATTAGTGGAATTTTTTTTGAATTTTCTATCAATCATTTTCATATCTCCTACTCCTCTTTATTTTACTTTTTAATTTAGATCGTCAAAAAAAACATTTACTAAATAAGAAAGGAAGGAGAATGTTGAATAGGGTAGCAGCATTAGGCCGCCGTCCTCCTCCCTCCCTCTTTTTTTTTTCGTTTTTAATATTTATTTCTTCTTCTTCTTTCCCTGGAAGTTTGCTACGACTAATATATATATACTAGCTAATGCCCTCGCGTCTTGTTGCGAGCGGAATTATATTTTTTTAACGTAAAAAAATATTAATTGTGTGTATTTTTTATTATAATATAAATTTAGTCAAAATAATAAATTTTAATATTAATTTTCTATAAAATATATGAATTTTAAATCGATATAAATTTATCTGTTTAGTAGTTTCTAACGAAATAACCGGCATAAATTTATCATCATCATTAAAAAGGAAAAAAAACTCGGATATCTGAATTATTGAGTTCACTGTATTAAGATTAGTTTATTTTATAATTCAATTTAAATCAAACAAAAATAAAATATAAATTGTGAAAATACTTGTAATAATCAAATAACAAAAATAAGTAGTTAATTTTCTATCAACAAAAAGATGAAAACATAAATTGAAAATCCATCAATACATTATTGTCATTATCATTGCTATAACAACTAAAATTATTATCAACATTACTGTCAAAACAATTAAAAAAATTAATTTGCCCTGAAAAATCACTAACATTTAAGGAAAATCATTAAAAAAATCAAAAGATTTTTATTAAAAAAAACATAAAAAAATAATTACTAAAATTATCATTATTATTGTGCAAATAACAAAATCATAAAAATCATCTAATCTAAAGAACAAATAAAAAAACAGAAACCACAAAAAAAAAATAAAGGAAAAAATAGAGCAATATTAATTTTAAAATGATAACCGACATAAATTAAAATTTCAGGAAAATCATTAAAAAAATCAAAAGATTTTTATAAAGAAGAAATTAAAAAATAATCACTAAAATTATTATTATTATTGCGTAAATAAAAAAATTAGACAAATCATCTAATCCAAAGAACAAATAAAAATAACAGAAAACACAAAAAAACAAATAAAGAGAAAAAGAGAGCAATATTAATTTTAAAATAATTACAAACATAAATTAAAATTCCAAGATTTAACCGATTAAAAATAAAACCCAAATAAAAAAAACAAAAACTAAAAACAAAAACTAAAAGCATAAATGCATAAATACTAATAAAAATAAACATTGTCCAAGAATTTTTTTTTAAAAAAAAACCAAATGAATTAATATCAAATAAAAATTCAAAGAATAAAGACTTTAATGAAAAATAAAATATATCATTAATTCCAATTAAAGGATAAAATTGAAACAAATAAAAACTTTGGGACCAAAATAAATAAAGAAATAATAATGATAATTGTTGTGTAATTGAATAACAAAATTCAAAGAAGGAGGATTGAAATGAATAGTTGCATATATGACCAATTTCAATTAGAGGACCAAATTAAAAGAAATCAAAACCTTCGTACCGAAAAAAAGGAACCAAAAAGAAATCAAAAAACAAAAGAATAAAGACTGAAATAAAAATGTACTTAGATAATTAGTTTTAATTGAAGGTCACAATTGAAAAAAATCAAACTTTGAATTAAGGAAATCAGTAATAAAATCAAAATCAAAATCTCAGAGACTAAAGTAAACTTACTACATACATCAGGGACCTGTCAGAAATTTCGGCGGCTGAGAGAGAGAAAAACGACAACCGACACAAACTCGTTCTCGGCCGCTTACCTGAACATATATGACTGGAACGCACCGCTCCTATGGACAGAGGACATTACGGCGCACCTCCCGACACGGCAAAAGTGAATTTTTGACCGTGTTAATGATCCGCACACGCCTCCTAAAGGGAGCGTTGGCGTGAAACACTACGGGCACGTATGGACGACGCGCTCGCAGTTCATCCGAAAAAATAATAAAATAATGGTTAATTACCTACATACCCCTGAACCCACTGGTATTTACAAAAAAACCTGATGGGAAAATACGTCCCTGCCCCCGTTTACTGTAAGCTATTTTGTTTTTTTCGGGAGCTGTTTCCGTCGGAGCACTGTGCAAAGAAGTTGGGAAAAACCGAGAGAGACCCTGCCTCCTGTGTACTATTTTGTTGTTTACAATGGGCATATTCGTTAATGCACTGTTCATAGGTGGAAAAAAAAGGAGCACATGCACGCGCAAAGCACCGGAGCAAATATCCAGTCCACAATGCAATGTGTCTTAGTGCACAGTAAAAATTGACAACAGTGAAATGCCCATGCCGATTATATTTTAGGTAATATATATCTTCAGTATCCAGCACGCTATATTGTATTTATTTAAAATGAATTACACGTACAAATTGACTATAACAGTAAATTTGATATAATTTGTGTATTAGAAAAATAAAAGCAACATATAAAAATAAAAATTATATATATATATATATAATTTAAATGAGATGCACTTGAGATATATGTTCCTGGAATACAAGGCATATTTTCTTAGCTTAGCTGGCTTACAAAAACCAAGTTTCTTTCTTTCTTTTTTAATGTTACGAGTACTTTTATAGTAATATTATTTTATGTGAACGAGTCTCAATAGGACTTTGAAACCGTGATAAGTTTCTTTTCTTTTATTTTTTTTCCAATAAAATTACTACGAAACTAATGCTTTTACTAGTGATTTTAACATTCACTTCTCACATAGATATGTTTAATTATTTTAAAATAAATTATAATTTAAGATTGAGTTTTTATTATTTGTTTTGATATATTTTTTATGAAATTATCTTAATCACATGATCTGGTATTTGAATTTGACAGATTAATTCAAGTTAATCTAATATATTATTATTTTAATATTTTTAAAATATATACTTTTTTTTTATAAAAAAAACTATAATTATAGTAGCCATCCAGTTTATTTTTGAAGTCATTAAATTAATCATGTCATATTTAATCAACCTTACATAATTTAAAAAACAATTATGCTAACAAAACACTTTCGGCAATACATAAAACATAGTTTAATTTTTTTCTGCTAAAAAATATATTAAGAATACATGAATATTTTTTCATGTTAAATAAATTAATTCAATCCATAGCACAGACAATTATATAGTTTCAAAGTTTTTTTTTTTCTCTTAATTAACCCGCGGTGAATGAACGCCGTATTTTGGAGGCGAATATAGGGTCCATCTTCCCGGGTAAAATGTCTGCAAACTTTTTTTTTTATAACCTGGGTGTCCGGGCCAGCTTGCGCGCACCACAACTAAATTACCGGGCCCACTGAACATCCTGCAAACCCAATGAGCATGTAAGGCACCGTGGGGGTGACAAACGTGCCTGACAAGACTTGAACCTGGGGTAAGAGGAAGGGAGAAACCCTTCATGACCACCAGACCAAGACCCTGCTGGCTCAGCAAACTTTTTTCTACACGGTAACGTTGATTGTCAACAATTATTTTTTTTTCCGGTCCAACTTTCTCTGTGTATCAATACTGAAGGCTAAATTATATTTTGCAAACCATGTGTAAGGTGTAGGAACCTAGAGTAGTGTGCATAAGTTGACCCGAAATACTCTCCTCTGTATCAAAAAATATAAAATTGTTTGCGGACCAGTCCCACTAAACCTAATAGAATGCATTTGTTCTTTGAAAAGTATAATATAAATGCATGAGGATGGGGACAATTAATTCATGTAGTTTAATTCCTTATATATATTTAGAAAAATAAACTTAAACTCTTGCATCAAAATGCAAGAAAATATTGGCAACAAAATATTCCATCGTTTTCTCCTAATCATCTCTATTTTTCTTACTCTAATTTGGTTATCTATTCCTTAACCCTAGCTTCAAGTTCCAGTGCTGATTAACTCGTATCAGATTGTTATGTGTCTAGAGTCAAAGTAGCACGACCCGGTCTCATTTATCGAGTCAATGTCATGGATATCCCGTAAATGTGATTCTTATTGGGTTCTTTAGTTTCTATTTTCTAATTGTTTGGTAGTGTTTTTCTGAAAAAAAGACATGATTAATCAAATGAGAAAATAAAAATAATAGAGTTACTACCTATAAATTAAAAGAAATTAAAAATTCTGCATATAGACATTTGTTATGAAGATGAAAGTACTCGCCCCAATTATGTCTTTTAAAACGAAAAATTATCTTTGCTTTCATATGTTAAGTAGACATTAATCCTGAAAATATAAGATTTCATCAGGGATTTTAATGCAATTTTTTAAGTTCATCTAATTTTGATAAAGACCAAGATAAACCTAAGAATAAAAAAAAATTAATTGAGAGAAACTTGTCATCAAACAACCCTGAATAAACAAATTAAACCATAGAACACAATTTTTCAAGCCTCATATATTATCTAAGAGATCAAGAATATGTCCACAGCCCATAATTGTAATTTGTAACTACTCCGCAAGCAGGGTCTTGACCTGGTGGTCAAGAAGGGCTTCTTTCTTCCTCTCACCCCAGGTTCAAGCCTTGCCAGGCACGCCTGTCACCCCTGCGGTGCCTTACATGCTTATTGGGTTTGCAGGATATTCAGTGGGCCCGGGGATTTAGTTGTGATGCGAGCAAGCTGGCCCGTACATCAAGCTGGCCCGTACACCTCGGTTATCAAAAAATAAAATAAAATTGTAACTACTCCCATTCGTTTCCTTCATACCGCCATCTCCAGCGACCAGTCCCGTGACTCCACCAACTCAAATATTTGGTTGGAATTATTAGAATTACAATAATATTTCCTTATTTTTATATATATTTTTCCCCCATGGGTTGATGTATGATTGAATACCTGATGGATCAAGCATCCAGGTTCCAGCTATCAGTATAATAATAATAATAATAATAATAATAATAATAATAATAATAATAATAATAATAAATGAGATCCCTATTCTATACGTAAAACACAAAAACTCGAGGTCCATCTTTATTATTTATTTTTGTTTTGCTTGAAAGCATATGGAGTCGATGAAAATCTCACTGACCCACGTCTTCTTTCTTTTCCTCAGAAATTTAAACGAACGAGTGTTATATTATGCAATAGCTCGTGTTAATTAATTAAAGAAAAGGACAGTCAGCTGTACATAAAATAAATAATTTGCCTGATTTAAAAGTATTCTCGAAAAGTTGCATCGATGTTTTGCAATACAAACATGGCAGTCATGACCACCAATCGATCAGGACGCAGTGTTGAATTTCATGAGACGATGAGCTCACAAACATCTTGCTCACAACCACTTGGAGAAGAGGTTAATTATATAGTCTCCGTCAACAAACAATCTAATTGAAAATCTGTAAGACCCCGTGTTTAAGGAAGATGCCCCCTGAAATTGGGGGCAAATTACCTTCACTTTCTGGCAATTGACTCCATGACAGCCATGTGACGTGTCCCCATGTTATCCGTCCACTTATAAGGTGGATATCCGGCGAAGTCATGAGTCACGCAAAGACATATCCTGATATGAACTCCTCGCATTTATCAGCTGCTTCAAAATAAAAGCTCCCTCATTTTCTGAGTAAGCGGGCAGAATTCGTATAGAAGAATTATGAGAATCGTTTGCCTCCATCTTATTTCAACCGCTATATTTATATGATATGATAGAAACCAAACTATATGTTAACCCACGTACAAGAAATATGAATACACTCCTTTATTGATGCATATATTACATTATTATTATTATTATTATTATTATTATTATTATTATTATTATTATTATTATTATTATTATTATAAATAAAACAATCTGGCCCACACGAAGTTGCGGGTATAACCAGAAAAACAGCCTTAAAAAAGAAGAAGAGATAATCATGTTTTTTAAAAAACGAGAAAAAATCAACAATAAAGTTATATATTTATTAATTTGATAATAAGATAAAATAATAAAGCAATAACTACAATAAATAGATAAATAAATAAATATTTCCCTTGACAAAGCTAGGTTAACATACGGATTGAAAAAAAATAAATTAAAATGTACTTCACAAACAGATTTAAAATTGTCATGGTTTTTACTTCTGTCACATGTTTTTTAATTCAAACCTCTCTCCCCGTAAAATATGTAATTCAAAGTTAAGTTTGACTCAAAATAGCTCAATTATACACAGAACAAATTTAAAAATCAAATTGATTTTTTTTATAAAAAAGTACTATTTTAATTTATAATAATACTTGAGAGAGTAAACAGTAATTTTATGCCAATTGAAAACGCCACAAACTTTATAATTTGTGTTGGTTTATACAAAAAGAAAAGGGGCAAATGAACTGAGTTTTTTTTTCCGGGACGGATTTTAAACCCACCAAATAAAAGAACACGAAATTAAACTGTATGCAATGTGATTTGTGAGATAAAAAGTGATTTTTTTTAATCATTTCTTAAAGAAAAAAAAAAGAAAATATTGATATTGTTAAAGGTGCCTGCTGCTACGAAGCCGGTCTTTATTTTAATGACGTGCCTGCGCGGTATAGAAAGAAACCACCAGATAACTCTCCAGTAGGATCAGTGCTAATAGTTTGAGTTTAAAGATTTACTTGTAATTGTTAATATGATAATTATAAATTTATAAAATTAATTAAAATATTCACAAATTAACCTGAATATTTTTTATTAATAAAAAATCTCACATAAACTTTTTATAATGAAAAAAAAACCGATGACTTGTTTCAATTTGGACCCACATTAGCAACAGTATTATCCTTTCCTGGATCCGACCGCTTCTTCTTCTTTCCCTCGATCCTCTTCCGGAGTCCAACAACAGAGAGTTTCAGAATTATTTGTAACCTTTTTTTTATTAATAATAATAATAATAATAATAATAATAATAATAATAATAATAATAATAATAATAATAATAATAATGAGTTCTTCAGAATTTTTGTTTTCTTGTAATGGCACGCTGAACTATGAGCTGTAAAATTATCATGAACCCGTGATAATGAACATGGCAATCTAATACTGGTAAATAATAATATTAATTAATCATTAATATAATTGCGATCACTGCCATATTCATCACAGTTAAGACATCCTATTTTAATAAGCTTTGACCTGCAAGGTTGTGGTCCAGCCCTCTCCTCATGTCCCCCTGGGTCCTTCCTTGCATGGAATGCCTGTCACCCCCGCGGTACTTTATCTGTTCATTTGGGCTTGCAAGATGTTCAAGTGGGCCCGGAGAATAGTCGAGATGCGCGTAAGCTGGCCCGGACACCCCGGTCAAAAAAAAAAAAGGCTATAACCATGATCATGTATACGGAAAACAATTTGTTTTTCAAGAAAATAATTATTTTCTAAGAAATAGTTTTTGCAACAAAAAAAAAAACGCCTCTAAGCTAATATTAAAAGAAAAATAATTTAAATGAATTAATTTAAGTTAATATGGTTGATTTTTTAATTAATCTCAATCAAAGTTAGATTGTTGATCTATTTTATTTGTTTATCATTTATTTTTAACTAACACTATTTATTTATTTATTCTCCTAAAAAAAGCTTATTTCACTTTTATGTATATAACCGGTGATATTATAGAATTAAACAAAGTTAAATTAATAGCGGCCAAAAAGTGGGCAGCAGACAATAATGGACCTCCTAAGTTTTTTTCACGAGCAATGATTCAAGCTGGACGATCCACATTATGATCATGGCCGGGGTTGTTTTTAAATGTGAAACCATCCTTCATCTTCTTTTTTTCCGTCCACAGCAAACGACCTCATTTTGGCATATATATTCGCGATGCCTCTTGTGTTTTAGTAGACTATTTTGAAGTATGATTGAGATTTTTTTTAAAAATAATTATTGATTAAAAAAATATATTAAAATAATATTTTTTATTTAAAAAAATTATTTTTGATATTAGTGTTAAGGAATCATCTCATCTAAAAACTTAAGCTGATAGGTGAGGCCCATAATATGATTCTATATCATTCTCTAACACACACCCTCAAGTGAAAGCCCTTTAAGCTTGAAACTTGCACACATGCCTACTCTACCTTGTGCTTGATTTTTATCAAATAGAATGGGGATAGTGAGATTTGAACTCGTGACCGCTGGGTCAACAAGGCTCTGATACCATGTTAAGGAATCATATCACCTAAAATTTTAAGCTGATAGGTGAGGCCCATAATATGATTTTATATCATTCTCTAACAATCAGTACATGAAAATGATCTAAAATCTAATTTTTTAAATTAAAAATTAAAAATAAATTTTTATTTTTTATTTTTTTAAAATATTTTTATAACACATTACCAAACACAGCAAAAAAACAAAGATGATGCAGCTAATCCACAGCAAACGACCATATATGCTGGGATGTGACTACTCTCCTACTAGCACCAATTAGCATGGTCTTTAGGCACCCTGTTAATTAATCGTGAATTAATTGGTACTTTGATGTGTTCATGAAACATATTTTTATTTTTTTAAAAAAAAATTTTTTGGGTAGATTGCAGGAATAAATTTGTGTATTTTTATCTGCCATGTTACATTTTTTTTCAACTCTTTCTTTGCTTTCGACTGAAATCTTCATAAATTTGCATATACCATAAAAAAAAAGGTTGTGATCCATTGGGAGGGTAAATTGTCGTTTCCTTTTTACTATTAATGTAAAATATATCTATTAATTGTCAATGATTTTTTTTATTTATAATCTTAAACTGTTAATTAATACTTCAAAATATAATTTATATTATTTTCTAACAACAATATCATGTTAATTAAGAATATTTATAAGAGGATAAATTAAGTAGATACTCCTAATATTGATTTTTTAAATTATCAATCATTGCTCAACAAAATAATGATTTCACCGAACATCAATTCATCTACTGATACAGACTGGTCTGGTACTACTGTTGTAATTGTCTGAATCTCTGCTCGAAGTAAGCCCAGCAAAGCCGGAGGCTCTCGGTCTCTTCTACTGGTGTTGTTTTGAAGTGTAGTAGTTTTTATTATTTTAGAATTGTATTTTACTTGAAAAAGATATGAAATTTATTTAATATGTTAATATCCAAAAAATATCATATATTATGATAATAAACACACATGAAATGTAAGGGCGAGTTTGGTTGGGAGTAAGTAGAAAAGTCAAATCACGTTATGGCCTTTTGGTTATGTTTAGGTAAGAGGAAGGATTCCTAATTGAGATAGAAAAAGGCCTCCTAGATTTATGCCTTGAATTTTTATTTAACTAACTAATTAAATTTTTTATTAAATTAATATTTAGAATCCTTATGAGTTTGAAAGGTTAAATACATGAAAGTTTAGTTTTTGCAAAGGTTGTGGGATTGAGAGATAATTTCTTAAAGCTCTCTTTATTGATATCATTGCTTAATTTGGTAATACTTTGATAATTTCGAGTTCAAGTCAAAATATATATTCGTTGTAAGAACTTGGAATAACCGAGATTTTACTCCCTCATCTGTTTCATAAAATATACTTTTCAGGGGGGTATTCTCTCGCATAAAAAAAGGAATTTACGAGCTTAATATTAAGCGTTTAGTGTTTTTAATAATGGGTATCAGAGTTCAATGAAAATTTGAAAAGCTAAATACTTGAAGAGTTTGAGGAATTACTTGAATGTTTAGTATTTTTAACCGGTTATGGAAGAGGGTTTCTTAAATTTCTCTTAATTAATTTAATTGCTTTGGTATTATCCAGGGCACAGGAAAAACACAGAAGAACGTATTATTGTTATATAAATTATGCATTTTCCGCATGAAATACTCAATTCACACTATTCTGAATTAGGGTTTACTTTTTGTGAAAAAACATGCAAAGCTTTAACGTCAGTGAAGGCGATCTCCCATGGAAATAAATTAAAGAGCAATGCTTTATAATGGCTCCCACCCAGAGAAAATTAAGACGCAGCCATTACATTATCTCTAGAAAACCAGCCTTTTCTAAAAGTTGCTTCTCAAATAATGAAATTCGGCTTCTCTTTCTTAGGATAAAACCGAACTAGTGCGTTACTCTGCTATGTCATGTTACTAAATCATTCCATTTAAAAATTTAAATTATTAGATAAAATTATAAAATTTAATTTATATTATTCTTTAATATATCCTTTCAAGTAAAAGTTTTTTGAATTTGAAACATGCATAACTCCACACTACCTTATGCTTAATTTTTATCAAATAGAATGAGATGGTGATATCCGAACTCATGATCATTGGGTCAATAAAGTTTTGATATCATATCAAGAAACCATCTCATATAAAACTTAAACTGAGACCCTGAAATATAAAATTTATGTTATTCTCTAATATACTATAGGAAGTGACTGGACATTAATTTTAACTATATAACTCTGTAATTTAGAGGTTTGATTTATTTCATTTCATTTTGTTTGGAGGTGAGAAAACCCTATACTCTAAAAAGTGTTTTTTTTTTTATTAAAGTGAGTGAATAAAACACCGATTATCTCATGTTTTTATATGAATACACGTCTTTATCCGAGCTCAAGACCTATTATCACAAGCTTTTTGTCACAAGTTCATCCCCGGAAATGTGATATATATGAAGCAAAATAGGATATAGATAGTGGCCGGCGAAAGTTGCTGGACAACGGCCGATGACAGCAGCAAATATATATCCACGAGAAGAAACAAACATTTTCTGAAGAAAGTATGCCATTTCGAGAATGGTTGGAAAAGCAAGTAGTGGCAGGCAGAAGCCCCTGTCAAATCAAAGTGTACGGCCAGTAGCCATGGAGAGGTACAGGCACCTAGAATTTTCTCGGCTGAAGAATAATGGAGGTAGAAGAAGCGAAGAAAAATTGGCTCACTGCTTTATGATAAAATATGTGTGAAAGGTTTCTAGATCTTCCTCGTTCTCCATTTTCAAACACGAGCAGATGGTTTGCGATTAAAAATATATTGAAGAAAAAAAAGGTATTGAAGAATAGAGAAAGAGCCCATGATCTCTTTCCTCTTTATTTAATATTTTTATATTTCTTTTTTTATTCTCCATTTAGCGGGATTTGGAGGGTGAGACGCAGGGAAGAAAAGAAGCAACGATAGATAGGATTAAGTTTTTTAGAATTAAGTTTTTTAGAATTAATTTTTTTTTACGACTTTTCATCCATGAGTTGAAGGGGTTTTAATGTGGTTCTTGTGATAAATAGTATTTTATTCAATAAAAATGAAAAGATAGGAAAATACATTCAGTAGATTAAAAAAATAAAAATAAAAATTGTAAATACAGCTTTTTTAGTGTCATGTAACTTTCAAGCATAAAAATCGATAGTTGAAAGGACAATTCTCCAAAGCTAAAGCTCGTCGGGGAAGGGAAGGGAAGGTGACACCCATTTTGCCGGGTTTTTACAGGGGAGGAATGACTTGACGGTGTTGAAAAGTATTCATCTAAATCTTAATTATTATTGGGCTATCATACAGATCATTAATTGGGCCAAGCTTTTGTGATCCGATCCACATACAAGCTGGCAAAAATAAAATATAAAAATGAAAAATAATAGTACTTAATTGTTTTAGTTTATAAATAATAGTACTTAAAAATAAAATATAAAACACATCCCACCTTTAGTTTTTCCTTTAATTGTTTTTTTCATAATACTAAATTGCTTCTATTCAGAATTCATCTTAATAATAGTTGCAAAATGCTCGGAGAATTATCCTATCCATGGAACCAAAATGAAAGTAAAATCTTTAAAAGAATAATTTACAAGTAAATAAATACAAAAAAAAAGAGGATTAGACACATAAAATTAAATAACTAAAGCTGTAATTTAAATTAAAATACTTTGAAAAAAGAGAAATGCCAAGCACGATCATGTTCGTAATGAATCTCACCTATTCCTTGTCGTGCAATTTAATTATTATGTTCGAGATAAAAATACACATAAAATTCTCCGGTATCGCAATTATAGTACATTCTGGGGAATCTATTAGGAATACGTCCAAAAGAAGAATTGTTTTTCAACTTTAGAAAGGATCTAATTGCAAGAAAATTACAAGAACGGGGACAAATAAAGGATATAGAAAAACAATGCACACTGAAAGAGATTATTGAAACTCACGAGGGCTTTCCGACAAAACAATAAAAACATTCGAAATTTCGACCGTTGGGCCCGTTGCTGAAGACGAGACAGGGTAACGGTTATGTTCTAAAGAAAAGAGAACATCACCCCCACTACCTTGCTCGCACCTATCTCTTTCAAAACTGCAAAGCGATTGAAGAAACCACTATCGACAGAAACAAACAAAGTAGAGAAACCCCACGAAATCAGGAGCAATGGGATGTGTTTCTTCAAAAATGTTCAAGAAAGAACTCCATCAAGAAATCAAATTCAACAATGGTGGGCGGAGTGTTAACCACGTGGTTTCTCTCACTTCATCAACTTATGGTGCTCTTAAACTTGACTGCAACTATCAACAACCACCACAGCAAGAACCAGAACCCATCAAAGAAACCGCCGAAGAGAGTAAGATACTGCAACAAAGATCGCCAACAAAAGAAGAGCCAGAGGTTATTAACACATGGGAACTAATGGGGGATCTTGAAGAAGGGGTACCTGCTATAAATCAGACCAAGAAAAGTCCAAATTCAAGGTTTTCACGTCGCGGGTTTGCTGATTTGGATGTTAGGAGTCCACTGAAGTTCTTGAATCAAATTGGGTCTCCGAGAAAGGCGAAGACTTTTGGTGGTAAAGAAAACAAGGTAAAGAGATCATCAGATTTTAGCCCCAAACCAGTTTTTAGATCCAACAATTCTTCAGGGAATTCGTCCAAGGCAGTTTTGAGATTGAGTTATCCAGTGAAAGGGTCTCCGGCTGGGTCCAACACAGAAAGTTTTAGAAGCGAATATGGAGTTTCTCCGAAGAGGAGGAGGAGTTTTAGTCCTCTGTTTGATCCAGAACTTGTTGCATTGTATGAGAAAGAGTTGTCTGAAGAAGAAGAACAAATCAAGAGGGTAATTTTGCCAAGTTCAAGAGCCACAAAAGTAAAGAATTTGCGAGATTTGGAATCTATCCTTCAGTCTTTCGAACAAAAATGTCCGCCTGGAGGGGAAAATAAGGTCGTGATTTACACTACTACATTGAGAGGAATTCGTAAAACATTTGAGGGTTGCAACACTGTGAGATCAATAATTGAGTCACATCATATTCACATGGTTGAAAGAGATGTTTCCATGGATTCGGGTTTTAAGGAGGAAATAAGGAGGCTAATGGGTACAAAAGAAGTCAAAGTCCCACTTGTGTTTGTTAAAGGGAGGTTAATTGGTGGTGCTGACCAAGTGGTGAAGTTGGAGGAGGAGGGAAAGTTGGAGATTTTGTTTGATGGAATCCCGAGAGGGCTTGCCGGAGGATGTAAAAGGTGTGCCGGGGTTAGATTTGTGATGTGCGTGCAGTGTAATGGGAGCTGCAAGGTTTTGGATGAGATTCAGAAGAAGATGGTTAGATGTGGTGAGTGCAATGAGAATGGGCTGATACAATGCCCTACCTGTTGCTGATTGAGTTTAATGAGGTGTGTGTGGCATTTTATCTAACTTATTGAATTGATTTTTGGGATTGTGAGTTTTTGGCTACGCTTGGTAAATTCTTGTGATACCTTGTCAGGAATGAACATAGATTTTCTTCATGATGTTTCTTTGCTGAAATACTGGAGGTACTAAAGCGGGGTTTAGGCCTCTTGTCAGATTGACTGCCTGTATTTCTGGATGTTACCTGCTTAATTTGCTAATGTATTTATATTTCATGAATTCTATAGAAATTCATTGCTCCATTAAGCTCCAAATCTTACTTTGTTAAGCAAGTGAATCATTTGCCAATCTGTTCTGTGCACCATTTCCATCACTGTAGAGTAACTTTGGAATTCAATTGGTTCTAAAGCTGCTTTGTAATAGTTAGGATAGCTGTTTTTTCCACTTCCAAATTCCCAGGTTCAAGAAGTGGGCCAACAACCTACATGAACAGCAGTGGTTGCTTAGGGCACTATCATCCTCGTGATTAGAAAGTTTTTGAAAGAAACAAAACCAGGTAAAGATTCATCAGGTAACTTCATCCATTCTGTTACCTTGCTCCTTACAGAGATACTTGGTCCCGTGCCCAATTAATTACTAAAATTTGAGATTTGTCTAAAAAATAACATAATTAATAGTAAGTGTATTCTCATTACAATAGTAAGTCGATCATAAAAGGATTATCTTTGTGTCAATGGGTTCGTCTTGAAATAAGTGTTTAATTTTTTTTTTTTTTACCTTAGCCATGCTGAAAAAGTAGATTTGAGTTTATGCTTTTTTGTAGACATAGTTTTATTTCAATTTTTAGACTAAAAAAGGTGTGTTTTAAGGTTGCAAATAAGAATTATAAAGCTCCGTGATATTTCTAGAGGGATGTGAATCTCGTGATCACATTATCACGCAATTCACAACAAAATTGATAACAAATCTCAAAAAATCAATACAAGTATGATGAAAATGTGACATAATAAAATTTATCCCAATACACATTATTGGAAGAAAAACCACTATTTTACAAATACTAATTCATGAACAAGAAATATAAGAAAGATATCATGAAACAAGCCAAATTAGTTTGTTAGATAACTATAGAATATGAGAATCTCTCTCACACAAGCTTAATGAATTTGAAAGCAATAATATTTTATCCCTACAAAGAGTATTTTATTTATACTCTTGAAAATAAAAACCTTAATGGATCTATTTTTATGGGCTAAATTGACCCACTTGCAAACCTAATATAAAATCTATACTAAAACCCAAAAATATAGAACCAAACAAGGTTTGAACCATAGTTAAAGATTAATTAATAATTAAGCTCAAACAAGTCTTGAGTTTTAGCTAATTAATTAAACCCAAAAAAATAAATTAAGAATGAAAAACTTAGTTTTAAAATTCTCTTTAAGTTGTTGAAACTTAAAGTGAACAAAAAATTAAATAAAAGACTACTAAAATTGAAGTATTTATAGAGCCCTTAGTTGCCATATATATTCTAGAAAAGAAAAGACTTCAATTCTTCAATGAATCACCATATTACAATCCATTATAGCTCAAACTCATGCAAACATTTAGGGCCTAAACAAGCTTCATTTAATCTCTTTTTTTTTTTTGTTGTAAAGAATTAATCTATTACAGGTCAGGACTAATTAGGTCAAAAATAAAAAAACTTTGACCATTTTAAATAAGATTTTTCTAAATTTTGATTTACTTGAAATTTTACCATAATATAGTTTTATGTGTTTCAATTATCTCATTTGGATATCGTATACTATTTGAGAGATATATTCGATCTCACAAAATTGATTAGTAGTATGCATTTTAAAGCAAATTTTAGACTTCACTTGGTTTATATCATAGGGGTTTTGTAGTTAAAAAAAAATTGAAATTTAAATTCTGGGAGTCTTGAAACTTGTGTTCTAATTTCTAGTTTACCAAAATATGTTCAAATACATGGCACATAATCTATCCAGTTGAGGGTATGTTGTCTGTTCTATATATATATATATATAAAAACAATGTGTCATCCACTCTTTTTCTTGTTTTTGTTATTTATTTATTTTCAAAAATAGGCATGCCAATACCCTTTTCTTTTAAGGTGTGTTTGACTTTGAGTTTCAAAAGTATATAAAAAAATATATATTTTATTTTAAATAAATAAATTGGTGTTTGTAGATCATTTTCATGTGCTGATATCAAAAATAATTTTTAAAAATAAAATAAAAATATTATTTTGATACATTTCTGAATAAAAATTACTTTAAAAAATAACCTCAACCACACTATCAAACAAGCAATAAACCAAGTGCATAGGTCTAGTCTTCCAAACTCGGTTGATGCCTTTTTAAAAGACTAAGGGCCTGTTTGGTATAGCGGTTGCGGTTGCGGTTGTGGTTGAAAAAATGGAGTTTCAAAAAAAGCGCTTTTTACTGTGGTTCAAAAAAAGCAGTTTAGTGTTTGGTTAAAACTGTGGTTGAGTTGAAGGTTGAAGAAAAAGGAGTTTTGGTGTTTGGTTTCCAAACTTTACAAACTGCTTTTAACTTGTAAAATTACTTAAAAGGGCATGGAAATATACACACACATACATCCATACATCCATCCATATATATATATATATATATATATATATATATATATGTAACTTCTACAAATAAATTTAAAAATAAATAACAATTTATATTAATGTGAATACTTCAAATAAAATGGAAACATAATTTCATTCTCCCATCAAACTATTTGCAATGCTCTCGCGCACAATATCCATACGGGAATTTCTGCCCGAACTCTGACTAGTTTCACATGCTACAACATCTGGTAATAACTCATCTGGGATATAATCGGGATTACGATCATATTCAACAAAAACATCATCATGTTGCGACCTCCTTCTAATATAGTTATTGAGTGCCATCGACGCAACAATAATCGAAACCTGTGTTTTGTAAGGATAAGGTGGCATGCACTGCAAAATTTTCCACCTTTGCTTCCATACTCCAAATGTCCGTTCTATCACATTTCGTAGTGATGAATGTGCACGATTAAATACTTCCTAAAGCTATCTCTCTTGCTAGTCAAGGTTTGTTATCTCAAGAGGTTTCTGATTCTGAGATTAAATCTGCACTTTTCTCTATTCATGAGGACAAGGCGCCCGGCCCGGATGGTTATACTAGTTTGTTTTTCAAATCTTCTTGGAGCATTATTGGGAATGATTTCACAGCAGCGGTGAAATATTTCTTTAGCAGTAAAAGGATGCCCAAGTGTGTGAACTCAACTCGTATTGCTCTGATTCCTAAAAAAGAGAACCCTAGCACTCTTGATGATTATCGCCCGATATCTTGCTGTAATGTTATTTATAAATGCATTTCGAAAGTTTTGGCTTCCAGGTTGCAGGTGTCTCTTAGCCAGATCATCAGTCCTAAGCAAACAGCTTTTATTTCTGGGAGAAACATTTCTGATGCCATTATGCTTTCTCAGGAGATAATGCATAATTACCATTTAAACAAGGGCCCTCCTCGATGTACAGTTAAGGTGGATCTCCGTAAGGCTTTCGACACGGTTAGCTGGGAGTTTATTTTAGGAGCGCTTAGGGCTATCAAAGTGCCGGAGAATATGGTTAATTGGATTGGGGAGTGTATTTCGTCAGCCTATTTTTCGGTGAGCATGAATGGCTGTTCTCATGGGTTCTTCAAGGCTTCCAGGGGCCTTAGGCAAGGGGATCCACTTTCCCCCTACCTTTTCGTTCTTGCAATGGAAGGCCTTTCGAGTATTTTGAGGAATGCTACTAGCTCTAATCTCTTCAAACCCCATTGGAGATGTCAGAAATTTCCCATCACTCATTTATGCTTTGCTGATGACCTTATGCTTTTTTGCCATGGAAATTTGGATTCGGTGGGGGTTCTCAAGGACTCCTTGGAAACCTTCACTAATTTTTCAGGATTGTCCATCAATCACAGTAAAAGCAGCTTGTTTCTCGCAGGTGTTCCAAGGGAGGTTCAAGACTCCATCGTGGATCGGCTAGGTATTACGCCGAGCCAGCTGCCGGTAACTTATTTAGGTATTCCTTTAATCACAACGAGGCTTACCAAAACTGATTGCATCCCCTTGGTGGAGCGTATTATGTCCAGGATTAAGTTATGGACATCTTCGGTTCTTTCCTACGCTGGAAGGCTTCAGCTCATAAGATCAGTGCTCTTTTCCATCCAAGTATATTGGGCTACCAAATTCATTCTTCCAACTGCTACAACTGATAGAATCGAGAAAATCCTAAGGGACTTTCTTTGGAGTGGGACTACTCTCGTTAGGGGGGATGCCAAGGTTGCTTGGAGAGATGTTTGTAAGCCTTTCAGTGAAGGGGGTCTGGGCATAAAAAGATTGGGAGAATGGAATAGATTGGCCACAGTTAAGCATGTGTGGACTCTTCTTACCAATAACAATTCGATTTGGGGTGCATGGGTTACTTCGAATCTGTTAAAGGGGAAATCCTTCTGGTCAGTGCACATTCCAGCTAATTGTTCTTGGTCTTGGCGTAAAATTTTGGAGGCTAGGGAAATGATAAGGGGTTTTATGGTTTCTTCTGTGGGTAATGGTTTGAATACCAGCCTTTGGTTTGACTATTGGCTCCCAGGGGGAAAAAGACCATGTGATCTGCATTCCTTTCGTCAATTATCTTCCTCTGGTCTTCCATGGAACGCTAAAGTGGCTGACATTATTGTTGATGGGCAGTGGGTCTTTCCAACTGGAAATGAGGAGCTGAGTAATATGTGGAACTCGATTCCTTTCTTGCCAAGTAATCATCTCCATGACAGCTATGTTTGGAGTGGGAATGCTTCTGGCCAGTGCACTATCAGTTCGGTTTGGAAGCATTTTAGGGCCAATTCTGATAAGGTTGATGGTGATGGTTTACTGTGGCATGCATGGCCTATTCCTCGGTTTTCATTTGTTCTCTGGCTTGCTTCCCGTGGTAGATTGAGAACAATGGACAAGTTACACAACAATTCTCAGCGTACTTGTATTCTCTGTAATGAGCATGAAGAGACCCATTGTCATCTTTTCTTCGCTTGCAATTATTCCTCTCCTATTTGGCAAGAGATTTCAGCTAGGGCCCAGATGGTTTGGAACCCAGCCCCATGGCCTCAGACTTGGGCTGCCACGGTCCAAAGGTTCTGCAATAAAAGAAATCCCAGGCACAAATTGGTGGGCTTGGCTTTGGCTTCTACGGTGTATCATCTATGGAGGGAATGAAATTACAGAATTTTCAACAATCGTTTCAGCAATGCTCAGCAGACTAAGGACGCCATTATTCACTCTATTCGGGAAAGGCTTGGAGGCATTGACGAAGGGATTAGGCCGCCGGGAAGTATTTTGCTCAGGTGGAATATTAACTAGGCTTCTTTTGCTTTGGGCCATGACTTCGGTCTTCTTCAATCTTGCATGGCGGGTTAGGCTCTCCAGTTTGGGAGGGCTTAATTTCTATTGGGTTTTTCGGGTGGGCTCTTTTTTTGAGTCCTTGCTCCAGCTTCCGTTGGTTCTATTTTGGGGCCCAGGTGCTTGGATCGGTCTAAGGCTTTTTGAGGAAGGCTCCTGGCGGCTTCAAGGCTTCGGGTTTTTTTCTTTTTTTAAGAATTGTTTTATGGGCCCATGGCTCCCTTTGTTTTTTGCTTGAGCTTTGCGGCTCTCTTTCTTTTGGGCTTAGGCCGTGTGGGCTTTCCCTCTTTGTCCAGCCAGAAGCATGTTTCTGGGCTGGAGTCCCGCTGTTTTCCTTTTCAGCGGTCTCTACTTGTACAGCTTCCTTCTCTTAATCCATGAAATTCGTTTCAAAAAAAAAAAACAATAACTTAGTGTAGGTAATTATTTTATTTAACAAATAGTTCAAGAAATGTCTATATAACATGATGCCTATCGAGCTTGCTCTATTCAAATGCTAGCACATGTGTTGAATTATTTAAAAAAAAACTCGCCCATTACACCACTTGACATTAAAAACATGTTGATTTAATTTTAATTTTCAAAGTTTCAACAACACAATATAAATATATATAATTGTAAAAATAACATCGTAATACATGCATCCTAGTGGAAGATGAAGTGTAACCCTCACATAAAATTGTCATATCCAACAATCTTAGTATCTAGGCCTACTCATATGGAGATGCTTCTAAGACCATAATTGTTATTAAATAAAAACATTTTGTTATTTTTTGTGCATGAAAACATTCAAATCTAAATAGTTATTTAGATTTTTATGTTCAACTATATCAAATAAACCCTTATTGAATGTATTTTTTTAATTTATTGTACTAATTTTTTATTTTAAAAAAAGCATATGCATTAACAGTGAAACAATAATGATCTCTTTTATATTGTTGTTAATGGTAGAAGTTTGCTTAGATTTCTTTCTCATGATCTAAATTCTAAATTATTAAGTTCCATGTTGAAATTGACTAATATTTCCGTGTTAAACCAACAAGCAACTCTTTAAATAAAAGAACTCGCCACGTCATGCCCATGAGAGCTTAACCCAACCTCATTCTGTGTACGGAAGTTCCTGCTCTGCTCTCTACAGTGCCTGCTCTCTCTCTCCCCCTCTCGAAACTGAATTGCCTCCTTTAGCACCAAAAGAGAAGAAATGGTTGGTAGGAAGCGAAGGAAAGTCAAATTGTAAGTTGGGTTTTTGTTTCTATTAACTTAAAACACTATAAAGTTTGTTGCTTTACTCTCTTATATTAGCTTAATATGTGATTTAATTGCTTTACTGTTAGGGTTTCTTATCAAATTATTTTAGGGTTTTAGAGATTGTTATCCGTAGGGTTTCAGTACTGATGCAAGTTGGTTTCTTTAGATTGTGTTTAGTTGCTTTTGATTGATTGTGGAGAATTGGACTTAAAGTTGAATAGTTTCATTCCGGTGTGATTTGAATATGATGCTTTAAGTTTAGAATGATTTCGCTTATGTCTGAATGTCAATGTCGAATTGAAAACTAATCGGGGAGGGTTCTTATAATTGCCATAATGTGTCATAGGGTTTTGGGATTTTGATCGGTGCTGATTTTTTCATTCGGCGGCAATACACTACCTATTCATTTGATTGATTTCTGGTTGAGAAATGCAATTAAAATCTTTTGATGCTTTGTTTGAACTCATTTTTGGAGCTTTATTGTGGCTTTATGGCTTTGAATACTTTCTTAGCATAGATTTGGTGGTCACAGTCACAGTCATGATCTTTTCATTAATCACTTACCTTTTACTATAATGAGTTCATAGAAAATATGAAGTTACCGGGATTATATGATTTATGCTTTTTTGCTTCAATCATCCTTTATATGGTAGTGGTTCATTCGGCTTGTTGACTCCATAATGTTTTTGATTTGAGAGATTCCACTTTTCAATAAAGGTCCCAATCTATCACTACTATCCCTAAAAGTGAAGCTGCAAGATGGCTATAAATTGCATTTTATACTCATTTTACTTCCCCATAAATATCGAACGAGCAATCTATCTGATCTCAGTCAAATAATTATTCCTTGACCCAGGTTAACTGCGAGAGTGGTGAATGATAAAACAACAACAACAAAGAATAAGAAAGTGAAGTTGGAAACACAAACTTGGTCTGATCTTCCTATAGAACTTCTGGAACTGATTTTGTGTCGATTGTCACTCGAGGACAATATCCGTTCATCTGTTGCATGCAAAAGATGGAACTCTGCTGCCATTTCTGTCAGAGTGGTAAACCAATCACCCTGGCTTATGTATTTTCCAAAATTTGGTAACATGTATGAGTTCTATGACCCAGCTCAACGCAAGACCTATTCTCTTGAGTTGCCAGAGTTGTATGGGTCCAGAGTTTGCTACACTAGAGATGGTTGGCTGTTGCTATACAGACCCAGAACAAACCGTGTGTTTTTCTTTGATCCTTTTTCTCAGGAAGTTGTCAAACTGCCAAGATTTGAATTGACATATCAGATAGTTGCCTTCTCTTGTGCCCCAACATCTAACACCTGTGTAGTTTTTACGGTTAGGCATGTCAGTCCCACAATTGTTGCAATCAGTACTTGTCATCCAGGGGCAACTGAGTGGGTTACTGTTAATTACCAAAATCGCTTGCCTTTTGTGAGTAGTATTTGGAATAAGATCGTTTTCTGCAATGGATTCTTCTACTGTCTAAGTCTCACTGGTTGGCTTGGTGTTTTTGACCCAATGGAGCGTACTTGGAATGTTCTTGCTGTGCCTCCCCCCAAATGCCCTGAGAATTTTTTTGCAAAAAATTGGTGGAAGGGAAAGTTTATGTCAGAGCATAATGGAGACATTCTGGTTATTTACACTTGTTGTAGTGAAAACCCCATTATATTTAAGCTAGATCAGCCAAAGATGGTCTGGCGAGAGATGAAAACCCTTGATGGTATGACACTTTTTGCCAGTTTCCTGTCATCTCATTCAAGAACTGACCTCCCTGGAATGATGAGAAACAGCGTCTACTTCTCTAAAGTTCGTTTCTTTGGAAAACGCTGCATATCCTATTCTCTCGATGATTGTAGATACTATCCTTGTAAGCAGAGTTATGACTGGGGAGAGCAAGATCCTTTTGAGAATATTTGGATCGAACCACCTGAAGACCTCTCAGCCTTCATTTGAAGAGAATACCAGTGATGCTTGTTGTGCAAGTTATACAGGTATGATATTTTCTTTCTTGCACAGGATTGAATGCTGGTGTTACTCCCTGCTCCTTGTATTTGTTGTAGCTCGTGGAAACATATTTATCCTTAAAGAACTTAAATAATTTCAATGTTTGTCTGATGTAAAGCTAAAGATATACCACTTGTTGAAGATTGAAATTCAAGAACGGTTTGAGCACCATATACTTGCTAACACCATGACCAAGGGAAGCTTGTAAGTGAATCTTACCGTGTTCTTATGAACTTTAACATGTAATACAAGAAACCATGGACTGCTTTTTATCAGTGACACTAAAAGCTTAGAAAAGCAAACCTTAACATTATCATCGTGTATACACCAGCAAAAACTTATGATACAAGGATATTCTAATACACACTCTTGCATGAAGATTTGATACAAAGATCTGTCTAAACAATTTTCCTTCAGCAATGAAGGCTTTGAATGGTGCAACGACTGACGTCTTCATATTTTCATATTTGCCTCGTTAATACTTGATGCTGTATGGTTGTTTGATGTTTAGTTAGATCTTGTTGGATATAACTGTGACTGCAGCATTCCATGGAGCAGGTTTAGAGTGCCCACTCATGTGCATCAAGATGGAGCTGTTCCTTGTTGAAAGAGTCCTCGAAGCTTTTATGATACAGTACCACTCGAATGCAGTGCGCTTGAAGCCTATATTAGGAAGTTTTTTCAGTACAGGGGAGTGAATAACCTTGAGGAATACTGAAATCTACTGTGCCCTTTGAGGATCTGAGTTTTAGATCCTTTGGAAGGGCCACTGTGTATGATCATCTGTGCATTCTCAGGCATATAATGCGCAACCTTGTATGTTTTTTTCCTTTTTATTTAATTCAATAAATTCTATGTAATTGTCAATCTCTATTACAAAAAGATTTTCATAAGAAAATTCAACAAGTACAATCAGTAAATAACTCATATTAAAATAGTAAATATCTTGATCTACATTAGTCTCTTGATTTTTTCAATTATATTTTTATTTATCATTAGTTACTTTTTTTTTTATTTACACAATGATTCCTGATTTATTTAATTTGATGCGCATACAGATTTTTTAATTTACTTCGGAGCAATCAACAAAGTTGATGATCAAACAATCAAGCAAACTCAATTAATTCGAGGTTAAAAAGCCATTTAACCATGTTTCTGTCACCAAAATCACCTGTGAACCTCCATTTCTGACATTGAATGCTAGAACTCGAAAAACCAAGGTCTTGTTTCGAGGAAAAATAATATTGAGTTGCAAGATAAATGACAGCAAAACAACAAGCCACTCCCCCTCCCCCTCCACACAAGGACTACAACGAGACAATAAAACAGACAGACTGCACTACCACAACATATATACATGGTAAAGAGGGATCTTCTTAGCCATCGCACCTACTTTGCAACACAACAATGGTAAAGATTTGACGAGCTAGTTCATCTTTATATTAGATCAACTCTAGATTAACGTTGGATACAATTAACTTTCAAATTGACTATGTACATAGATCAAAGAATAGAGCTTTCAAATAAAATAAAAACGATGAACAACAAGAAGAAAACGAAAAAAGTATCCATAAAAACATACCTTAAAGGAGTGGAATTTCAGGAATCAATGGTATCATAAATTCTTCATATTTGACGGGCCAGTGGCTTAGGTGCAGTGAGTTTTGTTTTATGCATGCTAAAAGTCTCTTGAACCAAAAGC
This sequence comes from Salix brachista, assembly GCA_009078335.1. Classification (NCBI taxonomy): domain Eukaryota; kingdom Viridiplantae; phylum Streptophyta; class Magnoliopsida; order Malpighiales; family Salicaceae; genus Salix; species Salix brachista. Next base: position 16,835,639 of record CM018577.1, on the reverse strand, counting down.
ACATGTACCAGCACTGACTTTTATGCCAAAAAAAACATGACCATCAATCAAATCCTCGAATTACAGTCACTAATGAAATAACAATACCAAATGGGCATTGGAGAAACCAGTGATTTAGAGATATTTACATAAAGATTGAATCTTTTCAAGGGATTTTATGTGAGAATAGCGAGTGAAGACAAATATGACTTGGGTTTTGGAAGATTCGAGGGTTTTTGATTGGTAATAAAAAATGATGGGATTTGGGGTTTCGGCAAGTGAAAAGAATAGGATGAAAGTGAAGGGTTTTTCGGGGTTCAAATGAAGATTGTAAAGATGAGATAGTGATAGATTGGAGAGTGTTTCCAAAGTTGGAATTTCGATTTACAAAGGGAGTTAAATGTTTTTCCCGGTGTCCACTTGCTTTCCCGCTACCCCAAAACAATCTGACGAGTTGAGCAGCGCTTGTTATACATAGCTACTACCACTCCTTACTTTGCCGAGCTAGAGACACTTTTGGCTAGTAACACCGTTACGGGAAAAAACCACAGCGGTATACTATTTAGACAAGGATTCTCTTAAGAACTCTTTATTTTTTAGTTAAATTTTAACCAAAATAGCTAAAAAGCCAAGTTAACTAACTCTTACAAAAATATTATTGCATTAATCATCTCTGAAGTAGTCATATGTTTATTTTTATTTTCAGAGTTGTAAGAAAAAAGCCAAAGCATTTCAAACTAGTTTTTTAAAACCAGTTTTCATTCATGTAAAAAACCAAGAAAGAAAGCATGACCAACAAATTTATGATACAGTTGCTTCATCCAAAAATTCAAAATGTACTACAAGTTGTCTTCGGTCCCTAGACATAAATAAGCTGTTAGTGTACATAAAGCAACCTCCACTACTCAGACTACCCCGTGACCTGATGCAAAGGCAAACAATGAACCACGCTGCTCAAAAGCCAACGCATTTTAATCTGATTGTCCACTCTATATAAAAAGAAAAAGAAAAAAAGAAGAAGCAAGTAGATGGAGTTTTTAAAAATATAGGCCCTTTTCTACTAAACAAAGTTATTTTTCTTGCTTGTTTGGGATGGTACAAAGGCTTTTTCAATCATCCAAGTAATCAATGTCAAACAGTAAAACTTTCCTCTTCTCCTTCGCATTTCCACTATTAAAATTAGTATGGGTTGTATCGACTGCGTCCACGACTACTGTCATTACGTCTCCCACCACTCGAGCTACCAGCACCACTACCCCTGCCGCCCCGGGGCTGTGGTGGCGGGCTGTGCATCTGCATTCCAGGTTGTTGGCTGAGGCAATATAATAAGGATATGTTAAATTCTGGCTGACAACTAATTATTCTTTCAGAGCAAGAAGTGTTAAAGTACAGGAATCAAATTCAGGATATACAAGCGATTGAAATCACTGATCTGGCAAGTGCAGGATCAAGAAACCGGAGTAAAACATCTTTTTAAAACATAGTAAGAAGCTCAATCATCATGTTCATTGTACTCAGGGTATGACACTGTCATAGATTAGCTGTGCTCAATTCTCAGTATGACACATTTGAGTAATATTTTTAAGGATAATTAGTATTACAATGTTAAAATAGACACTGTCATAGATTAGCTGTGCTCAATTCTCAGTATGACACATTTGAGTAATATTTTTAAGGATAATTAGTATTACAATGTTAAAATAGACACTGTCATAGATTAGCTGTGCTCAATTCTCAGTATGACACATTTGAGTAATATTTTTAAGGATAATTAGTATTACAATGTTAAAATAGAGCGTACAATTCCAAACGTTCCAGGTACACAAAGCATTTCAGAGAGATGAAAGAAGGTTGTTGAACAAACAGGGTAAGAAAAGGATGATGACAAATAACCAACCAACCAATAGAAAAGTACAAGCAATTGTTATCAAGCAATGGAATAGAAAAATGCAGAGTTCTAACTTGTTAATAGATGTAACTGGTTCCTGTTGGATAGGCAACCGATTGAAAATTATAAAAAAGTGATACTTACAGGACATATCCAATCCTTCCATCAGGCAAAAGCATTGGCATCATTGACATGCCAGCAGGAGTTGGTCCCCTACCATAGATCATTGGCTGCATGGTTTTTCAAGCCAATGAGCAAATACAATTAATCAGAAAGTCTGTAGAAATTTCAACATGCACACTTGACTTGTCATAACAAAGGGAACAGACTAATCCTTGTCAAGCACACTTTGTGTGATGATGTAAAATTATTACATTCTGTAATAATTTGCAGTCAGCAGTTACTGACTTTCCTTTCAAATTGACTTCTTTATAATATCAAACAACTGATCACCGACATTAAAAAATCTGTTTATGCCAACTCTAACTTGCTGCATCCATATAACAAATTTGCAAATATAAAATCATGCAAATTGACATCAGCAAGACAAATTCCTGCCAATTATAAGCAAACCCATCTTCGTTCTGTCTTGAAATTATGAAAACACAACTAGATCCTCAGCATCAAACAAAAAAAAAAAATGAAACAACTCAGATATTCAAGTTGACAAACTTATCAAATATTTCCTTCCTTGATTGACCATAGCAGACAACCATACACATGATTATTCTGTGTCAGAGCAGAGTGTGCGTGTGTGTATTCGAGAGAGAGAGAGGGAAGTAGTACAGTTTAACATCAACTTACTTGTGCAAAGCCAGCAGCACCAAATCCTGCACCAAGAGCACCATATGGATTGCCAGCTAAACTGTAACCAGCACGAGGTGGGAAGCTTGAATGCATGGATGACTTCTGCAAATTTTGTCCTCCAGAAGACTTCAGATCTGCTTGAGGCTTTGCAAGGGAACAATCCAAAACTTGACCTACCAAACAAAGAAGCACCAATCATTAATAGAGAATATTCATGAGTGAAAGAAATAGAGGATATGCTCGATCTGAGCAAAGTTACCATCAATTTCATATTTCTCAGTGTTCTTTAATGCCTTCATGGCACTTGACCTCTCTGCAAAATGCACAAAACCAAATCTGCTCTTTTCATGTCCTGGTTTTGCAGGTGGCAGAACTACTTTTGTGACTTTTCCATGATGCTCAAACAGCTGCCGTAGACGATCCTGATTAATATCTTCTGGTAAATTCTTGACATACACCGCCTTGACCTGCACCAGATGTATTAAGTCAGTCATGACTTGAAGACCTCTCAAAATAAACAATCAAGAGATGTAACTGCACTGTCTTGCTGTTGAACACAAGCAATTGCCTAAGATGTTAAAAAATGTTAAAAAAAATAGAACAGGGATGGAAAAGCTGATTTAGCTTGGTCTTGTGAGATGGGGATAAAGGATGGTCCTCATAACCGCCAAGAAATAATACTGTTTGGAATCAATACCAAGAAGGCAACAAGACAGATGAAAAAGCATTTCAAGCAGATCAACTAAATTTACTGATTGTCAAAACAAAGCTAAATTAATTTCAAGCAGATCAATTAATTTTATTCATAGACAACACAAAGCTCCATTAAAGAAAATAGCGAACAAAATATGATAATACAGCAGACCTGAGAAGCAGCAGAAGAAGATCCTGCATTTTTGGGATCCGCCCAGCTCACAGTTGGAGCATTATCATCTAGCTTGAATTCTGGGTTTGACATCATTTTTCTGGAGTATTCTGCACATGCATGATTATAATACTCAATGAAAGCAAATCCACGATTACGGCTCGGGTTCTGCGGGTCCTGTAGAAGATAAGGAAGTGCAATTAATAAAAATCATTACATAATTAAGCATCAGTCTGGGTTGTCTATGCATGCATGTACAAGAATATAAAGCACACAAACCTTCAACAATTCCACAGAATTAACTCCTGGCCCAGTCTTTTTTACAGCCTTCTTCATATCTTCTTCTCCCCAGTTTCTTGGAACATTTCCAATAAACAATCTATGATTTGCTTGAGATGTTGAACACTTTACCTTTTTACTCTGAAGAGAAAGCAGACAGGTTAAAACAAATGGAAACTACATGCACTAAGAAGTCAGAAACTCTTTTTCAAAAAAAATAAAAATTAAAGTAACATTCAAACAACCTAAAGTGAGAAAGATAATAGTGAAGGAAAATTCCATTGCCAGCATAAACCTAAAGTGATGTTCACGGCTGCTATTGTTTCTATAAAAGAGCTCAGAAGCATGATACCTTAAACTCAGTATTGTTCAGCTCTTCAATGGCTTTGGAAGCCAACTCCTTTGTTCTGAAAGTCACAAAAGCATAACCTTTTGACTCACTTGAATCTTTTCCCTTCATTATCCTTACCTGTTGCCAGCTTAAACAAGATTTAGTCCATCCAAAAAAAAAAACATATACAGCATTTATCAAAAAGACAAGATGAGTTACCTCTGTTACTTCTCCTATAGATTCACAAAATTCTTTCAAATCCTCCTCAGAAGCATCAGGGGGGATGCCACCGAGATACACCTCTGACCCATGAGGGGGGAGTGCGAGAAGTTCAGCATGTTTTCTTCGCTCATCTTCCCCCTCGTCACCATCTGACCCTTTTTGTGAATCTGCTTCATCGGCAGCCTCTTCATTTTCTTCCTCCTCTACCTCCTCTTCCACCTCTTCCTCTATCTCTTCCACTTCCTCCTCTTCCTCTACTTCTTCATACTCGACTTCTTCTTCCATTGTCTCCTCACCTTCATTGTCACCATCAAGGTCAACCTGCTCTTCATGCTCAGCAGACTTTTCAGGTACATCTGGTTCATCAGCAGTTGCACCACTTGCCCTTGATCTCGGCATCTTATGTATCTAACAAAAAGAAGCTTGCAAGGCAGCTGTGAAGCAAGCACAGAAGCCAGATGCATTCACAGAAGGAAGAATGCAAGTGTGGAAAGGTGGAAACAAAATGAGAGGCCAAATGGAGTTGCAGAATAAGAATGTCGACAGAATTTGTGCCATGAGAGATTGATCCGATCCAAGGAGTTTTAATGCGAATGATAATCAATTAAGGGATCATGTAGCAAATAGCTTTAGTGACAGCAAGAGAGAATTAGGAATGACAATAGAGAGGATAATGATTGATGATGATAATGTTCAACAGATGAAAAACTACAAACAATGAAGCAATGAGTTTCTTGAAACTTTGATATTGATACTGGCCCAAAAAAACAACAGCCAGTTTAATTGTTTAGCTTTCTATCCGGATCAATGCATCCAGCCAAAAACAAAAGGAGGAAAAGGGAAAAAGGAAAAAAAAACACACAAGTGATGAGAGATTGAATTAAGGTGATTCACATAATAAATTACATAATGATTAAGAAGTAACGTAACAAAAATGAAGAAGCTCCATATCCCCATATAGAAATTTATAATTAACTAAAGGCAATATATAATAATAATAATAATAAAATAATAATAATAATAATAAAAATAGATACAGTCTTCTCTTGATTCAAATTCAATCTTTTTCAACCTACCCCGCCCCAAAAAACAAACCCAGATCTTAATAGCATCTTCTAGAGCCGTCTGGATATACAGCTACATTGCTCCATCTACTACAAAAATATCTTTAGTTCATGAGCCAATTGCAAACATTTTGTGCAAGAATTAAATTCAAGTCAAACCAATTCCTACCATTAATGAGCTAGTTCGCACCTATTTTTCCAATTATAACATCAAAAAAAGGGCACCATCCTCCTTTTTTTTCATATTAGCAGCTCTCTTTTAAAGGAAATAAGAAGAAAGAAAAGACGAGTTCTCCGACAATAACATATTAATCCACAGCCCTCGAGCAACTAAAAGCAAAGCCAACGGAACCAAAGAAACCAAACCCACAATCATATTCTAGCTAATAATTAGAACACACAAACAGCTCATATTAACTAATGTAAAAACAAAGTATCTAACTTTAATTGCAACAGCAAAAAGGATAGAGAGATTTTTTACCGTACTAGGAGCACGCAAGTTCGAGCTAAATAATCACAAAGGAGGATGAAAGAGCTTTGAATGATTTTTTTTCTTTGACAAGAACCCTAACTTAAATTTGTTTTTTTCCTCTCAGCTCTAAATCTAATAGTTGAGCTCTTTCGGTACCTTGTTTTCGCGGGCCTTGAAATCTAAAGAAGAGAATGCCGCGCTGTGCTGTGCCCTATTTTAATGGGCTAATTATTTATTAAGGAATAACGCTGCTGTGGATAACGGATACCTACTCCAACGGCCCAATATGTGATGGCGCAGCAAATAATAATTCAGATAAAACAATACTACAATTTCTTTTATTAATTAATGCTTTTAAGAAAAATAAAAGTATCTATAAATAGGATCTAAATATGATTTTAATAAAAAATAAAATTATTTTATAAATAATCCAGTGAATTTCAATATAATTATTTTTTTCTTACAGGTATATGAGATATACTTTGGAGACTTGAGAAAAATTATAAGTAGGATCAATATTGAAAAATATGGCATATTTTATTACTAGGCATAACTCTTTCTTTTTCTAATGATAAAAGTATTTCTTACATATATATGATCCATGAGCCAGCTCAAAATTTGGGTCATATGAATTTAACTCAAGTTAATCTAAAACAATATTATTCAATGATTTTCTAAAAAAACAAACCTGTCCCTCTCGATTTTAAAATTATTTAAAATATAGGGGAAATACTTTGAGTCCCCAAAAAGAAACTTAGAGGGGGGTAAATCTTTATTTTCCATTAACATTAAATTACGAACATGGGAAATTACTGCTTAAAAATACAGGGAAAAACAGGCATTGTCTACTTGTATTTCTTTCTATGATCAAAACAAAATGCTGTCCATCTCTGGTTGCTCTTAAGGTTTTAGCTGAATGGAACTTCATCTGCCATGCCCGCAACAAAACGCTCTGGGTTCATAATTGTAATGGTGGCAACATATTCTGATCTAAGAAACTAGAGGACAGAAAACAGCAGTCTATACTCTGATAATCCAGACCGTCATACTTTTGTGTGTGCATGCCAAGATTTCGCAGCTTCAGCAAGGAAATCTCAAGACCTGCTAATGATCTTTTGGGGGATAGAAATTCTGGAGACACGAATGTAAGCAAGAAAATGACAGAGTTGCAATAATACAAATATTTTGTATGGCAGTTTCTTGTGCTGGAGGTGACAAACGTTGTAATGTTTATCTTAATCACTGGTGCATGCATTTACCAGTAGACAAGTATATATAATTATGATCAGCAACAAGAAACAAGAGATGGATAGAATAGAATTTGTGATGCCAGGGGGGCATGTAAGCCCTTTCTTTTTAATTAAAAAGGGTGTCTGAGTTAGTTTTCATGCACCTCGACTAATCGCACACGTCTTAAAATTAACGACCATATAAACTTCAAGTGATTATTATATTAGCAACCATAGAGCTCGAACGATTACAGGGGAGCAAACCTCTTGGTTCCAAGCTTTTACCGCTAACTCATTTACTAGATGGATTCAAGCCTTTTTATATATCTGTGCGTGTCTACAATATTTTCTCATCGTTTTCCATTCTCATGTAATTAATGGCTGCATAATATAGGTTTGCAATAATTCTGGTCAAAGAAGTTAATTAAGAGTAAATGAAAGAGAAATGATTTGATTATCATCTAGATTGGCGAGCTGCATCATTTCAATATAGCATCTAGAACTAAATTTGGCTAAATTTAAACCTGTTTTGCAAGTAACAAAGTTTGAATTCTGAAGCATAAACCACCTAAGCAGATTTGTTTTTAATTTTTTTGATAGCCAAACCATCCAGGTGTTAGAGAATAATATAAATCACATTCTAGGACCTCATCTATAAGCTTAAGCTTTTAGGTGAGATGGTTCCTTAACATGGTATCAGAGCCTTGTTGACCCAGCGGTCAAGAGTTCGAATCTCACCACCCTCATTCTATTTGATAAAAATTAAACACAAGGTAGAGTAGGCTTGTGTGCAAGTTTCAAGCCTAAAAGGTTTTCACTTGAGAGGGTGTGTTAGAGAATAATATAAATTATTCTCTAAAAGGTACATATCTGTTATTCTTATGTGATGATCACTAACTTTAGAAATTTCTGGTCAAAGAAATTAATTATAACAAGGGATATCAAAGAAATGTTTACCTATTCTTCTGAAAAGAAAACAATTTTAAAATTGTTTACCGGTCAGAGTAAAATGCTTCATCGGCAGATATGGTTGAAGATTTGACAGTGTTCATCAGAATTAACAAAGAAAGGTTTAGAATATTTATATATATAGATATTGTGGACTGCATTTATGCCCTTTTTTTCTTTTATTATTGTTATGGAAGACTATTTCTGTGTTGTTGAAATTAAATAAAATTAAACAGTGGAAAAACATAGGAGATTGCTTCTCACCTTGAAAATCGTGGAAGTCCAATTTTTGGGCGTTTGCTAAAATATACGCAATGGTCAAGCATGCGAATAAGCCATTCAATGCCGCTCAGCTAGCAAACTTTCTGCCTTGTGTTCAAATTGTGTCGCAAGGTTCTCTTCTCTTCACTTCCATTCTATTCTTATTCCTTGAAGGTTTTCTTCGAGCTTAATATCACTGGGCCCGCCTGCTAAAATGCTCACAAATTTACACAATCAGATGATGTTCATAGTTATCGGTTTCATTTTGTTTTGGTTAAAACGGCCAAAATATTTCGTATCAGTTAAAAAAATAAATAAAATAGCATCTTTTTTACCTTGGTTTAAATTTCGGCCTATTCTGGAGAAATTCATAGTTGTCAGTTTCGTTTCGTTTTGGTTGAAACGGCTAAAATGTTTCGTATCAGTTAAAAAATGAGACAAAACAACATCATTTTTACCTCGGTTTAAATTTCGGCTCATTCCGGATTTTTTGGCCAAATACCGTCCAAAACATGCCGATATTACTTTGTCTGTGCTATTTCGGCTACAAAAAAAATCATCTCCCACCTAACTTGACTTTCTTGCTTTTCATCTCCCGCTGGACAACAATCTTTGATGTTGTCATCACCGCATGTCTTTGAATGGGCTTATGTCATTGTTATATATATATATATATATATATATAATTAATTATATATGAATAGTACAACTTCGAAACGACGCTCCGAAATGCTCTGAAACCGAAACATTCTGTACCAATAGAAAAAACAAAACGCCAACCAAAACGAAACTGACAGGGATGAACAAAGCAATACCTAGCTATGTTAGTTAATATCAAATACATTAGTTGACTAATTACCATGGATATCGCAGAAAAATCAGCTCAATATATTTCCCCATTTTGCAAGAACCAGTGTGTGAAAGCATATATCAATGGATTCCAATGTCAAGTGTGAATCATATACCCTTTTGTTCGATAAGGTTGATTAGCTTCAAGTGCCTAAACGTTGAATTAGTCAAAGTAATAAAATGTTTCATCAGCAGACATGTCTAATATATGACCAGGGGAAGTGTTTGAAATCGTGATGGCTTTGATCTACTGAAACTGAAGGAGAAAAACACACGATCATGCATCACTTTCAAGTATGGATGATTTATGAGAATTTTATTTCCCACAGGAATAGCCTAAGGTATGAACGTAGATGGCTGAAGTGGGATGGGATCACAGAAACCATCAAGTCAATCTTTTAAAAAGAAATCTGGGGCAAAACTTCACCTAAAAATGAATAATCTGGGAAGTCCAATCTATCTTCTAGCTGTAGAGGATTGATTTTTAAAGCAATGTATAATATCTAGAAAATCAGAAACGGTCAAGTCAAGCTATCGAATGCAGCGCTATAAATACCTACTGCTATCTCAAATACAATCACAGCATAACAGCAGAAAGAAATATCGCAGAGAGTACTGAAGAACCAATACATCCTGCAATGGCATCAGAATGTCAAGGTAATTAATGAACAATAAAACTCTACAGATTAGAATTAATATATAGCAACTGCACGCATGTGTTTTCATATATACAAATATTAACTGGTGCCTTCAAATTCTGCAGGTAAGAGTTCATGGCCAGAGCTCCTTGGAGCACAAGCTAGGGTTGCGATAGCCACTATCGAGAAGGAGAATCCTTATGTTGACACCCAGGTTGTGCTAGAAGGGACAATAGTGACTACAGAGTTCTCATGTACTAGGGTTCGTGTTTGGATTGACAGGAACAGGATTGTTACTCGGGTCCCTACAATCGGTTGAAGGCCATGCATGCTGGTTATCATCAATCTTCTGAATTTTATGAAATAAAGAGTTTCTAACTCTCTCTCAGTTTGCTTTATTGTCCTAAATAAGAGATCATGTTTATTATTCTGTAATCGTACGTGTTTCATCTTCAATAAGACTGGTTTAATATTTGTTATTAGTGTTTGGTTTTCCTTACCAATATTACTCTCTCTTTGAACAAGAACAGCACGGGATTAGTGCCATTAATCACAATTAATGGCTTTAATTAATTTCAAAAGAACTGCAATCTTCCAAATGTATAAATCTATTCCTTGGGGAACAAAAAAGCTTCGTGTGGTTATCTCGGTGGAATGTATAAATCTCTTCATTAGTATCCTGGTGCTAGAACACTACGCAATGGTGGTCGGGAAGATTAAACTATTAACTGATCACATATAAAACGTCTTGTATCGCTGTAGCAATGAAATGCCTTCATGTTCAATTTAATCCTTTAAGTTTTTGAGATTTTTTTTTAACTTCGTTCTCTAAAATTATTTTTATTTTTTCTTGTTGATTGGATATTAGACTTTATAATTTATTTTTATTTATTTTTTATTGAGTTATTATAGTCGCATGTTTTGGATTGCGAGTTTTGCACGCTAGCGATATTGACAAATATCATTTTCTTTTATTTTTGCAGTTATTTTTTTCTTTCAATTTTATCGTTTAATATTGAGTTAAATAAGAATTAAATTTAATATTCCAACAGTTAATTTATTAGGATTCGAGCTTCATATATCTATTATAGTTTATATCATATGAGAATATTCTGGTTTAATGATTCGAGTCATGGATTTGGTTAATTCTATTTTTTAATATTGAATTGATCGAGAATTTAGCATAATAATTTATTTTGATTTGCTTTATATGATGCTGTCTTGGTTTCATGATCCAAGTTTAGTAGGTCAAGTCCAGTTAACTCAATCTATTTTTTTAATTGAATTTATTTTCAATTTTATACTTCAACATTAAATACATTAAGAATTGAGTTTAATAAGGCTCTCTCTCTCTCTCTCTCTCACACACACACACACACACACACACATATTGCTTTCATCAAGGTTTTATGACTTGAGTGATGAATTCTACAGATTAATGAGAGTTAATTCGAGTCTATCTTATATATTATCATTTAAATATATATATTTTTTAAATATCATCTTGATTTTTTTAATCAATGTATATCATGTTAATTCTCAACTAGTTTATTTTTTATGCTAAAAAATAAATCAACAATACCTAGATATTTTTTTTTACTTTCAAAAAGCTTATCCACGAAGCAGTCAGCAACAATCTGGTTTTTGCATAACTAAATAAAAAAAAGGTGAAAGGAATGCTTTTAGTGCCGGTTTGAATTTGATTTGATTTTCTTTTACTTTTAAATTGTTTTTTTTATTGCTTTGATGTTTTAATATCAAATATAAGTTTTAAATTTTTTTAAGAAAATATTTTTTAATACATTTCTAAGTAAAAAACACTTAAAAAAACTATATTTTCGTCTTTAATTTGATTTATACGCTGGAATGAAACGAGGTTTATTTTTTTTAGATACCACAAACCACATCATACAAAAGCTAAAGATGATGATTTTTTTTTCGTGCGTCCCACCAAGGGGATGCTGCAGTAAGGTTGCTTGTAGTTTGTTATCCGAACAGTCAGCTAACAAGAAAATGCTCCAGAATCACATAAGTAGGACGATCAAAACCATGCCGAAGGCTAAATTCTTTTAGCTGTCAAAGGCACAGAAAATAAGGAGAAACTTTTTTGCTGGAACTCAGCAAAATATGAGCTCTACACTCAACTTCACTGATGTTTACGCAGACCAAAAAACAGGTTCAAGAAATCTCTAAAAACTGGCAAAAACTACATGATTTACTACGCCCATCAACATCTTCCGCCTAGCTACATCAGGGCCAAATAGAACCTCCAGCTTCAGGACAAAACATGGCCACCATACCTCAGAGGAATAAGTGCTGATATTCCCCATTTGCAAGCTGACACAGCTGGTTGTAGGAATGTGTATCTGCCAACATAATGTGAAGAGACTTTTAGAAGCACAATAAGTTCATGGAATGGCTTAACTAATAAAGGCAGAAAATTAGTTTTACTCAGCTGGCCAGAAAATCATGTTATTCCCACTATTGCTAATATCACAACTAGCACGCGCGCAGAGGAGGAATAGAAAGATGCACTAAAAAACTGATTCCAGAACATATTCTAACAAGCATTCAAAAATGAGAAGTAAGAAAATCAGCATAAACCTTCTTACAGATAGTGTTATCTGTGACACTCAAGCTACGATTTAGTTATGAGATATGAAAAAAAAAAGTGCGCCAAATCTTGTTTCAGAAGTGATATGCCTGTCCTTGATAGAACTTCAAGCTGCCAAAAGATCAGCTGATGAATATAAAACGGCGTTGACGAGTCAACCCACTAGAATGACATTCCAATAAAATGCACGTCATACAAACTTAACTATACTAATGATCTGCTCACTTGTGCATTTTTAATGATTCAAGGAAAATCTCTAGGTAGAAGAGAAAATAATCCGTGCCTGCTCAATTGTCCCACTCAATCCTCTCAAGTAGAAGCAACAAAACCCAATATATCAACACAGTAGAGGGAAATTTAACGAAAAAGCAAAAGGTCATACCAAACACTTCCCCAAAGTTGGTCCATATCTCTGCCTGTATTGATTTTTCACTGTCAGCAATGCCAATAACCTCAACAAAATTTGAAAGGGGAGCAGATGGCGGAGAGCCTTTTACAACAAGCTGGAGATCATCCGGGGATTTTCCAACTATAGCTCCACGATCAGCTCCCACAACTTGAATCACAGTCCTGACCCTCTTTCGAACATGCATTGGCAAAAGTGCCCCGTTGACAAAAATCGCAGGTTTTGATGTATCCATTACCTATCAAAAACTAGAGAATAATATTATTATATCTAAATAAAAACATCACGTCCTCATGACTTTCTCCTAAATGTGAGATTATATTTCATTAAAAATAGGCTTAAAACTGCTATTAAACTCAAATTTAAAATCCAAATATCTAAATTGCCCAAAAAATACTATTAAAACTCAAATTCTAAGTTGCCCAAACAATACTAATGCATCTCAATTAAGATAATCACATTAACCACTCACATCAAGTATTGAATTAAACAATCACGTAAAAATTGCAATTAAGCTTAGATCCAAATACTCATTTTAATTGACGCATGGTATCCGATTTATGAATTTATGACAGAAGAAATAAATATTGAGGAAAGAGAAAGTAAAGTTAAAGAAGCTAGGGCTTACTCAAGTGAAGAGAGTAAAGTGAGGGTCTGTTTGGTAGCTGAGAAACCTAGGGATGAAATTGATCAGCTAGGTTCGCAATTTTCCTGCTTTTAATCTCGCCGAAACCCAAACGGAGAGTGAAGAGATATATGGGTTGGAGTAGGACCTGATTTTCTGAAATGGGAGACGGAAAGCCGAAGAGAAAAACTGAGAAGCGCGGGGTTTTTATTATTTGTTTTCAGATGGGGCTAAATAGTTTGTGAAACCTAGAAGGGTACTTTTGTCATTATAAAAACCTATTTATTTTTCATCTCAAAAGTATTTTACAAATTGTTTTTTTATAATTTTAAATTATGTTTTTAATTTTATATTATTTTGATATATTGATGTAATAAATAAATTTTAAAAAATAAAAAAATATATAATTTAAATATATTTCTAAATAAGAAATATATTTAAAAACACTAACTGATTCTAAATACATATACATAAAAAAATTAAAAAATTCATCACCATATTTGTTCTTAATAGAATTCACCAGCCTTAATGTTATTAGAAGTAATTAATTCATCTTAATTTTAGGAAAAATAAAAATAAAAATGTGAAGAATATCTTTTAAAACAATCTTTATTTTTTTATTTTTCAAAAAATAAAATGAAAATAATATAAAAAATAAAATGAATTAAATTTTATTTAGTATAATTTTTTACTTATCAATTAATTAAATTCAAATAAAACACTATAATTATATTAAAGAACTGGTTGATTTTGTTTTTTATTTTCTTATTTTTTAACACTTCATATATATATATATATATATATTAAAAATCAAACAATTTATTTTAAATAATTTTCATTAACACAGAAAAACTTCTCTTCCTTCTACACCAACACCAACTATGCTGAGATTTAGTAATTATGAAAGAATTGGGCAAAACTCAACACTAAGGAATCCAAGGATCAACCACACCCAGAGTATTCTAAATGCCTTTCGAATGGACTATTTCAACCTTGTCTAGTAATTTTGTATGCCTGATAAGTTATAGATAGCTGTCGTCTAATCTCCCACCCCCTCAAACTTAACAAACATGGAAGAAAAATAAAAAAAGAAGCTTGGGCTGTCGGTTCTGTTCCTTCATGGATATACATACATGCATGATGGCTGGCATCATGACGGTAATTGTTGCGAATGAGTCAACCAAACCCAGAGTATGCTAAATGCCTTTCTACTGTACTATTTCAACCTTATCTAGTAATTGTGTATGCCTGATATGTTATAGATTGCTGTTGGTCTAGCCTCCCACCCCCTCAACTTTAAAAACTCAAAAAAAAAGAGAGGCTTGGGTTCCAAGTCCTGTTCCTCCATGGATATATACATGCATGATGGCATCATGATGGTAATTGTTGCGAATCTGGATGTTGTAGTGAGAATAATATGTGCTGAATTTGATCATAGAAACTGCTGCAATGTGGGATTATCAAGCGGCTCCAGCTATGGTTTAGTCAGCATCCTGTTATGAATGCACACTGATCTGTCCAACTTATGCAATGCCTTCAAATCACAAGCCCGGTTGATGTCAGGGAGCTGTTGTGGCTGCCCAAGAGAGACGGAGTCAGCTCCTGAAGTTTTCCATCATCCAAGAGGAATACTCGTTTAGCCATTAAAACTGTTTCCAAGCGGTGGGCAATGACAAGCACCTATAACCATATAAACTATTGGTTCAGTACATGATCGAGCCATAAAAAAAGACATTTGAAAGCATTATTCATAAATGAGCCCCTCAAACAAATGGTAATTATGACTTTCTGCCTGCCTTTCAAGAGCGATAGCCCCTTGTTCAGACAGATGAGTGGCTCTGAGTACAGCAACCACTTGTATTATCATCAGCAAATAAACAGTTTAATGTCATATTAAGGTGAATTTAATGGCTTCCTGTTGAATTCTTGCCTCTCCCATATCTCAGATAATGAACCTAGTTTGAATTTGAATTAAAATGTTATGGTCAAATGGGGCAGACATTAGAATGTTAGTTGCATTTCATTGGAACGATCAAACTCCATGGGAAGATTACAAAAAGATTATGCACTTCTCATCTACGATAGGAAGTATGTTTAACAGGTGGTGTTGGCCAAGTGTCATGGCCACATTTATTTAAGCACTAATGGCACAGGGCCTGACTTAGAATAACCTTTCCTCAAGCCAGATTCTCCTCACCATATCCATACCTCAAAAAATAAAAACATATTAACAAAACACATGTTGGGTGATAGAATGAGTAATTGTCCTTACAGTATGGTTTTCCATTAAACGCTGCACAGCTTGTCTCACCAGCAATTCAGACCTGCTATCTAGAGCAGAAGTTGCTTCATCCAAAATCAGTATGGAGGAATCCTGGTAAAGTGCTCTTGCAATAGCTAGTCTGCACATTTAAGGAAGCATAAGGGTTGGAATCTTACACTCTCAGCTAGATATATTAGCTAACCACCAATTCCCTCGAACAAAAACCAATAATGGAAATACAAGTTTAGATGGAAGATTTCACCTTTGCTTCTGGCCTCCACTTAAACTTGAACCCCTGGGACCAATATTTGTTTGGTACCCTTTGGGAAGCTTTCTAATAAATTCATCAGCATTTGCAGTTTGTGCTGCCAACTCAACCTTTTCCATGTCTATTTTTGTCATTATATCTCTATATCCAATGTTTTCAGCAATCGTACCTGAAAAAAGACTCTGGTGCATATACAAAAGACTAGATCAAGAACCAACAGGATTTTCTCCATGATTCATTGTGTGTGTGTATAGAAACAGCTTTTCTGACAACATTTTTACTTGCTGACCATCAAGAGAGCTGTCGGAAATTATACACAATAAGTAACAAGATAAACTTCAAACTTCCAAGTTTTAGCTAGCAGGCTGATGACAAAAGTAATATATATATAAGCAAACCATTTATCTGATTGATTAGGAATAGACAGTTTCACTATGAGAATTAAATGAGCTTTCCATTTTCTAGAAAAATGTAAAATAAGAAGAAATTAAAAATGAAGTGCATGAATAGAAACAAAATCAAGCAGCTCCTGCTTGAAAAAAGACTCATTCCAAACGACTTGGTATTATGAATGAACTCTTTCTCAAATCTCAATTGAATGAGATTTTAGGAAGCTGAATCAAAGGCCTTGAACACAAGGCCTAACACCCTCTTCCCTTTCTTTTCCCTTCTCTTTCTTTTTCTTGACAGAGTCCAAAAACAGAAATCAAACATAAAAGGAAGTTCAAAATCTTACTATATCCTGAGAAACCAGACCAACATGTCTCCTCAAGCTTTCCAACTGGACGTTTTGGATATTCTGGTTATCAACAAGTATGCAACCTGTTAACATGAAAAGATTAGATAAGCAGACACTTTTAAAAGGAACAAAGAGTTTCAAAGTCAAAACATTTCTGTAAATTGACCACGTTTTTCAAGGAGCATGTAAAAATTGTATATTTAGATGGCTCACCATATAAAGGATCATAGAGACGGAGAAGCATTTTAATTAGGGTTGTCTTTCCTCCTCCAGATGGGCCAACAAGAGCTACTGTCTCTCCAGCTTTGATATGAAGGTTCAATCCATTCAATACAAGAGGGCTATTTTCCCCATATCTAAATGAGATATCACAAAATTTGACATCCCCAGAGACATGGCCCAAATCCACAGCATCTGGTTTTTCAGTCACCTATATTCAAGAATGATTAATTTGCAACTACAAGATGATAAATCGTGACAGGAAAACATTCAAGGGGCTGGGCCAGTGTTAATACAGGAAGAAAAAAGAGTCAATATCTTGGCATAAGTTCAATATCTAAGATAACTCCAAACAACAGAAAAGTATGCCATTGCTAGAAGAACCATTCCCACTGGATAGAACATGTAACCCAATTAAAGTAGAAGCAAGTATATGTTACTTCAACAAATATAAAAATTATTCTCTCTTTTTATATTGTGCTTCCTGCTCTTCCATTGAGTAAAAAATCATTTATTGCCAAGCAACCAGAGATTTATTAATAATTGCCAAATGACTGAAAATGATGGAACTTATGTCTAATCTCTCTCCAAGTATAGAAAATCACAGCTTAGTATGTACAAAAGCAACTCATCTGCAGATAAAAAAAAGGAGGAAGTATGTGCTGCAGAATCTAAAAGACATTATATATAAAGTTTTTGACAATAACAACAGTTCCAATGAAGTTCTGACTTACCTTAGATTTAAACTTGGTCAAATCAAACAAGCGTTCGATAGCTGGTTCTCCTTGTTTCCACTCATTGTATGCTTTACCAACATCCTGTATGATGCTTTACATTTATTACTTGAGCCTGATCATGATTGGCTAAAACATGATAAACATAACAAAAGGCACTCACTATATCTTTTACAGCAAACAAAGTTCATAGCATGCAACAGCTTATTTTTTGCTAGATAAGTAACTATGGTTATTGGCACTGCGGCCATAAACCAGGGCACCTCCAGGTCCAGGATGCTGTGTGCATTTCTGGGTGGTTAAATTAATAAAGGGCAGATCAAAGGTAACATCGTACGAAGGAGAGATGGGAAGCAACAACAAAACCAAGGAAGATGCTGGTAAAATCCCTCCTATTTCTCATAGAAACCAAAGATAATGTGATTTGATTATGTTACCTGGATTGGCTCGACCACAAAAATCAATGAGGTTATAAAAGAAACCATGCTACAACCATCAAAACAGCCACTTGAAACCGCCATTGATCCTACACAAAGGATGGATAATGCTCCAAAGTATATAATCTGTACAATTTGAGGGATAAACGCCTTCATTTTCCTTTTGGTAAGAAGTGTAGATAGGTCAGCATTAGCAAGCCTTTCAAACCTCGCAACCTCACTACACTCTGCATTGTTTGCTTTCACAAAAAGAATTGCTGGGAGAACCTAATAGATTTAAAATAGATAAATATATCATTTAACGATAAACAACAGGGTAAGGGCTAACACCAAAACACATGCATAATAAAATGTCAAAAACAGATAAAGTGCAAGTGTGTCTGCGTGTGTGTTGGGGGGGGGGGGGGGGGGGGGGGGGGTCCACCTACATTCAACTCTTTTGGTAGATTACCACAAGTGTAAAAGGTGGGACTAATATGGATTAATCATAAGCATATAGGGTACGAGAAATCCAAAAACTATGACATGCATGGCAACATAGAGGAGCTTTAGGTATCATACAAGTTTCAAAACTTTACCTCGTTTAGGTAGGCTGAAAGAGCTGAAATACTAAGCTTTGCCTTCTTAGATACCTTCCGAAGCCTGGTTCCAAGGTATGCAATAGCAAGAGCTGTGCAAGGAATCACCTATAACATTGCAGAAAAAATTCCAGACCCCTAGATGAAGAAGAATAATCTGAGCATAATCAGATATGTTGAAGCTGCTTTATCCCTTACCATAGCTGCGATCAATGAAAGGACAGGGCTAATAACCAACATCCGTGAGGCCATTGCTGATAACTGCAGAGCACTGGGCACAATGGTCTGTGATACAAGTTGAACTCGTCATTGAGAATTAAAGCAAAAATGAGTACACTTTGCGTGAAAGGTTTATCATGAGGCTTTATTCCATATCAATGAAATTAAAAGCATGACATGTATAGATGCAAAATCACAATGCGTTCCTCCACACAGACACGCCACCGTCCACAAAAGAAGAGGTTACATCTGCTCAATTTGATAAGCGCATGATTAGCCGTTTTTAATCTGCCCACTCATAAAGAACTCTTATTTTCCTAACCAGTAACTCATTGCCAGTGTGCACAAAATTGAGTCCTAACAGCCATCGTACGAGGGCTATATACCTGTAATTGATTCTCAATGAAAAAATACATAAAATCAACCAACTCCCTACATTTGTTCACACAAAAATAAATGATCACTCACATTGAGAAGCGCATAAACAGTGTCAGCGACATCAGCAGCCTCAGCAGTGATCCTATACGCTACATCCCCAGAAGAAACAGCACCTCCTCCTTCAAAAAACGCCAATTCTCTCTCCAAAACCCTCTCAAAAACAAAAACTCTAATCTTATAACTGGCATTCAACGCAGCCTCCCACAGGAATGCATGCTGGCCATACGTAGCAATCAGCTTAGCCAGAAACAAACCAGCCAGCACCAACCCGTCATTCCTCAGCGTAACCCCATCAATCTTCCCAATACTAGAGGATAATTGACCAAATTTAGGCACAAGTTGGGATAAAGAAAGGACAGAAAGTAGACTGCAAAGCCAACCAAGTAGGATTGGCTTATACTGAGAAAGGATAAAGGGTTTTATAATAGAAAGAGGATCAAATGGATCGCTAGTGTTCCCTTGTTGCCGTTGTTTTCGGGGGCCTATTTGAAGCCGTTGCTTTTGCTGCGAGGTGATAAGAGACAGGAGAGAAAAGGTGGAATATAGGGGCTGAAGCAGGGTTTTTGAGGGGGATTTGAGTGTTGGGTTTGTTAGTTTAAAGGGTTTTGAAGGGAAGGGGATTCGATTCTTGGGTTGCAGATTCTTCATGTGGAGAGGAGAAGGGAGTGAAGAAGGACGAGAGGGTTTTAGTTGAAATTGTAGAGCGGTCATCCTGTCTCTCTCTCACTCTCTCTCTCTCTCTCTGTTTTTTTTTTTAATTTTACCTCGATGGATCATAAGACAGGGATTTTTATTTTTATATATTTTTCATGGAAGAAGAAAGAAAGAAATCATTGACTTTGAAAGCGCGGTCGAATCATTCTTTTCGAAAATATTAAATTATTTTTTATTTTAAATTATCTGTTTTAAGACTAATTGGATGTATACGTTAAAAATAAATTTAAAAAATAAAGTAAAATATTTTAATATATTTATATAAAAAAATATTAAAAAAAAAAAAACAATCTCTATCACTAAAAGAAAATTCCAAAAAAAGGAAGCTGGGTTGGCAGGTGGCCGATAGCAACGAGGATAGGCTACGCCGAGCGTCTTATGATGTCAGCAGAATAATTAGTCTCCCTCTACTTGCTAGGTATTTTCCGATATTGGTTTCCTGGGGCTGGAATATATTTTATTTTCTTAACAAATGTTGACAAGTTAATAATGAAATTCGGCATAGAAGACTGTAATTGAAAAAAAAAAGATTTTGAGGATGAAAATAGAAAAAAATGAATATTACGATTTGCTACCATGAATTTTGAGCATCATTACCTTGTTAGATTTAACTAAATTAAGATGTTATTTCATCTAATTAGTTGTGTTTAATTTATTTACAAATTGGGAATTGAAAATTATTATCGAACATTGTTTAATAGTTTCATTTCCTATCCATCCTAATGGTAAGGCATATTGCTAACCACTTGAATTTCAATTCTTTGATGTGCAGTAGGAATTTATAAGAGCATCTCGTCCTATAAATTAATTCAATTGACAAATTGGATTTTTAAAGAGATAAAATTCAATTCAATTTTTATATTACTCTTATCACATTCATCTTATTCTTTCAAAGGTATCTAAAAAAGAGATGAATATTTTAAGAAAATTAATTTTAATATTAATTTATTATTTTTATATAGTAAGTGTCTGTTTTGAAGCGTTGTGGTTGACTTAAATAGTAATTTTCGTTCAGAAATACATCAAAATAAATTTTATTTTTTTTAATAACCATTTTGATATCAGCACATGAAAATGATTTATAAATACCAAAAAAAATTAATTTAAAGTAAAAAATAAATAAATTCAATTTTTTTCAAAAACACTTTTAAAACACAGTGTCAAACATGATCTAAATCAGGGAGCCTCCAATTTATTTTTATACTATTTTTAGTAAATGAATTTCATTTGAAATTCAGTCATTCAAAATAATACTCGAGAGTTAAAAAAAAAAAATCCTTCAACTATTATTGCTGTTGTTATTGTTATATGTAGCACTTCACATAGCAATGTGGAATCCCCTTGCCTATCTATCACCGCTAAATTTAAAAAAAAAAAAAACGAATCTTTATCAGAAAAATACGATTAAGAAATCAGGAGGGGAAAAAAGGCATTTGGTGGGGTTGATAATACCATCCGGCTAGTGATTTCATTTCTCTCTCAATTTTCTGGTCACGGCAAAGACAGCCCCGGCGACAGCAATGATCATGGCTGAAACTAAGATGGTTGTTTTGAGTTTATGCATAGCATCCTGCTTTTCCCTTTCCCTCTTTCGTGCAGCCTCATCTTGTTCCTGCAATCCAAATTAGTTGGAGACGGAAGAAAGACTCCAGAACAGGGAGAGGGAAAGCAAGCAAGCAAGCATAGTGAAGGTTTTCTTAAATATTCAGGAGTGATCACCTTCAAAATGTTTCACAGGTTCATGATTATATCATTCCCGATGAGATCTTTTGGATTGCTATGAGAAAAAAAGATCATATTTTTGGGCATATCAGTATGCCAATGGAATGCATTTTTGCTGGTATGTTCACACCTTGAAGCTTATATTTTATTTTATTTTATTTTGAATTAGAGAAAACTCCACATTCCGGAAAACGTACTTTGTGGGTCTAGATGAGCGAGTAAAACCCCGACTATCCCAGGCTCTTACAAGAGATGCACACCCTAACTCGAACTCGAGACTTTCTGTGTAGATCTTAAGCTTTTTAAAGCTTATATTGCCAAACCAAATATCATATTCTCCCTCACCTTAACAAGTGAATTCTAATGTTCTTAAGTATAAATTAAGAGCTCGTATGAAAATCTGACACCCTTTTGTTTCTTCTCGAGTAGACGAGTTTCAAATTTCCAGATGCCATTTTACAGCAAATTTATATTATATTAAATGGGGGGACTGAAGGGACTAATGGTCTTTACATTTATGCACACTCTGGTACAATCCAATTTTCTGTATGCATGAACATACGATTTGCAGATCCCTTTTTTATCATCAGATGAGCATAAAATATATATCAACATGCTAATTTTCAATATCAGAACCTAAAAATGTACGAGTCCATTTAGAAATTCAAATAATAAACGATCAAAACAAGAACCACCACCACAGTTTTGATTGATGTCTATTTCCTCTTGTACTGCGTGTAAAGATGGGTTGAATTGAGTGCAAACTGCAAAAGTACCTGCTGAGTCTCCTTTGAGGTGGCAATATCTGATGATATAGAATCAACTTCAAACTCCTTGTTTTGGCCAGGCTTCAGTGCTTGATCAACATCAGCCTCTGGAAATGATGATGCTCCATCCATTGCCATTTTTTCTTCCCTCTTAAACCTGTCTTTCAAGTAAGTGTAACCTTTTCTCTCTCTCTTTTGCTTGCCAAGGAAGAAGAGGAAAAAGAAGGGACCTGTAAAACTGGGCTTTAAAATAAATAGTTTGTTGTCTCATGCCCCTGATAATCAGATTCTAAAAGATTGCTACTGTTATGGGGATCTAAAGGACTTTCTCTTGTTTGTTCACAAGAATAACAACTTCCCGGGAAATCTGTCAGATTTAACTATTTCTTGGATGTACATAATGACAAAATTGTCCTTGAAGCTTAGCTTCTTTTGTCATTGTTTTGATGTACGTTACACAGTCCCGCATCCTCATGCACATGTGGTCTGAGAATCGAAATGGATACCTTCAACAGACAATTAAAAAAATAGCCCTGCTATTGGGTAGAACATAAGCGATGAACACTTGTCATTACAGATTGCACAAAAGTTTATGTACTAGAAATATTACCAGAATAACATTACTTTATCTCAGCCTTTGTTCCCCACTAATACATTCACATCTGAAATCTTAAACAAGCTACTTACAGGCATTAATGCATGGTTCTTCACCATGAGGACGGTTGAAAACATTATTGTCTTAAAAATTTGTATTCATGAAGAGAATTGTCATTAAACATCAAGTTTCTTAATCTCAACGAGCTTTGAACTCTACCTTCATGATAAGTGGAGATATGTGAGAACTCGTAAACGGACTGGGGCTATGATTCGTTTACTTCAAGTCATTCATGCAGTGCCTGCCAGCTTAAGCTCCTAATTACTTGATCCAAAACCACGAGGACTTGGCCTTGATGATACTGAGTCAACAAATCGCCTCCTTGATTCAGATTTTCTCCTCCTCCTTGCAGAACCAGGAGAAGCCTTGTCCAGGAGAGATAACCAAAAAGATCAAAAGGATAGATTAGGATGAGGACTTATCAAATGGATTTGAGTTAGCTTTATAGTTTCTCCTTAGGTGTCCAATATTCTTAATGCCTTCAAACACGGGAATCGCAAAACTTGTACAATTATAGGAGAAAGGGCCATGCAAGTTATTAGTGTCTTCTACATTTTGTAAGTTGCAGAGAAGTTCTGCGAATAGAAAAAAAAATCAGAAGGCACGGAGAAGTTTTCTCCTGATAAAAAAGATTGCTTAAAAGAAGCAAGCTCAATTTACCATCTTGACAGTATTTTGAAATGCCATACTATTATTAAATATCCAAATAAAATATTATTTAGCTTCTTGTTTGGTTTGTGAGTCATCCAAGTGAATGGAGCAGCAGATCATGCAAGGGAAAATTTTCCTTCCATTCTCCCTAACCAGAGTGTAAGGGTAAGAGAGATATCTCTACCTTCTCAATGGTTAATTTTATTAATCTACATTGCTGAAATGTTTATTAGTCAATCCTTAAATAGGCCACAATCACAGCTACAAGTGCCTGAATATTCTGCTATCCAAAAAGCACTTCCACAATCCACTTAAATTAGCACTCTCTTGTCTAAACAAATTTGGTAAAACAAAGAAATAGAGACAACCGACTCATTTATGCGACAACATGAAACAAAGAGCGATATAAATTGTTGTTCTCATTAATCAACTCAGTGTTGAACCAAAGAACTTTTCACTCGTGATATTTATTGCATTCAAAGTTTCACAGCCTTAAAAAAACATTATGCAATAATGAGGATGTCACTTAAGTGGGTGGTGAAAGTAACAGTCAGAACTGAATAGCAGAACTGGTAAATTCATTTTAGAATTACTGAAAACATTCTGCACAACCAGCATGCCTCAGAAACCCTTTACCAATGTCTGTAATCATGTGGGAATTGAACAGCAAACCAAACATTAAAGCATGCAAAGAAAATATATACACACATAAGCAGATAAGGTACCTTCTGTTCGGTTTTTAGTGCATCCTCAAGATTGCTCATAGAAGGAATAGATCCACCTTCCATTGCCCCCATTAGGTTCTTCATACGAACACGCATTTGAAAGAGTTGAGCAACCAGTTGGCTCACCTAGTTTTTGATATCACAAGTACACCCACACAAAAGTTAACAGCTGAATTACAAAAGTACAGAACCTCCATTGTTTTCCAGCACACACATCATGTGGAAAGTGTGCATACCTGCTGCTCTGTTTTTCCAGAAGCCTGAGCAACTCTTTTCCTCCTTTGAGGAGATTCTGCTAACAATTCTGGTTTCTCTCTCTCCTCTGTAAATAAGCAAAAAATCAGAAAGCACTACAAGGACTGCATCTTCTGAAGGGTTAAGCATATGCATACTGTATCACATAGAAGGAAAAGGCATATAATACATAATCCTATGAAATTAGAACCAAACATCTACATGTTTATTGAATTGAATAAATTATTAGATGAATTTCAACTAGAGAATCAGCCAACAAGCAAAACTGACTCCAAAAGCCTGGCTTTGTTATTCGCAGTGTGTTTAGCATCTACAACAAACAATGAACAAAGGCATGTCTTAGTTGAAAGTCTGTGGTTTAAAAAGCATGAACAATAGGTGTGTGAGTAGCAGAAAGAAAGAAAAAATTATATCCTCGGAAAACAACACTGCCAGGCTTTATCAGCATGTTTGAAATAAGTTATAATTTTCCAAATACTGTAGTCACTAGAAAAACTAAATAAGCCTATGCATGCTGGGCCAGATAATAAGGCTTGACGTCTTTGGTTATTTTCAAAGCGAATCAGAAAAAACTTGCAATGCAATACACTGATCAGGAAAGTACTGAATTGCTCTCGTGTCTAAGTAATATCACACAACACATCATGTACCAATTATTGAATCCTACCCAACAAAGTTTCTTAGAACATCAAAGATTAATCACAATCATGTATTGGATTGGAGTTTCACCAGCGTATATTTAAAGAAAGAACTATTGATAAGAGGATTATAGGATGACGGACTAAATGAAGGCAATTGTAGCAAATGCTCTAGTGTCTTTATCACCACTATGTAACTTTATATATGTTTCCAATTTGTCCAAGTTTTATTTGTCAAAAGCAGTTATATAACAAAGAGCACGTGAAGAAGAGACCAGGAGTCATTGCTTCGATCATTCCTTCCATTATCTTTAAACTCTTCTCTGCTTCTCGAATTTGTGCAGGAGTAACCTGTTTGCATACACACATAGGAAAGTCAATTGAAGCTTCTTCCACAAGTATACAGCGTTACAAGGCAGAATGATGAGCCGCATAAATTTAGCCACTTCCATTATCTAGGTTCATGAATTGAATCTTCAATGATTTCCAAATCAAAAATCCAAGAATTAGAGCATAAATATCTTACAACAACCAGCTAACATAGTAACTGAAAAAATATTGCAGTTAAACCAGACTTTCATACCTTTGTCATTCCTGGGATCATCCCTAGGACACGAGTCATGGAACCCATCTTAGCAACAGCACGAGTTTGCTTTAGGAAATCATTGAAGTCAAAATTGGCACCCATAATCTTCTTCTGCAAATCTTCAGCATCTTCTTGTTGCATCTGCACAGACAAATCAACTAAGAATTGCATCGAGATATGGTCTCTCCAAAAGAAATAGAAATGTGATTTACTAGAACTTACAACTTCTTGAGCCTTCTCAACCAAGGACAGAACATCTCCCATTCCTAAGATGCGTCCAGCCATTCGGTCTGGGTAGAAAGGTTCAAGATCCTCCATTCGCTCTCCTCGTCCTACAAGCTTGATTGGCTTTCCTGATATCTGTCATCATTAAACATTAATACTTAATATATATCTAATCTCTGTGTACTGAATAAAGATGAGACCACCCAAAACCTACAACATTTCCATTCATCAATTACTAATGTTCTGCGCTGAATCTCTGAATGTGGGCATGATAGAGGGACAAGTGAGTTCATTTCCTGCTAAAGGACTCTTCTCTTTTAAAGCATAATAGAACCAGATTTTAGGTGTTCTTGATAAAACTGAACTGGATAACCAATTTTCTCTAAATTGACCAGTTACTCGGCTGACTGGTTTCAATATTTTTCAAAAAGGTCAAGGAGTTCATTTCTGATTTCCCTGTAACATTATCCCAGGGCACATCACAACTCCTTATCAGAAAAGCAATCAGCTTTATGAAAGTTCTTAGACAAACAATGAAGATACAAAAGATATCATAAACTGAACAGACAGATATGCTAACTTTTATTTTAGTCACAAAAACTCATCCTCGCATGAATTCAAGGCTGCTATAAAATAATGAAAATAATTTATGCTGACATTTCTTGTAGTCTTATAGTCACAAAAACTAATCCTTGCATGAATTCAAGGCTGCTATAAAATAATGAAAAAGAAATCTAAGGGAATTCAAATGCAGACCTCTTTAACACTCAGAGCTGCACCACCTCTAGAATCCCCATCTAGTTTGGTCAAAATGGCACCCGTAATTCCAATTTCCAGATTGAATGTTGTAACCAAAGCTGTGAATTTACCCAAAGAAAAAGTACAATCGTGAAGTAAGAATTTTAATTGCAAGTGTGAGAGTAAGTTCTGCATATTTGTTTAAGATTATAAATTGGACAGAAGCAAAACTTTGCTAGTAAGAACTAACTGCATGATAGGATTATAGATTGAAGCCCATATGACCCACCAAGGAAAACAATGCATGGCTATAACCTATAGGTTTGCCAATTTCCTTTATAATGGATTCATCACAAAGCTCAAGGTTAACATAAAAAACTGATGTATTAAGAACAGAAAATTCACAGAGGTTCTATTGGTCCAAGCTTGAGGTAGAATGAGCAAAATGGTTCTTTCAATTATTACGGAAAAAATTATCAATGATAGTTAACAACAGAGAAGTAAAAAGATTTATCATATTTTTTATACGCGTGTGATGTACCTTTGTTATTTGTGTATAAACAAATAACAAATCAATAGCTCATGAGACATTATAAGAGCATTTTACAAGACAAAAATTTTACTTCATTGATCCGTAGATTCTATACCTAGTGAGAAACTGTGACTACCAGTTTAAACAATAGACAAATTAATTTCCATTGACAGAACAAAGAAAACCACTGTACCCCCAGCTTCTTGCCCAGTCATTGCATCCACAACAAGCAAAACTTCCGTTGGATTCAATACCCTTTTAACATCTTTCAGCTCATCCATCATCGCTTTGTCTATCTGTTAAACATTATGAAAATAGAATATATTCCAGTGAAATCATAAAATGATTAGTGATGACCAAACAGAGAGTTACAGGGCATATTTTGTAACTCTCTGGAAGACCATAAAAGCAAAGAAGGTATTAACCTGAAGCCTTCCCGCAGTGTCTACTATGACCACGTCTATGTTCTTCTTTTTGGCCTCCTCTAAACCTTTCCTAGCTATTTCTGAAGGTTTAACATCAGTTCCTTCAGTATAAACAGACACACCTACCTGTCAAAAGCCACAACTACATATAAGAACAATGATTAATATCCAAAAATCAAAAAGATATATTATGAAAGCAAAACAACTAACTCATATAACCACAGCAACTTAACAAATATGGAAGTTTGTTCACATCAAGTTAGTAAGAAACATCATATTTAGTACTCCATCTTGGAGTACAAAAAAAGAATAACTGTTGTCTTTCCTGTCAAAATTAAAATAAAAGAGGCAAATGCCTAAAACAGCAAACAACAGCATTAATCCAGTACTCTTCCCTTAGATACACTAAAGCAATTTTTTTGACAATCAGAATTCAATACCTGTTCACCCAAAATAACAAGTTGATCAATGGCAGCAGGTCTGTACACATCTCCTGCAACAAGCATGCAAGACTTCCCCTGTGGTTGACATCACATACTAGTGTCAACAACATAATTAAGCAAAACACAAATCTTATCAAAGCAAACTACAAACACTACACAAGCCCAAGAGAAAAGGATAGAAGTTGTTGCTTTCAAAAGGTACCTGTTTCTTAAGATAATTAGCTAACTTTGCACAAATAGTTGTCTTCCCGACTCCTTGTAGGCCAGCCAGTAATATTACAGTGGGACCAGATTTTGCAAAGACCAATTCAGATACCTCTCCACCCATCAATTTCACAAGCTCATCACGCACAATCTGCAAGAACCAAAGATTCATAACAACCAATTCAAACATGATAAAAGACTTCGTAGCTTTTCTCGATTTCCACATTAAAGTCATGTACTCAATATTTGTAATACATTGATAACACATTATCAATTTAATGTGGGTGATGCCAACTGCCTTCTAAGAGTTTTATTCATGCTGCGGGCTAGTTTCAGTTCAAATTAGAAAACAAAGACAATAATTTACAGAAACAGAAGAATAGAAGAATACATCACCAGATGCGCCAACCAATGATAACAGCAAGTGAGCAAATACCACATCAAAAACTCACTGAAACTTAATGAAGTTCACAAACATAAAGAAGGAAATTTCACCGTTTTTTCACACACCAACCAGATTGTTTACATTTAGAAGTATTTAGTTTATAGAAATTTATACCTTGACTAATTGCTGATCAGGTTTCACTCCTCTTATGAGGCCAACACCAACAGCTTGGTCACCGACTGATTGCACAAACCTTCGAACCACAGGAAGGCTTACCTGTTAATAGGCCAATAATATTCATTTTGTTTTGAAAAGGCATCAAAAGAAACTCAAATTCTAGTTTACAAATTTACTCACATCTGCTTCCAGTAGAGCTCTTCTTATATCCCTCATTGGCTCCGCAATATTCTCCTTAGTCAAAACCTCTACAACAAAAAGAAAAAACTTCAGCCATAAACAAAGGCCAAACATCAACAACCTGGCCACGTGAAACATTTTAATACAAAAAGAGAAAAGAAACCCACAGTTGCAATCCATCTATAGATACCAAAATCAATGTTTACCCTTTTTAGCTTGCGAAATCTGATGCACTTTAATAACTAAAAACACATTAATTGATGCATAAAGTCGCTAACTTTACAAAAAAATCAAGAACACTAATCGAAGTGCACAAAGACAGTAAGTAAGCTCAAACCTTCTCCTTTGAGCTTGTTCCAAGCAGATTCAAGGCCACTAGTTAACTGACCAAACATCTCTGCTTTGACCACAACAGCCCCCATTTCTCTTCCCAAAGTAACAACACTCTTACAATTCACCCACGTCCATATTTCTCTCTGTTCACCAAAAAAAAAAAAGCAACACCAATTTGCGCATTAAAAGATAAGAAAAATTTATTGAAATGGGTGTCCTTTTCGTTTCTTTCGTGAACTTACAGTGAATGAATTTCTTGAAGAAAGCGAGGTGACATTATTGCTTGAGCCAGTCCACGAAGAACAAGAAGATTTAGCTGAATTTCTCGAACAACTTGAATAGCAAGAGAAACTCTTGTTGTTTCTCGCAAAAGAAGGTGTAGAGAAATGGCGGGACGCAACTGTCGAGAACTGTACGGCCTCCATAGCCTAAAGGCTAAAGGTAACAGGCTCCCTGAGAGATTTTTTATCCGTTGAAAATCTGCGTGTTCTATCTCCTTTTATCAGTTTGGTTGGTTGGTTTGGACAACTCGCAGACTGTCTCTTTATGTTTATTTGTTAGATCAGAGCCGTCTAAAATCTATGATGAACTCGCAGACTGTGGCTTTATGTTTATTTGTTAGATCAGAGCCGTCTAAATCTATGATGTGGATATATCATATCAAAAGTTATATATCATATCAAAAGTTATAAAATTATTTTTTTAAGTATTTTTTATTTAAAAATATATTAAAATAATATTTTTTTTATTTTTAAAAAATTATTTTTGATATTATCATATAAAAATAATCTGAAAATATAAAAAAAAATATTTAAAAAAATAATAATTTTTAATTTTTAATATTTTTCATATGACTCCGAAACACCCCCTTAAAAAGGAAAAAATCACTCACTCTATATCACATAGTTTACTTCGCAGAAGAAATATAAATAATCTCATCATTACATTTTTATTATTTTGATATGAGGATTTTATCCTGAGAAAATCTTGTGCATATTAAGCAATCCCTTAGGTTATTATATTAAAACATATTAATAATCTTTAATTGCTTTGAAATAAAAACTTGTGCAATAATATAACTAAAAACTTCATCTATATCACATATTAAATATAGAGAGATATAAATCAAAATAATATTTTCAAAATATTAATACACCTTTATAGGTTGTCACTCTTGGGTGCTGATTAAAGGAAGTAAGAGCAACTCCAATGGCAAGAGCCATTTTGGAGAGTCAAATCTCTAAAATGGTTCTTTGAATAGTATATATATAGTTTTTTTGTTGATGTATGCTCCAATGGTAAAAGCCATTTTGGATAGCTATTTTTTTGAT
This sequence comes from Salix brachista, assembly GCA_009078335.1. Taxonomy (NCBI): domain Eukaryota; kingdom Viridiplantae; phylum Streptophyta; class Magnoliopsida; order Malpighiales; family Salicaceae; genus Salix; species Salix brachista. The sequence goes on along the minus strand of CM018577.1, from coordinate 16,804,581 downwards.
ATTATTTTAAATATAGTGCAATTATTTTGTATGTAGTTTAATTATACAATTAATTATATAATTAATAGGAATAGGTTATATAATTAAATAATTGATTTTAAAAAACCCTCCAACAATATAATTATTAATTTTGTATATAATTTTTTACTCTCTTGTTGAATTTTTTATAAATAAAAACAAAAATAAATATTTTTGATATAGTTATATTATTTATAATATATATATATATATATACACGCGTGCTCGCGCAGGAACACGCGAAGGAAGAAGGTGCCCTAAAATTTTGGCTTCTCTACATGAGCTGCTACAAATAACAGCTCGTGCACGGGAAAGCCATTTTGATAGCTCGTGCACGGGGAAACCCATTTTGACTATCAAAATGGCTTTCCCGGTGGAGTGTAGAAAAATAAGTAAGCATGCCAAAATATTATTTTTTTTATTTTTGACTCCTCAAATGGCACTCCTGTTGGAGTTGCTTTAAGTTGATCGTTGCAAATCTATCTTCCTTTCAGATAACAATGATTAACAACAAAGATAATAATTGTAATAATAAATATTTTGACCTTAAACGATTATCTTCTCTACAGGGGATGTTATAAGAAAAAGAAATATTCATCTAGGTAACTTAGTAGTAAGAACTTAGAATTAATGAGTTTGTTCTTCATGTGATCTTGGGTTTGAATTTTATGATTGTTAATGTGATGACTATTAGAGATTTACATGTTCGTTAACTTTATAACTCATGGAATTAGTCGAGGTGCATGCAAGCTGACTCAGATATCTACATTAAACATATAATAATTGAAAAACAAATTGATAATATTCTCATAAAAAATGATAACTTATTTAAGAACTATGCCAAAATTAAACTATAGTTTAAATATCATGCTAGATATTTTATTTGCAAACAATACTAGAAAAAAATGTGTCTAGGATTAAAGATTTGGCCTACGTGCTTTGCCTAGCATAGGAAAGCCCGACACATGTGGGCATTGAAAATTAGGCCAATGCACTTATGTGTGTTCCAAAACGTTCGATCAAACTCGCGTTTTATGAGCTACTATAAATTCACCTTGTCTTGAACTTTTTGTATTTGATCAAGTATCTATATATATATATAGTAATGTAATTAAAGATGTTTTTAAAAGTATTTTTTATTTAAAAATATATTAAAATAATATTTTTAAAAGTTATTTTTAATATTAATACATTAAAAAATCTAAAAATATTTTTAAAACACAGCGAGAAACACCGAATTAGTTAGTTTTCTTCCATCAGAGTTTTTCACCTTCCTCTGCTTTCCTCCATTGCTAGATTTCAGAAGGTCGTGTATGTTAAAAGTGGCTGTCAACGTATGGAGATTCAACTTTCTAGAAAATAGATAACTGACAGTGATTTTAATGAAATCTAGATGCATAATTCTTGTTATAGTTTAGTATACAAACCAGACAAGGTGGTTCAGTTGAAGAAGATGAGGGGGGAAAGAAGAGATGAAAGTTAGGGCATGTAAAATGAAATAAAAAGAGGTAATTTTGGAAAATAATTATTTCTTAAGAAAATCAGATGCTCTCTTTGTTATTTGCTTTTAGTTATTTTTTTTTTTAAATATCTCTACCCGCCCAAACCAACCGGAGTTTAGCCGCTTTTATCCCCTCTCACTCTCCATCGTCAAAACGGCTGCTTTCACCACCGTTCTTGTTATCTCCATCATGCAATGTCATGACTATGAAGACCAAACTGTACCATCATCTCCAATCAACCACAACAAAGAACCCACAATGGAACACCCTTTTAAGAGAAGCAGCGAACAAATCCCTTTTCACCAAAGCTCTCTCTCTATACCTCCACATGCTCCGCTCTGGGGCATTTCCAAACGCCTTCACTTTCCCGTTCGCTATCAAATCCTGTGCCGCGCTTTCTCTTCCTATCACAGGAAAACAGCTCCATTGTCACGTCGTTAAATCCGGGTGCTTATTAGAACCTTTTGTACAAACTTCTTTGGTTTCTATGTACGGTAAGTGCAGCTTGATCGATAATGCACGCCAAGTGTTTGATGAAAATCCTCAATCTAGAAAATTAACTGTTTGTTACAATTCTTTGTTATCTGGTTATGCATTGAAATCTAGAGTTAAAGATGTGGTCGTGTTGTTTTGTGAAATGAGGGGATTGGGCGTGGAGATTAATGGGGTTACGATGTTGGGTTTGGTTCAGCCTTGTGGGATCCCAGGGAATTTGGGATTGGGGATGTGTGTTCATGGTTTTTGTGTGAAGTTTGGTTTGGATATGGATTCATCTGTTGGGAATTGTTTGCTTACAATGTATGTGAAAAGTGGGGAAATTGATTGTGGAAGGAAGCTGTTTAATGAGATGCCGCGGAAAGGGTTGATCACTTGGAATGCAATGATTAATGGCTATGCTCAAAACGGGCTTGCTAATAATGTTTTGGAACTTTATAAGGAGATGGAATCGAAAGGGGTTTGTCCCGACCCTTTAACACTTGTTGGGGTTCTTTCATCTTGTGCTCATCTTGGTGCACTCAGTGCTGGTAAGGAGGTAGAGAGGAAAATGGAGATTTGTGGGTTTAGCTCGAATCCGTTTTTAAAGAATGCTTTGATTAATATGTATGCCAGATGTGGTAATTTGGAAAAGGCTAGGGATATATTTGATGGCATGCCAGTGAAAAGTGTAGTTTCATGGACAGCAATCATAGGTGGGTATGGAATGCATGGGCTAGGAGAGGTTGCGGTGCAGCTTTTTGATGAGATGATTAGGGGTGGAATTAGACCTGATGGCACAGCTTTTGTGAGTGTTTTGTCTGCATGTAGTCATGCAGGATTAACTAACAAAGGGTTAGATTATTTTGGAGTCATGGAGAGGAAGTATGGGTTGCGGCCTGCTGCAGAGCATTACTCTTGTATGGTGGATCTTTTAGGACGTGCAGGTCGGCTCAATGAGGCCCGGGAGCTCATTGAGTCTATGCAAGTGATAGCCGATGGTGCATTATGGGGGGCCCTTTTGGGTGCTTGTAAAATCCACAGAAATGTAGAGTTAGCAGAGTTGGCTTTTGAGCGGGTAATTGAGCTTGAACCTACAAATACTGGCTACTATGTTTTGTTATCTAATGCATATACCGAGGCAGGGAATTTGGAGGGGATTCTGAGAGTTCGGATGTTGATGAGGGAGCGGAAGCTCAAAAAGGATCCAGGCTGTAGTTATGTAGAATTTAAAGGGAGAATCCACCTTTTCTTTGCTGGAGATAGAAACCATCCTCAAATAAATGAAATATACAAAAAGTTGAATGAGTTAGAAAATTTGGTGAAGGACCTTGATGGATGTAAGAAGAACGATCATGAGAGAAGAGAAGAATATCTTAATAGTATGGGTGTGCATAGTGAAAAGTTGGCTGTTGCATTTGCACTCTTAAACACCAGGAAAGAAACAGAGATTATTATAATAAAAAATCTAAGGATATGCGGAGATTGTCACTTGTTCATAAAAATGGTTAGCAAGATTGTGGATCGTCAATTTGTTGTCAGAGATGCCACCCGCTTTCACCATTTCAAGAATGGATTCTGTTCCTGCAAAGAGTACTGGTAATACTAGCTTGAGGTTTTTATATTTGTAGATCCAAGTCAAATACGGCAAAAACAAGAAGGGTTTTTTCTGGCATAGGTTACAAGAACCCAACAACAGTTCTTCTACATAAACCAGGACAGTGTGCAATTAAAAAGGTCAGGGTTGGTTCGGTTTTGCAACATTAGATACTCAACATTAGGTTTGCTTGTCTGGTTGCTTGTAATATTTGCTCAAATATCTTCACCTGTCAGCCACAGGCTTTACGCTGGAAATTATCGTTGATGAAGGTTACTGAGATTGACTTCTTGAGACATTAGTCTGCATTCTGGTAAGTTATAACTAGCTAGAAGATGAGGTTCATTCATCATTGATCGCAGTTTAATTGCTGGAACAAGGTTACTTGCATTAATAGAGAATTTCAAATAGTTTGAAAGAGTATTCACAGGCAAGTGGCAGTGATGGGCATTGCTGTTAAAAAGAAGAGCGCATGGCCCTCAACAGATGAGATGTGAGCTCAAACCACGGGTGCCTGGCAACATGCCTTCAATCCTAGCTAATCCACGTGCTCCAATGACGAGCTTTGATCAGCACTAATTCAAATTTCATGTAAATTTGGAGGTCGTGCTCAAATTTGTAATGGTGCCAGGATTATTGGTGACCTTTGATCAGCACTTATTCAAATTTCTAATGTTAAGAGTGGCGGAAGTTACTACTCTTTTTTTGTTTTCTCTCTGGTCATTCATTGTTGAAAACTACTCTTTTTTTTCTTTTCTCTGGTCATTCATTGTTGATTCATGAGGATAGGAAGGTCAAGAATTTAGTAGCCTCTCTTTCTTTCATTTAATACTTAACATTTTGACAAGGATAGTCTCGGGAGCATGGTATTTCCTCTCTTCAGCATCAATTATTAGGAAAAAAAACCGGAGGTTAGTTAATCCAGTTAGATGATTTTTATCTTTGACAAATGCAGTGAATGGAGGTGCTGCGCATACAATACATCATGCCACTATTATTGTCTAATCATTCTTCTACCATCTCTTCACCTGTCCTCTACCCTCTTCTCTTCATCAGCATATAAGGTCTGACTAGAAGCAATTTCAACATTTCAAAGTTAATCAACTTGTTCCCATAATTCAGTTCCAAGAGTCACAGTAACCTCTTTTTAGTGTTGTGTCATGAAAAATCAGAATCTAAAGGTTGCTTCACATAACACACTTCTATACATTGGATAGGCGTCTGATGTAAAACATTAATAATTAGAGTACAAATTAAATGACTAAATAATGTACAAAAGATCAGTACAAATGTCTTGTATCTTTACTGCCTATGAAAGGTCACTAGTTTATAATAATAATAATAATAAGAGAAAAATGGAAGTATATGATCAAAATTGTTCGATCAAGCCTGCAATGGGTACTACTGCATCAGTTCCAGAAATGCACTCATCTTCAACAAATGGAATGGTTTTCCGTACAGTCAATCTTATCGGAACACTCATCCCAGCATCACTAGTTTTATCTTTTTCCATGCAAACAGCAGCATAATGAGAACTGACCAGTTCAAAGAGTCCAAATTGCCAGTTGTTTGTGAGCCTCTCAGGGTGATCGGAAGATTCAACAACTACTTCAGGTGCCTGATTGAAAAATTTGAAAGAACCATTAATCATTGGCTTGCCTAAGAAGATCACTGATACTAAAAAAAAAAGGCAACAATAAAGGTCAGGAAGATGTACAAACTAGAAGATCAGAAATATTAGGAAAAAAGGGCAGACCCGTCTCAACATGAGACACTCTGTTCTATTTTGTTTGAATAATCTGTTAAGAATTAGCATATTAAAAGTGACCATATATGATAAACAACTAAAGGAGCTTCCAAGAGGCCAAAAAGAAAAGAAAAGGAGCTTTCTATGCTATCTGCATTACAAGTGGAGTATCACTTTCCAGGTTTCTTTATTTGCTGCATAAAGCTCAAAGCACAGAGATGAGCTCACTAAACTTGATAATGTTAGAGAATAATATAAATCATATTATGGGGCCTCACTTACAAGCTTAAGCTTTTAGGTGAGATGGTTCCTTAACATGGTATCAGAGCCTTGTTGACCCAGCGGTCACGAGTTCGAATCTCACCACCCCCATTCTATTTGATAAAAACCAAGCACAAGGTGATGTGGGCCTGTGCAAGTTTCAAGCCCAAAGGGCTTTCACTTGAGGGGGTGTGTTAGAGAATAATATAAATCATATTATGGGGCCTCACTTACAAGCTTAAGCTTTTAGGTGAGATGGTTCCTTAACAGATAAGTAATTCATTTCCTTGACATTGGCGTTCTGCTTACAAGTCAAGGGTCCAGAGTCCAGCAATGTGTTCCCATGGACATGGATCTCTTGATAAAAGAAAATATCTATGATGCTCATGTTATAACCACCTAACTGTGAGATAGATGCAAGGTGAGTAAATCACATCCGGACCTAGTAAAAGTGATAAAAATATCTCTCCTAAAAATTATTTGGAATTAAAAAGGAATAAATTTTGTGATAAATTTTTCTTATTACTTTTAATAGGTCTGGATGTGATTTTCTCTCTCCTTGCATTTATCTCTCTCCTATGCTCGTTGGTAGTTAAAGCTTGAGCACCGTAGAATTTCTCTTGATCGCACACTTCAAAAGATGTTAATTTCTTTGCGTACATTTCCAATATGCATCGGTGCTTTTTCAGAGAAACTTGGAATTTTATGGCATACCCCGGATTCTAAATCATTAGCATGATCAAAGCCCCTCCTGAAGCCATTCTTTATGCAAATGGTGAAAGTCTTGAAAGGTGCAGCAGAGAAGCCTCTTCCCAAAGCTTTCACATATGCCTCCTACAAATAAGATTCACCAATAAGAAGCTTGAAGAAGGTATAATTGGCCAGTAATTTCAATGAGAAATTGTTTTTTGGCAGCATCTAGATCTTTTAGATTGAACATGAACTTGAAACAGAACGCATGCTGAACTCAGTCAAGCACTGATGTCACTTGCTTATATCTTTCTTTTTTATGAGAGATTTTAAATCAGGTTACATTGATACATACATATGGAATTGATTCATATAATACAGGTTTCTACAGTTAAGTGGACAAGTCTATTTGATATCAATAATACGAGTGTAACTGTAGAGACTTGTAGCTAGTCTAGAAATATGAAAGGACTGCATTCCATTATCTAACTGTTTAATTAATTTTCACACCCTTCTGTTAAACCAATTGAAACTTATTCATACTATCTGATAGGAAAAATGTTCATTGAATTTAACTGGTTCATGGTAAATATAACTTTTGTATTTCTTTGGCATATATCTGCATGCAAAAGGAGAACAGATGGATAAAAGAGAGGGAAAGTATGTTGGATCATTAGAAATCTTAATATCTTTGGTCCTGATAAAGTGGCATGGAGGCAGATTTTACTGCCAGATTCGGAAGCGGGGACAAAACATTAATGAAGTTTAACAAAGAATCATGCATAAATCTAATAAAGATAAAAAAACATATTCATGCATCTTGGCAATTTCAATTTTGATAAGTATCATAGACACTCGCAATGATCTTGCAGAATATTGCAACAATTCAAGAGTGCATTCTAGCAGTTTCTACATGACAATAGCCAAATGATGGATAAAATATGCCAGGTTTATAGCTTTACATGTAAAATAACACATACTTTTAGAATGACATAGCACCACGCTCACCTTGAGAGTCCATAATTTCACAAATTCCTGGCGCTGAACTTCAGGGTCTGAAATAGCACTTAAATGTTCCACTTCATGGAGAGAGAAGTAACGCCGTGCAAAAGCTAAGATATTGTTTTTAATCTTTCGTTGCTTCTCTTCTATATCAATTCCAATCTAGAAATTACAAATTAATATAGGCTCTGATCAATTTATTAGAACCAGCAGAAACTTGGATGGGAGCAGCCAGGTCACCTTGGGCATTGCATTAACTGAAAATTTACTTTAGAAAAAAAAAAAATAAGAGTACACACCGATGAATTCACAGTCACTCCACAAGCTATCAAAGACGAAGTATGTGAGATATTGAAGTGTAATGGTGAAGGACATTGACCACCATCACTTTCCCACTCTAGCTACACCGTGAAAGCCAGTAAGTAGTATAAGAAGTGAAAATCAGCTTCAAAAAAATAAAAAGTAAATGAAAACTAACCTCAGGCTTTCCATGAACATTCCTCTTGAACTTCAAAGATCTTGGATCAACAACACGATTATTTATCTGATCTAGAAATAAAACAACATCATTAAAAAAGAACAACGTAACTTTTTTCTACCAATTGCATAGTGCAAAATATACATCATGGTAAATATGTCATGGAGGTTTTAAAACTGCACCCTCCTACAAAAGATTCCCAAAGTTTAATGAGAAATGTGAGTGAGATGATCCCCCACCACCACCACTCACTGTTCTAAGATATTTCATGGTCCCTCGCCTAATTTTTGACTTAATTGCTGCAGGATTTGCGCAGATCCAGACCAACCATGTTATTATCTGAAATGGGTCCGTTGCAAGAAGAGCACACAAGCAGATCAGGTCTCTAAGAAATGCTGCATTTGTGACCCTATAATGCCATAAGAAGCATAAATGCTACAAACAGTGTAGCACTGCCACATTTTCAGATAATCAAGCCTAGCAATGAGATATTTTCGATTGTTTTAGCTTGACTCTGAATTGGATCCTTGAGATTTTTATTCATGATTTAATGAGATTCATAAGAATAGATCATTCCAGTTCTTGGACTCGTTATTTATTTTCTTTTCAAACCAAATCAAATAAGATTGCCTATCCGCAGAATCAAGAACGCTAAACTGCCAGACAAACATATCTGTTTTACTACAACTACAATGAATTCTAAAAATTGCTCAATTACTACATCCAGCAAAATTACATCTGCTTTTAAGATGTGCATTAGATAAAATGTTAAAATGCTGCAGCGAGCAAGAGTTTTGTAAGTACAATTCATATTGCATCATATTTTCTTGAATCTACAGAAGCAACCGGCAAAAAGTAGCATCAATGCAAACAACATAGTCACCAGCAAACCAATCCAAAATTTGAAAGATTCATTTCATCAAACACCTATCGAAATCACTACTAAATCCAAATTCCAAAACCCATTTATCCATTCATTTACATAACATTAATGAAAAATCAAAACTTTAAAGTAAGGAAAAGGGTAGAGGTCAAATATGTAAAATTGAACTAAAAGAGGAATAGCTGACTTAAAACTTACATCTTGCAATGGTAGTGCGAACCAAAGTACGAGCAAGCAAGGCTTGTTTCTGGAGCTGCTCTCCACGCATACTCAAAACATTTTCTTTCTCACATGGAGATAGAAGTTCCATGTACTGATTCAAAAGAGACACGCTCTTGAATTCATCAGGTACAACAAACCAAAGATGGGTCTCCCTAAAAGAATAAAAAAACAACATAAGCAATCATTAAGTTCAAATGGGCATCTAGGGAGAACTAAAAAGACAAAAAAATATGTGACAACTTACATTGGAGATGGAAGCTGTAAGGGAAGTATGGGGAAGGGGGAAACAGAGAAACTCCTTTGAAAGCTAAGCATCTTTTGGATAAAAGGGAACATGCGAGCTAATTTTTGGCTAGCTTGTGTACTATGACATCGTTTTCGTTTTTCAAGATTCAAAATTTAGAGATAGAGAACGTCTCTGTTGTCTGTTACGGTTGCTGGAAGGAACCAGTCCAGAATGTTTGGTACTATGGTGGTGACGCGACGGTGAAAACAAAAGAAAGGAAAAATTCATGAGGAGTAACCATCGAATTCGAAGGGCGCTTTTGAAGAAAGAGATTGATTTATAACAGTTTATTGCTGCAGTAAAAAAGAAATATTTTTTTTGAAAAATATATATAAAAATAATATTTTTTAGGTGTTATCTTCGAGGTTTGGCTGTAAGAGACAACAACGAGGTCAGACGTTAAAGATCCATTAATGCGATCAATGAATTCATTAGGAGTTTGTTGTTTTATAGATTTTGAGCGAGAATAGAAAGAAGTTTTTCATTTATGTTTGCTATTTCCACTCATGGCTTGTGGTTATTGTAAGAAAATGAACGAGGTTTTGCTTTCTTAGTGTCTGAGAAAGGATGTGACATGGGTTTTGATGTGGTGATTAGGGGCATGAAGAATCTCCTTGGAGGCGAGGAAAGCGGCGAGACTTTGGATTAAAACCCAAACATGACGAATTAAAAACCTCACTTTCCCTTTATTTCTCCACTATATAGAACAGTCTGTTTTATTTTTTTTTACTTTTAGCTTCTTTGAATTCTACTTTTAGCCACTGCATTCCATTAATTTACAATTCGAGTTTTGCAACCAAGAAATTATTATAACCCAATTGCAACTCACTCTGCCACCAAGGCATCAAAGATGATGTTTGTTAATCCCTGTCCACTGAAGCTGTACTGTGAAAAGACTTCGGTATTGTTGTAATGGGGTGATTCGGTAGGGATCCTACCACTTGCAAAGCTACTGAACAAGGCAGCTCAGGGCTGGAAATGTTCAAGATAGTAGAACAGGGAATGTCAATTTGATCAGAAGCTGTACTATGAAAAGACTATGTTAGAACCGGTCAAGGAAATATAAACATGAAGCAGCAAAAGGTTAATGAAAACCCAGAAACACTCGCAAAAGCACACAGGAAATCACACACGACATTTCTAAAGGAAAGCACACAACAATGCCAACTTGTTTCATTGATCGCCAAGCTCCCCCAGCCTCCAGCACAAGCTGGCAGTCCGGTACAGAATCTACACCCTTCAGCGCCAAGCTTCAAACAGTTCCGTCCTTGGATTTATTTGGTCGACGATACCAGTTCCCTTGCCCTTCTCTATAGGTCCAGCTGCTCTAACTATTGGCTGCTCCTTCACCTTTTTGGACCCTCTTTTCAGACTTGAATTGCTCGATTGACCAGTTTTGCTCTTGCAACTTCTTGCTTGGACCCCTCCAGTTATATATGTATGCGCACCCTCATGGTGTTCGTTTTTCAAGGCGTTCACTTGAGATACAACTTCACAGGGACAGTTATCAACCAGAGACCGCCTTCCGCCAGGAATGTTCTCGATAGAACTTAAGAAACTAGCAGATCCATCCATGGTACTAGAATCATCTTGACTAGGTGGAGAAGGGCTCTCAAAAGCAGGTTCTTCAGCAATAAATGCTTTCTCCCATTCATTTTCCTGGGTGGCATCTTCATCCTCCTCACAAGATGGTTGAGAAGCACTCTGGTTCCCATTTCCATCATTAGGCTCAAGGCGGGAAACAGGAAATAAATCGATCAAAGATTCGTCTCTTTCTCTAAGCATCCTAATGATTAGATACTTGAGAAAATTCATCACTTGAACAGCGTACATTAGAGCTGTTAAGGGATCAGACATCTGCAGTTAATGAAGCGGACTGTCATTGCACTATAAATTTACCAAGGCTACCCTTTATTTGAGAATATTTGACAACTAGACCAAAAGAAAATAGAGTATTTCATAAACACGTGCTATGGACCAGAGAGTATTCAACGAGAAACTTGATTGAAAAAATATAACTGCCGCAGTTTTCTGACAGAAGGGTTTGGCATCGGTCTGGAATAGCAGATGAGTAAACTATTTTGTCCCTGCATACTGTAATTCTACTTGTATATTTTTAATGAATCTATAAGTTTTCTAATTAGAAGACAAGTGCATGACTATCCTTTGAGGAAGATGGTGAATGCATATATCACCAACAAAGCCTTGCACGAGTTGTCTAGCACAGGCTAAAATTCACAATGTATTGCATGGAGTTGGCTATTGGTATTTCCATTTTGGAAAATATAAAATATTTACTCACTTGAGTCATGTTTGGTGCAAACACCATAGCAACATTGCGCGCATTCATCTTGTTCATATGTTCCATTTGCGCAACATCAGCCATTAGGTTAATTGCCCAATCAAGTAAAGCGGCTTCTGTTGGGGGAAGGAGCCCTGCAAGCCGGGCACATTCCTCTTCAGACTGGCATTGCATTACCTGCTGTGGTGAAAGAGAGTCCAGGACACTGGTTGGAAGTTCTCTAAACCAAGCCTACAGAATCACCAATGCTTAGAATTAGTGCAGAATATCAACTGTGGAGGACAAACTAATTGGCGTTGGAAAAACAAAAATACCAAAAGTGTATATAAAAAAAAAAATTAAAATCAGGTAAGAAGAGTAGAATCGGTAGGTGGCAAACTTGTGATTGCATGCTTGCATGGAACATGATCTCATAGAACGAAAGTGATAAACAAAATGCCACATTGTACCTTTATAAGGCCTGCCAAGCAGTGCGCATCAACGCCATCTGGGATCACTCCCCTGTTTAATTGGTCCCTGACATACTCCTCCTGGCTGTTACCTGCAGTAATTCTGAAAATCCCTTCTGCCTGCACAATCCAGTTTGAGGATTTAATACCTGTTGAATTCAGTTTACATGGACATCCAGTTTTCATACCATCTACAACCCAAAAACTGTGCCCAGAAGATAAGAAGCTACACCAGTCAAATTATGCTATATTTGCACCTGGGAGATAGTTGGTTTAAACTATAATTCATTTGGCACAGATGGAACTGGGAGAAAGGAAATGTACCTGCAAGCCTCCTTGGGCATACAACTGTCTCTGCATCATCAAGAGTATTGTAGGCACACTGTTCCCTCTAGAGTCATATGACAGCTGCATGGACTCTGTTGAAACCCCAAAAACAGTTGCACTACAGATAAAGGATGCATAGTCAATATTCAAAAATTATCTTAGACAATGTGACAACATCAAAAAAGAGAAACTAGTGTCTATATATCTGGAATAATTATGAAGATGGAGAACAAAGTCCATAAACCTTAATTGTTTCATGACTTTTGTCATAACAATACATAGATGCAAGTTGAGATTACTTATCTAGATAGATATACTGCAATTATATAAAAATAAGTTCTTGTTATATTGGGATGAGAAAATGATGGAATAAGCTGACAACTAGCAATCAAACAGGCAATAGCTAGAAACTAATCTGTTGCAGAATAACCTGAATACATGAACTGCACCATATAAAGTCCTAGGCATAAAGCTGCTTTTCTAGTTAGCCTGGGAACTTGATAAAGATTCAACTTAAGTCATCAGCCGCAGTTGTCAATCATTTTCATGTTGGCAAACATTAGCCAATCACCTATATCAACGAAATAAGCAGATTAACTTTTGGCTTTAAAATCCTATGGAATAACTAAGCGATTGAGAATATATCATGATACTAGATGAAATATTTTGTAAATAGTGTATGGCTTATAGGCCGTTAATGAATCCACAAGACATGGTTGGAGCACTGTCAAGACTCAAAACTCCATAGGCTCTGCCAACAATGGTGCTGGCACAGATTTTCAGTGGCCAATTTCAAATGGTCAACACAAAGACAATGTCAGTATGAAATGCTAAGATCTGTGGAAATGAGTTCTGAGACCAAGGAAAAGAAGAATATTCTGTTCATCTACCAAATATATAGAAAAACAGTGCAATGCGAATAACTACATAAGGCTTGCAAGGAGAGACAATATTCAAACTCAATGGTAGATGTATACAGAACTCTAGGTATGACATGCATCAGACTCCACCAATTGAACGTTGACATATTCCACCAATGCTCATCCAGTTCAACCTCATGATTCAAAGAGTCACATTGTTCACATGTAGTAGCTAAAAAAAAACAGTAAAACAAAAGAAGACATTCACAAAAAAAATTATACTGGCTACAGAGGCAAAACTAGAAGCAAAAATTTCCCCTATGTTAAGCTAAAACAATTAGAGGAGTTTTTTATAATTAATTCTGTTTCGCAAATATTGTGTCTACATTGCTTTTCTTATTTTTTTTATGGATAAAGATGGGATTGACACCAAACATCAGGCAGACCAGAAAGGATTGATACCAAACATTAGGCAAACCAGAAATTTTTGCTCTGAAAAAATCAATAGTAAACTGTAAGACTAGAGATCTCTGCAATGTCTAAGAGCCTAAGAAAAATAATCCTTCATAAAATATGCTTACAGCAGAGATATTCATATGATGTAATTATCTTTGAAAGGTTCAAATACAATTTGACTTGTTTTGCCACCGTTAAACATGAGTTGTTCTCTGATGGTTATTTGAGTCAAGTCCACCCGAAATTCCAAATAATCTTACCTAATTTACTTTTCCTAGCTATATGACTTTCTGCAGAATCCAGGGTTTTTTCTTCCGAGAAAATAAACATTTTCTAAAAAAATTTGAAACCCACATCAAAAGTTCCTCTAAAAATTAATCATCTACTAACAGCATAAGATCAAACATCACTAGAAGTTTATATCGGCTACAAGTCTAAAACCCGAAACAAATCCCAAAAGACATTCAAACCAAGTACGCAACCAAATAATTTAGCATTAAGGAAAGAAACCCAACAAATTTAATTTCAAAACTAACCTGGCACTAGGCGCTCTCCGGGGAACCTCAGGTTCAAACTCAACAGGCAAACCAAGAAACCCATTAAACCTATCAAAAGTAACATGAGCAACATGCCTGACATTAGTTGGCACCCCAATCTCCATTTTACAAAGCTCTTTACTCCCAGTGCTAGCAGTCACACTACAACCAACAATAGACCTCCTAAAAGCAGCCACCAAAAGTTCCACAATTGACACTTGATCTCCCTCTCTCTCCCTCTCTTTGCTCTCCTCTTCTTGGTCTAATATTTCATGGGGTCTATTATGCGTGTAGTGCTGCTGCTGTTGGTGTTGGTTTGGGATATCAACATCATTGGTACTGACAACACATGGTGAAGAAGTGGAGCTTGAAGGAGAAGGGAAGTGATGAGGAGGAGATGATTGGAGCACTTCAGTCATTGTTGTTGTTTTTTGAGAAAAAAAGTCCGATTTTTTTTTCTTAAAAGAATTAAGTAACAAGAAATAGGGCCAGCACTCGGTTTTTTTTGTCTATGGGATTTATTTTTAGCAGGTTTTTTCTTGAATTTTAGTATTTATGAGGGGTCACGCAATTAGTTTTTTGTGGGTATGTTGTAGAGTTGGATTGAAGGAAAGGTTTGGTGCTGTATTGTTGTAAGGTAAGACGTGCCTATCATCACTTTTGGAGTTTTCTGTATTCTCTCTTTCTAATCTCTGCTAGGCTGGCCCTTTGGTATTTTGAGGTTTGAAGAAGCAACAGAAAACTGTATAAAGTTCCAACCTATTCTTGAGAGAGAGAGACAGGAGTTGTGGCTAGAGAGAGAAAGTAGGTCACTTTAGACCCAAGTCCTCCTGTACAAGCAAACCTGAAGTGCATCTCCACAACGGTATCATTCTCAAAGTTGTATAAAATAGTGCCACCTCATTAGCATGTGAAATCAAATCATGCATCCACTGAACTCCAATAATATATTGGTTCAGAGTATCATCGCGGTAATGAGGGGGAAAATAAAATAAAATCGATTATGGGGATCGATTTGAAGAACACCGTGAATAAATTCAGTGGCTTGTAAGAAAACCAAACAGGTCATTAGTTGGAGGTTCTGAGGAATGACAGGTAATCTCACCTGGGCATCTCTGTAAAGAATGCTTAACTAGTCCTGACAGATGTGAGACCAAAGCAAGGAAAGGACCACCTAGTCCTAGTAAATAGTAATGGAGTCCTTAGCCTTAATCTCTTTACTGTATGTTATTCTAGTTATGTCAGCATCTGGGTCCCACCAGTTACATGACGTGAAACACCACCAAGGTCTTACCAACTCAAAGCTCATTCCCCGTTCAAGTAAAACAAAACAAACGAAGGAGTTATAAAGGAGATTTTTGTTATTCTGATTATCAAAGTGTTTTTTTTATTTAGAGTTTAATTCAAAGAATATTTTTTAAAAAATATTTTTTATATTAAAATAATTTAAAACATGAAAATAAATAAATTTTAACCACACTCCTTTTTGGACTGCAATATGGACTGTCAGTTGTTTTTTAAAATAACTGAAAACACTAGGAAAATAATTTAAATGTTAAGCTTAATATCACCGTTACTTTCCTGCTTGGTTAAGGTTGTGTTTATTACATGCATGTTTGAGAGTGTGGTTGAAATTATTCTGGAAAGTGTTTTTTATTTAAAAAAATATAAAAATGATATTTTTTTTATTTTTAAAAAATATTTTTAACATCAACACATGAAAATGATCTAAAAACACCAAAAGATTTAAATTAAATTAAAATTAAAATTATTTTTTTTCAAAAACATATTTAAAACACAATTTTAAACCACTCCTATAAGTGAAGGTAATGGTGTAACTAAATGCTTTTCATCTGCTAATGATCATCGCTCACAAATCAGACCATGTTTTTCCACCCTCCAGTAATCATGCATCTGAATTTAAATCATAAGGTACTTGCTTTATAAAACACCATTGTTTGGACACGACGATACATGGATCTCAACGTAGTTGAATGAAACATACCCTAATCATGTGCCCGCAAAAGAATAGTGTCTTTAATCAACCCTGGTGTCGAGTTTCTTCAATCATGAAAGCACTCAACAACTTAATAATATATATATATATATATATATGCACAGTGGTTGCCATTATTAAGGTTCCTTCTACATTCTACCTCCATGTCCCTTTTGCAAGGAAGTACACTGAAATATCATGAAGAGAGTAGAAAGGAAGCACTGAGAGACAAGGAGAAAAGCGGGAGTGTTGCTTAAGCAAAATAATGCTTGTCGTCGAAACCCTAATCTCAATTCTCATGTCTCCACCACACACATTTTGCCATTTTCAAGTTTCGACTGATACATAATTATTGTCCGATGGAACTCAAGCAATTTGATTAGTGGGAATGGAAAATTTCATCTTAGGGACGTTGGATGAGTTGTGTGCACCAAAGCTTTGTGATTATTCCTACCAAATATGGCATGTTTTCTAGGGAATGTATTCCAGCCCCAGAATTGCCAGGAAAAAGCAGAGAAAGCACACAGACGAGCTGAGGCTGATGTAACATTGCACAAAGAAAGAAACTTTCCAGGGATTATGCCGTTGGGATGCTGTGAATCGTACACATAAAGTCACTGTTTCAAATTCAAACTCAATTTAGCGGGCAGCTGGTTGTCATCTAGCCCGAGACATCGAAACGGGAGGAAAGGAAAAAACTTTTCATGGTGGGCGAAACCCCACACTGAAAAATTATATCGAGAAGGAGAAAGGACCACTAAGGGTGAGAATCCCATGAAAATACTGGATAGCAGAATTCAAAATCAGACACCATTCAAGCCCTCATGCTTGCAAACCACCACCAATTCATTGGTATACCACCACACCAAGAACTGGAAAAGTAAAAGGAATTAAATCCCAAGATGAATAAATATATACATACATATATATATATATAACAAATGACAGTCTGTCAAAATGCTTTGCCATGCCCTTGTGGTATTCAATGCGCCAGAATTTAACATCAGAAAAAGGAGTCTGAGTTCCTGGCTTAAAAACCAGACCAGCCACGCAAAACACTGGATCGTAACTCTCTTATCCTGAGGATTTCAACTTGCGATTAACCCCTGAAAGCATCAGGGCAGGGCATATCGATAACATTATAGCTCAAATCAATAATAACTGTCTAAACCCACTTGCTTAAAAACTAGAAAATAAATACTGGCCTGCCTCAAAGGATGAAAAAGGAAAGCAAGAATTGCTCGTAGAATAAACGATTCATATAACCTTGATGCAGCAGAAATTATTAAACAACTTGATCTCATACAAGTGTAGCCATCCGAGTCAAATTACATATGAGTTAAAGCCAGCCTAAATCAGTACAAGTACACAACCATTCATCACTGTGATCTGTTTACAGGTTCCAATGCTTCAACTGTGACAACGCTATTGCCTCTGATCACCTGCAGCAAGAAAGCAATACCAATTTAAAAAAGCTAATAATTGGAGAATAATTCTTAAGTGATGATTTAACTAATACTGAGCAAATAAAAATAGTGGAAAGATGACTCACCACCATGCCTATATCAGTTTTCTCATCACCATTCACCTCCACAGTGTTGTCAATAACCAAATTCATGAACTGGTCAAACCCACGAAGTGTTCCAACCACCATCCTATTTGCATTCAGCTTGACTGCATTAAAAAGAAAAGAAAAAACTCGATAACAACTTCAAATACTATCAATAATGTAAAACACAGGAAACTAGAGTATCAATAGGTGACTTCAGGAGCCAGAAAACAAGTTGGAAAATAATCTGATTGAAGATGGAAAATTTGAACTGTCCACAGTACTGTTTCATCTGAATACAACAGTAATTTAGTAACAAAATTTGCACAAGGTCTCATCAATGTGCTTTATTCCATTTTACACCGATGTCAAATTCCTGGCTGAGTGGAATGTCAAATTGGAAGAGATTAAAGTAGCCCTGAAACTTGCTTAAAACCACGATTGCACAAGCAATTCAAGATGTCAAGCTCGGATTTTAAGATTATTTGTTTAATTCTACACGCAATTTTACATTTGCGCTTCGGCTTTTCATACTTTCAAGATATTGAAAACAGGATTCAAAAAGTTAGCACCCCAAAAGTTCTAATGTTCTACCATGAACGTTCAGATAGTCTCCAATGAAACACCATAAAACTTCCCTTTAGAAACTCCCATAACATCAGTTCATCAATCAGGTTGAAACACAAGAATAGTACTGGTGCAGCACGTATACCTGCTCCCATATCCTGATACTTCCTCTTCTTCTTGAACCAATTCCAAATTTTAATCCAATTCCAAAACCCTTTGAACTTTAAAAGTCCAGCCAAAAACACCTTGAAATATAACTTCTGCATATATGGTGAAAGCTTATTTCACGTCTATGCTAGTCTTATGGATCATTCTAAATTAAAATAAGTGGCAAATAAATATTTATAGCAATTTACAAAAATTAACCACAACAAGAAAAAGAAAAAGAAAAAAAAAGCCACTCGAATCAGACTTTGGCCACATGTCAATTAAGTACACTGACTCTGAATACAAAACCAACTTCTTTGTGTCTAACAAAGCTGTGAATTTTACACCACATTGAACAAAAAACATCAATTCAAGACCAATTGAACAAAAAAACATCAATTCAAGACAGAAACAGAAAAATCAACAAAAAAAAATGGTTGTAACAAAGAGAATCCGCCAAAAACAAGTTCACAAAAACATAAGAATAAATAAAATTATTTTACACGACGACCTACTGAATACTTCTATACAGATATTTTTACAATACTGTGTGACAAAAAACACAAATAAATAAAAAGCAGATATATAGATATCACACGTAATACTATCAAACCCAGAACTCTCCATCTTATTTTATTACTTCCATGAATTTCAAGAGACTAACAGTTGTGAAATAAATAAATAAATAATACAGGAAAAGAAAAGGGAATTCAAGAGAGCTTACTTTGAAGCTTCTTATCCATATACCTGTAAAACCGAAACAACAAATTAAAAAAAAAAGAGAGATATAAGCACAACTTCGCAAGAGAAAAGAAACGAAAGCAAAGACAATTGCGACAATAAAAGAGGGAAAGAAAAGATTACTTCTTGAGATCTGGTGGCTGACCCGATCGGCTCATGACAGAAACGATGACTGAAAGATTTTCCGAGTGTGATTGTCAGAGAGAGAGAGAGAGCGAGCGAGCAACAAAATGAGCGTTGGACTAGAGGTTTACAACCCTTGTTAAACCCTATGTCTGTCTGTGGGATGGAGACAAAAAAAGGTTATACTAAATTACTAATTAACATTTTAAAATAGTTAAGGGGTGTTGCGAGAATCGAACTCGCGACCTCTCGCACCCGAAGCGAGAATCATACCACTAGACCAAACACCCTGCTCCGTTCTCGACGAAACATATCTATATAGTAATTTGTATTAAGAAAAATTAATAAAAGAGTTTTTTTATTAATAAAAGAGGAAACAAGAAAAAAACAGAAATTATTATTATTATTATTGCGTAATTAATAGGAAAATAAATTCAATAAAAGAATAAAAAAGCCCAAAAACTTTAACAAAAGAGCAAAGAAAAAAATGAAAAAAACAATTATTAGCTAAAAAAATCATTTGACGTGAAAAAAAACTAATAAAAAAACCAAAAGAAAAAACAATGGGAAAAAAATATCAATTTTCAAATGGTCTCAAGCACAAACTAAAATTTAAAAACAAAATTTTTGATTTTTAAAAAAAAAACAATAAAAATAGAAAATAATTAAAATTAAAAACCAAAATTAAAGGCACATATATATAAACATATACAAAAATAGAAACTATTAAAGAACTATAAAAATCAAAGAAATTAAAATAAAAAATTAAAAGTATAAGAGCCAAAACGAAAACCAAATATATTATCAATTTTCAATTAGCTGAAAAAATTGAAAAAATCAAATAAAGTATAACATCTATACATAAAACGTTTGATATAATAAAACACATCAATACATCATATTATAACAAAAAGAATATTGAAGCCATAACGTCTAAATATATCATTATTATTATTGCTAAAACAATAAAAATAATTAAATTATCCCGAGAAAAAAATCAAAAATATTAACAAAAGAGAAAGCGAGAATAAAAATAAAAATTATTATTATTATTGCGTTAATAATGGGGGGAAATTCAATCAAAGAAAAAAAAAACCAATAACTTTAACAAAAGAGCAAACAAAAAATGAAAAAACAAATTATTAGCTAAAAATAATCATTTGATATAAAAATAAAAATAAAAACTAATAGAAAACAATCGAAAGAAAGAAAAACCAAAAAAATATATAAGTGAAAAAAAAATCAAATTATAAGCAGGAAAAAAATCATTTCGAGGAAAAAAAACGAGAAAAAAAAAGAAGCATAATCAAGGGGAAAATAAAAAGAACTATGCAATGCTCCAGCCGGGGTCGAAACCATGACTCCATGGTTAGTTAAGAGAGGCTTTATCCACTGACCTCCAGGCTCTTCTACTTATTATTCTATGAAAAGTTGCTTAAATACTAGTATATCAGCGAACCAAACAGACAACAAACATTATAATAATCCACAGTGATTTGTCTCATGATAAACAGTAACCGAACCATGATCTAGTATATAGTATAATAAAAATTGAAAAGCAAAACTGTGGATAAAAGAAAAGTGGGAAACCTTGTGGATTCTGAGCTGACATTGACAAACGACAATGGCTTTTGAGTTTTGAGAATATTGCCGTGATTGGGCCATTGAGATACAAATTTCGGTACAGCTGGGCCAATACCTATAAAGAGTATTTTTAAAAGTATAATTGAGGATATTTTAAAATATATTTTTTGTATAAAAATATATTAAAATAATATATTTAAAAAAAAATATTATTTTTATTATCGACACATTAAATTATCTAAAAACATAAAAAAAAAATATTTTTTAAAAATGGCAATAATGGTGTGGACATAATGATTTCTTAGAGTCAACATCTTCTAATTGCCACGTTCAATAATTTATGATGTTTTGAAAAATATTTTTGAAATACAATGCAAAATAAAGAAAAAATAGTAATAATAGTGTTTACATAATGATTTCTTAGAGTCAACATCTTCTAATTGTCTCGTTTAACAATTTATGAAGTTTTAAAAAATCATAGCATTATATAAAAAATCACAGCATTAAAAAATTATAGTGATTTTATATCATTTTTATCTACTGATGTCAAAAATAATTTTTAAAAAATAAAAAAATATTATTTTAATATATTTATAAACGAAAAACACTTTAAAAAGTAAATTCAAACACATTCCCAAATAATCATCTCTTATCATCGAGCTTGCTTTAATTTTTTTAATTTTATATATTAATCTTTATTTAAACATTTGTAAACCCCGAACACGTTTGCTAGAATAGTATAGAAATTGAAAAGCAAACTGTGGAAAAATAAAAGGAGACGTTTGCTAGAATAGTATAGAAATTGAAAAGCAAACTGTGGAAAAATAAAAGGAGGAAACCTTTTGGGTCCTGAGCTATACAAAGTACAAGCCGACATTGACTTTTGAGTTTTGAGAATATTGCCGTGATTGAGCCATTTTTTTTTATTTAAAAAATAATTTAGAAAGCAACTTTACCCTAAACCCTGTTTTTATCTTGTTGCCGATGTCAGCCATACCACCTATCTGTATCCTCCACCACGACACACTTGCCAAAGCCGGCCTCCTTTTCTCTCTACACGTCCCAGTTCATATGCCTTTCCTCTTCCCCCCTCCCACGTTGTCTCGAAAATATTATTTGATATTTTACTATTTTATTCTATTTCAAGCAAGAACAAGTGTATTAGAGCTATAATTTAGTTTATGAAACAACTAAAAACCAATTACATATCCACTTCATGCCAACCACCACCATCAACGGCGCCGCCAGATCCCCCCTACTCGGTTTCAAGCGGTTTGAAAGAAGAAGAAGATTCTGAACTGGCCGGGAAATTCTGAACAACTACTGTTGATAAGTCAAAATAAACGAGGCATTTCTCTTATGCCGTCAACTTGGAATATTTTATGTTAAATTTCAATATGTTTCTGTGTTTTTGAATTGTTTTGATATAATAATAATATTAAAAATAAATTATTTAATTGAATTTCCAAATTAAAAAATGTAATATAAGCAAACTTATAATCAATTGATAAGTCAAAGGAGGGCCCATTCTAGAGACATTCCCCTCCACCTATAGTACAGAACTACAGATGCAGGCTTTCCCACCCTCCCGCCCTTCATTCGCCCCCACGCAACAGAGCCATAGACCGATTCTCCTACAGCTCCCACACCATCTTTTAACTTTCTCCAATCTCTCGATCTGCTTTCCTTTTCTTCATAGTAGATCAAGAACATCACAGCTAGAAAAAGAAAATGTCAGGCAAGAAGATCGGTTCTTTCAAGAGACTAGCCAAGAAGGTGAAAGATATCAGTAGAAATAAGTGCAAGCAATCGCACCGTGAATGCTTGCTAAGGGGTCATAATTTTGATGATGCCGTCACACCACCAACGGGGTTTTTTGCTATATATGTGGGGGACGACAGGGAGAGGTTTGTGGTGCCAACAAGCAGTCTCTCCCACCCACTCTTCAAAATGTTGCTGGAGAAGTCATACGACGAGTTTGGTTTCCAGCAAAGAAATGGGCTTGTGGTTCCATGCAATGTCTCCACATTTCAGGAGGTTCTCAACGCAGTTGAATGCTGTAACGGAGGGTTTGATTTTGGAAATTTGGTCGAGGAGTTTCTCTAGATGAGAGAAAAGGAGAGTAGAAATTAAATGCTTGTTGACTATATATATCAGGTGCCGATGAGCTCTATCTGGATTTGAGTTTGTCAATGTCCCTTGATGTAGTAGTAGAATAGAAATTACATGTCGTAGATTATATACAGCTCTGCCCGACATGGCAGGGATATTTTTTATCCTGATAAATGAATCACAAAATATTATGAGTTTCTAGCGTGGCAATGAAGTTACAATTGTAGGGTTTATGGATAAAAAATCTACATTCTGAGTTCCTGGACGTTGACTCGATGTAACAGTAGCAGTTGCACAAAGATATTGCATCCTTTCCCAGAGTGGCATCCATAGCTAAACACCTTAAACAGGATAGGAAGAAGTGCCAGGCGTTGTGATCTTTGCTGCCTGTTAATCTCTATAAATTAGCCCCCGCAATCTCTGTCTATTCTCCACTTTGATTTCGGGTTTTTCTATCTTTTCTTCTCAGCCAATAATGGCTGATCTGCACTGTACATAAAGTACTGTTTTGAGTTTCATTTTTATCCTTCAAATCATTTTCAATGATAATGATGATTCCAATTTGGTGTTTCTTGTTTCTTGTTTTGAATTTTGATTTTTTTTTCTTTGGCATTTTTTTCTAAATTTTAAATTTTATACTTCAAATAAAGTTCATAACTTTTATTTTTTTCAATAATAATAATAGTAGTAGTAGTAGTAGTAACAATAGTAATTTTTTTGATTGCTATTTTTTTTAAATCCTTTTACAAGATTATTTTTTTTCTTTCAATTTCATCTTTTAATAATTAATTTATTAGAAATTGTACTTCATGATTTTCTTAGGTTTGATGTTTCAAATATAATAATTGGGGTCATAAAAGGTTAATATATTTTTTCAAGGATTATAATTCTCTTTATATTTTTATCAGGTATAATTTGGAACGCGAGTTTGAAGGAGTTTCCCGCATTGAATTAGCTCTAATTAGCGTCATTCCGCATTGAATTAGCTATAATTAGCGTCATTGCATATTTATCATGACAAGTTTCTAATATTCTTTTTTTTATTAATTTCAATATTTAAAAATTATTTTTGTATATAAAAAATAATTTAGCTCTGCAACGAAGATTGAGGATGATGCTAGTTGCTTCTAAATTACGTGTGTGGGGTAAAATTCTGTTCCCAGTAGGGGTAGCGTGGCGACAACGGCCTTGATCTTAATGTTTCAAGAGCAAGGTTCGAGTCGGGGCGCGCACACTTTCCTGTAAGAGCCTGGAATAGCCGGGGTTTTACTCGCTCACCTGGGTTCACAAAGTACGCTTTCCGGGGAGTGGGGCTTCCTCGAATCCAAAAAGAAAAAGAAAAAAAAAAGGGTAAAATTCTGAATCTCTTGGTCACGAACAAAATGACAAGAATGCCAGGTTTATGCATTAAACAAGTGTCTGACATCAAACTCCACTAAATAATCATTATAAATGTCGAACAATTGCCTGTTTTGTTTATGGTGAATATAGCAGTAAACGATCCAAAGATTGGACAAGCAAGACATCAGAATTTCTAGCTGATGTTGCACGATTCTGGGATGGCTACTTGATCAAATGCATGAATGGTTCAGGATATGCCACCACAATATCTCGGATTTAGCTATGGATTAGCCAGTTAATTATGAAATCTAATCATGGTCCAAAATCAATCGCACCTGATATTGATTTACCCAATTGGGTGAGGTGACTTCTAACAGAGGCATGTTTAAGAAAATCTCAACATCAATTTGGAGTTTCTATATACTCAACTCCATGGAAAATTGTCATGGTCTCTAAATCCAATAGCTTGTCTGCAGAAAATGCACGAATAGTTTCCTTCAGACTCCACAGCAATTGTCTGTCTTTGGAAGAGACAAAACCAAAGCCATAAGACAAGAAGAAGAAGAAGAAGAAGAAGAAGAAGATCCAAATCTCTAGATTATTACCAGAATTGGTTGATTAATATTGGCAACCCCCACAGTAAAGAAGGGTGTTCTTCAAATTACCTCAACAGGTCTGGTCTTAAGACATGGTGCGGAAATGGAATAGTTTGCTAGGGTTTATTTTACTCTCCGATGGCTGAATTAAGATTCCACTTCATAAAACCAGCAGGGTCGGTGGTTGTTGGGGAGCGCCTTTTTTTTTTGAATATCAGTTCGAGTCCTAGTGGGAGTGAGGCTAGAGAGCTCCTCCCTTCATGTACCTCTGGGTCTATCCCTGCGTGATATGTCTGTCATCCCCGCGGTACATTACATGTTCATTGAGCTTGCAGGATGTTCAGTGAGTCCGAGGAATAGTTGAATTACGCGTAAGCTAGGCCGGACACCCCGGTCACAAAAAAAAAAGATTCCACTTCATAAAGGGCGGTAGACAAGACAGGAGTGGTTGGATTTTCTTTTTTCTAAGGTAGAAACGGTGGGGACATGTTAATCACGATGTTAATTTAATTTTAATCACTAAAATAATAATCGGTGTGGTTGGCATATGGTTGAATTCAAGCATTAAAATGATTTCTTAGCAATTTGTTGCCTGAAAATACACCAATGATGACTACAAAACCAATCCCTTGAAAGCTTTGTGGAATTCCATCGTTCATATTTCAATCAAAGTCGTCGGAAGGCTCTGAAATACTACTGTTGATAAGTCAAAATAAACGAGGCATTTCTTTTATACAGTCAACTTGGATTAGTTGATGTTGAATTTTAATATGTTTTTTTTTTGTTAATATTATTTCTTTTGCTTCTAATTAATTATTTTTAGTGTTTTTGAATTGTTTTGATATAATAATATTAAAAATAAACAATACATTATTTAATTGTATTCCAAATTAATAACACAGTTAAGAAAAATATAATATAAACAAACTTATATTAATCGTATATGGTCAATAATTGATAAGTCAAAATGCAAAAGTGGGCCCATTCTAGAGACATTCCCCTCCACCTATAATACAGAATTACAGATGCATGCTTTCCCACCCACCTGCCCTTCGCCCCCACGCAACAGAGCCATAGACCGATCGATTCTCCTACAGCTCCCACACCATCTTTTATCTTTCTCCAATCTCTCGATCTACTTTCCTTTTCTTCATAGTAGATCAAGAACATCACAGCTAGAAAAAGAAAATGTCAGGCAAGAAGATCGTTTCTTTCAAGAAACTAGCCAAGAAGGTGAAAGATATCAGTAGAGATGAGTGCAAGCAATCGCACCGTGAATGCTTGCTCAGGGGTCATAATTTTGATGATGCGGTCACAGCACCGACGGGGTTTTTTGCTATATATGTAGGGGAGGACAGGGAGAGGTTTGTGGTGCCAACAAGCTGTCTCTCCCACCCTCTCCTCAAAATGTTGCTGGAGAAGTCATACGACGAGTTTGGTTTCCAGCAAAGAAATGGGCTTGTGGTTCCATGCAATGTCTCCACATTTCAAGAGGTTCTCAGCGCTGTTGAATGCTGTAACGGAGGGTTTGATTTTGGAAATTTGGTCGAGGAGTTTCTCTAGATGAGAGAAAAGGAGAGTAGAAATTAAATGCTATATATACCAGGTGCATATGAGCTCTGGGTTTGAGCTTTTTAATGTCCCTTGATGTACGTAGTAGAAGAGAAATTACATGCCGTAGATACTACACAGCTCTGCCCAGCATGGCTGTGATATTTTTTATCGTGATAAATGAATCACAAAATATTCTGAGTCTCTAGCGTGGCAATGAAGTTACAATTGTAGGTTTTATGGATAAAAAATCTTCATTCTGAGTTTCTGGATGTTGACTCAATGTAACAGTAGCAGTGGCACAAAGATATTGCTTCCTTTCCCAGAGTGGCATCCATAGCTAAACACCTTAAACAGGATAGGAAGAGGTGCCAGGCGGCGATGTGATCTTTGCTGCCTGTTAATCTCTATAAATTTGTCTGTCTATTCTCCACTTTGATTTGTGTTTTTTCTATCTTTTCTTCTCAGCCAATAATGGCTGATCTGCACCGTACATAAAGACTGCTGATGCTTCTCGGACTATCGATCTCAAATGATCCCACAAAAACTATTGCTACCAGTTAGCTGCAGAGCAGCTAAAAACAGATAGATTTTTGTGTTTTATCTTAATGATTGAGGTTGTTTTCGAATTAAACGTGCTTCTGCAATTACATCTTAAATAAATCGAAGTAAATGGCATGATGACAACGAGCTTGTGATCTACGCAGCAGGTTTCGAATCCGAGTCAGGATGTGCGTCATTTTTTAGAATCCAGGACAACCAAAGTCTTACTCTTCATCTCGTTCATCCATCTGAGCTCACAAAATGAGTTTTCTAAGAATAAGATTTCTCACAATCCAAAAAAATCCTTAAATAAATCATCTATGTCCGAGCTAATATATTCACGAAAACAATAAATCTTGCAAGCACCTCTTTTTAGATACAATCCATAGTGATAAAAGGAATTATATGCTGCTTATCACCTACCTACTATAATCCCCGAGCATATAAATATGTAGTTTATTTGATGAAGGAAAGATGAAAGGGCAACACGTTCATCTATATTGTACAATTAATGGGAATATAACAAATATACTAAATGTCACGAGATATTTATTGTAGGCTTGTAGCTGTTGCTCCTCTTTTATTTTTCTATTCACCATTACAGGGAGATGATTTCTTTTATCCTTCACATGAAAAATTATTGGTCGAGATATTTATGAGCATTAAAATAACTAAAATACTCTCAAAAGATTAAAAAAAATAAAAATGAAAGGTTTCATGTAGGGGTATTTAAGTATTTTTGTTTTTTATACACAACAAAGTTACACGCGTAGCCTTGAATCCAAAAAAACAATTCATTGAGGTTAGGAATATTAGGATCTTTTAGCCTCATTTTGTTTTATTAATTGTTAGTTTAGTCAATGGTAAATATATAATTTACCATTAAAATAATATTTATAATTTGAAAAATTTATTGCGCGTGCACAACACATGCCAACATGTTGGAGTCGCCCACACATTTTAGGCTCCACGTGCGACGATTCCAGGTGCTCAAAATGAGCTTCTTCCATCTCATGTTATGTCTTATCGTCTCTTTTTCTATTTGGAGTGGTGGGTGTCGTCTAGATATTACTGGTGGATTCAGCTATGGATTAGCCAGTTAATTATGAAATCTAATCATGGTCCAAAATCAATCGCACCTGATATTGATTTATCCAATTGGGTGAGGTGACTTCTAACAGAGGCATGTTTAAGAAAATCTCAACATCAATTTGGAGTTTCTATATATTCAACTCCATGCATGGAAAATTGTCTCGAAAACCAGTTTATAACAGTTGAAATGAATGCCATTTTAACTTTGGGCAACTGAAGTTGGTGATGTATTGTTTACCTGGTGAGAAATCATTTGCAGACAGCTTGAGTCAAATGAGCAAGCCCCGGGCCAGCGGCCGAGTGCTTATACATGGAGCCTAAGGCCTAAAACCTCAAGGAGTCTGTTCAATTACCAAGTAAACCCATGATTGATGCATTAATAAGCAGTTTCTCAGGGTAATGAAATGACCTGCCCCAATGGCAATGATGGACAGAACCCATAAAGTAAACAACACTGGTTCATCTCCAATGAGACTCTCACAGAAAGAAAATCTAGCTCTCACACTCCACACTGCCACAACCATCAACAAGAATTCTCTTCATATTATCAATCAACTTCTGCACTTGATCCCTTGAATGCAATGGTGATGGATACACACAAGCACAATCCAACCGTCCATCTCGTATGGTGTCAAATATGGCGACGGAAGGGCCCACACCATGAACTGAAGAGCACCCCACATAATCCTCGACTCCCACTTTTTCATGCATTTCATTAGAATCATCCATGACAGGGTCCTCAAATACTGAAATGAAGGCAGTCCTCATTGATGATGATGGAGTTAAACCTGGATTTTCGATTGCCTTGCACATGAGGAAGTTCAGGTCACCCATGTCTGTGAAATGCTTGTTATTGTCCTTTGCATTCGTATAGGACATGTAGCACCTCTTTGCTAAATCCCATAGCATTTCACCTCCACTTACATCATGCGTATTTATAATGGCAGAGTGATAAAATCCTGCAATAATCAGGTTACTGACGTCAAGGCAAAAATCTTATCCTGTCATCAAAAAATTATTGTCCCTTGCTTGTATATCCAAATTCGCACCACCAATCTATAGTTAAGGAGAGCTTGAATCATACAAAACTAGGTCTAACTTTTTGAACGAGGAAAACATTGCAACAGCCATTTAACACAACGAATGGACCCTCTTATTTCCCAGTATACACTTGAAAATATGAGGTACTGGTTGACCAGATGAATTAAAAGTCTGTTCACTCAGTTAAGGAAATCTTATGTATAAACCATATTACTGAAAGTAAAAATGGCTTTTATTGTATATAATATACAATGCTTACCGATGTGATCTCTACAGAGAACTGGGTCAAGAATGGAGCGGCAGTCAACGAGGGTTACAACAGCATACTTCTCCGTCTGATGATCAGGAAGGTCTTTAGTGGATTGTGCAGCAATTAAACCAGCGGCAGCCAAGGCTCCACTAAGTTTAATCCCTCTTGAGATGCAACCCTGCAAAATAATAGTTCCACTGGTCATGCGAGGGTAACTTCTAAACCTTTGGTACTAGCTTGCAGTTCTTCTGCCTTGGGTGATTTAAGAGTGGTTAGGCCTTTCCATTTCAAGAGCTGATGTGCATCACCAATATAAGACTACATCTATCACATCTAAACTGTCTAGCTTATGTATCAGAGTTGTTTGTTTAAATTGTTCTCAGGGAATTGAAGGACTACGAAAACCACACTACCTTTAAGTATTTTCTGTTTTTGGATGGAGAAGAAAACCTTATTCCATCTAAAGTAATGATACACAACAAACAGGGTTGCTAGCTGCCAACAAAAATAGAACACCATATAATTTGATCTTGTTCACCTCTATTCTTAAAGATGGCTGTGACTGCTGGGTATTGCCAATTTATTACAAAAGAATATGATTTCAGCATTATTTTTACCATCCAAAGCTATACAGTCTCAATCTTGCAACAAAAATAGTTCTCCCTTTGAAAATGCTTTTCAGTATGAGAAAGATGGTTGTGGGTTCATCATTCCATACTACTTGATCATACTTGATTTGATCAGCCCATGCTAACTTGGGAATTAAACACTTGAACTGTTTTCCTCTTCAATGTAGAAATAAGTTGGAACCGGTCATTCTAAGAATCAATGTGTAAGAATCAAACATAGTGTTAGAATGAACCTCCAAATCCTTCAGGAAAGATAACAATTGTAAGACAAGTGGTCTCTAAATTCAATAGCTTGTCTGCATAACATGCACGAATAATCTCCTTCAGACTCCACAGCAACTGTCTTTGGAAGAGACAAAACCAAAGCCACAAGACAGTGTCTTGGAATAGATTAGGGGGTGGCTAATAAGACAAAACGATTTTATCCAGGCAGGGGACCCCTAACAGGCTTCCTTGTTAAGATATAAACCACATTAAATTTCCATCAGATCATTAGACTAATTTCCCAATAACAGTTCTCCTTCCAGATAATATTGAACATTTTCTCATTTGACCTATGCCAGCAACACACACTCTCTGAGGGCCAAGCTCTAAATTAGAAGACCTAAAGGAATAAGGATGCTACATGCATGCCAAAGAAAAGTGGAGAGTCCATGCCAATGCAGATGCTTCAGGAAGTTCTACCTATATCTCTATTAAGTTTCAATATGTTTCTGACTCAAGCAATGTAACAGTCTTGAATTTGTAACTGTGGAATTGAGTTATAGAAATTGAAAATTCTTTATTGAAATAACTGAATTGAAATTGCAATTACAAGAAATGAGAGTGCTGTTTAAAATTTGAACAGCCTATCCTTAGCTGGCAGAATCTAGACCATTTGTCCAGAAGTGAGAGTCAACTGTTAAAAAAATAGAAAAAAAAATGATGACCAATTAGAGGTGGTTGAGCCTCCAAAACTAGACTAAATACTTCAAAATTATGCCTACCACTTTAGTTTCCTAATCTTATTAAAATAGCCCAGGGCAGTTTAAAATTTGAACAGCCTATCCTTAGCTGGCAGAATCTAGACCATTTGTCCAGAAGTGAGAGTCAACTGTTTCCTATTCCCAACCTACGTGTCAACCATAATTTCACATCGGATTGTCCAATAAAAGAAAATGTTTAGAGACTTTTTCAAATTGATGACCAAGGCCTCTATGGAGTTAGGAGAGGCTAAAGTAGATCTTAGTGTTTCCCAATTTAATCTTTTGACAAAGATCACATTGTCGGATGTATTCCTTTACATATGAGCTCATACCCGCTAAAATAATCCTTTTAGCTCTCTTAAAGGTTTTCTCATAGCCTAAATGGTAGCTATAAGACTTTCATGGATATATGTTATGATAGCTACCTTAAGAGAACATTCCTCACTAAAAAAGATTTCCCTTTTACAAAATAACCCCCCCCCATATTATTTGAAATCTTAAAGCTATTATAGTGTCTTTTTTCGTCAACGATAGAGTTCGTTGAACTTCTAGGTCCTCATCGTAACTTTTTAAAGATCTTTCACCCACCCAACTAGTGGACTATTACTGCCCTTAACTCTATATTTATTTTGATTTTATTTTTCTTGATAAAGCATTTGCCACTCTATTTTTCTTTCTAACATTATATTTTACAGAAATCATATCCTATTAACTTAGAGACCCATTTCAATAGAATAAAACTACCCACCTTTTGTTCAAATAAATACTCAAAGCTTTGTTGATCAATCTTAATGTTGAGAAATAGTCCTAAAAGATAAGACCTTCATTTATGGATGGCCATTACTATAGCAGGTAGTTTTTTCATAAATAGAAAAATCAATTTCCCTCTCCTTTAGAGTCTTTTTGCAGTAAGAAATAGGTTTGTTATCTTGCATGACTCCAGACGCATCACATTCCACAACAAAAGATTTAGAAGAACTAGGCAAAAATAGGATTGGTGGACAAGTGACTGTTTTCTTTAATTCTTAAAGGCATCTTCTGCCGACTTATCCCAACTAAACCCACATTTTTCAGGTAAGCTAGTTAAGGGTATAGCTATAGTCTGATGCCTGTTTACAAATCTCCCTGTCAAACCCAAAAAACCTCTTAAAGACTTGTTATTACTAGGTCTGGACCATTTAACCATTGCCTTCACCTTACTAGGATGAGCCTCAACCTTATCCCCATAAACTAATACCTTAAATAATCAACCTCATTACAAGAACATTTACACTTTGATTTCTTAATATGAATCTTTTACTTAACTAAAGTTTCTAGTACAATCTTTATGTGTGCTACATGTTCATTTAAACTAAAACTATAAACCAATATATCATCAAAGAAAACTAATACAAATTTTCTTATATATGGTTTAAATACCTCATTCAGTTCAGGAAATTACGTAAGGGTTGCCTTAAGGCTGAGTCTTATACATCCTTTTCAAGTTGAGAACTTGAGCTTAGAGACAGGAGCCAGTATCTGTTGCCTTGAATGCGAGAGGAACTACACAGGACATTTTTCCTAATTTCTTCGGCTAACCGAGTCCGCTTGATTAAAAGCAATTGATAATTTCAGTGGTATGATATACATATAAGGTCTAAAGGCACCCCCAACTACCAAAGAGAATCGGCAATTAAAATATTTGGTTAATATTTTTAAGAAATGATTTAAAAAATATATATATTTTAGTAATAAAATATGAATTAAGGTTTTTCGTTGTAATATTTTTCTTTTTAAAAAGAAGAAGAAGAAGAAGAAGATGATTCCTTTTTATTAGATGAAGTACATCTCGCATTTACATAACTAGATCAAATTTATTTTCAGACAAATTCAAAGAATATGAACAATTGATGCAAGCATGTGAGTGCAATATATTATGTGAAAGGCATCACAAACAACCAATAACGAGCGGATGAATGCAATAATGCGAAGACAGAGTGGCCACTCACATCAAGAAGCTTTTGGGTATCGTCGGAGTCCAGTTGCAGCCTCGCTACTCTAGAGCCTCTGGGAGAATCAGCATCTACAAAATCCAAATTGGACAGCCTAAATGAATTCAAAGAATATCCAAGCATGTCTATTCCACGCGCCCAAAAGGGCTTGTTACCCTTCCCCCTCGGAATATAATCTTCAATTCCCAAACTAACCTCCACTTCATTCTCATATTCCTCTGCTATCCCTCCTTGATTCTCGCCACCCATCAGAACCAGCAGTTCTCTCAACAAACCGACCGCCGCTGCACGGTCGCATGTTGACGTGTGCAGCCGGAGGACCACCGCCCAACGGTTTTCACTCAACGTGTAAAGAGTTATAAAAAACACGTTAGTTTCTGCGTCTGATGATTGGTCAAGATATGTTGACCACGAATTCTTGTTTAGTTCGTGCTCCAAAATAACGTGATACGGGTCTATGTTTTGGTCGTTGTTGGAGATTATGTCAGCCGTCGATGAAAGATCAAGCGGCTGGATTCGGACGTGAGGAGCCGGTGGAGTGATAAAGGAGAAGGTGTTGGTGGCGGAATTGAAACGGAGCTTAGTACGGAGCAGAGGACGGGAGTTCTGTAGTGTGTCGAGGGTGGTTTGGAGAAGATGGATATTGGGTTGTTTTGATAAGAGGAGAGCTAGGACTGTAATGCCTGTGCCAAGAGGGACTGATCTGCACCAGCTGTACTCAGTGGCGCCAACTGGTCGAGCCTTGGGCTCTGGTGCTTGTGGAATCGGGTCTAATTGATCCTGGTCATGGTTAGGCATGTTGAATTAGCGGGGGCTGCTGGGTTTTGGTCTTAGATGGGGACGATGAGGTGGGAAATGGGAAAAGATTCATCCTCGGGTATAAATTGGCTTAGCGTCTTGTTTATATACGGATATTCTGTTTCATTTGGAAAGTGTTTTTAAAACATTTTTATTTTTTTATTTTAAATTAATTTTTTTTAGTATTTATAAATTATTTTGATGGGTTAATATTAAAATATATATATATATATATTAATATATTTTTAATCAAAAAATAATTTCAAAAATAACAATTCGACTTACAAAATACAAACAGACAAAAAGCCTGAGGAAATTGAGTGTGCAAATTAAAACGTGTGATTATTTGATTGGCGGACCGGAATAAAGAAAATTATTAGGGTTATGTTGTTATTGTACTTGTGATTGGTATTGTGTCCACTTCATTAGTCAGGAAAGAGATAGGAAATCTCATCTCCTGGATTTCCTCGAGGTTTGGATTGATATTTCCTTTTCTTTTATAAAAAAATAAAAATAAACATATAAGAAAACTTTAATTAAAAAAATAATTAATTCTTTTATAAGAGTTTAACGTTGTTGGGTCTGACAAGTTATGTCAGTCTATCTAACCCTTATTTATTTTTTTGCCTACATGATTGGGTTTTTATTTTTTTACACATCTAGAGCGAACTACATTTATCTGTGTCCATTTTTTTGAGGAAAAAAACAAACAATTCAATGCAAAATATTATAGTGTACATGATGATAATGAAATTAAAGGGAAAATGTATAATTCTGATTAATTTTCAAAACATCATATTGTAATGAAAATGACTTTAATGTAATGCTTCTAATTATTCCTTTATAATAACATGAATGAAATTTTTATTTTTTTCATTTTATTATTGTAAATAAAATTGATGTTATCGTGTTGTGGTTTTATTGAATTTACATGTTGGGTGGATATAGAATATTAAGATGTTAGGGGGAAGACATTGTTTGATGCCGATAAAATCATCGATGATTATAAAATACGGATAAAATCAACAAAGAACTAAATTCGTCAACAAATTTTAAAAAAATAGAAAAAAATGACCATGTCACTGACCATTATAGATAAAATCATGGATGGACTAAGTTCGTTGCAAAGTAAGGAGATGAAAAATAAATAACTATGTCACTGATCATTACAAACAAAATCATTTACAGACAAAGTTCATTGCAAAGTAAAAGACAGTTAGAGAAAACATACACGATCATTTTACATAAAATCATGGTTGGACTAAGTTCGTTACATAATCTACACATTAAGTTTTGAGTTCGATTCAGGACATGCACCTCTTGTAATAGTCTGAAACAGTCAGGGTTTTACTAGTTTTATAAAAAGCTTATGATCTACATATTATGTTGTTATTGTACTTGTGATTTTAGCAATTTTCAGGGGACATAAATGATATTTCTGAATTTGTGCACAGTAAAACTACAAAATTAGTCTTCGAAAACAATAAAAAATAACACTCGAAAACGATGGTATTTCATGATTTTCAATCCACATTAACCTTTAAAACCAACAACTCTTGTCATGAGCCCGAGATTAATATCATAGAAGGCAAACAATAAAATATAATAAAGCAAAACTGTAAAAAGAAGTCTATTTTTTTTTAAAAAAAACATTAGATTAAAAAAAAGGAAAAAAACTAACACAACACGAACAAACCTTCTAGACATGATTTAATCTCTAAAACTAGCAACTCATAAAATTCTTAGGTTCATTCAAGAAGTTTAATTCCCAACCAATTAATTTTAAATGATGAAATCATAAAAAAAAATATCATTTAATTTTTTTTTCAAGTGAGATACGATAGAGTAAAATGAATAGCGATCAAGTTTGATAAAAGAGAAACTCTTGGAAGATGAAAATGTAAAAAAAAAAAAACCTAAAAATGATATGAGACAAATTAATTAGGATTTTGTTAAGTAAAATGAATAGCTATCAAGATTGCACACACCTCTTTCTTTTCTATAGGACATTAAGACCTTTCAAACACTATATTGATATGAGACTCTTACTTGAGGTGTGGTTGAAATTATTTTTGAAAGTGTTTTTTATTCAAATATATATTAAAATGATATTTTTAAAAAATATATATTTTTGATATCAATATAACAAAATGATATAAAAACATCCAAAATTTTTAATTAAAAATAAAAAAATTTCAATTTTTTTCTAAAAGTACTTCCCAATCAGAATCCCAAACACCCCTACTACTAGATAGACCCACATTTGTTGTCTAAACAGTGCGAGGGTAGTTTATATGTTTGCATGCGCCAACATTTTTATATATATTTAATTAACACATATGAGTTATGACAACAATGTTAGCAATTAGCTTTGAAATCTACGATGAAACCAACGAAAATAATAATAATAAAAACCATCACGAGAGTTATATTGATTTTATTTTTAACAATATCACATTCATTTCACTGCAATGAAAAAAATTTAAAAAGACAAAAACACTCCTTTATAATAAACAGTATTATTCTATTTTAAGATTAAATTAGTCAATTTTTTAGAATAAAAAAGATCAATTTAACTGTATAATTTGCAAGAAGTAAAAATAACTACTTTTTTCTCGATGCATAATTCAATTATTTTTTTTAAATATAATTATACCTTCACAACGAGTAATGTTCCGAGTCCGTAAGCGTGCAACTCCTCGAGAAGATTTTTTTTTTTGTTAATGTAGTTTCTTAACCGGTTAACAGGTATGAGAACATTGTTTTTTTTCAAGGACGCAGTACGAGGTGAGCGTAATAACGAGTGTAGCTGCCATGCTATATTTTGATTTTTTATATTGCATTTTAAAAATAATTTTATTTTTTATTTTAAATTAAATATTTTAATATGTTTAAATAATTTTCATATGCTAATATAAAAAATGATTTTAAAGAATAAATAAAATATTATTTTAATATATTCATGAACAAAAAATATTTTTAAAAACAACCACAATCACTCTCCAAAACTAGTATGGATGTGATATAGCATGCACAACAGGAGATAATGAGTGTTCGATGCTTCACCTCCCATGTTCTCTTGGTGTGCATGTGTTACACCATCTTTTAAAAGTGTTTTTAAAAATATATTTTTAATTATTTTAATATATTGAATTATTAATATGAAAATAATTTTTTAAAATTAAAAAAATATCTTTGAATGAAAATAATTTTAACTTAACTTCCAACCAAGCAATTCCTCTTATCACGCTTCATGATATGATAATTCAAAGGGCTCCTCCTACCAACTCACCAAGGTTTCTTACCAGATCAGGCTCGGTTAATTCTTTATGTATTTATTTTAAATCTGATTGATCTGACCCTAGGTCAATCGAGTTCCTCATTGGGTCAATCTAAGTTTTATAACTAAGATATTATACTATTATTATTTTTAACACTAATATAAACTAAACTAAAAATAAATAATATCTACTTATTTTTAAAAACATAAGTTTGATAATAATATGTATTAATGGTATTTTTTTATATTTTTATGTCTTGTCCACTATTAATCAAACATGATAAAAAATAATAACTTTATCTTATACTCCATAATTAAATAAAATCTTATCCTTTATCTTTTATTCTATTATTTGTTTATTTTCATTTTTATTGTCTCCATGACACGATAATCAAATAATAATAAAAAATAACCAATAAAAAACACAAAGCCGAACAGCTACATAATTTAATCAGGACAATAGCGTCCGATCCATTTCAAACCGTTGGATTTTCAAAGCGAGCGGGTCTTAAAATTCAAATCGCATCAGCATCCCGCTCTCACTTCGCATTCTCACACGCACCAAAACAACACACAGACAGCGAGCAGGGAATAGAGAGAAGAGAGATCGATAAAGAGATCTCTCTGAAATACAGAGGACTGGATCTAACAGTAGAAGCACCCGCGATTCTCTCTCCGTTCGCGGATTCACCAAGGAGAAGAAAGCAAAAAATGTCAGGTCGCCACGAGAAAGACAAGGGCGTTAACGTGCAAGTGCTTCTTCGTTGCAGGTACCTTTTTATTGGGCTTTTATGGACTCAAATTAGTCATTTATTTGAATTTTTGTTACGATTTTTGGTGGTGATATGCCAGGCCGTTTAGCGAGGACGAATTGAGGAGCAATGCACCGCAAGTGGTGACTTGCAATGATTACCAGAGAGAAGTTGCGGTTTCGCAGAATATCGCTGGGAAACATATCGATAGGGTTTTCACTTTCGATAAGGTGAAATTGGGATTATTTCTGTTTATTTAAATACCTTTTAATTAACTTTTAAACTTGGATCCTGCATTAAGTTGGCGGTTGTTAGAGCATGTCCAAGGGAAAAAACTATTTAGAGAAGCTAAATTAGTAATATGGCTTTTTGAATGGTGTAAATATAACATTTTTTATATTTGCAATCCAATGAAAAAAGCCTACTCATCTAATTCCAAAGTCCTGTTTAATTGTATATTGAACTGTTATCTATTGGGGTATTTATGTTGTTTTTGTGGTTTGCATACACACACACACACACAAACACACACACACACACACACACAAATATATTTTTGTTGAATTTGGCAAGCTCTCTTTTTTGGGTTCTCTTTCATATGTTTTTGTGGTTTGCTTTCCTTGTTTGTAGAAAAATATGATAATTTAGTTAATGCTGGCTGAATGTAGGTTTTTGGTCCTTTAGCACAGCAAAAGGATCTTTATGAACAAGCAGTGGTGCCAATTGTGAATGAAGTTTTAGAAGGGTTCAACTGTACCATTTTTGCATATGGCCAAACTGGTACAGGTAAAACTTACACCATGGAAGGAGAATGCAAAAGAGCAAAGGTATTATTTATGGGATTATTCAATGGACATGCCGGTTTGATGTTTTAGATGTTCTATCATGTAATTTTTGAGGAATGATTTATTCGTGTGATGTAAAATGTGATAGAGTGGACCTAATGGAGAGTTACCTTCAGAAGCAGGGGTCATACCTAGAGCAGTTCAACAAATTTTCGATACCCTTGAAAGCCAAAATGCAGAATACAGCGTGAAGGTCACATTCTTAGAATTGTACAATGAAGAGATTACTGATTTGCTTGCTCCTGAGGAGATTTCTAGAATTGCTTCGGAGGAGAAGCAAAAGAAGCAGTTGCCTCTTATGGAGGATGGCAAAGGTGGGGTTCTTGTAAGAGGTTTAGAGGAGGAAATAGTAGCAAGTGCGACCGAGATATTCACACTTCTAGAAAGAGGATCTGCAAAGCGTCGAACTGCCGAAACTCTGTTGAACAAGCAATCGAGGTGATAATCCTTTTTCTGTTTAATGATCAGGGGGTGCTTATAAAGTTCTTGCTATATAAAGAATCCATCTTTTTTCACAGTCGGTCGCATTCTCTCTTTTCTATTACAATACATATCAAGGAAGCAACACCTGAAGGTGAAGAACTAATCAAATGTGGCAAGCTGAATTTGGTTGATCTAGCTGGTTCAGAAAACATTTCTCGCTCAGGTGCTAGGGAGGTATACATTCTTATACTGAAAGCATCTGTTATATATGATTTTTTTTCCGTCTGGGAATTGCCAAATTAAATTTAATTTTACAAGTATCTGATGCTGCTTTGTAATCCTTGTTGTTTAATAGGGTCGTGCAAGAGAGGCCGGTGAAATCAACAAAAGTCTACTTACTTTGGGGCGAGTCATTAATGCCCTTGTGGAGCATCTTGGGCATATCCCATACAGGTTTATCTGCTACCCCAGTCATTAATCCATCTTGATTTTCTTCTGACTTCTATTTACATGCTTGAATTGCTCCAGGGATAGCAAGCTAACCAGGCTACTTCGTGATTCACTTGGAGGAAGAACCAAAACATGCATCATAGCAACTGTATCACCAGCTGTTCATTGCCTGGAGGAGACCTTGAGTACATTGGATTATGCGTGCAGGGCTAAGAATATAAAAAATAAACCGGAGGTTAGTAGCCCTGTATTATTCTAGTTATTTTGAATAGATTTGTTCGCTTTCCTTAAAGGTTTCTATTGCAGTATTATATGCACCCGACATGTAAAAGCTCATCATGACTTGATACTGTTTGGACTGGGAACTGTCTCGATAAAGTTTACTAGCTTTTGTTCATAACCAATGTTGGAAAATGTAATTCTCTAATGAAATCTTTGATGCTAAGATCTCAAGTGGCATGCATTTATGTCTCGTTTAGCTGTGCTAACATTGCTTTTTTTCCTTTTCTTCCCTGTTTTGGTGATGGGAAGGTATATATATGTTATATATTTCTGTCTTGAAGACCTGTGGGATTGAGTTTAGAAATGGCAACTCTCTGTATTTTTGCCTTCTGCCTTTGTATATTATTCAACATTTAAATAGTTGTTCAGAGTTTCTCTAGGGAGTTCATAAATTTTGCTGTGGCTGTTTGTAGGTTAACCAAAAAATGATGAAATCAACTCTTATCAAGGACCTTTATGGAGAAATTGAAAGACTTAAGGCAGGTGAGATGATTTGAATCTGCAGGGGTAGTAAACAAAAACTTTCCATTGGTAACTCATGTTGCTTTATTTTGATGAATTGAGATAATCTTTGGCATTTTGTTTAGAGGTTTATGCTACCCGTGAAAAAAATGGTGTTTATATACCGAAGGAGCGATACTATCAGGAGGAAAGTGAAAGAAAGGTATTGCTTCATTCCTAATTTTTATACATAAGCTTTGATGCTGCAATTATACTTATACGTGCACCAGGCTATTAAATGTCTTTAATACTACTAGATTTTTTGCTCATGTCTTGTCTTTATTGTGATCAGGCCATGGCAGATCAGATAGAACAAATGGGAGTTCTTATAGAAACCCATCAGAAGGTTAGTATTTGTGGCAATTTTTCTACAGAAGCTGTGGATTTATTATTTTCGTTGGTATGAAAGTGAAATTCTCATGAACAATCCATGGCATGCTACAAACAGCAATCTG
Source organism: Salix brachista (assembly GCA_009078335.1). NCBI lineage: Eukaryota > Viridiplantae > Streptophyta > Magnoliopsida > Malpighiales > Salicaceae > Salix > Salix brachista. The sequence goes on along the minus strand of CM018577.1, from coordinate 16,763,887 downwards.
AGGAGTGGCGAGAAAGGCACGACGCCCGGGTTCGACAATGTTCTGATTTGAGCAGCAAGCTTAGTGCCACTGAGGTGAGTTGGGTTGGTTTGTTGTTTAGAACGGTTCTTATGTTTGAATCATTTTTTTTGAAATGGGTGAAATGTGCAGAAAAATCTCAATCAAACTATCAAACTGCTCACATATACTGAAGAAGAATTGACAAAGTGTCGATATGGTTTGAAAGAGAGGGATTATATCATATCAGAGCAAAGAAAAGCAGGCATGATTGACTATTATTCTGCTGAATTTTTACTTATATATTTTATATGTATTAATGATGCTGATGAATTTTCAAAATAGAGAATGCTCTGGCTCATCAAGCTTGTGCTTTGCGGTCTGACTTGGAGAAAGCACTTCAGGACAATGCTTCTTTGTTTCAGAAGATTGGTGTGTAGTCCTTGACTTGGTTTTAAACAGTCAACTTTATTGTTATGCAACTGAGAGTTGTAACTACCTACAAGATGCTTTGCAGGTAGAGAAGATAAACTGAGTTCTGATAACAGATCAGTGGTTAACAATTTTAGAGGGCAGCTCTCCCAACAGATTGTTTCTCTATGTAACTTGGTATCTACATCTATATCACAGCAAAATGAACATCTTCAGTGCGTTCAGGAACTTGGTCATTCCTTCTTAGACGTGCATCATAAGGTATTGGATAGGCTTTGGTTACCATTTTATTCTTCTTACTGATCTCGTTATCTGTTGTTACACTACTTTTGATTTAATTGCGTCCATTTCATTCTTTACTGTGTATTCTTCGTAACCCCCCCTACATGCTTGATATCTTGTTTCAGTCACTCAAGGAATTGAAGAAGAAGTTATCGGCTTCGAGGGCCGTGTATGCTTCTCACATTGAGGCAATGCAAAATGTTGTCAGTTTGCACAACGCCAGCTCTATTGCCGGCTTAGAGGAAATTTCTTCGTTGGCTTCTTCCAGCACACAGTCTATTAAGGATGTAGGTTTCAATCATTTGGATTGGTTGTTTTACCATTATGTCTTTCCTTAGACATTCCACGCACATCCATGTATTTGTTTGATTTGCCTTTTGAAATCTGTTTCTATCATCAGAGATCTTTATGTAATCCTTGATTTTCTTTTCAAATCAGTATCTAGAATCAGAGGCTGGTCAAGCAGCTTCGATATTTGATGACCTCCAGAGTAGTCTTTCAACTCACCAGGGAGAAGTAGCTCTTTTTGCCAGGGAAATGCGTCAGGTTTGATCATTGATCTTATCTTGTATTTCCACTGCTAATTTTATTAAGACTTGCTATACGCAGTTTTCTCTCTCTCAATATTATCCCTTAAACATTGAAATTCATTTGTAACTTGCTTTTATACTTTCTTTATTAGATGCTATTAACCCCATTTAATGTCTTCCAAATGTATACATGTAGTTTGGTGCTTTAGTTTGGTACTTTTACCCACCCTAGTCAGATTTATTCTCCTGGCTGATCTTTCAATTTATTCCTCTTGTTTAAATTCCTTGTATCTTTTGCTGTTTCTTGTTTTGTAACTTTGTTTTCATTTGGATTGAACAGCGATTCCTTGTCAGTAGCGAGAAAAGAAAGGAGGTTTCTGAATACATGAGTGGATTTCTTGATAAGATTTTGGAACAATGCAAAAGTCTGGAAAATCATGCAGGGCAAGCTGATGCCATTCAAATGAAAAATATTACCGATTTTCAGGAAGCTTACGAGGTGAGGCATGGTAAAGAAATTAAACACATGGGTGAATATGTCCTGTTTTGCATTACCAACTGAAAGCTTGAACTTTGCAGGAGCAATCAAAATCCAATGCTGAGAAGCTTGTTGCTGATATCAATAATCTGGTTTCCAACCATCTTCTTCTTCAAAAAGAGCTGGTTTGTCACATTATTTTCTCATCTATAGTTTCCTGTTTGTTTGATTGTCAAGACTCTGATGATTAAGTCAATAGGTGGATGCAAGGCTTGTTGATCTTAGAGAAACTGCTACTGGAAACAAGGCATTCTTGGATGTACATGTTAGCTCAATGGAGTGTGTGTCAACAGATGCAAAACGAAAATGGCAGGAATTTTCCATGCAGGCAGACGACGGTGCTAAGGATATTGCTGACTATTCTGCTGCCAAACATTGTAGGCTGGAGTCGCTCTTACAGCAATGGTATGTAAAGTCTTCTGCATGTGGTAGTTGAACTCAATATCTTTTATTCTTTTTGTTGATTGGCTCCATATTATTTTCTTCAGTGTAAGTACAGCTGGATCAGCTTTCGAGCATTGGCAGAAGACACATGACTCTGTGAATAAGATGGGAAACAACCATGTTTCTGAATTGGTATTGCTTACAAGGTAGAAATCCCACATTCTCTTAACATTTTTGATATGTACTTAATCTTGACATCCACTGTCTCATATAACCCTCAAGTGCATCTTTACCTGAGAATCCACCTCCATTTAGTATGGATCAGGTTATGGTTTCGCTCTTGTCATGAAGTGCACAGGCCAAGCTATGATTGTACCCTTTCATTGTTTCATCTCACTTTCACAGTTGTCTCATTAAGTCATTTCATCATTTTGTTTAAATTCATCCTTTTTTTCCTTTCAATGCCTTGGTGCAGAAATGTATCCGAAAGCATAGAGCAGCATGATGCCGAGGTTGACTCTGCGCGAGTTACAGCTGAGCAAGATGTGGCAAAGAATAGTGAAGATATCCTCAACCGCATTGACAGTAATTTATTTTTATCTTCCCTTTTCTTTTGCTTCTTGTTTTTTAGTAATAATCACGGCCTTTCACATCGTTTTAAATTTCACTGAAAAACCAGATGATTGGTAGATAGACTGCATAAGGATTACTCTTGGTAAATTCATGGAGAATGTTACAACGATTTTGAATGGCTTACATTATAATGTTTTAACCTCCAATAACTCTTGTTTTTTCACAATTTTCTAGTCCCCACACTTGCAGTCAATGTAGAAGCATAATTTAGGAATCATCAGAAATAGTTTGGGGAACAATGATTGCATGTTTATTGTAGTTAGTCTACAAGTTAATTCTTCTTCGAAGAGAATTCTGGCTTGTTTTAGCTGGGGTTTTATCACGTGCATGTAGATTTAGGTATGCATACTAGTTGAGGATCAGCGTAAATTGACACACTTACACAGTGCACTCGTTACTTTATGATAGGGGATGTAGGTTTAATGTTGACGTGGGTGTGTTTACAGGTGTGTCAGATGTGGAGCGAGGATCTGTATCTAAGATCTTGGATGCTGTTAAAGCTCATGCAAATGTACTGGAGACTTTCAGAGAGGATCACTCTGGCAAATCTGCAGCTATCGAAGATAGAGCACAGGAAACATTTGAGCAGCGATATATGGTAAGATGATTTGGTTTAGCACACCTAGCCTCTATTCACGTAGTGGGGATGGGTGGTGTATGATTTTGCTTTGAATCTCGTTGAAATTTTGACAAATCTATGTCGGAATTGTTGGATGTGCTGTTTCGAATTCTTAAATTACGTACTCTAATCTCAAAACATGTCGAGTTGCTCTAGTGGGCCTGGTCATGCAAATATACGTGCTATCAGGTTTCAAATAACTAAATATAAGCTCATTTAGATGCAATATGTATTAGTCATGTTATGGGCCTACCTGTTGTGTCAGTGGTGTATGCTGTTAAGCGGGATAGATTGATGGGTGAAAGGGTCTGTTGTCGAGAGACGTAATAAATGCACCAAATGTATGGAACAGTTCTTGAAATATTTTGTTTCGAATAACGGGGTGGGGTTAAAGCTATTTAAAGATGGAGAGAGTTACTTGTTATAGTTCACATCTTGCTTTTTAAGCTTCTGTTTAGCAGTCTGATGTGCAATATGGATTATGGCCTCCTACAAAATATAATCACACTCGCTTGACAATATGTGATCTAACGTGCAGGATTACGAGTCTACAGGCACAACACCAGTGAGAATTGAGCCGGATGTTCCTAGCAAGGGGACCATCGAATCACTTCGAGCAATGCCAATGGAAAATCTTCTCGAGGAATTTCGAGAAAATAATTCATATGAATCAATGGAGGTGAAAGAACTGAAACCATCTCTAATACCACGGTCACCCCTTGTTCAACTGAATCAGCAATAGCATGGACGTGTTTCATTTGTCTCCGCAATGACTGCCTATTTGTTCCCGAGTTATTATTGAAAACTGCAAGGCTGAAGGAAAGGGTGTGATAGATGATTATGGTGTTTAGGTTAATAAATCCCATCACGGGATTTAGTAATTTGTTGGTTCACACAATGAAAGTAAATTGAGGCCCAAAACTACTCATTTGGGGTTCAAGCTCACAGTGATCGTTCCTTTCAGTTCTGCTTATGTAATGTAACGTATGCCATTCTTTAATCACTCCCCGGCAAAAATTGAAGTTTTGCCGATTAGTTTTTCCGAATCCTTTTGGTTCCGAATCCTGGTGATTTTGTTGCTGGATTTCATCCTACTTTTCAACGTTTTCTTACTGCCCCATTTAGTTAACATCTTAAACGAAAAACTTGGTATTTTAGAGCCAAGGTGTGAGTGTTGATTCTGCAGGAGAAGTTTTTCGATAGGACGGAACAGAAGAATGTGGTTTCGTGGATGCAATGATCGGGGCTTGTGGTTGCCATGAACAAGGCAGGGAGGCTCTTGATTTGTTGAGTAATGGTTGCCATTCTGCAGGTTTTATTTCTGCCTCTAGCATCCCTTCAATTTAGATTCTACTACTGTTTTTTACCCGCGCGTTGCGGGCTGAAAATCTATTTTTATTTAATTTTGTTGTTATTAATGTTTTTTACTGTAAACTCATATAATTAAAATGAGTTTGTATGCTATCTAAATCTTTGTAGTTAGAATCACTATTGGAATCATGCTTTTGTTAAAATTGTGTTATTTTATAAATATATTTTTGATGAATGCTATTTATCTTGGATTTGAAATTAATATATTTTCTTATCCCAACTATTTAAGAGCTGTGAAGGTAGTTGCTAATCCTATAGCATTGAATCTGAAGCATTCAATTTCGCACACAAATATGTGACTTCTATGATACACCACTGTCGGTTCTGTTAATTTAATAATATATCAATTAAATTCCTTGGAAAAAAATGCCTGCTCTGCATTTACAAAGAAGAAAGTTGCTATTATTTTTGTCTCCATGATTATTGAGTAGCTGGGATTCGAGGTCTATGCAAGAGTCATCTTCGCAACAGCAACAGCAGAGTATGTTTTATTTTAAAAGTGTATTTTATTTAAAAATATATTAAAATAATTTTTTTTTTTTTGAAATTATTTTTAATATTAGTACATGAAATTGATCTAAAAAAATCAATTTTTTTTTTTATATCTAAAGTAAAAAATACAAATATTTTTTTTTAAAATATTTTTAAAACGCATTATAAATAGGGTATTAATATTTAATTAATTTTTCAAAAAATATACTTCCTTTCACTGTTCAGGTTAGAACCGCCACAAGCTCATAAATTAAAATTTCTCATAACGACGGCGAACTCCTAAAATAGTCTCTTTAAGGTCTTCCGAATTCGCAAGCAAGTTCTGATTTTTTTTTATTTTTTTTAAAAGAAGCGTGTTAACGTCTCATTTTCTGACTGATTCAACTACTGTAATTTCCACATCGATCCCATCTGCTCGTACGTAAGAGGGAAGTAAACCTCTTCCTTAGCCAAGCAAGGCAACCATGTCTATGGGCCATGCTCTTTGTTTTCCTAAACTAAGCATTTGATTGAATCGATTGTTTCCTTATCTTGTAATTACATAAGAGACCCCTTCAGCTTCAAAATCAAAACCATATACAGTTTCCTACTGAAGCAAACCATAATCATGCAGCATGCTTCTCTCAGTCAGTATTTTTATAACAAAATATATTTAAGTAGAAGATATAAGTGTAGAGCCAAGACAGAGATGCAAGATGAGGGACGTGGTCAGGAAATCACACGCATTAACTAGAGAAGATGAATGTCAACTAGCCAGCAGACAGCTAGTTCAATACCATTAAAAAACAAAAAAAGAAGTTCATAAAGTATTTCGTCAACATTTAAAATGGATCCACCAAAATACTTACTATTTTTCATGAAGTAATGCTCGTTTCAACAGGTCGACGAAAGTTCAATGTCATTTACAAGCATAAACAGGGGGCATACTTCGCTGATACAATTTCTGGCCAAATTAATTGATAATTACTACTTACATTAGGTCACCGGGTATCAGTATTTCCCGAGACCACATGGGTCAAGTCTCCATATTTGTTTTTATATATATATATTCCCTGTAATCACTGTGCTCCCACAGTTTTATAGGATACTTTTTCAATTTCCTTATGATAATTAAAATAAGTATTTATAAAGAAGACAAGATCATATAAGTAGCTTGCTTTCACCAGTCAAATCATGACACAATGACAAAAACTTGTGATTTGTATAATTAATTTTAAATTCGAATCAATTCGTGCATCAATTCATGCATAATTTATAAGAATTTAGAATAATCAGAATTTTATTATTTTCGTACACCCAAAAATAGGGTTAAAAACATGCAATTGGTTTTTATCTCATTTTCATCGTTCTTCCCACTAGGGTTATGAAATTATTCAACCGCCAGTCTCTGCACTCTCAGCCACCGGCCCGGCCATGAACAGAAGTAGCAGATCCTTGGCAATTTGTTGCCCAAAACTTTCTCTCAGTTTTATTTTCTTTCGAAAGCCACTCTACTTTTTTCTAAAATTTCATGTCAAATCTCCATAATTTAGCAACTTTTGCAGGTTTTTCCATCACTTTCATGCCCGGGATCTATGGTCTCCATAGAAGTTCATATCTGATTTCAAATCCCATATCCCTATCTCTTACCGACCACTACCAATGACCTTTATTTTTTTGAAATCCTGCCGGGTCATGATTGAGTTCGTTCGAGTTGACTGAGTCCAACTTCACTAAAGTCTTAGATCATAAATGGAACTAGACATGGAACATGGTTCAACGTTTTCAGATACGTGGATAGAATTCGACGCGAGTAATCTCGAGATGGGATGATCCGTTTAAATAATGTGTATTTGTTTATTTTTAAAAATTATTTTCAACGTCAATACATATAGATAACTTGAAAACACTTAAAATTTTTGATTTAAAATAAAAAATTCGATTTGTTTTCAAAATCTAAAAAAATCACTTAAAAAGGGGAAATTAATTAAGAGAAAAGGATGAGAATTAATATTGATAATTATCGTAATTAATTCTAGACGAGTTTTGTTTTAAAAAAATAAATATAAAACAAGATATTTTGCTTCCTCCCGCATATTTGTACAAGAATGCTAAAAGGATAGGGACATTTTACACCACTCGTGACCTGACACCGAACAAGATCAGCAAATCAATACTCTACCATTTACAGAAAAGATTCCTTCACAGAAGAAAACAAAAGGTCACGATGAGTAAAAACAAACATTTTATTTACTTTGATATTTGTTTTCCCTTTTAATTTCACCTATAAAACAAGGATTTTTATTTTTATTTTTATTATTATTATTATTAGATGAGATTATGACTCATTAATGTTTAAGGAAAACAAATCCCATGTACAAAAGCTATGTTTTCAACGAAAATTGCAATATCATTGCCTAGCTTTATATATATATATATGTGTGTGTGTGTGTTATTTTTCAAAATGATTTTCATTTAAAAAATATTAAAATATTTTTTTTATTTTTATAAAGTATTTTTGATATCAGTATATCAGAACAATATAAATATACTAAAAGACTTAATTTAAAATCTTGACAATTGATTCCGAGGATTCAAAGCAAATTATGCAAAGACTTTCTAATTTTGATTTACCAACTGCTTGATTCATAGCCTTAATTTGAGCCAATATTATGGATTTTTTTTATTTTTTTATTTTTCTCATCCTTCCATTTATCTGTACAATTTCCTAATTTACTCTACAATTCATAATTAGATTGGTTTTCAGTTTATTTATGCAAAAAATAAAATTTAATTTAATTGCTACAAACAATGAAATGACTAATAAGTTGCAGCCCATAATATTTCAAAAACATTATGATTTTATCAAATTTAACTAAAACTTAATTAGACTCCTCACAGCCATCTATTGCTACGTGCAGTTTTAAGATCTCATCCAATTTGCACACGTTTCTTAAATGCTTGAATCCAAAATGCCAAACCGAGTCCTCCGGTGCCCAAATGATAACTACTTTTCTTAGTGACAGATCATAATAAAGTTTTTTCCTCTTTGTGAAAAGAGATAGTGGGTAGATGGCACAGGGAAAAACTCTTGGTCGATTATGAAAAAAGAAATAATTTTGATGTTAATAAATTGAATTGATTTTTAGTTTTGATGCTGTTTGAAGTCGTACACACGTTTATAAAAATACTTTATGATTTTTAGATAAAAAAACAAATGACATGTCGGTTGTTTTTTATTTTTAATAAAAAAATCAAGTGCATGTCCTTTAATAAGCCAAAGAGTAAACCTAAACATGTGTTTTCTTGTAGTTTCATTTATTATTGGTTGTTTTATTTTATTTTTTTATTTTGATAATTCTTAATAAATTCTTGTGATGTTTCTTTGATAGAATATGATTTATGTATAGGGCATAATCTTTTTTTTTTTATGCCCTATACATAAATCATAGCTCTACTTTTATTATTCTTACCTAGTTAGTTAGGATGACTAAGATTTTTTATTTATTTATTTTATTATTATTCAAAGTTAGGAGGCAATCTTATCATCTAGCTCTACTTATATATATTTTTTTCCTCTTTAATTTTATTTAATCCCTTCTCTACGCGTATTTCTTCTTCTTCTAGTATAACGCTCGTTCCAAGAAACAATATAATTAAATAAAATATAGTATAGGGCACCGTTTCCAGATCTGATGTCTGTGGCCATATCTATCTTTCAACTTTCAAATTCATCTCTGGTTAAATTACGATGTAATTCACGGCAGATCAGGGTCAACGGTAGGTGGTGGTGGTGGTGGTAGGGCTAAGCGGCTGGCATGTATCCGAGAAGTTTCAGATAAAAACGAGAATGTTAAAACACGAACACAAAATAGAAAACCTGTCGAACCAAAACTGACCGCCAATAAGTCAGCAATTTAGCAGGAAAAGTTTATCCAAAAAACAATCCTTTTCAGTAAATTTCAACGTCTAATAAATTATAAACACCCTTTCCTTTTCAGACTCCATCAGAGAAAGCTTATATATATATCCACTCTTCGTGCAAGAAATCTCTACAAAACAAATCTCTCCCTCCCCCCCCCCCCCCCCCCCCTCTCCCTCTGTGGTACCTCCTTCACAGTGATGGCTTTGCCAAAGTTTCTCTCAGTTTTGGCATTGATTGCTTTGCTTCTTGTCCTTAGCAACAATGGAGTTGAGGCTTCTCATAAGATTTATCACCGCTATCAGAGCCTTAGTGTTGACAAGGTGAAGCAAACCCACAGAACCGGGTATCACTTTCAGCCTCCTAAGAACTGGATCAACGGTACACAATCCTTTTCCCCGTAGACTGCAAATAGTCTCTGTGATTTTTTTTTTAAAATAAATAAATTATAGCGTTTCTCCTTGCTGTTTAGATTCTTAGATTCCATATCTATATAGTTTCCACATGCAATCCTTAAGAGATATATTGCATAATTGTTAGTAAAGATTTCAACCTTGCTTGCAATTCTTCTTTTTAATTTTTTATCAAGAATTATCAGTTTCATTATTGAGAGAATATTCAACATTGTTGTTCATGTATTTCATTAGCGCGGGCAGTAGGGCACAGAGCTGTAAGATGCGATTTTCTTTTTGTTGTCATTTCTTTTCGGTGAATGAGATGACAACTCCTCGGATTTAGACACTAAGAGATGAAACCTAATGGCTGCTAAAAATAGCATTAGTAGCATTTGTGGTGCATCTCAACAATGGCTACCAAAAGTATCGACAAGAAACCCTTCATGTAACCATCGTGGTCTAGGTTTGAATAGTAGGCTGTCTAGTTTTGAATTTTATAATTATTAATATGATATTTATTGGAACTAGATACATATAAATTGACCGAATAACCACGATAATCAAAAAAATATTTACAATCATGCCCTCTTTGTTTCTTTGTAATGATTTTAATGGCTGCATACGAGTGCCGGTCTTCTCTGGACTTGAAAAATATCTGGCTTGCTGGCTGGCACCATTAATAGAGACAAAATGAATAAAATTCTCGGTAGCTTGTTTTTTACATTTCTTTCAGTCAATTATGTGAACTCTGTTAATTTGTTTTATATACGTATACTGTCACAGTTAATTATAGCTGGCTGGCAGAGGTCGTCTTAGCCTCTGTTACCATGTTTTTGTACCTTGATTTGGTTGTGGCCGAGGATGTTATTCATCGGAAAAAAGGTTGACACTGTAATTCCGAGACCCTTTGATTTATTTCTTATAATTTCACTGAAAACTCTCTAATAACAACTAAATTAATCAGAGTCAGGGTCACAATTAATGGGTTTTATGTTTTAATTTAAAAGGACCCTAAATTCGTCCGGGACAATATGGCTGGAGAGCACTAAGCCTTTTAAACAGTGGCCATAAACCCATTTGAATTGACCTTTCAAACTCGGAAAACGAGCACCACCGAAGGGTGGTCGCAGCTCGAGCCTTCACCAAGCACAAGACTTTGTTACCCGCTAAGCACATGGCTAGATAGTGGCAATTGATTCTGCGAATCCTTACTTACAAGGACAACACCTTTTTCTTTTCTCCATATTGATGTACTGAGGACTGGATACGTTTTTAGATTTGCTCTGTTGCTCATGTAGTCTTGAAGGGATAGAATCTTTTGTTCTTATCATGAAGGTTTTTTCATCTTTGAAAAGAGATGGCAAAACCCACCCTCTCATCGCCTTATTTTCTGACATTTCTGACATGACTCTTTACTGATAGAGTTTATTTACGGTGCTCACATCTTAGGACAGTGAGATCCAAATTTACTTCACCCCCTGAAATGTCAAACAGGGAATGAAGATAAGTAGGGGACCTTGGGGGTGGTGGTGATAATCCAGCGCATTATTCATTAGATTTCAATGGCAGGACCTAAAGATTTGGTGTTAGTGCTTGACCTGAGGAAAGATTGCACCCTCTACTTGTTGGGAACTTTCTGCGCTAGTTCAGCTGAGCTGTTGCGTCAGCTTTTAATTTTTTGAGTGAAAATTGACTTCAACAATGATGGCTAACTTTTGTTCTCTCTTTTTTGATATGTCCCATGCCGCTTTTTGGCACGGCTCGAATTGATTGGAACAAATTAATCAACTGCAGATCCAAATGGTAAGCCGATTCAACCAAAAACTTTCCATGTTTTTCTAGCCTCTGGTTTTCGAATCAATCCTAATCCCGCACGTGTCATGCATGCCAGGACCTTTGTACTACAAGGGGCTTTACCATCTATTCTACCAATACAACCCCGAAGGTGCAGTCTGGGGCAACATTGTCTGGGCTCATTCAGTTTCGAAGGATTTGATCAACTGGGAATCCCTTGAGCATGCAATCTATCCTTCTAAATGGTTTGACAACTATGGATGTTGGTCTGGATCCGCAACAATTCTCCCAAACGGCGAGCCTGTTATACTCTACACGGGTATTGTTGATAAAAAAAACACCCAGGTTCAAAACTATGCTGTCCCTGCAAACTCGTCAGACCCATATCTTCGTGAATGGGTTAAACCCGATGATAACCCAATAGTGTATCCGGATCGTAGTGTAAACGCCACCGCATTCCGTGACCCGACCACTGCTTGGCTGGTTGATGGGTACTGGAGAATTTTGATCGGCAGCAGGAGGAGACACAGGGGGGTTGCATATTTGTATAGGAGCTGGGATTTTAAGAAATGGGTCAAGGCAAAACACCCGTTACATTCGGTTCAGGGCACCGGCATGTGGGAATGTCCAGATTTTTTTCCTGTTTCAATGTCCAGAGAAGAAGGGTTGGATACTTCAGTTGGGGGACCAAACGTAAGACATGTGTTGAAGGTTAGCTTAGACCTGACAAGATATGAATACTATACGATAGGGACTTATGATAAGAAGAAGGATAGGTATTATCCTGACAAAGCCCTAGTTGATGGTTGGGCAGGGCTTAGATACGATTATGGAAACTTCTATGCTTCCAAGACATTTTTCGATCCAAGCACAAATAGAAGAATTTTGTGGGGTTGGGCTAACGAGTCTGATGCTGTACAGCACGACAAGAACAAAGGATGGGCAGGAATTCAGGTAATCCTTGGTGGAATCCTGAATTCTTGGCAATTGTTATTAGCTAGTCCTAAACTCGTTTTTGTTGGTTAATAACATTTTAATTGCATTCTTTTTAGTTGATTCCAAGGAGGGTGTGGCTAGATCCCAGTGGAAAGCAATTGCTGCAATGGCCTATCGCAGAACTGGAGAAACTAAGAAGCCACAATGTTCAATTGAGCAATCAAAAGCTTCACCAAGGATATCAAGTTGAAGTTAAAGGCATCACTGCTGCTCAGGTTTGTTTGTTTTCTTTTCCATTTCTCTCTTTCATTTACTGAACATTTGATCATGGATGAAATGAAGTGAAGCCTGGGTTGACTGCTACCCCCATATATTTTACAGGTTGATGTCGACGTCACCTTCTCTTTCCCAAGCTTGGACAAAGCTGAACCCTTCGATCCTAAATGGGCCAAGCTTGATGCACTTGACGTGTGCGCCCAAAAGGGTTCCAAAGCTCAGGGCGGGCTCGGGCCATTCGGACTGTTGACATTAGCTTCAGAAAAGCTCGAAGAATTCACTCCTGTCTTCTTCAGAGTCTTTAAAGATTCAGACAAGCACAAAGTTCTCTTGTGCTCTGACGCGAGGAGGTTTGCTCTCTGAGTTTTCTTCTCGAGACATCTGTTCCCATCTCTGTTCTTCCTGTCGACCTGTGTAATAATACCTGGTTTCTTTTGAGCAGCTCTTCCCTGGGAATTGGACTCTATAAACCACCTTTTGCTGGATTTGTTGATGTTGATTTAACCGACAAGAAACTCAAACTCAGGAGTCTGGTATGCCCTTTTCATTATCTCGGTCGGAAATTGTGTTTGTTCTCCTTTTATTCTCAGTTTTCTCAACCATCTTCGGCCATGGCTCTTTCTTTTGCAGATTGATCATTCTGTTGTTGAGAGTTTTGGAGCTGGAGGAAGAACCGTCATCACATCTAGGGTTTATCCAACTATTGCAGTCTTCGACAAGGCTCACTTGTTTGTGTTCAACAATGGAAGCGAAGCCATCACTGTAGAGAATCTTAATGCTTGGAGCATGAAAATGCCGGTGATGAATGTCCCTTTAAAGAGCTGAAAAGGGATAATTTATTTGTTTGTTTTTATCTATTTAAGTGGACGATAATAAATAAGGAAATGGAACTGAGCTAATAATAAAAGTAGTTATTTTAGGAATTCTCATTTAACTTTGTTTTTGATGCCGTATAGCTTGCACATCTAATGATTTGGATGGTGTCTTGTGTATCCTCCAAATTGCATCTCACATTTTGATTTTTTTTTATTTCATATAAAATTAGTAAAAAATATTTTTTAAAGTGTTTTAATCTAAAAATACATTAAAATAATATATATATCTTAAATCTATATGACACTCCTAATATCTTATATATATATATATATATTCCCCCCCCCCACCTTTTGTAATTATAATTCTTATATGCTTTTCGTGAGCTCTAATTAATTTTTAAAATTCTCATCTCAAACATACTGAGCCAGACCACTTTTAGCTCATCAAGCTTGATTACATTTTAATTATTTTCTGGATTTTTAATGAACTAAATAATTTTTTTAAATTATGCACATTATGTTTTCTGAATAACTAATCATTAAATATTTATATTATTAAAAATTAAAAATTAATTTCAATTTTGATAATCTTATGTGTTGTTAGAACTTTGTTATAAGAAGTACGATGTAGCAAGGTTTAAAAAAGAAAAATCAGTTCAATTCGTGTTTTTGATTTTTTCTTTTAATGTTTTCACTAAGTAATTTTCATAGTATTGTTTAAGGGAAATAGATAATTACTTTTATCTGGGGGAAATAAATAAATAAATAAATAAAAGAATTAAAAAACTACCAAATCTAAAACAAATTTAATTTCAAGAGAGCTAGGTTGGCTGGCTGCGCCAAGCCCTCTACTCCATCTTCCTCGCCCTACCCATCTTCCAAAACATATTCCTTCTGTTGTTCCTAGCCTAGAGCATGTGAATCCAATAAATATATTTTTTAATTTGTCTATTTTAATTAATCTTAGCTCGCTAGCACATGTATATTTAGTTAATTTAAATTAAAAAAAATAAAGTTAAAAAAGTCATGTGGTTAGGTTCATTGACCTAACACATCTGTACATTAAAGAAAAGATCAGGTGTTCAAACCTGATTTTTTGTTTGATTTTATTATTATTTTTATTTTAAAAAATAAAGGTAGATTACATGTCATTAATCTGAATAGTTTTCAACCAGGTAAATCAAACTTTTTTTTTGTTTAATTATTATTATTACCAGAAACTTTTTTTTCCAACCTATTTCCACTAAAAATACTTAAAAATGTCAATAAAACAATAAATTAACTCAAAACACCTCTACATTTGTCTAAAAATAGAAAATAAAATTAAAAATAAATTCCTTGCTCAACCTCGATCTATTTTTTACAGTAATATGAAAGGCAACAAACCTTCAATAGAACCCTTCTCATCGTATAAAACTCGTTGATAACAGGAATGTTTTTTTTTTTTTTTTTTTTTGTGACTAGAACGTGACCAATCAATGATTTTCTTTTTTTTTTCTTCTTTGCTGTTTTTTGACAGACTCTCTCTTCTCTTTCAGACGAGAAAGTAAAAAATAAGAAAAATAAAGTTTTAGACAAAAACAAAACCTTCAAAAAGTAAAGGGATGGTGATAGAAGAAAAAGGAAAATAGGACTAAAAAGATTCTTTTGTGAAAATAGCTAAGAATATACAAACCACATAATTGAAGGCCATACCAAATATTGCCTAAATTGTGAAGGTCTATAAGCATTGCCCCAACATGGATGGTGCAGAAGTAATCGGTTTAATCCAAGGTTGTAATACCGAAACGTTTCGGTTGATGCTTTGTTTTTTCAATTAAAACAAAATGTTTTGGTTTTGATGCGCCGTTTCGGGGTTATACTATATATATATATATATTTTTTAGTTCAAATCCAAAAATAAAATTATTTAGAATTGTAATTTAATTTAAAAAAAGACAATAAAATAATTTTTGTGAACAAAATTATGAACATGTATAATATTACAAGAATATCATCATTAATCTCACAAAATCATTACATTATCTGATTGCTTTAAAATTTTAACATAATATATATATAAATATGTCAAACTACTCGTAAAATTTCATCTTAATTTAACAGTAAAATTAAAAGATATGATTAATATTGTAAATTTATTTATTATTAAAAAAATATATTATTTGACCGAAACGATTCTGAAACGTTTCGACCAGTTTTGTGGCCGAAAAATCTAGAATGAGCCGAAATTTAAACTAAGATAAAAACAACACCATTTTATCTTGTTTTTTAAATGATACGAAACATTTCAGCCGAAACAAAACAAAATTTACAACTATGGTTTTACCTGTTAATTTAGCCAGCCACAAAGCATCACACCTCAGAAGAAAAGGACCGGGGCTGAGCATAATGCTACAAGGGTGGGAGTTCATATGACAACAACGAGTATCCTCCTCTATCAACCATTATAATCTTGTTCCATGATCAGGAAACGAGTCTTCGCTACGTCAAATCATATGTTAATTAGCCACCAACAATACCATGCACCAAAACAGTTCCATTTCCTCCACAAGGGCATGTCCCCATTCCATTCATACAAACCGAGCATCAAATCTGTGTTTTACAAGATATTATATAAAAGATGATTACACAAACTGGTTTCTCGAAGTCTAACTTGCCAGCTTCTTACATGACGCCTTTTTGTGCTTTTGGACGCTCTTTTGGCACCTTTCTCAATCCATTTGTCTGCGAGAAAGAATGTTTCCCCAAACAATTTCTTATTTTTTGATATATCTAGTCATAAGCAAACTATAAAATTAACTATTACATTTCTAAGTATGAAGCTGTTGGTCACCCTTAATCGAATGGATCAAATCGCGGGTCATGTTCGCTTGCCATCATCATCCCAGTGCACAGGCATGTAGGGCACATCACCTAAATTTACAATAGAAAATAACATTATAAACTTGGTAAAAATAGAATTGGTCTGGTGGGAGAAACGGTGAGTGAGAAAGAAGTAAAATCATAATGCATCAAAATTAACAGCAACTTGCAGTTGTGACACATTATGTGCTCATGTACATGCACACAGCAGTGAGCAACATATAATTGTTGCCGTTGTACCTGCTGCTAACATTGGCAACAAATAGAAAGGCAACCGTGCCCAGCAATGAAATTCAATTTGCAATATTTGGTTAGTCACAATCTCTTCCCATGATCACTTTGTATGAGTTAGCCATAATCACAAGGTGATGGCTAATTACGCAAAACATAGCATAAAAGTATTGTCGCCAAATCACTACTATATTCAAGAACAAGTTTGAAGTGCGGTATTTAAAATTAAAAATGCCACCGATTACTTCATTTATATGTAGCTCCTATTTTCCACAGAATTCTTTACCTTTCCTGCACCAGAGCAGTTTGGACACCTTTGAGTCGCGGGCACTTGTAATGGACGGTCAGAAGCACTAGATAGTGAAATGGGATCAATACTCAAGCAAACACCACTAGCAGAACACCGAGCACAGGCCAAGTATCCTGTTCATAGAATGATGGAAAAAAAAATCAAAAAGAAGAAATGAAAAGACCTTTTCCTTGTTTCCCCTTCTTATTTCAGGAAATGCTTTCAACATTTACAAGTAACAGAATAATTGACTATTCAATTAAGGTATTGAGATCACTTCAACAAACCAAAAACATATCATTTATTCACCACCACAGATTCAGATCTAGCTCAAGTGGATACAATTTTATTCTGTCTGTATCACTATCATAGTTTTCATCTCTTTGATTTACCCCTCATTCAAGTGTTAACAACAATCAGGAAAATAATATACTATTTAATTCAGCAGAGGGAATCCAAATTCTATTTGACACCAAAATCATATCCTCACAACAGCTTGATACATACCAGTTCCATAGCAATATTTACACCTTTTCTTCTCTTGTTGCTCAACATTGTTAACTTCAATTAACATCAACGATGAAATGACACCAACTGCCCCACCTACAAATGATGCTACAATGGGATCTACCATACTGAATTCAGAAAACAATAAGTTATGAGCGTGATCCAAAGATTCTTATCAAAACAAACATGTAGCTGACTGACACTACAGTTTTGTTTGCATCGAGTTTTAAATTTCTAATAGGGAAATGATACCTCAACTGCAACGGCAAATGCATGCTACGTATGAAATCCTCGTATGAGGTGCCCCCAAGACCTAATTTTAGTTCCAACTGCCATGAAACATATTTCAGCACAAACAAGTCATCATGAAGACTTTGAAAGACATCAAAGCAATTCAATATTCAGTCTAGAAACTCAGTGTAAAGAGAAAAATAAGTGTACGTAAATGACATCCACATATGAGATAACCATAGACTTCATTCAGATAATTAGTTAGGGTGGGTAAGAATAGAGAAGAAGACAATTTTCTAACTATGCAGTAATATAGGTTATCAAGAAAAAAGAAGTTTTTCAAAGTTTGCCTGGGCCACATATTCATATGAAAAAAAAATTATATATCTTAAGGGTGTAAATTGGAATAAAAAGGTTTCATGTATAATGTATCCACGGTGCAAAACTTTATCAGAACCGATAAATATCAAGCACTTGTTTACAGCAACTATTCGTGTTTTCAAGAGAAAGAACTTACAGTTGGAGCAATAAGGCCACCAAATAGAATAATTCCTGATATAAAAGAGAAGCTTGTCAGGTAAAGCTGCCTCAATGTCTTCGGTGTCTACTTCAAAACAAAAATACCAGTGGTTAGCAAAATCACAAATTCAATTCTTCACTAAACATTGTAGTAAGAATGCGAATCAATTAAGACACAAACATGGTTCTGTTCTCTTCTATAAGGAAATTATTGCCAGATACAATACTTTTCCGGTGTGTGCATCTATAGGGGTTGCTAGTATAGTATATGCTTCATTTATCAAAGTGCACGTTCAAAGCTAAAGGACAGGGTTTGTTTGAAACTGACCAAATGAGGAAGAAAAGGAATTGATGACGGCATATCAGGCATCTCATCGGCATATTCCTCGCCACTCTCATCGACCACTTTCAAACTCCTCATTCGCTGTTGCACCCTTAATCTCCTCACCTAACAAAATCAGATTTACACCAAAAAAATAATTAAGTACACAAAAATAAACCAAACCCAGAAGACAGAGTAATTCAATTCAGAACAAAATAAATAAAAAATATATATCAGAATTTAAGATGAAAAACTTCATAATAAAAGAAGAATCATAGATAAGAAATACCTCTTCCATGAGTAGAAATATCTTATTACGCCTACTCCTTATGTTGTCTTGAATCTCTTGCATCTGCATTTGAACAAAGTCCTGGACTGTCTCTGGTCCTTCTATAATGCAAAAATTGCTGCGAGAAACAAGAAAAATGACAAAAACAAACAATTTAGCAAAAACCCTTAACTCGTTTCTTCTTCTTTTCTTTCAGTCAAAAGATTTCTGTAAAAAAACAACCAATAATATGCGTGTAGAATATGATAAAAAGAGAAATGAAATCAACCTGGAAGAGTTATCATTGGAAGGAAGAGAATCGGAGGAGTTAGGAGGAGAAGAGCGGAGAATTCGAGAAGGAGAGATGTTGTGTTTGGGTGATAAGAAGACGAGTCTTGGATTTCCATGTGAGAAAGATATGGTTTTTGTGGAATTAAGATTTTGAGAGAGAAAAGGATGGTGATAGGAGTGAAGAGAAAAAGCAGCCATTGTATTGTTTGTTACCACCCTTGGATTAGCTCACTACAAAGATGGATTTTGGCAATTTAATAGTCCTACTTTTTTTTTTTTCCTGTAATCGTCGGAGAGAAATCGAGTGGGTTTGGTGGCGGTGGAATCTAGCAAGTGGAAGAAATCCAGCTTCTACAACAAAAGGAGACAAAACATAACTAGCGTTAAGGACTCAAATGAACTTGTGATTTTTTTAGAAAACTTCAAATTAATCTATATTGTATTATCCAATCATCAATTAACTCCCAAAACAAAAACTTTATCAATTAGGCCCGAAATGTGTGTTTCAAAGTGGAGATGCTTACAAGTATAGTTTGGTCGGGTTTAAGCCTATAGTTGTATCCAATTTAACCTATGATATTTTATAAATTATAAACCTGATATGTACAATTGTTTTTTGATTGGGTATATCCAATTAAGCTAAATTTATGTATGGATGTTATATGTATCCATGAGCTGAGCTTATTTTGTTAAATTTTGTGGGTCCATATCTATAGATGGATCTATAACATGGACGATAGATGTTATGGCACCCCAATATTAAATCTAATTTTATACGAAGAGACAAATTCCCTTTTGTTATGCTAAATAAATCTAATAAGAAAGTCACTAATAAAAACTTTAAAGTTGAAATATTTTTAAATAAAATAAAAATAAATATTCAATTCACAAACCATCAAATATTAAAATAAAAAGAAGTATAGGGTATACGAGTTGAGTTGGGTTGATTGGATTTCAAAAATCCCGACTCATCACCCAACCTATAATATCCATTTCATAAGTTTTTTGACCCATAAACATTTGTAATATTTATATTATTCAACTTTAATGTGTTGAATTGAATTAGATAAATCAAATAATACAATTGAGCTAATGTTTTTAAAAACCACTATTTTCATAGGTTTTTTTTATTGGTATTGGATGGAATGGAGTGAAAATGATTAGGGATGAATGTGAATAAGAAAAATCATTTGTCATTATTTTGTAACATGGAATTGGAATACAAGTAACCTAGATTGGTTCAAAATTCAAACACAATTCTTAGGGCCTGTTTGGGAAGCACTCTGAAAATGCATTTGAATTTTTTTTCTTTAAATGAAATTGTTTTTAGATTTTTTTGATGTGTTGATGTTAAAAATAACTTTTATTATAACCGCAACCACATTTCCGAACACTCTCTTATGAAAGATTATAAACTGTTTTTATAAAATTCACTTAATTAATATTTATATTAAGGATGGAAATATCTATATAGTAAGGTGATTAAAAGTATCTCAAAATTTATGATGAATATGAGAATTCAGTGAAGTCATCCTTCTGTATAGAAAATCCTTTTCTGATTGACATTTTTCATTCTTGATTTATTGGTGCGCGTATTTCAAACCGTTAACTTGCAAAAAGATGCAAGAAGCTCGAGTAACACAAAACTATGTTCGATAAATATTTCTAAACATTACTATTGTCTGAAATTGATTTTAACGATGTAATTATTAAAAAATCTCAAATCAATTAGCAAGTAGAGAAATATATAAAAATATATATATAATCACACACATAGTTTATCTGATTTAATAGTTTACCCACTCTGTGCCTATTTGACACTACATTTCAAAAATATTTTTGAAAAAATATATTTTTTTTCCTGTAAATTAAATTTTTTTGGTGTGTTTAGATTATTTTGATATGGTGATGTCAAAAATAATTTTTTAAAAATAAAAAAAATCATTCTGAACGAAAAACACTTTGAAAAACAACATCAACCGCATTTCTAAACAGACTTTCATGGATGAGAAGATAAAAAAAAATCACTATAAAAAAAAATCAACATATCATACAAAACTTCTGACTTAAAATTCCAAAAACCCAGAATTTATTTTCTCTCATCTTTCTAGTCATCGAATTGTAGAAAATAAAAATACTCATAAATAAATTTTACTCTAAAATACAACAACTTTAAATTTCATATTAACTAAGTAATGGTTTTTTTCTTCTTCTCAACACACAATATAATACAAACTCAATAATCAATATGGTTATTATACG
The DNA here is from genome assembly GCA_009078335.1 of Salix brachista. NCBI lineage: Eukaryota > Viridiplantae > Streptophyta > Magnoliopsida > Malpighiales > Salicaceae > Salix > Salix brachista. The sequence goes on along the minus strand of CM018577.1, from coordinate 16,742,710 downwards.
AGGAGCGCATGTAATAACAAGAAGAAGAAAATAATAGCCAAGGCGAAAAACCACGAACCAAAGTCCCTGTATTCTCTGTCAGGATCATCAGCCCAGTCCAGAGCCTCTTTGCTGTACTTTTTTCTTGGAGTCGAATCATTTCCTTCTTGTTCAGCTAATCTTATATGAGATATTATATGAGGAAAAACTTTCTCATGAGATTTCTCTCCAATCAATAAATCTGAATGCCCAAAACCATCCACCACCACCCTTTCATGTCTAAAACCAGGTTGATGCAGCTTCCTGTACTTGTTAGCAAGAAAAGAAGTCTCAGGGGTCACAAGGAGACTCCTCCCGCCAGAAATATATAGCGTTGAGATTGCCATTCTCTCTGGATGGATCAAGAACGAGCTGTTGCCATTGCTGTCTACAATATATCTGGAGTTGCAGATTCTTCTGAGGTGAGGAAATGCTGACATGGGGAGATTTGTTGCGCTATGTGTAATCAACCATTGGTGCAGGGAAGGACTTACATTTTCATGCCAGAATGCATTTCCAAATATTCCAGAGAGGACCTCACACTCCTTGCACGAGCATCTCTCATATCGTGGCAAGCACCGAGCTATGAATTTCAAAAGCCTGTGTCGAGAACTTCCCTTTGATTTTTCCATGAGAGGTAGGATTTTCTTCTCGCCTAGTATAGCCATTGATACCTGCAGATTGAGTTCAGTTATAAAAGAGTCTGAGAATCAAGAAGAAAAGGCTAGTATGAGCTCTTCTGAACCTCTTAGAAATTGTTTAAATCCCTACTGGGGCAACTCAAGGTGATTATGTCAAGTGGATAGGCAAAGTTGAAGAGCTTACTGGGACCAGGGGAAGCCACATTTTGATTGTGGCCACAGCCGTAAGCTTGAAGAACATTGAAGAATTGGTACAAGACAGGGAAGCTATATGGGTCGCAGAGACATGCCCTCCCATGAGAGCTATATGAATGGCCAAGCCTCCAGCACAGTGTGCCACTACATGAATCTTTGTGCTGGGCCCGTGAACTTCAAGGATCTTACCAATTGCTGAAAACATTAGGGTCAGCAAATGCTCACTGCATAACGTAAGAATCAAAATTCGTGTAATGTTCATTTTCTATACCAGCAGGGATATCATATTTTCCAACATCTTCAATAGTAGCGTTGTTTGCAGGATTCAGAGGGTGCAACCTGGTCTGCAACAGCCAAACTTCATGCCCTTCATCCAGCAAAGTTCTGACTAAATCTTGTGGTTCTGTTGGCAGCCAGTAACTCTCCATAGTATAACCATTGAGAAGGAGGATAGGACTCAGTAGTTTATCCCTGTTAAGCAACGAGGGATTTCTCCAGTGCCTGCATCTAATGATAAATCCATCCGCTGCATGATATTGAAGCCAACATCATTGTATATGGAGAAATTAAAGCTCGGAAAATGATGTGTGTGAGAGTCCAGTGTCCCATCCAGTTGTTTTTATGACGAGTTAATAAATCAGCAAATTTCGATTCATCTTAATTGACACCCCCGTGATCCCATAGTGCTTCTTTAATTTTAAGACTTGTGATTTCTGAATACCTGTTCTTATATCATCGACAATGCTGCTTGGATAACTCTTATCGTATGAATCTGTAACGGTGAAGTTCTCGCGAGTCCCTCGTGGTATTTGTAAGATGTAAGTCCGTACGAGTGTCTGTAAAAGAAGATGAATGAATCTTCCTCTCCCGTTTCCTTTAAGGCTAATAAAGCACTTCAGAAGTGTCAATATATGGAAAGTAAATCAGCAATATATGGGTGACAATTGTAACAGCAAATCTTGTATTTATTATATGCTACAAATCAGGATTCATATACTGTAAATTAGGAAGTATTACATGTATTTAGAGGACTGAATTCCTCCTTGTAAAAGCAATGAAAATACATAACAAATTTGATATTTGTGACATGGTATCAGAGCTTATTCTTCTGACCTAGACCTTCGATTTTCTTCAGTTTACATACTGAATTTCGTCAGTATTTTTGGTGATATTTTTTGGGGTTTTCTACTATGTCTGGAGAGGCGTTTCTTACTCGATTCAATGGCAAAAACTATGCCAGTTGGGAATTTCAATTCCGAATGTTTGTAACAGCGAAAGAACTATGGGGGCATCTTGATGGGTCACTACCAGCACCAGCAGCAACTGATTCAGAGAAGCTGAGTGCATGGACTACCAACGATGCAAAAATCATCTCATGGATACTGGGGTCAGTTGAACCCCATATGATCAACAATCTCCGATCGTTTAGCACAGGGAAGGAAATCTGGGATTACTTTCAACGCATCTATTCCCAGAACAATTCGGCTCAAAAATTTCAAGTCGAAATGGGAATTGCTAATTACAAACAAGGTAATCTTTCAATTGAGCAATTCTACACTGGATTTCTGAATTTATGGAGTGAATATACTGGCATAATTTACTCTAAAGTACCAAAGGAGAGTTTAACGGCACTTTACCTTGTTCATGCCGAGAGCCAGAGGGACCAATTTCTGATGAAACTCCGGCCAGAATTTGAGGCCGTGAGAGCCAGTCTGATCAATCGGAATCCAGTACCCAATTTAGATGAATGCTTGGGGGAATTACTACGGGAAGAACGAAGACTCACAACTCAACACGAGTTGAGTCAAGACACTGCCACCGAGATGAATGTGGCTTACATGGCTCAGGGAAGGGGACGACGAGTTGACTCAGGGAAGAGGAGTATGGGTGTGGGTGTGCAGTGTTTCAATTGCAAGGAATTAGGGCATATTTCCAGAAATTGCAGCAAGAAAATCTGCAATTACTGCAAGAAAGAAGGGCACCTAATCAAGGAATGCCGTCTGCGACCACAGAATCGAGGGTTAGGGCTTGGTGGTGGTGCTTCCATGGCCGCTGCAGCTGTCTCATCGTCGACGCCAGAACCTTCGTCGACGATGAGCTCTTCATCAACAACTCTCACGCCGGAGATGATGCAGCAGATGCAGCAGATGATTGTCTCAGCCCTCTCAGCATTTGGGTTCCAAGGTATGCAAACTAAATTCAACTCTATGTTTCTGGCAAATAACAAGAATCACGGGGCTGAGATATTGGCTGAGAAATGTGAAACTAATCACGGGTTGGCTGAGAAAATTACAATTGATCACGGGTTGACAGTCGGGCACGGGCACGGGCAAGGGTCATTTGATTTGGCAGTCGGGTCACATGGGTTGGCAGTCGGGTCACATGAAAAATCTGAAATTAATTCAGATATAATTGCGGTTAATGATAAATACTGGTTAATGGATTCGGCAGCGTCAAATCATATGACTAGCAGTGAAAATGGGTTGTATAATGTGCAAAAATATATGGGCAATCAGCATATACAGGTGGCAAATGGTGATAATCTTCCGATTTTATCAATTGGTAATTTGGGTTCTCGTTTCGAAGATATTTTTGTGTCACCAAAATTATCCACAAGTTTAATCTCTGTTGGGCAAATGGTAGAAAATAACTGTAAAATTCTATTTGATCATAATGGTTGTTGTGTGCAGGATCAAGTATCGGGGAAAGTGATCGCGAAGGGGCCTAAAGTGGGACGTTTATTTCCAATACAATTTTCTAGTATTAATTCTTGTGCTTATTCTACTGTCATTAATAATCCTCATTTTTGGCATAAAAAGTTGGGGCATCCCAATTCTACTGTATTGGCTCATCTTATGAAACATGGATATTTGGGGAAAAAATTTTCAATGGAATTTTTGGATTGTAGTTCTTGCAAGTTGGGCAAAAGCAAAACATTATCCTTTCCTTCGCATGGTAGTCGTGCTTCTAAGTGTTTTGATATTATACATACTGATGTGTGGGGTGTGAGTCCTGTTCTTTCTCATGCTCAGTATAAATATTTTGTCACATTTATTGATGACTTTAGTCGTTTCACTTGGATATATTTTCTCCGCTCTAAGGCTGATGTGTTCTCAACATTTCAAGCTTTTGTTGCATTTGTTGAAAATCAATTTTCTGCTCATATTAAAATTCTACGATCTGACTCTGGGGGGGAATATGTGTCCAAAGAATTTCAGGACTATCTCAAAAACAAAGGAATTCTCTCTCAAAAATCTTGTCCTTACACTCCTCAACAAAATGGAGTTGCTGAGCGTAAGAATCGTCATCTTCTAGATGTTGTTCGCACCTTATTAATTGATTCTTCCGTACCTACTAGATTTTGGGTAGAAGCTTTGTCGACAGCCGTTCATCTAATTAATCGTTTGCCTTCCCAGGTTCTTAAATTTGCATCTCCATACTCTATTTTATTTGGTGTTCTTCCTGAGTATGATTCTCTTCATGTTTTTGGATGTGTTTGTTTTGTTCATTTACCCTCTACTGAACGAAATAAACTTTCAGCCCAAGCTGCTCGTTGTGCTTTCCTAGGATACAGTAATTCTCATAAAGGGTTTGTGTGTTATGATGCAATCGCTCATAAAATTCGTATCTCTCGAAATGTGATTTTCTTTGAAAATCAGAATTTTTTCCCTTCTTGTACTCCTACAGAATCCACTCCTATCCAGCTTCCAACATTTGATGATGATAGTACATCTTATGTCTTTGAACGTTTTAAGCCAGGAATTGTATATCAAAGACGTCATCCACCATCCACTTTACCCCTTCCGAACACGGAACCGACGCCTGATCATGCTCCTCAACTAAGACGATCAACTCGAGTTTCTCGTGCCCCCAACAGGTATGGATATTCAGCAACTACTATTGATAGTACTCTTGTGCCTAAGACTTATGCTCAGGCTTCTACCCAAGACTGTTGGGCACAAGCAATGCAGGAGGAACTTCAGGCTCTTAAGGATAATCACACATGGGATATTGTCTCTTGTCCACGTGGCACCAAACCTATTGGCTGCAAATGGGTATACACTGTCAAATTAAAACCTGATGGGTCTGTGGATCGGTACAAAGCACGGTTAGTTGCCCTTGGAAATTGCCAAGCATATGGAATTAATTATGAGGAGACATTTGCACCTGTTGCTAAAATGACGACCATACGAACTATTTTGGCAATTGCTGCTTCCAAAAGATGGTCACTTCGGCAAATGGATGTAAAAAATGCATTTTTACATGGCGATCTAAAAGAAGAGATCTATATGACTCCTCCTCCTGGTATGTTTACTCACCCATCTGATAAAGTTTGTTGGTTGAAACGGTCATTGTATGGTCTAAAACAAGCACCTCGAGCATGGTTTGAAAAGTTTCGTACTACTCTGCTGGATCTGCAATTTATTCAGAGTCAATATGATTCCTCCCTATTTCTTCAGCAAACTGCTAATGGTATTGTTGCTCTTCTGGTATATGTGGATGATATTATTATCACAGGATCTGATATTCCACTCATTGAGAATTTGCAGCGTTCTCTTCACACTGCATTCCATATGAAAGATCTGGGAGAACTACATTATTTTCTTGGCCTACAGGTGCACTCTATGACTAACGGAATATTTTTACATCAGCACAAATATACCCAAGAGATACTTATTTTGGCCGGTCTTGAATCAGGAAACAGTGTTCTTACACCTCTTGAGATTAATTTAAAACTTTGTCAGAATGATGGTGATTTATTGTCTGATCCTTCCATATACAGGCAATTGGTGGGCAGTTTGAATTATTTAACCATTACTCGGCCAGATATTTCTTTTGCAGTACAACAAGTTAGTCAGTTTTTACAGAATCCTCGTCAATCTCATCTAGCTGCTGTCAAGAGAATTATTCGTTATCTTAAGGGCACATCTGGAAGAGGGATATTTTTTCCTGCTGACAATTCCTTACAATTAACAGGTTATAGTGATGCAGACTGGGCAGGATGTATGGATACACGTCGATCTATTACGGGATGGTGTATGTTCCTTGGAAATGTTTTAATTTCATGGAAAAGCAAAAAGCAGGATCGTACTTCAAAATCTTCCACGGAATCTGAGTATCGAGCTATGTCCGCTGCATGTTCTGAAATTGTGTGGCTCCGGGGTTTGTTACAAGAACTTGGATTTCCTCAACATCATCCTACATCACTTCATGCTGATAACACGAGTGCTATTCAGATTGCCACTAATCCCGTGTTTCATGAACGCACCAAACATATTGAGGTTGATTGTCACTATATTCGTGAAGCTCTTGATAATAATATTCTTACACTTCCTCATATTTCCACTGAGCATCAAACGGCTGATGTCTTTACGAAGGCTTTGTCTCGGCATCGACATCAATTCATGATTGACAAATTGATGCTTCTTGATCGGCCAGCATCAATTTGAGGGGGGATGTCAATATATGGAAAGTAAATCAGCAATATATGGGTGACAATTGTAACAGCAAATCTTGTATTTATTATATGCTACAAATCAGGATTCATATACTGTAAATTAGGAAGTATTACATGTATTTAGAGGACTGAATTCCTCCTTGTAAAAGCAATGAAAATACATAACAAATTTGATATTTGTGACAAGAAGCTCCAAGAAGGAAACTCTAAGCTCTCCTTTCAAATTCAGCATTGTGTCTGTTGAGCCAATCGGAGCAACTTTATTGAATGTTACATGCAGAGTTGTTGTCTCCCTCCAAGCGTGCAACGCGAAATGGCAAGGATTCATTATCTTCTTTCCCTCGAGTATATATCTGCATCAAATTATATTTCATGAGTTCAATATAATTAAAGAAAAATGGAAAAGAACTGACATTTTCAGGTACGAGTAAATAAACAAATTCTAATTTGTCACACCTTGAACCAGAAGCAGCTGCAAGGAGAAGACGATAGCGCATATACTGCGTGTAAGGAGTTCTGCAATCCACCACACACATATCCATTTCCCCATCAATGATATGTAATTTTTCCTTTTCAATGGCTCTGAACACCACATACCCACCAGCCTTTCCCCTCAGAAGAGGGTGAGGTTCTCCTGTAAACCAGTTCCGCTTATCAAAGCTCTCAAGATTCTGGGACTGCATTTTCATTTTTAGATGAACTGTGCATGGCATGCCCCCCACGTAGCCTCTCATGGTTTCTTTAATCAGAACAGTTGATGCATTGTCATTCTCTAAATTTTTAGCCGTGACAGAAAATTGATTCTGATCAGCAGCTGCAGAACCAGGACTAATTTTGTTTTTGTACTCGAGAATATCCTGCACAAGGAACCTGCTTGCATGTTCAGCGGCTGTTGCGATAGTAAGAGATGGGTTTATGCCAACAGAACATGGGATTAGAGAAGCATCACAAACGTAGAGGCCTGAATGCACCGCAGCAGGAGTTTTTGGGTCAAAAACCTGACCTTTATGGTTGCATACCCCACCTGAAGAATCTGATGATGCATTACAACCACCTAAAAGATGAACTGCCGTGCTTCTGTACCTGGACATGAAAAGGATTCCCCCAAGTTTTTTGGTCAGCTTTTGAAAAGCTATGATTTTTCGTGGAAGTAAAGGATCCTGGGGAGGATGAAAGCAGATTTTGTCCGTGTCTTTATCTAACATAATTTTCCCATCACTTTCATCATATCCCATTGCATTGAGAATGATAGATTGGCTTAATCGAAGACCTAAGAAACGTTTCAGCCTATCGACAATCCCTTGAAAGAATCGATGACCAGTTGGCCAGGTATAAGTTGTAATCCCTTCAAACAACATATACGGATAAGCTCTTGGAAGAATAGCGCTCTGCAGTGGAAACGAGAATCAGAAGTGTTGGGAGACTCGTATGGGAGGACATCAGCGACTCAGATTTTATTCTTGTTTTCATTCAGTCTTTTTTAGATTATACTTCAGCATAAGGGCAGTCATTCAGTTTTTAAAGAACATTATTTTGAAGTTGCTTTTTAACCATCCTGTGACTAGAATATATAAAACATCAATGGACATTTTAAAGTTTGAACCGAATCAAGTTTTTGCGCATAAAGAAAAGTTTTTAACCTGAATTGTAAAACCCAATGAAGAAGTGTGAGATGAAGAGATAGATGGACCTGGCCTATCTTGGTAAGGTATCTCTGATAATTGTTTTCTGTTTAATCCATAACCATTCACGGGGGCGGCGCTGCCAGCAACATAAGCGAGAGTATTGCCATTACAACTGAACCCAGATCCAAGAGTATCCGGAAGCCTCAATCCTCTCATCTGTGACCGGAAAAGTATCTCAGTTGTGCCCAGAACTCCAGCTGTGGGTAACAAGTTTTGAAATTGATAAATATAACCACCAAAATATATCGACTAAATCCAAAACTCTTATCGACTTTTTCCCACCTGACAGAATTACCCAATCGGATGTTATGTAGTCAATCTCATTTATGTAAACACGCCATCTTCTTTTTCTGCTAATTCCGTCTGGCTGGCAAGTTCCATGGGGATTCTTGATAACATACCGAGCTTGACATTTTGTTCTTATTGTGCATCCTGCCTGCAAAAAATAAATTCTGATAAACCACCGATTTCCGTGCACCATATTGTTCTCAAACCTTGAGAATGTTATGGTATGGTCTCAAGTTTTGATTCACATCTGCGCAATATTCATGACAAAAAAATAAATATTGTCTAAATAGCGGGAAACATGCCTGTATTGCTGAGATAAGATAGTTTTTATCGGTAGAATTTTTGGCATTGTAAGGACACCCGGCAAGACAATTTCCACAGGCAAAGCAGCTACTAGTCTGCTCGAGCTTTGGTGGATTAGAAGGAGGTTCTTCAGCATCAAACTTCACACTTAGCTTTACAGAGCTCTGAATACTTTCTTCAAACTCTCCTTCAGCTATTTCTCCCATGACTTTTGCTATAGGAAATTTGACTGAACTGCTTTGAATTCTCAGCATTGCTGCAGCAGAAGACTCACAAATATCCCAGTCCCTTTCCCATTCCTTTGGCCATTTCGGATTCCGTCTAGCACGAATTGGTGTTGGCACCATCACTCCAGCATTGACGAGGGAACCTCCACCAAGTCCACAAGCCACTGCTGCTAAGGAATCCTTCTGTTCATGTAACTAGAACTTTGTAAAGTCAGTAATCGAGTGAACTCAAAAAGAGATGGTAAAAAATGCTTTAATTGAGCTTTAGATTCCATGTGTTTAGAATACGAAAAATATGTCCAAAAAAATTTAGATTCCATATGCTTTAATTGATATATTTATGTATATCATGTTAAAATTTCAGAGCAATCAGAGAATGTAATGATCTTGCGAGATTGACGATGATATTCTCATAATATTATACATGTTTATAATTTTGTTCAAAAAAATCATTTTATTATGTTTTTTTTTTAAATAAAATTGCACAACTCTAAATAATTTTATTTTTGAATTTGAACTAATTTTTTTTTTAAATTAATATATATACACTCACATAAATAATATAACTCAGAATCGTATGAAAATACACTTCAAAACAAAAATATTTTATTTTAATTAAAAAAATAAAACACAAGCCAAAAAAACTTGGTTGCAAGAGACCAAACCTAGATCTATTCACCTCATTCTCGTTTTAAGCAAATAAAATGCACACAAACCAGTACAGGTGACCCAAAATGAGAGAAGGACATGAAAATGACCTGAAATAAAGCATCCTCTGGTCCAAATCTGATGCTTAAGTTCCGGTTCTCGTACCTCACAGCTGACATCATCTTCCAGCTGTCAGTTGGGAAATCCTCTGCTTTCCATCTCCGGCCTTTCTCTAGCAGACAAACCTTGATCCCCGCCGTTGACATTCGACAAGCAGCGACAGAGCCACCATATCCAGACCCCACAACAATAGCATCGTAATCATCTCCTCTGTCGTCAGCCCTCTGTTCTATCCCTGCCTGTTTTTCCATTTTTTTTTATCCCAGAATAAGCAATCCAGGAGTAAATGGCAATATATGTCTTCCTGGCCGGAGAAGAAAACAAGTGCGAAGAAATGGGAGAATTTCAGTTTAAGATTCAGGTAATTATATATATATGCCACCATGCAGTGATCTATAATTTTATTCTAGAAGGATGGCTATAACTTGATGCATGTGGTGGCGTGAAAGAATCAATATAAAGATTGCAGTTGGAAAATTCAAAGTCAGTCAATGAAGGCTGCGTTGGATAGTCAAACTGCGGAGCTTGCTTGATAAGGTACAACAAAGCAGTGATGTAAGCGTGTCGCAGTGCCTGAAAGGGAAGTATTGAAAAATAAAAATATATTTTAGTATTTTTGTTTTAAATTAATTTTTTAGTATTTTTAAATTATTTAATGTGCTTATTTTTAAAAAATAAAAAATATTATTTTAATAAATTTATAAATGAAAATAACTTTGAAAAACAATCACAACTACACTCCTAAACACCACCAAAGAGTATTATAATACAATATAATTTATTTTTATAGTGATTTTTAATTGAAAATATATTAAATTATAAATATATATATATTAAAACTTATTTTTAGCTTGTATTAAAACAATTAAAAAATCCTAAAGCTATTTTCTTAATTAAAAATGTTGGATGCAATGCCAGCATCACCTTAATACTTCACTAGTGAATTATATATAAAACAATTAACATACCTTTTTAACATGTCAAATCAATATTTTAACATAAAAAATATTGTAATTTTTTAACTAAGTATTGAATTAAATTTAAATTTTACTGTATAATTGTAGAGGCTCGGTTTTACATGGAGTCAGTCAACTGTAGATGGTTGAATCGGTTATAATTTTTTTTTCAGGTTTTTAATTTAATTTTATTTTTTTACTTAGGATTTTTATTCTCCTACCTTGAAATGTTGATTTTTGTCCAACTTATGAAACTCTTAAAGAGGCAAACCATATTAGAGAAAATTATTTAGTAATAAAATATTAATTAGAGTTTTTGTATGATAATCTTTTTAGCAACAATTCTATAATTTTTATTGTTTTCCTGTTCATATACATCAAGCGTCATTAAAGGAAAAGTGAGGAAAACAATATTGAAAAAATTGAGTTTTAAATAAAAAGGCAATTTCTAGGATAAACTTGAAATACATCCTTCCAAACTTGATCTTATCATAGAATTGAGTGTCTAGAACCTTCTAGTGAAATATAAATAGAATTCAATAATCACATTTAAAATTATGAAGGGCATCGAAGTTTCTTTATGTCTATCTTGTATGTAAACAAATTCACAAGTAGTGGGCAAATTGATCAATAGCGTAGATATTCTAAAAATAATAGGCGAATTAACACAACATTTGTTTTGTCATGTCTTTAGCACTTTTGTCAAATGTTTTTTATAGTATTTTAGGTCATTATTTTAAGATCTTGTAACTATCAGTATATCGTATGACTTCAACTGCTAAGAGACCAAGTGCCCGTTTGGCATTGTGATTGCACCTCCGTTTCGATCGATAATCAGCTGAGCAGTGTTTAGTAACGCAATAAGCAGCTGAAAATTGCAATGGGTCCCACCACAAAAACGATCGAAACTGCGTTTTGTAATAAACAACAAATTCATGCTTTTCCTGCGATCAATTTGCAATTTGTGAAGCAACTACAATGGCTGCTTCTTCAGTCACGAAACTAATAGAAGAGTGCTTCGATCATGAAGGCACAGATAACCCAAAGGAAGCCATGCACGACCACGAAGACAGCCATGCACCACCACTACAGTGACTGTTTCACAAGCCACGACCACGAGGAAGAAGACAATATAGGTTTATTGCCAAAACAGAAGCTCTCTCTCTCTCCAAAACAGCCATGGATGCCGCCACCTTCCAACGTTGATGCCGGCCACCACAGGTCACCATTTGCAACGCTATCACCACAGGAAGAACCACCTCATCCTCCTCTACCCATAGGCATCGGCCGTTGAAGCTCTCATTGTGGTCGGTGAACAATAACACAACCTTCCAATGTTGTCTCCGGCCACCACAGGCCACCATTTCCGACGCCACCACGACTGGAAGAACCACCTCGAACTCCTCTACCCATCGGCATCGTCCGTTGAAACTATCTTGGTGGTCGGTCAGAAGCTACTGTGCACGTGAATTAATTCATGTGCACAGGTGCGCTGCATTGTCACGTGAAGAAGACGTGAACAGTGCAGCGCACTGTTTCACCTCTTTTGTTTTTAAGTTGGACTTGGGCTGGGCCTGCACTCGGCCCAGCCCAAGTCCAGCAAAGTTGGACTTAGACCCAATTTGGTTGGGCTGCCCTCTGCCCAACACTTTTTTTAAAATATATATTTTTAAAAAAAATATAAAAATATGTAGATACAGATCAGTCCTAATGGAAGAGAAATATTTGTTCGTGATGAAAATGAAATTGCAAGTAGTTTGATGGGAGAAAAAAAAATTATTTTTTCATGAATTATTAATTACATTATATTATTATAATTATTAAATTTACAATATTTAAAAAAATTATATATATATATATATATATCATTTAAAGTAATTTCACAAGTTAAAAGCAATATGAAAAGTTTGGTAACCAAACACCCAAAACTGCTTTTCTTCAACCTCCAACTCAACCACAGTTTTAACCAAACACTTCACTACTTATTTTGAACCACAATAAAAGCGTTTTTTTTAAACTGCTTTTTTCTAATCTCAACCACAAAAACAAAAGTAATGCCAAACACACTCCTATTTATATCTATTGACCTCATTATCGTTTTAAACAAATAAAATGCACACAAACCAGTACAGGTGACCCAAAAAGTTAGAAAGGACAAGAGAATGACCTGAAATAAAGCATCTTCCGGTCCAAATCTGATGCCTAAGTTCCGGTTCTCATACCTCACAGCGGACATAATCTTCCATCTGTCAGTTGGGAAATCCTCTGCTTTCCATCTCCGGCCTTTCTCAAGCAGACAAACCTTTATTCCCGCCGTTGACATTCGACAAGCAGCAACAGAGCCACCATATCCAGACCCCACAACAATAGCATCATAATCATCTCCTCTGCTTTCAGGCCTTAGTTCTATCTCTGCTTGTTTCTTCATTTATTATTTTGATTTTTATGTCAGAATAAGCAATCCGGGAGTAAATGGCAATATATGTCTTACTAACAAGAGAAAAAAAAAAAAGTACAAGGATCATTGGGAGAATTTCAGTTTCAGACAAATGCGTGTGCACAAGAAACCCAGATTTATTCTCCGTGATGTTACATAGACATTCTTCATTAAAATTCTGAAGAAAAACAACTGTTTTCTTCTGTAAATAAAAGACAGGAGTACAAACAAATTATCCAGGTTCCGCGGTTTCCGGCCACCTTGTCATCAATACACCAGCTCGTGCATTGTAATGCAAACAATGAGAACCTGGGACTATTCTGCTAGAGAATAAAATTCTTACCGAATTCATGGTGAATCAACTATACATTACACGAGGCCTGTCTGTCACCATAAACCCTTATAGCATTGTTGTTGAAACAAAGAGAACCACATGTTTCCCTTAGAGAACAAAACCTATAATAATCTCTAGGTCAAGAAACTATATAGTGCACATAGACTAGGATCTTTTGCCAAAAACATTACGTAGTTTCATCACTGCACAAGATAAATTTCAACCATGTGTACATCTCAAATAACAAAGTAACTCAAACTGTAGCAATTTGAACCGATTTTTGGAGGGCTTGCAGAAGGCTCCTCATGATTCTGGGCTCACCAGGAGGTGATGCATCTTTTAACGGTCCATTTCTTACGGCTCGAAAAATCGGACCTGAATCGCTTGTAGCTGGGAAAACCAAGCAATCTATGTACACAAGGACCTCAGTCTTTCCATCTTCAATTGTTATGAAACCCAGCCTAGCTCCACCTGATATTTTATCTACCTGTTATATTAGATAACGTTAAAGCTATTAAGAGAAACATTTTCTTGATCCTCATATTCTTTATCTAAGTACAGTGGTGACTAAAGAGCCTGCTAAAAGCAAATTATATCCAACTCGAATACCAAGATTAGGAGCAAGACATTGAAATGAAAACATTTCCAGTGAGCTTGATTATAGTAGTATAATCTAGACAGCAAGTTTATCTTCACGTGGGATTCTGGCCGAGATTGTTAGGAATAAGGTCAATTCGTGAGTCGTCTAAGCAGATATGGAGAATTCTAAAATTTTCGCCCACATGGATCAGTCCAATGGATACATGTTGTTGCAATTTTTTTTTTATTCGAGGAAACTCATCCTCTTTACACCCTCTTTACAGGCTCTAATTAAGTGAGTAAAACCCGATTGTCCCAAAATCTTATAAAGTGAGTTGTCCTGACCGGAAACGATAGCTGCTGCAATGCAATCTAAAGCCAGGAATTGTCAAAGCACATTCCTAGGGTCAGTTAAATATATATTTCATATTCTGACAAAGCCAGATATATAAGTTGAAATTGGTTGGAAAAGGCAATGGCAAATATAGACCTCTGGTCTTCATTACATGCTAACCTTTAACCTATTCATTCCAGCCCTTCAAGAAATCCAAAAGTGCTGGTGCATCTGTCAATCTGTATCTTAGAAATCAAGAAATGAAGGGGAAAAAACTAGTAACCACCAACCTTTAATGGCATTGGAAGCGGCAGATTCGCTCCTTGGCAAAGACTGTTAGCCCACTGGCATTTCAAACAAAAAGGGAATCATAAAAAAAAAACATATTTATTACTCAATTACATACATAAAATTTAACCACCATTTCACACCATTAAATTCCATCTTCCTTCATGGTTTTATTCGCGTTTACAAAAGTGGGTGCAGTGAAAATAGCTAAGGTGAAGTGGACTACGTAAGGAGTAATGTATATTTAATCAACCTGGAAAAGCAAGGTTTCAAATCTCTGAAGATCAGTATTGCCAGGCAATTTGAAGGTGCCCAAAGAGACACCATCTTCTCCATCGTTATCAGCAGCTACGATGCCGTCATTTTCAGGGCTGGATTTAGGGACTGGTAATATATTCCGGTGGCTCTGAAGTTCAAGCAGTCTAGAGAAACGGGTTTTGCAGGCAGCAGAAGCAAGAGACGTTGGAGGAAGAAAAGGTAGAGGAGATGGAGAAGAGAGTGGTTGTAGATGGGAAGTGGCACAAGTTGAGAAGAGCATTAATGGTGTTATTGCAGAGGCCATTAGTAGTTAATGAAGAAATGAGATATATTAACAGAATGGAGATTGAAAAGAGGTTGAAATAGTGGAGGGAGTGAATTGGATAAGGGGATACGATACGATAAAAGGAGTTGTGATGTTTTGAGGCAGGGAAGATGACATCCTGAAAATAGAATTGAAAATATTATTTATTAAAAATAAATTAGTTAATATTAGCTCTTCGCATGTTTGTTATTGTATGTTAAAAGTTTATTTATTATTTATTTTTTACTTTTAAATTATTTTTTTAATATTTTTCAAAAATATTAAAAAAAATAAAAAAAAATATATATTAATATGATACTTTTCTATAAAAAAAAAAAGTTGTTTGAAAAACATAATGTTTTTTAAAATATATTATGTGATTCACTGAGATATAAAAATACTAAAAATATAATTTATATTAAAAAAATTAAAGTTTTTGAAAACTGTAGAAACCCCCCCGAGTAATATACTAAGAGTCTGTTTGGGAGGGCGGTAGCGGTTGCGGTTGTGGTTGAAAAAATGGAGTTTTAAACTGTGGTTCAAAAAAAGCAGTTTAGTGTTTGATTAAAACTGTGGTTGAGTTGAAGGTTGAAGAAAAAGGAGTTTTGGTGTTTGGTTTCCAAACTTTACAAACTGCTTTTAACTTATAAAATTACTTAAAAGGGCATGGATATATAATTTTTTTAAATATTGTAAATTTAATAATTATAATATAATATAATTAATAATTCAAGTAAATTTTAAAAATTATTTACGATATTAGTGTATCAAAATAATTTAAAAATATCAAAAAATTAATTTAAAATAAAAAATATTTTAAAAAAAATTCAACTTTTTGATGGGATAAATTTGATAATTGAAGATATTTATCAAACTATTCAATCCCATTTTACGCACAGATGAATTATTATTATTATTATTATTATTATTATTATTATTATTATTATTACTTTTATTTTTTCCATCTCTTTCCACTTTTATTATTCTCTTGCAGCAATTAAAAATAGCCTCTCAAACTTTATTTTCTATTCAATCCCACTTTTATTATTATTTTACGCCCATCTCCCAGCTCTCTTCTCTTCTCTCTTCTTCGCCCGAAACCTCTCTTCCCAAATTGCATACCCATCTCCCAGCTCCCCTCTTCTCCCTTGCAAACCCATCTCCCAGCTCCCCTCTTCTCCCCTCTGCTCCTTCTCACTTTCTTGTGAAGACCCATTTGCTCCAAAAATTGCAGACCCGATCAAGCTGCTCCCCTCTTCTCCCTCACAGCTGCGCCGGTCTTCCATCACCGTCGTCCACACCGTCTGCAACAGATCGTGACTGCGATTCTCTGAATTTTTCCACTTTCAAAACTCTAGACTGCGATTCTCTGAATTTTTCATCTCCATCAGTTCTCTGAGCTTGAAGGCGAGACTGTGATGTTGAGCTTGAACGAACCTGTGATGTTGAGGGTTGATTTGGAATTAAAATTTCAACGGTAATTTTAGCACCCGTTTGAATGAATCGTGGTTTGAATCGGTGTTTCAAAAGCACCTGGGAGGAGCTTTTCACAAAACGCCGTTTGGGTGTAAAAATGGGGTGGGACCACTCATTTGAAATGGTGTTTGGTTGTTACCAAACACCAAAACTCCATCTCAAACGGCAAACGCCAGACGCACTGGTGCGCCAAACGGGTGCTTAAAAGTGTTAAATTCCATTATTTTAGCCCAGCTAGTAAAAAAAGGACCGGTCCAGTAATGAGCCCAATATTGTACGGGCTCGTAGAGCATTAAATAATACCCAGATCTTAAGGGGTAGTGTTAGGGTTTACATGTAACTCCCAAATATATAATCACCCCTTCGCCTCCCCTCATATCCTCCTTCGCCACTGCAACCGTGATAGCTAAGATCACAGGCAGCTGGCACTGAACAAGCAAGCATGGTGCACGTCTCCTTTTACCGAAACTGTAAGCTACCTTGCTTCATCTTTCATTTTATTCTTCTTCTTTTTCAGTGTCAAAAACAGTTACCCCCTTTTGATTTGCAATTTAGCTCTTGACAGTTAGCTTTTTGTAATTTATTTTATGTATTTTAAGGAGTTATCGAGAAAATAATTGAAAAAGGATTCATGATATTTTATATAGAATCTGGAGATTTAGCAGTAGTAGCACCTGGACATGTTTATGAGATATACCTTCAATGTTGATTTTGATTGGGATGTTTTGAACAGTACAAGTGAATGCAGAATAAAAAAAGAGTGCCAGTATTTGTTCAGTTGTTTTGATAACTAGTTATTATAGTCATAATGTTAGTTAGATATCACAAACTTATTTTTTAAAATACCTTTTCTTAAAATAGTTAAAATAAATATTTATAGAAATTATAATATTTAAAATGATGAAGAATTAGCATGCAAAAATGGGATTCTTTGTTGGTAATATACTGATATTATAAAAAAAACATTTTTTTTTATTCTTCTGTAGTAGACACTAGAATAATTAAAAACAACAAAAAAGGAGAAAGTTTCAGGCTTAGCCCGATTTGGCTGTAGCATTTGAACCAGCCCAAAATATACAAAGAATTAGGGTTAGGTCTTTCATTTTCTTTTGGACGGGGAGAAATCTTGTAAATATAAATACAGCAATTATAGTTCCCCATCGCCTCCTTAAACCTTAACTGAGTTCGACAGCGAACAGAATGGTTCATGTCTCCTTTTATCAGAACTGTGAGTTACCTCTCAATCTTTTTTCTTTTAACTCATTCACTGTAATTTTGATATATTTTTCCTTCCGATCAATTTCGATATATTATCGGAACTGTTGGTAATATACTTATATTTTTGCCTTATTTTATTTAGAATTTAGAAAATTCTGCTTCCATTTCTCTGTCCTCAATAGAGTTTAGTATCTGGGCTTTGCATTTTAATTTTGATTTGATGATTTGAATGTAGTTTGTGTACCAATAGAGTTTAGTATCTGGGCTTTGCATTTTAATTTTGATTTGATGATTTGAATGTAGTTTGTGTACCAATAGAGTTTAGTATCTGGGCTTTGCATTTTAATTTTGATTTGATGATTTGAATGTAGTTTGTGTACCAATGGAGTTTAGTATATGGGCTTTGCATTTTAATTTTGATTTGATGATTTGAATGTAGTTTGTATACCAATGGAGTTTAGTATATGGGCTTTGCATTTTAATTTTGATTTGATGATTTGAATGTAGTTTGTGTACCAATAGAGTTTGGCTTCTGGATTTTGCACTTTAATTTTGATCTGATGATTTGAATAATAAAAGGGACATATTTGTTTATCGTCTTACTATAGATGGGAAAACATTTAAGAAGCCAAGGCGTCCCTATGAGAAGGAACGTTTGGATGCTGAGCTGAAGCTTGTCGGAGAGTATGGACTCCGTGCCAAGAGGGAACTCTGGAGGGTTCAGTATGCATTGAGTCGTATTCGTAATGCTGCGAGAATGCTTCTGACCCTTGACGAGAAGAATTCACGCCGTATTTTCGAGGGTGAGGCGCTTTTAAGGAGGATGAACAGGTATGGGCTTTTGGAGGAGAGCCAGAACAAGCTCGATTATGTGTTGGCTCTCACCGTGGAAAACTTTCTCGAGCGCCGCCTCCAGACTCTTGTTTTCAAGGCTGGTATGGCCAAGTCCATCCACCATGCAAGAGTACTCATCAAACAGAGGCACATTAGGTATACACAATAAATGCTTATGCTTACTGTGCTGTCAAACAATGCAAGTTAAAATCTTGGATTGAAGACAATACATTTGCAATTGAAGTTCTGCCGCTCTGATATGGCGTGTTTTTCCTGTTTGTCTGAACTTTGGGTGCTTTTCTTTCCCTTATTGGCTGTGAAATCTTAGGACTTCCCTTTATTCGGAATTAGCATCCACTCTAAGTTTCTGTGATTTCAGAACTTGAAATTCGCCTGCCACAATCTTCACCTCAAATGTAGTTATTATACTCTGTTAGATTCTATATTTTAAAGTTTCGCCTCTGGATTGACATTTGTTTGGTCCTGCAGGGTTGGGAGGCAGGTGGTCAATATTCCATCCTTCATGGTGAGAGTTGACTCGCAGAAGCACATCGACTTCTCACTCACAAGCCCCTTCGGTGGTGGACGCCCTGGTAGAGTGAAGCGAAAGAACCAGAAAGCTGCGTCCAAGAAGGCTGCTGGTGGAGATGGAGATGAAGAAGACGAAGAATGACGGTGTCATGCTCAGTGCTTGTGATTTTTGGTTAATGTTATAAATCGTGTTTAAGAGGTTGTCCCGTCGATCTTTCTCCTTCCTATCCATCAAAGAGAGGTTTAGGCGAATTTTTAAACTTATGGAGATATTATATTCTTGACACCTTAGGTTACTTTTGTTCTTGTCTTTGGAATATATGTTCACTTGTTTTCATCCTTGAAGTGAATTTGCATCTGTCAGCTCCTGTTATTTTTAAAATTAAGGACATGATCGGTCTCGGGTTAGCTTTCAATTGTTTGAAATTAAATTGGTGTTTTATCTTTTGAAAGTTTTTAATTTTTTAAGACACAAGTTTAGATTGCTTTAATGCTGATACCAAAATTATATATATTCAAGTTAAATATATTTTAAAAAAGAAATTTATAGATATAAATTGGGTGTGAAAAGTTAATTTGAGAGGTGCATTAGTGGCATGGTTGAACCTATTAAAACTAGATAATTTATTTTAAAAAATCTAAATTGATATCTATTTATCATATTATTTTTTAAAAAATATATCGAAACATTAGGAGATTTGAGTTGTCATGTTAAATGTAATTTCTAAACTTGACTTAGGTGATAATTCGATTAAAATATAATAGAAATAAATAATAGTTTTAATTAAATTTATATATATGATAATAAAAATAGATATTCATGAGAGGTTAAATTATAAAGAAAAAAATATTTTGTTCATGTTCTTATGCATATTTATTCATGTAAAAGAAGAAGAAGAACCAGTGGCATAACACGGTTACATAGCTAGTGAATACTAAATTTATTGGTTTATTGAGTGGTTCAATGTATTCACCTTTTCAATATTTATCTATTTTCTCTATTTTCTGTCGTTGTTTTTTAAAATATTTTCTGTTTAAAGATATATTAAAGTAATATTTTTTATTTAATTTATATTAATTTCATCATATGAAAATAATTTAAGAACATTAAATAAAAAAATTAAAAGAATTTTTGAAATGCAATGCATAGACAATTTTTTTATTACGAAGCCTCGAGAATCAACTTTTATTTAAAATATTTTAACAATGGATACGTAGAGCAGCAGAGATATAAGACAAATTTATTAACCATCTCTTTAAATAATGTATTAATTTAATTCATTATTTATATAGATAATTACATCAATCCTGATTTGTTTAGTTGTTTTGATAACTAGTTATTATAGTCATAATGTTTGTAAGATATCACAAATTTATTTTTTAAAATACCTTTTCTTACAATATTTATTTATAGAAATTATATTATTTAAAATAATGAAGAATTTGCATGCAAAAATGGGATTCTTTGGTGGTAATATACTGATATTATAAAAAAAAAACATTTTTTTTATTCTTCTGTAGTAGACACTAGAATAATTAAAAACAACAAAAAAGGAGAAAGTTTCAGGCCCAGCCCGATTTGGCTGTAGAATTTGAACCAGCCCAAAATATACAAAGAATTAGGGTTAGGTCTTTCATTTTCTTTTAGACGGGGAGAAATCTTGTAAATATAAATACAGCAATTATAGTTCCCCATCGCCTCCTTAAACCTTAACTGAGTTCGACAGCGAGCAGAATGGTTCACGTCTCCTTTTATCGGAACTGTGAGTTACCTCTCAATCTTTGTTCTTTGAACTCTTTCACTGCAATTTCAATATATTTTCCCTTCCAATCAATCCCTGGACTCTTTATTTTGTGAGTTTTAGCTCATTTTTTATCTTCTTTTCTTTGTTGTAAACTATGAAGTAAACGAAACATGGAAAATTTTATGCGCCTTATTTTATTTAGAATTTAGAAAATTCTGCTTCCATTTCTCTGTCCTCAATAGAGTTTAGTATCTGGGCTTTGCATTTTAATTTTAATTTGATGATTTGAATGTAGTTTGTGTACCAATAGAGTTTAGTATCTGGGCTTTGCATTTTAATTTTGATTTGATGATTTGAATGTAGTTTGTGTACCAATGGAGTTTAGTATCTGGGCTTTGCATTTTAATTTTGATTTGATGATTTGAATGTAGTTTGTGTACCAATAGAGTTTGGCTTCTGGATTTTGCACTTTAATTTTGATCTGATGATTTGAATAATAAAAGGGACATATTTGTTTATCGTCTTACTATAGATGGGAAAACATTTAAGAAGCCAAGGCGTCCCTATGAGAAGGAACGTTTGGATGCTGAGCTGAAGCTTGTCGGAGAGTATGGACTCCGTGCCAAGAGGGAACTCTGGAGGGTTCAGTATGCATTGAGTCGTATTCGTAATGCTGCGAGAATGCTTCTGACCCTTGACGAGAAGAATTCACGCCGTATTTTCGAGGGTGAGGCGCTTTTAAGGAGGATGAACAGGTATGGGCTTTTGGAGGAGAGCCAGAACAAGCTCGATTATGTGTTGGCTCTCACCGTGGAAAACTTTCTCGAGCGCCGCCTCCAGACTCTTGTTTTCAAGGCTGGTATGGCCAAGTCCATCCACCATGCCAGAGTACTCATCAAACAGAGGCACATTAGGTATACACTATAAATGCTTAAGCTTACTGAGCTTTCAAACAATGCAAGTTAAAATCTTGGATTGAAGACAATACATTTGCAATTGAAGTTCTGCCTCTCTGATTTGGCGTGTTTTTCCTTTTTGTCTGAACTTTGGGTGCTTTTCTTTCCCTTATTGGCTGTGAAATCTTAGGACTTCCCTTTATTCGGAATTAGCATCCACTCCAAGTTTCTGTGATTTCAGAACTTGAAATTCGCCTGCCACAATCTTCACCTCAAATGTAGTTATTATACTCTGCTAGATTCTATATTTCAAAGTTTCGCCTCTGGATTGACATTTGTTTGGTCCTGCAGGGTTGGGAGGCAGGTGGTCAATATTCCATCCTTCATGGTGAGAGTTGACTCGCAGAAGCACATCGACTTCTCACTCACAAGCCCCTTCGGTGGTGGACGCCCTGGTAGAGTGAAGCGAAAGAACCAGAAGGCTGCCTCCAAGAAGGCTTCTGGGGGAGATGGAGATGAAGAGGATGAAGAATGAGCTGGAACGTTCAGTGATAGTTATTTTTGGTTAGTCTTATATATCGTGTTTAAGAGTTTGTATTGCTGATCTTTCAATTTGTTTCAGATGTTTCTGTGGATTTATAAAGTTATGGAGTTCTCTTTGGGATAGATATATTGTTAGCTTTCCTGGTTTCATACTTCGAGGTAAATTTATAGTTTTTATCCGCTCCTAACCCCTTTGGGATTTTTTGAAGGTAGTTTTCTTTTTAATCTTGTTTCCGGGATTTCTTTACAGGCATATCTCGTTATAAATAAGGCGTTGAAAATAAATTATTTTGAGATTCTGAGCAGTAGAATAATTTGAGGTGGGGTTGGATTGGAAAATCAAATCAGGGCCGTTTGTTATTTTTGTAAAGATAGATTTTTAGTATAATTGTTCGTAGTAGCTAGAATTCTGTAACGAAGATAACCTTCTCTAGGACCAGCTGTTCTTTCTCTGAAAGTAGGCGTGAAACTTCGCCATCATAAACAACAACATGCATCTTTATGCATAAACAGCTTTCTTTCCTTGACGGAGAAAACACAAGAATCAAATCTATAGCATCAATGCAATACAATTCTCTGATAAGCAAAATCCAAGCCGGAGATATTACGGGAAAGCGTAAACCTAAAATGTCATGATAATTTTGAAGAAAGTGAAGACACGGAGTATCAATGGTATCGGTATTGTAGTAATATATTTGTTTGTTTTTTTTCTCATTATACCTCACACGTAATTGCGTCTCGAACTTTAGACATCTAAAAGCTAAAACAGCCTTACTTTTATTCAAATACACACATGCACATATTTATCTCATTGCAGCTTTAACCAAATATATTTTTTAAAACCGTGACTATTTTTTTCTTAATAACCACGACCATAAAAGCTACCACAATACAGCACAAGTGTAAATCTCAATGAGAAGAGAGGATCTGAAGCATTACGACATGGCCATTTTTCATGTTTGCTCTTAATGTGCCTTTCATTTCGTCTTAAATTTGTACAAATAAAAATTTGCAAAAGAGCCGTGTCTTGTTCAACACCAGAATTGCAGCATTGCCAAAACTCGAAAGGTTTTACAAAGCAAGAGCTTGGCCCTACCATTCCTAAGAACGAAGAAAGTTAACAAGAACTCACTTTTAGTATTCATTGTGTGGAACATGCTTCAAGTTTAGGAAGAAGACTTCTCCAAGCATCTGCAATGCTATTTGCCAAGCGTGCTTGTCCTTTCGCAAATTCATGGAAAGCAATCCCCATATCCAATGTTTTCTGTTCTTGAAAGCGCACAATCTCTTCGTTCATCAGTCTCACAATTGTTTCAAAACCTCTTGTTGCTTCCTCATTTTCCACTTTCAACTGCATGGAAACAAACTCTTGAGTCAGAGAACTAAGATTTCTGACGTGCAAATATTCTACCTGTAAGATAACTTGCCTCCTTGTACTCATGCTCCGCTTCTCCCATTTTGTAAGAACGTGTTAGCATAAGTTTGTCACTGCAGCAATAGATATGAATTAGAAACTCCAGAGATCATCTGGGCCAGCAGTCAAAACTGACTACCATGGAACAAGGGGAAACAGCCAACAATAAGTGACAACTTCAGTGATGCAATGGGTTTCATGAATTCTGAGCTTGTTTTTAGAATTCCCAGTGGAGAAACTTTGATTACCTTGGCAAGTCATGCGTATGAGAAAAATGTAACTATACATTGCATTACATGCTAAAAGGCTGTCTTTATTGCACTATCTAAATTCTGCCTTGTTACCAATTGAAATGTGGTAAGAGAAACCTGTAAGCATGGAACCTAATCAAACACTTTCAACACTGCTTCTTTGCTAGATGACACTTGTATTTACAAACTTAATTCAGGTTGCTAGAGAGATATTGTAACTAAGTCATTACCAATAAAGACTCAGTATTAAAAATCAAGAGAAAAGTCAAGGTTCTGTATATTGCAATGTTCATGACAATTTCACATGGTACCATTGAAATCACAGATAAAATAAAGTTACAAGAAGGAAAGGAGCAACCAGGACATACAGATTTATCTCTTTCAACTTCATTGTTTCAGCCAGTTCACACTGATGCCTGAAGACATTGGCCCGCTCAGCTATGGTAGCCTATCAGAATTGCAAGATCAGCTTAGATCAGCTTCAAAGAAAAATACAGTGCGTGCACGTACAAAAAAGAAAAGAAAGAAGAGGGTGAAGAGATAGGAAAAAGATGGAAGGAGGAGGCAAGCCAAACTCACCTTAATAGATTGAACAGCTCGGACATAATCTTTCAATGGTTCTTCAAAATTCATTAAGAGTAAATGGGCCTGGAAGTTCATAGAAATATGTCAATGATTTAAAAGAAGCTTATTAACTCCAAAAGACTAAAAAGACATGAGGGCATGCGCGCGCGCCCCCACACCATAAAACAGAATGCTGAATCCGGTAACAGAAGGCACGATTGACTTTCAGCCTACCTCCTTCTGAAGCTTAACTGATAATGCCTCTGATTTAGTCCCAAGCTCAGAAAATGCCTTACCTAGGGCATCTCCTTCACAAGCACCAAGGAGTTTTACTGCCTTACTGAAATCTGATAGCGATTGTCCCAATTCTGACAAAAAAAAAATTATATATATATACAGGCAATCACATCACAAGAACTGACAGCATCATAATGAGTCCAAGGGATGTGGGATGTGGGATGTGGGATGTGGGATGAGAC
Source organism: Salix brachista (assembly GCA_009078335.1). Lineage (NCBI taxonomy): Eukaryota > Viridiplantae > Streptophyta > Magnoliopsida > Malpighiales > Salicaceae > Salix > Salix brachista. Next base: position 16,717,686 of record CM018577.1, on the reverse strand, counting down.
TTATCATGGGTTACATGTAACAACAACATAAACCACCATTACCTCTATGTCGCTTCACAAGACGATATGCATGGTTCTGAACTTCAGCCAAGTGGTTTTCAAGCTCAAAGATGTAATGTTTTAGCTTTTCATATTCAAGATTCGATTCTTCAACAGGTTTTTCCTTCCCAAGAACAATGTCACTCACTTTAGATTGCGCATCCTGCAAAACATTTGGACTGTGGTTGCTAGATCATACCATATTAACATACTGAAAGCATGATTGTTTGAATGGCCTAATCTGTAAATTGCAGTGTACAGGTGGAATTGACTGCTGTCTCGTGTGCTATATAATTAACCAACAGGTAGTGACAGATTATTCGATAATAAGAGAGAATTTGATCTGAGAAACCAGTATTCTAAAAATTGCATGAATGGAGTAGTTAAACATCATCTTGAAGCATCCACACAACAGAAGCAAAGTATCATATCAAGTGAACTAAGAAGCAGTCATCCAACTTCAGCGATATTAGATAAGGACCTAACGTCTGATTAATTTGATAATTAATTTACAGTATAGGAGAATTCATAATGAGGAAAGAAGTGTTTAGATGTTGCATGACAGTGTTCAAGCACCAGAAAATTAGTGCTGAATTTCATGTGTCACAGAGAGGAAAGACACAGAGCTCATCATACCTTGAAAAATTGCATCAAATCAGCAGGTTTCGTCTTAAATATACCCGTCTCTTGAGATCTTAATCTTTCCATAGTCTGAAAAAAGGTAATAAAATAATATTGAAATAAAAGCTCACAGCTGTACTCTTCCATATAAAAAATACAGGAAAGAACAGGAATCACAAACAACCATCGTAGGCAATATACATGTTAATTTTTTAAACTACATGCTGAGAATGACATTATACGAATCCATACAGTTACATCTTCCTTATTAATGATTCTGAAAGGAATTCATAGGTCCAAATCATGTAAGAAATTGCATGAGAATGAATTGTCATCAATTGTATTTATAAAACTATCTCTCCGTGTTTAAAAAATAAAAATCCCATGACAGAACAGATTGCTTGCTAGTATTACATCTCTTGAGATAATTTGTGTGAAAATGCTATATATGGCCACAGTGTTTGCTTCTCGGAATGATAATGATGAAAAAAAAGAATTAAATATGCAGTCTCAGGCTCACTCCTGATGAAAACCACTATGACCTGCCAGTGGCAGTAGTCACTGGACAGATCTTAGGTAGTAAAGTTCTGGAAAGTAAAGTGATAAAGCATGGCAACCAGCCATATTCCACTTTACTTGTGCTTTTTATCCATTTTTTCATCCCTCTCTTTCGCCAAACATGTCCAGAAATGTTTTATCACTGAGGGAGAAATTCACAGTAATAACAGATCCTCTTCACGGAAAAAGATAAATGACATTCACTGCGTGCTTGCTGCAAGATTATAGATAACTTATAACAAGCAGTTCATGAACTTATCCTTTGGGTTAACAAGAAAATAAGTGAAACGATAATAAACTTTCAGGTGCAGCACCAAAAGAAAGCAAATTATTAATACACTATATATAGATATAGACGACTCACCTCCTCGTCGGCCTGCAAAAAGTTCCTTAAATCTTCAGTACTCTGAAGCTCTTGATGCGAAGCTATCCTATTGACAAATATATCCAGCCCTTGTCTCCTCGTCTCAATAAATTCAGCACTAAACCGAAACTTCTCTGCATTACAGCCAATCAATAATTAGTCAAAATAAAATTCGAACTCACTGCTACAACCACTAGAATACGGAAAATTAGACCAGTCCCATACCTACAGCGCTCTTTTCTGGAAGAGGAGGGATAAATACACCTTTGAACTTGTGGAAAAGCCGATCACGCAACCAAACAAAATCGCTGTAACGCCGAATCACAATCTTCTCGTGCCCTTGGTATTCTGGTAAATTTGTCTACACGCCAAAACAATCAATCATAATCAAGAATTAAATCCCTAAAACCTCCATCAAATAAAAACACAACCTTGGTGATAACGCGATAAGAGATGTAAGCCTGGACGCCATTCCCTAATTTTACAGGTTCAGTCACCGAAACCGATAAATAAGGCTGCGATGACTGAGATCTTGGGCTTGGACTGCCTGATGAACTTCTCTGCAGTTGCTGCTGTTGCTCCATTTGAAACAAGCAAACAAAATTTAATAAATTGTCAGCTGGTTTGAGTATTTGCTAATTGATTGAGCTAAAAGCAGAGAGAGAATAGGAGATAAGGGAACCGGTAGATTTTGTAATTTACCGTGGAAAACATGGCCCTTACGCGACGCGCTTTTAATGAGCCCAACAGTGGTAGTACTTGTTGTGTTTTATTGATTTGGGTAAAACTGTATTTATTTCTATATTATAAATAATTTTTAATAAATAAAAAATATTATCTTAATTAATTTTCAAATAAAAAATATTTTGAAAATTTAATTCACTCGCGAAGACAACCTCTTCACGTGCTATAAGGAAAATGAGCCCTTGTTAAAAAAAAAAGGAGAAAAATAATAATAATTAAACTCAGCATGTTTTTCGCAAATTAAACGTGGCACACTCTCGATGAACAGAGCTACGGCTTCAAAAAGCTAAAAAAAAAAAAACGAACGCATACTCATAAATAAATCTAACATGAAATAATTAGAACGAAGATTCGAACCAATAAAATCTAATGTTTAAAACTATAATATAATTACATCAGCCACGTCATTCACGGAACTCTCTCTCTCCATCTCTCTCCTCTTCCCAATCTACCACTCCTCTCCGCCACATCAGTCCCCCACTAATAATTCTTACTCCCCCTTGTACTCTCTTGTTTTTTTATATATATAAGAATAAAATTTTATAAATACAACAGAAACTCACATAAAATCCTGCATCTATCTCCTCTCCACACATAATTAATTCGCCATAAATAAAAATAAATCAGATGGACTCTACCTCCCGTTACCGTTTCCTTGGCATCCCCTCCTCCTCCGCGTCTTCCTACGTCACCGATGGAAATGGTGACAGTAACGGCAACGCAGATGAGCTTAACGAGGATGATATTTTCTGGACCAGCGATTCCACCGATCAAACCCAAAGCAATTCCTCCTCGTCCTCTCCAACAACCGCCGCCAACAACCACCACCATAATAAATTTAACCGCCACACAGCTTTCCCAAAGAACTCGGGGATTCTCGCCGCGTTACCAGAATCCAACCACAACACGGTTCTTTACCGCAAGCCTTCACTCCCGTCGTCACCTTCTTCATCCTCGTCCAGAGCAATCCCATTAATTCCGAGGTCCCCGCACGTGGCGGAACACGCGTCGCAGTCGGTGCCGATACGAAAAATGAACCAATCGGCCCCGATGAATGTGCCGGTGTTGTCGATGGCGATGGCGAAAGAGAGGAATAGCAGGTTTAAGGAGGACGATGATGGGGAGTTTGATGGAGATGAAGAGATGCTGCCACCTCATGAGATTGTGGCACGAGGATCGATGCAGTCGCCCAAGACAACGTTTTCTGTGCTTGAAGGGGTTGGGAGGACGTTGAAAGGAAGGGATCTGAGACAGGTTAGGAATGCTGTTTGGCATCAAATTGGGTTCCTTGATTGATTTTGATTATTCTTGCTGCTGCTGCTAATGTTAAATTTTTATTTTTATTATTATTATTTATTTTGGGGCAACGCTATTGTGGTGATAGGTTTTGAACTTAATTAATTAAAACTGAATCTAGTTCTTAAAAGTAATAGCCTCTCCTTTTATTTATGGCTTGCAATACTTGTAGCAAATTTGGAATTTTATTGTTTTTTTTTTGTTTAAGCTAGAATAATTGATTTCCTTTTGTTTTCCTACAATGGAAATTGATCGTGATTTTTTAATTTTTTCAAATAAGTTTGCTTTCGGGTAGAATTATTATTGCCTTATGACTATGGACAGAAATACTGGATGAGATGAGAGGACTGGGTGGAAGTATTTTCCTATGCTAGCTTGGTTTCTCATTGCTCGCCCCGTTCCTGTTTTCTTGTATATATTTAGAGTCAAAATGGTACTGGTAGGATTTTCCTTTTCCATTTTCTTTTTTATGTGCTTACTGCAATGCAAGAGAACAACAGTCTTGGTCAGACATAGAATTCCATCACGATTTTCCTAGATAGGTGTGGTGTGAAACGTAGGGTGTCCGCACAAACAAACATGCAGCTGCCATTTTTAATCTTACATCGAGGAAATGCAAATTGGAGAAATCAGCTCAAATGAACTGTCTTGGTCCCAAGCTCATCACGGGAAATAATTTGAAGTTTACTGGAGATTGACCATTGCTGCTGGCTGTTGAAACCCTTCTGTTCCAGCAGCAGGTATTATCATCTATCGAAGTCACTGCCCTTAATTTGTGTCCACATTTGATAACGCAAGGAAAACCATGATACTAGTTGGAATACAGCTCTAAGGACAAGCGATTGTTTTGCAATGGAGAAGCTAGTTTTTTAGGACAAAAAATGATGGTGAATTTGACGGAGATGAATAGAGCTTTCCGCCTCGAAAATTGTGGCAAGAGGTTTAAGGCAGTTTCCTTCCGGAGCATGAAGGGGAAGGGAGTCCTTTAGAAGGGAGGGATCTGGGATAGGTTAGGAGTGCTGTATGAGACCGTAATGGGGTTTGACTGATTGTGGTTATTGTTTTCTGTTAATCTAGTTTTGGGTTTTTCTTTTATTCAATCTGATAGGCTGGCAGATGAATCCCCAATCCTCATGATTTTCATACGCCAATGTTAACATATCTTGGTATTGTGGTTTGTTTCCGGGCACATAATTCTCATGAGTAATGATTTTATTGTCGTGAAGATCCACAACCGTATGAAATTAAATGGCAAATGAATAAATAAGTTGACCTAATAGAGATCCCGACAGGAGTCTTGTTGTAAACCCACCGATCAGAGCTCTGTAGTGCTGACATCAAACGCAAAGTACATCTTGCAGTTTAGCTTGCAATGCATCCTCTTGCGTTATAAGCATCTCGCATCAAATGCGTAAAAGTGGACGACAAAAGATACAACTGAGTATTGTCGGATTCTCAACCAGATTTTATTCTAAGCAGCTTGATAACATTAATGCTGATCACACGCTACTACTTTCAGCCGTCATTATATTTTAACTTGAGAGGGGAGGCTCATCCTATTTACACCAAAAAATTAAAAACACCACAACCAATAACATGAAATGCTCGCAACAAATTACACATGGAATCAGATCCCACAAGTGAGATTCACTATCATTTAAGCTACATAAATACATGCGGTTCCTTAAGTTCTGCACACCTCGCAAACTTAGTGAATATCATAAACTATCATTCCAGAGACAGAAACTCATTTCATATTTACAAATTCAACCTCTTCCATAAAAGGATCACGACCACAGTACAACCATCCATATATGTACAGAAGATGATTGGGTAACAGCTTCAAACGTCCATGGATAACACAAGGACTAGCTCCGTAAAAGCCATCTCCTTGGATTTTAAAATTCGTAATCGATGTCATTAAATAGATGCTACAAGGAAAAGATACATCATTGGATAGACCAAAATAGCATTACCTGCAAAGTACAACTGCCAATATAAACAGAAACGGTGAGTTAAATGCAATAAGATAATTAGAGTTTCAGACATCCAAGGAAGGATAAAGCAGCATATGCTCTCAAGCCTGGCGAAGGCGAAAGCTCTTAGGCGGCCACTGCGAATGTTTTGAGAAACAAGCCTTCGAATTTATCATCATCAACTCAGATTTAATGAAAATTAAAGTATTTTTGGTTTCAAATATCAGAAAGTAGCGGGCATGGGAGATGCATCAAAAAAGTATTCACAGTAAACTGCCTCGCTATACCACAATTGAATCAAATTAACGAATGTTGGTGCAACTTTTGTGAAAACATTTAACAAAATCTCGAAACTTAAGACGGAGCTGCTGGCATTAAACTCACGCCAAATGCTCAGGTCAAAAGAAATATTTACTTTAATCGCATAACCCGTATGGGCACTATAATAAGATTGAATTGAGATCTCAGACATCCAAGGAAGGATAAAAGCAGCATACGCTCTCAAGCCTGGCGAAGGCGAAAGCACTTAGGCGGCCACTGCGAATGTTTTGAGAAACAAGCCTTCGAATTTATCATCATCGACCTCCAAAAACTTAAAAGCCGAATTAATTATTTGCAACAAGTAATTTCTAAAGAATAAGCAAATCAGACAATACAATGCCTCAAAAAAGTTGAGTTCAATATAGATTAAGCTCCATTCACACATCTAATTGATTCATCATCTTTGCCCATTTCATGTATCTTTCAGCCAGTTTAAGCGAAATTCAACCTGACTCAAAACACTGGCGATGAACAAAAGTCAAAAAGGGTTTAATTGTTTCGCACCTAATAATGAAACATTCACAGAAATATCAGTGGATCTGTAGCTTCCATCGATTGAAACAGGCATAGGTAAGAAAGTTTTTTAATACTTATACATACCTAGCAGTTCAAAAACCAGGGAAAGCAAACAGATCCAAAGAAAAAAATGCCTCATGAAGAAAAATCAGGCGGGACTACAAGGAGAAACTCAATAGGAGAACCCTTTTGAACAACTCCTAAAGAAAGTTCAATATTGCGCAGCAATGACTCAAAACGCTTCCATTTTATATGGAAGGCGATCTTAAGGGCGGCGCTTAATCGAAGAAAAAACCCTAAAAAGTCTGGTAGATTTTCAGGAGAGGAAAGAGTGAAACCCTAACCTGGAGAAACCTCCAGGACTACCCGTGAGGACAGCAAGAGATGTTCATTGCAATTTATAGCCGTCTCTTTCTGAGTGGTTTGTGGGCTTTAATCTTTAGAGGCCCGAAACTCAAATGGGCCTATCCACTGACAATCTTAATGTATGAAAAGCAGTATTGGAGGTTTGCGTGCATCCTGTGAAGAATAGGATTTTAAAAAAACAATTACTAATAATTTAAATTTTTTAGTAGAATAATACTATTTTAAATTATTATTTTTTCTCTGAACCCCCTAAAACATCAAGATTAAAGTCCTTTAAAGTAATTATTATTTTTAGCAGAATAATAGGATTTTATAAAAACCAATTTGGGGTTGATATTACTTTTGAAAATGTTTTTTGTTTAGAAATATATTAAAATAATATATTTTTTTATCTTTTTAAAATTATTTTTGATATTAACATATGAAATAATGTAAAAACAACCAGAAATTTAATTTAAAATAAAATAAATCAGATTTTATTTAAAAACACACAACATGAAAATGATATGACAGAGGTGATGACGTTTGGGGGGAAGAAGAAAAGTCAGCGACGCCTTGCAGAGGTGATATGACAGAGAGAGTTACAGGCGAGCCTGGCATGCATGGCTTGGAAGCTGCGTTAGAAATGGTTTTGTGATTCCAGCTATCCCCAAACAGGCCTTAGCTTTTGAATTAGAGTTAAGTTGACCCCGAAACAATAACTGGTAATCAAGCCTCATACACGGTTAAATATTTATTATTTAAAATTAATTCAATTTCTTTTCACCCCATTCGTTTCAAGCTGGCAAGCACCAGATTCTATTGGCTTCACAGTTTTCCACATGATTATTCTTGTTTTACGCTGTGCGTGATTGTCCCCACGATCAGTACTGGCGGCCAGGAATATTTTTTGGGGGGATTATCTTAGTAACCTAAGCCTGTAAAATGTTTTAAAAAATAAGTCGAGCAAGTTGCTTCGACTCTGAATGTGTTTTTTCTTTTTTTTTTAGAAATTTGAAATTTTACAAGATAATTTGTTATAATCTAATTTTAATCCTTTTAAAAAAAATTGAACCAAAACTTTTTGTAGATAAGATTTGAGAAAAATACAAAATATCATAAAATAAAAGAATACATTTAAGAATAAAATTAAACAAACGATACATTTTAAGAAGCTAGAATTAAACCAAAAACTTATAGATCATGGATAATTTTGAGTTAAAATTCAAAATTAAAATTCCAGTCGCTTCCCTCACTATTCCCAGCCACCACAACATTAAAATTCACTTTCATCGCCATTTACACCATTTAAAGTTAGCAACAAACAAATATCAGAATTATTAAATAATAAAATTAGTCAAACTATCCAACAATCATACAAGCCAAACTATAGAGGATGCATTATAAAAAACATTTTAAATTTACATATAAATATCAAAAGCATGTAAATAACAAAAATATATATTCCCTAAATCAAACCCAAATATTTCATCGTAAATTTTGTTAGTAAACAGTAACAAAATATTTTTTGTCAACAATGTTAATGTTTTCTTATCTTCATGTTTTTCTGTTTGAATAAGTTCCTATTTACTAGGAACCAGTTGTTCTTATCTGCTCCTTAGGTTCTTATCTATTCCTTAGGAAAATCCCAGCTAACTAGAAAACAGTTAGTCATAGAATAGTTGTTGCTTATTTTTCTGTTCGTTTGTTATTTGTATTTCTATTTAAACTGGACTCTTCTTCATGAATAACACAATCAATTCTTCAACTTCCATGTTTTCTTTGTAAAGCTGTAGCGGTTCTATAACCTTTAGTTACTGCAGAATCTTTAGTGTTCTAGTGTTCTACAAACAATTCCATAGCTTTTTTTCTAATTTTTTGGTGGCATTTCATTAATCACCTACAAACATCAACATTTCCTATCAATGTTCATGACATTTAAACCTAAATTTAATATAAAGTCTCCACAACTTTATTATATCTAAATTTATTATATGTTGGATAATGAGCAAACTATGAATATAACATGAACATAGATACAAATTCATTGTTTTTTCACTATCTAGAATAATTAAATAAGGACAGCCACGTCGATTTGATATGGTAATTTCATTCTAGTTACAAGCAAGAAAAGGATTCCTATAGGAAGCGCTAACTCGGAAAATACAGCACTATTTTTTTTTTTTTCCTTTAATTGCTAACAAACTCTTCTTGTTCAACTTTCAAGTCCAGTCATTGTCATGAATGGTGGACACGACCTCTTCTTCGTATTTAATTAACTCCACGTGGAAGCTATTGCCCAATAATACGATCCTTTGTTTTTACTTGTCTACTTCCTCTTACTTTAACTCTCTTATTTCTTTAATTGTATAGTTTTAAAAATGGAAGAGGTACACTAACATAAATGTACCAAGGCATGTAAAATTCCTGATTTGTATTCCGTTTTAAAAATATTTTTTCTTAGTGTTTTTATATCATTTTTATGATGTAAAAATAATTTTTATAAATAAAAAATTATAATTTTTATGTAATTTTAGACGAAAAAATACTTTTAAAAATAACTTTAACCACACTTTTAAACACGCAAAAACTCACAATGTTATGATAAAATAGCCTTTACAAAAACTCAATTAACCTAAAAAAAAAGGTACAAGGCTCTAAGACAAATTAGAAAAATACAAGAATCAAATTGAGGTAAAAAAAAAACTGTTTTTCATTGGCAAGCTCTAATATATAGGCTAGCTTGTTTAGAAAGTAAATGGTCAAACATAAATATAAATTCAAGAGTGTTTGAATATCTATTAGAAATACATATATAGATCGGAGCTACTTCTTTATGTACGTGCTTTTCACGAGTTTAGGGTTTTATTACTCTATTAAAAAAAATCAATTATGGACGTGTTAGTATTAGGCATTTCTCAAGTTTTGGGTTCTAACCTCGAGATTAATATTCAGAATTTTTTTATAAATTATTTGGATTACATTAAACAATCATGGGATGGTTTTTTTTTAAAAAAAAAATTAAAAAAAAAACTAATCTCAGTTTGATGAATTTCTACAGTAGCTTTTTGTCTGACATGCCGACATAATCTGTCCGCGTAAATTCTGTGTTCGTAGATTTGAATTGTGTCTTCCACGTAGGCAATCAATTGAAGGGACGTGGTCGCCAGTAAGACTTGACCCGATAATTGATGGACTTGACCCGATAATTGAAGAATATTGAAGAAGGGTCCTGTGTGTGATTGACCATCCCGTGTGTTAACATACTGTTTTCAATTTCATCCTCTTGGTTCCACACATGAAGCCTCCTCTCTTCATCTTCTTCTTCTTCTTTCCGAGTCAGTAGTACATCCTTTGACAATATTCCAAAAAACTGCACTTTGTTTGTTTGTTTGAGTGAAAAAATCTGTCCTGTTTACAAATATTGCGAACATTCCAAGAAGTACTCTTTTTGTTTTTTTAATAATTAACAAGTTATATGCTAAAAAGAACTGCATACACTCTATAAATTAATACAAATGGCCTCTTTTTTATATTGCATTTCAAAAAAATATATTTATTTTATTATTTATTTTAAATTAAATATTTTTGGTTTTTTCATATCATTTTTATGTGTTGATGTCAAAAATAATTTAAAAAAATTAAAAAATTATTTTATTATATTTTTGAATAAAAAGAACTTTCAAACCAAATAATCAAAAAATAAACAACTTGTATTATATCCTGAAGAGGTAATAAGAAACTAATTATATATTAAAAAAAACTACAAGAATTTGTGTCATTTGATAATTGATATAAACAACGGACAAGAACAAAATTAATGTATTTTTTTAAATCATTTGATAACATCTCTATGTCATAATTTAGTTACTGAGAGCATATATTTAGATAATATTTGTTTAAATAATAAATGACCTATCATTTATGTATTTTAAATAATAATAACAATAATAATAATAATAATAATAATAATGGGACAAGCGTGTAGGCCTCTCTCAAGCCCACACGCCAAGGTCTTGTAGTAACAAGACGTGTTTTTTTCTTGTTTTTTTTTTTTTTTGAATTTCACTATCTAGTGTGAAAGTTCTTAATAACTTTTATATTTTATGATTGGGTTGGTGGTAATTTATTTTTTAAAATATTTTTATCATATAATAAAATTAAATAAATCAATTCAATCTAATGAAAGAGTTGTTTGACATTACGATCGAAAAGTGCTTATGAAAAAATTAAAAAAAAATTTACTTTTATTTTTTACTTTAAATTAAAAAAAATAGTGTTTTTAGATTATTTTGATGTGCCGATGTCAAAAATAATTTTTAAAAAATAAAAATAAATTATTTTGATATATTTCTAAACGAAAAACACTTTAAAAAGCAACCACAATCTCACTATCAAACATGCACGAAATCCATTATTCACATCATGAATTTGTCACTAGGGTTAACCTATTTTGTTTTTTTTTCTTTAGACCTAAAGTCGAGCGATGGAGTTGTCTAGTTTTCTAATTTTTTTCAACATACAATGACATATTTTAATTCATTTTCTCGCCATTCAACGCAATTATTTCTCCTCCACCTACTTCATAACATTCCTTCATCAATAATAATGCAATATTATTTTTCCAATTTTCTCTCCTTATAGCCAACACCAATTTCTTCACGACACTAGCTAGGACTTTTCTCGTCAATCACTCATTATTTCAAGCTGTTTTTACCCTTTTCCATTTTGATTTCATCAAACATAGCAAATTTCTTATTCCCTAAAAAATTTCCCTAACTTAAAATCTACAATTTAAGCATCAATTCATAATCAAATTCAGCATAACTCACACATAATCAAGTTTAAAACCCTTTACCTAACGATAAAGTGAGCTTGAGCTTCAAACCTTAATCAATCAAAATCTTTTTTGGCACTGCCTGATTTCCCCACTTGGTTAGCCCTTTTCCACACAATTTTCCTAATTATATTTTTTCTCTTTTAATCCTTGTTTAGAAAAATTGTTCCTTTACTGTTTAAGCAAAATCTTACTCAAATCCCTTCGGTTTTATTGTGTTTTCAAATGTAAAGTACATGGGACATATCCTTATTTTTTTCATTCTTCATTGTTTATTATTTTAGCAAGAGAAAAATCAAACGCTGTCCTAGTGATGAATCTAATATAAAACTCAAATCCAAAAACATTCTCTTGAGTTTATGTGTTCAATTTAATATTTATTTATATATTTATGGTTAAAAAATTGAGAGGTTATGCACGTGTATTAAAGTTGTTATACAAGTTTGAATTTTTCTCTTAAAAGAGTCAAGTCATTCTCAGCTTTACAAATTAGTCATTGTTTATGTATTTATCCAAATAATTATTAATTTAAAAAGGAGATTCATGATTAGATGTTACAAAATGGGTTTTATTTTTAAACTTAATAATCTCTCAAACATATTATAGTATAAGGTCCAATTCCAATGAATCTCTTGAACAAAACATGGGTCCGGGGCAACAGGGAGGAAAATTTTCCAATGGAACACGGTTGCGTGGAAGATTCCAAGCAACCCCGGGTGCATTTGACCCTCGGGGCCTTTAATCTCTCCCCCTCCCGTCTTTAATTATCGTTATATATGGAGTAATAAACGGTGGAAGTGATTCTGGCCATAGATACCTAAGAGGTCTTAATTGTTAGCTATACGCCTATACCAGTAGAGAGAGAGAGAGAGAGAGAGAGAGAGAGATGGATATGATGCCACCAGGGTTTCGATTTTACCCAACAGAAGAAGAACTGGTCTCATTTTATCTGCATAACAAGCTTGAAGCAAGGAGAGAGGACCTGCTCCGGGCTATGGACCGCCTTATACCGGTCCTTGATATATATCGGTTCAATCCATGGGAGCTTCCACGTAAAAATCTCATCTTCATTGACTTAATTATCAATTAATGCCCCTTTTTACTCACATTATTAGTCATTTTTCATCTTTCTCTTAATTAAGTTCAATTCCCACGTCGTTAATTTGATAGCTGTGATTAATGAAGGATATATGTATAGTTTCTCTTTCTGATCATTCAATCACTTTGATTATTCAGGATTTTCAGGAGATTTGTGCCATGGAGATACTGAAGAATGGTTTTTCTTCATTCGAATGCAAGAAGGCGAAGCCCGCGGAGGGAGGCCGAAGCGACTCACAAGCAATGGATACTGGAAAGCCACTGGCTCTCCTTGTCCTGTTTACTCTTCCAATAGTAATCGTTGCATTGGCGAGAAAAGAACCATGGTGTTCTACGAGGGAAGGGCTCCAAACGGACGAAAAACCGAGTGGAAAATGAACGAATTCAAGGCCATGGAAGAAGTAGAAGAAGAAGAAGAAGCAACGCTTTCAAATGGTGGACATACAAGGGTGCCAACTCTATACTGCATGTGTATTACGATCAATTTAGGTTAAAGGCTGGTTAATATCATATAAAACTTCATCTAATTAAAAGAATATCATGCTGACCTCTTTTATTAATTTATCTTCATGGAAAATAGAATATTTCTTCGATCTAAAACCTCAAGGATTTATTACACATATATATATATATATATATATATATTATGAAGAGCAAACCTTGTTAATTTATCATAAAATTAATTCTTCCTTGTTAATTTATCTAAGACAAGAATGTCTTGATTATATTTTTCAGCTAAGGCAAGAATTCAGTTTGTGTCGGGTTTACAAGAACAAACTCGTGCGAGCATTTGATAGACGGCCGATAGGAGTGGAGATGGGCGAGATGAGAGCTCAAGCAACCCCCTTTAACGAGGTCACATCATCTCATCAGAACCCATCAACGGTGGAGACAGCATGCTCGAATGGTATTTCATCCTCAGGAGACCATGGTCAACCCTTCCAAACTGGTGAAGCTAGCAAAATGGCAAGTATCGATATTGATAATGAGCCTGTCTGGGACTGGGAGCAACTTGATTGGTGCTAGAGAGAGCAGGGCCAAAGTTAAAAAAAATCCAATCTGCATAGCTAAAGAAAAGGAATTAGTCTTCTATTATTTATTTGTGGACATCAAACAACACTTTCAAATGTAATTATTATCTATATTAATTACATTTCCATGTATACACGCATATAGAATTGTGTTTTTATTTTTATTTTTTAAGGAAGTATTTCTTATGTTGTATTTTTTCTTTCTAATCGAAGAATTGTCGAGTGTTCTCTCGTACGTGTGGGGGTGTATATATAGCATTGTTTAGAATGTGCTACGAGGATTTAGACATTTCACTCCATAATGATTAATTCGTTACGGCATACACGTATTGTTAACGAAGTGATAATCCTAAATTTAAACTGCTAAAAAAACCCTTAAAGGTTCAAAAATCCATGTTCATAAGCAATGAGTTTGACCACCTCTCATTGGACTTAGTTTAGGAGAAAAGTCTAACTTGACCTTATATTTTGGATCCTACAATTTCTACACTCCTATATGTATAAAAAAATCTCTCAAAATCTACTATATTTTGATCTCATTGATATTTGTATAAGAGATTTTTTTATTAAATGTTATAATAACAAAATGATTACCTAGTTTTGCATATTCACAAATGAACAAAACTCATAGGCTATGTATATCCCATCAATTCTTTAAAGCTCCAGGTTCACATTTTTTATTATCTACTGCATACATATTTTTAGAGCATCTCTCTCTAAAACATTTATCAAATAGAACCTTTTACAAGTGTTAGTCACCTTGATTAACCATACACAATGTATAAGCTAACTATCACCCTAGATAGGGAGACTAGGCTAAATTGCTAGAATTGAGATATTAACTAGTTATCCAACACGTATCTTGTTTCTAAATTGCCTTAATTTTTTAGGACATCATCATGAACACTATATGTGAGAACCTGATAAAAAATATCACCAATCATTCTTTCAATACTAGTTTTTTTACATACTTAATTAGCATCAATGAGGATATAACCAAGACACTCCTTGAATAGGACGTGTGACACATGTGTTGGTCACTCAAAGGCAGAATCAGGCTTTGCCACCACAACAAGTCTTAACACTCGCAATACCACCACTCTAGAAGGGATTGATAAAATGTCTTTTTAGTGCAATAACACTATTATCCAAAAGATAGACCAGAGAGCTCTCTAGAGCCTAACAAATAACCTCAAGTTATAAAAAGGTTGCTCATAGATCCCTTATACCCTAACGTAGTCTCAAAGTAGCATATTCTTCATGTGATACTTAAGGGTCTCTTAACATTTTCTTTGGAATGGATTAACTTATTCTATCTAGTATAATAACACAACTCTTCTTGGAAGGGAATGACTTGATCTCCCAAGTAAGATAATATAACTATATAAGAAAATGATTGATCATAGGTCAATCTAGTGCAATAACACAAATCTCTTGGAAAATGATTGATTAAAGCTCTATATAGTGTAATAACATAACTCTTTTTGAAAAGGATTGAGTTGGTCTTTCTAATGGGATAACACAACTCTTCAAGAAAACAGATTGATCATGTCTTTCTAGTGAAATAACACAATTTTCTTTGGAATAGATGACTTGGTTTCCCTAGTGTGATAGTACAACTCACCAAGAAAGAGATTGGTTAGGGATATGTTTAATGCCACATCAAAACTCTTCTTAAAAGGATTTAACTTGGCCTCCCTAATATGATAACACAACTCTCTAAGAAGCAATATTGATTAAGGGTCTTTCTAGTGCAGTAACACAATTTTATTTGGAAAAGATTGACTTTGTCTCTCTAATACGATAATATTACTCTCCAAGAAAAAGGATTAATCATAGATCTCTCTAGTATTATAACATAATTCTCATTGGAATGGATTGACTTTGTATCCCTACTATGATAACACAACTCTCCAATGAAGATATCAATAAGAGATTTCTCTAGTGTAATAACATAACTCTAGTGTAATAACATCTCTCTAGTATTATAACATAATTCTCATTGGAATGGATTGACTTTGTATCCCTACTATGATAACACAACTCTCCAATGAAGATATCAATAAGAGATTTCTCTAGTGTAATAACATAACTCTTATTGGAATGGTTTAACTTGGTCTCCTTGGTGTGACACATAACTTTCTAAGAAAAAGATTGATGAGGGATCTCCCTGGTTCAATATCACAATTTTTATTGGAATAGATTGACTTGGTTTTTATAGTACGATAACACAACTCTCTAAGAAAAAGATTGATTAAGGATTTTTCTAAAGTAATAGCACAGATCCTTTTAAAATGGATGGACTTGGTTTCCCTAGTTAGATAACACAACTCTCCAAGAAAAATGATTGATCATATGCCTTCCTAGTGTAATAATATAACTCTTATTGGAAGGGATTGACTTGGTCTCCCTAGTACAATAGTACGACAAGGAAAGGATTGATCGATCATGGATCTCCCTAGTGCAATAACATTATTCTTTAAAAGATAAACCAGAGGTATCCTTAGTGAAATAGTACCACTCTCCTCGAGTTCCCACCAACTTCTTAGAATTTTTTTTAAGTATAATATCACATTTCTTGGGTTTTTCTTTGTCTTTTAATATTTTTTTTTCTAAGTATAGGCATTAACATAGGTTCGCCCCCTCATTTTTAAAAAATATTTTTCTATGTATGAGAGTATAAATGGGTTCGTCCCCTCCACCTCGTAGAATGTTTTCTAATTCTAGGCATTAACATGGGCCTATCCCCTCTCCCCTTGAAGATTTTTATAAGTATAGGCATCGTCATGAGTTAAACAACTTAGAATTATCTTTAAGTATAGACTCATTCTTTTTGGGTTTCCCTTTCCTCTTATAAATTTTTAAAAGTAATGCCATCAAAATGAGTTCATCTTTTTAGTTTCTTAAAAAAAAATTATGAGTATGAGTGTTGTTATAGGCCTCCCCACCACTTTCCAAGAGTTTGAGCATAGGCCTCCCCAATGCAACATCACTCTTTAAAGTATTGACCATGCGTCTTGTTAGTGAAATCACATTATTCTCCAAGAGATGGACTAGAGGTCTCTTTAGCACAATACCACCACTCTCTTATGGATGAACTAGAGGTTTTCCTAATGTAATATCACCACCCTCCTCGGGTTCCCCTAGCCTTTTAGAAAATTTTCTGATTATAGGCTCTTCTTTCTTGGATTTCTCTTCCACTTAGAAAAATTTCTAGATATAGGCATCGATGTATGCATGTCCCCTCCTCCGCCTTTCAATTTTTTTTTGAAGTATAGGCGTCAATATAGGTTTGCCCCCCTCTATTTTTTGAAGTATAGGTGTTTATATAGGGTTGTTCCCTGTGCCTCTTAGCAATATTTTTAAGTATAGGTGTTGCTATGAGTTTCCCTAGCACCTAGAGATTTTTTTAATATAAGACTTGTCTTTCTCGAGTTCCACTTGACCTTTTAGAAGAAGAAAATTAAGTATAGGCTCTCACACGTTGATTCCTTTAACCATATAATTTTTTTTTCTAAGTATGGGTTTCTCCTTCTTGGGTTTCTCTATCTACCAAAGAAAACTTTTCTAAGTATGGATTTCTCTATGGTCTCACCTCTATATCTTAGAAAATTTTCTAATTCTATGTCCCTCCATGGTTCACCTTTACACACTTAAAACTCTTTTTCAGCCATAATGCATCCCCTACACACGAGCTCTCTAGTATATTACATATGGTTTCCACCCCTATTTTCATATGAATAAAATTCAAAAAAAATAATTTTACCATGTATTTTTACAGAGCCTTTGAGTATAAATATCCGAAGGGCTTAGAAGGTTATTAATAAATTCAATTTCATCCAGGTCTAAAAAACCCTTAAAGACCTAAAAACTCATGGTCTCTAACAACATGCATGGATCTAACCATCATTGGCTCAGCCTAGAGGAAGAGCTTGACTCCTATACATTGACCTTATACATTTCAGATTATACTCTCCTTTACATATCTAGGTGTGTAAAAAGTCTCTCAATGACCTACTATATTCTCGTTTCATTAATATTTGTGTACAAGATATTTATATCTCATTAATGCATATGTAATGTATATTTATCTCTCATTAAATGATAACAAGGCAAAGTATCTTTTTAGCTCATTCTCCACAAAAAAAAAAAAAAAAAAAAAAAAGACTCGTGGACTATATATATCCCATGAATCTTACAACACTCTAGGGTCATAATCACCATTCATTATTATGTAAATATTTTTAGAGTATATTTTTTTAAAATATCATTATATTTTCTCTCCAAAAAATATTTATTTAAAGTCTTTAAATCTATCAAAAATGATATTTTACAAATACCTTCTATCAACCACTCTGACTTACCAATACAAGTTATTATTACTTACCTTTTGAAAAATTAATCAGATTTGATTATCCAACATATTAATTTTGGTGGACGTGAGCCCAAAGTAAATCACTGCTCTTACAGTAGTAAACTTGATTTGATTTTAAGAAATTTTAATCCTTGGCAGGCTGGCGAAGGAATTATTGATTGATAACAGGCTGTCCAACATAGGTCCTCGAACGACAGGAAGACCATCAATGGGCCACCATGATATATACATATATACACACATGCATACATACATATAATGCTTCCAATTAATTAAGTGTATGGTCATTTTAAAAAACCCCTTGACATTGGATTATTTTCTTCCTTAACAAATCAGAATAATACATTTTGACGTATAATCTGAAGAGGTTTGAAACTTTGGGTTTGTGTGGAAAATCTGCCTTCATGTCGCTTAGCCGTCGTTGAAATAAGAAAAAAAACCACCGACCAAAAAAATCAAATCGATGTTTTAATCTTATCTCCTTTTTAATTAGTCAAGGCTCTCGTTGACTCTTTTTTTCCAACCCTGGAGTGTTTTTTCTTAACCGTGTTTTTTTTTATATATTTTTCTTCCTTTTCTTTTATAGTTTTCATATCTAATTGTGAAATTGAAGTTTATTAAAGTCAATGGTCCAAATTTGAATATAATAATAAAGATTGAGATTTTAAAACGTGTTTAAAGGGATATTTATTGGGGGTGGGGGGGCTCGATTTTATTGGTCCGGTACGTCCATCCTTTTTTAGAGGGACAGGAAATTAACTAAAAATGATCTCTAAAATAGAGACAAAAACTCATTTTTATTAGCTACCTCGTTCAAAAAACTCCAACACATTTCTGACGACATGGTTCGCAGCAAAAATGAGCTAAATTCATCACTGCACTGACAAAAGAAAGTGTAAGAAAATAATAATTATATAAAAAAAAAAAGAATAAAAAGAGAGTCTAAGCTGTCCCACGGTCACGGTGAAGGAGAAAGGCCTGCAATTTTCAATCAAGAGCATCATTTCCTAGAAACTGGGTTACGAATTCGAACTGGAAAACATAGCTTAGGAAAGTGGGCGATCCTGGAAACATAGCTTGGAAAAGGTGGGGGAAAAAAAGTAATCAGCACTTATTCTATGGTTCTAGGAATTTGTGTTTTTCGATGGAATTCCTGTTGTGCTGCTTTAATCTCTTTGTCACTTTCTCTACAGGTGTTGGGGGTATAAAAATACTGGAACTGAGTTCAGAAATAAGAACGATAAGATCATATCCCGTTTAAAACAGAGCCTGATGTGGAGATACAAAGTGAGTCAACCACACACAGATAACTCATAATATAATTTGGAAAATATAAACACAAAGGATTTACAAATGGGAAATTATATGTTTCTTTTCCCATGCTGGCAACTTGTCCACCGAACAAGAGCATGCAATGCGCACCAGAATTTAGCAAAGTGTGGCATCAATCACCACTCATCTTCTAGGCTAGCGCGGTGAAAACACATGACAGTGCAGACAAATATGACAAATGATGTGAACTCAATCCACATAGCCCCTGTTTCAATCATATGTGCGTGCCTAAGGATAATAGGAATGGCTAAACTCCCAACAGCCGATGCCCCCGTCAGGAATTTTGCGGCATCTATCCAGCTGCAGCACGAGATTTTCCAGAAAATGAACAAAATTCTGTGAGAAGAGGAGCCATGGCAAGGGCAAGGAAAATGCTGGTGTGACTAGCTAACTAAGACATTCTAGAATATTTAATGGTGGTCATGCATTGCATGCAAAGCTACATATATACATATGATAAAAGTGACAGCAAGTCATGAAGGTGTTTGATCTTTCAAAGGAAAAGGTTTGGTTTGTTTGGCAGGTAAGAAAGATTGTCAGTTTTAACAAGGGGCATCCCTTTTTTCTCTCTTCTTTGTCTTCCTTCAAATCAAGATTCCCACTAAATTTTACCAAATTCCTGTAAAAGCGACTTGCAAGGGTGGAAGTCAATAAATTTTTTGACCAGAATTGTTAACCACCAAATGCAATGAATGTTACCACGATGCATGAAATTTACTCATCAATCATTTGGTCCTGATTATAATGGGAACATTTGAAAAAAAAATATTTCTTGACATCTAGAAGAAAGAAAGAAAGAAAGAAACCACATAAAAGATATGAACACCAGCCAATAATATTAGGATTTCGAAAATAATTAATTAAATAATGTTATACAGGGTTTTGTTTAGGACTCACCCCCCACCATCCCTGCTGGTCAGAAACTGTGTGGACCCACCTCCAAAGAATAAGCAAGGCATAGGCACCAGCACATACATGAGAGCTGCAGGAACAGTAAATTACATTATCAACTTCTCAATGCATCATTGATCTACTTTACAGGTCAGATATCACAAACCTGATAGCATTGGCCACCAATTATTGTATATTGCACAAGCCTGTCATCCCAAAAACATTGACAAAAAAATCAATAAATAGAAAAACATAATACAAGTGATTCATCTTACAGAAAGTGTTTTCAGGCTTCCATTTGAAATTCCATCTCCAGCCTGGTGCTCATTACCAACATTATTGTTAATGGAATGTCAAAAGTCACCACAAGTTGCCCTCCGATACAACAAGACACCATGAAACAGTTCCCTGATAGGGAATTTTATAGCAATTAAGTCCTGTTGTAGTTGCCATCTCTAAAAATTGGTTAAGGACAACTACACAAGTCTTCTCCATCCATTCTGCCCTATCTTAAAATCATATTCTCTATAGGACATTAAAAAATCAAACCATGCTCTTTCTTAAAGAAATAAATATTTCATTTAAGGTTTGCATGATACCTTATTTCTCCTTGACAGCAAGAACTTCAGTGAGGAGCACAATGAGGGTGAAAATCATGAACGTCATGTTCAAGAAAGTGATTCTAAGAAACCTCAAACTGAAAGAATATCTTCTAAACATCATTCACTATGCCAAAGCATAAGTTCTAACTTATAATCCATCAATCTAAACAAACATAGAGACATGATAGCTCTTCCTCCAAAGCCCTGGAATTACGGTAAGAAGTCTTCTGCAAAAATACAACTTTTATACTTGCAGCAAATCACGTAGGGTTTCAAAGGTCAGCAGTTTGGAGAGTTTAATTTGATGAGAGTTACACGGCGAGGATCACACTTTTCTTTAGATATTCTAAAAACAAAAAGACCTCAATTATGAGGCTTATTAGAGAACACAATGATATCTGACATGTTATTTTTATGTCTCAAATCCAAACCACCAAAGAAAAAATAAGCCAGCCGAGGCAATTATTAGACCAAGCTCCACTATGTTGCTCTTGTACTTAAATTGTATTGAAGCACCCAAGACTATACAAGCTACATAGCCAGTAACAAGTGTGAAACTCAGCTTGTTCACAAAGATAAAAATGAGATAATATTTAGCCTAATGTCAAAATGACATTTTTCCCCACCTTAAAAAGTTTGACATTTCTACGTACTCCAAAAACCTCCTTGCCCAGTATGACTTCGTGAACAATCCTGGCTTGCATCATAATAGTTAACTTCTTCTTGATCACTCACAATTCCACATCGAAATATAGCAATCCTCAGTCCAGTCCTATTTTCATGTTTTGTAGATATTTGATTATTACATACAGTTTGCTGGCCCCTACAATGGCTTTTCAATAAGAAATTTCAATTTCTTATTGAAAAGTTTGACATTTCCACATACTCCAAAAGCCACCTTGCCCAATATTACTTCGTGAACAATCCTGGCTTGCTTCATAATAGTAAACTTCTTCTTGATCACTCACAATTCCATCTCAAAATATAGCAATCCTCTGTCCAGTCCTCTTTTCATATTTGCTAGAGACTTGATTATTATATACAGTTTTTCTGGGCCCTACTGTGGCTTTTCAATAAGAAACTTCAATTTCTCCTCAACTGGTAATAGAGCTATGACTGTCATGAGATCCATGCAGTCACAGCTGAACGAAGCAGGCAAATCTTGGATTCTCTATTGTTGTAATGTGGTTAACATGGAAACTCTATATGGTTAAGGTTGGAAATTGACTAAGAGAACAGGTGATAGTTGCCTTGTTCCATCAATTGATTTCTAGTAATTCTAAATGTCAGAATAGAATCAATCATCATCCTATATTCAGATTAATCTAAAATAGGATTTCATACCTCTATTCTGCACAGAATAAAACACAGCCTAGGATGTTCGGGGTCATTAAAGATAATGACTAGATTTTTTGCAGACAACTATGTGATCTCTTCCTTATCTAACTATCTTCAAAAAATTTGGCCATAAAAAAAACAAAAAGGAGGCACAAGGAGTAGAAATAGCAAAAGATTAGTTTATGGACCTAAATATCTCTTCTATTATAAGTGTTGAGAGTAAGAAATGATAAAACCCCAGCAGAAAGCATATATAAATCACATTGCATGCTAGATATATATAATTCATGAAATAAAATACGTATAAACAACACTTGCAGAAAAGTGCCACACAGAACCAGTGTTACTGGATGCATACCAATATCTGTAGCAGAATGCTAGCCGAAAACATAAAAGCAAGCCCAGCAAGCCTGAAATTCAACAAAACCAGATTATAAGCAATCTCATTACATACCCAAAACAAGCCAAGATTACAGATTGAACTTCGAAACTTACACTGCAGACAACAAGAACCATTCCATTGAACCCAAATCAGCAACGCGCCAAACCAGAAAAAAGAAAAGAAAATAGTGAGCTCCCAAAATTATTTTAAAATGATCTAGCAACAGCTGATAAACACAATTCCACCCATTAAAACAAGTAGCAAAAGAGCAATTTATGAACAAACCCTAAACCTTATTAGAAAGTTAATCTCCAAATCTGCAAAATAGCCTAGACTGCACAGCTAATAACACTAACTGTTGCCCTATGAACATTAATTATGCTGCAAATTGTTAAAATTACCGCAAGATATAAATCTCAGCACCTTTATGTAACGGGCTCGATTATTTAATCAATCCATCATAAAAGATCAAATTTTGAAAGAACCCCACAAAATCTTTTTCTCAAAAAACCCTCAAATTCCACATTTATCGAGTCCAAACCTAATAAGTCAAGCCAAACTACAGAAACAAAATTGATAATTCGACATGCAATTTCTTTCAAGAAAAGCTTAATTTTAAAGTCACGGTGAAAATAACAATAAAATTGATTTAGCATTCGAAGAAGTAACAAATAAGAGGGTAATTAAAGAGATCGAAGCAGCGAAAAATTTGTCAAGTCGTACCTTCAACTGTCATGGCCATTTCGTTAAACAAGAACGAAGCTTCGGTTTGGTAAAGATCGAGTTTTTTTCTGTTGTGTATGAAAAGGAACGGCTTGTTTTCGAAGAACCGGAAGCAGTAAAGTTCGGTTTTATTTCTAAGATTTTATATTTTATGAAATATGCTTGTTCGTTTTACCTGGAATTTTACAGCATGGTTCTACTATTAACTAGAATTAACATTAACATTAACAAGTAAGCTAAAACAGCTCGGCCACCAGTCCACTGTGCACGCACACTCATGTGCACTGTGGACTGGTCGTTTTTCACTTTTGCTTCGCGAGTGTAGGTGCACCTGTTTTTTTTTTCACAGGAATGCTTTTTATATTTTTTATGGTGGAGATGACTGAAGAATAGATGTGGCTGAGCGGCTCGCCCTGCGCGCTGGATTCCAGCGCGCAGGGGGTTCGAACCTCCAGCCATCAAAACTGAATTTGGTTTTTTTTTTTTTTTTTTTTTTTACCAATCTGATTTCGTTTTTCTTTTTTCTTTTTCTTTTTTTAAAAAAACTGTTTTCTTTTGTTTTTTTACCTGATTTCGTTTTTCTTTTTTTTAAAAAAAAAAAACTGTTTTTTTTACCAATCTGATTTCGTTTTTCTTTTTTCTTTTTCTTTTTTTTTTAAAAAAAAATCTGTTTTCTTTGTTTTTTTTAAGAACTGTTTTTGTTTTTTACCAATCTCATTTCGTTTTTCTTTCTTTTCTTTTTAAAAAAAAAAAACTGATTTTTTTTTTTTAAAACAATTTTTTTTTTTAAAAGGTTTTTTTTTTATAACTGTTTTTGTTTTTTCTTTTTACAAATTTGATGTTTTTTTTAAAGGACTGTTTGTTTTTTAAAAAAAATGTTTTTTTGTTAAAAACAAATATTTTTTTAATTAACGGGTTGTTTTTTTATTTTTTTTCAAAAAATAATATTTTCTGTTTTTAATAACTAATTTTTTTTTAAAAAAAAGGGTTTTTTTGTTTAAATTTTTTTTTTTTAATAACTGATTGTTGTTTTTTTTTCAAATCTGATTTTTTTTTTAAGAACTTTTTTTTTTAAAAAAAAGGTTTTTATGTTAAAAAAATGATTTTTTTTTACTAGCTGGTTGTTGTTTTTGGTTTTACAAAAAACAAGAATTTTTTTTTGATAACTGAGGTGTTCAGGCCAACTTACGTGCACCACGACTAATCTCCGGATTCATTTTTTTTAAAAAAAATTTATTCCTATTTTGATTTGCCACTTATACATTTTTTTCCTTAACCGAGGTGTCCGGGTCAGCTTATGCGCACCACGACAATTATTGTTATTTTCTAGAATACCTAAAAGAGATCGCAATTGCAAAAAGTTATGAATATATATATATTTTAAGGTGTTCATATGAAATAAATAGCAAAATATATAATTAGTCTAAAATATTTATCAGAGAAAAAATCACAAATAGTTATTATCATTATTTTAAATGCACTAATATGAAATAAATAGCAAAATCTATAATTAGTGTAACATATTTATAAAGAAAAAAACTTACGAATAATTATTGTCATTATTTTCAATGTCTTATCGACAATAATTAGAAATTTCAACATCTAATAATATTTTTTCAAAAAACACATTAAAATGAAACATATTTTATTTTTGTGCTCTTTTGTTCAAGTGTATTTCTGAAAAAAAAAATATGGATTTTTAATATTTAAGATCTAATATTACCCGGGAAAAAATACAACTCAAAAAAACAAAAGGTAAACAAATTTGCCTACATTATATACAATTAAAAACTATATGAGGCACTTTCTGTTTCGACTACACTGTTCTTTTTAGACAGCAAATAAGTAATTATAGCACGTAAAAAATATATATTCCTTTTTTGAAAAATATTGCAATGTTTTTATTTATAACGTGTCAAATCTAATATTACTGGGGAAAAAAGGCAACTCATATTGTTTTTTTTTCACAAATTTACCTAGGTTATCTACAATTAAAAAATATAAAAATTACTTCCCATTTTGATCACACTATATAATATGTGAGACTAAGTATATGTGTTTAATATTTATTTAATATTATCGCCTAAAAATATATAAAGAGAGAAAAAAAATTACCTACGATTTCTTGAAAAAAACAATTAATATCGGCATTCTTAAAAATATTGAATATAATAATATGATGAATAAATCTTATAAAAAAAACTTTGGCTTTGAATTTAAATTTATATTTTAGACCCTTTGTTTGTTTCTTTTAAAAACGGTGACCTTTTTTCACATGTATTTTTGATTTTTTACCGTCCAACTCAATTCTTCTTTTTTAACCGGGTTTCTTTTGTTATTTTTTTTTTTAACCAAAGTATCCGTGACAACAAATTTCTTATAAATCATTTCACCTTCTTAGCAAATTTTCTAACAAATTTTATCAAAAGTTTTTTAGCAATAACAATATTCAATCACATTTTTGTTGAAAAAAACCATTTTTTGCATATTTTATCAATTACAATTATACTAATTAAATATTAAAATAACAGAATACAACATTTATAAAATCAATTAATTTTTTACATAGATAAAAATGCCCAGCGAAGCGGGCCAATCAGCTCGTATAAACTATGAGCCATTTTTACTGTGCAATTCTTTATTATTCATCTAGATACAGTTTATTATGGATTACTACAACAAAATAATTATTATATTCCCAGGATCTAAAATTTTTAACTCCAGGGACCAGGGGTATTTTTAAAATTTTCAAGGGACATGAATGGTATTTATGAATTCTTTGTACAGTAAAACTACGAAAATAGCACCCGAAAACGACAAAAAATAACCCCTGGAACCACGGGTATTTCAGGATTTTCACCCCCAATTTTTTCGTAGATATAGTTGGGTCCAGGGGTGTATGGATAATTGACTAATGTTTCATTATTTCTTTTTCCAAAACACTACAGGCGCGTCGTATGAACACGCTGTCATCACCCAATTTTTGGGTGATTCCCCAAAATATACCAAAAACTAACAAAAATAAAATAAAAGGGGCTGGTGTCGGCAGAAAAATTAATGTGGAAATTTTGGACGTTTTCGAAAGCCCGGTCGTACCTCTTTTTTGCCCAGAAATGAAGGAAAATGCAGATTCAAGGATAAAATAATTTATTATTGGATATATCTGCGTAAAACTTGAGTCGAAAGACATAATTATATTTTTATGGGCCAATTCGATTTAATCATCGGCCAATTTAAAATGTAATTATGATTTCGGAATTAATTGAGAGCCTAGTTAAAGGATTTAATTAAGCGCAATGGCTTAATTATACTTTAAATATGTCAAATTAATTAAGAGCTTAATTGATGAGAAATTAAGTTTGGAAACCTAATCTGGGTTAAATTGAGACGATCAAAATTTTCGGTGACGAAACTTTTTGGATGAAATTGGAAGCCAAAATTGAAGATAAAAACATCATTCTTCCTGTTTTTCCTGTCAGAAAACTATTTTTGTCACAACATATTTATCAAAAAATAATAATAATAATAATAATTAAAAAAAAAAATATGTTGGCAGCATGTTTGATCATGCCGTGCCCATGCCACACCACCCACTTCACTTAAAACACCATACCACCCCATGCCTCACCATGCCGAGTTTACCTATAAAAGGAAGGAAATTCACACGGGGAAGAAGACAGACGAAAAACTTGAGGGAAAAGGGCTGAATACTGAGAAAAAAACTGAGGGGGAATACTTAGAAATTTAGGGGGGGATATTTGGACAGTAAGGGACTGTCACGGGGGGAGTACAGACGAAAAAACTTGTGGGAGACACGCAGAAAAAACAGAGGAAAACACACAAAACAAGGAACAAAATTTTAAGTAACAGAGGAGAGAGCTTACGTAGAGAGAACTAGAGAAAAACCAGAGAAAATTTACACGGAGAGAGGGAGACGACTGAACACGTCCATCGTCTCTTCATCTTCCTCATCTCCGGAAAAGTCAGCCACCTCTCTCGGCCATCTTCCTCATCTCCGGTGGAACAAGCAGCAGTCTCTCTCTCTCTCCAGTCGACGTTTCTCTCTCAACCCCATTGCAGCTCCTTTCTCTCTCCCCGACAGCCTCCTCTCTCTCTCTCTCTCTAAAAAACGAACGTGTAGCGGCTCCTCCTCTTCCTCCTCCAGCCAGTTCTCGTGAACACCACACCAGCAGCTCCAGCCCAGACTTCTTCTCCAGCTCCGGCGACGAAGAGCAGCAACGAGCACAGCAACAGACCGGCAGCTTCAAGAGCTCATCCGGCCACCACAGGCCGCCATTTTCAACGCCACCACCACAGGGACAACCACCTCGGCGTCCTCTACCCGGCGGAAGTGACCGGTGAGCCTCTCGTGGTGGTCGGCTGACCACATTTTACTGTTCACGTGCATGAATTAATTCATACAGCGTGAAATTTGTTTTGGGGCGGGCTGGACTGCTCTCGGCCCAGCCCAGTTGGCTGGGCCGGGTCCAGCCCAACAGCCCAAGTCTATAATAGTTGTCCCTTTTGGCTGGGCCGACCCTTTTGGTTGGGCTAGGCCCAGCCCGAAATTTTTATTTTTTTAATTATTTTTTTAAAAAAAAACAAAAAATATTATTAAAAAAAACAAAAAATGTATTTGTTTTCGTGCATACGGCCGAATTCCAAGATTTTTCCATGTTTATTTTTCATAAAAAATATGTTGCATCTTTCTCATATTTTAAAACAAAAATTGGATATCGTAACCGGTTTATGACTATCCTTTGGAATTTGGCCAAAATATCAAAAAAAAATAAAAAATATTTTTGTTTTAGCTATCTCGGTGTAAAATTACATTGTAAAGTACACTTGGAGATACTAAAAAAGATTTTCTTTTATTGCAGTGTAAAATTACATTGTAAAGTACATCCGCAAACAAAAAAAATGTTTTTTTTTAATGCAGCGTAAAATTCTTTTGGTCAGTATTTCAAACTCATAACGAGATAGAGATTCTCTCACGAAGAGAGATCTACGTCGAATTTTAGAAAAGACAAAAAATCAAACTTAGAAAAAACAATCAAACAACAATGCAGCTTGCCTTAAGTAGGATGCACTGGGGGTGATGCGTCTTCCCCTTGCACAACAAGTCCCCTTACCCAAGACTCTCGCAGACCACTAGATTCCTAGTAACCTTAATACTAGGTGGCGACTCCTAATAATTATAGCCGTAATTTTTACGGCTATAAAACAAACCCCTCATTTTCACCGCGCGCCGTTGTCTCCCCAATTCGGGGGGATGGCGGGGCGCGAAGAGCGTAAAAATCGCCGTCGCGACACACGCCAATAGTGTTCCACCCGCACGTGTCTTTCGGAAGGCGCATGCGGCGTCTTCAGGGCGGTGAAAACCAGGCTTCTGACTTGTCATCTCGTTCACCTCCATGTCCTCTGCCTCCACACGCGGTGCATGTGCTGTGAATGTGATCGTGTAATCTCCAGTAGACGGTTTCCCCCCCTTTTCTCTCTCCTACTGTCAGAAAGTACGGTGTGGTCCTTCATATTGTTGAGTGTTTTAATTTCAGTCTCTGGTTTCGTTTTTCTTACTGATTTTTCAATGGAAATTTCTATTATTTTGAATTATGCCCTTCAATTGAAATTGATTATTTATGGTATGTTTCATTTCAGTACTTAATCTTTTGATTTTTGATTTATTTTTGGTTCCTTTAATAATTTTGGTATGCAAGGTTTACTTTGTTCTAATTTAGTTCTCTAATTGAAATTGGTCATGTATGCTATCTTTCATTTCGGTCCTTATTCTTTTATTTTTTTAAAAAAAAATTACACTGTATTGTTTTTTTAAAATCTCTTTATTGTTTTTCGGTCCCAAAGCTTTAATTTGTTTCATTTTTGTTGTTCAATTGGAATTAATTATATATTTTATTTTTCATTTTGGCACTCATTCTTTTAATTATTCCTTTGGTTTTTTGGTCCTTCTTGGACAACATTTATTTTTTATCCATATTTATACATTTATGTTTTTAGTTTTTGTTTTTAATTTTTGTTATTTTATTTTTTGTTGGGGTTTTATTTTTATTCGGTTCGGTTATGATACTTTTTATTTATGTTGGTTACACTGCATTTTGTTTTTAAGAATCTCTTTATTGTTTTTCGTTCTCAAGGTTTTGATTTGTTGCAATTTTGTTATTCAAGTGTAATTAATTATATATTTTATTTTTCATTGGCACTTATTTCTTAAATTTTTATTTAGTATTAATTCATTTCTTTTTTTCGGTCTTTCTTGAACAATGTTTTTTTATCCATGTTTATTCATTTATGATTTTAGATTTTGTTTTGATTTTTGTCTTTTCATTTTTTGTTGGGGTTTTATTTTTATTAGTTTCCGTTCTGAAATTTTAATTTATGTTGGTTACACTGTATTTTATTTTTAAAAATCCCTTTATTGTTTTTCGGTCTTAAGGTTTTGATTTGTTGCACTTTTGTCATTCAATTGGAATTAATTAATTATATATTTTTTTTTCATTTTGGCACTTATTCTTTCAATTTTTTATTTAGTATTGATTTTGTTTTGGTTTTTTCTATCCCTCTTGAACAATGTTTATTTTTTATTCATATTTATTCATTTATACTTTCAATTTTTAATTTTAATTTTATCATTTTATTTTTGATTGGGGTTTTATTTTTATTCAGTTCAGTTATGAAATTTTTACCATTTTAAAATTAATATTGATCCCTTTTTCCCTTTGTTCTTTTTTTGTGTGTTTTTTCTATTATTTTTATATGTTTTTTGGATCAGATGAATTTATGATTTTATTGTTTGCGCACTAATAATGATAATTTTAGTGATTAATTTTTTATCAATTTTTTGTAAAAATATTTTTCTTTTTTTTAATTAATCATGTCAATTTAATGATTTTAATTGTTTGAGTAGTAATGTTGATAATAATTTAACTATTATACTAATGATAATGACAATAGTGTAAGGATGAATTTTCAATTTATATATATTTTTTTTTGGAGATAGAAAATTATTTGAGTAGTAATGTTGATAATAATTTAACTATTATACTAATGATAATGACAATAACGTAAGGATGAATTTTTAATTTATATTTTTTTTCTTTTTGGAGATAGAAAATTAATTAATTATTTTTGTTATTTGATTATTGTAGGTGTTTTTACAATTTTATATTGTGTTTATTGTGTTTAATTTAAATTGAATTATAAAATGAACTAATCTTAATACAATGAATTCAATAATTTAGATATCCAAATCTTCTTGATTTTTTAATGATAATAATATTTTTATGTTATTTCATTTAAACCTACTAAACAGATAAATTTATATTCATTTAAAATTCATATATTTTATAGAAAATTTGCACTTCACAGAATTTCTGCACAGATTTATTATTTTACCCAAATTTATATTATATTAAAAAAAATCTCACACAATTAATATTTTTTTGCGTTGAAAAAAATATATGATTCCAATGGCGATGAAACGCGGGTGCAACGACTAGTGCGAAATATATAGCATGTGGAGGTTTTGTTCCCTTGTGTTAAAAAAATGCCAGCCTTTATAGTAGGGTAATTTAGTCTTTTCTAGTTGGTCATTGTTGCAAGTATCCGAGTTTTTTTCCATATTTTTTCATAGTAAGATTATATTTTTACTTCTAAAATTAATAAAATTTAGAACTGTTGACCATAATTTTTTTTTCTCATAAATTTTTTTAAATAAAAATATTTATTTACTCTCGAAGTAAGAAAGAAAATAGAGATATTTATCAAGTGTTTTTTTTCCTCAAAGTTTCCTACTTTTTTTCCTTTTAATTTCCAGACATTAAAAGCTGCACGAAAATTTCAAGAAATTCATTAATGTTTTATTTTTTTATAGCGTCTTGTTCCAATTTGGTATCAGTATTTAAATTATTTAATTTTTTATTGATCGAAACTGATTTTTTTATGACAAAATCTGTATCCTAAAATAAAATAAAAAAGTAATGCAATTTTCTTAAAATATAATATATTTATTTTCACAATGCGTATAACAAATAAAATCTTAATTATCTTTTTATATTTATAAGAAATATTATTGTAACACTTCATTTTATTGACCGGATTGAAAAATAATAAGAGTTCAGATAATATATAATTCAGCTTCTATATTATCATAAACTTTATAAGAACTTGAAGGATATTAAAGTGAGTTGATATGACTTAACAAATAATTTAATTAATTATTTTTTCTACTTTTACATCTTATCATAAAATATTCAATATTAATTAAATCAAATTTTAAAATATGAGGTTAATTAAAAATAATTTACAATACGCTTGTGCTAAGAAATTGCAATTTAAAGTTTTTTATTAATAGTTTCTCATGTCTTCTCCTTTTTTCTTTTGTATTTTTTTAATTTGTATATGTGACAAGAGGTACTCATTTTATATGTTTATTTTCTACTACATGCCAAAAACATTATTGGTTAAAATTGACACTTAAATAAGCTATGTGTCTTAATCATAAAAAAAAAAAAAAAACACTTAGAATTATATTTATTTTATTATTATAATAGTAACAAGGCCCGCGCCTTTGTGCGAGCCGGGATTAATATAAGTTTTATTATATTTATTTGGTTAATTAATTAATTAATTGTTTTTTCATTTGTTGTCTTATTGGATTAATTTATTTCTTTTTTGATTTGTGCGGGCCGGGATTAATATAGGTTTTATTATATTTAATTGGTTAATTAATTATTATTATTTTCATTTGTTGTCTTATTGGATTAATTTATTTCTTTTTTGATTTGTAGTCTTATTGGATTTGTGTGGTTAATTTATTTTTTCTACTTGTACTCATACTCGGTTTGTTTGGTGAAGGATAAACCCATGTAAATAAGCTTTATTTCTCCCTTTAAAAAAAAAACAAATATAACATCAAAGGTAATTAATTTATAATTTCATTTTATTAAATGGTTGTGAGAAATTCCATTCAAATAAAGGGCTAGCTCGGAAAGAGATGATATTTTTACTTTTATTTTTTTAGCATAATTTGGAGGGGTTAAATTAAGGGACTAACTTGTATTTGTTTTATGAGGAAACTGATCTATCCCATAAAAGTCTTAAAATTAAGGGTTTATACTTTCATATGAAATAATTTTGACTTTATACTATTCAAAACAATCTCTTCCAATCCTTTTTCATAAAGAATTGTGGGGGAAATTATATAGAATTAATTATTGTAATTATTAGTCTCAATTATCCATCATGAACCATTATTAAACTAATAACTTTGGCTTTAAATTTGATACTTTGTTTGAATAAAAACTACCTAAAATGAAGAGGTTGTCTAGGTTAAAGAACATTTTCAAACTCTTTATTTATAGGTTGGACAATTTAATGGGCTAATAAAAAAATAAGTTATTGTTGCTTAAAGAATTATAAACTCAAACCTAAGCCCAAAAATAAAATATTGTTTATAGTCTAAAAAAATATTTTACAGCAAACTGAAGTTCAACCGAAAGCCTAAGTTAAGTTAAGTGCGTGCTTGCATGTAACTTAAACTCAAAATCAATTTTACTTAGGTTTTCTCTCCTCTAGAAGGTCGTGTACCTTTAGGTTTAATTTTATTTTTTCATCTTCTCACTAATCTGGTCTCAAATGTGCCCACTACCTAGATTTAATGTGATTTTAGGGATTCGATTGCATATTGGAGTTTCTATTTTGTTTTTCGACAAATAAATACAATTTAAATAAAGAAAAGAAAGAACGGTTCTATAGCAAAGAGCAAATCTTAACGCTGTGGAAGCAGCTAGTCTGAGCTACCGAGGAAATGGGAGAAACAGAGGGAAGGGAAAGTGAGAGTAGTTTTATCCAATTCAGCTCTTGGATGCTCCCGTTTTCCGGGAGACGACCGTGATAACAACTATCAGGTTGGCTGGCCCAGCCAATCAGTACATGACAAGTAATAAACAAGATGTACTTATAATGAGTACTTATAATAAACAGCTTAAATGAAACGACAGTACATTTACAGAAAAGGGAATTAAAAATACTAGGTTTATACTATAACACATTGACAAGTACGAGGAGTGGATTTCCTCGACGTCGGAGACTCGTACAGTGATGGGTCGCCATCGGGACCATCCTGGTCTAACACCAGACGAGTTTTTTTGTTGACCACCCACCAACACGTTCATGAACCTAACCCCCACATGTGACTATTTTCTCTTATCTAGCTACTCCACTATTTTGAGGTTTGGGTGCAGACTCACACAAATAAGTGGTTGCATTTTTTTTTCTTCCGATGAGACGGTTTATTTGAAGTGCAAGGATGAAATTCCATCGCCACTTCCATTTTAAGCTGCGATGCTACAGGAATGAATGTCTAAGAGCTTCAAACCTTCAAGAGCTGTAACTTGGTAAGAAATGCAATGGCAATCCAATCCAACTCCGCCGGTGACCAACTCACATTATTGATCGCAGCCGTTGATCCATACAACATTTCAGGTTCCACCTGGCTGTTAGCGCCAGCACCGCTGTAATCCGGTCGCACTCCGTCCTTGCTGACCACTTCCCATATCAAAGCTCTTGAATCATCACCAGCCGAGCATATCTGCCTTCCGGTGCTTGGAGACCAAGATATAGCATTCACACTTGCCTTATGCTTGCTTAGCTCCATTAAAGGAGTTGTAGGGAACCGAATGTCCAGAATCACAACCTTATTGCTGTCCATGCCAACTGTGCCTATAAATCTCGGGTCTCTTTTGTTCCATTCTAGCCTCAGCAAAGGACAATCTTGCTTTGGATTTTCATAGATTATTGTTGATCTCTCTTTGCTCCTTAGATCGAAAACTCTAACCGAGCCATCACCCGACACTGATGCGAAAATATTGATTGCACCCCATGAAATATCAAACACTTCCTTATCATGTGCAACTAGTTGAGCGTCTATTTGCTCCTTCTCTATGTCCCAGATCACACAGGTGGTATCGACACTGGAAGTGGCCACACGATGAACATCAAAATCAGCCCAGTCAAATGAAGTTATGGCAGAGCTGAATTCACTACTCTTGTTGCCATTAAGGAGAGACTTCAACTCGATACGGTCGTCATGAATTTGCCATACGCGCAAGTAGTCTCCGGAGGTGGCGATGATATCAGGATTTGCAGTGTCCTCGGAGGGGAAGAACATGAGGTTCGTAGGTGAATAAGGGTGGTCGAAGATTAGGCGGCTATCGGTGGCGAAATCAGAAGTGTCGCGGTTGAATTGAACAATCTCCACCTTGTTGCTATAATCTTCAAGAAAACTTCCAATGGCAAGACGTGATTTCTTGTCTCGTCTGACCGACCAGGCCAGTGAATATATAGGCCACTGAGATATGTAAGTGTAGATGCCGGGTATTTTCTCTGAAGAGCCTTGCATGGTTGCTCAATTTGATCTATATTGTTGAGAAGTGCACATATATAAGAAGGCGAGCCTCTCCGGTCCAATCTCTCTGCGTGATATATTAATAAATAAATAAATAACAGTAATGACTTCTCAAATAAGTTACTCCATATATACATATATGTATACCTCTGATATAATCAGAAAACTTCTAATTTTAAGATGCAAAGTGAATTCAGAAAAGAAAAGAAAAACAGATTAAAACAAAATGAACCCACCCGTACACTAAATAGAGGGTATTTTCTGAAAATGTACTCTGATCAAACATCAAACACAAGAATGGCATGAGAAGGCTCATCAAAACAAGCAGGGCCTGCAGGTTCTTGGCTAGCACGTAGTTCGTCAGCCATATTCTTACCTCAGTATATAAATATTTCGTTTCTGATATATTGTTTACGTAATCACTGGAATATCTGTAACCTTGCAAAAGCAAATAACACGTTAGAGAAGTAAAAAGTAAATGTGCTCAACTCCCAAACACTAAATAAAATCCAAAAGATTTTATAATTCTCTCACCTTATTTCCTCCGAAACGTCTGCGACTTGAATTTTCTTTAATTTCTTTATAATCAGTGCTGCACTGTGCTCCAGAAAAGTTATCCTGACAGAAAAGAAAAGCTGAATACAAAATCGAAAGCCTTTCGACAAAGCTGCATGCTTTCCTTTTTCGAAGTCTCAGGTGCTACTACGAGCTAATGGGAAGCTTAATTACAGCACTCAAGAGCAGATAGGATCTGCTGGTGCATGAGAAGACGGGGGAGGAGATCGGAGGAGTTGAAGTGTGTATTTTGCACAGAAGTTTCTAGGGACGGTGGAAGTTCAGGCTTAAGAAGCAAAAAAATATTATTTAAATTATACGGGAAGGTAAGGTGAAGCTACTGGTCAAATACTCACGAGGACAATGCACGTATGGTTGGTTCACTTTACTTCAGCACAAGGTTGCACGTTTTAACAAACTACTTTCTTTTCCCCCCTCTTCTATTCAAGTGTACGTGAGGGGCTCTCAAGAATAATCTTGATGTGATGTAATATGATTTATTAGTATTTTTTAATAATTGATAGAAAAAAAAATTATTTTATATATAAATCTTTATAATCAATAATTATTATTGAGCTAATATCATATGCTTTTTAAACCTCGGCACCATGCTCAGACCTAGATGTTAAGTCCAATAACATGTTTTAATGTTCATAGACCTGATAAGTGTATCGAGTTCAATCATGTTTTTTTTAATGTATTTATAAGAGATTTTTGTTTTCATTGATATTATCAACACAAAATAACTATTCGGCCTTTTAACTCAAGAAAAAAACAAGGTTTATGGCGTATAAGTACCTCTTCAACTATCCAGGTAAGAGATTAAATAATTTATATTAAAAACATATCTATATACAAAACAAAACAAAAAAATTCTGAGAAATGAACGCTCCCTAACATATTTATTATTCTTTTTCTCTATAAGTTATTGATTTTACTGTATGATAGGACTTGATTCCCTTAAAAGAGAACTTCTTAAATGTATAAAAAGGCATTCATCAACAAATAGTTTTCTTTACTTTGAAAAAAAACTTTATTTGAATGAATATTTGATTAATTCATAATATATTTACCAAAATGTAAAAAGGAAAGTTATACAATTTTATGAACAAATAACTGTACAAAATGTTGATGGTAACATTTTGAACATTCATTTGTCTAAACCATAGACATTCAACTTATAAATTCTTGTTTAAACATTTTAAAAACAAAACAATGTTGATTTTAAACATGGTGTCTCGAGATCCAATTTAGACTAAATTTGAAATTAAATCAACTAAAGAGTTGACTTGGTTAGACATGATCAAGGGTTTATTGACCTAAATGGCCCAATTTAATTTGACTAAAATTCAATGGGTAAACTATTATATATATATATATACAATATTTGTTTAGTCTTTCATTAAAACAACTTGATAGGATAAAGGAAAAATGTTCTAATTTTTCTTTTCTTTTTATATATTTCATAGTTAACTTATCAGGATTATTGGATCGAGTTACAGTGGGTCAACTAGGTCAATCAATCTTTTTCAAGTATAAATGAATCAACTCTTTATCAGTTAATTTCAAATTTCATCCAAATCGAGTATTGAGTCATCAAGTGCATTTTTTATATTGTTTACTTTTAAAATTATATATATAAAAGTATGAGTTGAATGTCTAAAATTTGGACATTTGTTTGTCTTGTGAAAGTTGCATTGTTACCAACAACGTAACCGTTATACCTTTTTATTCTTATTTTTGCATGATAAAACATGTTATCACCTCTTTACAAAGTATTACTATTCATTAAAGCAATGTTTTGGCTTCTTATGTTTTTTTGGTTCATTTGTTTTATAATTTTATTGTTATTTTTATTTTCATCCTTCAAAATTAGGCTAATTGAGAATTAACTTTTATAATTTATTTTAATTTTATTTCTGTAGAATTATTCTCATTTCATGACCCAAGTTGCATGTTTGAAGGTTAACCTAGGTTGAGTCAAGTTTTTTTGTTTTTTATTTGATTGGTTGTTTTTATAATTTGATCTTTTAACATTGGATTGGTATTGAGAATTGGACTTCATAATGTGTTTTAATTTATTTATTTTAGTAAAACCAAGATTTTATTAGTCATTTAGGTTGTTTTTGGATTCTTGAAGTCAACAATGTCATATCATGTCAACCCCTATAATATTTTAAAAAATGGAAAACACATTGGAAAAACTTCAACCTTTTTTTTACATTAAAAAATGTTTAATCCGCAACGTAGCAAAAACAAATGATCTAGTATATATTAAACACTCAATATTTAGGCTATTATTTCAGAACAGTAGGTTGACCCATGTCTCGAGCGATTCAGGGACTAGGTCAAGATAGGTTTCAACAAAAATAGAAGGGACAATTAACCTAGTATGACCCGAGCAAAAACTTGAGTTGATCCATTACCCACTTAGCTCAATCAAAACTCGTTGATATATTTCTTAAAAATGATATTTTTTTTATTTTTTATAAAATAAAAAAAAATGAATTGACCCTAATTAACTCTAGTCAACTCACTTGACCTATGACTCAAGGCTTACCTTGGTCAACCTTGAATCAAGTTTAAAAACTATGATTTAGGTTCAACTATGAGAGGAGGACCTTTATCTTTGTTTTCTACCAATTATGATTTTCTTTTTATTAGTTCTAACTAGATAAGTGGTATGTGTTATTTCATGGGATGGGTATAATTTTATTTAACATAAAAAATTATGTTTGGTGATCATAGAGTTTTTAAAGGAGTAAGAAAAATAAAGCACTTGCGTTATTAATTCGGATGAGTTCAATAACTTGATTAATTTAATAATATGATTATATATATATATATATATATAGGACTTGTGTCATTAATTTGAATGAGTTCAATAACTTGGTTAATTTAATAATATGATTATATATATAGACAAGAGTAATGATAATAAAAAAAAAAATTGAAAAAAAAAAAAAGAAACCCTTGCTAATATTATGAAAAGAATTTTTAAATATTGTGAAAAGATTTTAATATCTTATTTGATAACAAATAAAAAATTAAATGAGAATGAGATAACTTCATTATCAAGATGAAAATGAAAAAACAAAATTGAGACTCAATTATCAAGAATTCAAACAATTAAGGACAACTTTTTAAAAAAAAAAAATCATTTAAACAAAACTAAAAACATAGTCAACTCGAGTAACTTGACTAACCTCAACATGCGATATGAAATCAGGATAGCATCATAAAAAGAAAAGAGTCAAAAAATCATGAAGTCAAATGCTTGATAATACAATATCGAATAATGAAATTGAAAAATTAATAATATTTTTTTCTTTAAAAAAAACAAAGTCATATCCGGCTAATATTCAAAACCCGCAACATCAATAATGAGAATAAGTTACATCGTAGAAATCAAATATAAAAAAATCATAAACTAAAATTTCCAATCTAAAAAAAAAATGTGATAAAAAGAATAAGAATCAAATCATGTATAAAAATAAAATAAAATAAAAAAATAAAAGGTAAAATTAAAATTAAAATAAATCAATAAAATAATAAAAACAAAAAGATCCTTTCCTGCTATGTTTTAAAACATTATATTCTAAACTCTGAACCTTATATGCTGGCTAACACTTGACATCCCCCCAAAAAATCAACAATAAATATCTAAAGATTTCTATTATTTTAACAACTAAAAAGCCGTTATATTATAATTTTATCATCATAATAATCTCGTAGAGTAATTTAATCAAACAGTTGAGGGAAACTTTATCAAGATCTACAACATCCATCCCCACCTCACCCTGCTGCCATTCATAATTCAGCAGTCCCAACTAGTTCTTGTACCAGTTTCTGATAAATAAGAAACAGCACGTGTCATGTCCATTAACTTGGGATCTACAAGAAGGATCATTTTTATGCATGACGCATGCGACAGGGACAGCAGCTGTGTTTCGCGTGTGTGTGTGTGTGCAGTTGACTTTAATACAGGCACATGCATCGGTCTCTTAATCCACCTAATATGAATCTGTGTTGTTGATTTTTTTTTAAAAATGATTTTTATTTAAAAAAATATTTTTTAATTTCTTAAAATTATTTTTGATATTTGTATATTAAAATGATACAAAAAAATTATAAAAATAATTTAAAATAAATAATGATAATATATGAGACTCATATCTCTGTCCTCCCCACACCTTGGAGACGGCAAACTCTCCTCCTGTAACCTAAGGTATGTTTACCATTCCAAAAAGAAAAGAAAAGAAGGTCTTAATAATTTCCTCAACAAATCAAATAAGATAATTCAAATAACAGAAGTGCACTTATCTAGGGCGAAAATCTTTTTGAAAGTTGAACGTTGAGATTTTTGGTTTGGTTTTTGAAATGAAACAAGAACACAACATAAACCAGTAAAAAACAAACGCCTGCAGAACTCTAGCTATACTGGTATTTGCAAGATCAGAACTTCCAATTAACAACAACAATTCTTACCTTTTTCACGCAAAGAAACTCTAATTAAGAGCACTGTCACCAGATGGCCAGAAGAGATGTATCGTCTTGGTAAATCTTCTCCTTCCTTCATTGAGTTCTCCCTCGATCGATCTCTTGCATCCAATCTCAATAAAATTTGTTTCATTGCCTCTATGCATTTCAGGCCGTCCAAGTCTCCATCCCCATCAGGAGTACTCCAGCTCCATGTACATGGCATGCCTTTCAGTGTGGACAAAGTAAGCTGATATAACATTAAAAAACCTGTCTGGTCCGAATTTTGTTTTTCCTGATCAACCCTAATGAAAAAGATTTCTTCAGCACAGGTGTAGATTAGAAAACCATATAAAATCCTTCTTCCATTATCATTTTTTTGAATAACTTTTCTGATATATCTGCGGGTATAATTTACATTTGTTTAGGATCTTCTGTGTGCAAGATCAGCCAAAATAGCTGCCCTGCTCAAAGAAAATCCCCCAGAAAAGCTGGCTTTTCTTCTCCGAGACATTCCTGCTGATCCAGAAACCTTTGAGCTTGTTGCTAGATTCTGCCACGGGTATGAACTGATTTTTTCCACAGAGAATGTCATACCACTCATTTCTCTTGCTTACTACCTGGAGATGAATGAAAGTCACAGCGACAATAATCTGCTGGACAAGGCTCTTGCTTTTTTTGAAGATAGAGTCCTTCCTAGCTGGAATGAAACCATCAAGGCTCTTCGGTCAGCGAGCAGCACCATTCAACAAGTAACGCATTTAGGTTTGGTTGATGCATGTTTAGAATCACTCGTTTACAAAGCATTGGCCGATCCCCGACTTCTTGGAGAACCAATCAAGATTTCAACATGCAATGAGAATAGTGATGAGGATGAGGAGGTCTATAAGCTAAATGCGAGGCGAAAACTTTTTTCTCCTGATTGGAAATCAGAGGATTTGACTACACTGTCACTCCAGTTATATGATCCTCTCATGCATGCAATGAATCAACATGGAGTCCAACCAGAATATGTGGCAGCATCTCTTTATCAGTATGTAAAGAAGTGGGCCAACTCTGGAGAGAATGAGTCAATTTACAAGAGGGGAGTGATTGAAGCAGTGGAAAGGCTTCTGCCTACTGAAAAGGGAATTCTTCCTTGCAAATTGTTGTTTGAAATGCTCAGGTTGGCAATTTTTCTCGAATGCAGTAATGATTGTAGAAGTGGTTTTGAGATTAGGATCGGGAAGCAATTAGACCAGGCAGAAGTGAAAGACCTCTTAATACCGTCTCAAGGTTATTCCAAGGAAATCCAATATGATATTGAGTGTGTGAGGAGGGTTTTGAAACACTTTTATGCCAACTACTGTAGTGCTGATGTTTCTGGGATAATCTCGGTGGCAGAACTCATTGAGGAATTTTTGATGGAGGTTGCAAGTGACATAGATTTGAGGATAGACACATTTGTTTCTTTAGCTGAGATGTCAGTGGCAGCGTCATTAGGAACACAGAGAAATTCCGATGGAATATACAGGGCCATCAACATTTACTTGGACAAGCATAGATATTTGACAGAGCTGGAAAGAGAAGAGGTATGCAGGGTGCTAGATTGCCAAAAAATGTCACCTGAAGCCTGTGAACATGCGGCGAAGAATGAAAGGTTGCCGGTTAGGTTCGTGGTGCAGGTGCTGTTTGTGGCGCAGCTGCAGTTGCGAGACACGATCACAAAGGAGGTGCAGGTTTTTGATGATAAATTGAGAAGAGAGGTGGCGGAGGATGAGGAGTATGAAGTGAAGATGGGGTTTGACGAGGATGAGGTGAGGGTTGAAATGGAGAAAATGAGCATCAAAGTGATGGAGCTTGAAAGAGAGTGCTGCACAATGAGGGAAGAAATAGAACACGGTTGCACCCATAAGAAATCAAAAGGGGGCAAAGCCAGCGTGTGGAGAGAACTGAAGAGAAAATTGGGGTGTGCGAGTAGCACTCATGATTGTATCTGCCAAGTCAAGAGGAAGAAGAAATACTGAGTTTATTTTTACCTTTTTTTTATTTATTTTTCTTCGCTGTTATTTTCGTTTTTCTAATTTTTTGTATTCTTTCTTCAGCTTGGCCGCATTATTTGTGGTATATGTGTGTGTGTGTGTTAGAGAGAGAGAGAGAGAGAGACAATAAATAATTCTGGTGGAAGCACGTGACATGGCAGACAGCATCCAAATGCACCTTCTGAAATGTTTCCAAAAAACAAATCTCCACAATCCTCCACCATAATAATAGCAATAATAATAATAATAAAGGAACTCACCATCTAATGGTTCAGGCAACTAGCTGTCTAGAACCACTCTCTGTGGACGAGCATCTCACT
Source organism: Salix brachista (assembly GCA_009078335.1). Taxonomy (NCBI): domain Eukaryota; kingdom Viridiplantae; phylum Streptophyta; class Magnoliopsida; order Malpighiales; family Salicaceae; genus Salix; species Salix brachista. The sequence goes on along the minus strand of CM018577.1, from coordinate 16,675,500 downwards.
GCAATAGGAAGCTGCACTTGGATCAGTAAAATCACCGAATCAAATATTTTGCTATATTCTATCATGTTCAGCATTAGAGAACACAGAATGACCTTCATGCACAATGGCTAGAACTATACCATAACTCCCTCCCTCTTCTATGGTTATCTGGCCACACCATTTCATAATCATAAATAAATAATAATAAATAAATAAAGGAAAACAAAATAAGATTATAATTTACACGCCACCGCTAATTTCTATGATTCAGGGTATAAAAAACATTTTAAAAAAAATGCGATACAGATGCCTAATAATCAGCTCTTCCCAATTGACTCTATTTCTTTCTGGCCCTATGCGAAAGAACGGCTAGCTATCGCCAGTTCTTTCCCAAAAAAAAAAAAAAAAATTGATCCAGACAGTAACATGGGATCGCCACCGCAGTCTATACTAGCTTCAAGTCCCAGCAGTAGATAACAGTTACAGATATTATACATGCTGGAGTTTTTATCCATCAATCCATACTGCACACCAAGCAGTCTCGCCATCTGTCTCGCCAGAAAGCCAAATTCTTTTTAGCTCATCTTGATAGAGTTTATAGATTATTTATCTGGCTCCTGTTTTCTCCACAAGAATGATTGACTGTGGGTGGTGAGACTGCACTGGATCCATTTGCTTTGATGGCCTCGGGAAGGCCATCACTTGACCATGTAATTCTCGTTGAATCAGCATTCTTGATAGATATATCCTCAGGAACCCCCTGCTGTTGTATCAGTTCTATGCGCCTTAGAGATGGCACGTCACCCTCACAGTATCTGTGCCACATGTTCCGATATGTTGTCTCTAAACCAAGAGTAAAATTTGGTCCATCACAGACTGGAGACTTGGACATAAGGTCCCGGAGACTCATCCTCAAGTTTGAGAGAGCTGAAATGTCTGAGGCTAGTTGTAGTGCCAATCGAACATATTCCTCTTCATTCTTGGCAACCAAATGTCCTAACCCTGCATTACAATCAGCCAGAAGGTCCGCAGTGATTTATGAAGAGTCCGAACATCCTCAAGCAAAACTTCAAAGCTAAGAAAAAACTCTTAAAGCATAGATATGCACAAAAACAATATGGATTCATTCTGGATAATTGAAGCTTCAGATTCTAAAAGCTAATAAAAACTCCAACCGAATAGCTTCAATCCAAATCATGAGTCTTAAAGTTGAACGCGAATGGAGGAAACTTGGATGAAAAAAAGCACTACATGGAGGAAGCGCATATACATGGTGTTCATACCATTAGATCATACATTGGATTCTCATTCCAGCACAGTTGATCATTTGGAATAATATCATGGAAAATTTCATATATATCCAGAAAGCTATGTTTTAACCAGACTCTATATGGTAAAAGCATGGAGATTGTCCTTCATGTTTTAGGGCATCATACAAGACGACCTCAGTCTTTTTCTTTTCCTTGTTATTGGCTCTGTTAGGGATTGAGTTTCAAAACTATGATTTTGACAAAACATTCAAAACCATGTCTTCAAGTGTATTGAGTTTACAAAATCATGGTTTTAAAAGGTTGCCAACACTCATTTTCAAAACTATGATTTTGAAAAGGCATTCAAAACCATGTACTCAAGTGTATTGAGTTTACAAAATCATGGTTTTAAGAGGTTACCAACACTCGTAAACCAGCCTTTATTACTTGAAACCTGCTTTCGGTAAACCCAAGGTCAAGCCAAACAGGTCCTTCGCAAGCAACAAATGCAATGAGGCATAGAAACCGAGAGTAATTTGAGATAGAAATGAAACAAATAGAAGAAATGAAAGGTCCTCACCAACTTTGCTGAGAAGACTCACGCCAACATTGTGAGCATGCACATCACCAGCCATAGTAATGCATGGAACTCCCATGTACAAAGATTCACATGTTGTAGTTGTACCAGCATATGGAAAAGTATCCAAGCTACATCAAATACATAAAGTAGGCCATAAAGAAGTTAAAATGACAAGCCAGAAGCACACTGGAAAAGTATGTATGTCTAAATAATGTGAACAAATCTCAGCATAGGTTGATAGATGGTAGGTATCAATTGAGCATCTGTAGAGCATATCTTGCTTACTAACAGCTTCCTGAAAGAAACAAAAGGTCGTTGCAAGTATACATTATAACTGAAGATCTTACCTTATGTCCATTAGAGAATATGCTTGCATGTGATCATGATTAAGAAGAATTAGAGGCAGGAGATCAACACGCAGGGGTTCCAACCCCATCTGCTCCAACATTGTAAGGAATCTCTGTCTAACACTATCACAGCCAAATGGCTTGCATTTCACCACAAGGCGGGAGTTTGGAACTGCACAGAGTATCCTGGCCCAAACTTGCAATACCTTAGGTGTTATCTGAGGGGAGAAATAATAAAAGGGCCCCAAAAAAGGGACAAAACATGGAAGCAATCAGAAGAATTTTGCCAACTACAGATTGTGGTTTAATAGTCTAATTACAAAACTAACCAATACCTTTGCCAGATTATTAAAGCTACCAAATGTGATAAAGCCATTAGAAAGAGCAGGAGTTGGAGAAACAGGCCCAGCCTCTGGAGAAGGTATGTAACAAAGAAAGCATTCTGGTAGACGAACCAACTCCTCAACATGCCTGTCATTGAATATGCATAAAAGGCCATGGATAACATAGAATAAATATTCCTACTGAGCTATATTTAAGAACATTATCTTCAAGAAAGTAACAAGCAGGCCTACTTTTGTTTACTATGAGGAGGATCAGTGAATGAATCAGTAATTCTGTAATCAATGGTAGGCAATCCAGTTGTGTTTGGGTAGCCAATCCAGGTCACCTAAAATAAAGGTAAGTCAAAAAACAAGGTCAAACTTACTAGTCAATTCCAAATGAAAAAAAAATCCAAGTTGAGCAAACAGGAAATAAAATCTCAAACACAAGTAGAGAAAGGGATTTTCTTTTTCCATTTTTAGCATGTGCAAATATTGTCTGCATTTATGCATATTTTTTATATGCTTCTTGAGTTTTTGTCATCTTTTAGGGATTTTTATAAGATTTTTAGCATCAGTTATATTTTTTTGATAGCTAACTTTTAATGGTTTATAGAATCCTGACTCTCAATGATATCCCGAAGACAAGCAAACCATGAACCAATCCAAACAAAGATCTTGACTTAATAGATCGTATGACCAAGATTGAGAAAGGAACAAAGAGGAAATAATAGGATCTGCATCATCTGGTTTCATTTCAGTTTTCAACTCACCACTGGTTGAGATTGGTGAGAGTCTATTCCATAAGGCTGTATTTGATACATGGGACAGGAGAGGACAAGAGCTTGTTCCATTATTTGGTCAGTGCACAGGACTGGAGTGGACTGGACAATTGTCCTGTTTTATGGATGCATGATACAGGACTGGACAGGACAACATATGATAACAACAATGTTGTCCTTGTCCTATTTTGCTTTTAATCTGTGGTACTTTGACAAAAGAGAAAACAATTAAATTCATTTTACTTCATGTGCAATTGAATTAACCAAGCAATTATTTTAATCATATCATAAACTAGAGGGAATACATTTTTTACATTGCAAAAAATATTATATTCATGTCACAAACAAAATTATTTGCTTAATTGGTCATAAGGACTATCAAGACCCTCAACAAAAACAGGGGGCAAAAGCCTACCAAGATAGTAGTAAAAACCCACCCAGCAAAACAGTACAATACCAGCAAAGCTGAAAAGTGCAACAAGAGAAGTAATGGGAAACAAAATACTTCTGATGCCATCACCGGCAGGAGGAGATTTGAATGCGCACCCTCAAGCAGCGATGACCGCCACCATCACCAATCTTCCCTAGGCTGAAAAGTGGAAGTTTGGTCTAAAACAAGTTTGTATCAAAGGTTAATTGGATTTTTTGTTGTTTATATATGAATAGAAATTGTTTTGAAGCTTGAATGATGCTGAGTTTCTGGTGTTCAATGTTTTTGGCAGTAAACAGGAGATACAACCCACCACCCACCCAAACTCGAAAAAAATTCACATAAAATATTTTGTGTTAAAGATGGAATTGAATTGATTTTTGAGGTTCAATGATTGTTGGGTTGTTACAAGAAACATTTTGGTATAAAAATGGAATTTGATGACCAGACAACATGCCAGCTCAATCACAGTGACAGGACAGGTCTGTGGAAGATGAGTGACAAGGGGTAGGCATTTTTCGTTTACTGAAAATAAATGAGGGTAATTCGGGGAAAATAAAAGCTTAATCTTTTAAGGTAATCTGGGGGTGGGTTGGGATAACTTAATCTTTTAGGGGTAATTTGGGGGAAAGATTACTTTAATATTTTTTTCCATGGGTAAGCATGAAAATATTTTTTTTTGAGATGTGGACATTTTTGGGTTTGGTGAAAATAAATAAGGGTGGTTTTGGGTTAAAAAAAGTGCTTAGTCTTGTTCCATGGGTAAGTAAGGGACATTTGTTTTTAGAGATGGGACAGGACAATTCCCAAGTTCACCCCAAACACCTAGCCAACAAAAATTGTCCTGTCCAGTCCCACTTTGCAGCCTAATTAAATAAACGGAAGTCAGCAGTTTCAAAGAAAGTTGCGCTCTTTCTTAATGCATACAGCAATAATAAAAACCTTGATCATTGAAATGTTTATTCAAATTGTTTAAGAACCAAAGTTAATCAAAACAATATGATTCTCCCAAAGGCATAAACTTTAACTGGTCCAATATCTCACTTCAAGAAACTATGCACATGCTACCTACAAGCACAAATCTACAAGTTCCTCGTACAAAAGCATATCTGGAAAATGAATATTCCTAAAATAGGAGGTTCAGGATACTGAGTTACGTATATACATGCCTTTTACTGAGTCAAATAAAATTGAAGTATAGCTGCAACAAAGAGGTATGAAGTGTATAAAGCATTGGCCATTTCAGCTCTGCAATGTACTAATATATGGACAGCAAAAATAAACACAATGAGTCTATGTGTTGTCCATAGAAGTGGCCATATATGTAGGCAAAATTATTATCAATAAACCAAAGCCAAAAGCACAATAATTACTGACATCAGCAAATCCAAAACAACCCATAAGGAAAGATATACTACTAATTGTTTGCATAAAAAGTTTGAGCATACTATGAACAGGTGCTGGCCAGCATGCCATCATACTTTGAATGGACTACTCCCAAGATAACATCAAGGAAAGAACTACACACACAAAAGAAAGAAATAGAAACTAAAGTCTAAGGCATACCTGAACAGGTGCTGGTCGGCACGCCATCATACCCAGCTTATTGTTAGCAGTATGTCCAGTGAGTTCTACCAAAATGTCAACTTTATCTTCTCTAACCATGCTTGCAACCTTCTTCTCATCAATACCATATATATCCCTCCACATCCCACCCTTTTTTAAGACTTTCTCCCTAAACCTAATTGTTTTTGCATCAGGCTGCAACCATAAGAATAGAAAATCCAAATTGGTTCACGGATGTCTTGCAGATTTGTAAGCATACTACAGAATGCTCTAATTGAATGATATAAACATAGAATCAAGGTGGTGATTAGCATCACAGTGCTGGAAAGAGTTGTTTGTTGTGTGGATACCATAGGTTGTGAACTTGACCATCAGAGTTGCAAATTAAAATGAACATATTGCAGAATGATTGGCAATACTGCTGAGCAATTGTGATATATATATAGGAGGTTATTTTTAAAAAGACTACTTTTAACCATCTCTTCCCATCAGTTATGTTAAAAAAACACTTTTTTTATAAAAAAAAAATAAACCAAGTGGTTTGATGTAGGCAAACATGTAACGAATATCATATGAAAACACTGATTAGACATATTTGTTAAAAAAAAAAAAGCATCCATAAAATTACACATCAGCAAAAACACAAAAATCAATAAGTAATAGAAACAAACCATGGTCTGCATACCTTCACAACTGCTGAATAGACAACCACCTTATAATTTGCATAGTCATGATAGACAAGAGGGGCCTCAATGAAATAAGATACAGAATGAGTAAAATAATCCGGAGATACATATCCAATCACAAGTGGTCTCTCTGGAACTTTTGGGTTGTCCCACAAAGTGTACTGTTGATACAACCTCATAAAGCGCCTACCCCATTCCCTGCATGTATGCAATTCACTTCAGATAAGGCTCAGCAAGCTCAATCTAAAAGTTTCCAAACACTACAAAGTACAACAAAATTGGCACTCTTGTAAAAATGTCAAGCGCTTACAACACATGAGACTATCATATTCAAATTATATATAATCATCTATGACCAAAAAAAATAGCATGAGCCATAGAGTTCGAAGAAAATACTAAACTTTTGGTAGAAGAAAAATCATTTTGAAAGCCCAGAAAGAATACAATTCAGTCTTTTGATGTAAGAAATTGATGGAGAGACAATTGTAGATGAAGATATACAATTCGATCCCAGAATCTACAATGAGCAGAAGGTAGAAACCAGACATAAAAAGAATATTCTTAAACTGAATGCTAATAAAGTTCTTCCTCAAATTTTTGAACTCATCAAAAAAAATTATTCGACAGACAAATTATTTTATTTCATGATGGCGTATGCTTGTAGTCTTCCACCCTCATAATCAGTATAGGAAATGTTTTCCAAGTACCATATTAAATGGCTTCTATGGGAGAAGGCAATGAACTCATTAGAAGGTTCTTAAGAGAATTACAATAAAAATAAAATGCCTAGTCTATAGGAGATAAACCCTACCTGTGAGCCTCAAAAAGCTTATCATCACGTCCTTCGTTTATGTAATTCATTGCAAGCAACCGATTCTGGCACAGAAAGTTCATAGATATAGATAAGAGACAGCAATGATACAACAAAGAGGATCCTACACCCATCAAACAGAAAAATCCCTGGCATACAATGTATATGTGAGCTGTATGAAGTACTTATCAACTCTGACCATGTTAAGACAATGAAATAGTACAGCACTTTCATAAAATTATGCATCTTTTTTTTATAAAGAAAAAAAAAGAGGCAGCAGTTGGTCATTGCTTCTACTGTTAGGCCACTTGAAGAATGTAAAAGCATTCATGTAAAAGACTAATACCAAGAAGAATTCTTTCTTTTACAACCACCACCATCCACACAACTGCCCCCTGGGCCTCCCATTGTGAAACCAATTGCCATTCAAGAAAAGGAGTGAAAAATGGGGAAGATAGCATGTGTGGCACTACTTTTACTGCATATAAAGCATCTGTATGTAAGAATAAAACCAAGTGAACAAAATAAAAAAGCATGTTTTCTCCTTTCACAGCAATCATTAACCAGTACACAACCCCCCATTCCCATTGCCTCTAAGAAACAATGTCCTTTTCCATCCAATGTTATAGTTAAAGCCTTCCATAGTTAAACTCAACTGTTCATTAATGCCACTTGACCAGCTTAAAAAAATATCTTTCCAGTGCAAACATATGGAGTAAAATCTTTTAAAGCATCAGGGTACTAAAAGAAGCATGTTTATGACAACTGACAGAACTCAGCAAGCATTTAACATTTACTCAAGCAACCGAAAGTGTAACAGCACCTGGCCTGCATTGCGAGAATCAGGATCTATCTCCAGGCATTGCTCATAAGCACTGATAGCCATAGATATATTGCCAGCATCTCTGTAAAGAACTCCTACAAGCAGAGGATAAATAAAATGACATTTAGCAGAAGAAAAATTGTTACTGGCTTCTTTTCTTCTTCTTTTTTCTTTGGAAGGGTGGGTTTGTTTCCACATAGAGCCAGAATCAAATTTATAAAGGAAATTTGTCACCGTGGAAATGAAATCTAAGATACTTAAATCAGAATCGATGAAACCTCTGGAAAAGCAAACTTGGGGGGGTTCCATATAGAACAGGAATCAAATTTATAAAGGAAAATTGTCACAATACAAAAAAATCTAAAATGCTTATTTTGGAATCAATAAAACATCTGAAAAGCAAGCTCATCAGAGTTCACAATGTGACCCTTTTTTTATCGAAGGGCAGATACAAGTGTGTGGGTGAATGAGAGAGAGAGAGAGAGAGAGAGACCTAAGTTATTATACGCTTCAGCATATGTGGGGTTTGCCATGATAGCTTTCTCAATCATGCTTGCAGCAGCATCCATTTTACCCTGCAAATAAGAAGGATCTGGTCAGCAACATGCCAGATATATAATCAAATAAAATAATGTGCATCCAGTATGATTTCATTTCAGACCTGGACAGTGTAGACAACACCAAGGTTGTTCAATGACTGAGAGAAGTTTGGTTTGATTGATAAAGCTAACTGCAAACAAAAACAATGATGAACATGATTTCATCACTAAAGAATGAAAACTTAAAACCTGTACAAGTAACTGAACTTGCCTGATAACACTCCACAGCTTTATCAAGGTTGTCTCGGTCCTTGTATATCACACCTAAGTTGTTGCATGCCTCTGCACAGTGAGGATTGAAGTGGAAAGCAAGTTCATAGAACACAATTGCCTGCTCGAATAGAATAGATTTACTCGATCACTGAATGATAAAATTATTGCAATAAGAAATAATTAAACTAGCTTAAAACTTGTTTGTGTGTAGCATCAATGAAAATTAACTTCCAAGCTCAACTTTATTAGCATGCTACTATAAATTTGTCAATCCTCATTGCTGCTACATATGTGGGTCAAGAACAAGGTAAGGTCCTATAAAAGATCACTCACCATCTCAAACTTCAGCATTTCACCATAAGCAACACCAAGATTATACATGGCGTCAGCATAGTGCCAGTTATAATACAAAGCCTTCTTGTAATATGCCACACCTTGATTGATATCTCCCTCAAGTTTAACCTGAATACACAAATGACTAAATCCAAAATCAAACATGTGCAAGAAAAAAGGCATTCTACGAAAAGTTTTCTTGAAAAGACAAGCTACTTGAGCATCTCATTACAAAAACTGACAGCAAGTAAAATAAATAGAATCCGAGGAAAGACTGCAAATGTTAATTCACAGCTATTAAAAGAATAAGCATGAAGGATGGAAAACCCACTTTTGTTCCTAAATCTGTTAATGCTATTGCCATATTATTCTTTGCAATCTCGAAGTTGGGTGACACAGCTAGACACCTGATAGAACAACGTAATTAAGGAACAATCATCAGCAGAGGCAGAGCATCATTGAAAGTACATGCAGGGCCCAAAAGAAAAGTTAAATAAGTGGCAGGCATACCTCTCATAACAGGCAATGGCTGATTCTAGATCACCTCTGTTTTTGTAGATGACACCCATGTTGCAGTATGCTTCAGCATACATGGGCCTCTCCATTGCAGCCTTCTCATAGCAACTAAGGGCAGTGTCATATTGCATCATTTCAGAATATACAACACCAAGGTTGTAATATGCAGGCTGCACATAAGAAGAATGCCTATTTACAAATGAAAAGTGGAAAACAAACATAGAACATAAAATTTTGGGAGTGCAAATATAAAATTAATAATATTACCGCATAGTGTGGATCTACTTTAAGAGCTTCATAATACTTCTGAATTCCCTCTTGTGCATTACCAGAGAGCTTTAAGCTGGTTCCAAGATCTGTTAAAACAATGGCTAGGCACTCGGAAGCTGGCTTGTATGAAGGATCAGCTTTCAAAGCCTTGTGATATGACTACAAGAGGCAAAATAACTAATATATTATAAATCAGCTTTAGCAAATAATATATAGTTGCAAAACCAAAAACCAAAGGATGACCCACTCATATATAAACATGTATAATTAGCAATGACAGTTTCAGTACATTGTGGGATGCTATTCAAAAATATTACAGCAAAAGGTAATAAGCATGCCCTTATGCATAGCAGCTCTCAGGCTGACATTGATAGACCAGGAATTCATAGCCAACCAGAACATTCCTTATGTGCAAATACAGAAGCTCAAAAGGAGAGCTAAAAACTACTTTCACTGGATGGAAAAGTTAAAACACTGAGGTATTTTTGAAAAAGAAATTGAACAATATTTACTTTTAACTTTATTTTCAACAAATGCAGGATAAGGCATCCACTTGAGTCCATAAACATGCACAGACAGCTGAGCGGTGAGTGTATTGACTATGAATTCTCCCAAATCCAATTTATCATGTAAAGAACGTAGGAACTAGTTATCAGTATCATGAATCACCAATCCCCTTGTTTTTAGATGCATAAGATCCACAAGCAACATTGAACTAGTCTACATGTGTGGGAAAGCTTGCAAAGCATCAAAAAACAAAGGGGAAATGGGACTTCTAATCTGCACTAGCATACTTAACAATTCAAATAGCAAGCAATCAAATAATACAAGTTTACTTGCAAACTGTGACTTCTAATTACAACAAACATCTTATTTACTGATGTGATGAAGATGAATTAATGGTCATGAGCTTACATCAGCAGCCTCTAACAGACGACCCTCATCCTTGTGCAATATACCACAATGTGTCAGGGCACACGCATTATCTGGGTCCAGCTTTATAGCTTCAGCAAAACTATCAAAAGCAACCTTTCCCATGTTCTGCATCTGCAGGCATATTCCTTTTCCAATGTAAGCCTCAACATTTCCATTATTATTCTGCAGAGCACTCTCGTAAAGAGCAAGAGCGTCACCGAATTTATTTCTGGATCGAAGAATGTTGGCATAAGAGAGTTTGTCCTTCCCGTCAAGCCCCTTCTGTGCTGGAGATGAACTAACTGGAGAGCCACTAGGGCCAGGTGAAGGCTGTGATCCTCTCAAGAAACCATTATCTCCAACCGGTTCCTTCTCTCTCACATTACCAGCATCCTTCTCTGTCCACGCCATCTGGGTATGCAGAAATTCTCTCTTTCCTATAGGAGTATCTACGAAAGTAAATCAACTTTTCATTCACAGCCACCGCACGTCAAAAAAACAAACCACAAATGCAAGGCTTTACCCAATGCTTGGACTTTAAAGGAAATATAGCTGGAATGCAACAGTAACACCAATATTGATCAAAAGCATAGAGTTTCAGGCTTTATGAGTTTAAATTGCACTGAAATTCAACTTCACATTACTGAAACAACCACTTCACCTAGCCTACATAGAATGACAAGCACAACAAAAACCAGTATTGTCAAAGTTAAAGAGAGAAAGTGGTGTTTTTGCATTATTATAACTGCATTGAACACACAATTGGAAACCCTAACTATGTCAAAACTGTTTCAAGAAACTTCTTGATTTAGCAAAGCTACCATCATGAACCCCAGCTGATCATTTAATAAAACCCTAATAGACAAAAAATAATCATTACACACATCAAAAAATAATCACTAAACCCCAGTAAAACCCATATAGAAGTAGAAAACAACAATTAAGGATTTTTACCCAATTTGATACGCATAAAGAAAAGGAAACAAGAAACTCAAGAAGACAATCAAAAAGAAAAAGAATAGGGGTTTTGATACTCACATTCAAGAAAACAAAAACCCACAAGAGCAACTAAGGAGTGGCGTGTGGTAAGAAGTGAGAGGGGTGTAGGCTAAGGTTGGCCAGAGCAAGTGTCCACAGACAGAATTTTCAGAGAGTTATACTATTTTTTAGTGGGTTATTATTAGAAAGTTGAAACGGAGACGCGGCACTCTCTCTTTAAATTCTGGTCTCCGACAAAGGGAGAGAGAGAGAGTTCGATGCGTCCCAGGACCAGAGAGAGAGAGAGAGAGGAAGAGACGCCTTCTTGGTGGTGGTGTGTTCGTTAAATTGCACACAGGAGTGGACTCTTGGTGCCTTTTGTTTGGTTCGAAGTTACATTCGTCGGTTTTCCTTTCTTTGCCCTCTTCTCTCTTCAATAATTTCATTTCGTACCATCGCCATTTTATGGGGCTGCTGTACGGGTCGCTTTGGGCCTTTTGGGGATTGCCTTTTTTTCTTTTCTTTTCTTTTTTTATCTTTTATCTTTTATCTTTTAACTTTTGAGATGTTTTTAGACAAGTTTCTGTTTATATTGATATTTTTTAATCGAGCTTATATATTAATTATTATTTTTTCAACTTAATTTTATTAACTTTTAAAAAAATATAAGCCCAAGACTTAATATTAAACAGCTTTTTTTTTAATTCCTCAAAGCAAAGATTCTCTATTCAATATCAAGCGAGTGTTTGTTCTTATGGTCAAATTATATTTTAAATTTTTTTATTTTTTATGTTTTTAAATTATTTTGATGAACTGATATCAAAAATAAATTTTAAAAATATTTATTTTCATGGTCAAATTATATTTTATTTTTTATTTTTATTTTTTATGTTTTTAAACTATTTCGATGCAATTTCAAATAAAACAAATATCTCATGGATGAATAAAATTGAAGTGTTTCGAGAGTCATGTATTCCAGCAAAGATTTTTAATTGCAGATGACGCACAATTCCACTCTTCAAGCTTTGTCAAGACCAAGCAAGGTAACAAAAGCCCGTACGACCTCATCACCAACAACAGTAGATTCCATAAAAAGCTATTGCTTTTTTTGCTCGATAGCTTTGATGACCTGAGAAGGGTATAGCGCGCGGAGACTAAGGATCTATTTGGTAGTGTGTTTGAAATTATTTTTTAAAGTATTTTTTATTTAAAAATATATTAAAATAATATTTTTTTATTTTTTAAAAATTATTTTTGACGCACATCAAAATGATAAAAAATACCCCAAAAAATTAATTTAAAATAAAAAAATAAAAAATAAATCATTTTTTAAAAAAACGCTTTACAAACACATTCTCAAACACCTCTAAGAGGAATTTTAGCACTGTGTTTCAAAATTACTTTTAAAAATCACAGTTTAAATGCTAAAATCAATGTGTTTCAAAATTATTTTTGAAAAATGCTTTTAAAACACAGTTTCAATCAAGACTAAAATCACTGAGAGTTACTAACTGAGCCTGCCTGCGAGTGAAAGAAGGTTTGCTACCCGATGACGAATCCAAGAAAGGTGTGCAATCATTAACAATGAGTTTTCCTGTGATAAAAGGGACACGCAGATACTTTACAGGCAATCTCCAGATTTTAAATCCCGCAACAATATTGTCTATTTGTGCAACAGTCTCCGCGCCACCACCAGCACCACCACCACCACCATTAGACCTTATAAAGCGTGGTAGAAGTGATGAAAAATAGTAACCACTGCTTTAATAGCATTCACATTTGCAGCAGCAGAAATCATGAGGTCATTAGCAAAACGAAGATGAGAACCTTTTACCACGGTCACTGAAAAGCTGGTAGTGGAGATACAACAAGCATGGAGCCGATTCACAAATTGAATAGCGCACTCTGTTTCGCTTTTAATACAGGGAAAAGAAATTCTCAATTGACTGGATCAAAGGCCTTTATCCGCTCAATCTTGAAATCACACCTGGGAGATTTATTTCTCCTGTGATAGCCCTTTACTACCCCTTGAGCCAGTAAAACATTCTCTCGGATCTTGTACGAAAGCTGACTGATTTTGGTTAATAATGAAATAGAGATTAGAGACAAGTTTTCATCTTATTACCAAAATTTTGTATTTGCGTTTATATTTACTCTTATTTATATTTACTCTTATTTTATTTAATAAAAATTAAATATAATATAGCACAAATCTGTGCAAATTTTAAATTTAAAAAGCTTTCAATTGGAAAAATATATTATAAAATAATATAAATCATATATTAAATTGCACATATTAATAATGGTTAATATAAGACATGGGGGCTTACTATTATTCACAGGAACATTACCATTTTAGCCTCGTGAGCAGAGTGCAACAACAGCAATCAGGAATGATTGTTGTTTTGTAGAGAACCTTTCAGGGAGGATTCTTAGAATATGCTCTACAGTCTACACCACCTGCACCCACATTGCTATCTTCGTCACCGAGCAAATTATGATAGAATTAATTGAATAATTTTGATTTAAATATACAAGCTAGGTCATAAAACAGATTAAGCTAATAAAAAAAAAAAAAAAAACAATTCAAATTCTAAATAAATCCAAAATATAAGGATGATATTTAAAATAAAATCAATACGAACCAAAAAAACGCAAAGCATATCAAATGACGGAATGAAAATAAAATTACAGCAAATAAAATCAAGTTAACTCTCTAAATCCATTATTTAAATGATGGGAGTATGATAAATTGTAAGGAAAAAAAAATAACTGGGGTCTTTTTCGTCTTTTTTTCTTCTTCTAGTATGCAATTCATTTCATAATTTTATTAGATATCATTATTATAAATAGCACGAATATTATATATTTCAATTATGCGTAAACTTTATTATTTTACTTGTTTTTTAAAATAGTTTTATTTCGCCAATATTTAAAAAAATTAAAAATTAAGAAGCAAAAATAGTCAAAATCTTTGCAAAAGATGTGTACTCATTAGTTATGGAAAATTAAGTAATTAATGAAAATTTGTGGCAGGCTCTTTTATAGATCCCGTCTTCTTCTCATCTTTCAATCTTAAATAAGCCGAGGTATATCACAATAACCTCATCTCCTCCACGCACAGTGGCTGCCGCTGATTATCAAAGAATTCAAGATCCTGGACAAACACAAATGATTTAGAGATCCTATCGATCAAATCTATATGAAATTTTTTAATGGAGTTGTTAGACTTCCATTTTTTTGAAGTGGGACTAACTGATCTTGATCTCCATCACCTTTCTACTTGCTTTCTTACCTGATCATATGAAATAGAAAATGTTTAGCAACAACTCCTCTTAGCCTCAGGTGTGAACTTTTTCCGGCCAACTCTTGTTCGTTTCTCTATATAAGGTTCATCCATTCAGCGAATCACATCACAGCAACTCTTGAGTCTCTAGCTAACCCTCAAATATTTACAGCCTTCCTCGGGTCTCCACGATCTCTAAAGAGCTAAAATGAAGAGTGAGTCGACAGCCATTGATATGCCAGAGTCCAGCTCTGCTGCAAAAGGAAAAGCACCTCTCATGGCTGTGTCCAGGGCTGCAAAGGGAGGATACAGGAGGGGGATTGCCATATTTGACTTCGTTCTACGGCTGGGTGCTATAGTGACTTCTCTAGCTGCTGCTGCCGCCATGGGAACTAGTGATGAAACTCTTCCATTCTTCACACAATTCTTCCAGTTCCAAGCTAGTTATGATGATCTCCCCACGTTCCAGTATGTGATTTCTAACACGTAATATGCACTGAATTCTTGCACACAATAACACGCCTTTTGGGTGGCGGCATGAAATCAAAATGGTAACGTATTTAGAAGGTATGGAAATTTCTGCGGAAATTCTAAGGCATCTCTGTTTTCAGGTTTTTCGTCATTGCAATGGCAATAGTTGCTGGCTACCTGGTCCTTTCCCTTCCATTCTCCATAGTAGCTATTGTCCGCCCACAAGTAGCTGGACCAAGGCTCCTGCTGCTTATTTTGGACACTGTAAGCTCTCTAAGTTCTTGTACAATTGATTAACATCTCGCTGTGAAATCACAAATTCTCAACTCATTTAAACAGGAAAATCTCAACCCCTCCCCTCCTTTTTTTTCCAGGTTGCCCTCACCCTAAACACCGCTGCTGGTGCTGCGGCTGCTGCCATAGTCTACTTGGCTCACAATGGCAACTCAAAAACAAACTGGCTTGCTATCTGTAACCAGTATGGTGATTTCTGCCAGAAAGTCAGCGGAGCTGTGGTGGCATCAATGATCACTGTTGCCATCTTCGTGTTTTTGATTGTGCTGTCAGCTTTCGCTCTGCGAGGGCATTAAGAGGAAAAAGAGTAGAACTTCTTCTGTTTTATATCTGAACTTGTTTGGTGTTTATGTTGTTGTTACCATTGTTATTGTCAATGTTCTTATGGTGTGATTCACTGTGATGTGGGAGAAAATTACAAAGAAAATTGAAGTCCTATATATATATATATATATAGTTGTGTCACTTGTGATAATATGCTTGGATTGACAGCTTATTTAAAACATTATTGCTTATTATAAAATTATAATTTCACAAATTACTCACATAGCTCTTGAAGCCATGAGATCAAAAGAACGCAAACAGAAATGACTATCCAAGAAATTAGATCAAAATCGACCTGTCCATCATTTGCGTAAACAGAATTAAATTATCATTCTTGATTGCAAATTCTCTTAAACCCATGTATTTCATTGCAATCCAAAAAGGGATAAACAACCAACTACATCCCACAAGGTCAGTTTTTCAATTCAATCTTGTGAAAAATTTATACATAAATACTTTCTCACAATAAATAAATTGGTACTAGACTAGAGCCCCCGCTACACTATAGGTTCACACTATTTTCCTAGTAAAATATTTAGGCGTGGCAAGTATTGTTTTTTAAAGAAAAATTCAATAATTCAGGTTATATTCTTTACCAGATAAATAAGCTAGTTTTATCTGAATTAAATAGACCAGATAGCTAATAGATAAAAAATAAAAACTAAAATAAACTTTTGAAATAAATTTTAAAGTTATCGCCTCGTATACTCACTTTTTTCACATCAATTCTTTATTTTTCAACTCAACTTTTTTTCCCAAAAAAATATATGAAATTATATGCTAATTTCGGAGTGAAAAACTCTCACATACAATTAAAGTTGAAGAACAAAAAAAAAAAAAACAGTCACAACTAATAATTATGTGTGAGAGGATGCGTAACTACAGTAATTTCACAACCCTTTAAATTTATTTTAATAATATTAATTGGAAAGTAAATAGGAGAGGGAGTGGAGTGGAGTGCATCTTCTCTTCACTGTCAAATCTCCAAGTCACGGCCCAGCCCCACACGCGTCTCCTCCTCCTTCTCGCTCTCTTTTACTACTGAAAACTAGAACAACTTTTCCCGAGAAAATCGGAAGGAAAATCTGATCCGTTGGGTTAGGGTTGGAAGGAAATGTCACAGACAGGGAAATTGATGCCAAATCTTGATCAACAGAGCACTAAGATGCTCAATCTCACTGTGCTCCAGCGAATGGATCCTTTCATCGAAGAGATTTTAATCACAGCCGCGCATGTCACTTTTTACGCTTTCAATGTCGAAACCAATCAGTGGGTACGCTTGCTTACCTTTTTTTTCAATTATATTCGAATCTGATGTTTGATTTGTTATCATTCTTGATTTTTTAATTTCGTTGTTTCTGATTTCAGAGCCGCAAGGATGTTGAAGGATCTCTCTTTGTAGTCAAGAGGTACTGTGCTCTGAATTATTTCTTTTGTGTTTTGTAACTATTATTATATTGATTTATGTATTTATTGTTCTCTAGGAATACTCAACCGCGGTTTCAGTTTATTGTAATGAACCGGCGAAACACAGGTTTCTATTTATTTATTTATTTATTTATTTGTATGCTATCAATTGGATGGGTTTCTGAATTTTTGAATTTATTTTTTTGAGAGCAGAAAACTTAGTGGAGAATCTATTGGGGGATTTCGAGTATGAAGTTCAATCTCCGTATTTGTTGTATCGGAATCAATCCCAAGAAGTTAATGGTATTTGGTTTTACAATCGACGTGAATGTGAGGATGTTGCCAACCTTTTTACTAGGTACATACAATTTAACTGTACTTTGGCATCTTCTTCAGTTAGATTTTGTTTGATGTTTACTTAAATATCATAAATTCCCTAATAGATTTTAGAGTTTGGTCTTTGATTGAATGATTAGGTGCTGTTTGCATTATTAGTAGCTGGGTGGATTTAATAATTAGATTATTTTTTTTACAGGATCCTTAGTGCTTACTCAAAGGTTCCTGCAAAGCCAAAAGTAGCTTCAGGCAAAAGGTATTTTGTTCTCTTATAATTGAGTCATCTGCAATTAGCTATTGGATATCTTGTATAGTTGATTCGAATGGTGTTTAAATTTAACACATGATATGCTTTCTGCTGTCAGGTTATTTCTATATGAATATAGCCTTTAATTCAACTCAAACAAGAATTGGATATGGGAATCTTAACATAGTTGATAATGAAAAGAATTATCATGGATTGTTAAAGCAATTGTAAAACAATTAAGAAATATTGTATGCTGGTAAAATTAGGGTGTGAAGAAATTCTTCTTCTATGAACATAAATGGGAGTGCATATCCGTGATCGCTTCCCTCATTTGTTATCAGTTTGTTTTATCCTCAATTTTACTTGACTTCGAAGTTGATGGTGCATTTGCATGTTGTTCTGGAATTTTAAAAACTCAATATAACTATGTAACTGTGATCGCTGAATCATCAATTTGTTGTTTAATTATGCTGATTGATAAAATGGACTTTTTGGCACGTCACCTAACTTATTGTTTGCACAAACTGAATGTCACTTAGTGAATATGAGGAGCTTGAAGCAGTCCCAAATATGTCAGTGTTTGAAGGTCCCTTGGAACCATCTTCAACTGCCTCTGCTGCCAACGATAACACTGAAGATTCTTCATTTGAGAACTTCTTTAGTGTAAGTGCCTTACTTCATTGCTTACTCTTGAGAGTTATTTTTCACTACGTGGAGAACTGCTATGCAGATTTTATACTTTGTTTGCCAATTAATACATCTGTTAATGCTGCCTTTGTGCCATTTAGGATTCCATTTGTCAGTTTGATACTTTAAATGGTTGGTTCATTTCAAACCTGTATGTTTTCTACTGAATACTATCAATCCAACACACCTTCATTGTTGTCAAATGCCTAATTTGTGATCCCCTTTTGTTGATTGAGTATCTAGTACTGTCAGTGTAGTAGTGATAATTATTATCCAGCACTTATTTACCACCAAACCCATTATTGCTTGCTTTCTATGCCTTTCTTGTCTGATTTCGCTAAATTTCTGTACTTTAACCGTAATTTTTTTTAACATGCCTAAGTAGTTTTTAATATTATTCTTGCAGACAGCCATGAATATTGGAAGTACTACTTCTAGTGTAGTGAATTCAAAACAGCTGTATCAGCCTTCTCCCACCATTCCATTATCCTCCCATACACCTAGTGTAGTTATGCCTTCTCCACTAGTTCCACAAATACCTTCTCTTCCTCTTTCATCTTTACCCACCTCAAATACCATCCATGGCACTTCTGATCCAATCAGCAGCGGCAGTCATGTCACTAATCTTGTGAAGCCCTCGTCATTTTTTGCACCCCCTTCTTCCTCATCTGTATTGATGCCACCCCCTATCTCCCCGCCGCTTACTAGTTCTCCTGCACTTCAGCCTCCCCTAAATCTGCAACGACCATATGGCACTCCAATGCTTCAACCCTTCCCACCTCCCACACCACCACCATCTCTTACTCCTAGTTCACCTGCCACTCCACCTCTTATTAGCAGGGACAAAGTCCGTGATGCACTTCTGCTGCTTGTCCAGGTACTTGATCCTTTTCTTATACTCACATCTCCCCTTGTCATCCGCTTGCTTATTTAATGTAAGATTGTACTTTTAATATCTGTGCAGGGTAAAAGAACCATCTATTCTTTCTTGTTTAAATTTTAAAAGCCACTACATTGCTTGAATACTCAGCTATTTTTGAATTATTGACTTCTCCTTTCCTTCGAAAAAAAAAAAAGAAGAGGAAAGAAAGAAGAGAGAGAGGTGAGCATCTGTCTAAATTACTGTTTGTTGATTTGTTCTTGCTAGGATGATCAATTCATTGACATGTTTCATCAAGCACTGCTGAAGGTGCACCATCAATGAGGTATTGAAGAGACTGAGTGACATTCCCTTTGACAGACGTGGCAAATACAGGATGGTTGTAACATGAGTTCTCTGTACAGCTCTTGGTCCCTGGAAATAACGGGGGTGTAGCTCTTGGGTGGTCCAAAGGACTGGGTTCTCTCGTTCAATGTAATGCTGTAACAGCAGGAATAGAAAACGCCTCCGAGGCTGAGCAGAGAGCTTGTGATGTCAGTTTCCATAGGTTCTCTAGTAGGACTGTACTGGTTGTTATGTCTTGACGTGTAGTGATAAGCCATTAAATTTCGTTAAATTCAGGAATATGATCCCTGCGAACACACAATGGTGGC
Organism: Salix brachista; assembly: GCA_009078335.1. NCBI lineage: Eukaryota > Viridiplantae > Streptophyta > Magnoliopsida > Malpighiales > Salicaceae > Salix > Salix brachista. The sequence goes on along the minus strand of CM018577.1, from coordinate 16,655,514 downwards.
TTCATTTTTATGGTCCAGTGAATATAATTGAGAGGCGGTAAAAATTACAGACAACAGCTGCCTTTTTAGTTAAATATATAGTTTATCCGCCAGCACATAGCTGGATGATAAAATTTCGTAACGTCCAAAAACATATTTAGAATATTAAAATTTTTATGGCTTTGTTAATTAAAGTTGGGGGGGGGGGGGGTTTACGAAGCAATACTATAAATTCACAATATTTTGTATATTGAGCTAAGTAAAATCATGAGACTAGCTGAAACAAATCATAAGTCCAATTTAAACTTATATAAATTGTAAAAAAAATGAAGTGGTAAGAAAATAAAGAGTATGAGATGGGAAAGTTAAGAAAAATACCACTATAAAGCGATACTATGATCCACAACATTTTGTGTTTAGCATAAAAACTTTTAATTTTAATTAATAATTAAAAGTTACATGAGTTTGGAGTATGGTAGATTTATTTGGAATGCTTTTTAAAATTGTGTTTTTTTAAGAAAAAATTATGTTAATATTAAAATAAAAAATATGTTAATATATTTGTAAATAAAATAATTCTTTTAAATGAGTAATGATGATATAGGCAGCGAGCAATGGATAATGGAATAGGGCTGTGGACTAGAGGTTACGCTATCCGAGTCCAACACAAACAAACACCCACCACCACCACTTGGGCTGTCAAAAACAGGGTCGTAACAAGCAAGTCCTCCCAACCCAGGAAGCCATAATATATAAACAGAACCCTCCTCGCAGAAACTGCCTCAATCGTCCTCTCCTCCCAGAAATATCAAAAACAAACACAGGCAGGGATTTGGTAAATGGCTGCCGCACTTAGAAGAATCGCAGGAGAAAAAAGCTTTATGCTTTCAAGTATTAGTACTAAACTTGTTGCTGCTCCATCTTCCCTTTTCATATGGCAGCGAGGCATAACCACTAAACTTTTTGTTGGAGGTACTCTGCTCTGCTCTCTTCTACTACTCGACGATAACACTTTTAAACTTGATATTAATCGTTTCTTCTATGGTAGAAAACAACAAATTGAATATGTAGAGTGATTCTAAAAAAAGTTTTTTGTCTGATCCATCAGTTTCGTCAATGGTTTGTAAAAGTGTCTGAACCAGAAACCTGCTTGACTTAGGAGTGTGTTCATGGCTATGTTTCGTAATTGCTAATTCGATAGCTTGTTTTGCTGCTGTTCTATTTTTTTCCATAAAATAAATAAACTTCTTGTTGGGTTATCAACTTGTCATCCACCCCCGCCACAAAAATCTTACAATTTGCTTATCTACTGGCTGCTTCAATCTTGACACTTAGTTGCTTAGTTGCAGCCAAAAAACACTTTAACAGTTTCCCATATCGTTTTAATTGAAGTAGTAACACAATCAGATTCATGGTTTTTGCATGGTGGGGAAGTAAGCAGTCTTTCAACAATAAGCTGGCAGAGTTGATGAAAGGGAAACTTACAGCCTTTCTTGTTAAAAACACCTCTTCTTATGTGCTGCTATGGAAACATAATGTTATATGTAGTTCTAAAGAAATTTCGTGACTGGGATAGTTAAGCCCTGCCCATTGTCTAGGCAGTTATATACATAGCAGACTAGCTCTGCCGAAACTTGTGTATATTCTAAGACGAGTTTTTATATAGTGGAAAAGCAGGCTGTTATAAAAGGCTAGTGTAAATTAAAGAATATCTAGAATGCGAGTTGTTTGGGTATAACCGGTAAAAAAGTCAACCAAACCAATCTAAGGTGGGTTGGCTGGCTTTGGTTTTGGTTTTGGTTTTGGATGTGTATTGGTTTCTTCTGTCGTAAACTAAATAAGAAACTGCCCAGGACTGACGGAGTTTTGGATGTTTGTTGTTGTTTATAATATTATCTCTTCACGAGTTCAACATGCCAAAAACTGTAATTTCACTTATGAACTACAAATATCTTTATGCAACTCAGTTGGCCATGGATATTTAGCGTGGCTGTAATTCTCTAAAACCAATTGAACTCTTCTTTTCCTCCTTCCGATGTATATGTTGCAGGCTTGTCATTTTACACCACAGAGAATGGATTATCAGAAGCATTTTCTCAACATGGTCAGGTTGTTGAAGGTATTTTGAAGTTCACTGCGATAAAATGTCTAAGCATGGATTATTTTATCAGTCCTAGTTCACTTTCTTTTTCCTTTTGCAGCTAAAATTGTGATGGACCGAGCCTCGGACAAATCAAAAGGTTTTGGTTTTGTAACTTATGCATCTGAAGATGAAGCTCAGAAAGCTCTGGATGAGATGAACGGGAAGGTAAATTCGGATTCCTCTCTGCAATTTGTATTTAACTCAAAATCTCAGGCATAACAAAGTGAATGCATTGCAGACATTGAATGGACGAGTCATCTACGTGGGCTATGCAAAGCTCAAAACTAATTTTGGTGGTGGGATACCAATTGCTAGAGGACCTCCTGAACCAGCAACACCTGAGAGTTGAACTATGAGGATATAATTTTCTGTCATTTGCAAGAAGGTTAGACACTTGCAAGTTATATCCCAGTTAAATCTTGGCATTTTGTTTTCTCGTGCAAGTGATGAAATTTATTTGGCGATTCCAAATGCATAAACATGCTACACCTGAATCAAATACATGCACACTAAAACCAGTGGATAGGTTGTTCTTTCTAGAAGATAGTAGGATTAGAATTTGTCCGGCTACAAATAGAAGTTCTTGTGAGACAACAGGAAGCTCATCTTCATATCTGTGTCAATTAGAGATTCTGTATGGTTTGAGAAAAACAATTGTTTTTTGATAATGCCTTAGGATTCTACTTCCAAATGTGAGTGCTAATCAGTAAAAATAGATGCCAAATGCTCCCTGCAGTCTGCAGTCTTCCACTTATCTGCAGCCATGGAAATGAATTGATCTCTAAGCTTTTAACTCGGATCTGTTCCCACTCCCCGTGGGTAGCGGGTACAGCTTGAATCCAAACCCGACCAGCATGCAACCATGATCACGTGCTTTTAGTTTCGGATAACCACATTTTTTGAATAAAACTCATCATCCGAACAATTTCAATCCCTCCCTCGTGCATTTCCGAAGAACTAGTACGCTATTTCATCATGTCATGTAGAGTCAAGCGGGACACCAACTGAAGCCCTGTTTATGCCCATCTGCCTTTGTTTGTAAAAGCAACTCCAATGAAAAAGCTATAAGAAAAATTAAAGTGAAAAAACAAAAAAAAAATAGTTTTTATTTTTCATTTTCATAGCATCTTAAAGGAAAAAATCTATTTAGAGAAGTCAAATTAATAATATGGCTTTTTAAATAGTGTAAATATTTTTTATATATATATTTGCATTCCAATAGAAAAAAGTCATCTGAAGATGAATTAAATATATATTTTTTTGCATAAAAATTTATTAAATTGTTTTTGACCCTTTTAATGAAATATGTAAGAATAGCTTTTTAACTTAAAAATATTATTTTAGCTCAATAAAAAGAGGAGAAAAGCAGAGTAGGAACTTGATTATGATGTAAGGAATTTCAGACACCAATAGTCTACCGTCAGAATAATGCATTAATCTCTGCTATGATGGGAATCCAGTTTGACAATTCGAGGAGAAAAGAAAATGGAAGGAACAATCAACAACGTAGGGAAATTACCGATACGTGGTTGATCACAGCTTTCTTAAGCGCCACATGAAGTGGCCGTTTGGCAATGTGGTGGTATCGATGTTTGTCAAACGGCTTTTCAGTTGAGTGTTTGGAAAACACCAAAACACAGTTTCAAAGTGTGGGATCCACAGCATAATTTCTCCAAAACACCGTTTCATGCAAAACTAGAAAATGGTGCTTTTGTATCTGCGATCTTATATTTCTGAAATGCCGATTGTTATTTGAAATAGAAAATATTACCGTTGAAACATAAATAACCCTACCTTATCCTCGTCTGCACCTCTCATCCCTCTTCTCTTGTCTGCGCCTCATCCCTTTCCTCTCCTCTGCACAAAACGACCCACAGCTCCCCGGAACAAAACACCTCCTCCCTGCGCCTCCCGTCTCTTCTCTCCTCTGCAACTACCCGCATTTAACAGAAGGAAAGGAGACCGTAATGGGTTTTGATTGATTTTGGTTATTGTTTGCTGGTAATCTAGTTTTTGGTTGTTATTCTCATCATCCTAATGAACTGAAATGGATCTTCGAAGCACTTAGAGAGAGAGAGAGAGATGGAGTGATAGACATAAACAAAAACAGAAATGAAGGGAAGAAGAGGTGGGTTGAGAGCATTTAACAGAAGGAAAGTGACGAAGAAAGCGAGGTGCTGGTGTTTCAATTCAATGGTCATCCTTCAATTCTGCATTTAAAGTGAATTCAAGATTAGTTAATGAAGGCAGGTGGGCTTATTCGAACCCCTCTTATCTCTATCAATGTCTTTAATACTTTGCTCCCTTTTATTGTTTATTTATTTATTTATATCACCTTTCTTTTATGTTTTTTATTTTTTTTCAGTTTTTCTTCTTATAAATTATCTTCCCACTATAAATACGCCGGGTATCTATTTAAAACACGCTGAGTTTGAACGATAATACACTCGTCCTGCTGTTCTGTTTTTTGACTACTAGCAATAGGATATGGCAGGCATGCATTTAGTGCAAAGAGAAAAAAAAAATACAAAAGGAACAGAGACAAGAAAGAAAAAAATACAAAGATTACGAATATTCTTTGAACAACTTGGACAGATGATTACCTTCAATAAACTGATAACATGTAATGAATCAACTAGAAGCAGAATTATCTGGCTTCTAAATTCTTAGTTCATATGAATTGATTGATTTTATTTTATTTTATTGATTTGGGTATGCGACCGAATACGCATTTTTGCAAATAGTTTGATGGGAGAATAAAATGAAGTGTCCATTTTACTTGAATTATTCCTTGTAATAAATTGTGATTATTTTTAAATTGATTTTCACAAGTTAAAAATATATATATAAATGTGTATGTATATGTTTATGTCCTTTAAAGTAATTTCACAAGTTAAAAGCAATATGAAAAGTTTGGTAACCAAACACTTAAAACTGCTTTTTTTTCAACCTCCAACTCAACCACAGTTTTAACCAAACACTTCACAGCTTATTTTGAATCACAGTAAAAGCGCTTTTTTTTAAACTGCTTTTTTTCAACCTCAATCGCAAAAGCAAAAACAATGTCAAACACACTCGAAATCTTCTAACAATTTGAGGTGTTTTTTTTTATATATTTATGTTTAAAAGTATAGAAAATAGGTTTGTAATATTTATTTGATGAATTATTCTAAAGTTTTTTAATATATGTTAAAGTTGTTTGTATATAAACCAAAACCAAAACCAATTTTGAATTCATGTTAAATGAACATGTAAATTATTTTAAGTCCATTGTATTTTGGATTCGGTATCTCATATTTATTTATAATGTTTTTTGTTAGTTTTTTTTTTTCAAAATCAAATATGTATAGTGCTATGACTTCTTAAAATAAATAACATATGTTTTTGAAGCAAAAATATTCAATTATTTAAAAAAATATATATATATATATATATAAATAAATAATATTTTAAAAAACAATTTCAAACACCTTAAATTAAGGGTTTGATTGAAAATAGGGTTGACTTTGTTTTTCAAAATATTATTCATTTAAAAATATATTAGAATAATATTTTTTAAAAAAAAATTAACATAAAAAATGATAATAATTTAAAATAAAAATAAATAAAAAGTCAAATAACACTTTTTAAATTCAGTGCCAAATATCATTAATCTGACAGCGAGAAAGGACCAGCAATAAATATTCTAGAAAATGCAATAAAGCGCCAATCAAATCGAACTTCAATAATAATATCATATCTACATCTAGTTGAGGCTGCCTAGAAGTACAAAGGTGGCCCCACCAACTCAGAAACAAGCGTTCACATTCTAACATCTTCTTGTACTGTTTACCAGGAGTGTTTTTTTATTTTATTTTCAACCACAGTGACTTTATTCGTTGGTCGGCTCATTTAGTGTTAAAAAATAAAAAAAATAAAAAATTTATTTGTTATTTCAAAAAAATTATAAATAAATTATTCATAAAAATATTTACATTTAGAGTTTTTTTTAGTTATATATCTCAATTTGTTTTAAAAATAGTCTTATAAAATAACTCATATAATATAACTAGTTATTTTTTAAATACCGTAAAATTATTCCATGTAAACTTGCAGTACTGAAGATAGTCCAGCATCTATTATCCCGTGGGATTTTATAGATATTGTTGGGCCGAGTTTGGATTCATAATTATATCCAACTATATTTTATAAATAATGAATCTATTCAATTTTCTGTGGACCCAAAGAGGTTATATATATCCTGTTGAATTAAATGTTTAATAGATATTACAGATATACTTGGAATGAACATATATTACTAATTTTTAGAGATTCGTAATTAGAGGAGCTACAAAATGAACCTATTTATGTATTTATTGTTAATTTAATTTCATGACACGTTTAATTGGAAGGGATTGCTTTAAATATAAAGGTAATATAATGTTTGGTGAAAAATATATAGTAATTATTATGTCTACAGTATGTATATATGCATATATATATCGTATTAACTATTTTAGTTATCAAACTATAAAAGACTTGAAAACAAGCCAACAAAAAGATTAAAACCTTATCTTTAGGACAAACACTAATAATCTTAAAAAAGGATAGGTTTGATTAAAAGTTATCCATTCATGTTTGAATTGTTAATTTTATAGACGCCTTATATAATTAATTAACATGATTTTTTAAAATATATTATAATAATGTAATGCTAAATAAACTGTTTTGGTAATTAATTGTTTTAGGGTAAGAGATATATCGATCATAATTATTAATTAATAAAATCTGAAAAATTATGTAATTTTATCATGTCTCTAATTTGGTTGGAAAAGTAAAAAAATAACAATAATTCAACTATGATTACTAAATTTTATATAGATTTATTTTAAAATAAAACCTGTTTATTTAGTGAAAATTAAAGCTTAATGATTTATAAATGACACATTAGAAATTAAAAAACACACTATAAATTAACTAAATAATACACATACGTGCCAAATTAAATTCTATAATGAAGCAACTTCGTCATGTTTCCATGTCAAATATGTTACCGTGGAGGGGAAATCTGGAGAAATGGAGGTGATCGAGCATCTCCCTCACTCTTGAAAAAGAAATAAGAAACCAGCTAGGGCGTGGAGTAGTAGTTGAGAGACACTCAAGAACGCGGTTGAAATTATTTCCATCATCTGCCTTCTCCCTTTTTGAGCTCCTTCCATGGATGACGAAGGGACGCATTTCCCCGTGAATCAACAACCAGAGATACTGCATATGGCATTCTTTGTGCTGCTGCATCACGCTTCCTCTCCATGTCCACCTTGTTTCTCCGATGAACGTCACAGAATAACAATTTTATTGCCTGTACACCTCTCTCTCTCCCCTCTCCCCTCTCCCTCTCCCTCTCCCTCTCCCTCTCTCTCTCTCCCCTCTCCCTCTCCCTCTCCCTCTCCCTCTCCCTCTCTCTCTCTCCCCTCTCCCTCTCTCTCTCTCTCTACACCTTGTACCTACCATTCTTTTTATTTATTTATTTCTTGTTGCTTTTCTGGTCTCCACCCTCCCCCTTAACAGCTCGGGAAAAATTAGGGCTGAAGTTTATCTCAGCCAGAGAAATAACCCGAGAGAGAAAAAAACAATGACCCCGAAAGACACACACAGCATGTCCAGGGTCCCTTCCTTTTTCAACTTCCTCTCCTTCCTCTCCCTCTTCCTTCCCAGAAACATCTCGTACCTTTTCCGCCCCTCTATTTCCCTCCTCCCGCTCATTCCCTTTTTACCCTCGAACCCTGCACTGAAAATACCCAAACTACCCTCCCCGTCCAGGAAAACACCGTCCATGTCCTCCACCTGCAAGCTCACTCCCCTCACGTCCATCTCCCCTCCTTGGGCCCCCCCTCCCCACGTGACCACTATCCCGCACTGCACACACTCTGATGCTGATCCTCTCTCTCCTGCCGCCAGCACTGTCGCAAACCGCGCGTTCACTTCGCCGCTCAGCCAATGCCTCTGCACCGACACCGGTTTGTGACTCGATAGGTTCATCGACCGTAAACGGGTCGGGTCGATCAATATCCAGCTCAAACTCAAATCACCAACCAGATCGTGACATGTTTCCTCGGTACCTGAATTCGGTATGGGAGTCCGACACGTGTCCTTCGGGTCAAGCATGTCGATTCTGAAGGGAGAGCACAAAAACCACGCGCTTGAGGTCTCTGTTTCTACAACCTTGGAAAAAATTGGCTTATTCTTGTAATGAATATCAACGGCTGAGATCAGTTCTGATGGATAGCCGTAATTTCGTTGGGGGTTTGCTCGGAGGCCTGTGGTGAGAGGGAAGGACTCGGAGAAGAATGAGCGCGAGCCGTTGGGTAAGCGGGAGATGATTTCGCGTATACGTGGCGTGTTGGTGGAAGGCCAAGTGGAGTGGCATATGTTGGTCCATAAGTCTCGATGGGATGCTAGTGAATTTAGTTCTGTGGAAGTGCATGCGGCGGAGAACAAGGAGAGGCCGTCTAGTCGGGTTAGGACGTGGGATTGGAGGATGTCCGGGTGGATGGTGGAGAGTGAGGTAGCGATGGGAGGTTCCAGGATGGTTGTTGCGGTGCTGGAGGAAAAGGGTGGTTGCGTAGAGAAAGACATGTGTTGTGTTTTTCTGTCTCCTACAGGGAAATGCTTGGGTTTCTGTGCGGGGGATTATTTGAGTATGGTAGTTGCCCTTCCGATAGTTCTCTTTATATATAGGACTTCTTAAGGAAGAATGACTTGCTGGCTTGTTAAAGGCCCCTAATATTGTGTTTATTAACGGAAATGGCATTCCTTCTGAGCTGATTGGAATTGCGAATGAGTTTAATATTATTTTTAAAAGTGGTTTTTGTTTAGAAGTAAATAAATATATCAGAATTATTTTTTTTAATTCTATATATATATATATATATATATTTATAAAAATTGTTAATTTTTTATATATAAAAAATCAGTGTCAAAAACTAATTACTTCAAACCCGGTCACCACAGCCTTTGGCTCTCGGTTCCGTTTCCCTTGGAAAGAAAAGCTACTATATTTGTATTTTTATAATATCTCTTTTGATAATGAAACCATATCAAGAATACTAATTCTAGTTCTTTGAAAACTACTTGCTGTTGGTCTTGGGTAGCTTAGGGGACGTTTTCGATGTGTTTCAACTAGAGTTTTTTAAAAAATAAAATTTTAGTGTTTTTAAATCATTTTATATGTTAATGTCAAAAATAAATTTTAAAATTAATAATAAAAATATCATTTTAACATATTTTCCAGAAAAAAAAATATTTTAAAAATCAAACGCTGTTGCTGATACAGATATCACGGTTTTAACAATGTGTGCACATACTTTATTGTTAAGGATTAGTTTGACTTGCTATTGATCTCCATCTAGCTGTAATTTGTTTGTTCACAAAATAGTGGATATAGATAAAATAATAATAATAAACTGGTGTGTTTACTGTTTCTATAATCCAATCTTTATTATTCATCAAAACTAAATCGTAAATATTTAATTAAACTTATTTTTTTTATCACCTAACTTATTTTTTTCTATTTTCTATTTTTTTATTAAAAAAAGGATATAAAATTGATGAAGAAACTAAGTTAAAAGGGGGGGTTAAAATCACATATAATTCTTGAAACAAAAAGAACAGAGCTGGGAAGAGAATAAAAAGATCTGCAGCCAGGTAGCTGAAGCTCCTGTCAGTAGCCCTGGATCTCGTATAGCTTCCAACGGGCCCGAGATGATCCTAAAAAATCCCTGGCAGCTGGATTAGGATTATTAAATTGGTTTTTTTGACTTCAGGGCAACTTCATGTTCATCTCTTGCTCGTTGATATAACATTAGTCCAATGGTATTCACGACACTCAACTTCATGTTCAGCATTTATTTTATTTCATTTCATTTTATTTTATTTCTTTAATATATCTTTTTGTCGGCATAAATTACTAAATAATTAGAGAAACTCATAAACGGTAGTATTTTGAGCCGATCCATGACGGTCGGTCGCATCAATATCTGTGGGGTTTATCTTATCAACTCATTGGTGCCGGCTATATTCAAGCTTTCTTGTAAATTGGATTTTTTTTCACATTTATTTTTTAAAATACTATAGTTTCTAGGACAGTAATATACATTGAGAAATAATAACATAGTTTGAACACAGTCACATTTTAAAATATTATTTTTGTACACAATCATTATTTAAAATAGAGATTGTTTAGTGAATGTTTCAAAATATTTCTCTTTTGCAAATCAATTATCTTAAATAAAAATCAATCAAAAATCTTCAATACTATTTAACGTGGGAAAAAAAGAAAAGAGATAGGGTGATGTAACAAGGGAGATGAGAGAAGTATTTCGAACAAGATGATTTTAATTATACAAAGAACACTAATGAAATGGCGATTAACCCTGAATAAGATTCTTATCAAGTGTGCTCCCTATGAGGTCTCAGGTACGAATCCGCTCAGGTGCAAATAATCTCTTGGGGCCATCGGATTTGGGCGAAGCCCTTGACTTAACCGTGGTGCACTTGTGGGAAACATGTTTGCCGAGGCCTTGTGCACCCCCGGGATTAGTCAGACCCAGCGGCCTGGATACCCGTGGTTAGCTTCGGCTTATCCAAAAAAAAAAAAAGATTCTTATCAAATTACGATCATGTTTAATGGTCTTTTAATATATTTCTTGATCATTTAGACATTGAATCTCATTATTTTATCATTGAATTCTTATAAAACCATGAGTTTATTTTCTATGCATGACAATAAAATTGAGATGGATATGGTTATTTCTACAAAACTTTTACAGAATCGAGTCGGAACGAGAAAATACACTATTTGGTGGAAGCTTCGTCGTCTATGACGCAGTGCGATCTTTTGTCTGTGAGGTTGAAATCTGAACTTAAATCAAATATTTGTTGATGTTTTATTTCAATTTGCAAATGTGTCCCTTTTTCTCCACGCGCGGAACACCATACATTCCATCACTGCCCCATCCAACCATACATTCCATCATTCCATTACTACACCATCCAACCTTTTCTTGACTTTCGATTTTAATGCCGTGTTTCTTCCAGAATCATGCAGTGTACACCTACGGATCCGGACTGCGACTGGGGTCTCTGTTAAACAATATAAAAAAAAGATCACGGTAACTTGAAAAATAAATTTCTTTTCAAGAGAATGAAAACAATGTGTATATCGAATAGTGAAATAACGAAGTAAGCTAAAAAATAGTAAATTTTAATTAATTTTTAAAACTTGTACCTAGATCAGTAAACCATATATTGTTAAAAAATATCATTATACCCCTCATGACACACCCATATTCTCGTTTATTTAAACTCATGATCATGGAGATAGATTATAGGGATTGATTATAGGGATTAATTGCCTAATTTTCTTCTTGATTAGAGAAGAAAATTAGCTAATAAATTAATAAGAAGAGTCTCTGATCTACCTATAAATGATAACATGTGTACTTCATCTATTATTATTAGCAGAAATAAATCAGAAAGTTTTTCTCAATTTTTTTTTATTTTAAAATTGTGATGTTGTTACTACGTTGAGAAAAACTATGTTGTTGTTGCTGTATTGAGAATTCATTTTCAGAACTTAGAGCAAAAATTAAATGTCATAAATGAAAAACAATTGTGAATCTCAATTCCCATCAAATTAAATGTCTAAGATGAAATTGAAAACAAATGAAATTATTACACAAAAAGAACTCAAGACAAAATATAACAATTAAACAAATGAAAATAAAAGATAAAAAAAATTAGAGGGAACATATAAATTTTTTTTTCTTTAAGAGTGAAATTAAAAAGAAAAATAACTAACAAAATCATATCAAATCAAAATAATGAGGTCTAAATTGAAAAAAAATATATACTATAAATTTGAATTGAACAATAAAATTGAAAATCATAAAACATTTACAAGATAGTCAAGACAAAACCGATTAGTGATTAAAAAATAAGGACTAAATTGATAATATATAATAAATTATGATTGAATGATAAAATTTAAAAAAATAAGAATTTTATAGAGGACCAACAACAACAAAAAAAACAGAAAACAGAAGTTGAAATACCAACAACAAAAATAAACAAGCTGTAATTTTCAAAAAAAATAATCTTGTCAACTACAAACTGTCTCATCATCGGTGACACAAGCCCAGCAGCATGATGAGGTATTTTGGCTGCTGGAAGACATCGCATGTGTCAAACCAAGTGTGTCGACGCCTTCCATGCTCGGAACACAACTATAATTTTTCTATTAAAATAATATTTTATCTATGTAAAAAGACTAAATTTTCCTTCACATAAATGTAACTAAAAAGCCATGTCGAAACCAAAAGGTCACTGGTTACATGTTTTATTTCAAGGGCAAAGTTATCGTTTTATAGTATTTTAAAAAATAAAAATAAAAATAAAAATACCCTTGACTATCATAATTAACTTATTTTAGAGCATCAAAAAATTATAAAAAACACATATATCTCCAATAAAATTTTAATAATTAATAGGTAAGGCGAGAAAAATTGAAATACCCTTTATTGAGATTTTTAGGAAGGACATAACAATACTTTTTGTATCATAATGAATAGTGAAAGATGTCTACATTTTTTTTGATAAGCCGAAGCTAACCACGGGTATCCAGGCCGCTGGGCCTGACTAATCCCGGGGGTGCACAAGGCCTCGGTAAGCATGTTTCTCACAAGTGCACCACGGTTAAGTCAAGGGCTTCGCCCAAGTCCGATGGCCCTAAGAAATTGTTTGCACCTGAGCGGATTCGAACCTGAGACCTCATGGGGAGCACACCCACAAGCCCAGGCCTCCACCGCCAGGCCAACCCCCTGGGGTTAAAAGATGTCTACATGCATTGTGAATTAACCTTCCCTATAAAACTCGCACCCCTGAATAAGTAGTTGCTTTTCAACACATAATTAATTCATAAAGCAAGATATTTAAGGCCAATACTTTTTTTTATTATTATTAATATGCTTGTTACATTCAAACCAGCTGCTGAAAATGACATTTCGTGACTTACCAAGATATATATAGTCTGATGGGGAATTTATTTATTTATTGATTGTTTCAAACCTGAGATGGAGGGGCGGTGTTGGTTTAGACTTTGGATCATCAACCGACGTTTCTGTTCTTGATTTGCTGTATCTGATCACGAGTGTGCACTGTATAATACTGGCGGTTCATGTGACGCTGTGGATTTTCAACAGCTCGAAAATAATATTTTATCTATATATATATATATATATATATATGTATACTAGCTATTTGCTCGTATTTCATTGCGACCAAAACCATATTTTTTTAACGCAAAAAAATATCAAGAATATGAGATTTTTTTATTATATTATAAATTTAGGAAAAATAATAAATTTGTGTAGAATTCCTGCGAAGCGTAAGTTTCCAACCCAATATATTAATTTTAAATTGATATGAATTTTCTTGTTTAACAGGTTTAAACCAGATGACCAGCATAAAATTATTATCATAATTAAAAAACAAGAAGATTCGAATACCTCACGATAATAAAATATAAATTATGGAAACACTCACGATAACTAAACAACAAAAATAAATTGTTGATTGTCAACCTATAAGAAGAAGAAAATATCATTGAAAATTCATTGCTACGTTACTCTCATTATCATGACTATAACACCTAAAATTATTGTCATCATTATTGCCCAAACAATTAAAATCATTAAATTATCTCGAAGAATAAAAAACATTTTTACAAAAAAGCAAGCAAGAAAACAATAAAAAGACAATCACTAAAAGTATCATTATTATTGCGCAGACACTAAAATCATAAAATTATCTCAAAAAAAATATTAACAAAAAAGAAAACAAAAAAAGCAACAAAAAAAAACTAAAATAAATATTATGAGCATAAAAAAAATCATCCGACCCGAAACCTTGAGACCGAAAAATTAAAGGGTTTTTTTTATTAAAAAAAATAGCAGTGTAATTTAAAAAAATCAAAAGATAAAGGACAAAATTGAAAATTGGCATATATGATCAATTCAAATTGGAGGACAAAATTGAAACAAATTAAAACCTAAAATCTGAAGAAAAAAATTGAAGACACCAAAAATAAATTAGAAATCAAAACAATAAGGGCTAAAATGAGAAACAACATATATGATTGATTTCAGTTGAAGGGTACAAATGAATAAGATCAAAATTTGTGTTGAAGAATTCAGGAAGAAAAAAAAAATCAAAAGACCAGGGACCGAAATGAAATAATCTCAAACATAGAGGACCAACATGCATTTTGATGTTGTAGGAGAGAGAAAAGGGTAGAAAGAAAAATTGTATGTCAGCGATCATCTGATCACCGTAAAATGACACCCACATAACCAAGAGAAAGATGATATGGCGGCGTACCCGTAGACACTGTGACCAGACTGCAAATACCACACAGATCTCCTGAAAATGGTCAAAATACTCCTTGTTGAGAGGGTTTAATTTTGTGATCTGAGGGATAAAAAGGTAATTTTATTGTTAAAATCCACGGGGATTAAACACAGTGAAACATCGACGTCTTTTATATTATTTATAATAATTATAATATTCAATCTTCACTCGCAATTTATAATTAAAATATCTTTATACTGATTTTGCAAAACCAGAAAAAGTTGAAAACAAAAAATCGTCACCATTCTTTCATTTCATCTATCCATGTGTAGGTCACATGGCATTGAATGATGGTGGGGGTTGAGAGAGGGTCGTTGAGGTGTTGATGTCAATTAGTAGAGTGCGAGTTGCAGAGCCATGACAGATGTATGTTAAAAGCGATTTAAGCGTTCATCCACCTTTTTTGTTTAGCCACTAGGAAACAACTAGGAGGTAGGATATAGCTGGTGAGAGTCCACTTGATTGTTATTAATATTATTATTGATTATTTAGAAGGAAAAGAAAAACACAAAATTTAAGATAATACAATAATTTTATTAGTTGGTATTTAATTGTTTGTTATTCTTTTTTTCTGCCCATAATTATTTAAGCTTTTATCCACTTTTAAATTGTAAATAAAGAAGATACTAAAGGATATAATAGAAAATTTAGTACCTAGAAAAAAAACTGACTTTTAAAATGGCCAAATAAAATAGAACAACTAAAAATTGCAAAAATAACAATAAAAAATATCACGAGATGAATATCTCATATTTATAATAAAAAAGCAGTTTAATTTAAAAACAATGTATATAGCTAAATTGAATACTAGACAATAAAAATGACATGAGATAACTTAGTTCGTTCTCAAAATTAGTGAAAAATCTTATAAAAAAAAAAGTCCAATAAATTAAATAAATGTTTAGGGATGAAAATAAAAGTACTAATTTAACTGGGTTAATCTTTCAAACTCGTAGCTTGTGAATTTATCAATCCGGAATCAATAAAGAAACCTTATTTCCAGTAAATTAAATGTTGGAGCATAAAATTAAAAAAAATGTAAACATTGTCTAGAAAAAAATAACAATTACAATAATGACGATGAAATTGGTAGAAAAACTTATAAATGATTGAATTAAATTTTTTATAAAATAATATCAATTAAAAGAATGCTGACCATAATAGAAAGATAAAAAAAATTAAATGGGATGAAATTAAAAAAAAATGATTTCATAAATCATCTCTAACAAACACAAATAGTCAAATAGTACTAAAAAAACAAAGACCAGATGTGAATAAATAACAAAGTGAAGGATTGTTTTTATTTTTTATGGTTAACACAAAAATCAAGGAGGAAAGAGGGAAAAAAGAAAAGAAAAAAGAGTTGCGTGCATCAAATTATAAGTCCAATTGGATGACGTTTTGCACGTGGACAAAGGGGAAGACGAGGTGAATCTAATTCCTTCCTAGAAGCCACTATATAACCATCGCATGACGTCTCCTGTGCTGCCTAAAGAGCACGAGAACATTCCACATGCTGGCATATGTGCGTCATCCACAAGCTATTTTTTATATAATATCTATACAAATTAATTGCCGAGCAACCTCTTTGACAATCACGTAAAGGACACAAGGGCATCTTGACCAAAGCTATACATTTTTTTTTACTTTGAATGGAAAATACACTATTTAATTATTTTAAAAAATAAAATAAATGATAAAGTTCCTTGATCTAGGTTAAGAAATTTTGCTTTTAAATACAATTAAGTAATTTTATTGTGTTGAATAAAAGTGCAAAGACCTTATTGTCCCAATCTAATTCTTCACAATAAATTTAGTCTTGGTCCACAATTAAAACTTCAGCACTTGTAAGTTTTTTTCTTTTTTTAATGAAAAACAAGGATAAGGAATGTAAGGGAATTGGGTTCATAATAAATACTTTTAGAGATAAGTAGTCAACCTCATCTATGTTTCATCACGGGTTGGACCAAAACTTAATTTATAATGCAAAATAATATTTACAGACTATGTTAATGTTTTATAACATCAAGAAATATTTGAGGTGTAAAATGAAAATTCAATGCATGTTTTTAATAAAATAAATCATAAATATTCATGAGTATAAGAGTTAAAATTATCAACACCATTACTGTCAAAATAAATATATATATTAAATTGGCTAAAAGAAAAAAAAAACAAAATACTTTAACAAAAGAGTAAGTAAGAAAAAAATTAAAAAACAATTATTAAACTTATTATTATTATTTTGTAAAAAATGAAAAACATAAAATTATCTCGAAGAATATAAAAACAAAAACTTTAATAAAAAAGCAAAGAGCAAATAATTATTATGAGAATAAAAATAATAATTTTATCGGAAGAACAATTAAAAAAAAAAAAAGTGAAATGCCAACACCGTGTTTTTATCATTTCGGAGGGCAGTTTGATAGTTTTACTATTCACCCAACCATGAAACACCGAAAAATGCCCCCACCTTCAATAATTATTTTTGTCTTATATGAGGGGAATGATGATAATTTATTGTTCATGGCTAGTTTAAAAAACCAAAAATACCCTTGACTTTTCTTCGTTTTTTTGTCTACTTTCAAGGGTAAATATGTAGTTTAACTGTTCAAAGAAATTCAAAAAAGATAAAAATACCCTCAAAATTTAGGTAATACCAACTAGTTACATGTAAAAATCTAAAATAACCCCTATTACAATCCTGGTACATTAATTATCCCGCACGTATAGTTTTTTGTTTGATTGTAATTGTCATGTGAATGAAGACTACTCACATGAAATTGTTAAAATTACTAGCACCGTATAAAACCATGTTTGGGGCAAGAGATGAATAATTAGTTGTAAGATAAAATGTTTGCTCGACACTATTATAATTTATTTTAAAAATTTAGATTAATATTTTTAAATTATTTTAATATATTGATATAAAAAATAACTTGTAATCATTATTTTAATATATTTTTAAATAAAAAAAACCAATTCAACACTCTAAACATGCCCAAAATCTCTTGCATAATAAAAAAAAGCTAATACTATTCCAAATCCAAGGATATTTTGTTTTTTTTGTTTAAAAAATAATCATGTGATGCAAAGGGATGTTGACATATTGCCTAGTCTCGAGAAGCAATGTAAATAGGTTTCTTTACCTCTTGGAAATGCTAAAAAGTCAACAAAGCAGCTCCTGCTCCCCTTTAATTATTCCAGACTCCAGAGACCGGACTAAAATTTATTTATATTATTTTAATATATTGATATTTAACTTTTTTTTAAATAAAAAAATATTAATTTAATTCATTTCAAATAAAAAATACTTCATTAAACCATCACTATTATACTCTCAAACTTTAACTTTACACTGTTCTTGACTTTACTTATTCATCTAATGCATCATATATTATTTGTTTTTGTATTAACTTTTTTTTATAAATAAATTGATATTTTTAACACAATTTTGATATGCTAATATTTAAAAAAATCTAAATAAATTATTTTAAAGTATATATTTTAATTAAGAAATATTTTTTAGAAACATTTTAGTTATTTTTATTTTCTAAAACTTTGAGAAGTTGACCTTAATAATACCGTGCTAAACTTCCTCCTCCGACATAGTCTATGGGATGGATGAAATGTTACATCCAAATCGTGAATGGGTGCCTTTTTTAGGTGAGTCATCCATGGAGTGTTGTAGCATAAGGAATTGTAAATCGTTGGAATTATTAGGGTTAGACGTGTGGTTGTGCCCCTTCAATATTAATAAATTATGGTTTAAATTTATTAAACTACTAATGATTTAATTGCATGTCTACATTTTTTAATTGAAAGATGCTTCTTAAATTTATAAAATTGCAATCTAAGTGATTGTTTAGTGTTGTTGTATCTTTCAATTAAAATTGCAATCCAATTACTTGTTTGGTGTTTTCGTTATGCTTTTTAATTGCTATTTCCTTAACCGCATATCCGGGTCAGCTTATACATATCTCGACTAGAATTTCGGGCTCTTATGCTTGTATCCATATATTTTTAGAGCATTTCAGAAGCTTTTAGAGGACATGTACCAAGAACTAAATATAAAGATACAAATTATTTGTATTTTTCAATGTTTATTTTATATATACGAAGAAAAATGCTAAACAAAATGCTAATTTACTTAAGTATTATTTATCGTAATAATATTTTTTCACTAGTTTTTTTGTTTTCTGTAAATCTATATATCTTTAGTTTTTTTTTAGTCTTATAACTCGTGTGCTTAGTTTAACAAAAAATAATAATTTATATATATAATTTTAACCAGCATAAACTAATAAAATCCCTTGGAAACCCAAACAAATCCTGCTCCAATCCAACCAGCAGGAAAAGGACTCTTTCGATGCAGAAGAAACTGGGGGTAGACTTCGAGGCGACAAACGCATCAAATACAGACTTTTGCTTTGGTATGAAAAAGAACACTGAGAGTAGGCCTAATGAAAGGCAGGATGGGGCACCAGCAGGACACCGACCTCCACTGAAAGGATTCCGAGCCGATCATCTCAACTCAATCTGAATTACAGGCAACTTCACTGGGTCAAAATTATAGAGCTGACCCAAACTGACAAAGGTCCATCTTCAGCGCCAACTTCGTAGAGATTCATGATCATAAAAAATAAATAGTCAGCTCTCATGACTTTTTCTAAATAATTACACCATTTTTCCTGTTTTAATACAAGTGAACTCTCCCTTTCTTTGGAATAAGTCAACAATTCACAACTATCTATCTATATATATATATATAAAGTCAATATCTCTACTTCACCATAACATTTCATTCTCGGGAGTCCCTTTGCCAACTTGGTATGTGCTGTCTTTAGGACTGCATGCGATGCTGCTATAATTAATGGTGTTTTTGCTGGTGTCTTTTAAGGGCTGTTTGGGAGGGCTGTTGTGGTTGTTTTTAAAAGTGTTTTTCATTTAGAAATATATCAAAATAATATTTTTTTATTTTTTAAAAATTATTTTTGATATCAGCACATCAAAATGATTTAAAAACACACAAAAAAAATTCATTTTTTTTGAAAACAACAGTTGAAATGCCGTCCCAAACAGGCACTAAGCTTCACAAAGTAATTATGAGGTTCAATGAATGATGGTTTGAATTATGATAACTCCCGACATACTATTAGCTCTTGCTAGTTGCTAGTGCTCATAAATCCCAAACATTGAAATCTCCGACTTGATGCCCTGCAATAACACATAAATGAAACTTCTTTGATGTGATATTTTGTTGTCTAGGGGCAAAAAATATCTAAGAAAGTTGACCTTAGTTCCCCCATCAACTTTTAGATAACGAGGACCTAAGATGGGATAAAATGTTGCATCTAGACCAATAACTTTTTAAGTGAGACGTTGCATATAACTTTTTAAGTGGTTTTTTTTTGGATGCTAGGAAATTTTAATTTTTAGAAAAATATATTTTGTAAATTCAGTAAGTGAATAAAATCTCGACTGTTCTACACTTTATAAGAGGTGTATATCCTGACTCGAACTCGAGATTTACTATGCAAATCATAATTTTTTTTATTTATAATGTTTTTTTTCAATGACCACTAGTTTTTGGTTATGGATTTACCTTTTTTAGGATATTTTTATGATTCATTTATAGTTTTGTTCTCTTGTATAGATGGATTTTACATTTGACAATAAAAATGATATACTTTCATATAATATCTTTAACATGTATAACCTAACATAATATTTTTATTCTTTTATTTTATTTAATTAGTTTAGCATGTGTGTTTATTTATATATTGTTTGTTTAATAAAAAAAATACTTAGATAAATTTAGCAAATACAATTGATTAAATATCTTATTTTATGAGATTAACATCTTGATATATATCTATTTCTTGATTTTTCTACTTTTATTTTTGGTTATCATTTTTGTTTATTTATTTATTAATATCCGTAGTTTTTGATTTATATGATTACTTGCATGCATAATTTGTTTACTTTTACTTAGAATTTATTTTATTTACAAAAACATTTTAAAAAAACCCACACAAACAAATTTTGTTTCTTAAAAAATATAACCCATAGAAATCACATTTCAAGTATGTATAGTTTGTTTATTTTTAGTTTCAAAAGCACATTATTTTTATTTAATTTTTATTTGATCAATATTTTAATGTGTGGATATTAAAAATAATTTTTTTAAAATGAAAAAGTATTACTTTAATATATTTATAAAAAAATAATAATTTAGAATGCACGATATAGTTGTAAAGCTGAAGTCCGATCAACAAGAGATAAAATAAAACTGAAGTGTTTACAGGGCTATGTTAATACCACGTGGCAAACACTAGATCACTACCGGTGATCCAATCACTTGGAACCCTCTTGCCATTAAAAGACACCTTATTTACTATTATACTTGAGCACACCCACATACATTCCTCAGGAAGACCAAGCCACCATTCTTTTTTGTGAACGTATGTTTCTCCACGTCACCCATAAGTAAAAACCTTACTGCCACGTCACCAAAACTTTCTCCTCTCTTCCTCATACAGACCCTTCTATCCGCTTGCACTTAAATTTTCCTGGGTGCCAAACGCAAACATTTTCCCGCTGACTTTCTAACCTTTACATTGACATGGAAGTTAAATTGCAGCACAGTAGCTTCTTAAATTCAAGGTGCTCAATTCTTAATTTCATTTTTAACTTTTTTTTTGTTTGTTTCATGGCAAGTTTCCTTTTTAGAGCTATCAGTTTTAACCGTGTAATTTTAGAGTAGCTAGGGTTTTGGAATCTCAGCTTGTTTGGATGCTAAAAAAACAAGAGAAAATCAATATTCAAAACTAGAATTTCAGTTCCACTTGTGACTGAATTCCGTTAATTATACTGCTTATAATAATTTCATTTTTTTGTTCTGAACGACTGTAAATGTGCAGTAAACTGCTTCATTGGATCGATTAAACTATTTTGGTTCGTGTTGCGTTGAAATTTTAATTGTGTTTGCTGTTGGGCATGTTAATTGGTTTGTTCATGTAAAAGATACATACTGAGATTTGATGATTTCTTCTTTATACATGAAAAAGAACTTGTAGAAATGCTAATATCTGGTGTGCTATTGCTTTAAAATTAGTGTGGTTAGAGCTTATTGTTGAGGTTTCTATTGCAGTTCTTCAAATCCATGCCTTTCACGAAATTCAATTGTTTCTGGTATTTCCTTCAAGAGAGTAGCTCACTTGGATTATGTACTGATCAATTGGGGCAATTCAAGGAAAAGATACCCCATGAAGCTTACGGTGTGGAGGAATGGAAATCAGGGTCTTAATTATCATTCATTTGGATATAAGAAACTAAATCTGACACATATAAAGACAGGAAGGATGGGACACCTTTTTCCCCTAGCATCTGGTGATGATGGTGTTACTGTCAATGGAATTCCCTCTTCAAGTGCCAACAGTGATGTGGAGGAAATGAGAGTTAAACTCAACCAGTCACTACAGGGCGAAGATTCTGGTGATAAACTTGTTCAATCTTTACACGATGCAGCAAGGGTTTTTGAGGTAGCAATTAAAGAACAGGGTTTGCTATCAAAGTTTTCTTGGCTTTCAACAGCCTGGCTTGGTATAGATAGGAACGCATGGGTGAAAACGCTGTGCTATCAGGTTTATTTTCATCCCTGGGAAAGTTATTGGATAACATGCATCATCCATACACCTTTTTACTTTTCTGTTCTACACTAAGACATGTATGTCTGGTTCATAATATTAAGGATGCGAGGAGTTGGCCAAACAGTGTAATTGAACACAAATACCGTGTCATTGACTAATGCTAACCCTATGATGTTGCTAGACTTTGTTCTAGAGAACATTCCAGTTGGGATGCATTTTTTTCTTCTTGGTCTGGCTACAACACTTTAACTAGAAGAACAATTGTGATACTTTATCATTGAGGTCATTACTATTGTGCCACTTCCACTCAACCAATCGTAGTTCCTCAAACATGATGTCATTATCACAACCAGTATCGCTGCCACCTCCACAACTCGTATTGTCACCGTTCATAATGTTGATGCTGGAATTGTCTCTTTTGCTGACACTTTTACTATAATGCTGCCATAGCCCTCTTCATCTATCATCAAAACCATAATTTGTCTATGGCAGCACTGCAATGAGTACAACTATAGTTAGAATCATTGCACCTGGCGAGGCCTCAACCACTGCAACCTTTGTTACAACTATGTCAACTACCATCCAATTTCTTTTATAAATTATATGTAAAGGCTGAGGTGCTTATATCGGTTCAGGTTTATTATAAACCAATGGAATTACTGTAGTGACCCTGCTGACTGCCATTTTGATGACATTAAATAAAAATAAATATGAGTGATATGTGCTCTTCATTAGATTGTTCATTTTGGTGAAGTGAGTTCCTGTTAAGGTCTTTGGAGTCCATTTTGAGGCCCAGGGATGATGCATTCCGAAGTGCCTTAGTAGTTCACTGTTGTTTGGGGTCCTCTTTTTCTGTATTGGTTTCTTTGTGGGTTTACTGTGATCTTTTGTGCGGACATATTGTTGGAACTTTTCTTATTATATCTGACTATGTTTCTGTTCTTGGTAATTGTCTCAAATAAACACCTGGATTAACTTCTCAGCATATCATTGATCAGTTGATCAACTGTCAAAACTCCTTCAAGATGTCCAAAGTTGTTACTTTTAAGTGTTCACATGCTCCTAATATGTATATTTAGTTTCTCTACAACAAACAATATTTCATGCTTATTTTACCCTCACCCTCATAGGAACTCTAAATTCTCATAAACTTTTCCCAATTTTTCCAAAAGGATTCCTACATGCAGTTATTGTTGTCCTTTTCTTCTTCAGTATACTTTTTATCAGACATATTAGTTGCATTGTTTCTCTAAATTCTAAAAATTTAGTTCTGTGTGTCAGAGTATTTAGTAGCTGTAAGAGTCTTAGATGTAGGGCCTGTTTGGGAGGGCGGTTGCGGTTGCTTTTGAAAGTGCTTTTCATTTAGAAATACATCAAAATTATATTTTTTTATTTTTTAAAAATTATTTTTGACATCAGCACATCAAAATGATTTAAAAACACCAAAAAAAAATCATTTAAAATGAAAAAAAAATAAATTCAAATTTTGGGGAAACGGCGGTACAACCGCCGTCCCAAACAGGCTAATAGTCTTTTGACTGTTGATTTCTTCTCTATTTTAGTCCAAAACACAATTTAGAACATTTGATGTCATGTATTTTTCAGGCTTCGGTTTACTCCTTACTACAAGCAGCACATGAGATTTCATCCCGAGGTGATGGTAGAGACAGAGATGTAAACATTTTTGTTCAAAGGAGGTAATGGATAATATTTATTTCAAATTGCCATTTCTTGTTTGGCTGATTCCTATTGAAGCTTCCAGAATTTAACTTAATTTCAGTCCTCTACTTTATTTAAAATTTTTACACCCTTTGTTTTATGTGTGTGAAAGATATATACAACAATTAACACTTTTTTGCACATCCTTCACCAACATTTAACACTTTGTACATCTTTTGCTCTTGATATAAGGACCCAAAACCCTTTTCTGTTCGAATCATCAGTCATTTTTGGTATTGATATTTCAAAATCACTTGGAACAAGATACTTAGTCATCCAAGGTCAACTTTTACACCTAACTTTGATAAGATTTTACATTAAACCGATTGGTGAAAACCTACCCCTTGTTTCCTGATAGTATTGATAACCATGCAATCAAACTTTTGGGTTCTCTAGTTTGGTCCTGTATGCTATAGCTGCTCCTGTCCTTTTCATATTGCATTGGAGACCTTCGATTCCATAATTCCATTTGTGTTATTCCAGCCAACATTGAATGTGTAATTTTTGTACTGATATATCCTCATTGGTTTCAACATGGCGAGACTTTTATATCTGTTTCAATCTTTTTTTTTCAATGCAGTTTATTACGGCAAACTGCTCCCCTAGTGAGCTTGATCAGAGATAAACTATCTGCCAAACAACCAGAAGCTTATGAATGGTTTTGGTCTAAGCAAGTTCCGATACTGGTGACTTCTTTTCTTAATTATCTTGAAGAGGACCCACGCTTTACTGCTGCCACTGCTGTGTATGTCATTGTTTCCCTGTTACTGTATGTTGAGGTTTCCAGTAACGATTACAGTATTGATATTCATGTGTGAATAAGCTTATTTTGATTTACTTCTAGGTTTGGAAAAGGCTTGTCCTCGAGTCCAGGCAATGGAAGTGATGTTTCACTTCTTTTACTGGCACTGACCTGTAATGCTGCAATCACAAAACTTGGCCCCACAAAAGTTTCTTGCCCACAATTCTTTTCCATGATCTCAGATATAACCGGTAGATTGATGGACATGCTGGTTGATTTCATTCCTGTACGCCAAGCTTATCATTCTATAAAGCATATTGGTCTACGCAGAGAATTTCTTGTCCATTTTGGTCCTCGAGCCGTGGCATGCAGAGTACAAAATGATAATGGTTCAGAAGAGGTGATTTTCTGGGTTAATCTTGTACAGAAGCAGCTCCAACGAGCTATAGATAGGGAGAGAATGTGGTCAAGACTAACAACATCTGAAAGTATCGAGGTTAGTGCCAATGGCTTATGTGCAAATTTAGAGTATAACTGAGACTTTTCATCCTTCCAAGTGGTCCCTAGTAATATAGACCGCACTCAATGGTAAAGTGTCAACCATCAGTCTCATGCCCCTATTCAGAAACATATACTGTATTGTGGGAGAAGGATCAAATGGATAACCAAAATGGTTATTGATATCGTATGGTTTAGGACATATGGAAGAAAAAGGGGACAAAGGATAACACTGAAATAAGGGGGTCTGTTACAGCACTGAAGAATTAATTTATAGTATGTGACAATACAGTATACTGCAATCAACCCTTCTCTCTCAAAGGGCTTAATTTTGTAAATTGCTTTATTTTGCCATGCTTTCCAAGAAACAAGGGTAACTACAAGCAATTTACAAATGAAAATAAAATGTCCCAATTTTATGAAGACATGCCATTACTTGCAAAATTTATAAAAAAACAATTTAAGCACAAAAAAGATAAACCTAGCTGATGAATTGTTGAGGCCTGAAGAATATCAAACGTAAAGTTTCTTTTTTCTTTTTATTATGATTATGGGTCTACACAACTGGTTTTATCTTCCCACAAAACCCCCTTCATTTCCACTTTTGTTGCTTGGCCTCAAACATATTTGAGATTTCACCTTCCATTTCACAAAGGAGGCGGTATGCTAGTCTGAGCAGGCATTGGCTACAGCACTTTGGCATGCATGCATAGAAATGGTCTAAACATGTACATTTAAAGAGCTGTTGAATGCAGGCTTTGGAGAGGGATTTGGCAATATTTGGTTTCTTTATTGCCTTAGGAAGAAGTACACAATCCTTTTTATCAGCAAATGGATTTGATATTCTAGATGATCCTATTGAAGGCTTCATCAGGTAGCTCTTTTCTTTCCATTGTTTTAACAATTCTTGACAAAGTTTGGTTTAGACTTCTTTAGCTTGGCTGTCTATCATTTCATGGGCTTTGTTGCAGGTACCTTGTCGGTGGTAGTGTTTTGTACTACCCTCAACTTTCATCAATAAGCTCCTATCAGTTGTATGTAGAGGTCAGTCAACATCATATTTACTAGCATTACTGTGAACATTCTGTCTCAATAGTGAATAACATAATTTTCAATTCAATAGGTTGTCTGCGAGGAGCTGGACTGGCTTCCTTTTTATCCAGGCAACACTGGCACCCCAAAACTGACTCATGGACACAAAAATAAACAAAAGGATCCTCCAAATGCTGAAGCTATCCCTCAAGCATTAGAAGTCTGCTCCCATTGGATCCAAAGCTTTATTAAATACAGTAAATGGCTACAGAATCCATCCAATGTTAAGGCAGCGAGGTTCCTTTCAAGGGGGTAATTGAACTTATGGTGCCTTGTTATTGCAAAACAAAGAGCTATTCTTTGATTTAACAAAAAATTGCAATCTCATTGTTTAGGCACAACAAATTACTCGAGTGCATGGAAGAACTGGGAATGTCTCGGTAAGCTATGGAAGCAAAACTGTAACTTTTTCCCTGACATGCACATGAAGCATGCTCACAAGGCAGAAAACTTGTCCTAAATTTATCAACGGGACTTGTATTCTGTGATAATAAAATAAAATAAAATGCACTTAAACATGGTTAAAAAACTTTAAAATGCTATGAATGGATTGAAATCTTTTGAAACCAAACGAATCCTCTATTGAGATTTATCTGGCATTTCAGTTTTAGATGCATTTCTAGTGGTTATTGCCAAACAAGTTTTTGACATACTGAGCTATATTTTTGTCAGACTTATTTCATTTACTTTCATTTGACATTTATTAATAAAATGATTCATAGTTGTGGGTTATTTACACCTAAAAAGTGTGATGCAGGAGAATGGCAGAAAGCAATATCAATTATCCTGTTGAGATAACAGGACCTGCTATTAAACTGACCACTGGCAAAGAGACAGATTCGTTCAACAAGGTTTTTCTCTTTCCTTTAGTTTATTTCAATGTGGCCTATTACTCACATATCTTTCTGGAACTTGCAAAGCACAACTTCCCCAGCATATTTGTTGTAAGGATCTATTTTCCTGTGGCATGGGTTTGAAGAGGCTGTGGCTGAAAGGAGGACAAATTAGACAAGGGTAATTTGGTCTAATCAGTGCAATAATATTTATAAGGATTCGGAAACAGCCTCATCCCTGGCATAATGCTTAAAGTGAAAGACTTACTTGGTTGTTTTTCTTTCTTGTTGGTTGCGTCGTGCTTCTATAGTTAATATTTAACCTCTATATGTGGGCTTCCATATAGACTTGTTGTCCCTGTCCCTGGTTCTGTTTTATATGCGTATAGAATAATTGTTCTATTCATATGGTGCCAGGCATTGGAGAGTGTTGAAGGAGCTCTTGTGAGACTGGAAAAATTACATAAAGAGTTGCCTGTAACAAGCTCTAATTCTGGGAAAGAGCATTTAAAAGCTGCTTGTTCTGATCTTGAGAAAATAAGGAAACTGAAGAAAGAAGCTGAATTTCTGGAGGCTTCTTTCAGAGCAAAAGCAGCTTTGCTTCAGCAGGTATCCAATTAGTTTCACCCTACAGCTTATTAATGACCACTGACCACATTCCATTTGATTCACTGCTGACCTGTACTCCAAAAAAGTGCACTGTAATTCCTTTATCATCTTTTTTTAAAGGCAGCTTTGCATGTAAGTGTTTACATGATAGTTATTGTTATTAAAATTTGTATATCTTACTGATAATAAATTACTGATTGGATCATCAGGGAGAAGATGAAAGTAAACTACAAACTTCTATTAGTGAGCAGCAACAGTACTTAAAAGGGAGAGGGAGGAAGAATGCTAATGTGAGGTTAGATAGAAGTAAAAGGTATGAAACTTCCGCTGTAGGTTTAAGCTTTTTCCAACAAGTTTAAGTTTCTTTTTTATGCTATTGTCTGATTTATTTCATGCTCAATAGAAACTCCTTCCTTTTCTTTCTGAGTTGTCAGTAAATTTCAAGGAGCGTGGAACTCTCTTGCGAGCTCTCCAACCAAAAAGCCTCCCCCTGATGCTGCAGTTGTAGATGAATCTGTATGCCCTCCCCTCACAATATGTTTTAAAATATTAACTGTTAGTGGATGGAGTCTTTTTTAATGCATATTTTTGTAACTATGACCCACTCTCAAAATTGAAGCTAGTTTAAGCAATATTTCTGCCTGAAAGGTTTCTGATTGGAACTAGATTAGAAGTAGATCCTTAAAAGAAAAACTATACTCAATAACATATCTTTATTCTTTGAAAGTAATATAAAAGCACTCCTAGTAGGCCATTTGATAAATAGACGACCTACAGCTGTTTTTATTCTTCTGGTTTCTATGATGTCCTTTGACTTTAGGTTATTCTTGTTGAAGTGCCTCACTTGAAGAAAGGGAAAAATTTAGGTAACTGCAGACATTGTTGTCCTATAGAATGTTATTTGCTAGGTATGTTATTGTGTGGTCCTTTTTGAATATAGATATACACAGTATGGTTCCATAAGCATCATATTACCCAATTTGGTTCATGGTAAAGATAATAGTTGGAACTTGGACATTAAATAAAATTGACTTGACTAATACATACAGTTGGACAGATTTGATCATCAGCAAACAATTAATTGTACATAATGAATGATGTGTAAAAATGAATGGCAGCATAGTCTATTGGTTAGAATTAGATTGTTAATTATCCAATTTTTGAATCATTTGTTGCTTGTAGGCTGTGTTTGTTTTCCGGAAACCACTTTCCAAACTTTCCTGTGTTTGTTTGCCATTAGAAAAGTTGGTCAACGGAAAACACTTTCCAGTCAAAGAAAAATTTGGCTTGGTTTTCAGGAAAGTGTTTTCCTAGAAAATTTGGGCGGAAAACACTTTCCGGAAGTTGTGAAAAATTTAGAAATGTCATTATTTGCTGATTATATCAAATTTGATCCTCAAACTTTTGATTGCTATATATAATTTGTTTTGAATATTTATTTTTCAATTCCATCTCTTAAAATTTAATTTTTATATTAATTTTGGTCCTTATTTTTATAATTGCTATTTGCTTTTTTCTTATCATTTTTTTATTGAAATTTTTTATCTATCAAATTTGGTCCTCATTTTTTTTATTGTTACTTATTTCATTTGAAATAATTTATGAAATGTTAATTATTATTATTTTAATTTATTCACCTTTCATTTTTTTTTTAATTTTTTAGGTTTGATCTCTATTATTTTGATTATTATTTATTTTATTTGAGATAATTTATGAAATTATATTTTTTTTCAATTTCATTCTCATTCAACTTTTTAATTTGTAAGATTTGTTCCTCATTATTTTATTAACTTGAGAAAAATAAAACATTAATAAGTTATTTTTCCAGCTCATTTTCCATGACATAACCAAACACTGGAAACTGTTTTCCAATTTATTTTCCATTACACTACCAAACATCGGAAAATACTTTCCCGGAATTCACTTTCCCCGGAATTCACTTTCCAAAAGAAAACTACTTTCCAGCAAACAAACGGGGCCGTAATGTCAATAATTCAAGGCCATCTTTTTACTAATTAAATGGAGGCGGTTCAAAAGTGCATCCCTTCTACTAGCTGCTCCCTATTATCAATGCAGTAACTACTATTTCCAGGCCAATAACTAAGGGAAACTTTCTGTAGACCTAACTTCATTTTACTATTAGTGGATAATTTCAATGTACCTCTTCATATCTACCTCCTTTCAGAAAGAAATTATTAATATACACAACTTGCAAAACTTCAATTGCAACTCTTTCATGGAAATATCGTATAGTATACTTTGGTATTCTTCATTGTGCATTCTGGAACCCTTGATCTTGATGTTCACTGGAAGTATACTGAAGGAGACAGTAGCAGCAGTGCTCGGCCCAGTCATCAGGACTGTTAATGTTTAAACACTCTTGAATAAGTGATGACTGACAAGATATTCTAAATTAAGATTATTATAACATTACATACCCTTTTGAGAACTTTATAATCTTTGGCATTTAGTTCTCCTATATTTTGCTAATGTTGTGTTCTGAAGTACATTTATTCTGTTAGGAGTTAATTATTTTTTCTTAAAATGGAAGTTATGTAAAGTTGATTTGGTAAATGCAGGGAGATGCAAATTTTATGCAAAGTACAACAAATACAGGTATTGAAGAGTGTGAGTCCAATGAAATTCATCGTTTTGAACTTCTAAGGAATGAGCTCATGGAACTCGAAAAACGAGTCCGGAAAAGCACTGATCAATATGAAAACGAAGAGGTATGTCTCATGCTTTTTATCAAATCTTATATAACATTTTAAAGTTATAATAGTTTTGTCCTCTGATAAAGCCAGTGCATATGCTTGAACAATTGTTAAAACATGGAAAAATCTGATATAAATGTGGGAAACATTGTAACTGGTTCTGGTCCCACTAAAGTGAGTAAGGACTTTTATGAAGTCTGCTTGCTTGGCTTAATTTGCACCTAAATGGTTGCAAGCCAATTTTTTAATTATTGCTCAGTTTAATTAGACTTGAGATTTATGTGGTATCAATTTTTGACAGACATTCTTATGGTAATTAGATATTAGTGATTTGGACCATTAAGCAGTAGAGGTCTCTTCATCAATCCTTAAGCAAATTTATTATTGATTTTGAGTTTTAAATGGAATATGAGATGCATGTTAGGTTTTTATTTGTTTAAATTTTAGAAATAAGAAAATAAATTAAAAATTTGGAAAAAAGTTTTTTGTTAAAAATTTGGCCAACTCTTAATTTATTTTTGGGTAATTTTTTTTTCCTGAATTTTTGTAAGTTATATTTTTTTTTTCTTGCTTTATTTTAAACATACAGAAAAATTTTAATTTTTTTTGCCAATATTTTATTAATTTATGCTAGATTTTTTATATGTTTTTATAATTTTTAATCTTATAGATAACTGTTTATTTATCTACCATAAAAAATACTTTTTTTTTTAAATACTTTTTTTGATATTTTTTTTACTTTTTTTTAAAAAAAATGTTAGTTTATTTTTTTATTTCATCAATTACTGATAAAATTATGGATTTATTGATAAAACATACTTGATTCAATTTTTTTTTTTTTTTATATGCATGATCTTTCAATTTTTTTTTTCATAAAAGTCTTGATCTAGAGGTTTGAGATTTTATAATGTTTCCATAAAATTTACTTTTTCCCTAACTTCTTTATTTGACTTTTGAAAATAAAATAATAAATTAGCTAGAAAAATAAATAAAATGAAAATAATTTAATATAATTTAATAAAAAATTAGAAATATTTTTTATTTGAAAAAATAGAAAAAGTTTTTCTAGCTATAAATAAATAAGAACTTGGTAAAACTCTTCAACATCTTTTTTTTTTTGTGAATTTTCAATCATTTGTTTTTTCAATTAGGACTAATAGAAATTTGACATGTCTCTTAATCCCTTTAAAAGTGAAAATTAACAAAAAAATGGAGGCATCTCTGCTGCGTAGTGGACCAAACCATAAAGATCCAATTGCCTGAATTGATATTACAAATATGTCTGTCAAAAATTGTTATCACAAGTACATCTAGAGTAATTAAATCAGTACTGCTCCAAGCAATGACCCTTGAGACCCTTTTTTTTAACAGAACATAACTTACCATCTAGGTTACTTAGAAATTATTGCCTTTTCTTTAATTTTATATAATATCAACTAGTTTATTTACAGTGACCACTGCCAACTATTTATTCTTTACTTTTTTCTTATGTGATGCTATATAATTGCTTAAAATTTGTTTCATTTTCAGGATATTAGGGTTACAGACGATGGTGAGGCTGCAAGTTCTCAATTAATTCAGGTTGAAATGAATGAAAATATCATCGAAAAATCACTTGTAAAGCTGAAGGAAACAAGCACGGTATGACTAGCCCTCTTCATTATTTAGTAATTAGTACATTATTATTTATCTTTCAAGCTCAACATCACCGAATGGAAAAGACTACCTAACGTTCTGTGCTATGATGGTGTTCTTTTTTTCCCACGAATTGAATTTTTCTGTTCTTTGCACCTGGCCTTTTGTGATTAAAACTATTTGGTTGGTTTGATGATAGTGGCCATTTAATTGGTTTAGTTAAAGCTAAATGAGTAAAGTACAAGTCTCTCCAAGGCCCAAATATATTAACTGAATTAAATATATTGTTTCTGCATGAACATGATCATCTTTTTGTACCTGTGTTGGTTTTGTGCAGGAATGCTAGGCATGGTGAAACAGATGCAAAATAATGTTTTCATTTCTTTGAATTGTTGAGAAGAAATAAAAAACTTAAGGACTTGAAACTTCCTCCCATTTAATTCTTTAGTACACATTCTGTGACTACTATATGATGTTTGGCATTGTAGGTTTTCAATTTTATAACTCAGCTCCTTGACTGTTTATTTGTCATTTGTAATATATATGGTGAAATATGCACAGGATGTCTTGCAAGGAACTCAGCTCCTAGGTATTGATGCTGCTGCTGCAATGGGGTTTCTTAAAAGGATCTTGATTGGAGATGAGTTAACAGAGAAAGAAAGAAAAGTTCTCTTGAGAACCCTGACGGACTTGGCATCAGTGGTTCCTATCGGTGTTCTTATGCTTCTTCCAGTAAGTCTCATCATAAAACTATCCTCATCAAAAGTGTATTATTTTAGCTGTCTCATTTTCATCCTCTCATTAATCATCAAATACACACAACACTTAAGTGTCATTACTTCTCATTCATTCATCAGGCCAATGTAGTTTTTCACTTCTTCTGTTGCAGCGCGCAAACGGTACTGGGAACTGAAATATTGATTTAGGACAATCCAGTCATTTAGAAATACTCATCCCTGATGTTATTTTGAAAGTTTATAGAACTTGTATTTAAAGTTGCATTATTTATGTGGCACAGTTTTGTGGATCACCATTTTTATTATCATTCTATTTGAGAAATCCACTTGTCAACCTTCATATATTAGCAAGTCTAGAGAAAGGCCAAGCTTCTGTATGGTATAATATATTGATATCGTACCATGTCAAAAATTGTTACTTCTGATTCAAGTTAAAAAAAGGGATAGATGCCTATAAATTTCCAAGCATACAAGAGCTTTTCTAGCTGCAAGTGGACCACTAACTGACCCACAAGTCG
The DNA here is from genome assembly GCA_009078335.1 of Salix brachista. Lineage (NCBI taxonomy): Eukaryota > Viridiplantae > Streptophyta > Magnoliopsida > Malpighiales > Salicaceae > Salix > Salix brachista. The sequence continues at coordinate 16,622,199 of CM018577.1, read as the reverse complement.
GACAAGTTCACTTCATGTTTATAATCTGACTTGTCATTGGATCTGGGATGATTCTGTGGTTATTTTTATTGTAACTGCACCTCCACCACAGAAGATATATCGAAAAATTTTGAGTGCAGGATTATGAGTGTTAATGATGTGATCCTCAGAATTGGGTTTCTTATACACATGATAAACTGAAATGCATATTCACAAGAACTTTAATCCAAATCTGTGATATATTGCATGTTCTCAATTTACATCTGTCTGCACTGTTTTTTCCACTGTGACCTAATGTAGACAGGGTAATTTGTGAATTCTAGGTCACTGCTGTGGGGCATGCAGCAATGCTGGCTGCTATCCAGAGATATATGCCAGCTTTGGTGCGTTGTTTCTGAGCTAATGACTCCCCTTCTTATGTTCTTTAGATGTCAAATCTCCGCTTACCAGCAGCTTGTAATTTTTTCTTTGGCAGATACCATCCACATATGGACCAGAAAGGTTGGATCTGTTGAGACAGCTTGAGAAAGTGAAGGAAATGGAAACCAGTGAGCTGGATGCCAAAGAAAATGGAGAGATACAATCCTGATCACCAGAGCCCAGATTATGTACAGCCCGGACAGTGAACAAAAAAAAACCCCTTCAAGACGAGGTAACTTGGAAATTATGTAATCTGATATCAATTGGTTCTGAATCCCATTGACAGTAAATTAGCATATAGAATTTCATTCCATGTCTGGTATTCCAGGTAGACACCAATGACTGCAGTCCTGTGGAGCGTCAACTGGAGTGCCTGGCTCAAGATGGGTGGCCATACCTGGACTGTGTCAAATGAGTAATGTTTAAGACCGAACCTTCCTGTCTCCATAATCCATCTCTTTGATTACAGTAGAAATGATTTGGTTATGCACTGGGTCTGGTTATAGCATAGCGTGGTTTGTCTCTGGTTCTGTCTATATCACATCGACCCCCCCCCCATCCCACGTACCATTCCTGCAATTTTTCATATAAAAAAATAGCAATGACATATTACCCGATGTGTATTCTCCTGATCATATGTTAATCCAGTTCTGCAGTTCCCAGCTGGAAGTGCGCCAAGAATATTTACCTGCGATGTAAATGGCCAAAACAAATCCCCCAAAACCATCTCTCTTGGACTCAATTATGCGAATGATCCACTCTCTTTTCCTCTCCGTGTATAAAAACTCTTTAAATTTTTTTACTATATTTTATCAATAGAAATTCTGTAGGAATCAATTATATTTTTAATCACATTAAAATGTTAATATATATATATATATATATCAAATATATTTTATTTTATCAATATTAATGTATATACCATGAATATTAATCTATGTGTCAAATATTTTTTTTATCAATATATATATATATATATATATATATATCAGAGATATTTTTTTAATATAATTAGGATAATATTATGTTTTACTTGCTTCTTTTTTCTAAGAAGAGACTCGTAAACTATAAATAAACCATGAATTCTTCTAACAAAAAGGTTTGTGATCTTCCTTCTCTCAATATATTTATTTTTAAAGTATTTTTATTGTAATTTTTTTAAATTATTGATTTAATCAAATAGAATTTCTTCACAATCATTAAAAAAATAAATCAAATTGCCAGAACTAAAAAGTTGACCAATTATTGAAGACATATACATAACAGTTGTAGGGACAGCTGCAGTGATGCCGATAGAGAGTGTCTCTGCTCTTCACGTATACTGAAAACGGCCACAAAGCTTCTGTTTCTCCGAAAACAGTAAGCCGAGTTAAACTGGTCTAATCAAATTTGAAAGCCTAACTGAGATAGTATTCTACAGGCTTACTATCTGGATGATTTCACTTGAAGATTCTGATGATTAATTAGGTTCTCCGATGAACTTTCGTGGAGAATTCAAAAACCCAAGATTCAAAGAAGCATCTGATGCATGAAGGCATCTTAAAAGCTTATTGATGAGCTTCCATACCTTGGCATACCGCACCCTTCCGGCTGCCATAGCCAATTCAGATTCTCCACATCTTTTCTTCCATTTTGAACACGTCGAAGTCTTAAGGGACAGTTTTCGCTGTAGGATTGATTCTTGTAACTTTCATCCCGAACCCATCTTCCATGAGAATAATCACAGGCTAAATGTGATGATTTTTGATTTTTATAATAAATAATGATAATGTATCCTGTTAAACTCCTGTCGTGTATTCATCATAATTATCGAAATAAAACCAGCATTAAGCTGTTGGACCCAGCCGAGTAAGATACTCAGATCAAGTAAAACGACACCGTGTTTTTATTTCTTAAAAAAAAAACCCTGCAGTAGTAGCCATCCTGATCATCATCCTTGAGATTTGTGATCTCAATGTGCCCTTAGCAGCAGCCATGTATTCTGCACTTGAAAACTTGACTATACAAAACATAACCTGAAGCCCAATGGTGGAGCTGCTCAACCGAAATACTCCTCTGTTTTCAACATCTTGGGTCACTTCTACACCTCTCTTTCTCTTCCACTTTGGGAAACTTGTTAGTTAACAAGTATTACCAAATGGGTTTGGTTGTTAACATTTGGAGGATTTTGTTAAAAAAAAATTGGAATTGGTATTGAGTGCTTGCTTTGACTTGGAGGGAACCCAATTAATTCTTTTGGAATATCTACTTGCTATGTCTTACTGCCTTTAGAATTATGTGAGGTCCCTATTGGAGAGTTGAATTTGTGAGTTGTCAGTGCAGGCATTGAATCCGATGAGATAATGTTGACGATGAGAACTTGCAGGCTATTTAGTAGTGGTGGGTCTGAGATACAGATGATGCAAGCCACCTTTCAGAAAGAAGGAAGGTATAGCCATTTGCATCTCTGGTACTCGATGGTTTTTTGGTCTGTGACCTTTGCTTTTTGGATCCTCTGCCATAAAAAATCTTTTTCTGTGATGTTGATCTCTGGCTCTTCTAGCATTGCTCACACCATTATAACAAACTGATACTATCTTACTTGGTTTTCCTGAAGGCAATAATCAAAAGACTAATCTTCCCTTGTGTAGTATTGAGTTTTTAACATTCTATTCCTTATAGTCATTCCATTGTAATTATGATTGTTTTCTTAAGGTGACCTGAGGATTGAGGTCCCTTTTATCCCTCTGTGTTTTCGTTGTTTTCTGAACCTCTGATTTGTTGCAATAAATTCTGACTTTGTCTAATAGTATTTTTTTTCTTTAATGCAAATGAGCGGTGGATGCAAGTGGAGGTATGTTAACTCTAAGGCCTACTTTACAACGGGTATACATGACAAGAGCTTCTGCGTGTAGAGATGCCCTTAAAAGTTTTATACAAGGATATCAGAAGGTGTTCAGCAGGTCATGGAAATGAAAGAAGAGTCTAAGACTCAAACGAGGGCAATGCTCCCTCTTCGAGATTTTTGATACTACTTTTCAAAAACATTTTTGAAAAAAAATTTGACTTTTTTATTTTATTTTATTTTAAATTAATTTTTTTTGGTATTTTTAGATTATTTTTTATATGCTTATGTTAAAAATAATTTTTAAAAAATAAAAATAAATCATTTGAATACATTTTTGAACAAAAAATACTTTCAAAAACAACCTCAACCACACCTATCCTGAGCCAATATTCTAGGGCGGTGACTCTAGTTTTTCTCCTGGGCATCAACCATGGACAAAACCCGTAGAGCTTTGCTATAACTTAAGAAAAGTAGTCACTATTCTTGTCAAAAGAGTGTAAGAAAAGTTTCTAGCATGCTCTATCCCATTTAAGGGTATTCTTTGTACAGTATGACTATGAATATATTGAATCTTTTGTAATTGTACCATATGGAGACGGAAATACCATAGACATTGCTGACTGCTTTATCAAGTTGATTTGGCTTTATTACACTCTATGGTCTTAGCATGGTTGATGATTAACCTTGTAACTTTTTGAGTCATTTCTTGCATCTGATTTTTTATGGATGACCAGAAAGACCACAATTTGTGAATACAGCAGCAGATGTAGTGTGGAAGGTTGTGACTTTTTTCTTTCTTATTCCTTTCTGGGACAATGGGTATATTACCAGTCATTCCATTATGGTATCTGCCCATCTATACAATCGATTTTACTTGGGGAATATCCTTGCAGCAGTTTTCTTTTCTATCAGTCTTTCTATCATTATTGCTGCTGTCATTTTGCAGCTTCTGTTGGTGCCGGCACTGTTTACTATGATTCAGCAACTAAGCTGGTCGAATATTTAGCCTACTAATTTGAAATGGAATCGAGGATTATTTCTAGCTAGAAATATATCGGGGACTTGATGCTTGGTTGGCCGACAAGTCAAGTATATGCAAAGCTTGGTCTTTTGATGTCTAAATCTTAACAATTTGACCTAAAAAAGGTGATTTCTGGACAAGCAACAAGATCCAGAAAACACACAATTAATGTAAACTGAGCATGGTGCTTCTCTCATCTCTATTGAAAGGGAAGCAATGTAAGTTATACTTTTGTGCCATCAGCCTTTTTATTTTTCCTCCCTTTTCAGTACTCCTTTTTTGCCCCCTAGTTTTCTGCTACTTTCTCTGCTAACAGGCTGAGGATCATGGGAGTGCAGAAGCATTCAAGAAGCTACTCTTGAATATAAGCAAAAGGTGGCTATTCTTGCTATTGCTTGTCTTATGTGGGCTATTATTTGAGAACATGCATTCATTTGATGTGCACTATCATAGAATGATCAAACTTTTGTGGTCTCTTGTCAATATGCTTTTAATTATCTGATACAGCTAAGATCATTCCTTGTCATATGATAGGATGAATATTTTGTTTCTTTCGGCAGAATTTCAAGTCAAATCATCTCAGACTGATCCAGATATGGCATGGTATCGTTGTTAGTGTTTGGAGAATTGATGGTTGAAGAATATTTGGCTCATATGGCACATGTGTGAAAACATTTAGTGCAGTATACAGGCAGAAAATGAACAAAGTAGGATTACGCGTGATTGGCATAATGTGGAACTAAATAGACTTTAAGGCTGCAGGACAGGAAGTGGGCTCTTGCTACTGGCCAGTAACCCTACTTTTATTGAATTGGGAAGCTATATTGGGGCGCCAATAGTTCTAGCATAATAGATCATAGTTTCTATTAGAAGGGACTGTTATGTCGGCATTTTTTCTTCTACTTTTTATAGTAGGGTTCCACACCCAGCCCCCTGTGTGACGAGTGGGTTTTTCTTCCAGGTCTTGTCAAGCACATGGTCTCTGCTTTAAGTCTTCTCAGGATGATAATATGATGATTAGTCCTTGAAAAATAACTGGCATCTTTCTGCATATCATTGATGGATCCTTGGGCACAATAAATTCGTATTTTTCTTGTCTTGCAGTAACCATTTTTTCAAAATTAAGTTGTGTTTGAGTGATTTTTTGGTGACTAGTTGATAAGATTTGTTTTGTTGTCTTCTTAGAGTTTTTGAGTTAAAATATATAGTTCTTACCAAATTGAAGATTCTCATTGCATTTTAGGATGTGTTTGGTGGTGTCAATACTAAATCAACATCCCCATTACTTGTTTTTGTTCCTCAGGTTATTGCAGGTTGCTGTTCCCTTTTCTTTTTTCTTTGTTATACCAATTATAACAACACTAATATGGGGGCCATCCCACTCGCAGAGCACTAAACGTTGGACAATATCGCTAGCGGAGGTCAATGGTATCTCTCTCATTTGAATCTTAATGGGCCATGATAATCACATGACACCTTTATCGTTCATTCACTCATGTAATGCACATATCTCTGCATATAGTTCTCTTGCAAGTTGTGTTGAGCATGTCATCACATAATCCTGTGGTCATTCTCTGCACAGGTTGATCCATTGTCTTTACTCTTGGTACCTATATTGGTAAAAGCCTTTGTTCACATCTTGGATTAGTCGCAGAAACACAAATATGATACATGTTTGAGCACTAACAATCTAATGTCTGGAATTTTACTTGGTTGTAATTGGTTCAGTTACTGATATTAGGGTATTTAAATTGACCAATGAGATAGATCTTTAATCATTTGCCATCAAATGCTGTCCTAGCACGAGGTGTCTTTTCCAAGGTGGAAAAGGCAAAAAGCATTTGAGTCGTGGAGAATGGGTGCTGTGGACAATCTAAGAAAGTTCAAAGGTGAAATCAAGTCAGCCACTACAATGCATGATCTCCTGTTAGTTTGATTACATGAATCCTATCACTTGCCTTAGATTTGCTGGTATAATCATGTTGGCAGGGTCCTATCAAGTGATTTCCCTGAACGGATCCCCATCCATTGTGGCATCGTATCTGGAGCTCTTTTCAGCAGTGACTTAGCGTAGAAATTAAAGTTTTACAAGATGGATGATTCTATACCCATCATGTTATTGGAAATACAACTCAACTAGGACTAGTTGATCTCGGCTAGATCTTGTCCTAGATCTTCTCCGTTTCAACTTTTTACGCATCCTTTGGTAGCTGTTTACGCTCAAAATTTGCTCCGTTTTTTCTGCTTTCCTGTTTGTGCTTCCCATAAGAGCCACCTTGAACGTACGGAATATGCCTAGCATTTGCTTTGACACCACATCTGTCCTACAAGCGTCAATGATTAGGGGTTATCAGCAAAAGTGGCGTGAAGAGAAATTGGATGGTATCTTGTCATATCTTTCTAGTGTTTAGCTGAAAAAAAGGAGTGGGGATTCATTAGGAAACACACACAAGGACGATAGTTTCATAATTAAGTGCATTGACTAGCTTCTGAAATGAACTTTAGGTGAGACGAGGAAGGCGGCACCCATCGAGTGATTTAGACATGGTTAGGCTTATACTCTAGAGATCAGCAGTGAGAAATATCAAACCAGTAGATACAAAGTAACCTAAAAACAAAGTTTAGGTTTTGATTATATGCGAAGGCTAGGATGGCCCTTCTCTGAAATGCTCTCAAAAAACAAGATGAAGAAATCTGATAGCTTCTCTATGCGATTGAATCCTTAAGAAAATCTTAATTAATCTGATAATGATAATCCCTCTCTTGCATTAGCTTATAAACTGTGTGGGGTTGGCTGCTTTTATTGACCTTGTCCTCTTCCACTACTTCTCTGCAATCGAACATGTTTTTGCTACCTTCAAGATGCTCAACTCGACAAAATTTGTCACTCATAGCTTGTTCTTGTCAATTACTCTTGGTTCTTCAACAGCATGTTCAAATCACAATAGAAAACAACATGTCAGAGAATTTTACTAGCATTTCCCCAGACTTGCAATGAATTACAATTCTCAGATTTTAGATGATGATGATAATAAATTATTATGAAAGAGAGGAGGGGGCTAGTATTACTGGGCTGCCGTCCATCTACGCAAAACCAACCACCCACCCACCCACCACCACCCACCACCATACCCTTCCATTATTATGATAATGATCTGCAATGAAAAATCTTCAGGCAGAATCTCAACAATGCCCAAATAGATTCCTTCCCCCCCCCTGATATACCAGCTTGAAAACAGCCCCACGATTTTTTTTTACCCATTTGGAATTTCTTATGTCAGCATTGGCCCTGCTGGGCCCCCTTTCCTATCTCTAGTAGTAGTCTGTGTTAAGGACTACATTTTCCCCTCTCCACTCCACTCCGAATCCAGGTATCCCTCATATCCTCCAATTTGCTTCCCCCACCCCAAGAGGGATATTTATTTTTTCTTCTTTAATAAAGAAAAAACAAAATAATACACCATATACTTTTTTCATAGTAATATATATTTTTTGACCTTCTAGTTCACCTTCGAAGTGGGGGTGGGGATTTTGAAATACGTCAAATCCAGGAATGTCACATCCACAGATCTTATCCTCGGCGATTTCTCATCTGGTTGACATCCCGGGAGAAAGGGATATCCTGCTACAACACAACTACTTCAACGTATATACTAATAATGCAAAAATGAAGTGATTTCTATTGATCCTCATGTGCCTAACTTTTATAGCAAACCTAGTTAGCATTCAACTATTTTAATAATAGAGACACCCTAAGATGTTTGAATTGAATGTCTGTATATACTAATGTCTGTATTATTTCTACCATTAATTAATGCTTTCTTGGTGTGTGAGGATGCTAATTCAAAGTGATGGTGGTTCAAACTAGAAAAGGGATCTCTATCTTTTCTTGGTGGGTGTCGCAGGAAATTAATGGATTTCATCTTTTCAACTTTACAGGCAAGAGAAGAGACCAATTCCAAGACGAACTGTCATTAATTTAGTTAGTTCGGCTTGGTCGGCAAGCTTTTTCTGCCTTGACTCAACTGGATCTAGAAAAAAAAAAAAAAACGCTTACACGATGTCCTTCACGTTGCATGTTTAGGGACCCATTTTATAACATCTTTTCAATGATTTAAATTGAAAAATTAATGTTGTGGGCTGCAATTGTTGAGTCAATATTTAAGATTAACGAATTTGAATGATTAGTCAATCACGACTTTCATATATTATTACATTTTCTTGTAATAATATTAATAATAATAACATATTAGTCACTTTAATTCCTTTTAATGCTATTTATTTAGTTCTCATTAAATTAATGGCCACACGAAAAAAACAATCTCCTGAGCAACCATACCAATCATGACTCAATTCAAATTACACGTGTCAGGGTCATCACTAATCCTGCATCCCTTTTTATTATATAATAATAATAATAATAATAATAATCTGTCTCATGATTAGAAACCGCAAAAAGAAAAAGAAAAAGAAAAAGAAATTAACTAGTTAAAAAATAACATCGATCGGTCACCTCTTAAACTTCCATTTCAAGCAAATTACAAGGTCATATGGCTTACCATTTGACCACGAGCACTGTTTGAAGAATAGGATGGTTGAGAGTAGAATTGCGGGTGGCCTGGACCCTGCAGGCTAGACAAAGATGAACTATCTGGTGTTGATGGCTCGGACCCATCGAGCTGGCACTCCAAGTTCACCCCAAACAACCTGAGTCTCTTCGAGTTCCCTAGCGGTGCTGCTTGGTCCTGTGCAATGGACCCTGCAACAATAAATGATGCAAGACCACGTAGCAATTTGGCTCAGCGAAAAACAGTAATTACCTTTTCACACACCCACATAGGAGATAATAATAATAATAATAATAATAATAATAGGAAAGAAAAAAAAGAGATGGTGAATGGTGAAATTAACAATGTTTTTTTATCTGGGCACAAGTGTCCATGCGTGAATAAATTCTCCCCCTTTCTTTTTTTGGTTGCTTTTATTGAATGTCTGAAACGCTTGTTTCCCAGAATCAGTGCCCTGAGTAGTAAAATATATACCTCTGGTGGTAGCTAGCTAATTTTTAGAGTGTGATTGATATTATTTTTAAAAATAATTTTTGTTTAAAAATATATTAAAATGATGTTTTTGTATTTTTTTTAAAATATTTTTTGATATAAATACATTAAAATATTTAAAAACACTAATTTTTTAAAATTAAAAAGTACTTTCCAAACCCATTCTCAAACATACCCTTTAAGAGAAGACAGTAAGTAATACACAGATGTCAAAATGAGTATTACTAGCAGATTCTTAAAATTGTTGTATGTGTGAGAGATCCAGCACTAAAACACTCAAGACAAACACCTCGTAATATACAGGACCGATCGGAATCCACCCACATTTCTCCAAACTAATTGGAAGGTGTTTGTCACGCACTTTGATGCTCTTACCCGGTATATAAAATAAGAATCATTGCAGGACGATACACACACACACAGTAAAATACAAGAGGTTCCTGGAAAACACCCCTTTCAGTACGTGCATGCTTGTGTTCATAAAATGATAGAAGAAGAAACAAAATTCAAATTTGATGAAGAATAAAATATACCTGGATGAAGACAGTCAGGTTGGTATGGCACATCAGCCCCGAGGCCATGTTGTGTATCACTGCTAGAGAGATGATAAGGCCCTGAAGATGATGACGATGGTGAATATATTCCTCTACTCCACACCCCACCACCACTGCCCTGCGCCATCACCCCACTATTACTACCAGCACCTCTCCTTCTCCACCCTATGAACAATCTGTCACCATCCGTGCGGTGTCGTTCAAACAAGACGACATCACCTGCATCGAGTTGTTTCTCTTTAACATATCTACTCCACCCCTTGGTCAATACATAGCTTTGACTACTGTTCCAATACGAGTACCTAAACTTCCAATACCTGCCTGACTCGTCTTCAAAACTCAGTAACAGCCCTTTATCCACTGAGTTGCCACTAAGTGGAAAGTACTTCTCTGCATGTTGTTTTGGTATTACTAAACGGTTTAGTTTTCCTACATCACTTGGTGTTAGGGGTTTCTCAAACATGGGTTCTTTATCTAGTACTAGTATTTCTTGTTCCTGTTCTTGTTGTGTTTCATTTTGCTGCTGCTGTTCACGGTCTTGATCTTCATCATCTTCATCGTTGAGATTGAAATTGAGAGTTGGGTTTTGAGGATGGAACATGGAGGAGGTTTGTTGGGCTGTGTTGTAAGGGTTAAGCCAGGAGTGATGTTGATGGTGATAGGGAGGCCAATAAGAATTCGGGTTTGAAATATTTGGGGGTTTGTTTGGTGTAGAGAAAGAAGCGTTTGGGTTTGGTTCCATGACGGGTTGTTGATGTTGCTGTGCCCACCAGCTGAGTGTTTCTTGGAGGTCTGTGGAGAAATGGTTTATAGACATGGGAGAGAGAATTTTAGTGTTTTAAAATGCAGAGAGAGAGGAAAGGAGAGACGTGATGCTTATGGGATTGATGTGGGAACTATTTGATGTAGCTATTAGGGATATGACAGCCTAGAGAGATAAAGAGAGAGGGAGAGGGGGCAGGCAATGTTATAAGTACGATAGTACTCCTACTTTAAGGTTTTGCGTGATGAGCATAGAAAAAATCAATCATTATTTTCAGTGTAATTTGATACACCACACTACCCTGGCCAGGCATGTCTCTTGTTCTGCAACTTTTTCTTTTTTCTCTCTTTAATTTATCTCGGTAGAATGAATTGAAGGTCCTGTTTCTTGTGTGTGTGTGAGTGTGTGTGTGTGTGAGAGAGAGAGAGAGAGAGCAATTAGGCAGTAGATCATTTTGACAGAGATGAAAACTACCGAGAAGAGATTGTAGTTACTGCTACTAGACACACACTGAACTCTCACGCACACAGAGGGAGGGTGAATTAATAAATATTTTTGCGTGTCATTAGAAACAACCCGTGCTACTCTACTGGAAAACAAATCCTGACGGGACCAGAATTGCGTATGCATATAGTCTGTGCTCTTCCTCCCATCCAACGCGCGGCATGTCTGGCACTTGGTTTCTGCAAATCTTCCCTGATGGCACACGGGATAATAACCCTCCTTCCAATAACTTGGACAACAATAATATCTATCTAGCCATTGTTTTAGCAAGTATCTTGTTTTCATGTTTTTGGATTTGGTCACATGTAGGTTAAGGTTACTTACTATACCCGTTCCCTGAGATCTCTAATGCTAAATGCATGGCAAGATATTTGCCCTCCACTAGTTGTTAATCAACCACTGATCAATTCCTTCCGTCAGCTGGCCAACTCTTTTTCTTAACAAATGGCTGCTATTTCTCTAAAAAAGTAGAAACTTTCCTCAATAGAAAACGATCCAAGTTGAACTCCATGACCTTCAAGCTACAACCTACACCAACAATGGCCCAAAACCCAACACGCCGTTCACAGCACCACCGCGCAGCTGCCCACACACACATCAGCAAAACTAGGAAAAGCTTTTGAAGAGGGGATTCTGGATTTTGGGGGTGAGATTTCAGTTTTGGGATGACTGCTACAAAATACGATGATGGTAAAACAGATCGAAAGAAGGGAAGGTGCGAAAACAATGGGTTGATTTTGATATTAACTTAAGTAAAATGTCACGATAATAGCAGTAAATGTTTCAAGGATATCATGATCAATTAAAAAATAATTGGCTGGCTAGCTAGCTAGTGGGAGTGTAGTAGTTAACTGATGGTGAAGTGCCAATGTTACCTCCCGCTAGCTAGCTAGGTTAAAAAAGGGCGATCAATTTGGCGACAGGTATGGTATGGTAATGTAATCCTTGTCAATGGACAGACACAAGTGGGGTAATAAGGAGCGGTGGTCCTAAACGAGTATATATTTATCTTCTGTCGGGTCTTCAATGTGTAGATACATGTTGTGTAAGAGAAGAGAATAGTATTTTTGGCATGTGCATGACAGCATTATTGATGTTTCGCCATTCCTAGTTTTGAGAGAAACGATTGGGAGAGTGCAGAGAAGGGAAAAAATATATTAATCCAGAGACCGATCCATCATCTTCCCTTTCCAATAAGCTGAGGGATGAGATAAGATTTGTCCAATTGGAGACCCTTTTTGGCCAGTCGTGTTCGAATCCTCTCCTCACACTCACATCCCTCTCACTCTAGCTAGGTGTCTATTGCTCACTTTTGTTTTTATTTTCTAGCGGTAAGTTAGAGATGCGTCTTTTCTCTGAGTTTCAGACAAAACCCACCTCAATTTCCAGGTGGATTTCAGACACCCTTTCCGCCCAGCAAAAGGGTACATGTATTATAGTAATAGGCGATACATTGACAAGAGATTGAAGTTAAAGATGTTTATTCTTTTTGTTATTTTAGATTCAAATTATATACTTGTTAATACGATGGTAATTAATTTTAGAGACCATGAAATTAATTGAAATATATAAAAGCTAATTTGGACACTTGTATTAATAAAAACAACGATAGCCTAGTTATTAATTTAATTACATGTTGGGGACTCTAACATAATAGAGGTTGGTGGTTTGAGTTATAAATTATCTAAAACCAACAAGATGCTTGTGTCATCTTACTAATTGTCTATACACATACCGAGTAGCACTTATCAAGTAGCTTAATATATTATAATTAACTTTTTTTATGGATATATATTATTGATTTACGCCATGGCATCGTCTCAATCACCGCCCTTAATCGAATGGTCCAAATCACTAATTAAAAACAGTATTGATTGATGAATTATTGCGAGGGTAAATGCAATGATAATGAAGTACGATTACTTCTTTCACTAATTATACCCATCGAACTTAAACTTTCAGTAATTTTGCACGTAGAATATTTCCATTGGATTGCCCTAAACACAGATTTGCTACATCTGTCTCAAAGATGTATTTGGGCCACGTTGAGGAATCCTTGACCATGAAGAAAGCACAGGTTTTTGGTTGGGGTGACCAATCTGCCTTGTAATCCGTGGAGGGTTTCTGAATTATGAAATCCTTATTGTTTATTTCATGCCATGCTAGGAATAAGACAGACCTCATGAGATATTTAAGGAAAGTGTTTGCTACTGTAATAATAATAATAATAATAATAATAATAATAATAATCTATATCTGGAAGAAGCTCCTTAATTCCCATGCAAAACCCAATGCGTAAGGCCATCCGTGAGACCTTTCTTCACTGGAGTGCAATTAAATATCCAAACATTTTTTTTCCTGTAATAAAACATGATGGGAACGTTAATGAATGGACAACGAGAAAGGAACAGGGACGAACTAAAATTAATTTCGTGATAAATTATGATTTGAGGTTTAGTGATTGTTGAGGCCTGTAATTCTATGCACTTCTAGTTCTAGACAGCACGAATACCGTCCTTCTCTTGATCCCACATTTTGTATAGATATGAACAAAAATCATTTTTTTTGAAAATTATTTGAAAATACATTAAAACGATTTGATCAATTAAAGTAATCAATATATCCAAATTGTTTTTTGGAAATGCCGACTAATTAATTAAAAGAGATGCTGCACATTTCTAGTTGTCGTGCGAGTTCATGTGCTTCCATACTCAATACGCCCCAAAGAGGTCCAAGAACAATGTACCGTTATCTAAAGTTGATACGTGTCTTTTTCATGTATGACTATTGTTCGATATCCTTGTGAATGAAACATTTTAATTTTTAAAGTTAAATTATTAGGGGAAATTCATCATATAATTTATATTATTTTTTAATCTATTATTTTTATAAAACAAAACCTGTAATTTGCATAGATTTATGGAACTTACATAATTTAAGTTTTTATATGAGGATAATTTGTATTATTTTCTAATAATAATCTAATATATGGTTTAAGGTTATAATTCTTGGCATCTACCGTATTCTTTACATTTAGATATAGCAGGTATAAAGAACTTGAATACATAGTATTAGTCCTGCACAACAGATATAGAATTTTGATAATGAAAATAGCAAATTATTTGGGAATAATATTAATTATATTTTGATGTCTCACCTAACAGCTTAAGCTTTTAGATAAGATGATTCATTAACATGGTATCAGAGCCTTGTTGATCTAGTGGTTACGAGTTCGAATCTCACCACCCCTATTCTATTTGATAAAAATCAAACATAAGGTAGTATGAGTCTGTGCAAGTTTTAAGCCCATATAACTTTCGCTTGAGAGGGGTGTTAGAGAATAATATAAATCATGTTTTGGAACCTCACCTAACAACTTAAACTTTTAGATGAGATGATTCTTTAACACAAACCCTAATGGTGCCCGCAAATTACACCCACGTTATGGTTTTATAGAACTCATCGTGCATGCTTTATTAGGGACAGTAGTATGTAGCCATGTATATACATATGCGGAAAACAAGGGTTATTCGCCAACTATGGATTGGTATGCTTGAAATTGAGCTTCTCATGAAGCACTTATTTATATATGTAGTTGATACTTCAAAGCTTATCTATTGCAGCCTTTTTAGTTGATGGCAAATTAATGTCTTAACACAAGATTCAGCTACTTTTATATTTTTTTATATATAAATAAAACGTGGTGATATAGATGTGTGGTGCGGATCCCTTAAATTTTTTAAAAAAAGAAAAGGTGGTGTTATCTCCGTAGACGCCATGTTCCTTGTCAAAAAGGGGGGTTATTTCTTAATTAAATTCTCAATTAAGGATTTTCATCAAGTCTTAAGACTTTTCATCAAATTTCTATTAAAGCTATATCTCATATCTTTATTAAGTAATTCTAATAGGGATTCTTAATAGATAAATCAGAATAATTTATTGATAAAATGAATAAAAATAATAATAATAATTTGAGTATAGAACTAGCAGCACCTCCATTCGTCTACATCCAACTTCATTTCTATAGAATATTGTCAACGCATTGAAATGGGGGCCTGGGTCCTTGTAACATGAGGATTACGCACGTTGACCATACACTAATCACATAAAATCAAGGGAAGCCGGTATCTTAGACCAAATCTTGGCCGGTCTAATTTATTTGCAGCAACTTCTGTGCGTATGCATTGGACCTTCCTTCAACACCATGAGCTACGTTTAATGAAGGAGATTCTAGCTTTTCAAACAAGCAAGTTTCAGGTAATATAAAAACGAGAACATAATCTTGGGTGGTTTGATATTATTTTTCTTTTTTATTTTCAAATTTTCGTAAGCATATCTGACTACTGATTGTGACTGTGAGCAGGAGGATCCTATCCATGATACGAAAAATAATGATAATAAATAAGTAAAAATGCATACGGAACAGAGGAATCAATTCTGGGCAAGGTAGATCTGCAGTGCATAATTGAGCGATTGTTTTTCAGTGTGTTTGGTGATATTTTTAAAAGTAATTTTTTAAAAAAATATATTAAAATGATATTTTTTTATTTTTTTAAAAAAATATCTTGAATATTAGCACATAAAAATGATTCAAACCATAAAAAAAAAATTTATTGTTTTCAAAAATATTTATGATACAAAGTGGAAAACACGCCTGACTTAGTGCCTGTTTGGGAGTGTGGTTGCGTTTTCTTTTGAAAGTGTTTTTTGTTTAGAAAATACATCAAAATGATATTTTTTTATTTTTTTAAAAAATTATTTTTGACATCAACACAGCAAAATAATCTAAAAACACTAAAAAACAATTAATTTAAAAAAAAAAATCAATTTTTTTCATAAAAACTCCGAAACAACCTCTTATAAGAAGGAGGGAAACGTGTGCAGTTATGAAAAAGACTTTTGCTGGGCAGATAACCTCTTACAGGAATGTGTTTCATTGACATGGAGAGAGTAACGTGGTAAATATTTCGAGGGCTTGTTTTTCTATCCTCACATCTTCTGTTCTCTGAGAAAAATGAATGCACTTCACTCTTCAGGCAATGCATCTCAAGTCAGGAAAACACGCACGCACGCGCTGGTATATATTGCCATCAATTTTTTTATTTTTGTATTTTTTTAAAAAAGAAAAATAAATAAATATATGTTATTGATGTATTTATATTATTTTCAGCGTAATCATAACCACGAAATGTTTACGCATGGGGTCGTAAAGAAAGGCCATCGATGCCAAATCTAATCCTTAGCCTCCCAGTGCAGCCTCACTAGATCCATTCTCTCATCTAAACCGTCAGCACCGGTTCAAACTTACCTCACCTTCGATGCCAACATCAACAACTTATCCACCGAAACAGACGATTTTGCACTTGAGTCGTGACCTAGCGAATGATGAATTTGTTTTCTTTTTTTTATCCAGATTTGATTTTTTCTGTGCATGTTTATCACTTTTATGATATCTGTTTATTAAGTTTGCAAGGTGTTTAGTGAATTTGAGGATTAGTTGTGGTATATGTAAATTGATCCGGACATCCCAATTATAAAAAAAAAAAAATCAGACGATAGCAAGTTAGATAATGGCAACATTGGCCACACCACCTTCATTTGTGATTCCAGTTATAACAGCAACAATCACTTGAAGAAGAAGACGAAGAAAACGAGATGAAAATTGGATAACATTTGAAATTCAGAGATACCTGAAACATTGTCTTGTGTCTTTTTTGGTTTTGTAGGTGGTGGTAGTCGTCACCTTAGTTGGATCTAATAATAATAATAATAATAATAATAATAATAATAGATGACACATTAAAGTAGTATGTACTATATATTAACAAAACAATTCAAAGATATGAAGTTGGTTTGTTTCACTGTTCATGTAAATAGTAAAACAATATATATTTTTTACTTTTTATTGTTTTTAATTGTACCTTTCTATAACTTAATTAGAAGAAATTAGACTTGAAATTATAGTAAAAACACAAAATCTAAAGATAGAGTACTAACATGTAAAATAAAGAGAAGATATATGGTTAATCACAAACTAGTGAAAAATATCAATTTTGATATCAACTAGTTCTATTTGATGAGAAGAGTTTCATTGTAGTGTTCTTAGACCTTCACTTTATATGAAATGGTAGATCTAAGTTCATGAAGTTTTATCAATTTAGGTTGATTGTTGGGTTTTTTTTTTACTTATTTTTAGGTTAAATGATGTCACTAATGTATCTATTTAGTTTTTTTTATTGTATTTTTAGATTAAAAAAAGTTGAAAATAGAATTTTGAGTCCAAAAGTCATCTCCCTTGATTTTATGACAACCTTATATAAATAAAAAATGACTGGCTTAGGCGTGGATCCCTCTCAAGACCACACACCTAGGTTTTTTTTGTAGTAGGCTTAGTCGTGCTAGGTCATTAAGGTTGTATTTTTGGGCTGTTATTTTATTTGCTCTTTGTTTTTTTTTTTGTTTTTTTTGTTTCGAATTTTATTGATGTTGAGTTTTTATTTAATTTTATTTTTTTAATACAGAGTTGATTGTAAATTAATTTTTGTATTTTTATCATATAAAAAAATAATTCAACTTAAGCCCAGGAAATAAAGTCGCTATGACCATTTGACGTGAAGTACTACTCCTGCAGTTTAGTGTTGTATTTTAAAAATATATATTTTTTTAAAATTATATATTTTAAATTTTAAATTAAATATTTTTTATGTTTTTAAATTATCAAAAAAAATTAAAAAAATATTATTATTTTTAAAAATAATCTAAATCACGCTGTCAAGCAATCAAATAATGACTCATCCAAAGATTATTTTAAAAGAGCCAACACAAGGCATGGGGTTTTCATATTTTAGGGAACCAAAAACTTTCTTTCTCATCTCTGTCCCCACCCTATATGTCATGCTGTATGCCTATCATTTAAACTAGCAAATATGTGGCTCCATGTCCACATGCAAACTATGGACTAAATTAAATAATAAAAATTCCCATCTTATTCACGGCCACAAGCTTGGGTTCTATGACGTTGGAGAAATCCAAAACTATATACAGGAGGCCACGTCTCCTCTTTTCTGGCTCTGCGGCCTGGCTGTAAATGGTTCGTGGAATCAATTATTCATCTATCAGGAAGCAAGGCATTAGGCAATAGGCAGGCGTTGCATGGGCTCTTTAAGCTAAAGGGCCCACCGGATCGATATTGTCTTTTGGAAAGTGGGCCCACCAGATGAAACATCCCAAGTTTTCTTTTCTTTTCCGGCCACGACCCCTGCTGCTGCAACTATATCCAGGGCACGCTTACCTTATCTTTTGTGTGCAGACTACAAAGTACAAGAAAAGGGACTCAGTGAACAGGAGATGATGCAACGGGGTTATCGACACGTGGCGTCTGTGGCGTAGGACTGTGGTTGTGGCATGGTACTGCTGGTGGTGCTAGATGTGGGACCGATTAGCTAGCTAGTAGGGTTCCGCTCCATAAGAGGCTTATTCCCTTGAGCCCGTGACTTCTAATGGCTACAGTGGCAATGGACCAGTTGTTTTGGAGTGTTTAAGTCGCATTTAAGAAGTGTTTTCAAAAATAAAAATAAAATTATTTTAAATTAAAAAAATTGATGTTTTTAGATCAATTTAATATACTAATATCAAAAATAATTTTTAAAAAATTATAAAAAATTATTTTAATATATTTTTAAATAAAAAAATACTTTCTAAAATAACTTCAACACCACTCAAACTCGTGAGAATCGCTAAATTTTGCAAAAGGCACATTTGACTCACCGCTTCAATAGAGCTACGGGAAGATAGAAAGGCATGTGCTGCAATTCCGGACCTTCAAATTCGTCAACATTCTCAAGCGTTAACTAGCTTACTTTCTTATTTTGATTTTTTGATAAAATTAAATAATTTATTTTTATCAATTTAATATTCTCAAGCTCCAAAGTTTGATGACCTGACTGTCTCATTCCTGGCCTAACTTCGAAGAAGTTTGCCAAGCAATATGAAAAGGATCTTCATGTCACGACTGAGCTTTTATCCATTATCAATCAGACATACTTCCTCCTAATGCACCAAAACTATGCTATCATTTCATTGATTCCTTCAACTAGGTTAGGCGAGGCCTCTCCCAGTTAGGGTAGTCCTTTCGAAAACGCCATTTGGGAATCTATGCCTCGCAATAAACGTGTAGGAGTATAACATGGCTACATTCAAAGTCAGACTACGCTGCATATTTGGCTTCACAAGCAATCAGTACTTTCTGTGGAAATATTTAGTGAAGCACTGTAAAACTAAGATGAGAGTATGCGGCTGGTTCATATGCGAGAATATGAAGCACGTTAAGCTATTGGACCAGACAATCACTTGTCAAAATCATATGTTTCAATGCTACCTGCTGCAATAGTCTTCTTAACCGACCCCTGTAAGATTTGAACTGAGATTCATTATGAAACAATCAAGTTTAAAGTGTTGACTGGATTGCAGCATGATCGAATAGCTTAATTTTGTTGAAAAATCCTTTTAAAACACGGAAATTCCCGAAGTATAAACTCTTGGCGGTGGGAGTCAATGTGCAGGGTCCAAGTCGTCGTAGTATTCAGAAAGCCATTTTGCTATGATGTTGACCTCTCTTTCCCGCACATCTCGAAGCCATTTCGGATCTTCACTAGTTGCAAATCTCAGGTCCACATGGTGAGCCCCTATGTGATCCAAAAAGAAAATTGCCTTTGAGATCGAGATCAGATTTTAACGAAGAGTATCGGTATCCCAATCATCGGGAATTGTAAAATGATAATAAATAAATAAAGGAAATGGGGCATGGAACTCGTAGATTTCAATATGTGGATATGCTTCAGCCGAGGAATAGATTATCTTAATGATTTTACGTTGAATTCTTGATCATTTCAAAGATCTGATCCACTTACCTTGCTCTGCTACGATGGCAACTATGCTTCTGGATATGTTCTCGAGCACCCTGTCATAACCATGAAGGCAGCGCGTTACTGATAGAGGATAAATTCTTTTTATCAACGAGATTAAAATCTAAGAAAGAGATCATACCCCCCACCACTCCAAGGATCTCTCAGGCCATTGAAGAAGATGATGTTGCTACCGAATCTTTTCAAGACCCTTTTAATATCCTGCTCAGAACATTCATATATGTCACCATGATATGTTTGAAGTTTTAAGCAGGCTGTATGATCATTTGATTGTTCTTATTATCTGTATTACTTATTATGATTTAATTAGCTAGTCTACTGTGCAATATTATCATGAACACCACGAATCTTATAGCATGCCTGCTCTAAATGATGCACTCACATGGCCACCAAACTCTGTAGTAATCCAGCTGGGTCTTGGCTCGACACCAAAGTACGCTTCGCAGGAAGCAGCCCTATCATCGTAGCTCCACGTAGAAGCTGCAAATATGCTGTCCTCGTTGTTGCCACTCGTTGGCATTATCATCTCTGTGCATGCCTGCAAATCATTTCCAGGAAAACAAGGGCAATTCGATCATACATGTCTAAATCAATCTTTCTTACCTGTTCGTTTCACACCCTTGCCCTGCCCATATGAATAACGGGCTTGAGCCCAGTTATATATATATATATAATTTACTAGTGCCAGGAAGTGGAAAGCTTCACGCTACCTTTGGAAAATCATGGCAAAATGTAATCAAGTATTAGTAAGAAAATTTATGAAGTTCTTCTAGAAAATGGTCTTTGGTTTTTTTTATCCTTTATTACTTGTAAATAACTTCCACCCTCGAAGATGGTGAATAGTTGACTTCACCCTGAAGGTATCAAGAAGTCGTAACAAAATTTGCATTTTGTTTAATATGAAAAGAGCAGGCTGGGCCATGCGAAGATGATTGACGAAATATTTAGGGAATCCAATGGCTGACTATTGGGGCAGCCTACTCCTGTGCTGGTTATTTGGGAACTGCCTTAAAAAAACACACAGAGGCTGTGCCATTAGCCATTCTCAATCCAATTTTTACGTTACAGGCTCCGAAGAGATGATGATAAATCATTGCAAGAGGCAGCCTTACCATGTTAGCCGACATGCATTTCTCGGATACTACAATCATTAAACTTGCCAACTCAGGGAAAGTTTCGTTCTTATTTTTATTTTATTTTATTTTAAAAAAAATATTTTTGATATTAACGTATCAAAACAATCTTAAAATATTAAAAAATAATTGAAAACAAAAAATAAAAATAAAAATATTT
Organism: Salix brachista; assembly: GCA_009078335.1. Classification (NCBI taxonomy): domain Eukaryota; kingdom Viridiplantae; phylum Streptophyta; class Magnoliopsida; order Malpighiales; family Salicaceae; genus Salix; species Salix brachista. The sequence goes on along the minus strand of CM018577.1, from coordinate 16,600,854 downwards.
TTTTTAAAATGAAACGTATTTTAAACACCCTTGTAATCTAGTTTCATAAGTCAGCAACCCTTTAGAAAGGGTATACTAGCATTTGTAGACTCTATAAAATCAATTCAGTCCCTAGATGTTAAAATCTCACAATATTAACCATCGATCTTCTAGTTTCCAAAAGTTTCCGAGATTTTAAAAAGTAATAGTACTATATTGTAGACTTCATGAAATGAAAATGATGTTCTGCAATCAATACCTGCCACGACCATCCGCCAAGACCGTGAGGATCAGAATCGTCGTCTAGATCGAAACACGTGGCCGTTCTACTATAGTTATAGTAAACAGAAGCCGCACCGTACAACTTAGCAAACGTATTATTTCCTGTCTTTGGATCATCAATCGCCTTACACATCTGCAAAGGTCAAACGTTGTTGGTCATTGTATTTGTGCTAGTTTTTTTTTTCTCTCGACAATGGGGCTGTTAGGGAGGGTAGTTGTGGTTGTTTTTTAAAGTGTTTTTTTTATTTAGAAATACATTAAAATAATATTTTTTTATTTTTTAAAAATCATTTTTGACATCAGCACATCAAAATGATTTAAAAATACCAAAATTTTTTTATTTAAAATGAAAAAAAAAACGGCGGTTGTACCACCCTCCCAAATAGCTTCAATATATAAAAAATTATTTAGTTAGCCTGATCTATATATAATTGCATTTTATAAAATATAAAATAACATGTTTTTTATTTAAAAAATAATTATTTATTTTGCATACAAAACTCACGTTACAATAGATTTAATTAAACATATATTTTTTTAAAATCATGAATAAAATTATTTTTCAATTTATTTATTTATTGAAATCATAACCGAAAAGGGTGTTTGGGAATTGAAACGATGTTATAAATAGAAACACACGCTAAAAGGGTGTTTGGGAATATATTTGGAAAGTGCTTTTAAAAGAATCTGAAAATTTTTTATTTTTATTTTTTATCTTAAATTAAAAAAGATGTTTTTAGATTATTTTGATGTGCTGACATCAAAAATAATTTTTTAAAAATTAAAAAAATATCATTTTGATATATTTTTAAATGAAAAACACTTTTAAAAACAACCTAAATCATACTTCTAAACAGACAATAAAAAAACCCAAAACAACAATTGTGGATAGCTCAGAGGGGAAAAAAAAGAAGCAAAATGAACTATTTATATATGTTAAAGATATTTATCAATCTACATGTTAATTAATTTAAAATTTATTTTTGTAAAAATGATTTTTAAAAAACATTCCTTATATTTATATTCAACTGATGCATTTGAGATTTTGTTGAAAGTGAATTCATATCAATCAATCAATCAATCAACTATATATTCTACTTTAGCGATGTAGCTAATTTTATTTTATTTTTAATTTCAAAGTAGTTTCAACAAATAAGCTGATCAGAAAACAGTTTACTATTTCTTTAAAACTGAACGATGCAAATAATTCGTGGGCACTGTAATCTCAATTGAGTGGAAAGAAATGATAGTTACCTCTTTAACAGGATAAGCAGGCATGGGACTCAAGAAATTTGAAGGGGTGGGATAGTCTGTCATGGCGGTGTAGACCCAGGCAGTGTAAAGCCAGTTATAGAGAGAGCTTGCGCTAATGTAGTTGCTGCGGTAACAAAGAAGACACCAACAATATTATTGTAGGAATTAATTTTTTGATAGGTTGCTGATTAAAGGGTGGTTGTTACTGTGTTTCAAGAAAAAAAAATTATTTTTATTTTAAAATTTAAATAAAAAAAAATAGTTTTTTAAATCATTTTGATGTAAATGATTTAAAAAAAAAAAACATGAGTTTAATATATTTTTAAATAAAAATCATTTTAAAAAACAATCACAATCATACTTTTAAAACCGGCGTTAAGGTTAGGTTTCTTACTTGCATATTTTAAATGACTTTCGAAGTAGATCGAGGCCTCCAGGTTGGCTTGCAGTGTCTTCAATTTCTTGCCATGATCTTTTGATTACCCTGTAACAATCCTCACTCTCGCCCTGAATAATTTCCAAATAAACCCACTAAAATATTCAGAGCTATGCCCCTTTTAATAATCTTTAATTACGATCACCGTGTATATTAATTAATACCGAATCGTCTAGCTACTATTATAAATTTTATAGCTAAGTTTTTCAGCAGGCTGGAAGACAAGAAGGGGGTTTAAATTTAATGAATAATTGAGATTGATAAGGAGAGGGGGGGACCCTGAAGTCTTGAGTGATGATGTTGTTGAAGCTGTATGGTGATGTTATGTTCTCAAAGTTGAGGATTGGTGAAGAAGACGCCAAGGCTCCAATGGCGATATGAGGATATTTCAATCTGAACCATGCTGCCAGCACTGCAACACCCCCACAAAAAGGATTATTTTTTTTATTTCCTTGGAAATTTCTCCATTACAGAAACTTAATGCCAATCATGCATGCATATGAGCCATGGCATGCTGATGGTGACGCTACCTGAAGACCTATTTGAAAAAGGAAGAGAAAAAGGAATGGTGTAGATTAAAGATAGAAAGCCATACTTCCTCCATAGGAACCTCCGAAAACCACCACCGGAGAGTCGGCGGCAGACAAGTTCTTCTTTAGATCAATTATAAGCGTGGCGTAATCGGCTAATGCCTGAGTTGAGGTCAGGTAACCAAGTGTACTTGAATTGCTATACGCCACATCTTTATTACCCCCAAAAGGCATGGATTTTCCATAGAACCTATGCTGCAATTCAACCATGGAAAACAATAAAAAAAGATACATATACATATATATATACACACACACATATATACAGATATATAAAAGCCTACTTAGTTTGTCTTGTTTGGTGGCCAATAAACATGGAGCACAACTAAGCAATCTTTCTTCTTGGTTGATCTCAAACTTTTCTTACACTCTTACATCCACTTCCCAGCAACCAAAAAAAAAAAGCCTTCTAACTATGCCATGAAATGTATAAATATGTGTGTGTGTGTGTGTCCATGTGAATCCTTCATTTACTTCGAGAGAGATTAAATAAATAATTACCTCGATGAAAACAAGAAGTGCTTTGAAATGGGGTGCGATGTCAACAATAAATCCAGTGTTTTGTGCAAACCAGTCGATGTCTCCTTCATTTCCTGTGTACAGGAAGATTGGAGCCTTCTTCTCCGCCCCGCCCCAATATTTCTCACTGATCAAATATCTTTGCTGAAATGTTTTGTAGCTCTGGGGTCTGAAAGTGTAGTGATCGAGCACTTGAGTGAAGAACTTTTCTCGGTAGGGCTCAGTTGGGGTGGAAAGAGAGATCTTCTCCGGCCGAATGATTGAAGAAGGGAAGCTTGGTGTGGGCTTAGCAAATGAGATGCCAGAGAACAGTGAAAAGAGGAGAGAAAAGAATAGGGATATGAAACGAGTAGCCATTATCCTCATGGTTTGCTAGGGTGAGGAGAAATTGGACTTGGGTTTCGAATTTGTTAAAATGAAAGAGGACACGGAGGAATCTTAAAAAAATCCACAGCTTGTATGGAATAAGACAGAAAGCTGACAGCGCTTCGAGGGCTATTATTATAATGTTGGACCATTATTATATTATATTTATTTTGTTTTTCTAAGAAAATCTGTTTATTTTTTTAAATTTATATTTTAATATTTAGTTTATTAAAAATTACATTTTATAATTTATTTTTTATGTGATGAACTCGGTTTATAATCCATATAATGAACTTTATTGTTAGCTTTATGGTTCACTTTGAATTAATTTCTATAAAATCAACTTTATTTGCGCGCTGACATTTCGTAGTCTCTACCGTGTAAAATAAGCCATTTTCATGAAATTAGTGCAAGAAAGGGCATCCATTATTAAATAATTATGATTAAAAGCAAAAGGTGCAGCTGTGGTCCAACATGCAGGGACTATGATGCATGCATGAAATTAATATACGAAGTCTTTTCTTTTAAGTAGACATGTTATTTATTTTTAAGTTATTGTTTTCAGTATTTTTAGATATTTTAATATGTTGATATTAAAAATAGTTTAAAAAAATAAAAGATATTATTTCCAGGATACATCGCTGCACCACATCTTTGATTTCTTTGTCTCCTCTCGTTTCCTGCATATCTCAAAATATATTCATCGATATTGTCCGTAAGCAATGATTGATCCATCACCTCTTCTTCCAATCAGCTATCTCCTTTCTCTTAAACACTCAAGTATACATGTCGATATTGGGTCTCCTTTCTCTTATACACTCAAGTATACATGTCGATAAAGGGCCTGTTTGGAAGGACGATTGCGGTTATTTTGAAAAGTGCTTTTCGTTTAGAAATATATCAATATGATATTTTTTTTATTTTTTAAAAATTATTTTTGACATCAGCCCATTAAAATGATCTAAAACACCAAAAAAAATTCATTTAAAATGAAAAAAAAATTGAATTTTGGCCAAACACCGGTTTGCCCGCAGTGCCAAACAAGCACATTAAAAGTATGTTTGGGAGGGCGGTTGCGGTTGCTTTTGAAAGTGCTTTTCATTTAAAAATACATCAAAATAAAAAAATTTTATTTTTTAAAAATCATTTTTGACATCAGCACATCAAAATAATTTAAAAACACCAAAAAAAATTCATTTAAAATGAAAATAAATTAAATTTTGACCAAATACTAGTTTAACCGCAGTGTCAAACAAGCACTAACTACAATATAAAATACGTCTCGGTTTTATTGTGCGAATCCGAAGTACATTTACTATTGATATATATTTACGCGAACGAAGAACGATATGTAGAGATGACCGAGTTGGTCAAAGACGCGTGACGGCGTGAGATCAACGTTCTCTCCGAGCGAAAACATTTGAATTTTGCATGGATGCGAATCTACAAGAAAACATTAATTTTATATATATTGTGGTGAGTCTGGTGACAGTCGAAAGAGAAGATGAGGTAGCTGACAAGGTCTAAGGCGCGAATCCCACTCTCAGCTATTTTTATTTTGATTGGGAATGTGATTGATTTTAAAAAAATATATATTTTTTTGTTTAGAAATATATTAAAATGATAATTATTTTTTTAAATTATTTTTAACATTAATATATGAAAATGATCTAAAAACATTTAAAAAATTGTTATTGTTTTTCTTTTTGATTTTGGATAATTTTAAAACAACTATATATATATATAGTTTTTGTTTAGAAATATATTAAAATGATAATTATTTTTTAAAATTATTTTTAATATTCGCATGTGAAAATGATCTAAAAACATTAAAAAATTTCTTATTGTTTTTCTTTTTGATTTTGGATAATTTTAAAACAACTATATATATATATATATATATATATAAATGTGTCCCGGTTATACTATGTGAATTCACAGTAAAATGAACAAGACTAATTTTTGAACCAAAATTAATTTTGTAGAAACTATATGGGTTGAACTATATAGTTTAAAAAGACAATGGAGAGACCTCGTTTTAAATTGTGAGAAGACCAACTTGTTTCCGATTAATCTGATAATAACTAGTGGACTTTGCAAGAGGATTGTTTCACATCTGATAGCTAGTTTATTAATTTTGTAGAAGGTTAAAATGGTAATTATACTATTATAATGAATAATAAATCGTCTCATTTTTAACAATATTTTTTCCTCCTAGACTAAATTATTTTAAATTTTTTTTAATTATCTTTTATGACAGTAGACTAAAAATTCTATTTATCTCTTAAGATTATAACCATAAAATGAAGATGAAATAATATAACCATAAAATGAAGATGAAATAACCATTTGAAGAGGACATCCTTGAGTATTAATTGAACCGAAGGTATGAAATAATTAACCAAGCAGCTTGAGCTCTCAATTTGTGTGTAGAAAAAAAATATGAAAATGACCTGATAATTAATTATAAATTAAGGGATGGGAAAAGAAAATAGCAATTGTTTTTTTTTTGTTGCATTTATATCTTTCTTATAATATACTACAAGTATTAGTAATTACGAGCCGATTTGCCCGCTTCGCTAGGGTTTTTTTATCTATATAGAAAATTTATTGATTTTATAAATGTTGTATTTTGTTATTTTAATATTTAATTAATATAATTATAATTGATAAATCTGTTGAAAATGATTTTTTTCAACCAAAATGTGATTGAATATTGCTATTGCTAAAAAACTTTTGATAAAATTTATTAGAAAATTTGCTAAGAAGGTGACATGATTTATTAGAAATTTGTTGTCACGGGTACTCTGGTTAAAAAAAAAAACCTGGTTAAAAAAGAATAACTGACTTGGACACTAAAAAATCAAAAATACATGTGAAAAGAAGGTCACCGTTTCTTAAAAGAAAAAAAAGGGTCTAAAATATAAATTTAAATTCAAAGTCAAAGCCAAAGTTTTTTTTATAAGATTTATTCATTATATTATTATATTAAATATATTTAAGAATATCGATATTAATTTTTTTGGAAGAAATTGCAGGTCTTTTTTTCTCTCTCTATATATATTTTTAGGCGATAATATTAAATAAATATTAAACACATATATTTAGTCTCACATACTATATAGTGTGATCGAAATGGGAAGTGATTTTTATATTTTTTAATTATAGATAACCTAGGTAAATTTGTAAAAAAAAAATATGAGTTGCCTTTTTTCCCCAGTAATATTAGATCTGACACATTATAAATAAAAATATTGCAATTTTTTTTAAAAACAGAAATATAATTTTTTTGCGTGCTATAATTACTTATTTGCTGTCTCAAAAAAACAGTGTAGTTGAAACGGAAAGTGCCTCGTATATTTTTTACTTGTAGATAATCTAGGCAAATTTGTTTACCTTTTGTTTTTTTGAGTTGTATTTTTCCCGGGTAATATTAGATCTTAAATATTAAAAATCTATTTTTTTTTTAAGAAATAAACTTGAACAAAAGAGCACAAAATTAAAATTCAAAACCAAATTTTTATTTTATTTTATAAGATTTATTCATCATATTATTATATTAAATGTATTTAAGAATGCTGATATTAATTTTTTTTTTGAAAAAAATCCGAGGTCATTTTTTTTATCTCTTTATATATTTTTAGGCGATAATATGCAATAAATATTAAAACATATAATAATTAAAATTTGGAGCAAAATGTATTTTATAAGATTTATTCATCATATTATTATATGAAATGTATTTAAAAATACTGATATAAATTGTTTTCCTTCAAAAAATCCGCGGTCTTCTTTTTTCTCTCTGTATATATTTTTAGACGATAATATTAAATAAATATTCAAACATATAAGCAGTTTAACATATTTTAATTTGACATACATATACAAATATATATTTAATTTTACACACTTTCAATATTTTTTAGGCGATAATATTCAACAAATATTCCAAAAATGAAATTATAATTATGCAAATTTTTTAATGATTATTATTATTATTATTATTATTATTATTATTATTATTATTATTATTATTATTATTATTATTATTATTATTATTATTATTATTATTATTATTATTATTATTATTATTATCAACATTGTCATCATTATTAGCATTTAAAAAATATTTGTGATGTAAAAAAAAATTAATTTTCAAATGATTACTACCAAGAATAAAATTTGAAGACTAAATAAAAAAAAACCCCAACAAAAAAAAGATAAAAGAAATATCCAAAACCAAATTAAAGAAAAATATATACATGAACTTGTACAATAATAGGGAATAATGCATCTATATATAAATAATAATAAAGGAAATGAATTTCAAAAGAACAATTAAAAACATAAGGCCCAAAATAACAATAAAAGATATAATTAATTTAAAGTGAAGGATTAATTTAACAACATTTCATACTTTTGCACCAAAAATATTCCAAGATTTAAAAGGAAAAATATTTAAAAGAAGAGGGACTGAAATTAAAGTGCAATATATAATGAATTTGAAATGAAGGACAAAATTGAAAACAATATAACCTGTTGTACTAAACAAAATTCAGGGATCTAATAGCAAACCGAAAAATTAAAAGAAGAAGGACTGACATTCAAATTGCATATATATCAATTTGAATGAAAGGATGAAATTGAAAGAATTCGAAACTTGGATTACAGAAATCAAACAAAAGCCAAGGGACTGAAATGCATGCACAATAACCCGGGGGACTGAAATTGACTCTGGCTCTGAGGAGAGAGAAAAGAGGATATAACGTTTCAACCGACAATATGAGCCTCCACGTAGATATTTGAAGAACACGCGCCACCCCATGAGATTCAGGGAAGGTTTGCGAATCGTTTTCACCGGCGGAAGATATAATGAATTTGAAATGAAGGACAAAATTGAAAACAATATAACCTGTTGTACTAAACAAAATTCAGGGATCTAATAGCAAACCGAAAAATTAAAAGAAGAAGGACTGACATGCAAATTGCATATATATCAATTTGAATGAAAGGATGAAATTGAAAGAATTCGAAACTTGGATTACAGAAATCAAACAAAAGTCAAGGGACTGAAATGCATGCACAATAACCCGAGGGACTGAAATTGACTCTGGCTCTGAGGAGAGAGAAAAGAGGACATAACGTTTCAACCGACAATATGAGCCTCCACGTAGATATTTGAAGAACACGCGCCACCCCATGAGATTCAGGGAAGGTTTGCGAATCGTTTTCACCGGCGGAAGAAAAATTTCCACCTCCGCATGACGCCGCACGCGCCTCCTGAAGCGATGGCGGGACGAAAACGCGCCGACGCGCCCGTACGGGTCCCTGACAGCGCTGACGCAAGTGCACAGTAACGTCGTGGTCAATGACCAAACCACCCCTGACGCGAAAGGCGTGATTTTGTCGTTTCGGGGGCTACGGACGTCATAGCACATTTTTTAAAATATTAAAAAAAAAAGGTTCCGGCGGACCGGTCCGTACGCGTGCAATTACAACCGTAGCCCTCAGCCGAAAACGTGTTTTTGTCTTATTATCGGGGTCTGAGCGTCATTACACTGTTCACAACCGATAAAGACAAAAAAAAATAAGGCAGACGAACTCGCGCGGCGCACCGGTGGAAATTGCGAGTCCACAGTGCCACTGAGTGTATAGCTACAGTGCATCGCCGGAAAACACCTCCGACCGCCACATCCTGTTTTAGCTATATAGTAATAGTAATAATTTAAATACCATAAAATGTATCCACATGATGACCTTTAACAAGTATGACCCTTATCTCACATTAATTAGGTCTATGTAGAATGAAATTATTTAGGAAATTAAAATCGTATTATGCAAGACATACATTATCCTTAAAGTGACATATTTATTCATTGCCATGTACTTATTTAAAAATCTTATTTATCATACCCAATTTATTTTTTCCAAATACAAAAAGTAAAAATACATCTTAAATAAATTTTTCTTATCAAATAAAACTCATCAACATTAAAAGCAATCTTTTCGGTTCTTGAAATGCAGACAATACACAATTTTCTTTATCGTCTATTATCTTCTAGTGACTTTCTCATTTCCTTATAAATCAAGGGACTAAAACAAAAAAGAAATGAACATGTATATCAAAATGCATAATTTTTAAACTCGAAAGACCAAAAGATAATTTTGTCAACAACCTAAATCACAAAATCTTAAAAGAAAATGATAACATAATAGTGTTGCCGAATAAAAAGCCATCAATTTTCTCATTGATATCAATTCTAGTCCATTGTATTTAAACTTTTCAATAGCGAAAAAATTGAACTATTTCTTGTATAATCTTACATCAAGATAATGTTATAATGTGTTTTTGACACCTTGAGAGCCCCAAATCAAGTTTAACATAGACAAACTATCAAGCGCAATTAAGGACAAAATAAATATAGATGATTTAGTTGAAAAACATTATATAGAGGGTGTTTGTGAGAGCTGTTGCTGTAGCTTTTCAAAGTGTTTTTCGTGCCGAAATACATCAAAATGATATTTTTTTTATTTTTTAAAAATCATTTTTGACATCAGCCCATCAAAATGATCTAAAAACACCAAACCATATTCATTTAAAATAAAATAAAATAAAATGAAAAGCTGCAAACCGGCGTTTGAAACGTCATCCAAACAGGCTCATAAATAATTTAGAAAAAAGAACAGAAACATCAACACTATATGAATCCATAATGCCAATGGTTGTGATCCACGATAGATGAAATAGTGAATTCCACACTCCCTTTAGATTTTTTTTAATTTAATAGGTTTAGCTATTCTTATAATTTTATTTATTTTGGTCTCTAGAACTCGGATTTATGTGATTTGTCCCTAGACATGAAATCACTTTTCCACTAGCACATCGAGTATTTTATATGATTTTTTATTACAGTCCATTAGCTTTTAAATTATTCAATATAGTCCACAGATATTATTGAGTTTGTATTTTTTTTTTCATTTTCGATCATAAAATCTAAGTCCATTCATTTTGTGTTAAATGAAACACGTTATCATTATTTTTAAAATTATTTTTTAGATTTAATTATTTAAAAAAAATTAATATAGAAATAAACTGATCAAACAAAATAGTGTTTTATTTTAGTTGAAAAAATAAGGCCCAAATGCTTCGTTCACATGAAATATTAAGTGATTTTTGTTTGTGATCCTTTTCGTTTTGGTTTTTGAAATTCTAATAAATGACGAAGGATGTACCTTGGATGTGTTACGTTGAGTTAATACAGCCTTCTCAGTTCCCACAAGGCCTGCAATGTAGCACGTGTCTAGAAGATTTAAGGGAGTTGATTTAAAAATAAAATACTTATGGTACTCTGACAAATGTCTCAGTGATGAATACATTGTCTTGGTGGTAAAATTAAACTAATTATTATTAATAAATATTTTGCAATTAATATTTTTGGATTAAGGAATGTATGAGTAAATAAAGTATGATAAATACTATGAGTTAAAAAAGAGAGTCATTATTTCAGCTCTCCTAAAATATAAGTGACAAATTGAAAATAAAAACTCTTGCGGCTATAGATTTTAAAATATATTTAATTTAATTTAATATGCAATACATTTTTACTGTACACATCAATATTTGTCAAATTTAATTTAATTTTAATTAAAATAATTTTATTTCAAAAAACACATTCAATTCGCAATCGCACTTACTAGAGAAATGTTGACCATTAGAACATTTCAATGTGAATTTGACGGGGATTGGTGGTGGGAAGGAAAACAACGATATATAAATAGTTGAATGTATTTATTTTTTATATTGATGCGTACATCCTAATTTTTTTTGTTTTGTACGTGATATTAGTTGTTTTTTAAAATTCATTTTTTATTTTTATAAATTTCATTTATAAATTGAATTGATCAAATTAAGTGGGTCATGACAACTTTCATATAATTTAATTTTAAAATCAAGTTATCCGAGATTTTTTTATTGATCTTGTTTTTTTCTTTTTTTATATATTTTATTTATCGACAAATCAATGTTTTTAGGCCAATTAAGCTGACTAAGTCAAACTAAGATAATTCCTATATATTCAAATTTAAACATGAGTTAAGCAAGTAGTTATATCAAGGTATTTTAGGGTTAATCCTTAGATCATATTTAATAAACAAACAAAATAATTTTCTACAATTTGAATATTTTTTATTATATTGAAAGAAAATTAATATGACTAGCAACATAATAAACTAAGTAACATGTTCTCACCTAACAAAAACTACAATATTAATTTTCCCTTACAACCTAACCTCTCCCATGCAGAGGTGAAAATTCATTTCAATTCAATTCAATAAATAGCTAAAACAATTAGATAGCTAAGCTCAACCGGTTGAAATTATTGCATCAAAAGGGCCTTTTCTTTCACTTTTCAACAATAGGTAAAAGAATTAGATGGCTAAACTCAAAATAAAATAAAATTGCTATTAGAAAAATAAATTGTTTCTCCATTTTGACCATTCGCCTTTTTCTTATTTAGCATTTTGTCTCATGTTATATCAAGGGGCCCAAAAGGCCCAGCCCGGCCCAAATCAGAACTCCATTGGATTGACAAAAGAATTCCAATTCCTAAATAATAAAAAATCACTTCTACACTGTCGCAAACCAGCTAAAGCCCAAAAGGCCCAACCAATCTACGTTATTGGGTTGCCGAACTCGACCACTGCGAACACAGGTTGTAGTCTGTAGATGCTTGTTTGCGTCGCGGGTTTTGTTATTTTTATTTTTAAATTGATTTTTTAAAATTATGTGTTAATATAAAAAATAAAATTTAAAAATATATTATTTTTTGGATGTAGAAATTTAGTTTGAACATCAATTTACTAATAATATTTCCTTGAATACCAAAACTGAAAATAAATATGAGAATATGGGACCAAATACAAAGCATTCTGAGACAGGGAGACTAATGTATTAATTTCCTAACAATACAAGGACTGGGTTTACAATTACTAATTTATTAATTTCCTAACAATACAAGGACTGGGTTTACAATTACTCACTCCATATAATTTCTCCTTCTCTAACACTGTACGGTTTACGCTACCACAAGGCAAGCACACAGTCCGCATTGATCAAAATCCCAAAAGCACACAAGCACGGGCCAAGGAGTAGTGAACAGTGCAAGTCATCAAAACAAAAGAGAAACCTTCCTCAAAGCTCCCTTTTAGGGTTCTCTGTTAATTTTTCCTCCTCAAATCTCTCTCTCTCTGTCTCTCGCATTCCCTCACTCTTTCACATTTCCCGATTCAAATCTCTCTCAAAACTCCATTATACTCAATCATCATTTTTTTTTTCACCCTTTACAAAACTTTCAATTGACTCAATTTCAAATCTTTCTCATTATTATTAGCCAAATCCAAAGGTCCATGAGCCAGAACAGCAAGTCATTGCTTCTTCTACCTTTTTTAGCTCTCCAAGTTCAAAAACTTGAACTTTTTTAGCTAGCAATCACCAAATGAAGAGTTAAGCTCTTTACTTTTATTGATTCTTCAAATATTTTTCCTCCTGTTTATTGTAATTTGGTGAGTGGGATCTATAAGTGAGATAATTTGATAATGCCGAGGCAAAAAGGAAGTGCCACCATGGAGGAACTGCTGCCTGGTAAGATAAGGAAAAGAGTCTGTTCTTCATCAGCATCATCGTCCTCATCTATAGTTCAAAACTACAGATTCAAGAGAGCAATTTTGGTGGGTAAGAGGGGTGGATCCAGCACACCAGTGCCCACATGGAAGCTGATGGGGAAGAGGACTCCATCGTCTACACTGAGGACCTTAGAGTCCACACCAAAGTCACTAAATGGAAAGGCGAAGCAGCAACAGGCGCCAGTGTCAGCGAGAAAGCTGGCTGCTACCCTTTGGGAGATGAATGAGATGCCATCGCCAAAAATGAAGGAGGAAATGGTGGAGGGGAGGAGGTTGAGGAAAGAGGGTAGAGGTAGAGAGAGGAGGCCGGTGCATTCAGGTTCTTTGCCTCCTCATTTGTCTGATCCTTCTCACAGTCCTGTTTCTGAGGTGGGTTTTTGTTTGATTTTATGTCCCTGATCTTTTTTTTTCCATGTTTTGTTGATAGGATGTTAGTGTAAGCTTTTAATCCCGGTTTCTTGTCATATGTTGGTTTTAAACGATGTGAAAGAAAGGAGAACTGAAAATTGGATTAGTTGATTCCCCCCCCCAAGGTTCTGTTCAAGTGGGGAATTTGATTGCTGGTAAGGGAGTTGGGGGAATTTGAAAAAGCTTGAACTTTGGAATCTTCAGCCATGTGTTAGTTTGATTTTTACAAGGTGAGTGGTGATTATATTAGGTGACTATTGTGGGTCTCTCTAATTAATGTAAACCCTTATGTTTGGTCATAGATGATTGAACATTTTCTTAATATAAAAATGATTGAAACTTCTTAGTTTGGAAAAAGTTAGTTGGGTTGTGGATGATTATTGGATTTTAGAATGGGGATGGTGTTTATGGTTTGTTTTTTCAATCTTGCCTTCGTCAATTTTAAATAGTGCATGACCTTTTGACTTGTGAATTTATAATTTCAAATGCATTTCTACACCATCTATATGTTGAGGAAACAACCGGAATTGATATTGGGATTTGAAGGCCCTAAGTTTGCTTCCTCTAAATCGAAGTTAATTTCGCCATGTTAGTTTGCTTAACTGTGGTGCTGTTGTTTGAAATCATCTTTTTGTAGAGAGTTGATCGATCTGGAACTGGGAGTTGCCATAGAAGAACATCATCGATTTCTCAGAAGCTTAGGCATATGGACCAGAGTATTGGAGCATTTGATTCTGTTAGTAATGCCAGTTTAATGGAGGTACGCTCAATTAATAATTAATCTTGAGATTATCAATTTATCATTAATCTTCCCATGCACCGTACAGTTTTAAAAGGTATTTGTATTTAAACACAACAGTAAGGAAATTGCATTTTTTGTTTCTCTTATGATGCAGATTGAGACTCGATCTCGAGCCCAAACTCCTAGTGGATCTACTGTTGGAGTTAAACCTCGTCTGAAGGATGTTAGTAATGCTTTGACTACATCAAAGGAACTGCTTAAAATTATCAACCGTGTATGGGGTAATGAAGATAGGCCTTCTTCAAGCATGTCTCTCATCTCAGCCTTGCATGCTGAGCTTGAGAGGGCACGTTTGCAGGTCAATCACTTTATTCAAGAACAGCGCTCAGATCAGAATGAGATAAACTATCTAATGAAGTGCTTTGCTGAAGAAAAGGCAGCATGGAAAAACAAAGAGCAGAAAGTGGTTGAGGCTGCTATTGAGTCCATTGCAGGAGAACTTGATGTAGAGAAGAAGCTGAGAAGACGATTAGAAAGCTTAAACAAGAAGCTGGGGAAGGAACTGGCCGAGACAAAGGCATTTCTATTGAAGGCAGTGAAAGAACTTGAGAGTGAGAAGAGAGCAAGAGTTGTAATGGAGCAGGTATGTGACGAACTAGCCAGGGATATTGGTGATGATAAAGCCGAAGTTGAAGAACTGAAGAGGGAATCTGCAAAACTTTGTGAAGAGGTTGAGAAGGAAAGGGAGATGATGCAGTTAGCTGACGTGTTACGAGAGGAGAGAGTCCACATGAAACTTTCAGAAGCTAAATATCAGCTCGAGGAGAAAAATGCAGCTGTTGATAAACTTCAGAATCAGCTTGAAGCATTTCTAGTAACCAAAAGAGCTAAAGAAAAAGGGCGAAGTTCTTCTAATTATATGAATGACGAAGAGATAGCTGCTTACCTAAGTAAAAATCGTTTTGTTTCTCATCAGAGTGAAATAAACGAGGAGGATGGAGAAGTAGATGATGGGGTATTATGCGAGGAAGGCTCTGCTGAAAGCGATCTTCATTCCATAGAATTGAATATGGATAACAATAATAAAAGCTACAAGTGGGCATATCCTTCTGGAACTCCCCGTGATGTGAGGAAGGCAGCAATTGATGAAGAAGACATCAAAGGGAGGAAATCTACCTCAAGCAAATTACCCCGGAGAAGCACTTCTCTGCAAAGAAGCATATCAGATGGAGTGGAATGGGACACCCGAAATGACAGGGTCCCATTTCCAGGAGACGGGATAGACTGGGCGAGATTTTCCGGACTGGAGAGGCAAGGGCAAGAAAAAAGTTATGGAGATGAAATGCATGGACATCAATCAGTGAAGGGTCTTAGGGACTACATGTTGTCTGTTTCTAGGTTAGATTCACCAAGAGGGTATGCCAGTCCTATGCGACAAGTGGGGCAGCTGCGGTCCTCACTAGACCCAAGCAATCTAGCGCAAGAGAGACCACCTGTGATACCAGGGAATGTTTCTAAGTCAAGGCTGTCAGAGGCCAAAGCTGAAGGAATGAACTTAAGAAAATCAAAATGGTGAGAAATCCAGGTAGTTCTTATGCAAGGCTGGTTAGATGCCTAATGCTAGAAGAATGAGGCAGTGAGAAGTTATCCCCTGGTTGCCATTATAGAATTACTGGAGTTGCAGCAATCATTGTTCAACATTCACAGAACTTTTGTCGTTTTGTAAGAATGCTCTTGCCTGTAGAGTTCTTGCAGAAAGAAAACAGAAGGTCTTCATTCGGCCAAATGACTTCGTGTACAAAAACTTACATCGACATGCAAGAAGCATCGAATATAATTTCTGATATGTAACCTTTGTTTTTTCTATTCATCTGCAGCAGCATCTTCACTTTCTTTTTTAAGGATTAAATGCAAAAAACCTCGTGTAGGTGTAACCACAAATAACATGCCAATGGCAAGAGAAAACATATTAATTATCGAAATAGGGTAGAACACAACCAAGTCCAAAAGAGAAGATTGTGTGGGTGTGTATATATATATATATATATTGTAAGAGGTTGACAACTTCTTAAATGATATAAAATAGTAATAAAAGTCCTAAACAAACTATGAAAAATAAAATTATTAATTTCACTATTTAATTCCTTAAACTAAATAAAAATAACATTTTCATAAGATGAATAGAAAATAATAATAATAACTGAGAAGAATATTTTATAATAAAAGTCCTTCAATGAAAGTCTTTTCGGGTCGCAAAAGATTTGTCCTTAAGTTTTGCTTATCATTTGCTATTGTTGTCAACCATTTAAAACAATATTGATGACCTTGCGCTCAATTGATATGTTCTATTAATAGTCATGTAAGGTAGGTTAAGAATTAATTTTCAAAACATCTTTAATCTCGACAAAACCATTACTAATCATCAATGACATGTTTCACATTGTACCCTTACTCATAGTATTCATACTCTCTACCTTTCCTTTCTTTTGCCTCTCTATAATTTTGGATAAGAATAATATATTTTTACTCTTGCTTTTAACAACCACCTTTCTCTCTTGAACACCAATATTACATGCTTTTTTATATATACCAAAGGTATACATATTACATAATTGATAATGTACATTATACTTTTTATATTGTCATGACTTGCCTAATAATAGATGACGCACATTCATTTACACCAAATCACACTAATCACTATCAAAATATCTCTTACTTATAGAAAACAAAACAACGTTTATGCAACCAAATTACCTTAATGTTTTTATGCAACCAAATTATCTTGTAGGGCTTAAAGTGATTATTGGTTTTTAATTAAAACTTCTTTACTACTTTTGAGAACACCAAATTCTCATGGCTATCATTGTTATTATTAAGTTACTAGTTTTATCTTTTATGGTGCATGTAGAGTTAGAGATGTTAGTGTGTTACCAATCTTCATCTTAATCACCCCCGGGAGTCAACAAGCTCTTTCAGATAACTAGCTTAACATTATCATACCCACAAAAAGTCTCTTTTATACTATATAAGTCATCATAAACGAGATCATTCATCAGCTCCTATATCAATAAGTTTTTACCTTAGAATTTTTTTTGTTTTGCTACACTCATTAACTCGATGCTCTAATTTGTCATATTTGTAACAACAAATTAGAAAGCTTAATAAGAACCCTAACCCGTACTTTAACCAGTTATTTATGAAGTATGGTAAGTATGTCTGACTTGGAGGGTAATTAGCCTTTGTTATTGTTAGATCCTTTCTTATTGTATCAATTTCCCCCAAAACTCCTACAAACTGCTTTAACAACATGTTTCTCAATTGTCAAAGGCCTCTAATAAGCCTGTAAAATTTTCTATAAAGACTACAAACACAACAGATTCTAGATAAATCACCGTACACAACTCATGTCTTTTCATTGAATGTTTTTTCATTTTTGCCAAGTCATTACTAGCCATTAATTGAAAAAAATTGTTAGTATAATCATTGATAGATTTGCCTCGTCATCTTAAATCTTCAGTGTATGGTTTGTGTATAGCAAAAAAAAAAGCTCTTTTATTTTCTTCTTCATCTTGTCCCAATCACTAAATCTTAGCTTTTCTTGCCTTTTTTATGACCTTTTTAATTGTTCCCACTAGTTAGAAGCTTGATCCTCTTTTTTTTTTTTTCATAATTAGTTTCATCCTTATATGTCTTCAAACTTTTTTATACCTAAATATTTGTTCAACCAATGGATGAACTCATATGCTTGTAAAGGTCCTACAAAATCAAAATGTTCAATTAAAAATCTTAAGTCTTCATGATGTTTTTCCCTATTAAGAGGTTGCCTCCTTTACACCTGCCTCTAAAATACATTTATTATACTAGTTAGAGACCCTTGGTCAATCTTTTCTTCCTCATATTATAGCCTTTCTGTTAACTGTTTGGTAGGCTTCTCAATTTACATCTAATACAATTTAACTCAGACTTGAACAATTCAATTAAGACAATAAACACAAGAACATCAAATTATACAGAAAAAAATCACACAAAGACTTTAATTCAAAACTATATTACTTAGTATTTAATGTTCAAGTAGCATACCTCTCTAAAAGTTACAACTCACGTAAACGTAAAAACTTAATTAAACCAATAAGAAAACCTAAAAATAAAGGGAAAGTGATAAAAATCCTAAATAAACTAAAGTTGAAAATAAATAAATAAAAGTTCTCCTATCCAAATAAGAAAGAGAATCCTAAACCAATTTGAAAAATATAACAAATCTTGAACAATAGATTTGAGGCATTATAAGAAGTCCTTTCCAATCTTTGATTGACGTGCAAGTTTTATTATGTAAGAAATTAACTAAAGAGCTAAAACAGCTCGGTATTTTACTGTAGCATTAGACCCATTGTCACTGTTTAGTGGACATTTTCAGCCCTTGCTTCGCGCGTGTATGTGCACCTGTTTCTGTTTTTTTCTTCACAGAGATGCTTTTTATAGTTTTTATGGTGAAAATTGCTAAGAATTACCTGTGGCCGAGCGGTCTCCTGCGTGCTGGAAATCCAGCGCGCAGGGGTTCGAACCCCTCAGCCAACATATTCGTTTTGCTTTTCCTTAATACTTTTGTTTTTTATTTGGAAAAGCAACTGTGACAGTGTCATAGTTGCTTTTCCTTTTGTTCTTAAATACGTTGCTTTTTTTTTAAAAAAAAAACTATCGTGTTTTTATTATTTTCTTCTACAATGCTGATTTTGAAAATGTCTTTATGCAAAAGTTGCTTTTTCTTTTTTTATTATTATTTTTATTATTTTTATTTTCTAAAACAAGGGTATCAATAATAGTTTACGCGTACCATAACTAAATTTATCCTCCGTGCAATGATAATTTAAGATTTTCAAACTTTTATTTTGCTATTGTTATACTAGGGGGTGTTGAGCTATTTTATTATATTAGATTTCGCACAAATTAAAATTATATTTTTATTTGCATTCAACAAATCCTATAAAAATTGTTTACTCAGCCCGCAACGTAGAACATATATTTTTTGAAATTTTTATTAGATGTTTTAATATTTATTGCATATTATTGCCTAAATATATATAAACGGAAAAAAAAATCACCTCGGATTTTTTGCAGGAAAAAAAATATATCAGCATTCTTAAATACATTTAATATAATAATATGATGAATAAATCTTATAAAAAAAAAATTTGCTGTGAATTTTAATTTTGTGTTTTTTTTCAAGTTTATTTCTTAAAAAAAAATTTGGATTTTTAATATTTAAGATCTAATATTACCTGGGAAAAAATACAACTCAAAAAAACAAAAGGTAAACAAATTTGCCTACATTATCTACAATTAAAAAATATATAAGGCACTTTCCGTTTCGACTACATTGTTCTTTTTATACGGCAAATAAATAATTATAGCACGCAAAAAATTTATATTTCTTTTTAAAAAAAATTTGCAATATTTGTATTTATAATGTGTCATATCTAATATTACTGGGGAAAACAGGCAACTCATATTTTTTTTTTTACATATTTATCTAAGTTATCTACAATTAAAAAACTATAAAAATCACTTCCCATTTTGATCATACTATATAGTATGTGAGACTAAGTATATGTGTTTAATATTTATTTCATATTATCACCTAAAAATATATAAAGAGACAAAAAAAATGACCTACGATGTCTTGAAAAAATAATAATATCGGTATTCTTAAATATATTTAATATAATAATATGATGAATAAATCTTATAAAAAAATGGCTTTAAATTTAAATTTATATTTTATACTCTTTTTTTTCTTTTACTTTTAAGAAACGATGACCTTTTTTTCACATGTATTTTTTATTTTTTACTGTCCAAGTCAGTTGTTCTTTTTTAACCAGGTTTCATTTTTTTGTGTTTTTTTTTAACTAGAGTATCTGTGACAACAAATTCCTAATAAATCATTTCACCTTATTAGCAAATTTTCTAACAAATTTTATCAAGAGTTTTTTAGCAATAGCAATATTCAATCACATTTTGGTTGAAAAAAACTATTTTTAACGAATTTCATCAATTACAATTATACTAATTAAATATTAAAAGTATATAATATAATATTTATAAAATCAATTAATTTTCTAAATAGATAAAAAAAAACCCAGCGAAGCGGGCAAATCAGCTCGTAGGAACTCTATAATCTCTTAGAAGAAGAATTTTCAACTTGAATCAACTCTTTCTAGATCACGCTTCAGCCACGCCTCTCCCAGACACCTTTCTGTGTGGAATTCATCATGAATCAACTCTTTCTAGATCCAGCTGTTTGGTAATTTTCCATCACATGCATTCTCAGGTTCAACATTCCGGTGACAGCCATCATGTTTCTTCGAGCAAAAAAGAGAAATGCTAATGACATTTGTGCTTGCCACAACTCTCGCATCCCATCTTCGCCATGAATGCAGCTCAAGAACAGTGGACGGGTCTCATATGTTGACCCGCCGAAGGTGTCTTAGATTCAAATGCCTTGTCTGATACTAGCATTCCTCAAGCAAGAGAATCCATTGATAATCTAGACTTTGTGACAGTATCAAAAGCATTCGAATTAGTTTCAGCAGACAAGTCTTGCCCTGCGCTTTGCACCCATGGAGAACGGAAAATCTGATGATATATACAGATTCTAGCCATTCCCATTAGTAGGACTAGAAAAGGTTATTCCACAACTAGCATGTTCTACAGAGCTAAGGGACTCTGAAAGCTCTTCAGGAGCTTTAGTTTTCATTTCTGATGCGGACAGAAAGGGATTGGATCCATTTGCGGTCACCAGGACATGGTTCTAAATCACGCTGCTGTTAATTCCGCCAGATTGTGTCCTTGCTAGAATGATATCTCCAAGGTCTGCGATAGTGGATTGAAAATAATGATCAGAGAGTTTCATGAAATATGACAAGAAAGAGGAGATGATGATTCGGCCAAACTGTTCAAAAATAAAATCAGGTCTAACACATGTTACAGGAATAGAGGTGCTAACCTGGAATACATTTTGGGGCCAATTAACCAGCTATGTAGATAAATACTAAATGAAATGAACGGATCGGAAGATGATCAATAAAAGAAATGAATTGATACCTAGATCAGCTGAGATAAGACATTCGCCATGGTAATTAGGACCAGCCAAGATGGTCCCTGATGGTGAAATGATAACACTACCTCCAGCGCATGTTATGGCATCTGCTAATGCTGCATCACCATTAGAATCTCCAGGTGGAAACGGATAATCTCTCCTCCTACAAAATTGATTTGAAGAAAGAACAAAGCAGCCGCCTTCCAGGGCAATATGGGTCATGGACGCTTTCCATATTTCACCTGCATCAGCCGTAGGCGCACAGAATATTTCCACACCTATATTTATGGTACAAAACAGGCTTAATGAAATATTGAAGAGCTCCATTTTGCAGGAGGAGATTTCTACTGGGGAAAAGGCAGAAAAAGATTTTGAAATTGTAGATCGTAGAATGCGAATTGCCAACTTTGTGTAATGCTGAAAGACATGGGAACTTAATTGCTAAAAAACAGAAGAACTGTTAAAGCAACAAGGAGAAGAGTTGTACCTTTATCATATAACTCAGTTCTTAGAAGCGGCCATTTATTTTTCTGAACTTAAAGTACTTTAAAAGTTGAAAATAAATTTTAATGTCTAAATACAAAAAATTAAGGATTAAAAAAACACATTGTGAATTTACATTATTTTCACTTATAGCCACAATGGAAAAACCAAGGCCTTTTAATATTTATTTTTCATAGAATTCTCATGTTATTCTTTAAAAATCTTTAATTTGGCTCCAAATGTAATGTTACGGAGAAATGAATTATACCACGTAGTGTCTACATAATTGTTTCGTTGCACCTAAGAGGAATAGGAAGGGTGGATTTATGATGAATTTTTTTTATGTATATTTATATTTTTTATTTATTTTTTCTTCTGAGCATTTGAAAAACTAAATATATCTCATTCATGACGGCCCCCCAAAAAGTTAATCTGACCTCGTATCATTAAAAAACTAATAATGATAATAATTGGAAGTGGAATGAGCGCATAAAATACCACAATAATTTTAAAACAAGGCCCCCAGCCCACTACAACCTACAAGCCCAACCCAATACAACCTAAGAAACCAACCCAAGCAGTACCGAAAGTTACACAACTGAGAAACGGAAACCACAGGCCAGCCGCCCCAGTCATCCAAACATCACGCTCCGCCGTCAAGGAGGCTACCTCGACATTTATGGAAGCAGTCTAATCGTCGAGCATCTTCCGAAGGCGGTCTTTAATATAATCGCTACGAGCCTTGGCTCGGGCTTGTTGAGGGGCGATGTTGGCGAGGGACATGTAGGCTCCATAGACTGAAAGTGAAGCACCGGTGAGAAACAACCCAATCGTAGCAGCCAGTTGCTTCCGAGTTGGTGGGTATGACCAGATCATTATCTATCTGGGTTTTATTTTTTATACTTGTTTGTTACCTTCACTGAGTCGGCTTGGCGTGGCCTCCTCTTTCTCGGTGGAGAACCGGGGATGATCACTATTGCAATGCTATGGGGATCTAACAATTTATTCGAGTTGGATGGGCTTAGCCCATGATATTGGGACCACAAAGTTGACTTTTAGAGTTGGGCCACAAAGTTGATAGCCTTTTTTTCTTCATAATAACAACTCAATTACTGGAGCTTCATGTCTAAGAAATATTATATTAAATTTTATAAAATAAAAATGACAATTTTTGTATATAAGAAATTCAATCGATTATGGTTTTTAATTTATTCATATTCTCTGTTATGTTTCTTTATCAATTTCTATATCAAACTTTTATCATTTGAAACTTCAAATTTCATTTTATATGATATTTTAATAACAAAAAAATAAAAAAAAAATCAGCTTTAAAATCTAAACATTTTGTTATCATTTTCACTCAAATTATCATTTTCATGAAATCTTATCCCATGATTAATAATTGAAACATGATTGCTATTATTCCAGAATATCTCAATTTAAATTCTCAATTCTAACTCACGTAAAAACAAAGAAAAAAATAATTTTAATTAATTTGATAGGTAAAATAAGTAAAATATTTGATGGTTAAGTATATCTTCCTGCACGATGGTTTGAAAATTAATAAAAACTATTATTATTTCTTTAAAGATGTTAAAAGGCACAATTTTTATGTATCTACCAGATAAATTCATAAGAATATATTTCTCTCATATAGTGAGCTCAAAGTTAAATAATCTTATAACCGGGCCGGAACCCATCCACTTATCCGGCCCACGAAGTTCATCATTCTATCTACGAATCTGTCTCCTCTGTTTCTCAGGCACCAAACTACGCAAAGACATCTCCTCTCCCTTACAAGCCCATCCATGCCTTTAAATCCTTCCCGCTCTTACCCTTCAATCCCATTTCTCATTAAATCCTGCAAAACAACCCCTCACCTTCATCAATTCCACGCCCACATAATCCACAAAGGTCTTGAACAAGATCACTTTATAATCTCCCACTTTCTCTCCATCTCTACTTCAGTTTCCTACTCCACTTCTATCTTTAATCGCCTCCTTAACCCCTCCACTTTCCTCTATAACATCCTCCTCAAGATCTTCTGTAAAAATTCCCAATTCATTGACACATTTTCTCTCTTTTTTCGAATGAAACAAAGCGAGTATGGATTGCCTGATAAATACAGTTACCCGATGCTTATTAAGGCTTGCTCTAGTGAATTGAGACTGAAAGAAGGTGAAATTGTTCATGGGTCGGCAATAAGGTGTGGAGTTAGTGATGATGTCTATGTTGGATCTAGTTTGATTAGTTTCTATGGTAAATGCAAGGAGATATTGAGTGCACGTAAAGTGTTTGATGAAATGCCTGACAGAAATGTGGTTTCTTGGACAGCATTGGTTGCTGGATATGCAAATTTTGGGGATTTGGAAAACGCTAAGAGGGCGTTTGAGAGCATGCCGGAGAGGAATTTACCGTCGTGGAATGCATTGATCAGTGGGCTGGGGAAAGCAGGGGATTTAAGTGGAGCGAGGAAGATGTTTGATGAAATGGTCGAGAGAAATGTTGTTTCATTTACAGTTATGATTGATGGATATGCGAAAGCGGGGGATATGGCGTCTGCAAGGGCATTGTTTGATGAAGCTCCAGAGAAAGATGTTGTTGCATGGTCCGCATTGATTTCTGGGTATTCTCGGAATGAACAGCCTAATGAGGCTGTCAAAATATTTTATGAAATGGTGTCCATGAATGTTAAGCCTGATGAATTTATAATGGCGAGCTTAATGTCCGCTTGTTCTCAACTGGGTAATTCAGACTTGGCTAATTGGGTTGATAGTTATTTGAGCCAGACATCAATTGATATTCGTCAGGCTCATGTTCTTGCAGCTCTTATTGACATGCATGCGAAGTGTGGGAACATGGAAAAAGCAGTAAAATTGTTTGAAGATATGCCTAGTTATGACCTAATTCCATGTTGTTCTTTGATTCAAGGATTATCTATTCATGGACGAGGAGTCGAGGCTGTTGAGCTGTTTAACAGGATGTTAGATGAGGGGTTAATTCCAGATACAGTGGCATTTACCGTAATTTTGACAGCTTGTAGCCGTGGAGGGCTTATCGAGGATGGCTGGCACTTTTTTGATACCATGAAAAACAAGTACTCTGTAGTTCCCTCTCCTGATCATTATGCGTGTATGGTTGATCTACTTAGCCGAGCAGGACAGCTAAAAGCAGCTTACGATCTTCTCAAGTCAATGCCTTTGAAGCCTCATGCTTGTGCTTGGGGTGCACTGCTTGGGGCTTGTAAATTGCATGGTCATGTTGAGTTGAGAGAGGAGGTGTCTAATCGGCTGTTAGAACTTGAACCTGAAAAGGCTGGTAATTATGTGCTTTTATCTAACATCTATGCCTCAGCAAATCAATGGTTAGATGTTTCTATTGTTAGGGGTGAAATGAAGGAGAGAGGGATTAGAAAAATACCTGGTTGCAGTTATATATTTACAGAGGCCTGAAATTATTGGCATCATCCTCAACATCCCGTTTTTATGTGTAGAATTAGTTGGAGTATAAGAGAAGTATTTTAGATTGACTTTCTGGAAGGGGATTGGTTTGAGGAACCTATATGTGGATTCCAATTTATTCCTCCATTAATTTAGAGCTTTAGACCTTCTTTCCCCTGTCCCTGGTTGCAGCATTAGGCAATTGAACATGGAAAATTGCATTTTGGTTGCATACATTCAAACATTAAGCCAGCGTGGGGAGATGATGAGTATTTCAAGGGCATTCAGATATTTGATGAATCCCTTTTCAGCTGATATTCTTGGCAAGTTTCTGTCTAATATCATGTGTAAGAATGTAAGAAGCTTGAGTCGTGTACATATTTCAGACGTACCTGTTCAGTAGACTGTTCTAATTGGTGAAGGAGCAAATGATTCGCTGCCTGATTTTCCTCATGAAATGTTACAGTAATTTAATCACCACTTCTATATGCTGTACTCATGTTTTAAGTGGGAGAAGTTTATTTGATCTTGAATATTATGTCAAGGTGCATTTTAACACCAGATATTGTCTACACCAATTGCTAATTCCTTCACAACCTTGAATGAAGCTTGTCCAATACTTTCCTAATAACTTTTGACTTGAGAATGCTGATATGTTCAATCATAAACTGTTATTAGAGACAACATTGAACAAAAAAGTAAAGTCAAGAAACAAGTTATCTCAGTTTCATGTACTCACTAGGAAGAGGGGAAGGTAGATTAATCATCTGTGCACATGTTTTGCTGCCATGGTTTCTAGATGCGGTGAAGCTTTAGCTGCGTTTGAGATTTTCAATGTGTGGATGGTTTTTTTTCACTTTTGTTCTTTAGGTGCATGGAAATAGCTCTAGAATCAAGTCACAGGTTACTTCACTGCTGTCTCAGCAATAACTCCGAAGCACCATGGATACACAGCATTCAGTAGCTTGGAGGAGTGAGCTTGATTTTCTCAAAACAGTATTAGAGTTTTGTTCTGTGTAGGTCTAATGAAAGGCACTGATTTGATTTTCCATCACCGTTTCAACATCTGCATTGACCTGAAAACTTCAGCGGCTTAATTGCTGTCAAAGCAACAGAAAGACGGTGCATGAAAAGATATCAGCGAAGCAACCATGTTCGTTGTCCATCGATTAAATGAAGATGATGCCTTATGTTTGATAAATTATAACCGCTACCATCTGCAGTTCACTAACAGTACCATGCTGTGAGATTTTAATCACCTTCCCAACAAGCTTGCCTTGGTGCTTTTTTTATCCTATGCTGAACACATAAAAAGCGAGCACAAGGTTGGGAAAGTAAAGTCAGGTATGCCACTAATCTGAACGATCTTAATTTCTGCAGCATCGCTAATTTCTTGACAAAGCTTCATTGTTTCCGTTTCCTTCCTTTACCGTAGGGCATCTCAGATATTGCCACTAACCTGGGGGAATTGGAATATCATGAAAGCTTACTAAATATCCCAATCATTACATTCTTGGAAATATAGTCGCATATCACCTCTAGCAAAGACGTGCTACAGCATATTCATTTTGCAATTAGTTAAACACTGAAACAACACATTTATTTTGCACTATGTCAACTGCACTTCAGCAGATTTTGTTAACTTGCTTGCTATTCTTGCTTTTCAAAAAGCAAAAGCTGAGGGTGGTTCCTCACAAGTCTTCACAATTTGCGTATCCAAGTATGAGATTGCAACGGCAGCATTAAGAGCTGTGCCTATCGGAAGAGCCTCCTCATCAATAAAGAAGTAAGGTGAGTGAAGTGGATGATGTGATTTCAGCGTCTCATTCATTGTCCCAATTACAAATATTGCAGCAGGCATCCTTTGGGAGAAGAAGCTGAAATCCTCTGCTCCCATTGTTACCGGAAATAGCTGCACATTTGGTTCTCCGAGTAAGGCCTCTCCAACCTTCTTTGCATGCTTATACAGTTGTTCATCATTAATCATCACAGGATGTGGCATGTGTCTGTCCTCCATAAAGTTCACTGTAGCATTGCATCGATGCACTGCTGCATGGGTCTCTATGATCTACAAAATGGACAGTTATTTTGCTTCTGCATCTCGTTCTTTCACTGATCGGAAACATCCAAAGGATCACAGAATGAGTGCATGTTTTACCTCTTTAATTCTTTTTTGGAGGTAGGAGACACCCTCGTTGCTCAAACTCCTAAAAGTTCCACCAAATTTCGCCGACTCTGGAATAACGTTTCCAGCTTTCCCCCCCTCTATGTACCCAACTGTCACCACCTATATATGAATGAATTCTGTTAATATTTAGACACGAGTCTATCACAGATTCATGTCATGGACTGTTTTTATGAGCTAATTGGGTCGTGTTACAATCTCAATTCAAGAATGATTTGAAGGGAAGTAAAATGGAGTTACCGCAGCCTCAAGAGGATCTGTCTCACGAGATACGATCTGTTGGAGAGCAACGACTGCAGAAGATGCCATAAGAATCGGGTCCCTGGCCAAATGTGGAGATGAAGCGTGGGCACCTATTCCATGGATTTTAGCTTCAAAAAGCCCCGTACCAGCAAGCAATGGACCGGGTCTTGAAGCAATGGCACCAGTTGGTACTGATGGAATTACATGAATGCTTAAAATGGCATCAACGTCATCAAGACAACCATCTTGTAACATATGGTAAGCTCCGGCATAGCCTTCTTCTCCTGGCTGGAAAACAAGCTTCACGGTTCCCTGCATTAAGGAAACATAGTTTAGTACCAGCAGAAAGATGCTCGAATTTTCAAGTTGCAGTCTCTATTTTCTCTCTTGTAATTAGTTTGTATCTACCTACCTTCAGTGTTTCTCTCTTGGCCTGAAGTAACTTGGCTGCTCCAAGCATCATTGCTACGTGAGAATCATGACCGCAGGCATGCATCTTCCCATCAATCTTGCTCTTGTGCTCCCACTCTACTTCTTCCTTTCGATCGATGATGTCAATTTCCAGGTATGCAAATTTATTACTAGCTCAAGATAGTTTTTTTTCTTTTTTAAAAAAGAAGTAACAAACAACAGATATACCTATCATAAGTTACTGTAATTATTAGTTCAAAGTAAAAACCATCTGGTCAATGTTGGCCCATCATAGAGAGGGACTCGTTCCATATTTGTTGTGTCCTTGTGCATGTGTTAAGGGTGATGGGGCCATAGATAGAAAAGAGGGCAAGAGTGAGGACCTGTAGAGGCAGGGCATCCATGTCAGCCCTGAGAGCAAAAACTGGCTTTTGACCGGAACCGACGGTGGCTACCACCCCAGTCTTGGCAACGGGCCATTTGTAGTCAATTCCAAGCAAGTCGAGCTCAGACCTGATGATCTCACTTGTTCTGTACTCTTCAAATCCTAGCTCTGGATACTCGTGAATTCTCCTTCTGATTCCTCTCACCCACTCAAAGAAGCCTGGCTCTCTCGCTGCTGCTAACAGCTCACGAGTCAGAAACTGAAGACCCCGTTCCTGACCAGTTTCGAAAGCCAAAGACTGCTGGTACAGGAAGATTGAGAGCAAGAACCAGGTGATTAACCTCATTGGAAACACAAGCAGAATGTCTGGTGTCTTCCTTCTGCAATCGGTCATGAGGGCTTTATAAATTGATTTGAAGGGAAATTACCATCTTGTCCATGTAAGATTTGAGTGAGTTAACTTGTAATTAATGATATTCTTGATTATACTGTATAGTTGCTATCTGGTGGATACAGATAGGGTTTGCAGTCATGTAGTGGTTGTTTCATCACTTTCCCTTTTGCTTTGGGAGAATGTCATTGGAACTGGAATCTATCTATTTATTATGGATACTAGCCTGGAAAGCGCCATTCATTCATTGCTCCTACTATGGTCAGAGGCTTGCGCGTCTGAAGAGATAACAGCAGTAGCAGGTAATCTCCGACCACGTCACTCCAACTCGGCCCAGTTGAAAGTAGCTAATCATAAAACAGTTTCCAGAAAGTTTAACGTTAAACACTTGTCCAGTTACAATTTTAGGGAACAAAATAAAAGGTTTGGTAAGCTGTCAGGGTGGTTTCTTTATCCCGCCAGCACTAATGGATGTATAAAAAGGAAACAAAAAAAGAAGAAGTCAAAGGTTGCCACGTAGTTTTATTATTAATAATGATTCTAATTGCTTCGGAGATTTTTGGGGGTGGAATTAATTATGCTAAGAAAATATTAAAAATCATTGTATTGCATGCTGTTTTATTTTATATATAAAAAAATACCTAGTGCATAAATATTAATATTTTATCCAAGTTAAATACATATGTTTATTAGAG
Source organism: Salix brachista (assembly GCA_009078335.1). Taxonomy (NCBI): domain Eukaryota; kingdom Viridiplantae; phylum Streptophyta; class Magnoliopsida; order Malpighiales; family Salicaceae; genus Salix; species Salix brachista. Next base: position 16,571,268 of record CM018577.1, on the reverse strand, counting down.
ATAAAAATCTCTAGGATAGTGAGTTGGGATCTTCTTCTTATTATTTTAATTATAGGGGCAGGAATTGATATGATAATAATTGATGGAGATTCGATTTCTGAATTGTTTTCTTTGATTATTCAATTTATAATAGCCCACCTTAAATATAAATATTTTACAAATGACGTAATTTGCATGCAGATACTGATAGATTTACCTTCAGAGTGTCGTTCATGCGCGGGTTGCCACCTAAGAACTAAGAAGCTGAGTGGACCACTACACGCTATGCAAAACTCTTTTTTTTTCCCTTTCTGTTGGCGTGGGAGGTGCTCATCACCTTCCACTATGCTGAGAAGTGGCTACTGATAAATTAAACTATCTGGTTTTTTATCCCTGTCTCTATTCTCCTCATTACCTTCGACTATGCTAGCCATTTTTTTAATCTTATTTTAAATAAAATTCAATTATTTTGTATATAGTTTAATTATATACTTAATAGGAGTTAGTTATATAATTAAATAATATTTTTTGAAAAATCCTTCAATAATAAATTATTATTTTTAATTATATTTAAATTAAAAAAAAATGAATTTAAATATAATTAAAAGACCCACAATATTTGAGATTTGAAATTTAAGCTACTTATTGTATGTTTTTCAAGTAATTGTGTGTGTTTTTTTATGGTTGTTGTATTTGAAATTAATTAATGTTATTTATTCTTAAATTAATAGGATTTTTTTATAAAAAAGATTTATGCTAACTATTTTTTATGCTAATTATTAATTATTATTATTATTATTATTATAAAACCCCCCGATTATTATTATTATTATTATTAGTAATAGTAGTAGTAATAGTAGTAGTAGTATAAAAGGCTCCCCTGTAGTAACCCTAATTCCCTCCCTTTGCTTGTGTCGCCGCCCACCCATCTCTCTCTACTTGTGCCGCTACTCTCTTCCTCCTCATCTCCTCATCCTCTTCTTCACTTCTTCTTCTTCCCTGCCTCCCTCCATCTCTCTCTGTTGTGTCCTTCCTCTTTTCCCTCTTTCTCCACCACCACTACCAACAACCTCGATTCCATTCCCAAACCCATCAATGGTGGCAAGAGAAGGAACAAGTGCAAATGTTATTGTTTTTGGTTGCCAAGAGATTTTTGATTATTTGTATATTTTTTAATTGTGGTTTGGTTGATTGTGATTGTGATTATCTGTGTATTTTTGAACTGTGATTTTCTAGTTTTCATTGTTGATTGTTGTTGCAATGCAACGGTATAATTTCCTGAATCCCAACGGCTCTTTTTCAATTTGGCTATTCATCTTTTCATATGTGGGAATGCCTTCCCGGTTGAATAAAAGGCAAAATACCTCTTGGGATGACTCTACCGTTGGAGACGTTAAATTGAACAATAAAAACTAAAATTTAAAAAATTTACCTTTGACTCTCGGGATGCCTCTCCCGTTGGACTTGCCCTTGTATTTAAAACCGAATTCGCTTGTCTGATCATAAGAGAATTTATTATTTAAAACCGGAATCTATTATATAACAAGCTGTGTAAGAAAAAAAGCGAGATGCCATTCTCTTGTCTAATGATAATTTACGACTGCGACTAGGAAATCGCTTGGATGCCGCGCCCAATTTTGAGATGCCAGCACAGATCATTAATTTATATGGAAAAATAGTTAAATTTGTGTTTTATAAAATAAAATGAGTTTTCAATCTGTTTATATTTTTTAATTAAGTAAATTTGTTATTTTATTAACTTTAATTTAAATAATCATTCATATAATTTAATACTTCATTGAAAATAGTAATATACTCTATAAACATATGTTCATTATTTGCAAAACACATGAAAAATAGTAAATAAATAAATAAATAAATTACATGAGACTATAGTTATTCTCTCCCTTTTTAAACCTCCCTCTCCCTCTCATCTCTATTCTCTTTCTCCAATGACTCCCCTCTTTCAGTTAAATTGTCATTTTTTTATATAATATTAAATTATGAGTGTTACAGATTATATTAATAAAGAAGAAACTTAATATAATGATTTATTGAAAGATTATCTATTTTAATAAACTTAATTCAATTAAAGATATCAATGAACCATCTCACTTAAAAACTTATTATTAGGTGAGGTCCCAGAATATAATTTACATTATTCTCTAACACACTCTTTCAAGTGAAAACTCTTCTGCTTGATTTTTATAAAATAAAATAAGAGTAATGAGATTTGAACTCGTGATCGTTGGGTCAATAAAGCTATAATATCATGTCAAGGAACCATCTCACATAAAAATTTAAGCTATTAAATAAGATTTTAGAATATAATTTATATTATTCGGTAACATAAAACTCATTCTATTATATAAATTATGTAAAAATAGACCGTGCTATTTTCCCATTTATTTCCTTTGACGTGCAGGCTGGAAGGAAAAGTAGTCTTAATCACCTGAGGAGCCAGCGTCATTGGTGAATGCACTACTAAAGTGTTTGCCCGCCACGGTGCCAAAGTGGTCGGTTCCAGCATCCAAGATGAATCGGGCCATTCACTTGCTAAAGTCCTAGGCCCATCAAGCTCTTCATATGTGCACTGTGACGTAACTGATGAGGCCCAAGTAAGAAATGCCGTGAGCACAGCTGTCACAACTTATGAGGCCCATGTTAGTGGGCACAATCTATTCAAAGATGGAGGTTTTACCATTCAGAACCCATCGTTCCGCATGTTCCAGCACCCTGAAGAGTCGTCATCAACTGCGCTGCAAATTTATGAAACTGGGAATCCGCTCTGATTGTAATTTGAATCTCGCTCCTTATTTGCTTATGATATTTCATCTTCTTGCCTTGGGAATTTGATCATCGTGATAAATGATTCTTCTATCTTTGATGTATCAGTTTCAGTACTATATTATAGTCATTAATTCTAGTCATAATACCACGAGAAGACACAGTACACTCTTATACCAAATTTACCTAGCTCAGCTGCCAAGTTCTTTGCTGGACCCAAAATTCCATATTTCTAATACTCCAATTAAATGAAATTTTATTGTTTTCCTATTTCTAAAACACATTTATAATTCTGGATAATAAGTTGTAAGAGCAATTACATAAAAAAAATAAAAATTTAGAGGTGTATACACTATGAATATCGAGATTGAGATGTTTCCTCTGATAAATATGCTCTCTCAACCAATAATAGATAGAAATAATTGTCATAACCCAATTTCTACGTTATTCCCTAAAATTTACTAAAAAATAACAAAAATAAAATAAAAGGGGCCGGCGTTGGTAGAAAAATCAAGATGGAAATTTTGGACGTTTTCGAGAGCCCGGTCGTACCTCTTTTTTGCCCAGAAATGAAGTAAATGCAGATTCAAGGCTAAAATAATTTATTATTGGATAAATCTGTGTAAAAATCAAGTCGAAAGACATAATTATATTTTTAAACGCCAATTTGAGTCAATCGTCGGCCAATTTAAAGTGTAATTATATTTGGGGATTAATTGAGAGCCCAATTGAATGATTTAATTAAGCGCAATGTATTAATTGTACTTTAAATGGGCAAATTAATTTTATTAAGATCCTAATTGGTGAGAAATTAAGTTTTGAAGCCTAATTTGGGTTAAATTGAGAAGATCAGAATTTTCGGTGACAAGTTTTTTTAGGTGAAATTGGAATCCAAAATTGAAAAGAAAAACATCATTCTTCCCATCGAAAAACTCTTTTAATGGGCAAATTAATTTTATTAAGATCCTAATTGGTGAGAAATTAAGTTTGGAAGCCTAATTTGGGTTAAATTGAGAAGATCAGAATTTTCGGTGACAATTTTTTTTGGGTGAAATTGGAATCCAAAATTGAAAAGAAAAACATCATTCTTCCAATCGAAAAACTCTTTTTGTAACAACCAATTTTTATCAGTCTATTTTATATAAAAAAATCAACTTACTTCTTGAGGCCTTCCCGGAAGTCATACTGCACCCATGTATGCCACCATTCCTACGCACCATTCCTGGACACCTCTCCCATGCCTTGTCATGCTGCATATTGTCTATAAAAAGGGAGAAAATTTTGGGACAGTTACGGGGAAAGACCAGTTAACAACGGGGAACGATCGTTAACGAGAAAGAACATAGATACAACACATAAATAACACACACACGGGAATTAGCAGAAAAAACAAAGAAGACGACAAACACACAGCGCAATCACCTGAAACCTCCATTTTCATTCCTCCTGGTCACCAGCGAGGCAACTCCGGCAACATTATCTCTCCTCCGACAGCAACTAGCCACCCACCTAACACCACCATTCTCTCCAACGATAGCTCCTACACCACATAAGCCACCCAGACGTGGCCTCTGGCAAGGCAACAGCAGTGGTTACAACGAAGTGAAGCAACCAGCTTCCAACGCCTCCATCAGTCACCACAGACCTCCGTTTTCGACGCCACCACGACAGGGAGAACCACCTCGACCTCCTCTAACCGGCAGCAGTGGCAGGTGAGCCTCTCGTCGTGGTTGACGGACCACCATTTTACAGTTCACGTAACATGTGAACACTATTAATTTACGTTTTGCTTTTTTGTGTCTGCTTTGTCTTGGGCTGGATTGCTCTCGGCCCAACCCAAGTCCAACAGAGTTGGGCCTTTGACCTAATTGGGCTGGGTCTGCCCATTTAGTTGAGTTAGGCCCATATCGATTTTTTAAAAAAAAATTATTAAAAAAAACAAAAACAAATGTGATGTTTTTGTGCATATAGCCGAATTTCAAGGTTTTCCCAAACATCTTGTTTTTGTAAAATCAAATATAACATATTTCTCATATTTTGCACGAAAAATAGATATCGTAACCAGATTATGATTATCCATTAGAATTTGGCCAAAATATATAAAAAAAAATTGTTTTAGCTATCTCGGTGTAAAATTACATTGTAAAGTACACCCGCGAACAAAAAATATTTTTTTGAAAATGTTGTGTAAAAAAAATTAAAATTAGAAAAAAGACAATCAAACAACAATGCAACTTGCCTTAGGTAGGGTGCACTGAGGGTGATGCGTCTTACCCTTACACAACAAGTTCCCTTACCCAGACTCTTGCAGACCAATAAGTTCCTAGTGATCTTAATACTAGGTCGCGACTCTTGATAATTATAATTATAATTTTACGACTATAAACATCCTTATTTCACTGCACGTTGTTGTCTTCCCAATTAGGAGATGACGGAGCATGAAAAAACACCTTGGCGATAATAATCATCATCACCTATCAACCAAAGCCTAAGTACTTCCACAATTCCATTAAAGCAAATTAACGTGCATACTCCAATGCAAATGGAATTTTTTTTTTTTTAATGTCGCGCACATGCTTTTCTGGACGTCACTTATGGATGAGCAGCCACTTTTAAACGTCAAAGCATGCCAGCACACTTGAGGCTGTTTGGAAGGATGGTTGTGGTTGTTTTTTTAAGTGTTTTTTTATTTAGAAATACATCAAAAACCCTGAGTGGCCGCACAGCTGTGTGAGTATGTTTTATGTAACTTTCACCGAACTCCATTTCACATGGAGGGTTACAGACGTGATGTGTCTAACATGGGATTTGGAGACGCTCAAGTTTTCCCGACGGTGCTCTTATCTTCTAGCCTGGTTCAATGAATTTCCACGCAATATTTATGATCCTTGCCTACCCAATCTGGAAACAAGGGTAACGATTTCATATCAATGGCCCCATCCGCCTTGCCTATGCAATAAATTTACATAAAAGGGATCTGTGCACATTTATTGTAAGAGAAAAAGACGTGGGCTCCTGGGTAGACGTAATTACATCATCTATAAACTAAGTTAATTAATTAATATAAGATATATATATATCTTATATTAATTAATTAACTTAGTTTATAAATGATGTAATTAAATAACATATAGTGATTCTCACGGGATGATACGAGTATTTTACATGATCTTATCAATGCATTTTGTCTTTATTATAGTACATGGGTGACATGATAAACTAAGTGTATATTTAATAACGTGGTCCAATGTACTTTTGCAAAGACTATTTTTTATTTGAAAATATATTGAGATAATACTTGTTTGGTTTTATATTATACTTTTGATAATAACACATAAAAAACATTACTTTATAAAACATTTGACAAAAGCAAACATTATATGTGTATATTTATATTTATTATTTATTTGTGTTTAAAAAAGTAAAAATAAAATATTTAAATAAAAATGAATGAGATTTATCAAAGAAATTAAATAAAAACTATTATAAATATATGAAAATATTCTTAAATGTTTATAACAAATTCTAAAATAAATAAATATTGTGATTGATTACAAGTAATAAAAAAAAACTTCTTAAAAAATATCAGTGCAATGGCTAAAAGGAAAAGAAGGGGAAAAACAGTTGCAATCTCATTTTCATTATATTGAAGTACACGTCCCCATAAATTTTACAAAACATTTCCTTTTCATTTTTTCCCTGTACATATACAATTAATTCTTCTTACACATGACATGTCAATGTTAATCACAAATATATTTCGATGCATTGACTCATGACCATAGACAATTAGTATGTCCTCAATGTTAGAGCTTAGTCCAGTTAAATTGCTTTAATTTCTTACAATTCTGTATCAAACCCTTCAAGGTAAATGAATTTGTAGTAAATTTGTGACAAACAATATTTTTGTCCCATATAGTTTCTAGTTTAGGTCCGTCCATCAATTGAAATGTGATAGAATTACACTGATAAATTCACTTATAATTCACAGGGACTAAATTAAACAAACTTTACAGATATGCCAGTTGGCCCTTTTCTCCTTTGTATAATTACATCTTAGAAAGTGTCTACGCATACATACTGAAATCTGCACAGGTTAAACGCCCCCGGCCCTTTCCATTTCTATTTCAGCCAAAACATGAGCTCCTTCAGCTCACTAGCTTCCACTGCAAAAAGGTAACAAGCTGATTACCCTTAATTACTAATTCCGCACCCGAAAGAGAAATCAATGCTGCTTAACTATTTTTTGTTGCAGGTTAGCCGGTAAAGTGGCAATAATCACCGGAGGTGCTAGCGGGATCGGTGAGATCACCTCTAGACTGTTTGTTGAACATGGAGCGAAGGTCATTGTAGCTGATGTTCAGGATCAAGCTGGTCAGTCCCTCTGTAAGGAACTTGGCTCTGAAGACAATGTTTTCTATGTACATTGCGATGTCACCAGGGATGCCGATGTCAAAAATGTTGTCGATGTCGCCATATCCAGGTATGGGAAGCTAGACATCATGTTCAACAACGCTGGCATTGCTGGCAATACAGATCCAACAGTACTAGGTACCGACAATGAAGATTTTAAAAGGGTTTTTGAAGTTAATGTGTACGGTGGTTTCTTGGGCGCAAAACATGCTGCTAGAGTTATGATTCCTGTGAAAAAAGGCGTTATTATTTTCACATCTAGTGTAGCTTCAGTGGCTTGCGGGGAGTCGTCTCATGCTTATACAATGTCAAAGCATGCGGTGGTGGGGCTGATGAAGAATCTGTGCGTGGAACTAGGGCAACATGGAATTAGGGTTAACTGCATCTCTCCTTGTGCTCTTGCTACTCCACTGCTAAGAAATGCAATGGGAGCGGATAAAAGTTTTGTGGAGCATGTGGTTTGTGAATCTGCTAATCTGAAAGGAGTGGTGCCGTCACCCAAAGATGTGGCGGAGGCTGCCTTGTATTTAGGTGGCGATGAGTCCAAGTATGTGAGTGGACTAAATCTCATGGTTGACGGGGGTTACAGCACCACTAATCAGTCCTTCACTACGGTGTTAAGGAATATGCTGTCCTGATTCAAAAGTTGCTCAAGATGATCAAGAGTCCGACTTCAAGACATCTAGCTCTGTCCAATAAAATACAACATATTGCATACGAGTTTCATTACTTGCGAAGGAAATATATATTCATATGTTGTGAGACTTTATTGCTATGAATGTAATGACTTTTGAAGTTGTTCAGAAGTTAGCCTGGCAATTTCTCTCATCGGAATGTTTTGCAATTTTCTAGTCTCTGTAACTCTTATCTCCTTTTTTTCCAGTGGCGAATCAATCAAATTTTAATGAGGATAAATTTATTTCATATATGATGTAAAATTTTAGTTAAACCGACATAATATATGGGCGTTTTGTATGTAATTAAGAATCCATTCACACATGCATTTTTTTTTTTTTTTCATTTTGACATGACTAACCATCGCATGTAATTATTTATTTGCATGCACCATCAAAATAAAAATTTAAGTAAAATGAATACCACAATATGCAAAATCAAAACTTCTATGATTTTATTAACTAAACTTCCTTATTAGTTGCATGCAGTTGTGTGTGTGTGCGCTATATATGAAATTAAAAAAAAAAAAAAACAAGTGTATTGTTTTCTCTTGAGTAGTGTTAGAGCTCTATAGCATTCAAGAATCTATATCAATGACTTTTTTTTGCTGGGTTTTCAATTATTATACATGCAATGAAAACAATAAAGTAAAATTATTTGGGAGTCCCTAGGATACCATTAGAGAGATCTAGAGTTGTTTAGGATTTTATCACCTAAAGCTATGACATTATCCATCTTTAAATAATTCTTTAAAGGTTTGCAAACCATAATTAGTCCAATTGTTTGACCTTAAACGGTAAACCACACAAACTACCAATGAAAAATCTTCTAAACCTCATTGTTTTGATGTGTAATTTTTATTTAAGATTTGACTTAGAGGTTATTTTGGTTAATAACAAAGATAGATATGTATACGTATTAGAAATGAACATTTATTTTACCTTTCTATTTGAGGTTTGTTGATATGTTCTATGTGATAACAATAGCATTTTAATCACATAAATCCACTAATTAATCAGAAGTTTTACATTTTGGTGATTAATTATAATAAGGCTAAAAAAACTTGAGTTTATCTACCTGTCAAACCTGCGATTTAAGTCATGAGATTGAGATAACAATATAGAGAAAAAGGGGGGAAACAAAGCCTAATTTCTAGCAAAATTAATTTTGAAGGATGGAATTGGAAAATGAAATCAATGTAAAAAAAGAACTATATATAAATTAATGTCTATATTGGTTAACCTTTTAAAATCATAAAAAAAAAACATGAAGCTCAATTCCTAACTAACCTAATATTGAATGATAACGTTTAAAAAAAATTAAACACTCACAGGAAACTAAAAAAAAATCAAAGAATAAAGATACAATTTAATATAAAAACAAAATGTTAGGACATTTTTCAATTTTGGCTAGACTTGCATGAATCTAGAGGAGATAAGATAATATGAAGAGAAACAAGGAAAAAATATCATTGAAGGATCAATACCACTCCTCCACTGACACACGCCTCATACGTCTTAAAAATATGATGACTTCCTCCACATATTGGCATTGTGTTGCACGTGCTAACCAAGTTTCCTTGCATGTTGACTTCAACTTATCATATTTGTTTGAGTGTAATTTTATTCCTTTAAGGCTTCAAAGTTTTACATCAACAAAAAAAAATTATTTCATCAAAACGAGCATTAATTGAGTTCTAGAAATTTCCCTCAATATTACAAGATCCATATATCTAGATAACCAAAACAAACTCTAACTCAAATCTTTCATAAAGATAATGTGAAATGATCCAATTAAAAGGAGAGAGAGAGAAAAATAAAGAAAGAGAAAAGAGGTTACATGATGGAAAAAATGGACAAGAACTTATCCTCTACATGTGTAAATCAATCCTTGATGTTAGCAAAAAAAAACCAAAGAGGATTTAAAAGATTTACACAATGATTTGGTGTTTTGAATGATAATTTGTATTACATCTCTACTGTGTATATATATTACAATAGCAGCAGTATTTAAAGGAAATAACATCAATACACATTAATGCATATAAATACAGAATCAATGGGATATTAACAGATGCAATCGTGGCTGATTGCAATAGAGGAAATCATGACTGATTTATGTGAGTTCCCTTATACGACCCCTCAAAATTGACGTGCCATCAGCAACGTTGATTTTGCCACGCAGTATGGAGAAGCGAGATCGAGCGAGGGGCTTTGTGAGAAGGTCTGCAAGCTGATCATCAGTGTGAACATGAGCAACATGTAATTTTCCCTTGCGAACAAAGTCACGGACAAAATGAAGGTCTATGGCAATGTGTTTCATCCTAGAGTGCATAACAGGGTTGGGACTGAGCTGTGTAGCACCCACATTATCACATAGCAGAAGTGGTGGTTCGCGTAATTTAATGCCAAGTTCATCAAGTAGGGACTGAATCCAAGCAATATCAGATGCTGCAGTAGCTAGTGCACGGTACTCAGCTTCTGTAGAGGAGCGGGCCACTGCTTTTTGTTTACGAGTGCGCCAGCTTATAGGATTGTTGCCTAGAAAAATGATATATGCTGTTGTTGATTTTTGATCATCAATATCACCACCCCAGTCAGCATCAGAAAATCCCCTAAGCACTGGATTTGTTTGGTGTCGCAGTAGGAGACCAAAGTGAATGGTTTGCTTGACATATCTTAGGAGCCTTTTAACATGTTGCCAATGAGTAATGGTTGGTTTGTGCATGAACTGAGCCAAATGATTGACTGCAAAACCAAGATCTGGACGAGTGAGGGAGAGGTATTGAAGAGAGCCAATGGTGCGTCGGTATTCCAAAGCATCACAGGCAGCTGATCCATCTTCTAGTTGCAGTTTGGCAGATACAGACATGGGAGTTTGAACTTCCTTGGCACCATCCATCTTCAACTTTGTAAGGAGATCATGCACATATCTGTTCTGCGAGAGAAACAATCCTTGCTGAACAGGGATGACTTCCACCCCGAGGAAGTAGTGTAGATCACTGAGCTCCTTTAGTGAGAATTGTTCACCTAATGAGTGGATAACATGCTGCATAAACTGAGGGTTGTTGCCAGTGAGAATTAAATCGTCCACATATACTAGCACATAAAAGAGAATCCCAGCTTTATTAAAGATAAACAGAGAGCTATCAGATTTGGAATTAAGGAATCCCAATGCAAGGAGACCATCGCACAATGCATTAAACCAGGCTAGGCTGCATTTTAAAGCACTGCTTGGCAGTGTGTCCAAGCTTGTCACAGAATTGACATACAACAGAGGACTTCTGAGGTTGAGGTCTGTTGTTTGGGACGATTTTTGTCGTTTTAGAATCTTTGGTTGAAAGTCTTCCTTTGTGAGGAATTTGCAGTAACAACTAGTGGGGAAGAATGGCCATCCATGCGTTTGATGTAGTGCTCATGACCAATTAATAGATCATGTAATTCTGCAAAGGAGAGGGCAGTTTCTCTTGTGCGAATAGGTGCTACCATATCTCTAAATTCCATGCCGAGACCATTCAACACATATAATGTCAAATCATCATCCGAAACTGGTGCATCAATCAATGAGAGTTCATCTGCAATTGCTTTCACTGCATGAAGAAACTCAGATACTGTGCGGTTACCCCTTTGAATAAGGGTAAGATCTTCCTTTAACTGCATAATTCGTGCCCTTGATTTGCTAGCAAACAATCGTGAGAGATGCTGCCAGGCATCACGACTTGTATTGATCATGGCTATAAGGGGCATAACTGCTTCAGAAACAGAAGCAAAAATAGCATTGAGTAGCAACTGATCCTGTCGGCACCAGTGCATATAGAGTGCTATAGCAGTTGTTGAGGAATCCACAGCAGGTGAAGGAGGACACGGGAAGGTGCCATCCAGATATTTCATCAGGTCATAACCGATGAGAATGGTGAGAAATGTTGCACGCCAGGAGGGATAGTTTGACGATGTGAGTTTGTAGGGTAATTGGCTGGAAGTGTTTATGGTGATTAGAGAAAGATTGGTTGCAGAATTTGCTACTGATGAATTTTCAGTGGACGACATGGCGTTGGATGCTTCTGTTCTCGTAGGAGAAGAACGCTCTGATACCATAAAAGATTTACACAATGATTTGGTGTTTTGAATGATAATTTGTATTACATCTCTACTGTGTATATATATTACAATAGCAGCAGTATTTAAAGGAAATAACATCAATACACATTAATGCATATAAATACAGAATCAATGGGATATTAACAGATGCAATCGTGGCTGATTGCAATAGAGGAAATCATGGCTGATTTATGTGAGTTCCCTTATAGGATTAAACAATTGTTTAAGCTTCAAATCTATTCCTTAAGCTCTAACTCTTTTATTTTAAATTAATAAAATTAAAATTTATTTTATATAACCAATCATTAATTGAGTGATGAAACATATCCTCGATATCGTGAGATCTAATGCATATGCATAGAAGCATGCATGTCTACGAGCAATATTAGGGTTGTCGGAGTCGTCACTTAGTCGTTTGGTTCAAGATCGCTAGAAAAATCCGGGTATAATGATCTTCTATTTTACGTAGAACACTTTTATTTTAGACTGTACTGCATTGCACATTGGGAAGGTAACGAGTCTGTGCCAGATGATAAAAAACAAAAACAAAAACAGCTCGAGCTAGGGACAAACAATTAATCATCGGCTGGGGTTCTAACTGCCACCGCCAGGGAAGGAAATACAGCGTCCGTCGTACAATTAATCATCGGCACCATATGATGAGCACACTTCATTTATCATTTTTAAGATATGGTATGACTCCACGGGCTTGGCCTGTCTGGCTATTAATTAGCTCTTAGGCATGGTCACGAAAATGACTTAGCTTTAAATGTGAGATTTCAGAATTTCTTTTTTTATTATTATATGATTGTATGGTCAATGAGATACACAGAAGAAGAATCCTGCAGGACTTTTTTGCACAATAGTAACTATTAGTGGAAGTTATTTTCGGATTTTTTTTGTTGGTTTCGATCGTGCTATGATTTGGCAACTTTGGAGAATAGAAAATCTGCATTTTATGTTTTAGATATTGTTTCTTGTGGCAGGTTTTTCACTAAGTTATAATTTTAGATTATAAATATGAATTAGAGCTTAATCAAAGCTAAAACACACATGTCAAGCTTTCCAAGAAGATATTATGAGAAGAAATTTGAGTGTTTAGACCTCTAACCAGAACTGTAAAATCAGATTGAAATCTTGCTCGTAACAAGATTTTTAGCTCTTACACTACATATTTAAACAAGTATATCTTAAGTCTCGTATATTAAAATCATGTGATTAAAAGGTCCAAATTCATCTACATATCTAGGAATAAAACTTTTATAAAGTATACTTCGTCAGATAATTTTTTTTTTAATATGAAAATCATAACACAAGGTGGAAGACGAGACTAGTCTCTAGATCAGAGGAGGAAGCAAGTATTTTTTTTTTCTGAGTTTGCCAATAGGGATGAGAGTGAAATAGAAATAGTGGAATTGAGTATTTTTGCAAATCAATCCTATAATGAGATTGGATGTTAGGATATATTCTGGTGTGATAACTCTTGCGAAATCATCCTGTATGCTCCAACACTAATCTTTAGCCACGTAGTTTTTTCTTCTCTTTTTTTTCCTATGAAATTATAGGAGAGGGGGGCTAAAATTAAAATTTCACAAATTTCTTAGTTATCGAAACAACCCTCCTGTGTCGGCCTATAGCTTTAGAACGGGCCAAGATTTTTAAATGATTTTCAGTGGGCTGGGCTGTCAAGGGACTGGTTTATCTGTTATGTGCAAGGCCTTTTGGGATTAGTTTGATCACAACCTGTTTAGTTACTTACAGTGTTTGTTTTTGCAGTGATTTTGAAGAAAAAAATAAAATTTTAAAGGAGTTAGTTTTTCTTATATTTTTAAAAATAAAAAAAATATTTTTTTTAATATTTTTTTTTTAAAATAAACAATGAGAAAGAGACACGATTACAATAAATTCTGAAGCACAAGCAACTACCAATTCCACCCCAATTAATTGGACGTCCATCATTGTGAAGCTGGAAAACGGCTGTGATGAGTCAAAATGAGATGGTCATAGACAGACGAGATCAGAACTTTAATCCAAATGGGCCATACTGAGAATCAAGTTGCGACCTTTGCCTATCACTTTGGGAACAACATACCAGAAGGGAACCTTCAAAAATAAAAATAATTTAAGACCGCTGGACAATGTGATCTAATGTTGTTGAAGTTGTTTTCAAAAGTATTTTTTATTTAGAAATATATTAAAATGAATTTTTTTTATTTTTTAAAAATTATTTTTGACATTACCGTATAAAAATGATCTAAAAACACAAATATTTTTTAATTTAAAGAGAAAATTTAAAATAATTTTTTTAAAAAAAATATTCTTAAAATATAATATCAAACAGACACTTGATCATGAACTTGGCGTTCGATACCTTGTCGGTACTAGAAACCAACGTGCTTCCACTCACAACAAACTCTTTTTTCCCCTTGTATTTTTATCATTTTTTTAAATGTATTTTTTTATATGATTTTAAATTGTTTTGAGATGGTATATGTTTAATTTCTAGTTTTTTTAATTCATGATTGTTGTTAGGGACTAGGATAAAAAAAAAAAGTTAACTTGATTGTTGCACCTATAATTTTAATTTATTACGGAGAAATAAGTTAAATTAAATTGCTCAAGCTTTTGAATGGTTGCTTAGAATAAATACATACTTTGATCTTAAGGTAATTTCCGAATGAATTAAAATTGTTTTTCAATATTTAATATTTTAAAAAAGAATTAATTAGAAAACTTTATCTAATTAATTCACTCCTAATCTCCTTGATTTCTCTTAGCTCTTAGAGATATCAAATTCATTTGCTTGAATTGAAAGGATATTTATTCGACTTCGATGATCAACATATTTATAGAAATAAATATCTAGACTTTTGAAACTGAATTAACAACATATCAGTTAATTATTCTTATTTTCATAATTTCATTTCTTTAATTTTTTACTCAAATCTCTCATTTGTTTTATTTATTTCAATAATAAGGCCAAAAAAGCCCAAATAAAAAATAATTAGTTCTCTTGTCTAACTTTACACTAATTATACCAGTCATAGCAAGAATAACACTAATTGTGATTACATTTACTTCTCTTACTTCACTCATTAGCTTCGCAAGATCTTAATTTTAGGGTTGAGGCGGGTGATGTCCATGTTTCATATAAAGAGGTGATGAATGGATGCCTTACCAACCGACACCTAACATCAATGTGATGAGTGCTTTATTCAATGTCATGGCTTTTCAAAACAAAAACATGAATTTCAATACTTCAAAAGAGGGAGGGAAAATATGTCCATGCTCGGATGAATGTGGGCTTGGATAATGGATTATCCAATCCAAGCCAGGCACAAACGCCACCAATTTGGCAACATTGATGTTGGCAGTTGGGTGGTTGGTTTATGGGTGGCTTGCCAAGGGAGCTGTAACAATTATGGGTACTTA
Organism: Salix brachista; assembly: GCA_009078335.1. Taxonomy (NCBI): domain Eukaryota; kingdom Viridiplantae; phylum Streptophyta; class Magnoliopsida; order Malpighiales; family Salicaceae; genus Salix; species Salix brachista. Next base: position 16,555,885 of record CM018577.1, on the reverse strand, counting down.
CAAGTTTTAAAAAACTTGCTAGAAATGCCCAAATGTTTGCTCGAAAAGGGAAGGTAGTTTTCCAATGTAATTCCCATAAAGATGTTATACAAACATAAGAAAATATTTTTTTTATATTTTTCTCAATAAAAAACACTTTGAACAGTAATAGGTATTTTACGTACAACACACATAAAAGCTCGTGCATTCCTTTGTTAGATTTAAATAAAGGTTAGGAAGAATTTTTGTAAACTATTTGTTTATTTGTTTGTGAGTATTTCACATACTGGCAACGAGTAAGAGAATGGGAAAATCTTCATTGGGATGTAAAAACACTTATTGTAAGCACCAATCCACAAGAAAAGGTTCGGACCACTACAAATAACTTATACTAATTTTCAGACTCACTGAACATCCTGCAAATCCAATGAGCATGTAAGGCACTACAGGGGTGACTGACGTGCATGGTGGGACTTGAACACTGATGCAGATGAAAGAAACAAGTCCTTTCAACCACTAGGCCAAGACCCCAGTTGCACAAGTAAATTATACTTAAGAAAACTCAATCATGGGGTAGGTTTGTAGGCCATGCAATCAGGCTTTTTGACTATTGGACCACAAGTAACAGTTTGCATTGATGAGGTTGTTTCAGTCTCAAATAAACATGTTGATATTTTTACTCAATTTTGGATCTTTAATATGAATTACGGGTTTAGCTGATTAGCTTCGGCTCATCTAAAATAATATAAAACATCAATTTTATCCCAATTTAGCCCAATAAAAACCCAATTAATGAGAATTAACGATATGAAAAAAGAGAGAAACAAAATGACCCAACATGCCTCCAATATACTCGCACCTCAAGAAAGTATTACTGTGCTCATGTTTAACTATATGATTTATAAATTTTAAAATATTATGATCTATCATCAATTGTAGAAAAAAAAAACAAGGATTTCTAAACATCTTATAGCCTCGACTAGATAGAAAGTAGATCGAAAGATTTCAAGTTTGGCTGCTTGGCCGAGTTTAGAGTATGTTTGAAATTGTAGTTGAGATTGTTTTTTAAAATATTTTTTGTTCAGAAAAATATTAAAATAATATGTTTTTTAAATTATTTTTGATATTAATATATCAAAATAATCTAAACACATACAAAAAAAAATAAAACTTAACTTTATTATATATTTTAATATTTATTGCATATTATCATATATCAAGATTCTTAAATACATTTAATATAATAATATGAAGAATAAATCCTAAAAAATATAATTAAGATCTAATATTACCCGGAAAAATACAACTCAAAAAACAAAGGTTAACAAATTTGCCTAGATTATATACAATGAATTGCAATGTTTTTATTTATAATGTGTTAGATCTAATAGTACAAAAAAAATATAACAATTTCTAAACATCTTATAGCCTCGACTAGATAGAAAGTAGATCGAAAGATTTCAAGTTTGGCTGCTTGGCCGAGTTTAGAGTATGTTTGAAATTGTAGTTGAGATTGTTTTTTAAAATATTTTTTGTTCAGAAAAATATTAAAATAATATGTTTTTTAAATTATTTTTGATATTAATATATCAAAATAATCTAAACACATAAAAAAAAAAAAAACTTAACTTTAAATAAAAGTTAATAATAAAAAATTCAAATTTTTTTTATGAAAAAGAGATACTTAATACCAACACCAGGAATTTCAACTCTAGAATGACAGAATCCAGCCTGATCAGAGAGAAGTTATTTCTTATATTGATGAGTGGACAAGCAATTAATTATTGGTTTGGGTTATAAATGCCACCGTCTAGGAAGGAAATACAGGGTCCGTCCTCCACCAATAAGACGGACGATCGTGGAGGCACCATATTTCAAGTTCTCTTCTCTTTCAGTTTTAATACATGATATGATGCCACACACCTGGTGTGTCTGGTTGGTTATTAGGTCTCAGGCATGGCCATTAATACGACTGGCTTCAAAAGTCAAAAGTAGGAAATTTCATATTCTCTTTATTCTCAATTTTAAATAATTAAAAAGATTTAGTCACTATTTAAGATTGTTTTTTAAAATTGCTTTACGAGTATTAGATTGTGTAACACTTAAAAAGATTTAATTACTATTTGAAATTGTTTTTTAAAGTATTTTTTATTTTAATATAATGATTTAAAAAATTAATTATTTTTGATATCAGTACATGAAAATGATCTAAAAACACTAATTTTTTCAATTTAAAGTAAAAAATAAAATAAAATAAAAATTCAATTTTTTTTTAAAACCACTTTTAAAATACCATGTCAAACCAATGACTTACTCTTCTAAACTTTTGTTTTATTATAAAAATGGAAGTAACAAATCTAGAGTAGAAAAAATGAACACATACAGAACTTTCACAAACAAAAGTTTGACAGAATAATAGGTATTATAATCAAATTTTCATCTAACAAAATAGAAACTTGATATTGTTTTTATTTCATCAATAAAGCTTTTCCCGATATAGTTAATGTATGAGCACCAATGAAACAATTTGTCGATCAGATGCAATAAATTGGTATTGTTTTTTTATTTCTTAATTCTTATCTATGCCTCTTTTGTAAAAAAAAAAAAAAAATTAATTCAATTTGACATTTTTTGATTTATCAAATTTGATCATAATTGTTTTCCTTCATTTTTTCATGCTATTTTTTAAACTTTCAATTGTTTTAAACTTTATCCTTTAATGAAAATTTTTAATTTGTTGGTTTTTTTTATACTTGGACCTTAATCTTTTTGTAATTTTTTCTTTTAATTATCTAGTTAAATCTGTTTTTCTTTTCAATTTAGCCCTGTAATCCAAGATTTCCCCCCTTCTTATTTTTTATTTTATTCTCATTCTTTTAGTTATTATTTTTTTTGAAATATTTTTTTGCAATAGTTTTTTTTTTATTATTCTTTAACACTTGATTTAAAAAAAAATAAATAGGATTTATGGTTTTTTATGGATTTCCGCTTCATAGCTTGAGTCAAAGGTTTTATAAGTTAACATGAGTTCTCATCTTTCTTTCAGACTTTTTTTTCATCTAGTTACATGACAATAGATTTTTAAAAAATATCTTCATGGTTTTTTTTTTTAACGGGGTTATCCTAATTTCATAACCTAAATTGCGGGTTTAACATGTTAACTTAGATAGTTTATTTCATTTTTGTTTTGGTCTTTTATAACTATTTTTTTATTCTTTTATGCTAATGTTTATTTTAAAATTTATATTTTAGTGTTTAAATTATTGAAAACTAGTCTTTGTGGTTTTTTCATATTTGGTGGTTCCGATCAAATGACTTGGAGCATAGATTTTATAAGATAACAAGGGTTCTCATATGAGTTTGATTTTTTACTTTTTCCCTTTTTATATCCCATATCATAATTCGATATTGGTTTTTTTAAACAAAGAGATTTCATTATTTTCCTTGTTTTTCTTTTTACTGTATGACTATCTTGATTTGACTTGTGGCTTGGTAGGTGGACCCGGGTGAACTTAAGCTTTTTCTTTTTGTAATCATTTTCATCACATCGTTCAATATTCAACATTTTTTTTTTTTTTTATAGATGATTAGGGGTCTTTTAGGGGAGCTGTTGTGATAGCTTTTCAAAGTGATTTTAGTACTGAAATACATAAAAATAATATTTTTATATTTTTTAAAAATTATTTTTGACATCAGCACATCAAAATATTCTAAAAACACCAAACAATATTTATTTAAAATGAATTATTTTTTTTTATCAAAAGCTGTGGCGCGGAGTGAAACTCCGCGCCAAACAGCTTCTAGGTTTTATGATTTTTATTGTTTTACTTTATTGTCGACTTATCCGGATCTCATAACCTGACCCATAGGTTTGGCGAATTGGCTTAAGCGCCTCAGTTCATTTTTTTGACTTATAATTGTTTTTTTCTCTCTCTAATTTAGTCCTTCAATTTTTTATCATTGCATATATTAAAAAAAATACCTCGAAGAATAAAAAATACTAAAAATCATAACAAAAGAGTAACAAAAAAAAATGAAAAAAGAGAAATAAATATTATTTGCCTTAACAAAATCATTTGAAAAAAATATTTGAAATGATTATTATTATTATTGCATAAATAATGAAAAAAACAAAATTACCTCGAAGAATCAAGAAAATAAAAAATATAGCAAAAGAGTATGCAAAAATAAAAATTAATGACAAAACAAAAATAAATGTTATTAGCCGTAATAAAATATTTTGAAAAAAACATATAGAGTAATGATTACCATTATTGCACAACTAATAAAAAACATTACCTCGAAGAATAAAAAAACTCAACATTCTAACAAAAGGGGAAGGAAAAAAATCAAATAAATGAAAAAAAAATTCTTAGCTTTAATAAAATATTTGACCTGAAGAAAAGAAAACCAAAAAAAATAAATTAAAATGATCACTAACACAAATTAAGATTTAAGGACTAAATTAAAAAAAAAGGCAACTCCATCATAACAGAAAATTAAAAAAATAATTCTTACTATTATTGCATAAATAATAAAAAAATGATCCTCAAAAAATAAAATAAAAACTCAAAATTATAACAAAAGAGTAAGCAAAAAAAAAAGACAAAACAAAAATAAATATTTTTAGCCTTAAAAAAACATTTGTTTTTTTAAAAGAAATATGAATTTTCAAATGACCACTAACACAAATTAAAATTTAAAGAGTAAATAAAAAAATACAACCCCAACAAAAGAGAAGATAAAAAAGAATGCAAAAGTAAAACAAAAGGCATATATATATAAACATGTACAATAATAGGGATTAATGCATAATTATATATATACTAATAAGAAATTAAATTTGAAAAGAATAATTAAAAATATAAGGGCTGAAATAAAAATAAAATATATAATTGATTTCAATTGAAGGATCAAATTGACAATAATTCAAATTTCTATACCACACATATTAAGGGATTTAAAATAAAAACCAAAATTAAAATAACAGGGACATAAATGAAAATATAATATCTAATTAATCTCAATTGCAGGACAAAATTGAGAATAATATAACCTGTTATACCATAAAGATTAAGGGATTTAATACAAAACCGAAAATTAAAATAATAAGGACCAAAATGCAAATGAAATATATCATCAAATTCAATTAAAGGACTAAATTGAAACCAATAGAAACTTCTATTATAGAAATTAGGACCATACACAACAATCAAAAGAGGAGGGACAAAAATAAATCTACCATAAACCTAGGGGACAATAGTGCAAAATGGCTTTAAGGAGAGAGAAAATGGTGCAAAAATGTTCAGCTGACAACCGTCGCAACACCGGTGATCATGTGCCGCCATGTGCCACTCCATTAAATAGAGAACATGGCGGGCGAATCCTCAGAGATGCCAGATCGATATTTTTGGATACTGTATGACGTTGCAAGCGCTACCAGAATATTGCGTGTCGGGAAAAGGTAGGGACAATGCGCCAATAGTACGCCAAAAAAAAAACAGGGCAAATTACCTAAGCACCCCCATAGTCATATCTAAACTTTTGTCTTTTCGAGGGTTAAAGTAGTATTTACACAATTTACAAAAATGTGCAATGCCTGAAGGACCCCCTGCTGGTAGTTCAAGGTTTTATCTTATTTGTGGGTGTTTTCATTATTGCACTGTACATACACCGGTAAAAAAATGATATTACCCCTGGTTTGGCTACAGTTCACAGGCTGAGGGGAGGGGTAAACCAGTATGTTTATTGTTCCAAAATACACTAAAAATAAAAATAAAATACTCCCAAACAATCTAGTAATGTCAATCAGTCTCATAGAAAAATAAAAAATACCCATGATACAAAGGCAGAGACTGGGGCGCACTAAGAGACAAAATTATCAATACACTATTGTAATTCATAGTATTTTGTGAGTGTGTGCACAGTGTTTTACCCAGTGTTTTCTAGCTTCTCTTCTAATTTTGCATATTGCACGTGGCTTTCTGGTGGAAGCATCAGAGACCTTAAATTAATTTTGACTATTTGCTATCTTTACTTGGAAGCCCAAAGGGTGATTGGGACCATGAATGGCAGAATCCAGCGTGATCACAGATTGATTATTATCTAATATACTAAAAGAGGTCAGGTTCGGTTACTGTAGCATGTGAGACAAATTACTGTGGATTGTAATAGTGTTGCTCAGTTTTCGGTTCGGCTCGGTTCGTTGGTTCGGTTCGTTGGTTCGATTATTGTAATATATTTATATATTCTTGCACAAGCTAATACAAAGAAGGACATTTAGTCCTGTGGAAGATAGGCGCCTCCCTTCCTAAGGAGGGCAGGGATTCGACCCCTCCCAGGCGCGTTTCTTCTTTTTTTTTTTTGATTTTTTTTCTCTTATGATTTTTTTCTTTTTTTTATTATTTATTTATTTCGACATCAAATAATTTTTTTTTATTATAATTTTTTTTTGTTATAGTTATTGATTTTTTTTCTTTCAATGGATTTTTTTACCATTATTAACACAATAAAAATAATAAGTTTAGTTTTTTTTCTTACTTTCTCTTTTCCTAATGTTTTCAATTTTTTTCATCCGGGTAATTTAATTTTTTTATTTTTTTTTCACTTATTATTTTTTTCTTTTTATTATTTATTTATTTCGACATCAAATAATTTTTTTTTCTTATAATTTTTTTTGTTTTTTGTTTATTTTTTTTTTGTTATAGTTATTGATTTTTTTTTCTCTGATGTTTTTTACCATTATTAATACAATAAAAATAATAATTTTAGTTTTTTTCTTACTTTCTATTTTCCTAATGTTTTCAATTTTTTTCATCTGGGTAATTTAATAGTTTTTATTGTTTTAGCAGTAATAGTAATTATATTTTTAGTTGATAAGGATTTAATGTTCCTGTTGTTATAATAGGATGTATTTATGTGTTTCATTATATCAAACCTTACATGTATAGATGTTATATTTTATTCAATTTTTTCATTTGATTGAAATTGATAATATATTTTTGTATTTGTTTCCGCCCTTATACTTTTAATTTTTTATCTTAATTCCTTTAATTTTTTATAGTTCTAAATAGTCCATATTTTTGTCCATGTCTATATATGTGTGTCTTTAGTTTTGGTTTTTAATTTTTATTATTTTCTCTTTTGTTGAGATAACATTTTTTTTTCAAAAACTTTGTTTTTAAATTTTAGTATGTGTTTATGATCATTTGAAAATTGATATTTTTTTTCTTTTGGTTTTTTTTTTTAATTTCACATGAAATAATTTTTTTTAAAAATTTTAGGTTTTTTTTTATTCTTTTATTGAATTGATTTTTCTATTATAATAATAATAATAATAATAATAATAATAATAATAATAATAATAATAATAATAATAATTTTAGTTTTAGTTTTTTTTCCTGCTTTCTCTTTTATTAATGTTTTGGAGTTTTTTCTCATTGGAATAATTTAATATTTTTTTTTTTTAGAAATAATAGTAATGATATTTTTAGGTATTAAGACTTCGATGTTGTTGTTGTTATAACATGGTGTATTGATGTGTTTCATTATATCAAACCTTGCATGTATAGATATTATATTTTATTTTTGAAATATCAAAATCTATTAGTTATTTCAATCTCAACAATCATAAAAAATATTTAGTCGGCCCGCAACGTAGTGCGGGCAATTAACTAGTTACTTCTATTTATGCTCTGGACGAGCAATTAATAATCGGTTTGGTTGGGCTATAAATAAATGCCACCGCCACCGGGAAGGAAATACAATACCCGTCTGTCGTCTTTGACATTATATTTTAAAAATATTTTTTTTATTTTTATTTTAAATTATAAAAAATTAATAGTTTTAAATTATTTTTTACATTAATATCAAAAATAATTTTTTTTTAAAATATCATTTATATTTAAATAAAAAATACTTTTAAAAATAATCTCACTCCCAATCTGAAACGGTAGAGATAATGCTGCACCATATGCTGGGTACACTTCGTTATCAGTTTTAATACATGATGACTCAATAGACTTGGTCTGTCTGGTTGGGTCAGCTCTCGGACATGTTCATTAAATGACTACATTCAGATGTCGGAAGTTGAAGATTTCTTATTTTTTTAAATCTCACGTTTACAAGAAATATTGTCAATAAATATTTATGAAGTAACACTTAAAAACTTTTAAATTAATAAAATTTAGTTTAATTATAAAGATGGAATTATCAAGAATCAACATCACTAAAAGTTTGTTTAATTATTGTTGAAACGAAAGGTCAACTAACCTCTGGTACCTTTACCAGAGGATCAATCAATACGATAAAAAAGCAAAATGCTAGCCTTGATATAGTTCAATAGGAATGCTAATAGCAAACTTAAAACTCTTCCATCTTTAGAAAAATCAATAGAAATAAAATGTCCTCTACTCTTTTTTTAAATGGTGCAAACATCTCCCATTTAAGAAATTAAAAACTTAAAGACAAGACCTAGCATGCGGGCCGAGCTCAATCTTTAATCTTATTTTTGCTATTTTATATTTGGGTTAAAAAATTGATAAAAAGAATTATGGAAAACAATTGACTTCATGAATTGAGTCGCAAATTTAACAAGTTAATTCAAAACATCTAAACTATTATTTATTTTTTTGTTTAATGTATTTTCTACTAAATTCTTAAGAAAAAAAAAATCTCAACCTTTGTTATCAATGATGTGCATTTATTATCTTGGCACCACGTGCTATCACATTTTGTTTTGCTTTTAATAAAATATTTTATACAAAAAAACATCATGCACTTTTTTTGGTATAATTAAATAAAAAAATAATATATAAAATACAAAAACTTATTGAATTCGATCACATGTATGACTTACTTCATGAGTTTTTTTGGTTGATTCAAGTTTACTTATTTTTTTGTTTTAGTAAATACTATATTCTACTGATTTTCTTCTTAAACATTGAATTAATTTATAATTAAACTTTTCAATTAGTTTTTTTTCATGATTATCCTCATGTATTTCACAAGTGAACTCATTTTAAACTTGTAGGATCAATTTTTCTTTTAATCGCGATGAGATATTGGATAAAAACAATTGTTTAATTCATGGTAAAAATATTTTCTTAGAAGACACATCAAATTATTATTTTTACACTTTAAATTGTTTTGTTTAATCTGCAGTGCAACGCGTGTCATGTACTATTTTGCAAGCTATAATTAATATGGGAGCTGTATGGGAGTCATGATCGTACTTCCCCCCCAGACTGCCAAGCTTTTCACCACTTAGTCAAACTCTGGTACCAAGACCACAGTAATTAGTAAAGAAACTGTTGATTGATAATAAAGAGAAATATCACTATTAAAAAAAATTTAGTAATTGATTAATCTGTTGCAGTTAATAAAAAATTTATTGTTAATAAATATTAGCAATGAAATTTGCATTGAAAAATATCCCATACAAATTTATCATCATTAATTTATTAATAATAAATAAACCATTACTAATAAATAGAAATGGATAATCACGTCACTCAGGACGATTTGAAGTCAGAGAGTGAGAAGATAGAGGGGAGCGGAAGAGAAATTAAGGGTGAAGGATGTGAGACATGACTGCCTTTTTTTTTTTTAATTAGTAATGGATAATCCATTGTAATATTTTTTTTATCAGCAACGAAATATTTGCTTTAAATTCATTAAATACTTTAATTTATTTTTCACAATAATTTATTATTTTTTAACAACGAAAAATTCCTAAAATCAATGGAAGGAAAAAATCGATGTCATTATCAACCTTTCCCCCATACTGCCAAGGCTCCTAGTTTACTTCTTATAAAACGCTCACCGAACCCATTCCAATTTCACAAGAAAATTCAAGAGCTCTGCTGCATAAAAATAAAAATGAACGACTCTTCTCTGCCAGCTCCTCTTGCCAAGAGGTACGTACGATAAGGCTTCTTTTCAAGGAAGCAAGTTTACAATGCAAGCACATGTGTGTGATCACTAATTTGCCTAAACTAACAATCAAATGTGATGTTAATTATCTGTGTGCAGGCTAGAGGGCAAAGTAGCTATGATCACAGGTGCAGCTAGTGGCATCGGCGAAAGCACCGCAAGACTCTTCGTTCGACATGGTGCGAAAGTTGTAATCGCCGACATCCAAGATGACCTAGGTCACTCTGTGTGCAATGAAATCGGCTCCGATTACGTCCACTGCGATGTTTCTAGCGAAAATGATGTCCGAAACGCCGTAGAGACCGCGATCTCAAAGCATGGTAAGCTAGATATAATGTTCTGTAATGCTGGCGTCGCCGACGCCAAGCCCGACATAAGCATCCTAGCATTTGAGCACGAGCAGTATAAGAGAGTTTTCGACGTGAACATGTATGGCGCATTCATGATAGCCAAGCACGCTGCAAAAGTAATGATCCCGGCTAGAAAAGGCAGTATTATATTCTCTTCAAGCTTTGCTTCGGTGTGTTATGGGGTTATGCTCCCTTACGCATATGCTGTGTCAAAACATGCTCTGGTTGGACTTACCAAGCACCTGTGTGTAGAATTAGGGCAACATGGAGTTAGGGTTAATTGCATTTCACCATTTGGTGTGGCAACTCCATTGCTAAGGAGAGGATTGGGAGGGATGGAGCAGAAGACGGTGGAGGAGTTTATTTGTGCATCGGCGAACTTGAAGGAGACAGTGCTGAAAGCAAATGATGTCGCAGAAGCAGCACTGTATCTGGGCAGTGATGATTCCGCGTATGTTAGTGGGCTAAATTTAGTCATCGACGGAGGCTATAGCACCACCAATGTGGCCCTAAAAGAGCGAATTAAAGAATGTTCGGTTAAGAGGGATTAAGAAAGGATAGACGAAATAATTATAAGTGAAGAATTGAGTAGTTAATATCGCAAGGAAGATGCATGGAGATTGAAAAGATGCTGGAAATATCGGTTTCAATCCCTTAGTTATTGTAATTTTCAACTTTTTTTGTTTCTTAATTTCGATGGGTTGAATTGTCCTTTCTATTATTATTAGCTAAATAATCGAACGACTGACAATTCCTGTTATTTTGTCTCTCGTCCTTCCACGTTTCTTTCCTTTCTATCCATGCTTCCTAATAAATACAACCTAAATGTGCAATGCATAGAAATTAAGTAAAACATAGTTATAAAGCAACGATTAGCTCAAAATTGCTACCCTCTATTTTTTTTTTATTAGAACAACTCGATTTCATTATTCTTAGAAAATATCAGATTTCCCCAAATGAATATTTGATTTGACATAAAATTACGCACATGAATGTGGAAGACTCATCAAATGCTCATTGGCCGTGGATAGTAATTAGCCATGGATGGCATAATATTTTATGGTTAAGCACTTCATCATACATGTTTCAAGAGCAAGGTTCGAGTCGTTGCCCAACCTAGTGATGTGTCGAAGCGTCACTCTTGCCCTATAAGAGCCTGGGACAGCCGGGGTTTTACTCGCTCTTTGGGCCCACAAAGTGCGCTTTCCGGGTGGTGGGGTTTCTTCGAATCCAAAAAAAAAATACATCAGAGGATCGATCAAGCAATTCCAAGGAAAAATTCACCATCTTAACTATGTTTTGTCAAGGTCTACCGTTTGTGCGTGTTGGTCTGCAAATTTTGATACACAACTTGAGTGAGCGAGATGGTCGTTTTTGTAGTTCTCTTCTGGAAGGACTTTCTTAATTGCTGCACAAAGGGTAGCTTTCCCGGCCCCTATGTTTTTTTTTTTTGCTTTTTTGGGCTTACGCCTCTTAGAATTAAAATAAATGAAAGATAAGAAAACGCAAAATTTATTATATCCCTAAACTTTTATCTGTATCAACTACTTTTCTTACATTTCTTTAAAGCTTCAATTATTTTCCTTGCATCCATCTCCATCATTCAACTGACGGAATTCTTGATGTGACATACTATCACTGAAAAAAAGGGCTTAGTTCATCAGAAGAAAGTCAAGAAACTGTTGATATAGGCAGCAGATTTTCAACGTGAACAAACGATTGCCATTTGGAAGTAGCAAGAAATTTGCAATCCCACTCATGCATTTATTCCCCCCCCCCCCACCATTTTACACATTAATGAAATTTCATCATTGCAATTTTCGGCTGCAATTTCTTTTGTTATTTTATATTTTCATTAAATTTTCTGTTTCTCAAAGTGCTTCAAAATTTGCAGATTTCAGGTAGCGTTTTGTTATGTTTTGGGAAAGAATATAGAGAAATAATAGAATCATATGAGACAAGATAGAAAAAAAAAACACCATATAATTATGCTTGAAAACGATGTACAAGTCAAGATTATAATCTTTATAAATTTATTAGGTTATATGAAAATTCTATTTCATTGTTGTTAAACTTAAATATTTTAAAAAGTAATTAGAATTTTTTTATTTTAATTATATTGTGTTAAAATTAATAATATTATAATTATAAAACCAAGATTAACTTGATGGGTTGACCTGAACCGGATCTACTTAAAGCTTGGTTTGATATGATTTTAAGAAAAATATATATGAAAGATTGAGTTGATTTGACAAAATCTCAAGTCAACCCGAGATAAAATATTAATAAACTGTTAACTTTCTTTAAACAAAATAGTCAAAACAAGATTGTTTTTGATCATTTAAAAAATAACATTGGGTTAACCGAGTTGATCTTCATGACTTGTGACCAAAACCTTGCCATAGTTTGACACCTAAGTCGTGTTTTAAGAATATGATAATTATTAATTTCATATGTTGATTTGGGTCAATTCATGTCGACTTCTCGACTTGTGACATAGATCTTGTCTCGGTTGACTCTCGATTCAAATTAAAAAATAATAATAACAATATTTAATTTTGTATTGATCTAATTTAACTTGAGTTTACTCTTTTAATCTATAACTCGGCTTTTGTCCCCTGAATAAAATTTTAAGACTATTATAATAATAATAATAATAATAATAATAATAATAATAATTTTTATATTAACTTTGATTAATCTAATCCGTGATCTAGATCTCGATGAATGATCCTAACCAGGGTTATTGATCCCGCCCCGTTCTGGCCGGAACGGCCGGAACGCCCCGTCCCAATGCCTAATCCGGGACAAAACGGCGACGTTTTTGTCCCGGCTAGAATCCCGGCCTGTCCCGGAAAATCCGGGCAAATTCCGGCCGGAACGCCCCGGTTCCGTACCGGGCGTTCCGTTCTGGCTTGAAAATCCTTTTTTTTTTTTTTTTTTTTTTTTTTTTTTTTTTTAACTTTTAATTTTTTTTTCTAATTTTGAGATTATATTTGTTTGACTTTGTGTTTATATTGTATAATTTAAAGTTAATTTGTCTTGAATTTTAATTATGCTTGTTAAATTAAGTTGATGGAGATGACATAAGTTGGGAGAGTATCGAAGCACCTTTCTCTACTTTAAATTTAGATGATAAAGAGACATGTTGATGTAGAACAGGTTGCGGAATCATACATGCTGAAGAGGGATCACCCGAAATTCAAAGGCAACTGAATTTCGGCATCCGGGTCGTTGAGGTTGGAATAACGCGAAACTCACCCAGTCAATGCGTTTCGTCGTTTTCGGAAGAAATCAGGAGCTTTGCTGCTGTCCTCGACCCAATTTTGGCCAAATTCCATCGTTTCGGCCCCGGAATCGTCATTTTTGCTATTTTAGGAAAGTTTTGTTTTTGCAATAACTTTTGAATTAAGAGTCCGAATTGACTTTGGTCAATTGGTACTCTCTTAGAATTCATAGGCCTTTCACATTCTGCATTTATCTCAAATTTGCCATTTATGGCAAATTTAATGTTTTATGTCCTTTCCTTTTCTGTATTGAATTAGGCTAGGGTTTTCTCCTTAAGTATGTTTGTAAACCCTGCAGCCGACTTCAACTATCATTTTATCAAATAAACACTGAGTTTGATTGAGATTTATTCTCATTATCTTTAATTTTAAGGAATATTGACGTTGGTCGTATTCCCGCGTGATTTTCTGCTGCGTCACATGTGTAAATGAGGAGAATGAGCTTGGTGGAAATGACCAACTATTGGAATGTCTTGTTGATGACTTTCCTTATGTTCCACAGCCAGATCAAGATCCTTATTTTTATATTAATGATGTAGAAGATGTTTGATGTATTTTTCTTTTATTTTAGAACATTTTACTTTCATAATATTTTGGAATTTCAAAGATGTTTCTAATTTTGAGATTATGTTTGTATTGTATAATTTAAATTTCATTTATCTTGAATTTAAATTATACTTGTTAAATTAATATTTTTTTTTTATATATATAATTAAATAAATATGAACAGTAACCGGTACCCGAAACGGTACCGAAACCGGAACGTTCCGTTCCAAACAAAAAACCGGAACATTACCCGGGACGGGATCAATAACCCTGATCCTAACTATACCCAAAGCATGATTTATAAGTGACCAAGTAAATTCAGTTATATGTTGACATCCCAGTATTTAAAAGAGGCGGGTCCGGTAAACATTTTCGAATTTGTAGTTAAATTCAGTATTTGCATGACTCGCTTAAGACTTATGATTTATGAAAGAAGCCTACACGTGAATATCTGATATTCAATATATAATAATTATTTTAGAGTGTGATTGATGTTAGTTTTAAAAGTTATTTTTGACATTATTACATGAGAACGATTTAAAAACATTAATTTTTTTAAAAAAATATTTTTAAAATACAGTGTCAAACAACCTTTGATCTGCCGCAGTAAATTTGTTTCAAATCACAACTTATGAAACCAATTCCTTATTGTCTTGTCTGAGATCTCGATTGATCGTGTTGAGACCCTCATCAAGAACAAGGTAGTTCACTCATCACTTCCCAATTATATTGCTGACTTTTCTTCATCTTCCTCCTCAAGGGTTCCATCCTTTGATTTTGCTTCGCAGAGACCATTTCTATTCCTTTTAATTATTTCAAGTACTGTATTTCCTTCATTGATGCCAATTTCTTCACACATGCAATGATAAACTTTAATATAGGTGAGTCAAGGAATTGATAGTATTGGAGATTGCCACCATTGGATTATATATAAAAACAGTGTTATATAAGAAAATTATAATTTTTTATCTGGCTGGTTATTGGATTATACTCGGATTTCATTAGATAATTCGATAAATCTAAATGACTTGACTCGTTGGATCTCTAAGAAACTCTCAAATTAGATTCTAAAAATATTGCTTGATAAATTTTATTATTTTTTATCTTTTTTTTTCGTTGAGATTTTAATTGTTCTACCTTGTACAGATTAATTTCGAGTTTTTTGGGAAATAATATAATTAAAAAGTAAACTGTGAATTAATTTTTTTTTGTAAAATCCTTTCCGATATTTTTTAACTTGTGTTTTTTTTTTTTTTTTGTAAAATGATAGAGCAAGTGGTGGTTTTCTATTGATTCATACAGCCTGTACCCCCTCAGATCAGCTCCGACCCTCCACATGAGAGTGGCAGCTAAATTTGTCGCATAAGGTGAGGAATATATATTTGGGCAGCTTGAGCTCACTTATATGGCTTACTATATTTTTCAATGAAGTGATTGACTTGACATGGAACTTATTGCACCTCCATGAGCTGGTTACTCAAGACATTTGTCAAAGTTTCGGGCCTCAATTGGCAGCACAACTTTAAATAATCTCTTAGCTTCCTTTTTTTATTTTATTTTTAATATGAGTAAATTTTATTTCTATAAAGTCTATTTTGTGGATTCATGTAAAAAATAAAATTTTAGATATTCCAGAGTCATATAAAAAATACACGTCTTGACTCGAATTTAAAATTTATTATATAAATCGTAAGATCTCTGCTATCATGCTTCGTCCGGGACATGAAAACTGTGATAGTGTTTTAGAAACTACAACCATTTCTAACCGGAAATGTTCACTTTTGTTTCTCTATGAGACTAATTTTCTCTCAATATCTTTGTGAATTTCCATTTTAATTTTCAAGGGACTAGGTGTGCTTTGTGACTTCCCGTTTCTCATATCAAAAAATATTCTTTGACGTTGGTCCAGGTTACAAATGGTTACCCCCATCAACCACGAGGCTCAACCCCCTCACATATTTGAAATACATAAAGGATTGACACATGGTTTCTTAACAAAAAAAAAAAAAAAAAGAAGATAGAAAAAAATACTTTAATAAAAATAATTTTTCACATACACAATTCATAATAAAAAAATTCAAATTAATATTTTTAAGTGTTTTAATGTGCCAGTTTTAAAAATAAACTTTAAAAAACAAAAAAAATATTATTTTTATGATAACAAAAAGAAAGATTTTAAAAATACGAACCAAAATTGGATAAAAAAACAAATGAAATAAAATGTTAATTGACAAAATTTAAAGAAAAAACAAATTAAGAAATTGATATATATATATATATATATATATATATAAAGCAATTACAAAAAAGGGAAGAAATGTGTTATATATGTAAATTATGATATTGTTGTAATTATTGTTAAAAAAAAACTAAAAACAAATAATAAGCAACAACCTGTTAAAGTTTGAGTGGCGTTTTCATTTATTTTTTTTATATTTGGAGTCACTTGGTCAATTTGTAAGAAATAATGGCAACCAGACATGTGTTTATTACTATTATTGGTGTGCCTGTTAAAGAATGTAAAATGTTATACATGTTTCAAACTATAAGGTGTAAATAATTATTTTTAAAATTATAGAGGTAAAATGCAAATCTTATCGAACCATTGCATGTTAGAGGTAATTTTTCCTTTTAATTTTTTTATGTATCTCACAATTGACTTGTCGATTAAGTTAAATTGGATGGTCAACTGAATTTTGATAAACTCTAATCAATTCAACTCTTCAAATGATTTAATTTCAAATCCAATCTAGATTGGGACTTGAGTTACTAGGTCTATTTTAAATATTGTTTAGTTTTGAAAATATCAAAATAAATGTGAAGGTTGTATTTTTCTCGCAATGCAACCTTCATGATTTTTTTTTGCGTTGTTGGAAACAATGTAAACTTGCAGAATTATACAAAATATAATGTTTAGGCAGCACAGCTTGTAAATTATATATATATATTATTTTCCTTGGTAAATAAGTATTGATAAAGAATATTTGGATAAAAGACTCCACTATTAATCGAGTGCAGTGCTGATGGAACATAACACATACAAGGTCCCGGTAAGAACATTGCAAAATTGCTATTAAAAACAAAAAAGAAATAAAAAGGCAAGGCATAAATTCCACCTGTTATTCGCGCTTTTAAAGATAATGAAAAGGCATAAATTCCAACTCTCTTTTGTTCGCAGCCCTTCGTATACGAATTTGTCATATAGGGTTCATTTCCTCTGGTTTTGAGAGGACAAGGTGGCTCTCTTCCACAACAGAGATTCCCGTGTGTTCTCGTCCAGTTTGGAGAAGGATGAGTTCCATTACTTCGGAAGCTCCAATCACCAAGAGGTAAATGGCTCCTTACGCTCCATGTCCATTAATTTTTATGTTCAAGTAGTCTCACTTCTCTGATCATAATCATAGAAAGAAAATATACCTGGCTGTTTCACATTCCATATCGACTTTCTAAAACAAGGAGCATGATCTGTTGCAGGCTTGAAGGGAAGGTCGCGTTGATAACCGGTGGTGCGAGTGGTATAGGAGCATGCACGGCAAGACTTTTCGTCCACCATGGAGCTAAAGTCCTCATTGCTGACATCCAAGATGATCTTGGGCACTCCTGCCGCCAAGAATTTGTCCCCCAAGAAACCATCTCTTACGTCCATTGCAATGTCACCTGTGATTCTGATGTTCAAAACGCAGTGGATACAGCTGTTTCCAAGTATGGAAAGCTCGACATCATGTTCAACAATGCTGGAATTCCAGGTGACGGAAAATCAGGAATTCTCAATTGTGATAACGAAGACTTTAAGAGGGTCCTTGAGGTCAATGTGTATGGTGGATTCTTGGGTGCCAAACACGCTGCCAGGGTAATGATCCCAGCAAAGAAAGGGTGTATCCTCTTCACTTCAAGTGTGGCCTCAGTACTGTATGGTGAAGTGGCACATGCATACACCGCATCTAAGAATGCTATTGTAGGCTTGGCCAAGAACTTGAGTGTGGAGTTAGGGCAATATGGGATAAGAGTAAATAGCATTTCACCCTATGCAGTTGCGACCCCGTTTCTTACTGATGCTTTGAATATGACAAAGGAGGCTGCTGCGGAATTGGGCGCATCAGCAGCAACCTTAAAAGGTGTGGTACTGGAACCAGAAGATGTTTCACAGGCAGCCTTATATCTAGCTGGTGAAGAGTCCAAGTATGTTAGTGGGGTTAACTTGGTCATTGATGGAGGTTATAATCTTACCAACCCCTCATTTTCAATGGCATTGAAAGCCAATTTTAAAAAGTTTCAGTAGATGTGGTTCGAGATTCTTACTTTCGACAACCTTAACATTGTTACCACCGCTTTCTGATATTACTACCAGTAAATTTAATATTCTGTTCTGGTTATAGATGTGGTTCCAAGTGGTATCCTAAAAAACCTAACATTCGAAGCACTCAGAAGGACTGATTCAACTGAATCTAAAAGTCATCTATGATTAATTGATTTGGTAGTGGCTTGTGCAATAAGTGCTTTCTCAATTGAAAGATGTTAACAGCAGGCAATTGACTCCAATTCTCTGTCTGTCTCTGGTTTCTTCGAGTTATTCACTTTATTTATTTATTTAATTTATATTTCAAATACCTGTGCTTTGATTACCCAAAATGAGGGATAGGATTTCATTTGAGATTCTAGTGATGTGGATAGATGGATAAATGAAGGATGAATTATATAAACCACCATTCTAAGAAGAATGAACAAGGATTTAAACTCAGAAAATATAGAGATACAGGAATTACAAGCTTGGAAATTAGAGTTTTAGATGGCGAGCCACTCATTGGAATCCACCAAAAAGATGAATAACTAAAAATACGCTAACAAGATTAACTTGATTTTTATTAGTTCAACCACTCCATGTTGTGGGACATGTTTTTCATGTTTATGAACCCTATTCGAAGCTAGCTAGTTTGAGTTTCGTGTTTAGACATAGAAGTGTAGGTTTTTTTTTCCTAACTAGGATGAATTGTTCCAAGTATAATTAAGAGTGTTTCATCATTGTATAGAGAAAAGAGAATTTGTTGAATGGATCAAAGTGAGTTTGTGAAGCTTGTTTCTAGTTCTGTATCTCTATGATGGATTTCATTAAGGGGTGAGTTATCCTAAACTCTAATCTTATATCTAAGGTAGTGATGTCTCTGTATCCTTAGATTTTATATTTAAACTTTGTTCTTCCTCTCTAGTACAGTGATTTTCTGTATCTTTAAAGGATTGGATAACATTTATGCTTAATCAACCCATCCCCCACACTTCTATTCCCATCATCTATCATATCCATAATTTACATTCAAATTCAAACCCCCTCTCATTTTCCTGTATCAATTCCTAGTCATTAACAGTATATTTATAACCCTTTTAATTGAATTCAACTTAGAGGTTTTAATAAAATCTTTTTTTAATCCGGAACCATTTTGAGTATCAAGAATTGAGTTCCAAATAGAATTAAATCTCTAAAAATGGTACAAAAGTAAATCAGAGGCCAACCCTTTAATTTACTATACTATAAAGGAGAAATTGATGTTAAAACTAGCTTCTTAAAATATCAATCTACCATCTCTTTTTCTAAGAGATCTATAAAGAAATAAGATGAAAGTGACAATAAACAAAATATATTGAATTTTATGCTTTCTAAACATGTGAATTCAACTTATTTATAAATTGAATTCAAATTGAATATTATAATTGAATTTCATTATATTACAGAATTAGTTCTAAAAGCCCCTAATAATATTGGGATTGTTTTCTACCAGAACAAAATAATATAGGACAACACATGTTTAAATCACAAGTCCTCATCATTTCATCTCATTTAATATAAAAAAGAGTTTTACTTATCCAATCCGATGTGATCCACCAAGTTGGCAAGCCATATCAGTTTGTGGCACAAAATAACAGAAGTCTATAACTCTACCATATTACATGTTGCACAGAATAACAAAGCAAAGCTCAAATTGAGATGTACAGTAAGCCTTAGATTAGAATCCATGTTTGGGCATTTGAGTTTAGGATGACTGATATGAAATGGCATATCACAATGCTAATCTCATATGCAATGGCATATCACAATGCTAGAAATCTCACCAGATTTACTCGCTTGAATTTGCAAGCCCCACCATGTTGAGCATGTGTCGTTCCTCCTTAAATCTCTCTAAAACTGTACCTTTGATGGCATCAAGTTTTTCTTTTTGTGCTACATTTTGAATAATTCCCCAACATTCTATCACTTCTGGGAATATGCGATTGGTCTTGGAGAGGCAAGGACTACCAAAAGTGGTGCAAGTGAAGGTCTGACCCACATCAAAACTTGCTGAGAGGAACAAGCCAAAGTGATTAACACGTCCTCCAAAACCAATGCCATTTGGGATGGACTCCGAGCTAAAATTTGCAGCACACTGTCAATCCATGGATAAAAGTAATGTCATTTATATATATATATACACACGCTTTTTATCCAAAGTGGCAAACATAAAGGTAATGGTTACAAAAAATAAGTAATCTTTTGAAAAAGAGATTAATGAATGCCAGAATAAGCTAACATGAGAATCCTCACATCTTAGAGCTAAAATTTACTTTGACTCCAGTCTGATGGCCAAACTTCAACTTCCATAACAATTAAGTTAAGAGTCTAAGCAATGCAAGTTGATGATGCAATAGAGCTTTGCATGTTGTTCTAGATATAACTTTGGAGGCTGTTTTGGGCTGTATTGAAGTGGATTTCTGATAGGAATTGTAAGAACTATTAGAGTCACACAAATAGGGTTTTTAGGATTCACAGCTAGAGGAAAGAAAAACCGAAGTGTAACACCCAAGGGAGATTGAGTAACACAGTCAAAAGGACTACTTATTTATAGAGTTGTAGTAATCGAAATCCAATAGACTTAAGAGTAATATTTAAGAAATACTAACTCCATGTAAAATAGGAAAACATAATAAACTGAGTACTCAGATAGAAAATAAAAGCTAGACTTGAAAAAAATTCCAGATTTTCCATAATTACAGCAATACCCTTGTCCACGAAAAACACAAGTTTTGCTTTCTTCGTTCTCCCCGTCATTCTCCCTTGGAGAAAACTCAATAATGATTTTGCAACAATTGATATCAGAGCCCATGATTCATGGTGATCACCTTGTTTTACATTATGTTATAGAATAATCATGGCTAGAAGAGGGTCGAACAATCCTTGATGGTTATTTTGTTTTGTTGTGTGCTGCAGAACCATGGATGGAAAAGGTTGCAGAACCTTGTGCAAGAGGATGAGGAGGTTCCCCTCACACAAAAAGCATCCAGGAACTAGTGTTATTTCCATCTACATTAATTATTGTCATTCAAAATCCTGCTAGGACCCATGATGGGGTGGCCTGTACAAAAATATTGTGTTAGGAACCCATGATGTGGATATTCCGCACAAAAGTATTGGGGGTCCATGATGAGATGACTCATGTACAGAAAAGATATTCTTAATACAAGATTGTTTCTAACTAAATATTGAACTTGAGGATGAGTTCCTTTCATCCCGGAGAGACTGATGTAGGAACCTTTTTAGAAAAATAGATATTTTTCTATTTTTATTTTACTGTTCTTTATTATGAAGTTTTCAGGGTTTTTTTTTTCTATTTAAAAGGAGTATTTTTCCTAGTTTATTTTTTTTCTATTCAATATCATTAGAGTTTTCTAGTTTTTTCTATATAAAGTATTGTTACAGTTTTTTGATAAATAGAGATATGAATTAATAAAAATAAGAATTTTGGGAGTCTAATATATAGTGTTTTTGATCTTTAAGAGTTTTAATATGTAACAAACTCTTTATTCTTCTCTTTCGTCTATGTCGTAAGTTTTGTCTACAAAGAGACATAAGTTTTGCTTCCTTTGTTGTGCGCAATAGTTGATGTTTTGGTTCTGGAAGCATAAATGAACAAACATTTCCACTTTTAAATTCCAAGAAATTGCCATTTGGATAAAAATAAAGAGAGCTATCAACCCTATCAATTGGAACCTATTGATACACAAATTTCTATTTTTATCTCTAACTGAGAAAAATGATTGTCTATGGGCACACATAAATGAAGCTTGAGGTGTAAAACATCTTTTGGTCACTAAAGATCTTTATAATCCGTAAGATTCAAGTTGCATTTGTCCGTCTCCCATGGGTCCTAGCTATTTTTTTTTCCTTAACTATCTTAGCTGCTGCTTCTTATGAATCCACATTTGGAGCTGCCACTGCCAACTATCTTTTGGCAGTCACAAGGCACATCAAACCGCTTCAATTTGACTTGAATCACCTTGAGGTAAAACAACCTAACAGTAGGCAACAGGTATAGACAAATGACAAACAAACAGCAAAATCAAGAAACATGGTCCCTGTTTGCCCAATTTCCTTATTACTAGAGTATAACCACCAGTTTTTTGGGATGTTGATGCACCAAAACTTCATTAGACCTTTCAAGGAAAAATGGCCATTTTGCCACTGTACTCTCTTTTTATGGTTTTTTCAGCTGTATAATTTTTTTTATGGACTCTACTTTTTTAGGTATGCTTCTGTTAAAGGAATGTGTCATCCCATCCAATGCTATTAGTTTACATCTTATGTGCCATGTTTTGATATGCTAAACAACTATAAAATGACATGTGAAATAAAAAAAAAGGCCTTGAGAAAAAATCAAACCCAATTTTTTTACCTCCACTCAAGACAGCCCAAATCAAAACAAATCTCTCCCTCTTTGAAAAAACACCAAAAGCCAAACCAGAACTAAACCCAGGATCCCCAATGCCAGTCCCAATT
The DNA here is from genome assembly GCA_009078335.1 of Salix brachista. Taxonomy (NCBI): domain Eukaryota; kingdom Viridiplantae; phylum Streptophyta; class Magnoliopsida; order Malpighiales; family Salicaceae; genus Salix; species Salix brachista. The sequence goes on along the minus strand of CM018577.1, from coordinate 16,532,990 downwards.
GAGCTAGCTACCAGCCAAATCACCACCACTCACATAACCACAGCCATGAATCATAACCATGGTGATGAGAGAGAAGAGTGGATTACTTGGGACAAGGTTTATCTAATAGAGGTACATAGTTGAACAGTTTTTATTTAAACTTTTGGGCTTGTTTGGGAAGATCTTGATAGAATTGTATCAAATAAAAAAATAAAGAAAGAATGTTCAGTTTGGAGAGGGATGGTCTTGTCAGGTGGAGGGGGGCTGGTGTTTTGAGTTTGGATCCAATAGCAGAGATGAATTGGTGTTGTTGATAGAAGAGCTTGTGTTGGCCAAGATGGCCTATCCTTGAATTGATTTTCTAGGTTTTGGACCTCTTGATTTTAAACTTTTCATTCAAACCTTGCAACTCCTTTTTCAAGCTTTTTTGTCTTTTCTTTTTTCTAATTAAAACTGTCATATTTCCTTTTCTAAATAAAAACTATAAAAAAAGATTGATTTTATCAATTTATCGGGGAGAGTTATGGAGAGACTTTTTTTAGATTAGGTTCTTTTGAATGGGGATAAAAAATTTGAGGTTTGGGTTTGGTTTTTCTTTAAGGCTGTATTTTTTTTATTTTACAATTTCCAAGGGTCAATTTATTGTGATTAAGCAAATCAAAATTGACATATATCACACAAACTAATAGAATTGGATAGAATACAATAGCAAACCATGACATTTACCCGACCTTTCACCCAACTGAAAGAAAAGAAAACTGATACTCTTAAGCCTTTTCATCCACCTGCCATTTACCAAAGCAGAAGGGAAATCTACAGGCAAAATCAAAACATATACGCAATGACTGTGATCCTACATTCTTAAAATGATCATGCACCGTTAAAATTATGTCACAAGAGATAAAATAAATGGAAACATACCCATTGTACATTATTGTTTGCTCCGGTGGGCTTGAAAATTGATGCCTTCGGGTAAAGCTGAAACAGAAATGACTTCAGATCTCCATAGAAATTGCCATGCCTCTCCCAAGGTTGAGAAGCGTAGCCTCCATATATGTAGCCATCTTTATCCTTAATAATCAATATTGTCGGCCCTTCGCCATTTCTGCAATTCAATTGAACAATCACCCATTCCACTCTGACTTACAAAAACAGTTCTAGCAACCGAGAAACTGAAATAAAATTAGAGCACCTATCCTTTACACTATTTTGTTTTCCAGTAGGAAAAAAAGGAGCAAGCAAAACATCAAGACACCATGAAAACTCAGCAAGACATAAAATATTGTTGTCTACTAATGCACGCACCAATCACATTATGCATACTATTTTGGCACAAAAAGCTTCTAGAAGTTCTAACTAAAGAAGTCAAACTGATAACGAAAAGATGGCATCTAGTTGGAGCACCTCCTTTCAAGAAAGAGAGGGAATATAGTTCCTCTGGCCTTTGTATGCTGTCTGCCAGCAGGAGATAACTATGCCATTTTCAAGTCTTTCACAACCAGACACATTCTCTCTGAGAACATCCAATTTGAACCTTTCTGCACACAAAATCCATGAGACATTGAAACCTAAGAGATCCTTGCAGAGAGTTCCACAAATTACATGGTCATAGATCATTATTTAGACTTGGTTATAAAAAGAAGCTGACTTCTTAAATTAATCAAAAATTAGGTACAGAAGGTGAACCAGTGTGTATATATCAGAATCGACATATTTCAGGATCAAAGAGTAGTATGCACAAAATCTCAATCAATTTATCAATGCAACAACTAGTAGTCTTGTGCCATAAATGTGAGAGCACTAAGATCTATAGTCTTTGCATATTTATGTTCTATACCCAATGAATATACGTACAATGACATCACTTATCTAGCCCAATCTCCAATATAATATTACCTTAATGATACAATATAACCTAATTAACACTATTGATTGTAACAATTGCAAATACACAAGGAAGTTCCCATTTATTCAAGCCTGGGAAAAGAAAAAGTTTAGCAAACAGAGTGAACCCATCACTTCTGAACGGAATACAATTCAAAACAGTTTTGCAAAGGATTATCGAATGTTTACTCCATCAAGTTTTAAATGTAATTAACGAATCTAGAGATACCTTTAAATCCAACACCAAAACCATTTTTAAAAGCATGTAGAAATTCATAAAAATTGGAACATACTTTGTTCCAAGGAAATCTAATGACCCAAAAATCTGATGATTTACATATCAATTATTATTGAATGAGAGAAAGTTACTCACGATGTGCTTCCCAAGAATGTATTGAAGCTCATGCCATTAATAGCACTATGGTACAAAAGTTTCCACTCCTCCAGCTCATGGTGAGGAAGGGCTCCTCCTATATGCCAAGCATATTCCTCCCTCAATAATATCAAGTCAGGATTGATATTATCCCCGTGCATCAATTGAGGAACTTGAGAACCTGGCCTTCCTAAATAGCAACTTCATGATCAAAACTAGAAGAGCAGTCAAACTTCATCTCAGTTCACTGAATTGAATTATGATAGCCAAAAATATTTGATAAGGTCTGATAACTGAGTAGAGATGATGAAAGAAAATTACACCAGTCAAAAATTGAATTTGAATACCATGATATTAGAAAGAAAAAATATCATTTTTTTTGTCTAACTGTACAAATGATACAACTCATCCTACCAGGCAATCCTGTCTAGCATCCAATTTGTGGAAATATATTATTTACACAACTACAAAAAATTGGAAAATATGTTGAAGAAAATATGTTTGGTGATTCATGGTGTGTTTTTCCTATCTCAAGAAAATAAAAATAAAAAATCTGCATTAAATGGACTGAAAGTATCAGTTGGTATTTTCTATGCATGGATTGAAATAAAAAAGAATGCAGAGACCAAAATGACAAACTCTATAAAGGAAATCCACATATCCCAGTGGTGAAAGGTCACCATGTTCATAAGCCAAGAAAACAGTTGAGTATAGTTTTTTTTTTCTTGGGGGGGGGGGGTAGCAGAAATGTTTAAGACCAGTAACAGGGTCAATCTGCTCTGACGATATTTGTTCATAAGAGAGTAAATTAAAATGTAAGTATCAAAGCTAAAAACTAAAGTATTATGTGAATGAAGAAAGATGGAAAACCTGCATCAGGCTGTATTAACAAACTTCCAAGGAACTTCCTGACTGATGGAAGAAGAGCACACCAACTTCTGAAATCCTCAAAAGACATACTTTTCTCAGCTGCTCCTTCAACAGCCTTCGAAAAAATTGCAGCATTAAGAAATTCATTAATAATCTCCGGATGTGTATTCAATCCAGGGTTAGATGCTTCCAGGGAAAAAATATTCCAAAAAATTGCAGCTAGGACAGATTCAATATCGCACCTGAAACAGGTTGCCAATGTTACATACATCAACAAACAAGAACAGAAAAGGGAGCAATACTACAAATGAAAAACAAAATTTATCAGACCATACAATCAACTTAAACTTATCAGAAAAGGCACCGGATAACAACACAATCTATTTTCAGCACTTCCTTTTTCTAAAAGGTATACAAGTATGCAAGATTTCACCACCGAAGGTCATGCTAAATAGAACAAGAGCAACTGTATCATTTGTATGTACAAAATCATTCTATTGAGAAAAATCAACGAAAATAAAAATCAGGCAAGAGCACGTACATGCACATTCGCGCATAGAACTACTTAATAGAAAAAATTACCTCCCCACAACACCATCACCTGTTACATCAAGTAATTGATAAATAAACTCTTCAATATCATCTCTTGTTCCTTTCTCATAAACACTCTGCAATACCAAGAATAAAACACAAATACAAATAAGCGGCTGTGAGCAAGTCACAATCACAAAATAGCCATAAATATGAAAGCACAGATAAAAAGTTTCAAACTTTAAGCCTTACTTTAGCAATAACAAGATCGTGGAAGGTGAGTTTGTTATCTTTTCTCTGTTGGGTCACTAAATCAAACAATCTCTCTCCGAGAGAACCCTTTAATCCAAAATAAGCCTAAGCCAGTAATTTCTGTCAGCTTCACTAATTGAAATTAAAACAAAAACAAAAAAAAAAACTGGGTTCTACTAGAAGGTAAAATAAAACAGAAAAGGGAAACGAAATTTTAGAAACAAAAACAAAACTGACCTGAAAAACAGAGAGGGAAACATATTCATTGTTGCTCTTCGATTGAGCAGCCAGAGATACAAAGAGTGAATTGAGGTCTTCAAGGTCCTTTTGAGTAAAAGCTCTGTGCGGTTTAGTATCAATCAATCAGAAGAGACACGCGCGCGAACGTATAATAGAGAGAGAGGGGGTGGAATTGTTTAAGAAAGAAACCTGGTGGCAGAAGAGAAACGAGGATCAGCAGGAGGTGACTGAGAGTTGCCCATTGCCAGCAGCTTTTTTCTCCTTGTTTCTGGGGAAAATTCTGCAGTTAAACAGGTAGCCCTTTATTATTATCTCTTTTTCTTTTTCATTTGTTTTTTGTCTATACTGTGTATTTGCTGTCTAGGTTAGTAGTTTTTCACATTTTACATAAGTGGACTTTCTTTTATGAATATTTATATAAAGTGAGTTACATATTCTTTAATAATAAAAAAATCAACCCATCAACTTATTCAATGGATGATATATTTTTTAACAAATAAATTAAAATAATATTTTAAAACAAATTATTTTAATACCACTACATATATAAAAATAATTTAAAATTAAATTATAGACTAAGACTACTTAAGCAAAAAACTAGTCATTTAAGTGTTACAATTGTAAAAGTTTGTAACTAAATAATTTGCTCATTTCAAGTTTGAGCTTTATATAATTTGGTTGCTAATATAATTATTATTATAAATTTATATGATTATTAAAATTAAATTTAGAATACGTAGAATTAGTCGAGATTTATAGCTGACCGACACCTATATTAATAAAAAAAACTAAAAACAGAGTTGAAATTGCAATTTGAATAAAGACAGCAAAACAGAAACGATAATCCGACAAAGAAAGGCCATATATGTTTCTCCTTCTCTCACTGAACTTTGATCTGTAAGTTTCGTTTCTTTATTTCTGTCCCTTCATTTGATTATATAAAAATATTTGTTTAATTAAAAGAGCTTCTTGTAGCAATAAAGGATGGCAAGACCATGGGTAGTGGTGTTCTTGCTGTTGTTAATTGGGTTCACCTCTCAGATAGAGTGGAAACAACAATTGGGTAATGAAATTGAAGCGAGTCCAAACATTTCCCAGAAAGACCACCACCAACAACAACATAGTTCAAAGCGACAAGAAGTTGTCAAAGAGAAGGTATTCTTCTTCTTCTTATATTTACATTTCGTGTTCTCTGTAGTGCTTTATGTGGTTTTAGAACCAGAAAAGATTATAAGGGAAAGACTGTTGGGATTTAAAAGAAGAAGAAGTGAGAGTTGAATATTTTGTTCTGTGCATCTATACAGTTATTTGGTCGAGTGGCTTCTATCGAAGTAAATGGGAGAGCTTCGGTGATTTTTTTATTTTATTTTATATTTTTGGTGCTGTTGGAAAGTTTGGTTTAGTGTCGAAGTTTCAAATTCTTAAGTCGAGGAAATACAGTAATGTTTCCATGGTCTTATCACCATTAATGATAATATTAGAGTTTGTTGAGCTATATTTTTCTGTTAGAACTTAGGAGCCTCAGTGTTCCTCTTTCTTGAGTGAATCCTTTCCAAGTTCAGATGCTACAAAATCAGTACTTTCCTACTGTGACCACCGTCTCTTGTTATAACCAGTTTTTTTTTTTTTTATCCCCAATACAATGTATCAGCCTTTGGTTCACGGTTTTGTTGTTGATATCCTGATTGATCAATTATATGAAGGGACTTGATTGATTTCAACCCGAAGACTTATGCGGCTTCCATTGTCTTCCTTTCTTTCTTTCCTTTTTTCCTTTAGCTCCCTCCAAAATAATTTTGCACAATCTGTATTCTTCATTACCAGAATATGAACAACCTATCAGTGCATCTTGTAAACAGAATTTATTTTCCTCCTTGCTGATGCTTTATTGATTCAGTATGCGTTTGATTTATTAGATATTCACAAGTGCTCTTGATTTGTGTATGCTCCGAGTGTTGGATTGCTTGCAAACTCCCTATGTGCAACGTATGTTTGCTGTGCTCGCTTCGTCTAAACAGCTTGTCCATCCATGAAATATCTTAACCTGAACCTTTGTTTCCTTCAAGTGTTTCTTTCTATTCATTGTTCAGGTTGTATGTTCATTATCTTGTCTGACTAAAGTGTTTGGATTGTTATGATTTTATATTTATATGTTATAGAAATTGTGCTCCACTTGTCAAGATTTTGCTTATTTCAATTCGAGTTTTGTTTTCACCCAATCAGTTGTTTTTGTTTTTATTATGTTCCTCTACATGACCATATTCCCTTTTCACTAAAAATGATGTTCCTGCTCCAATCCTCTTCAGAACAAGTACAGTTAGCTAAAAAGTTATCCCCCCTCCCTACCCTTCAGAAAATCACTCTCAGTTATTCCAGAAAAAAAAAATAGTATCTTTGTACTTTCACCAGCATTTTACTGGTCATAGCCTAATTGTTTTTTATGCACTGACCTTGGTGTCCAAAACAATTCATTAAATGAAGATCTTTGATTGACTTTTGCCTTGCTCTTTCCAACCTGAAAGCTTAAGCATTGAATTCCTGGCCTTCCTTTTCATTTATTTTATTAGCATTTCTTCCTTTAAAACAATTTTAAGTTTTCACAATGGGTTTCCTACATTCTGTATTCTGCATCACCAAAAAATAGCATCTACTAGTACACTTTCTAATGAAATGTTATTTTCTTCAGCCCCCCTTTAAGGCTGAATTGGTGAGCCGATTGAAGATTTTGGTTGAGGTTTGTTTATATGTCCCTTCGTTTACCAATGAGGAACGGATTTGAGCTTTCAAGTAAGGGGCATTTAGTGATATCATAAGGGCCAATTCCCCTTGATCAACCTTGTTCAGGTGCGGAAGAGATTTTCATGGGATGATTGAGGACAGTGAATGCTTATCATGTTAAATGCTTAAAATCTCAATAAATAAATAAATAAATAATAATTGCAGTTGCTAATCTACAAATAATATGGTCAGAGACATTAGTCACCTGTAGTATTCTTTGTTACCAATGCCTAGCTTCTGGTGCATAACAATTTACATTACAAAGATGTCCTGTAGTCTAGTCAGGCAACTTTCAACATTCTTCATGGGCTATTTTTTTCCCTTGCTAAGGCTCGTGAATCATTGATTTAATATGTTATTTGATGTAAGTGATATTTGCTTGAGGAAGTTCACACAAATTTTCTTGTTTTATGTGTATGGTCTAAGTATTGAATTGCTGACCAGCACTTTGATCTAAACAGTCTACTATCTCAAAAAGTAATGTAGAATAACATTTTTTCCCTTCAATGTCAATTGTGTTTCATTGTTCAGGTTATATTTTTCATGATCTAGCTGATTTGATTGTTTGAGTTGTTACAAGCTTTCATCATTATGTTAGACATAGTGTTAGGCCAATCAAAATTTTTCAACATTATGCTACAAGTGTTAATCTTATGTCTATCATTGCTGCAGATAATCATCTCACAAGAGAAGAATATTCAGAAACTTAAGGAGCTTGTCCAGAGTCTCCAAGAACAGTTGCAACAGTGTAGGAGTGAAAATTATGTTCTCAACAGCACTGCAATCCCTTTGACTGAACATTTAAATGAGCTCAAACAGCAACCAATATTGGACGACTAGACATGGACCGCCCATGTTTAACATTGATATGTTTGGTATGTATTTGTAGACAAATCTAGTATCTCTGTCTCGGATTTTAACTTCACTAGGAGATGATACCTGTACTTTATATGAATTGTATAATACAATCATTATCCACATTTTCGATAGTTAATATTGAATGGATTGCTAAAGCCTGCACCCTATGCGTCACCCATTTTGGAGGAATTTATTGCATTCTGCAACCAATCACAATTTATTCCATATTTGAAATCTTAGTGAAAGAGGTGGGTGGATATTTGGTGTTTTGGAGTACACATCTGAGTGGCTCCCCTAGTTGTGCTTTATGATTCTACTGTGCAGAATTGAATGAGCCATTGATATAACAGCTTATCTTGCCAAGTGGCTTTACCAAATTTCTTGCAAGTTAGATATCCTCCTTGGTTGTGTCACAATATTGTAGATATCTAAGTTGTCCGCAAACAGGATATGATGGAATTCAAACTTTGTACTGCTGTTGAGAGAAGCATATAGTTTATAGTTTATAATATTTTCTAATCGATCTCCAACATGGCAATTTTTTCCGAGCATTGATTTATAACATCGTATTGTAGAAAATCATTTGTCAAGCATGCTTGAACAACTGAAGAACATAGACGTTCTTGTTTTAGGGTTCTAAAAGAAAATATGCTTTGGAGGTCCAAAATCCAAGTTATGTTGATGTCTATAAATTAATGGAGTAGTTGAATTTCAACTGGTTATTCTGTTTAGTGTCATGTTACTTGAAAACTATTGGTGGGAACTAACATGTAGTTGCATTATGCTTACATGTCTAGGAATTGAAGGTTAGGGTGAACTTCCACAATGCCAAATTCCAATCCATGGGATAGACCTCCAATCTTTCCACCACAAAACGAAGCAAATCTTCAGCTTCAAAGTGATCCACAGCTTGAGTCAAAAAGTTAATCTGGGTATGATGGCTTTAAAACCTGTATTCTCAAAGTAAATTGTAACACTGCAATGGACCAAGGCAGTTCTACCCGCTCATCTGCAGTCCAATCTTAGAATCTTGTGTGCTCGTAGGAACTATTTGCAATATTGAATTCCTATACATTTTACATCTCTTTCTCTTTTTTTTGTCTTTTCTTTTTCTTTTTCTAATCTTTATGATGGACTTTTAACCTGTATATGTGCTAAGGATATAGTCGAAAGGGATGAGTTTTTATTTGAATACCCATTGCTAACCAGTCTTCGAGTGACCACAATAGTAAACTTTTCTTCTATTAGTAAGCTCATCATTATTAGCCCTCGGAAGCTGTGGATCCGCAATAGGCCATGGGTTCTTTCTATTTTATTTTAATTAGATAATAAAAAATTAAAAACAAAATGCTATTGATAACTCGGGAAAAAAAACATTACTTTTCAAAAAAGTGGACAAAGTAAATTAATTTTCAGTCTATTAAATACAAAAGGATAAAGCTAGGTAAAAAAAAAACGTGTACAAATTAGGTGGAGTTAACTTGAGTTAATTTGACAAACTTGTAACCTTGGTAATCATGAATAAGCTAACTTGAGTTATCTCGACAAACTTGTGACTCAATTTATGAGATTGAAATAACTTTATGGAAAAAAAAACACATCTTAATTAAAAAAAGCTTGAGTTATCCCAACAAACTTGTGTCTCATATCATGAGATTGAAATAACTTGATAGAAAAGAAAATCACAAATCTCATTTAAAAAAAAAATCAACTCATGACTTTTCAAATTCATGATTTGAGTTATTAGATCAAAATTACCCTATTTGAAAGAGAGAGAAAACATGAAATTTAGTTGTCAATGAATCAGATGTTGAAAATTGCAACAAAAAAAATCATTTATACAAAAAGATTAAAACTTAAAAGAATAAGGATCAAAATTGAAATACAAAATAAAAATTTATCTTTGATTGAATGGTGAAATTGAAAACAGAATTTTTTTAAACAAGATTACCTAAAAAACAATCAATAGAATGATTAAAGGTGAAATTGAAAAAAAAACAATTAATTTAATAAAAGGCTCTAAAAAACAATCAAAATAATGAGGACCAAATTGAAAAAATGCATATTAAAAAATTGAGATTAAAGTATGAAATTGAAATAAAAAGTTTACAAAGGGGTCAAGAACAAAAAATAAAAATAAAAAGAATAAAAATAAAAATAAAAATTCTTATAAATCAAATCACAACTCTAAAAATTTGCATGATCAACGTGAATTTCAAGAGGATGGTGAGAAAAGATGGGGAAATAAAAAAACATTATGAGATACAAAATATGTGACCATTGACTGCATGTGCCATCCTAAAAGAAAAATAAAGGCACTTTTGATGACATAGCAAAACGGGGTAATTTGGCCACCAAGCGGAATCATTTTTGACAATCACTTTTTATTTTTTATATTTATAAAAATATCAAAAAAAAATCTATTAACATGATAATAACCAAAAAATCATTGTGGATATATGGGGAAAAAACTTGCAATCAAGTGTAATGGTTTTTTTTTTAATTTCCAATGGTATGTTGGTCATTTCATTATGCATTTTGTTTTTTTTTCTTAATTATTAATATTTATTTCAATATTAAATTGCTCTTTAGTTGACCTATTAATAATGAAAAAACTATTGTGAAAATTCAAAAAAGCTCTTGAATGCTAGTTTTAAGAATTTTGCTTTAAAAGGTAGTTTGATCATTTTACTATGTTTTTTTATAAATATATATTTATTCCTGATTAATTTGTTAATAATTAATTAACATCAATACCCACGATAAGTAATAAGTAGTTCAATATTGTTTTTTGAAAGATAAAGCAGATTTACATAAGTTTGTTATGTGTATTAAAACTAAGGTAGAAAGACAATCTTCTATTTTTATTTTTGTTCTTTGATAGGCTTAAAGGGTCTTGAAACACAATTGGGGCATAATATATAGAGACATTGAATTATTAACATTTTTAATTGACACTCTCTATATATTTTATTTGAATATGACTATAGGATATTAAGACTAGCTCCAACCACTAGATTTTAATCTCTTCTCCTCATTTTTCTTTTTCACCAAATGAGGGAGGATACCATTAGAATGTCATGTATACATCAATCATAAATTATAATCTCACCCACCCCATTTCACTCACTCCATGAACCTTCAAAAAAAATTAATTATGATTTCTAATGCAATTGTATTAGTAGTTAGCAGTCCAATGAATAAAACAGGTCATGTGATGGTGCTATTTCAAAAACCTAGCTAGATAGCCTCAATACAATCAAATATAATTTCTCAGGAAATATTGCATCTTTGCATTACCAAATTTCTTCTAATGCTTACTAATTTATTGTCATCCATCTTTATCATGAGCAATCTGATTATTGATATTTTCTTTAGCTTTTCATTCTTGTTTACTTGAAGATTTTATTTTAAGAGGAACCATCTCATGGAAAAGGCCAATTCAAGCTCCAAGTATTTATCAAAATGCAAATTTTAGAATTGAAAGAAAGACTTCATTCATCTTAAACTCTATTCACTTGAATAAAAAAAAACAGTTTTGATCCTCACAATTAAAAGTTTAACTCGTCATTCAAATATCAACCTCGTTGAGTAAATTCCAACCTCTTCAACGGGTAACAAAGATTATTGGCATTTAAGACACCTCTAGCCTGTTTGGGAGTGTGGTTACGGTAGCTTTTCAAAGTGCTTATCGTGCCGAAATATATCAAAATGATATTTTTTTATTTTTTAAAAATTATTTTTGAAATCAGCACATCAAAATGATCTAAAACACATAAAAACATATTTATTTAAACTAAAAAATAATAATTTAAATTTCGCCCAAAAACCGGTGGGATCGCAATGTCAAACGGCACCTCATGTTTGATGCCAATATAACACGGAACTGCTTGACTTTATTCTAAGAATATATATCAAGGATTGTAATTAATCTTTTGGTGTGAAAGCCTCACTATTGTTTGGACGAAGACGCGATTGAATCACTACATTCATGGTCAATGAAGTCGGCGGCAAAAAAAAGGAAAAATAACATGGCTAATTTTGACGTACCAATGGGCTAGGAATTCAAGTCGGAGGACCATCTTGACCTAATATTTCGAAAGGTTTCTCAATCCAACGTGATACTGATTATCCTAACAATACTAAGAAATATTTTTAAGTATATAAAACCCACTGCATGTTCTGGATTACACCACAACAAGGATAACTCTCTCACCTCCAAACCTAATTTCATTTAACATGAAGTCTCTAAAAAAATCCCCAAATTTAAAATGTTAATATTAGAAAAACCACGAGTTTTTTAGTTCACATTGTCGATTAACTGCTATATTAAAAAAATAGTATAGATATGTGAAAGAAAACCAAAAATAAATCCATTATAATTAAATTATATATATAGCTATGCCGTCAAAACAAAGTGGGTGGGGTTAAAGAGTGACGATCCAAAGGTTAATGGAGAAACACATGGAAGAATCTCAAGCTACATGATCCTGGATCCAGGCCATATGTCGAGTCGTGGCATAAATATTTTGAAGCTCTTAATGAGAGCTGGCCTCGAAGAGATTCTCATAGAGAAATGTAAGTTGATTTTAAAGATGAGGTTGGCTAGCCTTTAAACAACATCATTTAAACCTTCCGTTTTTCATCTTACAAAATTAAATACCCCACTACAAAGAAAACCCCACATTTATTTTTCTTGTTCTGAGAAGAAAAGAAAAGAAAAAATCATTAAGAAGTGGATTCTTGAGAATTGAATGTTGTTACGGCGATGCATTTGAACTTTGAAGTTCTTGGTGGAGTTTGGTAAGGTTATGACATGGATCCGTTAATGGCGTTTCAATGCGCTCTCTCTCTCGATCTGTGTATATATATATATAATCAAAGGAGAAGACTTGATTGCTCTGATGAACTCTCTCCAGATTTAGAGGCTATTCTGCTGGTAAGTCACTAAATGCTTTGCATGCATTTCAATGAAGGTGGAGTTTGAAAAATTCAATTCAACTTTCATCAATATCCTACTTAGTATAAAAAACTTTATTTCATTACAACCGTTCGCAGTTTTTTATCCTTCTTTTTCACGTAAATGTAGAGATCCTTTTCTTGACTTGACTTGGTATCTACTTAATTTTATATGAGTTCTCATTAAAACCAAGCACTTAAGATTTTGACTCCATATTCCTCGTTAGGAAAATCTAATAAATATAATTTCTTGTGCGGTGCATTGATGTGGTTCATTTTATATGTTTGATTGACTGAGTTAAAGGGTTGAAGGAGAGGTGGGTGGGTAGCTAGGAATATATAACACAGATCATGAATTAAAGACATGAATTAACAATGATTTGGAGGTCATAAAAAGAAATCAGAGGTGCATGGCATGGTGATCTTGTAACGGTGTTCTTGGTTAGGTGTTTGGGTGCTATGGCTGTCATCTTCAAACAGAGTGTTAGTCCGATTACGGAGGTTTTTTCCAACAAGATGCAGTGATTCGTTGTTTGCACTGCTTCTGGCTAGGAGGGCAGGGTATTTCATTATTTTTACTGTTTATAAAAATAAAAATAAACCCTAATTCCTCTTACGTAAGGCAACCTGAGAGGCAAAATAGTAGTTTTACTGCTACAATATACAGTAGAACAAATATTCCGACCCCCTTGCATGCGTTTCTGTGATTGATCTAAGTGAATTAATCTAATAATCTAAGTTCTTTGACTCCTTTATTTATTTATTTTGCGCATTTTTCACCACAGGTTACGCCCATGCTGTTTCCAACCTCCAAGTACCACTTCCATTGATGTTTAGACACATTTAGAAGCTTGAGCTGGCTCTGCAAATGGTTCGGGATCTGGGATAACTAAAATAGCCATTCTTTGTGAGCCCGGAGGTAGTAATTATGCCTGTTTTTTGTTTGAGAGTGTGTTAAGGATGTTTTTAAAAGTATTTTTTATTTAAAAATATATTAAAATAATAGTTTTTTATTTTTTTAAAAAAAGATTAACAATATCACTTGAAAATTATCTAAATACACTAAAAAATTTAATTAAAATAAAAAATAAAATTCAACTTTTTTTTAAAATACTCTAATGTGCTTTCCTGCACAAGGCCTCGAAGCATATATATGCAGAATTGCAGATATCTATCTCGTACCAGCTGACAGATTCATCTTTATGGATTCCGTACGGTCCCCTTCTACTTTTATTTCTCATTTCAACCATCTTGTTGGCCATTCTACAACCAGGCCTTTTGTTGGTATCACTTCGTAGTTCACACGTATATCCCTCACCACAACAAAAATCTTCAACTTAAACTTAAGATCTACACAGTTATGGATATGCATTCCAGCACCCTAAGCTTTTCATCAGTCAACTTTTCATGAAAAACCCTAATTAAGAAAACTAAGACAAGTAAACATAAAACGAGCATATATCTTCTCCATCAACTTAAACTAAGACAGGGTTTGGATGCAGGGTTACACCTTACACACCACCTAAAAGGCGTGTGTGTCCTTTACTCATTGAATGCATGCGCCAACCACTTTTGTTTTTAAAATAATTAAGACTTATATCTATTAAAAGATCATATCACATCCTCAATCAAGTTTAAAAAAAAACTAGATTATAGTCTTAAACCTTGTTTTTATGGACAATTTAGTCATTACTTTATGGAAGCTTATTTATTCTTAGGAAATTGCTTAATTTTCAATCGATGCATATGAATGGGAGTGCATTGAAACTTAGTTTTATCTGACTAATGAATTGATTATTGTGTCCCCATTAGAGATAGGGATTCAACGTTTATCAATCCTTCATTACATTCTTGATCGCAAATTAAAACGCAATTCAATTAGGGTAGATGACCTAATTAAGGGACTATTAATTATTTTCCACATGTCCTTAATTACTGTCATCCCTCATCCAACTTGTACTCAAATGGAATTATGCGTCTACTTTTATAAATACAAACCCTACACAACTCTCTCGTTGATACCATCATCACCCTATACCCATAATTATGAAAGAATGGGAGCAATTTCCCATCTTTTGGCGCCATAATATCTAGTTAGAAATTAGCAGCGTCGTAATAAGCTATGAGAGAATCATCCAATAATCCTATCACAACTTACAAAGTCAAATGTACCAAAGAGGAAACGTTTTCTACTTGCAAGTTATTTGGTTAGGTTTTGCAACGAGAACTCTTGTGATGGGAAACTAATTCTGCCAACCTTTTGTATTGCAGCCCATGTTCAATAATTGCAGCACAGTCTTATATTCTTGTTCCAATGTTAGAAGTATAAATACAAACTTATCTAAGTTAGTTTGCCTTAAAAAGAAATGATAAAGCAGCTCCATGCGCAGTTCAGCCACTGGTGGCCATCATTAAGGATTACATTAGCCATAATACCAGTTATTTATTAATATTAATTCAGAATTTCCATACACAGGACTGCTTGGTTAATGGGAATTTGTTTCCTTGGGGAAGCTTTTTTTTTTTGTTATGGAAAGGAAATACAAACATTTCAAGTCATATGCACTTTAAGAAAGCTGGTAAATAATTAACCTTGCATAGTCAATTAAACAATTTTTATTTTAAGAAATGACAATTAAAAGTACAAAATGTACATGAAATACAAAGAAAATGATTTTATCACCCAATTAAGTAGGCCAACCCAGCCATGTTGGGCCATTTCGGCCCAACTAGCTTCTCGGACTAGGTTGGACACAATGTCCAGCCTTGTCTACTGTTCACATGCAAGTGAACAGTAATGATCGGAGTAGAAGAAGATCACCTGACGCTGCTGTCGTGAAGAGGATGTCCGACTGATGACCCTGGTGGTGGAGGCGCTGAGAGTGTTTGCTGATGGTGGTTGCAGGAAGAGGAGGAAGTCTGTCGCAATGGAGGGAGAAGACAATGTTGTCATTGTTTCAGCCGTTGGAGGAGAGGAGGTTGTGTTGGTGGCTGCTGGGGGGGAGAAGAGTCTATTGTCGGTGGATGCTGGTGATGATGGTCTTGCCGAACGAAGATGCAAATGCTTGCTGAGGAAGATGATGGCAGGTTGTTGTTGGTTTAAAGTTGTGGTTGTTGGCTGAGGATGAAGAAGTTGGGGTTGTGGCTAACGGTGGAGAAGGAGAGGATTACAGTTGCTAAACGGAAGGGAATTGAGGCTGCCAGCGCTGAGGGAGAAGTAGTTACTGACTCGTCGATGGTAGGGAAGAAGAAGAAAAAGAAGTTATTGAAAAGAATGGGCTGTTTTTGCTTTTGATATCTTTTTTTCTATTCTTTTGTTCCTGTGCTTTGCCATTACCCCTTTCATTCTGTGTTTTCTTTTTTCTTCCCTCTCTCCATGTTCCAGTTCTCTATATTTATAAAATGAAAATGACTATTCGATTGCTCATTGGGTGTAGACACAGGTTGCCTCCTCCCTTTTTGTGGTGATGAAGATGACGTGTCTGCATTGTTACATTTTAGAACACCTGCATTGGCTGCCTTCAAACTTTGCAGGATAATGTTGTTGACAAGTATAATTTGGTCCCTCATTTTATGATTTTTCTAATTACCTTCTTAATTGACTTTAAACTTTATATTTTATACAATTTTATCCCCGTCAAAATTTCAATAGCAGCCTCAAATTTACACGTCTTTCTTACTTTGATCCCTGGTTTCGGATATACACAATTTGACCCTCAATTGACCATTAAACGTTCACTTTTCTTCAATTTCACCCAATTGACTTGGAAAAAAATAAATTTGGTCTCTGAAAATTTCATTCTTCTCAATTAAACCCGAATTAGCCTCACGAACTTGATTTTTCATCAATTAAGCCCTTAATAAAATTAATTTGACCAATTCCTTACACTTAATTAAATACTTCAATTGAACCCTAAACTAATTCCTAAACATAATTATACTTTATATTGACCCATGATTAAATCAAATTAGCCTATAAAAAATATAATTATGTCTTTCGACTTAATTTTTATACATATTTATCCAATAATAGATTATTTAGCCTTGAATCTGCATTTTATTTCATTTTTTGGCACAATAGAGGCATGATCATGCTCTTGAGTCCGTTTAAAATTTTCAACTTAATTTGTTTCCGCAACGTCATCCTTTATTTTATTTTATTTTTTTAGGGAATAACCCAAAAATGAGTTATGACAATATCAATGCATCATTTGGAACTTTCCATGAATAATATGTTTTGATTGATGAAATAGGTTTGATATATTCCAAGGAAAACATCAAGATAAACCCCATCAATCAATAAATCTTGCCTAAATATACAATGATTGTGAAGACTGGCTAGTTGTTTGCAGCTTTCAAAGCATAAACAAGGCAACGAATCATTTATCATCAAAGACTGTTCACTTTGAACAATTATTGTTAATCCAATATTTCAAAGTTGTATCTTCAAATAGTATTAAAAAAAAAAAACTCGTATTCCTCGACTCTTTTTCCCTATGCTTGAAGTAGACGATTAAATTCAGAAGGTGAAAACCAAAGCTTTAATTTATTCTCTTTTCACGATAACATCTTTTACAAGACTAGTTAATTATATCAACATAGTTGTTATTAAGTTAAGTCATAGACATAACATCATTGATTGTAAATGCTTTATATAAATTCAAAAGCTAAGAAATAATATTTAAAAACTAAGAAACACACAACTATTATTGACATTAACGGTGCTAAATAAAATCTTTACATAAAGCCTTGGAAAAATCAAATAAATTGAGTCTAATATTTATATGAATTAGTATAGCCAATACTATCAAGTTTGCTCTTCCTAAAACTCAAAGTGCTATAGAATTTATGATATTTATGGAAGATCATTTCTAAACTATTGATAAGTCCTTTGCTATGACATTAATGGATACTTTAACTACCATGAAGTTTGATGGTCTTATACCATGCATAAGTATGTCAATGAAATGACAAATAATGTAGTGAAGCTTAAGTCATTGAGAATGAATATGGATAAGAATTTTCTTGTGCAATTTATTATCAACTTGTTACCTCTTGAGTATGGCCATTTTTAAATTAATTATAATACTATGAATGATTAATTAAATATGCATGAATTACACAATATGCTTGTTCAAAAGGAAATAAGACTTGAGAATCAAGGAACTCATTCTAGTCATTCCATAAGCAATCAAGCAACTAGAAAGAAAACTGATAAACAACATGGAAAGTGTAAACATAAAATAATTTAAGATAAATGAATCTTATATCTAAGTTTGCAAAAAGAAACATAAGAAAGATAAGTGTCATTGTTTTATGAAAAAACTAGGCACTTTAAAAAAGATTACTTGAAATGTAAGGCATGGTTCAAAAAGAGAGGTAAGCATATTGCTAATACATGTTTCAAATCAAATTCAAAAGCATAATACTGGGGTGGATTAGTACAAGATGTACCTCTCATATTTCTAATATGTTGCAAGGATTTCTTTTAATATAAACCACAACCCAAATGAAAATTTTATCTACATGGGAAATAAAGCTAGAGTTCCAGTCGAAGCCATTGGAGCTTATTGTTTGACTCTAGACACGGGATATTATTTAGACTTGTTTCAAACTCTTTATGTATCTTTAGTTTCTTGAAACATAGTTTTTTTAATCCAAACTTTATATCTACAAGAAAGATTTATTATTTCAAATGATTATGTGGTATATCTACAAGAGTCAGAATTTGATTGTGGGACTAGTCCTTTATTTTTATGTGTTATTGATAGTGATAATTCTAAGACTCGTATAGAATTATCATGGCTTTAGTAGCTCATTTTAACTTAGAGTTGCATCATATAGATGTGAAAACAATATTTTTAAATGGAGATTTGGAATAAAGGACTATACGAAAGTAAAATAACCTTTTCAAGCATTTAAAAGGAGCAGAACACATAGAATTGGAACACTTTGTCTTGAAAGAAGAAGTTCAATACCAAATAATATCAACTGAACATATTAGCACCAATCTTATAATTGTTGATCCATTGACAAGAGGATTATCGCCTAAGATTTTTAGTGATCATGTAGAAAGAACAGGTATCATGACATATAATTATTGATATTATGTCATGACTTTATGATGATTATGTATTTGACACTATAGGCTCATTTATAAAGGTGTTTTTTTATATATTTCTTGTAATCTATTCTTATACATGATTGAATTAGAATAATGATAACAATAGATAAAGACATTATATTTTGACCAACATATGTTTCTCATTTATAGATCATGTTAAGTAAGACTAATATTGTAGTACATGGAATGACCTATATTGAATGGATGATGTGTAATGACTCTTATTAGTTCTTGCTATATATGAAGAGAACAATATATTTAAAATTTTAGCTTTTTTTTTGTGTTCATTATGTTAGTATTTATTTAATTGACGAAAAAATATAATGTCAGGGAAAAAGTAAAATGTGGCTCAAATAAATAAATAAATAAGTAATAAGATGGTTTAATGAATATTAATGCTAAAACTGTATTGGTCAACTTTGTGAAGTAGTTTTTTATTTAATAACAACACAACTTGTGAAATAAAAGATCTCTTTAGAAAACCGTCATCTCTCTACCTATAACATCACCTTTTACTCCATCAAAACCTACATTAAGCACTCTAGGTATTATAAGAGAGAAACACAGTTTTCTTTATGAATTCAAATCATGGGAGTGATTCTTCGAGAGGGATCCAGGTACACCTTCTTTTAAAGCTTTCTCTAGATACTTATTTGGATATAAAAAAAAATCATAAATATTAAGATCTGATTTGATTTTTAAAGTTTATATACACGAGAGCTTAATGAATTTAATATATTCTCACTCCAAGAGTTGTTGATCTGATTAGTCAAAAGCCCCGAAAGGGCAGTCTTAAAAATAGAAAGCCCTAGCAGGTCAACGAAAGCTGGTTCAACGAGTTTTTGCCACCTGGACAGAAAAATCCAAATGTACCTCCCCATGCTGCTATGTTATTTAGGTTTGCGATACTGCTGTATTATACTATTATGCGATGACTTTTTTATTATTATTTATATTTTGTAGATCCAGATAACCGAGTAAAATCTTGATTATTTCAGGCTCTTATTAGAGGTGCACATCCTGACTCAAACTCAAGACTTATTGTACAGATCTAAAGTTCTTTGTCATCATGCCACGTTTATTGGGGATTATTATTATTATTATTGCTTCTGTTCTGCCTAACTAAAATTTAATGTGACGACCGCCGCAGCTCACTGCTTAATCCATTTCTAGGTGTTGCACCCGTGACAAATCCGTCGTATCTCCATAACAGTGTTTATCAATCGAAACGAGTCACATGGAGCTCATAATAATTCTGATTTCATACCCAAAGCACAACCATATATTATAATTTTTATGTAACGTAGTCAGCTTTACAATTAGATTAACGCAGTGAATGTGCCTAGACCATGGAAGGAAGGGCGAGCTATAATCCGAATGGAATAAACTAATTTAATGTACACTATTTTTTAAAATTCAATGATTTACATTCAAATCAACAAGTAAGACTGGATTTTAATATATTCATAAATGCATTTAATGAGACGTGTATATATTTAATCATATCACATGGCAAGAATTGATACGGCAACATGACTTTAATAAATAGGGTTGTTAGCTTTATATACATGCTATCTCTTCTTGTAATCTCTTGAGAGATGCCTCCAATAATTTAGTCCCTTTCCTTCTTTCTTGCATGTAATATATATTATGAGGCTTTTGAACCTCATCTGGAGCTGCCCAGATAATTTAATTTTGAAGACCGGTCAGAAAATGAAATATATAGTGGTGTTTATTAATTACTGATTATATAAGGGATTTTTTTATTAAAAAAAAAAGTAAATTAGAGGGAGGTTTCTGGTGTTTATCAAGACTTTCATGCAGAGAGCAGGTCACATATATATATGGGAGGGAGTGTACTTCTCTTCTCTGGTAACTAATTAATTTGTTGGTGTTTCCCATGTAATTTTCTGGGTGATGCCATTTAATTTCTTGTTGTTTTTTTAACAATAAAAAAAAGAAAGGGGTGCACTGCTGGGCATTTAAATTAGGCTTAGCAGTTATAGTTCCTTTTATTTGGTTGACATTTAATTTCTTGGTGTTTTCTATTAAATTCTTAGGTGGTGGTGGCTTTTTCTTGAAAAAGGATTCTGGGTTGAGGAAAATTAGCCTTAAAAGCCTTAGGGTTTTTCCTGTGGTCGATCTGCTCTCTCTTTAAAACACCGACCCCTCCTCCTCTAAATAAAGCAATGAATGAATGAATGCTCGCTGCACATTGTAATTGCAATATTTACTCCTATTTTTTCCAATCCTGCCTTCTCCTTGGGATTTTTTCCATTCATTAATACATTTCCTGGCCTCAATTTACACTCTTTCTTTCGACCAATACTTGAATTCAACTCTCTCTCACTCTCTGCACCTTCCACCTCTCCCCCGTAATTAAGTAAAAGTTTTTAAACTAACCCCACCACCCTCTCCATTCATTTCCTTATATATAATGGCCTCGGATGTCCAAAACCACCACCACCACCGACCCCAGATTCACGTTGATTCAAGCCTAGCCACTCTCCATCAAGCCACCCACTCACCCTTCATCTTCTTCAGAATACTACGCATACTGAATTAGAAGAGACCTCTCCTCCACCCTAGGGTTGGCAAAGGCTCCTTAACATTAAGGTAACGTATATAAATATACGAGGAGGTCCTTTGGAGAAGCCAGAACTCTTTCTGTTGGGTTATTACAGAACTCGCTCCTGCTTTTTAACTAATCTCTCTGTTTGTGTTTTGTTTCTGCAGGTGTGATACAATACGCCGAAGATGAGTCGAAGAAATGGTAGCATCCCAAAGCTTGACCTGAAGCTGAACCTCTCACCGCCAAGGGTGAACCCGAGAGTGGAGTCCCCAGGCCGATCGGCAACGGTGTCACCCACATCCCCACCAAGCTCATGTTTGTCGTCAGAGATGAGCCAGGATGACACTCTTAAATACTCTAGCAGCCCTGAAGCTACATCCATGGTGCTTGTGGGATGCCCGAGGTGCCTCATGTACGTGATGCTCTCTGAAAACGACCCCAAATGCCCCAAATGCAAGAGTACAGTGCTGCTTGATTTCCTCCATGATAACACCGCCGCCGCCGCCACTTTGAAAAGGAGGAGGAGCTAGAGCGGTGTTATCAAGCTCCCTTTTGGCTATTAAATTAGGACTCTTACAGGCTCTCTCTCTCTCTCTCTCTCGTTGATCTTCTTTCTATCTCTGGTAGAGCTACTTGCGCTCCACTTTTTAGCTGCTTGGTTGCATGTTACAAGAGCTAAATATGAAAAACAAAAGAAGTGGAGTGCCGATAGCACTACTGCTCTATTTGTTTCAATCTGTTTTAATCGTAGAACGTAGAATATGAGCACAGATTTGTGCCTCTGTTTCATCATGGTTTCCCATCTTTAGCAGAAGAGTATAAACTAGATAACAGCAGCTGCTGCCCAAATTCTCCTATAAAAAATGTCTGGTAATCTCTGATTTCCTTTCATCTACTGTTTTTTCGGGCTTTATATTAGTACTCTTTGTCCAGACACGGCAAGCCTCATCATCAATTCCTTTGTCATTCAGTTCCCACTAAATTATGTGAAAAAATGCATAATCAGTGAATTTACTTGGGACCCAAAACAGAGGTAAATCGGTCACAATTTTTAGTGCTTGAAAGTAGTTTTCAGAGAATGACAGCGGGGAGGATTCGGGTCCCACATGTTCATGAATAATACAAGCCCATGCCATGCCTAAAAGATCTTGTGTTGCAAGGAATATAGAGCTACTTGACTCCCAAGGAGCCGGACCATATGCTCACTAACCCATGTTCACCAAATCACCATTGGAAAAGGGATAGAGAAACATGTAGGTGTCTTGCAGGTGTGAACCCTAATTAGGAACCTCAAAGAATTCTCCTACAACTCACGATCCCAAAATAGCATCCTGTTGGGAAGTGACTAGTTATCTATGAAATGGTAAATCTTTCTTTCCCCAGTTACACAATTGAGTTCCACTATATAAGGAACCCTCTTACGGTCTTCTTCCAATTTTGCTTGAAAGCTGAAATCATCCATGGCCAGATAGAAGTAAACGCTAGATGCACCTCCACCCAAGCATGCCATATTAACATAGTAATCAATGATAACATACATCTCTAACGACACGGATTCACATATAATATAACTATAGGCCAAAACTCAAAGCTTGTTAGGTGAATGGAGAGGGGGGGTGGGTGGTTCGGGCATTGAAAAAAGGAGGGCTATATTAGATCGAAAGACCATTAAAAACAAATAAATGCAAGAGTAATTGAGACAGTTGAGAATAAAGAAGGGTATTACGTCAGATGATAAATACAAATTTAATTCCACCTTCTTCCTCTCTGTTCTTTTCTTTTTACCTTTGCTTTCCCTTTTCATTGCTAACTCTACTCAAACTGCCTGCCACCTTTCAAGCGCCTTGCTCTCATTTTGGTGAATCTTCCACCTTGTGTCCATGTTCTCCCCCATTCAATTCTCCTCTTTTCAAATCATTCTTCCTTTACTCAACATGTGCTCTGTAACTTCTCTCTCCCTCTTATGCTGTTAGTGTTGAGATTTTAAATTAAAAAAACACCCGGAATATGTGAAAGACCATAAAAACCACCTTATCCCATGTTAAATACCCAATATTAAAACGTTATAGAAAAAGAAATGGCGAGAGACGTTCAAATCCTCAACCTGTATTGTATTGTATACCATAAAAGCTTTATTGCTCAAAGAATTTAGCCAAGGTCATCCAGACACCAGAATGATCCAAGGAGTAGAATATAGTCATGTGCTCACGAACACTCAGAGACACACCGGAGAGGCCACGCTCTAAAATGAATGCAAGAAGCCAGAAGCACAGCAACAGGGGGCATGCATAGTTAAATTTCGGACCAGAGCACTCAAATATATATATATATATATATTTGTCTCTGTTTTCTCAAAGAAAAATCTAATACAACTCTTCCCAAATCTACGGATGACAATCTAAGTTCAGGGCTTATCATTCTACTCACATCGATAATTGCTATGTCTTTCTAGTGTGCTTGACGATTACTGTTTATCATAGCCCAATAATATTCTGTTTTTTCTTTTTCACTCAAGGTGGACCGAGAAACAAGTATATTAACGATGCTTGTCCTACAGGAGGAATCGGTTCATTATGCCCTCTAAAAGGAAAATCTCATTTCATGCTAGCAAAAGTTATTCATGATCAACAATTCTCTGATAAAACAGCAGTGTGCGAAAGATCCCACCTCACAGGGGACCATAGCAAATCAAATGCTAAACAACCAGTGGATACATGGAATCTTCAAATTATTAGTCAAAATGTGGTGTTTTTATTGGAACTGCAGCGATTCAAGATCAACATAAGTTCAGAGTGGGAAACAAACCAAAGCTTATAAAAGAAATGACATTTGGACTCACAATAAGCAGT
Organism: Salix brachista; assembly: GCA_009078335.1. Taxonomy (NCBI): domain Eukaryota; kingdom Viridiplantae; phylum Streptophyta; class Magnoliopsida; order Malpighiales; family Salicaceae; genus Salix; species Salix brachista. The sequence goes on along the minus strand of CM018577.1, from coordinate 16,508,721 downwards.
CTTCTTCTTCTTCTTTCCTTCATTGACAAATAGCCAACCAGCAGCTGAATTCCATGTTATCCCTAATATAGTCAAAGGAGTAAAGAAGAACAAAATCAAGCATTCAATTGCTCCATGAAAACGTCTGACGAATCTTTTAATCAGCAAAACAAGAAACATATTTAGTGTTTATATTTCAAAGACTTCTATTTACAAGGGGGCATGCCCGCTTCACTTCACTTCAGTTTAGAAAGCATTAATCCTCATGTGACAGGTGTCAAGATATTGCAAATTACTCTTGACTCCAGAAGCCCAAGCAGTTGTCGAATTTTGGTGCTTGGGTAAAACTGACAAACTTTTATCTATAATGAGTAAATCTGTGAAATCTGTGAAATCCCTTAGAACAACTGATTTCTAAACTTCATTGCTGAAAAAGCATTTTGCATAGGCAGAAGAGACCAAGAAAAGGGACACTTCAATATTCAAAGGAAAAGGGGGAAATTCACCTTACAGAAACAAGCGTGCTGCTGGTGACAACCTGATAAACAGCTCTTAAACGAGAAGAGCTTTCAATTTTCTAAATGATGAATGATCTGAGCTAAAAAAAACATCAAAAAATCACAGCAACAGAGAGCTGATAATAATTAAAAGTCCTCACTGGGGGTGAAGGGCTGGCCATATTTTAAAAGTGGCGCCCGCGTACAAATACCAGCAGTACTTAAACCAGATGTAAAAGAGATTGCAAGAAGCTGACACTTCTCTCCAAACCAAGTGTTATGCTGTGACTGAACATGTCTAAAATCCTGTATTCAACCAGTCAATCAAAACAATTTTTAGCTCAGCATTTACTTCCTATCTCTGCTAAACTATTTCTTCAAGACTACAAGATTTGAGCAGAATCAAGTGAATCCAATCATCTCATATAATGAAATATCGTATTCTTTGTTCAGGGTGTAAACCAAAATCCAAGTTTTCCAACTATTCATGCTCACTCTTTTTGCATGCTAATTTTTCAGTCATATTTAGTGGGTAAGGGGAACTGTCAACAATATGATGGGACTCTAATTTCTTGAAGATGATGAGCCAAGATGAGTGCAAACACAAAAATGAATTTGTAGCCTAATTAAAAGACCTCATGCTACTGGAATCAAATAGAAAAAATCGCACTGCAAAATCCAAAAAACTATCAGAAGAGGGAGAACCTTCACCCAAAAACAAACTGATAATATAAGTTACGATGAAAAGGCAAAACTGAAGGCATCAGAAAAGAAAAGCGTAGAGAAAGCATCCCTGCTGAGGAAATCAGGTGACAAGGCTGCTGCGACAAGTCTTCGTTTCTCTTTGAACCAGATCCACCTGCAAATTGCACTCCATTTCTCTCATATTTATTGAAAAATTATGGACGACAATGAACTGCTCCATGAACCAACATTTAATTAGCAAATGTGAGAGGTCAGAGGTCCTTCCTAGGAGATGCACTGCATGGAAGAGTCCCTGACACAGGTTCACATGTATATCCCTGACATATAGGTTCACACGTTTATCTCTACATAGGTAGTTTTTCAGATATTTCAAAATCAGTTCTTACCACCCCCACTGATCCTAAATTAGTCGCCAACACACAAATAATGGTTTTTGAATACCATACACTGCTTAGCCTCCTATATTTGATGCACCCACATAAAATCATGCCAGGCACCGTACCATTCGAACGACTGTCTAATATCTAGTCCTCAACTGAAATAATGCAGGTGATGCAAGCAGTGAAGGAGTAACTTATTCAGAAACTTCCACATGTTACAGCCCACAAATCTTGATTCAGCTCATCAAGGTCCCTGCCCTTGAACCTCATCAAAATGTAGACCAGATCCTATAGAGAGACAGACTCAAACCTTTCTTAAAATGAATATTGTAACAAACATGGAAGATAAGAATAGCTTGCAATGCAACTTCCTCATCCATAACATCACCAATTGTATCTGCACGCACTCATATAGCCTTAAACCAACCAATCATCAAGACTTCGTTTCTACATGTAGACTATTCAACATCTCAAATTCTCCTATGTCCGAGGCATCATTTGTCTATATGAGGTTTAAGTTCAAGTACCCCTATCTAAAGTATCATCTACATATAGCCTTCTTCAAAATTCTATTGCCAGTGAAGCTTAAAAAAAATACCTTGCTCTCCAATGTCAAGATCGTGAAACATTGTACACCAAAATATTTTTAACCTCTTTGTGCATTAGTTTAGTGGGATGAAATCCCACATTCAGAAACATTAAAACAAAATAACTGTACAAACTTACACATGTAATACACAATCACTGCTGCCGTTAAGGTAGGTTAACTTGTCCATCGCTACAGCCAAAGTTTAACCGAAATAGAGATTAATTCACATTTTCAAAAATCGGAATCACAATGAGATTATCAAAAGACTAATCTAAGACTGCCAAAACCGAGGCTTGAATGAGACAAGTACCTGGTTCAACACTAAATTCTTTTGTGCTCAAATCCAAATTAATAGGAGGATGACTCTCAGTGGTTATGATAAGGCTATATTGGTCAAAAGTATTTTCCCATGCACTTACAGCTTGACAACTCTGATCGCATTGTGATGCACCCATGTAGTATAAGGAGGTCAGTGTTAAACAAGAACCAGTGATAAGAAGACAGGTCAATCCATTACAAGTAGTAATAGAATAGTTACATATCATAGACACTACACCAACAAATTAGAATGAATATATAAGACAATTTCTCAGCTGGATAAGGCTTTCCGTGTATCTCTTGCATTAAGTAAAATGGCATTAACTGGAAGGACAATTTTGATTTTAACAAAGAAACGAGTTAAGCTTGAGAAAAGCCAATAAACTAGTAACAGGTCCCTTGGAACAATTTCAATATTACTTCCTCCACCCGCCCCTTCTAGTTTCATTTACAGTTTCAATGAAGATGCCCACGACAGAGAGTCTTCAAAATTAAAAATTATTCATTTCTCAGATGTTCACTCTAAATTTAACCTCTTCCTTTTTTTATAGATTAGGTTTTTATATGCAACTACTAAGGTAAAAGCTAAAAGGCAAAACTGAAGAAATTTAGCTAAAAGTTGCTCAATGTGAAACACTGAAACCTGTTGACCTAATGATGGTTTATCGCATAACAAAAAAACAATCCAAACCTCACTAAAAGCATATTTAAATGAAGACAATGAGCACTGATCTTTCACAGATCTTAATCTCCCCTTTCAAGGTAAAGTTAGAGTTCAAGAATCTCAAATCTCAACACCAGTAGCACACACTAAAAGTAAACACCATGACTGATTGGAGACTGGGTGCATTCCAAATATGGAAAAATCCTAAAAGCTCCATCTTCCTTTCTGTAAAGGAAAAGTCTTTGTTCTATAACATCTCAAAAGGTAACAGCACAGAATTTTTCCTCCTAGTAAGTCACAACTTGTGAATTTTAACAAAGGGAAATGAACACCATTAAAAAATATATATATTAAGACCAAGTTAATCATGGTTTCCTCCCTACGCACAGCAGAGACAGCAATAGTTTATGGATGCCCACACAACCTATTCCATTCAATTTTGCATACTGAGTCATGGCTTAAGTTGCCACATCTCTTCAATTAACATTGTATGGCATGAGGGTGTAATCTTTGTAACAACAATGTCACAGCAAAACGTATATTCATCTCAGGCGAAAACAATGTCAGGCTCAACAAATAATTATACGAGGCTTAAGAATAAATCCACTAATTTACATGGTCACCATAAGTAACTCATTGAAAAAAAAACATATTTTTATTTCTGAACAACTACCACAGCTCAAAGTTAACCTTCAAAATACAATAATATTATAAATTCTCAAAGTTCAATATAATTTTCACTCTGCGTATACCTGTTCAACTCTTCTGCTCAAAATAAGAGCAGGGCTAAATTCATGATGAGTCCAAATTGCCGAGGTTCTAATATAAGTCCACATTTTGACAAACAAAACCTTTCACAGATTCTCTTGTAATTCTCCCCAACTACTACTGCTTCTAATATATTTGTCAACAATACTGAATTCCCTATTCTGATCAACCCGCCTAGCATAGTTCTCAATGGAGATAGGGCCCTTCTTCAACCTCCTGTAGTAGATGATCTCCCATGGCCACAAGCGAGCAGAACCAAAGTAAGCCTCGGCAGCCAAAGGCTTTTCATTCTCATCTTGACAACCAAGGCCATAGTGCTTCAGAACGCTGCTCAACTCCCATGCAGAAATGCTTGTTGAGTGGAAGGAAGATGAGCTCACAGGAGCTTCTGGATCCAATTTCTTCAATGGGACTTGCACATGCTCAGTTTCAAATGTATCAGAATCTTGACATTCCATCCCTAACACAGGTGCCAGAGAGAGATTTCCAGCAGCAAGTGCGCCTTCCTCTGACAGTATTTGTGTGCTTGAATCAGTTGCTTTGTGCAGTGAGTTGGACACCATTAGGCAGTCATCGTTATCCTTCTGAAGAGGCTGATATTTTTCCATTTCTGTATCTACTTTGGAGGATGACATCGTATTGTCATTCACAGCAACCGTCTTCAATCCATGTTTATCACCCTGCAAGCCAGTTTCATCTTCTACTGGTTGCACTTCTTCAATAAAAACCTCCTTGGATTCAGGTGTTGTAGCATTATCTGATGAGCCTTTCATGATCAGTTGTGCCTTATTTGAAGAGGATGGCAAAGCTTGACCAAGTGACACAGACAAGGATAGGGATGCAGGAGATAATGACCTTGACATGGTTTTAGAGCTTTGGGATCTAGAATGGAGTGATGTTGAACCAGACCTTAAGCTGGAAGATACTGATTTTGATCTAGAGTGATAGTGAGACCTTTGCAGATGCTTAGAGGAATGAGATGTAGAGTGCAATCTAGATGTGGTGTCGTCAGAATGCAGAAAAGATGAAGTTGATTGTCTCCCTTTCTTTGTTCCATGTCTTTTTGGAGATTCAATTTCCGTCCTACTTTGTTTTTTCCTTTCATACTCCTTTTTACAGGACCAATCAGTTTCCTTTGCTACAGCAGATCTTCCATTCCTTGTCACTTCTTCATGCTTTCCTGAACCAGATGATTCTTTATCATTCTTGAGTCTCCTTCCTGGTATAGCATCTCTACTTGACTGGAGCTTTTCCCGTGACCTGGATCCATTTTTTTCTGGATTGCCTTTACCTCTACCACCTCTATGAATGTCATCAGTGTGCCTACTGTCAAACCTAGTGAAATTTCTCCGTGAAGCATTTTCCTGAGGACAATTGCGCATTTTGTGACCAGAGCCTCCACATTTATAGCAAGTTTCCCGGGACTTCACATCACTAAAACAGTTTAAAGTTGCATCGATGATGTGATCCCCCCCTGCATTCTCTTGAGAGCTTTGTAAAGTAAGAGTAGCACCAGAATAGGTCTTCTGAAGATTTTCATCATTGTTTCTCCTATCAAAACCTTCATAAGGATCATATCTATCAAATTCTACCCCATTTTCAACACCAACTTCATTCGGTGGGTTATGGAACTGCTCACCCCATCTATCATTGTCCACTGGGTCAGGTCCAACCCTACCTCTTTCATCTAGAAAATCTTCTCTATAACCCTGATGTTCTTTGCTGGTGTGGTCTTCAATGTCATCCTGGCGGTTAACTATCTCTTCCCGGTGCATGTATGCAGAATTTAGTCTGCTATTCCTGTCTGCTTGAGTAAAATTCAACCTATACTCTTGCTGATCATTGGAACCCAATTTCCTTTTAACATGATCTCCTCCTCTGCCAGAATTCCCACCATGCTGTGGCTCATAAGATCTAGCAGTCCTTGCAAATCTTTTAAGTGGTCTAGGCTGTTTATTTGACCATGAGAGAGTTAGCGGTTTCCCACAAATGTTTCTCTTATGCAGTGCCCTCAAAGCTTTTTCGGCATTTGGAGGGAATTCATATACTACAAACCCATATCCATCTTTCATTCGTACATTACACTGACCGAACCTTTGAAAGACACGCTCAAGTTCATCTCTACGAATGTGAGACGATAAGTTGCCAATATGCAATGACATCTGCAGCCAAATTTTAAAAACTCAGATAGAAATATACACTGGGTTAACTTCAATACACACACATGACAACACAGTATGCTGAATTCATAGTCCCCTGCCCCTCCAAAAAAAAACAAGAACAGCACAAGCAGAAGCTACAAGTCCCTCGAAATAAAGTTATGTCATTCGTTGTTTCTTAAGCAATGCACTCCTAATTGATGACATTATAATGATGTATCAGTTCAAGTATTGCGTAAGCCAACATCAATAACAGAGCTACTGTATCTGCCTTATTCAAAAAATAAAAATAATCTACATTTCTTTACTCAATCCCATTCTTCATTCTAAAAAAAGCATTCCTTATTATCCTCGAAATAGAATATTATTCCCTATAATACCCCAACTCTCTTTCTATCTTTTCAATGAGATTTATCAAAAAACAGTCACAAAAAAAAATCATTTTTTTTTTCTTTTCTAGTAACTTAAACCCAAGTTTTTTACATTTCACACGAAAAACACACGCTGTCTCCGCACTTGATCTCAACCCTGTCGCAAGAATCTCTTTATATACAAATTTTAAGGCATGTAAACTGTCTTTTAATAGCTCAGAACCGTGTTTTTTTTATCCTTTAAATTTCCATAAACAAGTAAAAATCAAGAGAAATATAAATTTACAAGACTATATTATTTTATAAGCAATAAAACAATCTGAACCATACAAACAGGATATCAAACCAGACAATCTGAAAACAATAACAAGGAGAAAATAAACGAGCTGCGAAACATTTCATCAAGCATCTGGTACGCAACACAGAAGATGGAAATAAAACAAAAGAGAGGGTAAAATAGAGTAATAAATAAATACCGGTGGTTATTAGAGAAGGAACCAAGGGAATTGTTGTTCCTGAATCTTCACTGTTTCGGTCTTTTCTCTCTAAACTCGAGCGTTGTCGATTCGTATTATAGACGCTCACTGGTTTTGGCCTGTGTTGTGCTTGTATTTCTGGTATTGGCTTTCACTTTTTTGGTTCTGGACACGTGCTGCGTTTTTATTGGCAGGAATAGGCCAAAATAGCCAGTGGTAAGTCAGTGATGCCGGGAATCTTTGTTCTTAAGAAAATGCTGGTGATTTTATTTTTTTAACAAGCTTTAAATTACTTTGAGTTTTGTTAAAAAATCATAGTATTAAATTTTAATAATAGTAATTTGCCCCCAGCTACCTATTAATAATTAGTTTAGAAATTATCAAATCTAAATTATTTCTTATATCATTTTTATCATCTAATTCACACCAAGACTATTTTTTTACTATTTTTAAAGCTTTCTTTAAAAAATTACTTTTTATATATTTAAAAAAAGAAAGTTATTTTAGATGTGTTCGGTTCAGATAAGAACGGATGAGACCATTCACCATCGAATTGTGTTTGGTTCACAGTAAAAGACAAACATTTGTCCCTACCTTCATTTATTTACATGGAATAAAATATAATAATATATAGATAGATGGATTACTCCAAGGTTGTCAATATATATCGTTGTTCCGGTTTTTCTATTGTTATGGAATATTTTGGTTTCGGAGCATTTCGGCGTGCCGTTTAGAGGTTATATTGTTCATATATAATTAATTATATATAAAAAAATTAAAATATTAATTTAACAAGCATAATTAAAATTCAAGATAAATTAATTTTAAATTATACAATATAAACACAAAGTCAAACAAACATAATCTCAAAATTAGAAACACAATCACAAGTTAATCAAAATAAGAAGGATTTTAAGGCCGGAACGGACTGAAATTAAAATCAAGACGAAAACGACGCCGTTTTATCTCGATTTCTTTAATGACACGGAATATTCCGGCCAGAACAGAACAATATTGACAACCCTGATTTGTTGGGGACTTTTTTATAATAAAAATATTTTCAGAGCATGGCTACAGCACTGACGAACCTTTTCTTACCCAATAAAGCTTTAGGATATACTTAATATTAATCATTTGCCGCAGCCCTTAATTATCTACCGTTCACCTTAGATCTATGACTTTTTTATGTAAAAAAACCACGTTAAACAATTCTACATGCTCAAGTTTTTTTTTTATCATGTATTAATGTTTTCAATTTGATACTTATTCTTATGATTTTTTTATTTTTTTTCTTAACTCTTTTATAAAAAAAACTATTATTTTTAGTTTCACCCTTCCATTCAAGTTGACAGTGTATTTATTTTTATTTTGGTCCTCATTTATCATATATATATATGAATCTCATGTTTGCAATTGTTACCTCTCTTTTTTTCTCCAATATGATTCAAATAAAGTCAGTTTATTTAGTTGGTCGGGACTATAACCCAAGTCCTTTTATTTAAATTAAAAAAAACATTTATGATGCCTAAATACTTTACTGGAAGAATAATTCGGGCTTGCAATGTAGCATGTCCATCAACCTATAATAAAACTATAAAAGAACTCTTTTTCATTGATATTGTTCAAAGCAACAATGCTTTTTTATATTTACTTTGACTATCAAACTTTATTTTGTTTTTCAATTTCATCTTTACATGTGTTATTTATGAAATATTATGTTTTAGGGTTTTTTCTCCTTAAATATATTTAATAATTCATGGTATTTAATTAAATTTTGAAATTGAGTTATAGATCAATTTAATAAAATAAAAGCAAAATAAACACACGAAGCTTTTTGCAAATTTGTGTAGAAATATTTGTTTTCATTTAGAAACACGTTTTTTGTTTCTTTAGTTTTAAGATTTTAGTAAATTGAGTAAACTACAAGATAATCAAGGTATTTTTTTTTATTTTGTCTTTAAAAAAAGTTATCAACATTTATTTTTCCATGTAGAAAAAAAAATACAAAAATAAGATCAAATGCTTAGGCCTTGCCTTGCATGCCAACTCGTTGGCCATCATTTCATGCCTAGACATTTTTATAATCAACTCGGTGTATTAGCCCTCCATTTTAGTGATTATTTAGAAGTATAATTAAAGTTGTTTTTAAAAATATTTTTTATTCATAAATATATAAAAATAAAAAAAAATATTTTTTATATCAATACATCAAAATAATCTAAAAACACCAAAAAATTAAAGTAAAGTAAAAAATAAAAAAAATCAATTTTTTTCAAAAATATTTTTAAAATGCAGCGTCAACACATCCTTGGTCCTAGTGCATAACATTATTAAACACCTATTTGGATTAGTTTTTAAGGTTTTTTTTCTTAGAATTTAATTTAAATTCACGATAAGTAAAAACAAATATTAATATTATAGTAGAAATATTATCACATTAAATATCATTCCATTAAGTCTTTATTTTTAAACAAGATTGTAGCTTTTTATAGTATTACTAATAATTATTTTGTTAATTATTATATACAAACATTTTATGCAATTTCTTTATAAATTGTGATGATGGATATTCAATGAAAATAGAATTTATATATTTTTTATTATAAATTTTTACATGATTTGTTTTATATTAATTATTTCCCTTCTCTCTTCAATTGCATATAAAATATAAAAAGACATTTTTTTAATATGTTTTCAATAAAACTTGCTTTATGGATCATGCTAAGATTCTTTTATTTAATAAAAATCCTAATGCTAAAAATACACTCTTATCAAAACATATACAAATGAATTAATAAATTGATTTGTTTTTCAAAGTTTTTTTTAATTAGAAATTTACTAAAATAATATATTTAAAAAAAATAATTTTTGATATCAATACATTAAAATAAAATAATTTAAAAATATAATTTAAAACAAAAAAATTATTTTTGAAATATAGTTATAAACATGCAATTATTCTCCTATGTACCTTACCAGTTACCACCCGAACCAAAGCCTTGTAAGGGTTATTATTGTTTTTCTTGTAGCTTGTTCTCTCCACTTTGCCCAAGTCGCCTTCAGTTTCCCAAAGATTCTCCTCTTCATTTCTGGCTCCTCACCCCCCCCTAATTTTCTTCCTTCTGCTTCAACTAGATCCCATCAACACCGAAAAACAGAAACCTCAATAGCGAACCATCCATGACGCTTGGCTCAGGAGGATCCAGTGTCGTTGGTTAGCCCTTGATCGATTATTTTTACAACCCACCCCTATGATTTATGTTTTTTTTGTTGATATCTTGTAAATTCTGTTCTTGATCTATCTTGGTGTGTCTTTTTTCAGGGTTATGTTTACTTCTTTGATTTGGGATTATGGGTTAGCCGCTAATGATGGGTTTTTCATGGAGTTTTATTGTGCTGTTTATTTGTTTTTAATTAAAACTGCTTGTCGGTTGTTTTTATTTGGCAAATTAATGGGATTTTTAATTTGGTGTTTGCAATTTTATATGGGTCTCTTCTGCTTTAGTACCTTGTCAAGGGTTTGCTGTTTATGTAAAGTAAAATTTATTGTTCTAATTTGATGAAGGTTATCTGAACATATTCACTTCAGCATATGTTTAGGACTTTCAATGATTGTGACAGATTCATAATCGGCAACGAGTTGTTTGTTGTCTGGTTGTGGCAGAAGAATAGTTAACGATGTTTCAATGGTGTTGTTTTATAAGATTCAACAGAAGAATTTGGAGTTTAAGAATGTGGAAACGCTATAGGTCTTGGTTTGGTGGATATTGAGTTGTGGTTGTGCATGTGCAGGTTTCTGAAAATTTGTAAAATGCTTAGTTGCTGAGTTAAACTGTGAAGTGTTTTTCTTTAACATCTCTCTTGTGATGTTTTAGCTTTTGTTCTCCGATCAAAGTGTCTTAAAATCTGGATGACGCGATGGAGCCATTTGCAATGTTTAAACTTGAGCAGAATGGTCATGTGGTTACTTTGAAATGTTGTTCGCAAATGTTTGGATTTACAAAATAGTCTGGGAAGCTAGCACTTATCCGATTCTCAAGTCTATGTTTTTCAAGATGAATTTTGATTGTTGCTCTAGACTAGAGTCTAGAAAATAAAATTTAATATCAACATTTTTGGTTAGATAATTGACAGCGTGTGTTACAAACAATCAGTGGCATCTGGCTATGTGGTGAGTAGTAACTGACCTATTAAGTATGTTTACATCCTGTAGATAGTCGAAGGGCTGTTTTTTAAAAAGTTTGCTGGCCTGAACCCATATTTTATTTGATTGTTGCATGACTAACTGGAAGCATCTGGATATGTTGATTTATCAAGGATATTATTGATGGGTTGACATTTGATTCCCAACAATTTGTTTTTATGCCCTCAGCATTTACATATAAACTAGCTGATGCATTAAACAGGCATGGAATTATTATTGGCTTATATTATTTAAATATTAAGTTTTTTGGCTTTCTATCTTATTATTGATGTAGAAGATTGGGTGATGTTGAGTGTTTGAGTTTCTATGCAGTCCCTCGGAACTTCAGATTGCTGGAGGAACTTGAACGTGGAGAAAAAGGTATTGGGGATGGCACAGTAAGCTATGGAATGGATGACGGAGATGACATTTACATGCGCTCTTGGACGGGCACTATTATTGGTCCTCACAATGTAATTTCTTAATTTTATACTCGTAATTGTTAAAATCTATACATGGGATGAGACATCATGCTTGTGGAATTGCATGTATATGAAGGAGGTTTGACAATAATACCAGTCTAGTATTATTTCAAACACAGAAAAGAAATATAGCATCTGTATGGATGTTGGGTTTGCTGTTGCTGAAGGCCCAGATTTCCTGTGGTGTTAGTACTTTTAAGGACAGGCTTGTAAAAAAAATTGTTGGACACTTAGTTTGCTATTGCAACGCCGCTGCTTAAGATTTGGTTTTGGGCGTAGTCTAATTAATAGGTTTGCTTTAGACTACATGATCTTTATGACTTGCATCAGAACAGGTCATGCTTGTATTTTCTTTTTAAAAATTTCTTCAATACAGATGTTGGCCTTCAGTAATCATGGCAATGAGGTCATTTTGCTCCATATGTTAGCAATTCTAACAAAAATGATGCATTTCTGACCATTGATAAAGGGCGGTGTATTACATGTTTGAGGTGATGCTAGACCATTTTGCTGACTGACTTAAAATTGTTTGATTTAGTTTGTTTGGGGAATCTCTGAAATAAAGGGGAGAAGTTCTCAGATTAAACATTAACATTTTTAAAGGCAAGGATATAAGCTGCTTTATCAAACAATTGAATTGGAAAAAAAACTTGTTTTGGCTGACAATTACTGCAGAATGAAATATATTGTGGCATTTGTGTTAGTGTGTCTTGGCTTCTAACAAATCTGGATGCTTTACAATTTTAATGGCTTCTTTTTTTATGCCAGACTGTGCATGAAGGTCGAATTTATCAGTTAAAGCTCTTCTGTGATAAAGATTACCCGGAGAAGCCACCAAGTGTTCGCTTTCATTCTCGGATCAATATGACTTGTGTTAACCATGAAACTGGAGTGGTATAGTTCCACACTGCTTGCATATTTATCTTATTCCATTTTACAGTGATTACTTCAGTTTGTTTCATGCTGTAGAGCGGCCTGGGTATCCTGTGTACTCCTTCCATCCAAAAATGTTTTTCCATCACCAAAAACAGTAAAATTTTTAGTTTACCTTCCAAGTTTGAAAAAAACTCGAATTTTCCAACCAATCTGTAGGGAATGAAACGATATACAAGTAAAAAGTAAAACATAATATTTGTCTAATTTAATAAATTAACTAGTAATGTTTTTTCTTTCTTTCTGCTTACCGGACGAATAATGAGACTAGAGGAGTGCTTTTTTCCATCTTGATATCTGTATGCTAATGTGTAAACCCCTCCTCTACCATGAAGTCCTGTATTTGTTAGTTGCACAGATTGGGGCAGGTTCATCCATCACTGCTGATATCTATATCAACATTAGTCTATATGTTATATAATCAAGGGCATTGAACCCAATTTTATTGTTTTATGGATGTTCTGGTTGAATTGGATGATTAGAAGCTGATAACATGCTATTTCTGCAGGTGGAACCAAAAAAGTTTGTACTTCTCTCAAATTGGCAGCGAGAGTACACTATGGAGGACATACTGACACAGCTGAAGAAGGAGATGACAACACCACACAATCGGAAGCTGGTCCAGCCTCCTGAGGGTACCTACTTTTAGCTTCCAAGGTCATATAGATAATGGAGCATGTTGCTTTTGCAATATGCAATATATAGTTTGTAATCTGGTTTTGGTCTCTGGTGAATGCCTTAAAAAGCTTCTCCGGTTACCTCCCCGCGGCTTCATTGACATGTTGTCTGTCTTCATTCGTGAAACTTTGTTGAAGGGATGCTGTTTGATTAATGGGATTTATCTGTGTGTCAAATATTTAAAACACCCACCAAGCAGTAATTTAGTTTTAGCTTTATGAGCATATATTTGCCTCTAAGGTCTCGCGCGTTCGCAATGTGCCTTCAGTGAATGAAAGGAAGCATTTCACTGTGAATAAGGGGGGCAAAAAAACTTCGGGCATGTCTATTGCTGTAGAATTGCTGGGTTTTATTTGTGGAGCTCTTTCTAGCATATCAAACATATAGAAAGTTTAAAAGCTAAAACAACCATAGCTTCTATATGTTTCTGGACTTTTAAAATCACATAGAATTAGAATTTTTTTTTCCTTCCTGTAATGATAAAATGAAAAGTCGAGCTCATATTTGGATTGAGGGATGCCAAAATACAACATAAATAGCCGCATTTATTTTCATAACCTAAACTCAAGTAGTCCACTATCAACAGGACTATTAGAGAATACTCTCATCTCATCTCATGCTCTTCTTCGGGTTGAAAAAGACTTGAGCATATGTATTATCATTATCATAGAGAGGAGCCAAGTTAGTGATGTAAATATAATTAAAAATATATTTAAATAATATTTTTTAAATTTATTTTTAATAATATTTCAAAAAATAAACACAAATCTTAAAACATTTTTCGAAAACGTCGTGGCTTGATGGAAAAAATAACCAATACTTATGTACATATAACCATAGTTGTTAATTTTATTTTGATTCGGTCAAAACATTTTGTACCAATTAAAAAATGAGATAAAATGATATCGTTTTTACCCCGGTTTAAATTCCGGTTTGTTTTGGATTTTTCGGTCAAATACCTGTCGAAACGTAGCGGTTCGTTCTGTCTGTTCTGTTTCGGCCAAATAGTATTTTTTTTTAAATAATGAATAATTTTACAATATTAATCATATCTATTAATATAACCGTTAGATTAAGATGAAATTTTACGAGTATTTTGATATATTTATATATATTATGTTAAAATTTCAGAGTAATCATAGAATATAACGACCTTGTGAGATTAATGATGACATTCTCGTAATAATATAAATGTTCATAATTTTATTTAGAAAAATTATTTTATTGTGTCATTTTTAGATTAAATTGTATAATTCTAAATAATTTTATTTTTGAATTTGAACTATTTTTTAATTAATTAATATATATATAACTTTAAAATGATGTGTCAAACATTTTAAAACTAAAATACTTTATTCTAATTGAAAAAATAAAACATTTATCAAAACGACAAATTTGCTTGGAACCCGGCGTATTTTTCTATTTTCTGCTTTAACAAACACCAACAATATCCGATCCATATGGCATTTACGTCATTTCAGCCGAAACAAAAACATGCGCTCCACCTCACCTCCGCCTCTGCATTCATGACTCACCTCCTCCTTTTTTTTATAGATAATAATTATATACACAGATTATTAAACAAAAAATAAAAATAGATGATGCTATGCTTAAATTACCTGCACCTTTTTACTCTCAATTCTTTGTTTCCTAATTTAATAAAACAACACCAAAACCTCGCTAGTAGAATAGAACCGGTTCCCTCAATGACGATCCCACGTCTCCCTTCTCTATAAAAACCACGACGGCAAGAAATTTAAAATAGAAAAAATCAATCAACATAAAAAAAATTAAGAAAATAAACGAGAACGAAACCCTAACGATCTTGACCCGGATTTTTAATCTTTGAATGCCTGATTTTTTAAACGGATCCAAATCATGTCAAGCTCTGATAAACCACCTCCGCCGCCTCCTCCATCGCGACCGCAACCTGCAAAGACTGTCTTGATCCGGTCGGTCTGGGCAGACAATTTAGAAGAAGAATTCAAGTTTATCCAATCCGAAATCGACAGGTACCCGTTAATCTCAATGGACACGGAGTTTCCCGGTGTCGTTGTCCGTCCTGCAGCTGGAGATCCGTACAACCGCCATCGTGACCCAACCGCGCACTACTTGAGCCTCAAAGCCAACGTTGATCTCTTAAATCTGATCCAAATAGGACTAACGATCGCTGACGAGAATGGGAATTTACCCGATCTAGGGTTTAAAGATCTCTGCTTCATTTGGGAATTCAATTTTAGGGATTTTGACGTGGCGCGTGATGCACATGCGCATGACTCGGTGGAGTTGTTGAAGCGGCAGGGAATTGATTTCGAGAAGACTCGGGAGCTCGGGATTGACTCGGTGAATTTCGCTGAGTTGATGATGTCGAGTGGACTCGTGCTGAATCAGTCAGTGAGTTGGGTAACGTTTCACTGCGCTTATGATTTTGGTTACTTAGTGAAATGTTTGACTCATAAAGCGTTGCCAGAGGAGTTAAATGAGTTCTTGGAATTAGTGAGGATGTTTTTTGGAGATAGGGTTTATGACATAAAGCATATGATAAGGTTTTGTGCGGGTTTATATGGTGGATTGGATCGGGTATGTATGGAACTGGGCGTGGATCGGGTTATAGGAAAGAGTCATCAAGCCGGGTCAGATAGTTTGTTGACATTACATGCTTATTTGAAGATAAAAGATAAGTATTTTTTCAAGGATAAAGATGATGGTGGAGGATTGGAGAAGTACGCTAATGTTTTGCATGGTTTAGAATTGTTTGATTGAATTGAAGATTGATGCGTCCCTTTTCATTCGTAGAAAGTTGGTTTATTACTTTTTGTACACATTTTTCACTTTGATCAAGTCTTAATTGGAGCTCTCAAGTTTAAATCTTTTGGTTATTCTTTATATGTTTTTCTGCTTTGAACTTTATTTGTTTGAATTTAATTTAGCATGTGCTTACTTACCTTGATAAAAACAGTGGCGCAGTGTTCAGAGCTAGCATTGGGGCTATAATTCTGGGAATTAATTGACTTGGCACTCAAAGAATCCAATCTAGTGTACTGAAAGTGTATCTTTCAGGGATTTTTACTGCAGGGTTGAATGGTGTTTTTTACTAGTTTGATTCTGGTTGTTGTTTGCTTATCCATATCCATGTCAATTTGTATAGGTGATTTGTTAATTGAAATAGCAATGGTTATTGTGGTAATGAAGGATGGCACAAAGTGAATGTTCTGACTGTTACTGTGGTGTGAAAGTATCTCAAGTTCTCTCGGTGATTGATATCTGTTTCTGCAGGCTTTAAAGTTTTATGCTGTCTGTTCCTTAATGTGATGGTTCAGAATTTGAGGTTGATGCTGGCTGTGAAGCCTAACTATTTGTGGTAGTTGAGTCCAGGAATTTGGAAGGTGGAATATTGATAAATTTCTTACGGAACAAAATATTGAGGATGGATGGTGCTGAATCAGTGTATAAAATGGATGGATTTGATTGAATTGGTACCAGCCTATTGCATAGGATTATGCTGGTAGGTGTAGGATTAAGATCTCTTCATACCACCTGGAAGGCTACTTTTGAGAACATGTAGCTTTCATACTTTAATGGATAAACATGTGGTTATACTTTTATATTAAGTAGGAATGTTGGAGTGTTCAATCAAAAGAGGGGAAATGTGATACAAGCAGTGAAGACCTTGACAAAAAAAACTTGGTTTAAAAGTTTTTAAGGATGATCATGATATTACTTCGTTCCCTTTACACCCTTTCCCTTTTGAAGGAGTTCCCTTGCACTTCTTATCTCACTGCATTTTATTATAGTGCTATGATTTATCATTACTCTTATGTATAAATGTGTTAGTTTTTAGAATTTGAAGCTTCAAGCCTAGAATTTCAAAATGTATAATGTAGTTATCTCTCAAGGCACTGTCAACTGTAGTTTCCAAGTCCTTGGTCTATGCTCCAGTCTATATAGACAGTATGTGCTTATGATTTGATAGTCCTAAGATTAAATAGTCAAGAATTTCACAGAAACAGTTTCATGTCTTTTAGAAGAAGACCCACAGCATTTTAATTTCCCATGTTCAACTTGCATGAAGAACACAACAATTTCAATGTTGATGAGGACATGCTTGATGTGAGATTGAGCATTACTTTGGGTTACGAAAAATGGGTGTTTTATTTCATATGTTGCAGAGGATAGAACCGATTCTGTTCAAGCTCATTGTCTGATTGTCGATCGGTTTGCTTTAGGTGTTCTCTCCACGTTTCATCAGGTTTGACAAAGGGACTGAAAGAGATTTTCAGCTTTTGTCCTGGGATAAAATCTGGCCATGGTGAGCATAATGTTATGTTCCTGCTTGGGCATCTTGTTTTGAAGCATACGAAATGTGGAAATTGACTGAGCCGCATTTCCTTTTATCAAGGAAAACATGGGAAAGAGGCTTCTGTCAGTTTATAGAAGGTATAGTTCATATGATTTAATCTCTCTGGGTCAATTAATAAATCTCCACGAGGGCTAATTTTTGTTCCTTGCTAAATAATAATGCTGTAAATCTATTTTGTCCTGCAATCACTTATTGATGTAGAACTTTCATTCTTGTTTCTTGAATTGTTCTTCAACCAAAATATTTTGCAAAATTTTACTTTTACCTGCGATTTTACATTTCAGGCCCTCTGGTGTGGGTGGTCAGGCAAAGATGTCGCTGTCATTGGATATCAGAGCAAGCTGTGGGAAGTTGAGGGCCATTACCAACCACACCCTTGTGAAGTGGAATGGTAGCGCCCGGCCCACGATCTCTGACAGCAATGTGTGACGTCTTTAACTACAGGTTATTTTGCATAGCCGAAGACTTGAATTTATAATTTCCATTTTCATCTCCTTTTTAGTTTCATACCTTCTAGAGTTAAGAATTGTCAGTACAAAATAATTAAAACCCAGAAAATAAAATAGGATAAACAGGGCCACTCCCAGCCAGCCAGCCGTCCCTCTACAGGTTCCTTTCATGTTCTTCATTGGCCAAGAATAGGATGTATCATTATTTTATATTGTTATGAGCAGGGTGACGTTAGTTTTGGTTCTATGAGAATGGGCAAAGCAACTTTAACATGATTCACCCTTAGAGCAAAGAATCCAGTAAACTAAGGTGCTAGAAATCATATTGGGATAACAATTGTTGTTACATGGTTGGGTTGAGTGAAGATGCTTGTGCTATTATGGGTCCATCACTTGAAAGTGCTGTCTAGAGTTGCTTTTGAGGGGGGGTTTAGCGTTTTATATGAATCAAGCACCGTGTTATATTAGGAATTTTAAAATGTGGATTATACAAATAGTAGAGACTCATACCTAATTGGATTTAAACTTATTATAGTAAAGCTTCATAAAAGATTAAGTGGAAGCATTGATTTGCATGTTTATTAGAGGTTTAGATTTGCAAGAGGAAGCAACATCATTGAATCATAAAAATCAAAGCATGCGGGTGGAGTTGAGCAGACTTTATGTAAAGGTCTGGCTTGACCTGCCTCTTCGGAATTTTAAGGTCATCTCCAACGTATTAACCATCAGAAAAACACAAAAATTAAAAATATATATTTTTAATTTTAATTTTTAATTTTAATTTTAATTTTTTCAACATAACAACTATCTGAATAACTAAAATAGCTCTTTTGATCCTCGAGTATCTCTAAGGTAAAAAGCTATTTAGAAAAGCCAAATTAGTAATATAATTTCATAATTAGTGTAAATATAGCATTTTTATATTTGCATTCCAATGGGGAAAAAAACCATTTAGAAAAATAAATTTTATTTTAATATATATATATATATATATATAGATAATATTAATAATAAATAACTAAAATAAGTACAACCAAAACCTCTTTTTTGTATAGAAATATATTGAACAATTTTTTGACTCTTTTGATCAATATGCAGAAATAACTTTTCGACTTAGAAATGTTATTTTAGCTCTTTAATATAGATCTCCTCTCTAAACTATAAAAATAAAGAATAAAAACTTCTTTTTTTTTGTCTTTTCCTTTTAGCTCTCTTCTTGTAGTTGCTCTTCAGCTGCTATATCTATATATTTTAACAGAAAAGCCAATATATATATATTTCAACAGAAAAATCAAAAGATAAAATAATATATAGAAATATATGAGTAGCTTAGCTTGAAAGCTCGGTGAAAAATATTATTCAAGCTAATTAAAACACATAAGTTGCTTCTCTTGAAAACCAAACAGAACACGAAACCATCACTCTTCATCGATCTTCTTCTCTTTCTCCCTACCTCTCTCTCCCTCTCTATGCGCCCTATACCAAATAATCTCCATCATCCACTCTTCACGTGATCCTTCATCTCTTTGTTAATTTCATCAGCTGATTTTTATTTATTTTTATTTAGGTGATCCCTCCTCCAGCTCTTTCGCTACCAAGATAATTTTTTATCTTTGTTTCTTTCTTTTTCTTTTTCTTTTTCTTTTTCTTTGGAGCCTATTGTCAAGCCTTATACTCTTCTTCATGACATACTGTCTTCGGAGGCACAATCAAATTTAATTTATTATTTCCGGGTGCCAAGAAAAGATCAAGAAGGCACTTGACTTAGACAGATGAATTTTAATCGAAGTAAGGTAATTTTTTAGAGTTGATGTCAAAATTAGGGTTCACTTGTTATGATGGTGTAGCTTAGCTTGAAAGCTCGGTGGAAAATATTGTTTTATTTTTAATTTATTCACAAATTCTCCCTTAATTACCAAATTTATTTTTTATTAATAGCTGTTTAGCTCCACTTACAATAATGCAAGCCGAGGCTACGGATATAGAAGAGAGAATTAGACCAACCCCAATACGTTGAAGGTGAGTTATACCTGAAGGGAGGCCTGTGAACTTACGTGCAAATGGCACGATTAAGCGATCATATATTGGACTAATGATGTGGTTGGTATTGTTTTTGCTTGTGATTGAAGTTTTAAAAAAACAGTTTCATGAAAATCACTTTAGTTGCGATGTAAAATAAGTTTTGAAATGTTTGGTTAAAACTGTGGTTGAGTTTGAGGTTGATAAAAAACAGTTTCGTGTGTTTGGTTAACAGGCTTTTTATATTGCTGTCAACTTGTGAAATTACTTTAAAGTGTGTGTGTGTGTGTATTTATTGTTTTTTAAATATTTAATAATTATAATAATAAAATGTAATTATAATTCAAGTAAATTAGACACTTGTTTTTATTCTCCTATCAAACTACTTGTAATTTCATCACGAATTAAATCTATACGTGAAGGCCTCTGCGATCCTGGAATAACATATAATAAAATATCATCTAAAACAAAATTAAGATTGCGAGACAAAAATTATATTGTGGTATTCTTTTAATATATTTATTTATTGTAATTATTTTTTAGATTATTATAATATTAAAAATATATTTTTTATAAGAAAATATAATAAATAATATTACACAACAAATAAACGTTGTGGGTTTTCCCCTGTACATTGTCTCTTGAATCACTGTGGATTCGAGCAGTGCACGGGCGGAATTGGCCCTCGGGCGCGCGGCAGAAGGGCGCTGGCACGCGGGGCTAATTTCGCCTTTTCCTATTTATTTTTTTTAAATATTCATTTATGAACAGTGTAATGACTGTTTCGTCCCCGGTAATAGGACAAAATAAGGCATCCGGGCGCGGGGCACAGCTGTAATTGCGCGCGGCCGGACCGGTCCGGTCCGGTCCGCCGCAACTTTTTCTTTTTTTATTATTTTCGAAAATGGCTAAAGACGGTTTTAACCCCTAATAAGACAAAAACAATGAATTGGGTCCAGGGTTAGAACGGTAATTGACCCTATTTTTCAATTTTTTTAATCGACGTCTCTGGGGGCGTGAGGCGCACGCGCCAAACGGTTTCCCGTCTCACGCCCTGTTCAGGCGGCGCGTGCGGCCTCCTACGGTGGCCGGAAATTGGATACCGGAGGCCAGAACGATGCGCCGCCGCGTGTTCTTCCTCCCGCGGTGGTGCGTGTAGCCACAACATGCCCGACGACGCGGCGGAGGCCGGTTGAAGCCGGCGGCCACGTTTCTCTCTCTCCTGCACGTCAATGTGCAGGAGAGTCCCCAATATATTTGGACTTTGCACTTCGGTCCCTCGACTTTGAATTTCGTTTTTGGTCCTCATTTCTGTTATATAAGTTTTGATTTTGTTCAATTGGGTCCTCCGATTTGAATTGATTGAATGTCAAAGTTTCACTTCGGTCCTTCCACTTTCAATTTCCGGATTGGCTGTATGTCAGTCAATCAATTCGGTACAAAAGTTCCGATTTCTGCAATTTCCCCCTCTGATTTCAATTGAGAATAAAAGTAATTTGTATGTCAGCCCTTTGACTTTTAATTTTTTAATTTCAGCCCTTTATATTTGATTTTCATTTAAGTCCTTATACTTTTATTTTTTTATATTTCTACAATAATCCCTCCTTTTGTCCATGTTTATATAAAAGTGTATTTAACACAATAATAATAATAATGATAATAATAATAATAATAATACTAATAATAATAATAATAATAATAATAATAATAGTTATAGTAATAGTAATAATAATAATAGTAATAGTAATAGTAATAGTAATAGTAATACTAATAGTAGTAATAATAATAATAGTTATAGTAATAGTGATAATAATAATAATGATAATAATAATGATGATGACTTAATTATTTTTTGTTCTTACTCTTCTGTGTTTTTTTTCTTTCTCCCGATAATTTGATAATATTTTTTTTTCCGGTTATAGCAATAATAATTGTTTTTGTTTTTTTTATCTTTTGTTAAAAGTTCTTGCATGTTTTTAGTCTTTCATTGTTTTTTTCCTTTCATTATTAACATAATAATAATAATATCAATAATAATAATAATAATAATAATAATTACATTGTTTTGCGTGCTTGCTCTTTCTTTAATGTTCTTTTTCCCTCCAGATAATTTCATAATTTTTTTTTGACAGTAATAGCAATAATAGTTTTTTTTTTTAATCTTTTGTTAAAGTTTATAAGATATTTTTAGGCTTTCATTTATTTTTGTTTCTTTCATTGTTAACATAATAATAATTATTATAATAATAATAATAATAGTGATTATTATTAATATTATAATAATAGTGATTATGTATTCTATTATTATAATAATTGTGATTATTTATTCTTTCAGAATAATAATAATAATAATAATAATAATAATAATAATAATAATAATAATTTTTTAATTTGTTTTTCTTGCTTGCTGTTTTGTTCATGCTTTTTATTTTTTCCCTCGGTGTAATTTAATAATTTTTTTTTGTTTTTATTCTAGCGGCAATAATAATTTTAAATGTTAAGACTCCGATGTTGCTATTTCCCTATTTTTATTATGTCTATTAATTGATTTTTTGAATTTTATTATCTGCACAATAATGATTTCGGTCATTTATTTTTTTTCTTATTCAAATATGTTACTCTTTTTTTTAATGTTAATGCGCGCCTTTTTATGATTGTTTATGACGCAATACCTATATTCTAAAAAATATAATTTATGCTTACGTGACAAACATAACTCAAAATTTTAAACATTTTATCTTTTAATCTATAATTTTTATTTACTTATATCATATAAATTTACTGTTGTACATTTAATTATGTTAAATTATATACAAAAAAATATCCACGACAACGCGCGGGCAATTATCTAGTATATATATATACGGGGGCTGGGGGCGGGATATATATATATAGCCCCGTAGTCAATTGCAACGCCCGGAAAGCAATAATTTCTTGTTTTCCGTGGAACTTGGTTTCTTTGGTAAGAAAAATTGGCCCACGATCAAAACTTAGTTTCTAACAATTAACCAAACACTTATATTCTCAATTTTTTTGCAACTTCTGGCTGCACAACACTCCCAAACACCCTCTAAGATAATCAGGAATATGACTGGAATGATTGGTAAAGAAGCTGGGGAATGTTGAAAGATTTGGTAATGCTGGTGTCCATGATTGGAGCTTCTCTGTAGATGTTTGGATTGCAGCTTCATCAAAATTATATTTTGATGAATAATATTTGCTTATCGAAACAGAGATTTTACCTCAAAGTATCTCTGTGGAGTAGAAATCCTGCTTCGACAGCAGCTTCCTTGTCCTTCTTAATCTCATGGAGGTCTAAAGGATCTCCCGGAAGTTGAAGCTTTCGGTTACGAAAAGCTGCAACATCAACCTGCAAGAGAAGGAATGACAAAGATGAAGTTAATATGTAGTATAAACTGATAAGGATGCAGTACTATTAATTTTGGTGCTAATCTTTTGTTATTGTTATATTCAATTAAGCATATTCTCAAATTCAAGTTGAATTGAATACTTTAAGTTCTTGGCTGGATGATGATGCTGTGTGCAAATGAGTATTAGCATATTCTTAAAATAATTACATTATATTTAAAATAATATATAAAATATATTTGGTTTCAAAATAATTTTTATCATTAGAATACACAAATAAATATATTTATACTATTCAAAACAACATTTTGATGAAGAGGTAAATGATATTTACATCTGCTACACAAACTTCAATGCCTGGAGAACAAACAAAAAACATCTAACCTTTGAAGTGGAGAAAGTGTGTCAGGCCCCCTTAATTGTACCTTAGAGAACAATTTACGTCGATGTGGTATTAATGTAGTTGTACCTTAGACAAATTGATCCCGTCAAAGTAATAATAATAATGTGCACACATACAAAAGGCATATGCTTACGCATCTTCAGTTTTTTTATTAAAAAAATTGTTTTAATATCGGGTAATTTGTCCATCTATAGTTTATTTATTAGAAAAACTCAATGTTTTTCTTCAAAAAATAGTTTCAAGATCAGGTGAAGTGGGTATTTTCAGTGTTTTTTTATTAAAAAAACTCCACTTTTTTATTAGGTGATCTGTATATTTTTAGTTTTTTTTTCTAAAAATGATAATTGATTTGATTGGTAGGATATCAGAAAGCAAGATCTACGAGCTTGTTGATGTTTCTTAGTTTTGGATACATGTGTTTTTTGGCGATTCTACTATGGGGAAAAAAATAAAAAAAATGCTCCCCATCATTCAATCAACAAGTTTACAGATAATAAAGAGTTGAAAGCTTTCCCGTAATGTACACTAGTGCAGTCCATGATATTCCTTTTTTTATTTTATTTTTCTTTTGCAGGAAAATTGGGGGGGGGGGTCTTTCATGGTGGGTTCAATCACTCAGTACCGTACTCCAGAATCTGGCAAACATACGGCCCTTCTTAGGAAATTCAGATTGGAGGGCTGGCCTCATTATTTTGGCGAGACATGCAGGCTAAGACAAGAGCGGAGAAGAGAGGAGTCAGAACTGCGTTAGAAAAACAATGCCTGAGCGCTATATGGGTCCTCTCACTGTTTTTCATGCTTTATAATTTGTTTCCATGCATCGTGGATTCCCTTCCCTGAAAGCTGGTTTAGTGAATTGTCGCGTGTTACAATTATATTTATTAACTATATGGACGAGGGAAGTTTACGAAGAAACCCAACACTATCTGATATGAAGCTTTGAGATTGTTGTTTTAATGATTCTTCTATTTAGTTTTGGATTTTAACCATTTGTTTTTAAGTAGTACTTGAGAATTTTAGTACTAGACCAATTCTATTAATTAGTTAAGTTTTAATTAAGAATACTTTTTTTCTACAAAGGACTTTAGTTTCAAATCTTGGAATTATTCTTCAAGATTCACCTAAACAACTAGTTTTTCATTTGGAAGGTGTTGGTGGAGATGAATTTGATATGGCCTTGACATTCCAAGACAAACCACTGCAACAAACACATGGTTTTCACATCAAGATAAAAAAAATCTCGGCATTCAATGAGGATCTAGACATAGAATTTTTTTTTTATTGAATCGTTGAATGTGATAGGGTTAAGGAGTACTTAAATTTCTTGAAAGAAAAGATGGTGGTCGAATACAACTTGAAGGTGAAGCTTTTTTCTAGTTGAAATGTTATACACACATGATCAAGTCATGAATGTAGTTGTTGCATGAGACTCTTTCCTTTTGAATATGAGTAATATTTGTTTTAGCGATACCATGATTTTGTACAAGGTAATAAATTTGTCGATGAGAATACCAATGAATCTCAGAGGCTGACAATACATAACATGCTCCAAGAGACAAAGAATCAACATGTTACAAAGTTCATGAGAGGTTTGAAAATAGCAATCCAAGATGATTTCAGAGTACAAATAATATTTACACTCTTTAAGATGAGAAAAACAATGTTAAAAGCCAAGATGTTAATCAAAGAGAGGGCTCGTGGCAGTAATAAATTTGACAGGTCTGACTCTTCTAAGAGGTTGTGCAATATGACAAGTAGATTTGGTTATAATAATAAGAGAAAAGCAAAACAATCATCAAGGTCAACTCTTTTTTTGAAGTTGCTTTTATGCTGCGACGAAATAAAGAGTTAGGCTTTTTAAAAATATTTAAATATACGAAGGAACTTGTCCTGTTAATTGAACAATGAATTGTGGATGCAAATTTCGACATTCCACATTGAAAAAGAAAATCAAGATGATCGATGAATGGCATTACTTCTTGGTACATCGACTAGCTGACCACATGTAGTTCAATGCTGTTGGATAAACTTGCATACGTGTCAATCACTAAGACAACCTCAATGTTGGTGGATGGTTTAAGATGGCAAGCCTACACGTTACTCGCTCAGTTCAGGCCAAGCTGTGTGGGAAAGAATATATATATATATAGATAGATACAGATATATATTATTTAAATATTACTTACATAAAAAATTGTGTTGGTAAGGAAATAAATTCATGAAAAAAACGAGATGTGAAGGGGAAATTGTGATACCTTGTATGGTAGAAAATAATACATACTTTAGTAGATAATTTTTATTTAAATATTATATTTTTAAATTTTGATTTCCGGGACAAAGCTCTTCAAAAATAACAATAATTAGTGCATAAAAATCTGCTAATATACATCAAGAAAGAGAATGCTTAGTAACAGAAAATTAAATCTTGTAGAGTAATTAAATTCTAACTAAATTATTATACCATTTTTTTCTTCAATTCAGTAATCAACCCACATTCCAAAGGCTGGATCCTCCCCATGGACTTTTTTTTATACATAGAAGTATTCTCATGTTAGCTTGCATTAAAATTTAGATTAAGTACTACATTGTTAGCATATGTGTTCTGTTGCAGATTGGACTAAATTTATTTTGAACATATAAAAGAAATATTTATATATTGATAATATTTTAATAGTAATTTAAAAAAAAATATTTGAAGATTGATATGATATGATCAACTTGATAAACCCTAAAACAACTCAAACAATTTGTAAAAAAGTAAGTTGACTTGCAAAAAACTCAAGACCACATTTTTTTTATACAAAAGCATTAAATCGACAATATAATTGATTGATTTGGGGCAATTCAGGGTAACCTTTCAAATTCAAAACCCAAATCATGAGATCATGATAATTCCATATACAACAAATACAAAACAATTATAAAACTTAATTTTCAATTGATCCAATGTTAAAGAATGCAATTGAAAACAATTATTTAATTTTTTTATCTAAGTTAATATGTCAAACCAATAATCTGAGTCACAAGTTAATTGGTCAATCTTGGTTAACTTGTAAAACTCGTGACTAATATCATGAGACTGTGATCATTCTCATAGAAAGCAAATCAAAACATATTATGAAGCTTAATTTTTAATAAACTAATTATTGAAGGATAAGATTGAAAATAAATTCAATTAAAAGATAGGATACAAAGAAATAACTTGAATCTATCAAGGTTAACATGCAAAACACGTAATCTAAGATATAAGACCAAAATAACCTCATAGAAAGCAAATTGTAACAAATAATGAAACATAATTGCTAATCAACTAAATGCTTAAGGCTCGAATTGAAAAAAATACCAATTAAAAAAGACAAAACAACTCAAGTTAATTGGGTTAAACTATCAAACCTGCTATATGAATAATGAGATAGAGATAACCACATAAAAAAAAATTATAATAAACTATGAAACGTAATCTTTAATAAAACAAATGTTGAAGTATGAAAGTATAGAAAGAAAAAAAACAAAAATAAAGACAAAATAATAATAATAATAACAGTAATAATAATAATAATAATAAAAAAATAATTAATATCTTGTTCGTTGTGTATAGTAAAAACACCACCTATTTTGGTTTATTGTTGATAATAATAAGGTGACTTTTTTGTCTTTCCTTGTATCATGTAATTGTTATGCTTTTTTTTCCTTTGAATGAGATTCTCCTATTGTTTGTCTTGGATATCATTTAAAGCTATATAATTCATTTTTTATTACTCATTTATAATGAAATATCTTATCTTTGACAAAAAAAAATAAACAAATAAATAAGAAAATAATGATATATGAGGATAAATTTATATCTTAGGATTTATTTCAAAAAATAGCTTATTTTTTCAAATAATATATTTTTAAAATCTTTATCTAAAATGATCTTTATTTTAATTAGAGATAGGGAGGAAGTTGTTTATAATCATTAATAATATATTGTAATGTTATATTAATATTGTAACAGTTAATAAAAATCTTTTTCAAGTAATTCATGTTTTTATATATAATTATGGATTCAACTAAGTTATGAATATTGGATACTATGTTGACTCATGATATAGGCAACATTATTATCATCCCTCAGCATAAATATAAAAACTCTTAAGTCATTGTTTTACTTGAAAAAATTATTTGTTCAACTAATTAAGTTAGCTATCCATCCCATTTAATATTAAAAATAAAAAATTAATATAAGAAATTGATTGATTAAAGGGTGAAATTTAAAAAATAATTACAAAAGAAATAAAGTTAAAAGCCAAAAATAAGAAGAAAGGATCAAATATAAAAACAAAACAAAATAATAAAAAATTGATGTTAGAGGATGAAAATATATATATAAAAAAGGAATTTGATACCCCCAAAATATACATTTACATATATATATATATATAACATCAACAAGACTACCATATACACCACCTCATTTAGAAGAGGACTTCATAATTTTTCAAAGCTCACCATGGATAAGCAATTTCCACCACTTAAGGCTTAACATGCTAATGCATGAAAAAACACATCAATAAGATTTGTTTTTTATTTTTTTGAAAAATACTACAATGACCTTGTATTGATCCCATAACTATAAAAAAAAAATTGGAAAAAAGACTAAGCCCTTTGACCCTAGATTAAAAATTATTGGCTTGAGGGGTAACCAAGTAAATTTACTATTCATTCAAAAAGTAAAAGACAAACTCACCCCTATTTAATTATGTGTTCTGTTGCAGATTGGACTAAATTTATTTTGAATATATAAAAGAAATATTTACATATTGCTAATATTTTATAGTAATTTTTAAAAAAAATTATTTGAAGATTGATATGATATGATCAACTTGATAAACCCTAAAACAACTCAAACAATCTGTAAAAAAGTAAGTTGACTTGCAAAAAAATCAAGACCGCATTATTTTTTATACAAAAGCATTAAATTGACAATATAATTGATTGATTTGGGGCAATTCAGGATAACCTTTCAAATTCAAAACCCAAATCATGAGATCATGATAATTCCATATACAACAAATACAAAACAATTATTTAAATTTTTTATCTAAGTTAATATGTCAAACCAATAACCCGAGTCACAAGTTAATTGGTCAATCTTGGTTAACCCGATTAACAGTTCTTGGCTTGAGGGGCAACCAAGCAAAAATACTATTCATTCAAATTGTAAAAGACGAACCCACCCCTGTCTTGACCCAGTAATCACAAAAAACTCAAAAGAAAAGGAAAAATAAGTCATTAGATCTTTGTTAAATCTATTTGTTTCAAGGGGCAACAAAGTTAATTCAACATATTATTTTAATTAAGAAGTTAAAATTGTCTCTCAATCAAAGCATTGTTTTTTTTTTTTCATGTTAAAGGCATTCAGGTCATCACATTATATAATATAAAAAGAAGAATACATCCTAGACCGCAGTCAAATTGATAATGACTGATTGGTTCCTATGCAATTACAATTTTACCCTTGATAATGACTGATTGGTTCCTATGCAATTACAATTTTACCCTTAAAAGTAACGCAAATGGCGTTTAGTTTCTTTTTAAGGATGTGGTTGATATAATATTTTTGATACGCATTACTAAACAAGATATAAGTCCATATACGTAATGAATTCTTCACCTCTTTTATATTTTTATAAAATATTTTAAAGTATTTTTAGAGATCATCCTCTCCAATAGCCTGATACTTCAACAAAATTTTAATAATTCTTATCATATACCAACTTTAAATTTTGAATTCAAAAAACCATGAATTTAAATAAACAAGCCCTTGTATTAGTGAGCGAGGTTGATAATCTGATGCCTTAAAGCTGTAGTTTTTGTTCTTATATATTGGAAGCTTGAATTAGAGGATCTTAATAACTCACATCATCTTTTCCAATGAAGTCATGATTCATTCACATATCAAAAATATCATAGCAAAAGTAATAAAGATTTTCTTCTTTATATATTATGAATGCTTGAAATCCACAAAGGAGAGCAGTGGTTATCCATTAGCACTAAGGAACGAAAAGAAGAAAACGATAGGTCTTTTTTATTGCATAAATTAAGGTATACTATGATTATTTCATCCGGGAAAGAACGTGAAATTAATATATGGTCCCCTTGGAATATGGGAGTAAGGGATAAGGTCCCCTCGACCTTAGCCTCTCATAAAAAGACAACAATATTTTAAAGTATACTAAAATACATTTCGTCCCACTTAATTAAAATAAGAAAAAACTACCAAGTTACATCGATCTCTTGCCTCGCCACGGTTTTATGTCTAAAATCAATATCCCATATCTGTATCTCGGCCAGATTCTACATCGAGAAACAATTTAGCGTAGTTCATATGCGAGCCTGAGCCACAAAAAACATTCTGTGTGGTGCGAAGTGGGGCAGGCTGCTCCTCTGTATTTGCTGGGCTGCCATGTGGTGGCAACCTTATACCGAAAATTCTGAGGGCGACTTATGTGTGAGATTTTGAACATCATAAATGACTATGGAAATAATGTCGATCGATGGCATTAGATAACACGAGGGACCACCGTAAGATCAAATACAGCACCGTGGTCCTCGTGATGCATCATGGGGGCAGTGTTTACGTATTCTATGATTAATTAGGGCAAAAAGATATCAACGGGTATTAGTTTCAGTACTAAGATAGTGGTTAAAAGGAAACAGAGGATTAAGTTATAATTGCATTCAAAATTCAAGGACTAAGGAATAATTTTACTGAAACAAGTGGGGTTCTCTCTGTCGGAGGCACCGTCTACTGAGAAAACAAAAGCTCACCGATCTATCAAATGGGCGAGGAAACAAAATAACTCTGTCACTCTCAGGTCTCAATCTATTCCCTGGAAAGCATATGGAGGGAACGTGAGCACTTGCTTATGATTTTAATCCCTACGAGCTGATCCATATGTTAATTGTTCTTGTTCTGTGCTGGCTTTTCTTTTTTCCCCTCAGCTTAATTTTGCTTCCCTCCGTGCTTAAATTCCTTCTTTCGAATCATTTAATTAGAATAATATTTTTCTGGTGGTGTTTAACAAATCATTATATGCATATGCGTATCAAATATTTAAAAAAATTATTCATTAAAGTGCATTTATCTCTTATGTTTCTCTCCTCTCTTTGACACTGCGTCAATGCGAAGGCTGTATGCTAAACCAGCTAGTCCAAATCCATTGGTTTTTTAAGTTTTTTTTTCTTCATATATTTTAAAAATTATTTTTGATATCATTACATTAAAATAATCTAAAAATATATAAAAAAATTATTTTTTTTCAAAAATAATTTTAAAATACAGTGATAAAGAGTCCCAATATCAACACCGATGTAAATTATGTAATGCTCTAGCTAGTTTCTGCAATCTATGGTTTTGGTTTGAGGATTCATGAATTCTTCTCGTGGAATTGATAATTAAGATTCCCTCTTAATTAATAATTAATTACCCACAGAGGTAATATATGGAAATTTAAAAACTACAGCTCACCAGTGATTATTAATTTAATGATAGAGTCTATCCACCCCTCGTTAATTATCAAAAACCTAGATCATTTGAAAAGTTTCAACACTCAAATATATTCAATTATTTTCACAAGAAAACAGCAAAGCCAAGCTAGGTCACGTAATGGAACTAGAAAGAAAGGACGAGGGTGTAAAAAGAAAAGAAATATGAGAGTAGATAACTCTATTTAATGAGCAAAAGTACCATCATTTTCAATGACTTCAACTGAAAGACATCCACTTAAAGCTCAAAATTTAGGTGCTGATTGTTTTTTTTCAGTAAAAATTATGTTTTATATAATTTTTACTTTTTTTGTTTGGAAATATTTCTTATATATTATTATACTGTTTTAAATTTGTACACAAGAAAGCGTGCAAGCCCCCACAAACCTTCTCGGCTACTCCCGTTTCCCTCCCTCCTCTCTGCATATCTTATTCACCACTAGTTTAAAATCTGCCCTCATAAGTCATAACCCAGCTGCCACTATGAACTTCAAATCCATAAAGAAGCTCTACAAAACTCTACATTTCTCACCGCCGAAAACCATATGAACCAAACTTACATTTCTCTCTCAAGCACGTCGATCTTCGGCGAAAACTTAAACCAAACCAGCTGATGGGCAAGAAAATGAAGCTCCCTTTTCTCTCCAAGATGAATACAAACACAGATCAATCAACAAAGCCTTCATGGCCTTGGCCTGCTTACTGTCACCAGCCAAGAACTCTCTCTTTTAGTTTCAGAGCAGGCGATGGCATGTTCAAGACCATCAGCTCAGCTTTCTTAGATGCTACTAACAATGATGTGGTGGACAGTACACCGGAGTCATGGTTCACCGACTCTTGCGAGTCAGCTAGCTTCTCAACAGCATCAGATGATCAGTCAGGTGCCGGTGACCCTATAGAGACAGTAATCAAAGGTTTGAGGTCAGAGAGGCTGTTCTTCGAACCAGGAGAGACCAATTCAATCCTGGAAGAAGCCAAGGCAGGTGAGGAGTTTCCATTCAAAGAAAGTGTGGTATTGTCAATGGAATCTCAGGACCCTCATTTGGATTTCAAGAAATCAATGGAGGAGATGGTCGAGGCTCATGGTTTAGCAGACTGGGAAGGTCTTGAAGAGCTTTTGTCTTGCTACTTGAAAGTCAATGGAAAGAGCAACCATGGATACATCGTTAGTGCTTTCGTAGATTTGCTTGCTGGTTTTGCTTCTTCTTCTTCTTCTTCTTCAACTATTACTAGGGCTAGTACCAGTACCAGTAATACTCAGCATCGCCATGATTTTTGTTCTTCTTCTTCTCATCATTCTCCTTCTTCTCCTTTGTCTTTTTACACTTCTACTTCTGATGATTCTTCTTCTTCTACTCATTGTTGTGTATCCTCATCAGAAAATGGGGCTGATATAATTAGCCCCTGTTTAACTCCATTAGAAGCTGATTAAAAACATTAATCAATAGATGATGCTTCTTAATTAATTGCTTCTTTTACATATCTTCTGTTCCATTTTTGTTTTGCTAATGGCAGTTAATGTAAGAAAATAAATTTGTGTACTGTAAGTTTTTATTTTTATGCTTTCTCGTCCTCTCTGTGGTGATGGTGCAAAAGTGTAGGAAACTTGCCCGAGCCTTCATGGAAACGCACTGTTAGGGTTGACATCAGGTTTCTTTCGGTGCATTAGAGAATTAGACGAAGGGAAGTTTATATTCTAATTATGATCTTGCTATTTATGGAAACCTTCACGGAACAAATGAGCGTATACCACAGCAGTGGTTTAAAATAATTAAGTGATGGTTTGGAAATGTAAATAAGTTTGTTTTTTAAAATATTTTTTTTATTTTAAAAAAAATAGTTTTGATATCATCATATAAAATGATATAAATACATCAAATAAAATTTAATTTAAAATAAAAGATAAAATTATTTTTTTTTATTTTTTTTTTAAATTCAGTAAAAAAAACACCCACTAAATAATGGCAATCCGGGATCCTTTTATACGAGAGAAAAACAGATTTTTTTTATATAAAAATAGTATTATATTAATGAAGCTATCTTCAAAACATGGTGTTATAAAGGTACGAAGCAAACGCAAGATTCTTTATGTTTTTTTTTATATATTATTTTAATATTATGATATCATAAAAATATATATTTTTTAAAAAAATTAATATATTTAAAAAAACAACTAATACAATACCAAATAAAATCTAAAGTAAATAAGTTATTGTATGAACACGAGAGCTTGGTGAAACCATGCAACACAATTCACAGACACGCACGTGTACCGCTATGATGGAGCAAAATCGACCGTTTAAAGCACTGACAGGATGGGATTAATCACAACTCACAGCCGTTGGTTTAAAATTAGATAGCCATCGTCGTCATCAATTGATGGGTACAGTTCCAGCACATAATCTTGGCGTGTTTCTTTCACTTGCCACCTGCAGCATTTTCCTCCCCAACAAGTCCACAAATTTTGAAGTTTGAACACATATTTTCAAATTTCCTTTTATTTAATAAATGCTCCCATGTGGTTTTCTTCTATACAAAGCTATCCTCATTACAATATTTATTCCAGCAATGTCTGATTAAAATAGAAGGCCAAGCAATTAAGGACTTCGAAATATGTGGGAGATAAATAAAATGGAAGAGGAATATATATATATATATATATATATATGAATATTTTGAGAATCAAATAATTGGAAACAGCTTTTAAAAGGGAACAAAAAAAAATGGCTGAGAAAATCAGCTTTTGTAATATGCAAAATAGATTCAGATAAAAACAAATTAAAAGTTCTTCATGATTTGAAAATAACGAACAGATGTTGGAGGCATGCACACACACACCTTATCATGAAAAGATACTGCCCATAGTATTTTGAATCTGAAGCAAACAAAATGTTGAGAGAAAAAACAAAAGGAGGGCATAGTCTTACTGAACTGTGTAAGAGACAATGCCATCCCTGCCAGAAATGTAATAAGTGCTGCCAAAGGGACCATTGAGATATTAATCTTTACAAATTTGATGAAGGTTGTTTATTTCTAAACTCGACGATGCTAGCGATTGATTATTGTTTCTAGATAGAAGAAATGAAGACGATCAAAATAGATATAATTTTGTTCGGTAATAATACACGGGGCAAAATAACTATTGTTGTATTTTATTTTATTATGGTGGACAAGACAAGATAAAATATGAAATAAACTACTTTTAATTTTATGTTGACTCGGGTCAACCTGGTCCGTAACTCGAGTCTCAACAAGTGACTGGAGCTTTGTCCCGGGTTGACTCTCGGGTTTCATTTTAAGACTATGATAATAATTATTTTTATCCTTATATGTTTTAGTTGAATGATTTTGAAATTGAGGGTTTTTTCCGATGATATTTTAGAAATAAAAAAAATTAAATATTGTCTCTGGAAATATGTCTTCTTTGTACCTTTTACTTTAAAATACATAAATTCTCTCTAAAGTTGCTTCACAGCAAATTTATTTGTATATCTCTGTTTTGTCTTTATTTCCTTCAAAGACAATAACCAAATGCTATCCAAAAATATAAAATTTAATTAATTTGCACTAATAATTGAGAGAATTGTGACATATTTAGTATTATTCTATTTAATTGTTAATTAAATTATTTCTATCTATTTTTCAAAACAGTAATTAAACGCTATATAAATTCTAAAATTCAATTAATTTGCATTAATAATTGAGAGATTATGATTTATTTAGTTACTCTCTATCATTATTAATTAAATAGACATTTGGCCCAATACTATTATCGGGTCTCCATCGCTCTAGAAAAAGAAATTAGGACTCTTAATTTCTTTATATAATAACTAAAAAACAAAATATAATTATATATAAATTATACTTATAATCACCTAGACTGTGGGAGCATGTTACTTGTTAGATCAGAAACACAAGAGGTACGTACTGTTTCTCTAGATATCAATTAGAAGAAATCTATGAACTTTGATCAGATGCACAAACAGGTCGCCTGGCATTTCTTTTACCAGCAATTAATTCGTACTGTTAATTGTGTTTTAATAAACTCTGATTTATTTAAAAGTTCATGGAGATTGAGTTTGACTCGCCTCTTTGTACGCTGATCACTACATCGGTTTAATCAAAAACATAAAACAACTATTTTAACCTGTCTTTAATTGATTTCCATTGCATTCTTAATCAACTGTTCTCAAATCTGATGTTAATTAGCATAATATAGAGCACATGATCTCATACAAGTAATATACAAGGAAAAAGCAGGTGGGGGTCTTGGCCAACTCCTTGCTCCGCACCAGGATTCGAGTCTCATTATATATGTTTGTCATTTTCATGGTGTCTTACTTATTTATTGAGCTTGAAAGGTATTTAATGGGTTCAAAAATTAGTCGTGATATGCGTAAGCTGACCGAACACGTTGTCAGCAATCCATGTTTGAGATTAGAAAAGCCTCGGCTTTAATCTCCGAGCTTAAGATTCTCTTGTATCAGTGGTGAAGCTTCTAATCCTTGTGCCATGGCTATTTAAACATCATTTCACGGCAACCGATGAGGAAATAATGCTAATTTAATTCTGGCAGGGTAAGCTTTTATGTTAATAGTAATAATTGATGATTCTAATACAGCAGATAGAAATTTCTCTAGCACTAATGAGCACACATCACGATATTATAATAAGTTTGATAATGATCATGTTGGGAATGCAAAAATGAAAGAAAAACAGGTGGGAATAAACAATATTACATATTATTTATTTACGAGCTCATGTTCGTTCGTTCATTCGTTCGTCTTGCTATGTCTAGTGACACGATTCATCAGAAATGGGTCCAAGATTTCCTTCCACGTTTTCCTCTCCGAAGTTTCGAAATCCCATGTTAATAAAATTGCAGTTCTCAAGGAAAGTTTCTCGTTACCTATGGAAATGTTGTGTTGGGTGTCAAGTTCGTCCAAAATTATCAGATACCGAACTTAATTTATTGTTAAAAAATAATATTTATCAATGGGAAATTGAAACTAGCTGTACATCTGATCTTGTTAGGAGAGTTTTAGGTAAATATCTCCATCGCTAACGTTGGTGCCAATCAAATAGACATCTGCATGCATTTCAGCCGAGATATAATTAACAGCATCAACCCGATCATCTGTATATATTAGTCTTGGACTCGCATCACCTTTTTTTTTGCTTGATGAAAGAAAAAATAGATTCATGAGATTAATCGAGATATATCCAAGTTGATCCGGACATCCATAATTAATAAAAAAACAAAAAAAAGAGAACAGGCTCTACCTAGTATGTTGAAAAGGCACATTTGTGAAGAAAAAAAGGAAGCATGTTTTTTGTTTTCTTTTTGATGTTAAGGTAGGCAACTGGCCATTCCAGGTAGCCAAAAAAACACAAAAGGAGGTGATTACTACTTTCATGAAAAATCTAAACTCTTAAAAGTTATTTTTTTATGCTGCACAGTATGAGCTTGGTCATGTGCACAGCGATCGTAGCACTCAAAAGTCAAAGTAGTAATTAAAATAAACAAGACTAGCTCCGCTGGATTATAATTTGTCTCAGACAAACAAACAAACAAACCCTAGAGCTGTTTACTCCGCAGGCTTCTACCTGTCAAAACTTGGAAGAAACCATTACACGAAAACATGAAAACAACTCGACTTTGGCATGGTATTTAGTGAGATAATGACTTCATTTCACGAGACACATATTAATTTTCAGCACTAATGTTTTGACCAAACAATATAGAAGTTGGTGTCTGTCCATTTCGATTTTGCTTTGGCATTAATTGCCCTCTGCATGTGCCAAGAAAGCTGGTCCTGTTTTCTAGCAAGGGCCACTCGTTTTTTTTGGTAAAATAAAGCTGATTTTCATATAATTTAATTTTAAATACTAATAGGTTATATCACATAATTATCCTTTGTAATGTTAAAAAGAATCACAATATAACTTAATTAAGTAAAAAATAATTAATTACCAATGGTAAGCATGTTGCTTTTACATTCGCTGTGAAACACAATCATCCAAAGTTTATTTAAAACTACTTGTGTCTTCAATCTATTATAACTTGTATTTTTTTCAATCAACTCTTACAATGTAACGGAAAATGATTATTTTTCATTATTGTTAAACACTTCAAATAAATAAAGAGAAAAAAAAAAAGGATATATATATATAAGAAATTAGGGTTTTACAATGAATAACTTCAATAATATTTAACTTAAAAACAAAGAAATCCAAAGAGATTATTATACCATTAATAAATAATAAAATAAAATAATTTTATATTTTTAATATCACTTCTCAAATTCATAATACGACTAGTATCAAGAGTTTGACAAATAAAAAACAAAAGTTGTGGCCATTCATTTTATATTTAGAGTTAGTTATAACTTTGTCTTTTCAATTTAACAAAGTTAATTAATTAGTCTTCATGATTTCACTATTTTTATATTTTGATCCCTACATTATAGAATCTATTATAATTTAGTCATATGAAGGATAGCATATTTGTTTTTTAATTCATTTATATTTTTTTATAAATACAAGAAAGAAATGTGAAATATATAATATGAAAAAGTTAATAAATAAATCGAGGGTAATCAGTACTTTTCAGAGGGGTTTTTTTTAATGCAATATGGATAAATTAATTAATTTTGATAAACTACAATCACAATAGTATTTTGCATAATAATTATGAAATATTTCATAAATATTAAACACTAATTATTTTAGAAACAATATTACCGACAGAATAAAAGATGGTCATTAAAAAACTATCATTGATGATTTCTATTCTACTAGTCATTCCATCAGCAATATAATTAGTGATGGAGAAAACATGCCAAACAAAAAACAATTTGTAATTACATTGGTAATTGAATTCATATTACTAATAAAATTGACTCGTCAATGATTTACATATTGTTAATGACAATTCGTATATTTGTTTTCGAACTCTCTAGAATTTTATAAAGGACTTAGTCCGTTATTGATTTCATTTATAATTTTTAGTGGCAAAGTTCTGTAAGTTTTTTCAATTCTCTAGAACTTTTCAATGGAAAAACAATTCTCTGTAATCTGTTAAAATCTTATTTAATATTTTTTCAAAAATTAAATGAAAAAAATAAAACTAAAAAAAGAAACCAATATTTAATACTAATTTAAAAATCCAAATAGTTGGAATTCAATTTATCTAGAGGTTCTTAGTATTTGCTTGGCACTAGTTTCTGGTAACGAGTCCTGTATGCACTGGAGTGCTCAATTTCAAGGACCAAAACAACCTAGATTTGAGGGGGGGATATTCTCTTACAGAGAGGCTTGTTACCACAAGTCCTGAACAAATGGCAAGAGAATAAAGGAAGCAACAAAATAACCGGATTAAAGAGATGGCTTTGTTTGATCGTGAGCGTGGCTTTTTTGGAAACCCTAAAAAAAACACAAATTGATTTGTTTGTATTTGAAGATACACTCACACACACACACATTTTTAGTTGAAGAGATGAAATATAAAATAAATAATTTGTTAAGATAATTTTGAAGTGAATTTTTATAATCTTAAAATATAAAATACACAAAACATATTTTTACTATTTATTATACCAAAAAAAAAAAATGCTATATTTATTAGTGTGTGTGTGTGTGTGGTAAGTGGAGAAAAATCAATAGGCCTAGTGAGCTTTCTTTAAATTCTAGCCCAACATCTAGAAAAGGTAGAGATATTAGACCCGTTTATTATTCGGCTATCTCGGCCTACAAGTTCGATTGGGCTCAATCATTTGGGCTTGCTTAGAATTTTAATCGAGGGATTCAAGCAATGAGTGATGGGTGCCACTTAAATACTTGTACAAACACCCGTTTCTAGCTCTTCATTTTAGTGGCCCAAAGGCCCCAAACACAATTGGTTATAGACCCGCTAGTTTGGGCGGGAAAAAATATTAAACTCGATTGAGTTTATGGTTCAGGTCACAAATTTTGCAAGTTAAGTCGCTGCAACCAGTTTATTATTTTCTTTTAATATTTTGTTTTATTTTTTACTGATATTTTTTTTTTAAATAATTTGTAGATTTATATTTCAATTAATATCCCTCCTTTTTTTTTTTTTTTTGCTTATTTAACTTTTTTTTGGATAGAGTTTGTTTTTTTATGGTATTATACTATTTAATTTTAAAAAAAAATATTTTGATTCATTTATATTTGTTTTTTAATCTTTTGTATACAAGAACTTTAATTTTAAAAATATTGTTTTTAATTTTGGATAATATTTTTAATATATAGAAGCTTGCATGATATTAGAAAACATATGAAATATAATTGAGATAGGGCAAATAGGGAAAATCCTTTTGAAGGAGAAAAGTGAAGTGACGATGAATCGTTTCATCATATTTCATTGATTGATATCTCCATGTCTGAAAAGTGATGCCATAAATCAAGATGTTTCGATGGCTTTCAAAAGAACATCTCCCTTGCTCTCTCTGTTTAGCCATCTAAAGTGCCTTTCAAACCTCATTTTCTCCACCTTTTATCAAACCACCTTTAATTCTATGTAGAGAAAAAAAAAATAGTATATAAAACCTTACAAATTTATTTGGTCCCTGTATGTGTCACAAAGAACTTCTCTGGTCCATTAAATGTTTTCAAATATGCATGAAATTAATTGCAGACATGGCCATAAAACTCCATAAATGATCTCTGAAACTCCAGCACATTTGTTTTCCACAGGGATAAATAATCGTCAGATTTCATTTTAATGGCAGCATTGGGAAATACACAAAGTCGATCTAGTCACGAGAAAATAACATCCAACAAATGCATTAAACCGACTGTCTCCAGCTTACTGATATATTTCGAATCCCAACGTCAATGCCATGCACCTATCTTTTCCCGCCATGGACGCTCTCTTCTCAGAACCTGGCAATAATTTTGACCACCTCCACCCGGTCGCCATCCAATCCGAGAGACTATGGCAGCCACTCTAGATTTTGGGTGTACCAAGCCAACAGTGCACCCACCCTTTCTGCATCATAATGGCTGCATGAACCGATTGATGTGAAGCAAAATTATTTATTAATCACTCCTATCCTGACCGATCACTTCTTATTCTATTTGAACGGTCAAGAACAGATCCGTGGAATTTGATCATTTCTCTTTTCTTCAGCACATGAACTACTGCATTTTATTTTATTTTTGCATATTTTATTTAAAAAAAAACATTGTAAGACAATGAGTTTGCAATATACAAAAATAAACACTTTTTTTATGTGAGGAATACTGTTTTTTTTTAAATAATATATTTTATGGATCCTGAGTAAAATTCTAACAGCTTGATCTTATAGTCCCAAAGTAAATATTCATTAAAACTATAATATCTGCACTCTTGCCGCCATTACATAAACGAACAAGAGTTAGCAAGGTCGCTCAGACATTTGCTCTGCCATTACATACACAAAAAACCAAACCACTGATAAACTAACTTATAAAACTTCATGTCAGCAGGAAAAAAAATAAAATTAAAAAAAGACTTCCACTTTATTAAGCAACCTTTCATTCTACACGTACAGGAATATTTTGTGCCCAGACAAAACTTTCACGTGCAGAACAGCGGGAACCATTTCATCAGCCACGTGACTAGCAACCATAGTAATAATGTACTTGTTTCTCGGCACCTGTAGTGGTATTGGACCTCATCGAGAAGACTCCATTCCAGATCTCAGTGAAAGCTTTGATAATAACCCCGTGATAGTAAGGCGAATTCAGTTGCAAGAAACAATCGAGAAGCTGTCTAAGATCATCTTTCGAGTAAATCTGCTTCTCCAAAATCATTTGCAACATTGAGTGTCTGAAATCCAAATAAGGGTCATCAGAATCTTTTTCAACGGCAACACTTTCATCTCCAACACGACCGAATCCTCGTACAGCTCCTGAACAGTGCCTCATGCTGCTGCCTGAGTCAGAGAAGAAATGGGGTGGAGTGCTGTCCACTGCGGGAGAAAAGGTATTCGGGGTGTCATGATGGCCATTTGGAGACTGTTTTGCTGTTATTTTTGATGAAGAGGTTGACGAAGAGGAGGAGGAGTAGAGATCTTTTTTGTGTTTTTGGTAAGTCGGGGCTTGGAGTTTTTGTTTCGGCTGGCATATGCTGGAAAGTTTTTGTTTCCTGCAGCTGCTACAGCCCAAGCTCACTGAGACTATGTTGAGAAGAAACCTTTTCTTATCAGTGGACATTGTTGATTGCTAGAAGCTGTGCGAGAGAGATAGAGAGAAGAAAGGAGTCTGCTGGGATTTTCCTCGAGGAATGCCCGAGGAAGGTGAGGGCTCTGATCTATAAATCCTGCATGAGTTAAGATGATGGGTCCATGAATGATATCATGCTCGCCTGCTGATATTTATTTATCACATCGACCGTACACCAATTATTCTTGATCAGATAAATTTTTTTATTTTTTTTATAACCGGGGTGTTCGGGCCAGCTTGCGTGCACCATAACTAAATTCTCGGGTCCACTGAATATACTGCAAACCCAATGAGCATGTAAGTCATCGCGGGAGTGACAAGCGTGCCTAGCAAGGCTTGAACCTGGAGTGAGAGTAAGGGAGAAGTCATTCTTGACCACCCGGCTGATAGATAAATATTGTCATATAGGGATTGTGTAAATCAAATGTTTGACTTGGCTCTATATGCGCTGTCATCTTGTATGATGAAAGCCGTTTAGTAATGTCACCGTTGTTTTTTTCTTTATAGTTTAATCCAAGTAGTATTATGCCGTGATACAAGGCAATCCGAAATGTTTAAAAATGTTTTAAACAATCCGAAAATACCAAATTAATTTTTAATTTGAAGTAAAGAAAAAAATAAAAAATCTTGAAATTTTACAGATAAAATTAGCAAGCATTTCACTCTTATAAAATACCTGGAGCCAAACTTTTACAGATAAAATTTAATATTACCGGCGAATCGACGACGATCAAGTTCTGTGTATGATAAGAAGACTTCCATCATCTTTTCTTTTTTAGGTCCCGTTTGTTTGCTGGAAAGTGGTTTCTTTTTGGAAAGTGAATTCCGGGGAAAGTGAATTCCGATGTTTGACAGTGTTATGGAAAATGAACTGGAAAACACTTTCCAGTGTTTGTTTGTGTTATGGAAAATGAACTGGAAAATAATTTATTAACAAATTAATTTTTTTTTCAAGTTTATTAAAATAATGAGGAACAAATCTTACAAATTAAAAAGTTGAATGAGAATGAAATTGAAAAAAAATATAATTTCATAAATTATCTCAAATAAAATAAATAATAATCAAAATAATAGAGATCAAATCTAAAATTTTTTAAAAAAATAAAAGGTGAATAAATTAAAATAATAATAATTAACATTTCATAAATTATTTCAAATAAAATAAGTAACAATAAAAAAAAATGAGGACCAAATTTGATAGATAAAAAATTCCAATAAAAAAACGATAAGAAAAAACAAATAGCAATTATAAAAATAAGGACTAAAATTAATATAAAAATTAAATTTTAAGAGATGGAATTGAAAAATAAATATTCAAAACAAATTATATATAGCAATCAAAAGTTTGAGGATCAAATTTGATATAATCAACAAATAATGGTATTTCTAAATTTTTCACAACTTCCGGAAAGTGTTTTCCGCCCAAATTTTCCGGAAAACACTTTCCTGAAAACCAAGCCAAATTTTTCTTTGACTGGAAAGTGTTTTCCGTTGACCAACTTTCCGGAAGGCAAACAAACACAGAAAAGTTTGGAAAGTGGTTTCCTGGAAAATGAATTCCGGGAAACAAACACAACCTTAAGTAAACTAGCGGGTTAGTGTCGGAATGGTGAAAAACCATTTCCACTCAATAAAAAAGTAACAGTTATTTTAATGGAAGCACACATACTGTCCTTTTGATACTGCATTCAAAAGCGAATTAATTTTTTTTTGATTTTTTTAATATAAATTAGTTTTTTTTATATTTTTATATTATTTAATATATTGATGTTAAAAATATTTTTTTTTTGAAAAATATTATTCTGATTTATTTCTTAACAAAATTCTTTTAAAAGAAAACATCATGAAATTCACTCTCATACAAGCCTTATATCCTATAATTTCATCTCTACCCTTATAATCAAGCAATAGACACAATCAACTTCTTTTAATACTTGAAGTATTTTTAAAAAAAATTCTAAAAAGTGATTGATATAAAAAAAAAAAATCAAATTTTAAGATATAAAATAAAAAAAATTATAAACACAATGTATAGAAATAAAAAAAAGGATTAAATTCTATATAATTAACAAATAATATGATATTTTTATTTTTTCATAGTTTTTAGAAAATATTTTTCATTTAAAAAAAATCAAGTTATTTTTTTTCATTAACTTTTATAATAATAAATAAACATAAAAAGATGTAGAAAATATTTTCAAAAAACTATTTTTATTACACGAGCCTTATCTCAAAAGATTCGGTTTAACATATTGCAGAACGAAAGTAGAAAATTCCCCATTTTCAAGAAATATATGAAGTTATGATCATGAAAGATTCTGCATCGTACAAACTTGGCAAGAGATTAAAGTAAAAGCTAATAATGTTTGCTGCTCTGCTTTTGCCCTGGGCCAGTGCATATGGCACGGACTTTAATATATAGTTTAAAATAAAATAAAAAAACGCAGTACCTAGCTCGAATTTACCAAAAACAGAAGGTAATTTTGAGTTACAAGATTGGCGTGACAAAAATAATATAGTTAATTTTGAGAGGTGCAAGAAAAACTTGGTCCGGCTGGATCATTTTTTTTAAGAAAAATAAATAATTAAGAAAAATGTTAATAAATTGAATAATATAATATAGAATAAAAAAAAAAGTGAAAAAAAATTATTCTTGGCAAAATTAAGTCAATACGTGAAATTCATGATATTAGATCATAAAATGAGAATAATTCAATAGAAAAAACATAAATATAAATAAAATTAAAATTTTAAAAGATAAAAGATAAATATGAATAAAGATGTTTGCAAACGCAACATGAATTATTTAAAGTTGAACATATTAAAAAATAATTATTTACCTGATTTTATTTAATAAAATGAATTTATAATAGAAATTAATAGACAC
Organism: Salix brachista; assembly: GCA_009078335.1. Lineage (NCBI taxonomy): Eukaryota > Viridiplantae > Streptophyta > Magnoliopsida > Malpighiales > Salicaceae > Salix > Salix brachista. The sequence goes on along the minus strand of CM018577.1, from coordinate 16,464,292 downwards.
ATGGAGTTTATTGAATAAAAAAGGGGCAAATTATGTAAAGTTGAACATATTAAAAATATCATAACAGTTAAACATTTTTAATTTATAAAAAATAAATTCAATTTATATAAAATATATATCAACTAATATCATAAAAAACTAAAAACATCTAATATAATTAAGAATTAATCTATATTTCTGTGGGTCAAGTCTAACAAGTGAGATACAGAGCAAGTGCGCGGGGACAAAACAAGTGCATGAAAACCTGTCCCAGCCTTAAATCATTGGCATTTGGCACGCAGTACCTGGGGGTAAAAACAATAGTGCATGAAAACCTGTCCCAGCCTTAAATCATTGGCACGCAGTACCTGGGGGTAAAAACAATAGTGCATGAAAAATTTGCAAGAAGAAACAGACGAAGAAGAAGTGAGCAAATGGGATTGAAAACATTTTAATTTCGTGTTTTATAGTTGTTAATATAATGATTACTGAAAATTTATGTAATCATTAACTTTGAAATCTATAAAATTAGTCAAGATATAGATAACTTTCAACCACTTCAATAGAAAGAAACAAATGAGATTGTTGCTAGCAGGGTTTTGGCCTATCGGTCAGTGAAGTACTTGTTCTTTCTAGTTACCCGGGTTCAAGCCCTGTCAGACACACCTGTCATCTCCATGGTGTCTTATTTGTTCACGGGGCTTGCAGGATGTTCAATGGATCCAGGGATTAATTGTAGTGCACGCAAGCTGGTCCAGATACCCGGTTATAAAAAAACAAATGGGATTGTTAGTAACCGAGAGTTTTGTTTGCTGGAGTGCTTCTCAATGTACTTTGAATACCATCGATCAGATACATAAATAGATGAAGCATGCAACTAAGTATATAGTTACGCAAATGGGAATTATGAAAACAACTGAAAAATAATGGCATGCTGTCCTTTGACTTGGGACGAAAGTATGAAACTTACACTTAGCATTGAGCAGAAATAGGAAAAAAGACAAGGATTTATATAGCTGCTCAAGTGCAGCAGCAGCACAATCTCCGTCCATATCGGTGGTGGCTTTTTGTTGGAAACGTGTTCTTACAAGTATGGAGACAAAATTGGGCTGCTAAAACAGATTTTTATTTTTTTTATATCATTTTGACATCAACAGCACATGAAAATGATATAAAAAACACCAAAAAAATATTAATTTAAAATAAAAAACTTTCAAACTTTTTTAAAAATATTTTTAAAATACAGTATAAAACACACTATAATGAGCATACTTTGACCTGGAAAGCAATCGAAAATATGGAGGAAGGTTCTTTTTCTGATGGGTCTGGGGAATTGTAACCCAGTTTCAACCGACGTGCTCCCGTGACACAGATGGATGGATATGGCATTAAACTTTTGTTATCGATGCCCTAACTTAACACTCCTGGTCTTTTATCTTGACAAGGTGACACAATCCAACGAAGTCAATGGGTCTTATTTTAACACACAAGAGTACGATGGAGTAAATTTCCTGTGTTTTTTTTTAATCTTCTTTATTTGTCAACTATGGGCGGACGGCTATGTTTTTGTTATGCGCCGACAGCCAAGAGCTGAAATGTAGGGTTTTTTTCTTTTATATGTAAGAAAGGGGGGGAATGTTTAATTAATTGTTAATTCGAGGGGGTTATCTGCAAGGGTAGTTTGCAATTTAATTAGGTCAAGGGACTGTTATGTAATTAGCAGGGTTTTATTACGTGTTCAGTTATGCAGTAATAGGATTAGTGGGAAGTTATTTTAATTGGGTGGGTAGTTAATTTGTTTATGTAATTGCCTATTTATGGCTGAACGGGAAAGAAGAAAAGCAAGCAATTTCTGAATTAATCCAATTATTAGTGTGGAGGTCCCTGGCTCCTTCAATTGCCAGACACTATCAAAAATTATCACAGAAACAATTGTCCCAATTTACAACAATTATCCAATATTAACTAGGCACGTAACAAGTGGTATCAGAGCAACGATCCCGCGACATGGCTGAAGGAACTCGTTTATCGCAGCTATCAGAAACTGTTCAGCATCTGCAAGAAGTCACTACCAAGCTGACAGATGAGCAAGCCAGGCATGGAGTATTGATGGAAGGTATCCTGCAACAACTCAATAATTTAGCATCCAATTATGAGGGTTTAGCACATGTGACTACAAGACTCAACTCAGGAGAAGGCACTTCTACAAATACAAGGGGCAACACTAACCCTTTGTGTGAAGTCAATGGTAGCATCCAAGCAAGGTCCCTACGGCTGGACTTTCCTCGGTTTGATGGAGGAGATCCTAGTGAATGGATTTTAAAGGCACAGCAGTTTTTCTCTTATTTTGGCACACCGGAGAATCAGAAGATGGACCTCGCTTCCTTCCACATGGAAGGCAAGGCCCTTACATGGTTTTGCTGGTTGAAAGATTCCAGTCCCGTAGCCAATTGGGAAGAATTTTTGGAGGCACTTCGCGTCCGATTTGGACCAACAGCCTTTGAAGATCCTGTCGGAGCATTTACTAAACTGAAGCAAATAGGAAGTGTTGAAGAATATCAGACAACTTTTGAAATTCTATCAAACAAAGTGCATGGAGTCAGCGAAGAGTTCCGTATTAGTACCTTCCTAAGTGGACTCAAGGATGAGCTGTGAATCATCGTCATCATGTTCAAACCGAACACCCTTGCTGCTGCTTTTGGTCTAGCACGCCTGCAGGAAGAAGAAGTCAACAGAAAATTCCACCCATACAAATTCAACCCAACACACCACACCACCTACAACTCAACTTTCCGATCTGCACCTAAAACACATACCCTAAACATTACCCCAAAAATTACAGCCCCAAATCCTGTACCCAGATTACCTGCCCCTCCAGCCACAAGACCCCAAAATACATTCCAGCCCAGAAATCCTTACCCCATCAAGAGAATCAGCCCCAATCAAATGCAGGAACGACGAGAGAAGGGTCTCTGCTACTTCTGTGATGACAGGTACCAGCCTGGTCATAAGTGCAACAGACCAAGATTATATGTGTTAGAAGGCATGGAGTTTGAGGAAGAAGAGGGAGGGGAAGAGATATTTCCTTCAGAAAATACAGAAATCATACCAGGAGAGTTGCAAGCTGAATTATTGGGGATATCCCTACATGCTATTGCTGGAGCTCCATCTCCCAAAACCATGTGAATCATTAGAAAGATTGGAAACAGCACAGTTATTGTACTCATTGACACTGGGAGTACACATAGCTTTGTAGATGTTAAGGTGGCTTGAAGGGAGAAGATGCAAAATGTAGGGAGCAGAATGGTTGTTCAGGTAGCCAATAGAGACACCCTTTCGTGTCCTGGATGCTGTAAGGGAGTTCAATTAGCAATGCAGGCATGTCACATAATAACCAACTTATTTTTGCTTACCCTAGGGGGTTGTGATGTTGTGCTTGGGGTAGATTGGTTGAGAAGCTTGGGGACAATCCAATGGAACTTCGCTGAATTGCACATGAAATTCAGCATGCATGGAAAGGCGCACATCTTGCAGGGGCTGAAACAACCTGAAAAAGCAGTGGAAGAAGTAAGCTTGGGAAAAAATGCCTTAAACAAGGGTAAGGGAGTTTGGTTACAAGTGATGAAGGTCACTTCAACAGTGGGGAAAGCAGAAAGAAATCCAGAAATTCAAGCTGTTTTGGATGGCTTTATGACAGTGTTTGAAGAACCAAAAGGATTATCCCCATCCCGAAGCCAAGATCACCAAATACAGCTCCATGCAGTAGCCAAACCAACCAATCTCAGGCCATATCGTTATCCCTATTATCAAAAAGAAGAAATAGTGAAGTTAGTCAAGGAAATGCTACAAAATGGCATCATTCAAAACAGTCAAAGCCCATATTCATCACCTGTTTTGCTGGTGCGGAAGCCAGATGGTAGTTGGAGGATGTGCATCGACTATAGAGCTCTCAATAAAGACACCGTGAAAGCTAAGTTTCCTATCCCTAACATTACTGAGTTATTGGATGAAATTACTGGTGCAGAGTGGTTTTCTAAACTGGATTTGAGGTCTGGTTATCATCAAATTAGGATGAAACCCAAAGATATCCCTAAAACTGCCTTTTGTACACATGAAGGGCAATATGAGTTCTTAGTCATGCCTTTTGGACTCACTAATGCCCCGTCAACATTCCAAGGGTTGATGAATGACATTTTCAGACCCTACCTAAGGAAATTTGTCCTAGTTTTCTTTGACAATATTCTGGTGTATAGTAAAACAGTGGGGGAACACATCCAGCACTTGAAAACTGTCCTAGAGATTTTGTCTCAGAATCAGCTATATGCTAAACTTTCTAAGTGCACCTTTGGGTGTAGGGAAGTGGAGTATTTAGGGCATATAATATCAAAAGAGGGGGTCAAGGCAGATCCAGCCAAGATTGCAGCCATGGTGGAATGGCCAGAACCTAAAAATCCTAAATCTTTAAGGGGATTTTTGGGTTTAACTGGTTATTATAGAAGATTTGTGAAGGGGTATGGTAGTGTGGCAGCCCCCCTCACTGCACTACTCAAGAAAAATTCATTCCAATGGAATGAAGAGGCAACTAAGGCCTTCACAACACTTAAAACAGCCATGGTGACACCACCTGTCCTAGCTACACCAGATTTTTTAAAGACATTTATTGTGGAGTGTGATGCATCAAAGGCAGGCCTAAGAGCTGTTTTAAAGCAGGAAAGGAGGCCTATAGCTTATCTCAGTCAAGCTTTGAAGGGTAAGAACTTATTTTTATCTACTTATGAAAAAGAGTTTTTGGCCCTTGTGTTAGCTATTCAGAAATGGAGGCATTACCTACTGGGACACAAATTCGTGGTCAGAACTGACCAACAGGCTTTGAAGTATCTATTGGAGCAGAAGGTGGGCACTCCTTTTCAACAACAATGGATAACCAAACTGCTAGGGTTCGATTTCATCGTGGAGTACAGGAGTGGCAAGGAAAACAAAACAGCAGATGCCTTGTCTCGCATGCCAACCCTGGAAGAGGATTCAATTCAGTGGGAAACACCTCAAAGTCAAGCCCAAACAATCAGCCTGGTCAATGTTCAATGGTGGGAGGTCCTTTCTCAATCCTATGACCAAGACCCCCAGCTGAAAGAGTTAATCAGCAAGTGCAATGAAGGCAAACTAGACCCACTCAAGTATCAACTAAGGGGAGGGTTTCTGTTTTACAAGGGCAGAATCCACTTGGGGACTATGAAGGAGCAGCAAGATCAAGTTATGGCCCACTTCCACAGCAGCCCTATAGGAGGGCATACTGGTTCACATAAAACACACTCTAGACTCAAGAAAGAATTCTTCTGGCAAGGTATGAGAAAACATGTCAGGCAGTTTATCAAAGAGTGTGAAGCATGTCAACGAAATAAAACAGATAACCTAAAGCCGGCAGGGTTACTACAGCCTCTACAGATACCAAGTCAAGTGTGGGTGGATATTAGCATGGATTTCATTGATGGTTTGCCTCTATCTAAAGGGTATAACGTAATTTTGGTTGTTGTGGACAGATTCAGTAAATATTGTCATTTTCTACCTATGGTTCACCCATACATAGCAGCAACAGTGGCAAAAATATTTATGGATAATGTATTCAAGTTACATGGAATGCCTAACAGTATTGTCAGTGATCGTGATGCAGTGTTTACAAGCAGATTTTGGCAGGAGATGTTCCAATTAAGTGGCACCAAGTTACTTATGAGTTCAGCATATCATCCACAGACCGACGGACAAACTGAAATCATAAATAAGTGGATCGAGGGATACCTGAGATGTTTTACTAGCGACCGAAACAAGGACTGGGTCAATTGGCTAGCCATGGCCGAGTGGGCGTACAACACATCCGAACACTCATCAACCGGGTTCACCCCATTTGAGCTGGTTTATGGCAGAGCACCTCCTCATCTACTCCCCTACGAACCAGGAACCACAGCAGTGCAAGCTGTGGAGGATGAACTGCGATCCCGAGAGCATATCCTTGCTTTAGCACGAGAAAACCAACAAGCTGCACAGACAAGGATGAAAAATTTCGCAGACAAGAAGAGAACTGAAAGAGAGTTTGAAGTTGGGGATTGGGTATACCTAAGGTTAAGGCCTTATCGTCAGGTGTCTGTCGCGGTGAGAAGAAACCTGAAGCTCACCCCAAGGTATTTCGGCCCCTTTCAAATCCTTCAAAGAATTGGAACCGTGGCCTACAAATTGGACTTACCCAAAGAGTCCAAAATTTACCCAGTCTTTCATGTGTCGTGCCTCAAGTGAAAGGTTGGGGATCGGGTCGATACTAACCCAAAACTCCCAACGATGATGTCTGATGGAACATTGGCACCGGAGCCGGAGAGAATCTTGGACCGACGACTGAAGAAGAAGGGAAATCAAGCAGGGGTTGACATTTTAGTTCAATGGAAGGGAACCAACGCGGAGGATGCCACGTGGATGGACGCCGATGAGCTGCGACAGCGTTACCCAGAACTCGGGGACGAGTTCTTTTGAAGAAGGGGACTTTGTTATGAGCCGACGGCCAAGAGCTGAAATGTAGGGTTTTTTCTTTTATATGTAAGAAAGGGGGGGAATGTTTAATTAATTGTTAATTCGAGGGGGTTATCTGCAAGGGTAGTTTGCAATTTAATTAGGTCAAGGGACTGTTATGTAATTAGCAGGGTTTTATTACGTGTTCAGTTATGCAGTAATAGGATTAGTGGGAAGTTATTTTAATTGGGTGGGTAGTTAATTTGTTTATGTAATTGCCTATTTATGGCTGAACGGGAAAGAAGAAAGGCAAGCAATTTCTGAATTAATCCAATTATCAGTGTGGAGGTCCCTGACTCCTTCAATTGCCAGACACTATCAAAAATTATCACAGAAACAATTGTTCCAATTTACAACAATTATCCAGTATTAACTAGGCACGTAACAGTTTTACAAAGTCAATGCCTAAAAAATGGCTGTTAATGCAGTTTCTCTGCTGCTTGATGACTTTATCGCGGTAAGAAATCTGTAAGGCGGTTCAAAATACATTAAAATGTTGACATATTTTTTGACGTTTGATTTCAAAGGATGGGCACGTATATATATGGGACGTGATCCCACGTTTGAATTGCATTTTTTTTTTTAATCTCCAGCTTGCTAAAGCAAGGATACATGGCTTTGATCTCTTAATCTTGAACGAGATTTTATAGCAATGATTAATGCCATGAAAGATAATTTGGAACCCAATTAAGCAGATAAATCTAACAATTAATCCATCTATTTTCGGTTGTCATCTAGGGTTTATCTGAAAATGAGATTGAGGGAAGGAGATGGAATCTATGTTCTTTCTTTCTTTCAAGGTCAAGTCCTGAAGAATAATCCCTTCAATATTTATTACTTGGAAGCATTGAAAAACAATATTCACATCTAACCACGCATACAATTAACCAATTATGTATGGAGAAAAGGTAAAGAATTTATTAGATGGCTTAGAGAACAAATTACATGGAGATTGCCCTAAACTGGGACCTTTACCAAAATTGCCACCATTTTTCATGGCTCCTTAACGAAATGACAGAAACACCCTCCGTAAACAGGAAACTTCAACTGCCAAACGGTGAGTCCGTTGGCAGAATCCCTGGAACCCCTCTTTCCCTCCACTTGAAAAATATTCGAGAGGCGTCCATTGCAAGAAATCCCTCCCTTCCTCCATTCTTTATATATACAAACTCACACATTAATTCTGTGTTTTATTAAGAACTTTTGTCTTATCCTCTGCTCTCACGTCTCTGCGGGTTTTCTAGCCATTATTCGCAGAATCAGAGATCCCTCTCTCAAGAGGTTTAAACCCCATCTCTCTTCTAAAGAATCTACAATCACTGTTCTAATCCCTTTTTTTGTATTTATATCTTTTTTATAATGCAGAGTTTGAAGAATTCTACTCGTGAAAGCTTCCTCGAGATTTTGTCTCTTTGCACAAGTAGGTCATTGCAAGTTCATTGGTGTTGGTAGTTTCTTCTTTTGTCAATTCATTTATTTACAGGTGCTTTATCTTCTTCGTCGTCGTCTTTTTCTTTGGATGTCAACTTTTGTCTTTTGGTTTACCCTTCTTTTTTTCTTTTTGTGTTGCATGTTGATTGAATGTTGAGAATTTTCTCTTAAAGGTGTTTCAGCAATTTTGGAGAGTGTTTGATCAGAGGATGTTAGGAGATTTCATCATCAGATTTCTTGTGTATGTTATTCAACTATGTTCCTTCCTCTTTCCCCCCCATTGTTTCTTTATGTTTCTGTATGATTTTTATCTATGTTGCTCTTTCTTTTTCTTTTTTGAACGACGTTTCTTGAAATTGAACATTGTGTTTTTCTGGATGATGCCAGACTGTTTTTTGGATATGCATACCCAGCATTTGAATGTTACAAATCTGTGGAGAAGAACGATGTGGATATTGAAGAAATTAGATTCTGGTGTCAATACTGGTAAGTCCCAGTATGTCCATTCAACCCAGCAGACCTGGTCTTCATTTTTATGTTGAAATTGGTTCCATTCGAGGTCTCCTCAGAAAATGTAGTCTGATGTTCATTCGCAATAGTAAGGTGAATAATCCATTATCTTTCAGAAATGATTAGAAAATGAAAGAAATTGAGAAAGAAAAAGAAAAGAAAAGAGATTCTGAGTTAGAATGGAGGACAACCAAATCTTTACTGGTGGCGATGGGGATCATGTGTTGGGTTCTCTACTCCCTGATCCGTCCCGGTGTAACTTTTTAGTAGCAGTAACATGAATTTTCTTTTATCTCTATGCTCTGCAGCAGTTGAATTACTAGTGTAATTCTTATTAAACTTCGCAGGATCATTATCGCCTTTATAACGGTTTGTGAGAGGATAGGAGACATATTTCTTTCATGGTAAGCCGAGTTCTGAGATTTTTATTTACCAGGCCTAGCATCACCTATTCTGTGGTGTCTGATTTTATTCTCATTTCATGGTGAAGGTTGCCAATGTACGGTGAAGTGAAGCTGGCATTTTTCATCTACTTATGGTATCCAAAAACAAAGGTAATGGGAGAAGATGATTAGAAGGAATTTTGATCAGCAATCTCAGCAAATCATAATGCCAAGCTTTTGCTCAATGCAGGGAACGAGCTATATCTATGACACCTTGTTGAAGCCTTTGGTTGCCAGGCATGAAACAGATATCGAAAGGAAGTTACATGAGATGCAGGCTACAGGCTGGGACTTTGCCATGCACTACTGGCATAAATACACAGAACTGGGCCAAACTAAGTTCTTTGAAGCTCTGCAATACTTGGCGAGTCAGTCAGAAAAGTTTACAGACAAAACAACTGAGGTAGAATATTTTTCCTTCAAAACAAGCCATTGAATCTGTAAAATCTGACTGCACAACATGAACAGTTCCCATGATTCCAAAAGTGGACGCACAAGTAATAACTAGCTAGAATCAACAAATTTCACATCCACAAGCTAAGCAATGATACTAGTTCCATTTATTGTTCCTTCCTGCCCTACCCCCCTGCCCTGCCATGCCAATATTCTTTATTGCTTAGGATATCTGCATCCCACAAATTTCACTCTTTCATCTACCTTGTAAAAAACCTGACGACTTTATAAGTACTCTCCAGCCCTCAAAGTATTTATGCTCAAATTCAAACTTCCATCACACACTATGGTTACTCGCCCAACAGTTCATAAAAAGCTCACGTCCCCATAGGCTATGTAATGGACTACCCAGATCTTCAGGAAGAAACATCTGTTATTAAACACACTGCAGGCTTTAGAATTAGTGAATTGGATCCAATTTCAGAATCGACAGGTTTAAGCATAATGCAGTTGTAAATAGATCAGATTGACAATTTTCGTATTCATCAGTAAACAGACGCACATGCATTCACAACTTTGGTTTCTTTGATATTATCTATGATCACAGCTCTTAATAGATACATAAAAGATCAACTAATACTTGCTGTGAGTTCTCGAACCAACCTTGCAGAAGACCAGTGGCGATGAACCTGATACAAGCAAGGACTCCGAGTGGCCACCAAGACCACCGGCACCGCCCGGCAGCAGCACAATCAACCAAGCAGTTGCAGGATCACCAAAATCCAAACGAGCACAAGTCCGCCTCAATGAGGAAACTGACTCTGTCACCATAATGGACACGGACAACTCAACTAGCATTAATCCTAATGTCAATGAAAAGCTCCACCAATTTCGTATGAGGCTACGAAGATCAAAACCAGTTCAACAATGAAAGGATAATGTATCAAAAGAAAACTGTACTAAAAACAAACTCGCAAAAAAAAGGATAGAAAAAAAAAAAAAGGAAACTTTATACGTCATTCTTTTCTTCATTTCCAAATTGAATACCAATTATTCTTTCTTTTATTGTACATGATTCTTTGTTTGTTTGTTTTCTACATTATTTCTGAGTCATATAACTAAGATACGCATTGAAATTGAAATTGAGACTGGGTGACTGCTATTTGTTCAAGTGGGGACTCGAATGGCATGGAGGATCCGATCAAAAGCACTTGTTATGCTCGGAATAACATGACCACTAAGGAACCGAAAACAGGCGGTGATGGGGTTCTTGATGGAGAACCCAAGCCAGAGGCGTCGGAGGAAGTGGGTGCCAGACAAATCAGGAGAGGAGGACATGGGCTGGAGGTAAGCCCAGGCAGCATGTTTGACCAGGCGGTTGCGAATGGAGATTTCATAGGCGGAAGTGGTGGTGGAATTCGAAGCTGTTGGAGAGTTAACGGTGGCGGAAGGGAGAAGGTCTTTAAGAGAAGTGTAGGATGAAGAGGATTTTAGAGAAAGGAGGGAGATGTCAAGGGGAGAAGGGATGGCGCCTTTTAAGTGTGATGGAGGGAAAGTGGAGGAGAGGAGGGAGAGCTTTGTTGGGATAACTACTGACATGGCTATTGAGTTTCTCCGGCGGAGGGTGGCTACTTGTGAGAGCGGTGGTTCTTGGTTCATCGTGAGGGAAAGAGGGGGAAAGGGAGGGAGAGAATTTTAGAGTTTAATGGGGAATACGGCGGCTGGTCGTGTCGTGTTGTGGGTGGTTGGGTCAGTGATGGCTGAGGACTAAAGGCTACTGCCGCCTGCCATTCATTTGACTGCTACAATCATTGACATAGACTGTCGTTAATGTTATCTCTTACGATGTCATTTGGTGTCGTTTTGTTGTTTAGTAAATTCTCGCTTTAAAATTAAAATATAATATAAATTTAGGCTGACAATTTTGGTATGTATTGAAAATTTTGAAATGATAAATTTAATTCAGAAGTATTTTGATGTTTCATTTTCAGGTCTTATACTTATATATAATTTAAAAATATTCATTATTTTAATTCTAATCTAAAAATATAAATACAATGCCTAGCATATAAATATATTTTTTAAATATAAATTATTTTTAAATAATCAGTAATCAATACTAAAAAAATACAGCTTAAAGTAATTCAACATAAATAAAATATTAAAATATTTAGTAAGAATGAAATTATATCAAAATTACCCTCTTATTAACATAAAAATAATCATTTTAATTTTATAATAATATATAACAAATACATATTTTCACTAAGCTCGTTCGTTGTCATTAAATGAGTCTTTTCATTCAATAAAATTAAAATAAACAAAGCAACATGATTATAAACCATACATATTAATGATAAATTTAATTTCTAAACATCAATACTAATGTTAATTAAATAGAATAATTGTTTTTAATATTATTATTTATATAATAATATTAATATTTTATCTTTGTTAAATCTCAAATTGTAATAAACAAATACCAAATCACTTTGGTTTTATCAAACTATTACCTAGAACATAATAGACAAAGTAAACTTAGAAAATCTCGACTAGAATTTTGAGAAACTTGTTAAAATCCCATTGAAAATAAAATAGTCCGAGGACAAAAATTTGAAACTATATCAATAATTTAACTCATAATCTATTCTTGAAAGTTGGATAGAATAAAAATCCATGGAGAATACCACTAAAAAACTATAAACTATGGAAAAGAAAAGCTAATCTCGTGACGTTATTTCCAATAAAACTAATATGCATGCGAGCCATGCAGTGTAAGCCATGCAGTGTATGTTGTTTTATAACTCGTAATTATAATTATTTTTTCCTTTTAAAATTCCAACACACATCTTCACTTGAATATAATTAGTCCCATGTGATAATATGAAATTATGAGTTTAAAGCGTACGTATATAAATTTGCTTTAAAGTTAATAATGATGGATTCTTAATTATGATAATTAAACCATAAAAATTGGTAAATTAATGGAGGATTAGGAACTTAACATGTGCGAAGGTCTCGTGAAAGAAATCACGAAGCACGTTCATATGTGTTATGATATAGGGAATATTGAAATATTTTATTCGACTAAAACACTTCTGAAATTTTATTAATTTTTTTAGATGAAAAATGTATACTTTTCCTTTTTAATAGAAACAATTGTTAACGCATGGTGTAAAAAGGAATAAATCTCTCTCTCTCTCTCATTCTCTTTATTTTTATAATTCCATAAGAAAATATGAGACTTTCTAACAAAAGCATGATATAAAGGATATTGTTTTATATGGTGATTTAAATACTTTTTTTAGAATTCTCCATGACATATGTATGAAATTTCTATTTTTTAAGTGTTAACTATCGAAATAATCTATAAAAATCTAATAAATAAATATTAAATTTATAATTGAATAATATACATGTGAAAAGTATGTGGTAACAAAACTAATTATTAAATATAAGTTCAAATGTAATTTCTTAAATATTAAATATGAATAAAACTTTTTAGTTTTTATTTATTAAATGTAAAGTCATTTGCAATTTTCAAGAATAACATCAACATCAACATTGTAAATGTTAAGAATAATAATAAATTAACTATTAGTTTGGTTCCCCACCTCTTACAATACTGTTCATCTAAATAGGGAAGGAGATAGCATCTTTTTCTAAAAAAAATATATATCATCCATTTTTTTTCTATTAAGTATTTTTTTTGGTAATTTCTCTTTCAATTTTATCTTTTTATTTTTATTGATTTTGAATTGGTCATGATAATTTATTTTAGTTTGTTTTTTATAATATTATTGCAGTCTTAAATAAACATCTCAACATTTGGTTTATGCTCAATTTTCCAATTAATTTTTTGTTATAATACTATTAAATAAAAAAAACTAAAATTTTAGACCAAATAGTCCATAATATGGATTGCGAGTTTGACGAATTAAGTCGTTAAGCCATAATTTATCCAATACAAAAAGTCAAACAAAGCTTCAACATTAGATTTTAAGAATTGAATTTTATAGATCTTTTTTTTGTTTTCTATTTGCTTATTGCGGTCTTAAACTGGATGACTAAAAATCTCTTTATCTTTTTTTTAGTTGAAGTTTTTTTTCAATTTTATCTGTCAATATTGAGTTGATTGTAAATTAAGCTTTATAATTTATTTTCATTTGTGTTCTTTATGGTTTTCTCCATCTAATTACCCAGGTCACAAGTTTAGTCGATTGACTTAGGTGGTTTTTATGTATTTTTGTTAAATGATTTTTTTTTATTCTTCAATATTGGATTCATTACAGATTGAGTTTCATAATTTATCTCAATTTTCTCTTAAAATTTGTATCTAAGTCTTATGATCCAAGTTTAACAAGTTAATTTGGATTAACTCAACTTATTTTTTAGTTGAATTTTATTTTCAATTTTATTCTTCAATATTAGATTAATTGATAATTGAGTTTAATAAAAAAATATTATTTGTTTTCTATAGATTTATCAGTCTCATGAACTAAATAAATGATTTAATAGGTTAGCTCAAGTTAATATAATATGTTTTTATTTCAATATTTTTTTATAAAAATATCATTTTAATTTTAGTCAAATTATATTATTATTTATCATCCTAATTGTGGTTAGACTTGTCAAATTAACCAGATTATATTATATCAATCCATTCGTACAAGTAAAAAAAAATAATCTTAGGAGGCCTGGTCTACGAAAATTGTACAAGAGAAGTAGCAAAATCCCACCAAGTCCACAAACAAAAGGGGAGAAAAGATGAATAATAATAATCAATGAAGAATAATAATCTCAATCTGGTTGGGCTCGAGGGGCTGTTTGCTTTATCAGTTAGGTTGCGGCTATGAACTCAACCACGTCCTCCGTTCATTTTCACATCCAAGACTACCAGTGTCAGGTACTCGAGGAAGGTAATTTGGCTTTGTACGCTCCTAATTGTCCTTATCCTTCCATTACAGGCACACACAACTGCTTAACCAAACTTCCGGCCTTAACACTCCCGTCGCCACTAAGCATGAAACCCAGTAGACGATCAGCAGTTTTCCACCACTACTGATCTCCGACAAAGGTGTCTACTATCCTCTTAGTAAACAGTAGCGTTCCTCTGTTGGCCGCCTCCGATTCACTTCCTGGATGAATAGGAGCCGAGCATAATTGGGGTCAAGTGGAGGAGGGTTCAAAGAAAAAACAAACAATTTCATAGAACAATATGGAAACATGATTGGTTGTCCAAGTTCATCCAACCATCTCGTGAGATTTTTTCGAACATGAAATTATGGTGAAGCAGGCACCATTCCATCCCAATGAAATATGAAATTGATGTTTACAACTTATGTCCACAAAATTAAATATGTAACTCGGCTGGAAACCACTGCCGCCCTAATATTATCCTGATTCCGGTGCAACATTCTGACAGCGTGCCCACTATAATAGCAACTGGCCAGATTTGTTGCCTTCCAACGCTAGACAAGCTACAGTACCAGCTATAGCAACATGTACATGTATGATATAAAAAATGTAAATTAACTACCATCATCAGAGACACCACTACTCAGTCCCATCATGAACATCCACCATTTCAAACAAAATTTCCTCCTTATGTTATCCTTTGATTTGCTAGCAACTAGACCACAAGGTCAATTTCTACCATATAACATTAACCATGGATTATCATCTGCCAACTTCTAACACTTTCCTGGTTTGTCTTTCTTAAGCCAACTCATAAGTGATGAGCATAGAAGGATGCAGATTGGTAAGGGAATAGAATATCCTCAATGCACTGGATAGGTCAATATTTACCTCCTAACAGAGTTTAGACACCAGGAGGCACTTCAGTAATCCCAGGCGATGGAGTTTGTGTACTAGGAGTTTGGACATCAGTCACCCCAAAATCAGCCCATTCAATATTTGCTGTTGCACGGGTCAAGGATTGATTATTGAACTCTTACATATTGGGAGGGGGGGATTATAGATGAAAATAATTTCATTTCAAGGATACAGCCTGTCTTCCACATATCTGTAATACTTATGCCTGCGTCTGAAAGAAGCCAGTAGTCTGAATCATCCTGCAAGACACAACTTGCACATTTAAATGACAACTCTGCTTTAAGCCATCCAAACAGTTGCAAAATCTTTGGTATGAAATGACAACTCTGCAAATCTCATTTGTTTTATCCATGTTCGAAACAATTTGGGGTTGGAAACTATCAACATACACGTTTCACAGATGGCATTTACATGAATGAAGATGATTGAGTAAAGTCTCACAATTTGACACCTTGCTGCTTGAAAGAATTTTGCAAAAAAACAGCATCTTAATCTATTTGTACTATATAACAAAGTCATGCTTGCCTTCCTATTTAATTATATTAATGTGGATTATCTTGGCTTTGTATTCTATGGAACTGATCTGTGTCAGGCAATCAGCAAAGGGATTGAAGCCAAAGTTTGAAATCATTGGTCAGTCTCAGACACAAGCATTCCACATACCCATCATTGTCTGAACGAGTAAGTACCTTTGCTGAAGTCAAAACTATTATCCATAGAAAAAAATTGTAAGACTGTTTCACAAGTAGTTAATTGCTAATATGGACGAAAACAATATAAGCTATACTTACATTTATATCTGAAGGAACAATCTTCATCATTCCCCCTAACTCCTGAGTAGCATAAGGATCAGAGAACATAGTTTGTGCCTGTTGTACCAGAGATCCACTTCTTTCCTGCGTTCTCACATCAGTGGTAATCTCTGTCATTGGGTTTCCATGGGATGTTGAAACAGAAGCAAGTGGAATGCTCTCAGATGCCTCAACGTTATTCATTTCCTCAAAATTCTCCTCAAAACGACTGGAAAAATAAAGAACATGAAATTTAAATATGAGAAGCAAAAACAAATCAACAACCTGATTCACAAAGACTCCCGTGCACTCTCTAGAAAGGGACCACACCTCACAAGGTAGACATCAATAGGACCCATAGAGCTTCTAAGGATTATCTTGTATCTCCTTTGTGGATAGTCAACAGCCTGTCATATACGGAAGCAATACCACTTTGGCATCAAGCACATGACCTCTAGTGCACAAATAACATAAACTTCTCCCTAGCCTCCATTCTTTTTTAAATCTGCTTTTGTCAACTTACCTCATCAGGATCAGGGACTTCTAGAGTAGTTCCATGGGGAGCTTTAATTGCTATGAGGGTTTCATTCTGGAACAAGCAACGATGGAAAGTTAAAAAATATCAGACAGATCAGTGTCGAAACTGGAAAACAGTTACAGCTCTATAAAGTTTGAAGATAATAAACAGACCAGGAAACAAGGCAGACTCTTGATATCTTCTTCGGTCACAAAAAGCCACCTGTAATTGTGAGAGGATGGATAAGGGTTATTATGGTTAACAAATAAAACACCTGGTAAAACTAATTTAAAGTACATAGGGTTTGCAAAGAGGATTTTACTTCTGATTGTTCTCATCCTCACTCAGATCTCTCAATTGTTCCTGCATTTCTCTGCAGCAATTTGACAGCATCAGCATTATCCAAGTGATTCAAGATTGCAAGATTAACTACTGTAACAAGGAAATCAACCATGTAATAACCTTATTTGATCATCTAGAGTGTGCTCTTCCATAGTAAGCTTTGCAATTTCTTCCTGCAGGAAAAGAAGCACAAGATAACCTCATACATAAGAAAGGCCAATATGTAATTTGTTTTCATCCCCCCCCCCCCTTTTCAGTTCCATGTCATCATTTGAATAGCTTTGTAAAAATTGGACTATGGGGTAACATGAAAAAATTATCTGTGAGCAGTCACAAATCAAGATAAAAATATAGAACAATCAGACCTATGATAATTTGCAGAAAATAAATTTAGTCAGGCTTGTGGAACAAACATATAATATCCACTTCCATTTACCTGTAACAAAGTTGCATCACCTTCTACCTGCCCTGGCCTTGAAGCATCAATACCCCTGGCCAACCATTCAATCAAATCCATCCTCACATTAGTTCCCACGTGCTTCAAATGCTTAGAGGAATCAAACGTAGAAACAAAATAGTATGAATTTTCCAGAAAGTTTACAATCATTAACTTACTTCCAACGTATCCTGTTCTTGAGTGTTTTTTCTATGAGACCAATTCCTTCCAAGACATTTGTTATGTCATATATCCGTCTCTTTTGTACCTGTTCCAGTGAAAAAACTTTTAACAAGTATGATCCATCATCCTCAATGTAAATATACAATCAGAAAGATGATCACCTCCAAGGTTTCGGCTGCATTGTTTAGATCAAGAATTCCATCGTCAGCATGTTTAAATAGATCAACAAACCTTTTTGTCAAAAGACCTGAAATCATCAGTGGAATAAATATGAAAGCTTTCACAGCTATACAAGACAATCAAAATACATATGAAATCATCTTGAATGCTAATGTTAGAAAAAATACTTAGGGAACTATCATAACGGCAGCTGCCAGCTGGAGTAAGAGGAGAAGCACAATCTGCAAGTTCACATATAATATTCATTAGGTTCCTCTTCTGTTGGCGATGCTTGAACAATAAAGACTTGTGCAAACCATAATCCAAGGATGAAAAGACATAATCTATATACCAACAAACTTACCTACAAAGGCTAAACAATCTTAAAGCATGAAAAAGGGATGCAAAAGAGCTTGCAAAGGCAATAAACATATTTCCTCACCAGACTTGGACACTGGTGTTTGAGGTCCTGCTCCACTGCCCTTTGAGGCCTTGGATTTGTTGTATGTCCTTCCTCCTTTTGCTGATACCGGTGTCCTGAAGGGAATATTAGATATGTTAGTGCATCCAGGACTGCTAGCTTGATTGCTGGAGCCAACTCCATTATCATCCATTGCACTCTTCCGTTTTAATTGCTGAGAGATGCCAAAAATTACAATTGTGTTAAGCGACTGGGAGAAGTCAAGCAAGCAGTAACACCTCTTAAGAACATAAGGTTATAAGCTGTTACTTTTAGGATACATTCCATTCCAAAAATTGTCATAATAAAACACTAGGCAATTCAGTTTCAATTGGCAGAGATAATAAAACGTGACCACAGCCAAATTAACTGTAGGACGCATCATAATCATGTTGTTAGCTGCTAAGATCACAGAAAAAATGATTTCATGCATGATCATCAAGATTCATCAGAAATTCTTACACCATTCCTTCAAGCTACATCACTGCTACAGCTACAATCAAAATATTATATGAAACTATGAGCACAAGTAACCCTTTCTTGTATAGCTCAGAAGGCAACACAACTACTACCAATACAATCATCCTTAAGAATTATATAAACCAACGCAGTAACTGGAATTGGTGACCAGGTAAAGGGAGGGAAAAAGGCTATGCAGCATTTTAGTAAAGGATTTCAACAAAAGGGATGTGTGTGGCTGATTAATAGAGTAAGGATTCGAATGAAGTTTACATAAGTAGATTATTGCATGAACCAAATCCCATACTTCAAAACAAAAGCAGAGAAAAAGGATAGAAAACAAGTTAGCATCCTGTTATAGTATGTTAGATTAGACAAGGCGAGAGGGTAAGTAAAAGTGACGTAGCAACCCTCCTAACCTTGTTTACATGTATCAGAAGGGAAAGGAGAGTGGCATACCTTCTCCTTGTTTGGTTAAAGGAGTAAAGGGGGGTTTAAAAAAAAAAAAAAAACGAGTAAAATAATTCTTTATTGCTACAGTGTGAAGGGGTCATAACAGACGTTGTGGGTTTTCTTAAAAGTGGAGTTATGTTGTAGTAATCCCTTCAATCCCCACCCTACCATTAAAAGAAAACTCACAAATCCTTGACCATTTGAAGGATTCGATACCCTCTCTTATCTTCCTTCCCGTTTGAAATCCTCCTGCCCAAACATTGTTGGGGTAATTTGTTGAAGATTATACATATCTATGTTTACTGTTCTGTAATTAATACCAACGGTATTATTACCGTTAGTTCTCATGTATAAATTGCATCCTGTACAAATCATTTATTCTTACGATTTCAATAACAAATTGCCGAGAGCATCATCTCAATTTATTTACATCAAATTCTTCATGGTATCAGAGCTGTGATTCAGCTCCTTAACACCTATTTTTTCCTTCTATCGATTCTCAAATTGACAGACATGGACTGTCAAAAATCTGGGAATAATTCTCAAAAAATTATTCCTCATTCAAACATTGACAGTGATGTCAATTCTTCACAAAAGGTAACCACAGTGTTACTCAATGAATTCAACTACTTACCTTGGTCAAGAGCAGTGACCATTGGTGAAGAAATCAGAAGGAGGGTGATGACCCGAGAAAACCCATCCAAAGCTGCTGAAGCCCGTGCGTTCGTTGCCCAGAAAACCCATGAACAGGGCACCTCCAAATTCGCAGACAAACAACACTTCAAAGGTAATCGTCCTAACCTAAAGTGTAATTACTGTAATTCAATGGGACACAACATAGATCGTTGTTGGTTTTTTCACCCGGATTTGAAACCCAGAAATTTGGGTAATCGGCAAAGTGGAAACCAAAAGAAATTTGTTAAATCTAGGGCTAATGTTGCTGCGTATGAACTGACCCATCCTAGTCCTATGAATTTACTAAACGAATTTGCAAGTTTTTTGGAAGAAAAAAGAAATTTGGAAGAAAATGGGAGAAGGTTGCGAAGAAACTGGTCTTCGGCTTCGGCTGAAGATGCAATTTTGGGAAGAGACGGGATAAATGCTCGGTTGAGCAATTTTAACAGGTTAGCAACCCGTGATCGTGAGGCTGGTGTGGCTGCAAGCTTTCTTCAAGAAAAAGGGAATTTTGGGGGAGAAGGGTCGTCTGTTGAAGACGCAAGTGTCCGTCCCTTTTTTAGCAATTTGAACGAGTCTTCAACCCGTGGTGTTCACGGGTCTTCAACCCGGGATGGCTTTCACGGGCCTTCAGCCCGTGAGGCCTTTAACAGGCCTTCAGCCCGTGAGGGCTTTAACAGGCCTTCAGCCCATGACAGTGACATGGCTGGACTGTCACGTGCGGGAAACACTGCTTTTTTAAGCAATTTCCGTGATTTTACTGGTACTTCAAACCGTGAGGATGCGGAAAAATTTGAAGGTACTTATATTGCTCTTTTAACTGCTATAGAATTAAGTAAATTTCATAATTTATGGGTTGTGGATTCAGGTGCTAGTGATCACATGACACATAATCTAAACAAAATTCATGATTTTACCTCGTTCCCGATACCATCTTTTGTCTCAATTGCAAATGGATCTACTGCAGCAGTAAAAGGCAAGGGAAAAATTAAAATTGCGTCAAAACATATTAATTCTGATATTTTATATGTGCCTTCATTTCCATTTCAGTTATTATCAGTTCGAAGGTTAACTATTTCTCTTAATTGTGATGTAATATTTACTCCGTTTAAGGTGATTTTTCAGGACCATTACACCAAACAGAAGATTGGTGAAGGTTTTTATTTGAATGGTCTTTATTTTTTCTGTGATTCCGAAGTTCCGAAAGGACTTCAAGCTATTTATTCTCCGATCAATGATCATCAATTGTGGCACTTTCGTCTGGCCCATGCTTCCGACTACGTCATCTCAAAAATACAACCTAACCTGTCCAAAAGAAATTATGATTGTGATACGTGTTATTTTTCCAAATCAAGCAGACTTCCTTTTAAATTATCTGTGTCCAAAGTGTCTCAAGTTTTTGAACTGATTCATTCAGATGTATGGGGCCCCTTTTCAATGTCAATTGATGGTTTCAAATATTTTGTTACTTTTATTGACGATTTTTCAAGAGTTACCTGGATTTATTTGCTAAAAGCAAAAAATGAGGTTTTTACTTGTTTTAAAGACTTTCACAAACTAGTTTCTACTCAATTTTCCACACATATTAAAATATTCCGATCTGACAACGGATCTGAATTTACATCCCATGATATGGAAAATTATTTAATCTCTAATGGCATAATTCATCAAACTAGTTGTGTTAATACTCCTCAACAAAATGGAGTTGCTGAACGCAAAAATCGAGATTTATTAGAAAAAACTAGAGCTATAATGTTTCAAATGAATGTTCCAAAAAAATTCTGGTCCTATGGAATTCTTACTGCTACCTATATTATTAACCGCTTACCCAGTCAAGTACTGGATTTTCAGTGTCCTCTTGAAATTTTGCAGGGTAAAACTCCTACTATTTCGCACTTAAAGATCTTTGGGTGCCAATGCTTTGTTCACCTGCATCCAAATCAACGTGACAAACTTGACCCTCGAGCCTCCAAATGTATTTTCCTAGGGTACTCTCACACCAAAAAAGGGTACAAATGTTATGACTCCGTGCGTCAGAAGCTTTATGTCAGCAGGGATGTTCGATTTATCGAAACCAACCCTTATTTCACTACTCCCAATCAGGGGGAGTCCTTGGAGGATTTAGTACCTCTTCCTAGAGCAGAATTCTGCAGCCTCGACGTGACTAGTCCAAATACTCCAAATGAGATTATCCCGGTTGACGAGCCGTCATCCGCGATCTTGCCAACTGAATCTGTGTCTCCAATTTTATCAGAAGAGGCGCCAGCTCCAAGACGCAATCCTTCTCGACCGCGCCAGTGCCCTTCCAAATTTCAAGACTATGTGGCTTATACAGTCAGGTACCCTGTCTCAAATTATTTGGATTACTCAAAACTCTCACCCTCGCACTCTGCTTTTTTGTCAGCTATATCCAATGATCATGAACCTAGAAATTTCGCTGAAGCTCAATCTCAACTGGTGTGGAGAAAAGCCATGGAGGAGGAATTGACCGCCCTAGCTGATAATAATACTTGGAGTCTAGTTCCTCTTCCAAAAAGTAAACATGCCGTCGGTAGCCGATGGATATACAAAACCAAGTTTAACTCTGATGGATCTGTTAATCGGCACAAAGCTCGCCTGGTGGCTCAAGGTTATACTCAAGAATTCGGTGTTGATTACAAGGAGACATTTGCTCCTGTTGCAAAAATGACCACTGTAAGAGTTCTTTTATCCGTTTCCGTCAATAATGGATGGTTTTTATCTCAAATGGACGTAAAAAATGCTTTTTTACACGGGGATCTAGAAGAAGAAGTGTTTATGAAGCTTCCTCCTGGTCACTTATCCAGCTCCAACCCTAATTTGGTATGTAAACTACATAAATCCATTTACGGGCTAAAGCAAAGTCCTCGCGCATGGCATGCAAAACTTAGTGGAGCCCTTGCTACATTAGGATTTAGCAAAAGCTCTGCAGATTCCTCTTTATATATTCGGTTCCACAATGATGATAAATTGATGGTACTCATTTATGTTGATGATTTAATTATCTCAGGGAATAACATTGAATCTATTTCCCAATTGAAGAAAACTCTTCAACAATTATTTCCGATTACAGATCTTGGTCCCTTAAAATATTTTCTTGGGATTGAAATGGCCTCATCTAAGAAAGGTTTTTTCCTTAATCAACGTAAGTACACTCTTGATGTGCTTCAAGATGCAGGTATGCTTTCAACTAAACCTTCCCCCACTCCGGTTGATAGTAAACTAAAATTATCTCTTGCAGGTCCTGCTCTTCCTTCACCTAAATATTATCAGCAACTCGTGGGCAAACTCATTTATCTGACGATCACCCGACCGGATATTACTTATGCTGTCAGTCTTGTCAGCCAGTTCATGCATGCTCCAACTGTTCATCATTTCAGCATGGTCAAGCGAATACTGCGATACCTGAAAGGCACTATTGGTCGCGGAATTGTCATAACCAGAAACAACCATACCAACATAATGGGATATACCGACTCCGATTGGGCTGGAAATCAACTTGACCGGCGCTCGACTACTGGATATTGTATGTTTGTTGGAGGTAATCTTGTGTCATGGAAGAGCAAGAAACAACATGTCGTAGCTCGTTCCAGTGCCGAAGCCGAATATCGTGCAATGGCGGCTGCGGCTTGTGAACTTGTGTGGCTTCGAGGTCTTCTCACCGATATGGGTTGTTCATCGGTCAGTCCTATGAGTCTTTTTTGCGACAATCAAGCTGCCATGCACATTGCCAAGAATCCGGTCTTTCACGAAAGAACTAAACACATCGAAGTTGATTGTCATTTTATTCGTCAACAAGTTCAATCTAACAACATCACTACACATTATGTGCGCACCAGTAATCAACTTGCTGATGTGTTTACCAAAGCAGTTCCTTCTTCCCAGTTTCATCGTCTTCTTTGCAAGCTTGGATCCATCAACCCCCTTGATCCAGCTTGAGGGGGAGTGTTGAAGATTATACATATCTATGTTTACTGTTTTGTACTGTTCTGTAATTAATACCAACGGTATTATTACCGTTAGTTCTCTTGTATAAATTGCATCCTGTACAAATCATTTATTCTTACGATTTCAATAACAAATTGCCCGAGAGCAACATTCTTAATTTCTTTACATCAAATTCTTCATAATTAAACACAATTCATATTCCCTAAACATGAAAAACGCACTCGGACAATTTATATGGACAACGGGCTTCCATCAAACACTAATATTTATACCAAATATAACAAATTACAAAATTCAACACCATATCCAAGATTATCAGCAATAAAATAAGTCAAATGGGAATTCAGTTTTCAAATAAACATCCATTCAGATTCTGCAAAATAATAACAATTATAGCATAACTGTCAATCTCACAGCAGCCAAAACTAAGGTCTCAATTTATTTTCAAATTCTAAATTTTCCCTTCCTTTCCCACAATTTCTCAGCAACCAAACACACCACGACCAAAACAAAAAAAAAGGCAAGTAAAACACAATTTAACTTTCATTGATATCATATACTCACACATACAATCCCTACAAAAATACATTAAACACCGACATGAAAACACAAAAATTAATTAAAAAAATTCAGCTATTCATGAATATCTCCGTACAAATATAAAAGCAGAGAGAAATTGAAACGCACAGGAGATCTCAAAACAATAGCTTCAGCATCCCGGTCGGCGGCGACTCTACTAGTACTCGGTGAAGAAAATCGATGATAATCATCAGGAGGAACAAACGATGGCTTCATCGTAGCAAATGCAAGGTGCCGAGAGAAAGGAGGCTGGATCGGTCCTGATGAAGGCGGCGCCGCAGCCGGTCGGGTTGAGGCTTTAGCGCCGCCGGACATGCTAAGTGAAATCTCTAAACAAAAATCGGAGTGAGAGAGAGAGAGAGAGAAGAAAGAATTTGATTGGGAGAAAAGATATTTAATTAATTTGAAGGTTAGAGAGAGAGAATGTGTTTGCAGAGAGAATGCAAGAGTTGGGGAAAGTGGGGGTTGAGAGAGAGAGCAGAAAACGAGGGAAGGGAGGGAATTGTTTTGTTTCGGATTTAGGTGGAGGGAAGATAATTATATTTCTTTTATATTTTGGACCGTGTATTTGTATTTTATTATTTTTTGACCCCGTAGCTCTTGCAGTTTTTGGTGTTTTGAGCGTTCAAGGATGTGTTTTGAAATTATTTATTTATTTCTTATTTTTTGGCAAAATGTCGAGGAAAGAGAGACGGAATCTTTTATTATGGGTCTTGGTAGGCTAGCTTTGGAGATGTCTTTGTAACACTCATGGACATTCAAGCTTTTATTTGATTGTTTTTACATTTTTTTTGTATAAGAATTACACTTAAATATTCGTACTTGATAAAAAAATTAAATTGGATGAAATGGTATTATTATGTCATATATAATATAACACAAACATATAAATCTCATTTTTTCAATTTCTTCTCTTATCTCTTTTCTTGATTATTCATGGTGTTAGAAGAGAGTTTGTCCGTTTCCAAGCTTTATAGAAGCGATTTAATATTTTGTCATTCATCCCCGCTAATGATTTTCATTTAAATACTACACAAATTACATGGGTTGTTGATCACATTATAAGAATCGATAAGATGTTGGTAATCAACCTAGTGGAGAAGATTTCCATGGATTTTCCACGAGCCATTTGGTTTTAGATCAAGTCGTGTTATTTATGATTAACAATAGTAATTCTTACAAATTTAGTGATTTCTTGTCTTATAGATATTTCAAGTTCAATAAACTTTCACTGTCAATATAGCTTTTCTTGTCTTTGGTGTAGTCACAACATGAATTTTGAGAGACGTCGTCAATAAAAACTTTCACGATAATGAAATGTTTAAGATGAATTGACACCCAAATAATATGAATTCTTTATAAGTACTAGAACTCAAGATGCTTAAAAATAAGGTTGATGTGTTGGATAATTGATTAATCTTTTAATTCAAGCAATCTAATATGCTATCCCTAACCAAAATGTTTGATAACTTGATATGAAAAGTCCAAATGGTTGATAGCAACGAGTAATGTCTAGTAACCAAGGTGAGTGGTAGCCAGTACTTGCAAAAGATCTTTTTTTAATCAACATAAACTTTCTAACGGCAAAGTTAATAACTTTGTAAAAATAGAAAGTGAAATGATATTTTAAGAGGATAGAATCTGGATATATATATATATATTGAAAATGTTAACAATTGAAAGATTATGAACATTTAATTTGAAGGATTCATGGTGTTTATATCTCATAAATGTTATTCTTCTGTGGAGAAGAGGGTTGAAGTGTATTTTTACCCCTTTAATAGTTTTATTTTACTTAAAATTTGTATTGAATCGGTATAAAATACTAAGAGACTTCCTAGCAAAAGTTAAGTTAGGACATGGTACCCTAGCCCATTAAAGACGAGAAAAAGGTACAGACACATTATTTAAATCCAAGTACATTGATCTTGAGAATAGAAACTCGAGCCCATGAGGATGTTAGGTAGCATGTTTAGCATGGGCCCTCGCTACCACCCTTGAGTCCATTCGTTTAGGCCCCAATTGAATATTAAGCTCGGACTTGATAACCCAAGTTTAAAAGGGTTTTTTGGGGTTTTTCTGATTCATTAACCGTGTTTTCAGGTTCATTTTATTTGGATCCATTAGCAACTCCCCAAATCTTTATGGTGTTAATCTACAAAGACTTGTAAAAATGTCAAATTACCATGACAAGTTGATTGTTTTTTTTTTTCAAAGAAAAGGGGTTGAAAACTCATGTAATAATCATGAGAGTCTATGCGTGGGAGTGCACCATAAAGGAATTCTTGATATTCATTCTTGTTTGTTTTAATATAAAATGTGGTATTTATATATTACCCACCAAACAAAAAAAATGTATATAAAAATCATTCATGTTATTTTTATTTATTTTATTTGAGAAAAATATTTTTAATCAATTACTGTGATGAGCTTTATAAGCTTGACAGTTAAAGATGCATCCTTTAGGTTTTTAGAGAAAAAAAGTTAATTTTAATTGATACGTAAACTAATACTGGAATATCTTTTATCATCAAATAGAAAACAAATCTTCAAAAGCTTAAAAAAATTAAGAATTTTAACCTTAGAGAGTTACTTTTAAGCAAAGTTGTCAATACTATTTTGGTTGATGCTTCATTTTTTTCAATTGGAATGAAATATTTTGGTTTTGGAACGTTTTGACATGTCGTTTTTGAAGTTATACTGTTTATGTGTGTGTGTGTGTGTATGTATATATATATATATATATATATATATATATATATATATTAATTCAAAAAAATAATTTAAATCCAAAAATAAAATTATGTAGAATTGTGCAATATAATCTAAAAAAAGATACAATAAAATGATTTTTCTAGAAGAAAATTATGAACATATATAATATTATGAAAAATGTCATCATCAATCTTGTAAGGTCATTACATTCTCTGATTGCTCTGAAATTTTAACATAATATATATAAATATGTGAAGAGACTCCTCGTAAAATTTCATCTCAATCAAACGGTCGGATTAAGAGATATGATTGATATTGTAAAATTATTTAAAAAAACATTATTTGGCCGAAACGGAACGAGCGGAACGAAACCAAAATGTTTTGGCCGGTATCTGGCCAAAAAATCCGGAATGGACCAGAATTTAAATCGGGATAAAAACGACGTCGTCTTGTCTTATTTTTTTAACTGGTATGAAACATTTTGGCCGTTTCAGCTGAAACGGAACAAAAGAGACAACTATGCTTCTCAGGGTTACTTGACAATTAGCAAATTTGGTAACAATTTTACTCTCTTTTTTTCTCGACAAGCATCACTAATTATCGTTATTTCCATCATCTTCATGCGCTTTAACCGGCGGTTTCCTAAGTGTTGTTTCAAACAATGTTGTTAATTCTATCTTGTTTCGTCTGAAATGATCAGTATATTTTATTTCAATTCAAAAAACAAATTGAAACAAATTTTATCTCGCTCAGAATCTCGGTCCGTTCTTGAAATTCCGCCCAAATTCCACCTGGAACTTTCTGGTTTCGTTCCGCCCGCTTTGTGCCTGCCAAATATATTTTTTTTAAAAATAATGAATAATTTTATAATATCAATCATATATCTTAATCCGACAACTAGATTGAGATGAAATTTTATGAAGAGTATCTTGATATATTTATATATATTACGTTAAAATTTCAGAGCAATCAGAGAATGTAACAGTCTTGTGAGATTGATGATGACATTCTTGTAATATTATACAAGTTCATAATTTTGTTCAGAAAAATTATTTTATTATGTCGTTTTTTAGATTATTTTTTTCTTGATTTCATTATTCAACAACGAGTTTTATTACAAAGCGAACTTTATAATTTGATTTGATTTATTTTATTTAAGATTATCATGGTCTTATAACTCAGGTCACACATTTAAAAAGTTAACCAAGATTGACCCGAGTTGATTCAATATATTATTGTCAATATTTTTTTAAGATATCAACTTAATTTTTTTAATTAAATCATATTTTTATCAATTTTCCATATTATCTTTAAACTCATTAAATTTGACAAGTCATATCAGTTCAACTCTCATTTTTGTATTTATGTTTGAAATTTAAATTACATAATTTTAACACCAAAATATTTTATTCCATTCCAATTGAAAAAACAAAATACCAACCAAAACAAAATTTTGGTTTAGAAACAAAAGCATTTGCCTTCAAGAATGCAGTGACATTGTTCTGCCTCGTTGTCTACTGAAAGGAAGTTTTTCAAGCGGCAATTGCTTGGATCTATGTCAAATCGAAAGTCCCGTCAACCTAAGAAATCTCTTCTTAAACTGGCAACTACCCATAATAATACACAGGCAATTCAGTTTCAAGTAGCTAGAACTGATTTCTTTTTGCTTTTGGTTTGATGGGCACAGTTGATAATCCTTGATAAATTATCAGCGGAACATATCAACGGAACAAATAGCAAATCAAATTATCCTGCTCAGCCAGTTTCCCAAGTCTCGTGCAAAAGACGGATAGATTTCGATCTCGAAATGCCAGGATGCATGGCAGCTAAATTGCAGACTGACTACTTGAATTCCTATCTCGACACCATACAAGCAAAGAAGTCAAAACTTTAAAGGGAAAACCATCAGCTAAAGTCCAACAAAACTCTGATCTGTTAACAAATAACCACACAAGTTTTCTCACCACATGCTGCCATAGCATAGTCGATTACCATAGCTGAGAAAATTTTAAAAAAAACATCACTAATGAAAAGTCATAACTTTGAAAACTAGGCCCTCTCATTGTTTACACCACCAACTCCTATACCAGTGTCCTCTCCTTTACCTCCACAAACATGACACATTCCTTGATTGTGTTTTTAGAAATAACATAGAACTCAAATTTCACAGGTATTTCATCTTAAGTTTTCAAGGCATACAATACCAATAAAAAAACCCTGATAACATTGCTTAGTAGCAATTCAAATTTGACACCATACAGCTACATGGAAAAAGCTAAAGTCGACACAAGCATATAGATTCACAAGCAAACTAGGGTTAGTCCAGTATAATACACTAAGATTATATGTGTAATATAAGAAAGAAACACCATTTCAATGGGATTGACGAATTTTGTAACAGCTGACAGTAACATACCAGCAGTGACACCATCTAGCCACACAGCAATCCAAAGGATACATCCACTACATAAATATAAATTTACTCTGTAATAGTAAAAGAATCAATGTCACAGTTTACAGAAAACAAAGGGGAACTTCTCAAAGGAACAGAAGAATCTGAGCAAACATCAATCTTACTAAGAAATTGCGCCTCGCTTGTCTTTAACAAAGTATGGAGAGGAAAATACAAACCTTTATCAACACAGCATTGATGTCTAGGCTTAATTATTTTCTCTAAACTAAAAGAAAAATACTGTGGAAATTCTTTTAATTCCTTCAAATCCCTTCCCATTTCCACAACAAAATAATTCAACTTGGGCTCAATATTATTCTTAATACTGAAATTAAACAGTTGTGGAAATCTCCTGAATATGGAAACAGCATCCTTATAAGAGAACCCGATTGTTTCAAAGTATCGAATTCTTGGTAAGAGTTTCGTTTCAACACTGCAAGACAGTAGATACGTGTGTCTTTTTACCTCCTCAAGGCCAATGTTTTGGAGGAAATAGAGAGTGGGGCGCAAACAGTGTTTGACGCTGGATACGAGTAATCTGGGGCGTCGGTTTATGACATGTTTTAAATCAGGGCTGCTGACGCGAGCTTCGCGGAGTAGGAAGGTGATGGTTGGGGTGATACTGGAAGGAGTGGAGTTGAGGATTTCTGGGCACATGGAGATGATTCGGCGGAACTCTCGTGGGGTGAAGTTCTTGGAGGTCAGTAAACCAACGATGGATTTGATGTTTGTTAAGGAGGCTGAGAGGATGATCGGACGGTGGTTGTTTACGAGGGAGAATATGTCTAGGCCTAATGAATCAAGGTAGAGCATCTTTTCTTGAAATCCAGAATCCGGTGGTTGCTGGGATCGGGGCGGTGGAGGAGGGGTATGGTGTGAGGATATGGAGGGGATTTCTGGTGATTTGAGGGGCTTAGGAGGAAGGGAAATGGTGTTCGTCTTGGGGGACAGAGTGGGAAAATGAAAGTTTCTCGGGCATGAAAGTGGAGAGAAATAATCATGGCAGGATGGCGAGGGGAAATTGTGGGGTTTGAGATGAGGAAACGGGGAGGGGAAATGGAGGCGCGTGTCTTGCATTGTGTCGGGGTTACATTACGTGGCTGACTGTGAGGGATGGTAATGTCAGCTGGTTCAAGGGAGCGGGGAGAATTGTGGTGGATAAGGCTCTAGAAATTTTGATATTATGATTTGGAGATGGAGAACAGGTGCTGCGCTGGCCTAGCATTTTAGCTGTGCAAGATGTATGTTGCTGGACCTGGCCCATAAACTGGATGGGCCTGGCCCATGTTCTTTATCTTGCCTTGCCTTTTGACACCCTTTTTGGAGTTCTTAATTTATTTATTTTTAAACAACTTGTAATTTATATATATATACTAGCTATATTGCCCGCGCGTTGCCGCGAGTATTTTTGTGTATATAATTTAACATAATTAAATCCAAAACAATAAATTTATATGATATAATTATGAAAAATTATAGATTATGAGATAAAATGTAGCAATTTTTAAATAGAGTTTGTTGCGTAAGCATAAATAATATTTTTTTATAATAAAGAAACTGTGTTATAAAAGATCACAAAAGAAAATGGGCCTGGTTATCAGGCTTTTTTTATTTTATTTTATTTTCTGGGGGTGTTTTCGATTCTTGTTTTTTTTTAATTAGCCGCAATGTACACAGTGTAATCACGAATCAACCCCTCGAAAACGAAAAAATAATTATTAAATTATCCTGGGAAAAAAAACTCAAAAACATTAATAAAAGAATAAGTAAGAGAAACAATTAAATTATTATTATTATTATTATTATTATTATTATTATATTAATAATGAAAGAAACAAAAATAAATGAAAGACTAAAAATATCCTAGAAACTTTAACAAAAGATTAAAAAAAAAAAACTATTATTGGTATTACTGTTAAAAAAAATTATCAAATTATTCGGAGGGAAAAAAAACATTAAAGAAAGAGCAAGCAAGAAAAACAATTTTATTATTATTATTATTATTATTATTATTATTATTATTATTATTATTATTATTATTATTATGTTAATAATGAAAGAAACAAAAATAAATGAAAGACTAAAAATATGCAAGAAACTTTAACAAAAGAAAAAAAAACACAATTATTATTGCTATTACCGGCAAAACAAAAAATATTATCAAATTATCGGGAGAAAGAAAAAAAACACAGAAGAGTAAGAACAAAAATTAATTAAATTATTATCATTATTATTATTATTATCATTATTATTATTATTGTGTTAAATACACTTATATATACATGGACAAAAGTAGGGATTATTCTAGAAATATAAAAAAATAAAAGTATAAGGACTGAAATGAAAATCAAATATAAAAGGCTTAAATTAAAAAATTAAAAGTCAAAGGGCTAAAATGCAAATTACATTTATTCTCAATTGAAATCAGAGGACAAAATTGCAAAAATCGGAACTTGTGTACCGAATTAATTGAGTTATATACAGCCAATCCGGAAATTGAAAGTAGCAGGACCGAAGTGAAACTTTGACATTCAATTAATTAAAATCAGAGGACCCAATCGAACTAAATCAAAACTTATATAACAGAAATCAGGACCAAAAACAAAATTAAAAGTCGAGGGACCGAAGTGAAAAACAACAAAAAATGGGGGACTCTTCTGCACATTGACGTGCAGGAGAGAGAGAAACGTGACCGACGGCTTTAACCGGCCTCCCCCGTGTCCACAGACTTTTTTAGGTTACACGCGCCACCGCGGGAGGAAGACCATGCGGCGGCGCATCGGGTTGGACTCCGGTAGCCAATTTCCGGCCACCGTAGCACGCCGCACGCGCCACCTAAACAGGGCGTGAGGCGGAAAACCGGCTGGCGCGTGCGCCTCACGCCCTGACAGACACCGAATATTAAATTGAAAAAATAGGGTCAATTACCATCATGTCCCTGGACCCAAGTCAGTGTTTTTGTCTTATTAAGGGCTAAAACCGTATTTAGCCATTTAAGAAAATATTAAAAAATCAAAAGTTGCGGCGGACTGGACCGGACGGTCCGGCCGCGCGCAATTACGCCGGTGCCCCTCAGCCGAAACCCTTATTTTGTCTTATTACCGGGGACGAAATCGTCCATGCACTGTTCACAACTGAATATTTTTTTAAAAAAAAGGACGGGAAAAGGAAAAACCGAAAATAGCCCTGTTTGCCCAGCCCCTTCTGCCGCGCGATCGAGGGCCAAAATCGCCTCTACACTGCTCGAATCCACAGTAAACTGAGTCTGGTGCTACATTGATATGTCAACGCCTTTTATTTGTTTTGTAATTGTAATATATATATATATAGAAATCCATTATTCCAATAATAATCATAACTCGATGCTCTCCATGCTAGAAGCGAGCTATATGGAGGAATCAACATGTTTATATTCAAATAGCTTATCGCTAGTTATTGCAACCGTGCTATGCTTTTACAAAATTTAAAGTTAATTTTTAATTTTTTTATTAATATATTTTCTAGTACTGTAAAATTTATTAATTAAGACATAAAAAGAAAATGCATACACTTAATCAGTTAAAAAAAATATTGATTTATATACAAAAAATTGTGAATGTTAATTAAAAATATACTGATTGAGAAAGACAATTTCACCATTTTTTTTGTCCTTATATTTCAATGCTTTTATATTTAAATTTTTAAGATATAATTTTCAAAGCCAATTTTAAAATAGTTTATGAGAAAATATTTTACATGCAAAATATATATTCTATGCAAAACAAACTCCTTTAATTTGGATCATGGGTTTAAAAATTGCATTGTCACTAGGAATTGGAAAGCTAATTCTAAAGTAAGGGTGTGTTTGATATTGCTTTTATTTTTGTGGTTGAGGTTTTAAAAAAACAATTTCATAAAAAGTACTTTAGCTGCGATTCAAAATAATTTTTAAAGTGTTTGGTTAAAATTATGGTTGAGTTTGAGGTTAATGAAAAGCAGTTTCAAGTGTTTGGTTACCAAGTTTTTCATATTGTTTTCAACTTATTAAATTACTTTAATATATATATATATATATTGTTTTTTGAATATTTAATAATTATAATAATAAAATACAATTAATAATTCAAGTAAATTAGACACTTGTTTTTATTCTCCCATCAAAATAAAATGTAATTTCATCACGAACTATAAATCTATACGTAAAGGCCTCTGCGATCCCGGAACAACATATAATAAAATATCATTTGAAACAAAATTAGGATTGCGATACAAAAATTATATTGTAATCTACTTCTAATATATTTATTTATATTTTAATTAATTTTTAGACTATTTTAATATAAAACTATATTTTATATGAAATATAATAAATAATAAACTAAAAAATACAGAGCGGCCCTCTCACACATAATAAATACTCCCAGCCCTCTTAGGCTCTCACACATAATAAATAATAAACTAAAAACTACCCCCCCTCTCTGCAGGTAAAATCTATGAAAGATGAGACGGCCGAATTATACCTTTATTTTAATATATTTTCTAATAAAACAAACTCTTAAAAATTGCAAACTGCACCGCCAGCCACCATAACTGGCACTATGCATCCAGCTGGATTTCCGGGCAAGGAACGGTTTGCCTACTTGCCCAAGCCTACATAATAACAATCTATTATTCCATTGGGTTTTTATCCTATCGCTCACCATTTTTCCACCCTATAATTGCTTGCAGCTAGCCCTCTGCTCCGTCCCCGACCCTCGCCCAAAAAATAATGGCCAGCTCTGCTACTTCTACCCCTTTCATCTCCTCTATCGCCGCCGCCGCCGCCGCCAAATCCATGGTCACTCCTCTGTGTAAAACCCTAACTCTCCCCAACTCCTTCTCTGGTACACGAAAATCTATCCAATCTCGCGTCCCCCGTTCCATTTCCTTGACCCGCGGCTCTCATTCTGCAAAGTCCTTCGTTGTCAAAGCCTCTGTAAGTTCAAACACAAATAAATAATTCAGACTCGACAGTGATTGTTATGCCCTCAATTTGCATTTCTATAGTAGTTCTTTGTAAATGCTTCTCTTGTGTTTGATAACTAGTCTCCAACCAGGTTTGCTTTCCTTTTCATCTGTGTAGAGTGAACTTCCATTGGTTGGAAACGTAGCACCGGATTTCGAGGCTGAGGCTGTTTTCGATCAAGAGTTTATTAAGGTAGTTTGTGCTTACAATGCTGCTGGATATAAGGAGTTAACTCTCTTTTTTTTGTTAAATTTCTTACTGTACATTGAAGTATTGTTTGATTAGAGTGTTTTCTTTTCTTTCTTTGCTGAAATTTGGACTTGAAATAACAGTTAATTGCTGCTTTAATTTCTGTAAAATCAAGTTGTTAACTTGATTAACGACGATACTGTGTCAATCAAGCTAGTGGAGATATGTTTTATTCATTTTTTTTTGTGAAAATTGTGCTCTTGTAATGAATGTGAATTGATTTTGTTACCACCTTGGAATCGCGGCCATGTGCTGTTTTTTTTTCTTAAAAAAAAACTCCAGTTTGATTAGGTAATTTTGGTTTCAGGTTAAACTATCTGAATATATTGGGAAGAAATATGTGGTTCTATTCTTCTATCCACTGGACTTCACATTTGTTTGTCCCACAGGTTTGTTTTGAACTTAGCAAATGTAATTTGAAGTTTCGATGAGTTGTAGATGCTAATTGTTCTTTTTTTTGTGCCACTTCTGTGCAGAAATCACTGCTTTTAGTGACCGTCATGAGGAATTTGAGGAGATGAACACAGAAGTATTGGGTGTTTCAGTTGACAGTGTGGTATGTTCTTTTGTTTCTTCAAAATCAAGAAAGAAAATTCTAGGCATTGTATGGCTTCAGCCTGAAACTTTGGTGGTTTTTATGTCTTCACTTGAAGTTTTCAACTTTATTTGATGATCTGGCACTCACACAACACACATTTAGATAATCTCTCTAGACAATCTCACTGAAAACTTTTGTTTCTGTGAGGTGGGGGAAAGGATTCCTGTAGCCAACCTAAGCTTGCTTGGATTAAAGCTTGATTGCGGTGATTTTGCATGTATGTATATGTATCGGTTTCTTTAACAAGAATAACATGGGCCTTGCGTGCCAGAACAACTGAGAAAATTGCATGGCCTTTGTGTGTATTTTGAAACTGAATGACTCCAATCACAGCATTCTGAGTTGCTCAGCTGAAGTGAATATTGTGATGGACAAAACATGGACTTGGTTGAAGAAGAAAATAGGAACTGATAATCATTGTAAAGAATCTCAATTTTGGTTTCTGTCATAAATCTATTGACTTTGGCTATAGAAGTTATAATCTTCATATAATGCAATTGCAACCTTTTTGTAGCAAGTTGGTTCATTAATGCTCAGTGGCTGTTATTCCATAAGCTTTTGTCTGTTTTAGTAATACATAAGCAGTTGTTTTAATAACTGGAAGTATCCGCTATCCATTTGCTGTATCACAGCTGATTTTGGTCTTGGACTAAAAATCAGAAATTGTCTATTGATAATGGTTATGTCATGATACTTTTTGTGCAGTTCTCGCACCTTGCCTGGGTCCAAACAGATAGAAAGTCTGGCGGGCTTGGAGATTTGAAGTACCCTTTGATTTCTGATGTCACCAAATCCATTTCAAAATCTTATGGAGTGTTAATCCCTGATCAGGTATGAGAAGAACTCTTTTTTTTTTTTTTCCATTCTAAAAGAACACAATGAACTCATTAAAAAAACCCTTTGATTCTTTTACTGCGGGTACATGCACACATCCATGCATTAGTTGTCTTCAATTTATTACTGGCACGAAGCAGTATGAAGCTATACAATTGTGACTTGGGTCTAATGCACGTTTAGTTATCTAAGAATCAGACTGTCCTGTTCATTCTCGTAGTGGTCCTATGGATCCTGAAGTTAATGCAGTGCATAACTACACGCATGTACATGCACACATCCATGCATTAGTTGTCTTCTGTTTATTACTGACACGATTCAGTATGAAGCTAAACTATTGTGACATAGGTCTAATGCACATTCTCTATTGAATATGGAATGGGAATCAGACTGTCTAGTTCATTCTTTCAGTGGTCCTATGGATCCTGAAGTTAATACTATTCCTGCTGTCTGATAATGTTGGGGAAAGGGTTCTCTCGTAATAAACACCATCGCCACTCAGCCTCTGCACAGTGCTTGAAGGAAGAGCCTTTGCCTCTGCATTCCTTTTATTTTTTAATTTATATATGTTTTTAATTTCAGGGAGTTGCTCTGAGAGGACTTTTTATCATTGATAAAGAAGGAGTCATCCAACACTCCACCATTAACAACCTTGCCATTGGGCGCAGTG
The DNA here is from genome assembly GCA_009078335.1 of Salix brachista. Lineage (NCBI taxonomy): Eukaryota > Viridiplantae > Streptophyta > Magnoliopsida > Malpighiales > Salicaceae > Salix > Salix brachista. The sequence goes on along the minus strand of CM018577.1, from coordinate 16,427,627 downwards.
TTGACGAGACAAAGAGAACACTCCAGGTGATTTCACAAATACAGGGAAAAGATATTATAAAATTGGAAGATTTTGTAAATCAAGACTTGGTTTTATTATAGACCTGAATTGCCTTTGGGCACATGTTTTCCTTCCTTTCGGATTGATTTCTGTTTAATTGTTTTTTTGCTTTTGCATTTTCGTGCAGGCCTTGCAGTATGTGCAAGAAAATCCAGATGAAGTTTGCCCAGCTGGGTGGAAGCCTGGTGAGAAGTCCATGAAACCTGACCCAAAACTGAGCAAGGATTACTTTGCCGCATTATAGGGGGTAGCATGTGCATTGCGAATTTCATATCCCGGTGAATCAGGGAGATGTGTAAACTATTTTTGTTTGTCATGCAATGTCTTTTTTAGACATGCGAGTTTTGACGGGAATCTCTGTCTCTCTTTTCCCTTCTTGTAATGAAATGATATTGCCAAAACAACGGCTTCATTTCAACCCCTAATTCTAGTGTGTTTGGGAAGTATAACCAGCTGCTATCTCAATTCAACACAATCACAACAGAATGAATCACAAAAGAGTAGTGAAAAAATCTGTTTCGGTGAAGTAATTTTACCAGAAGGTAAAAGGAACGGGGTAAAGTCTGATCACGTTTTGGATTTTGCCATGGCACAAGCAAAGAATTATAACTAGAAAGGATGAGGCATTTGTCTGAAATGTTTTAATCTTCGGTCTTTTAAAATTATTCCAAAAGCATCTAGGCTATGAAGGCTGCCCATGGCATGATTTTCTAATTGAAGCAATTGCTCAGGACGAGAATTCCTGGACTTCTGATCAAAAGGCCACTGGTTTTGCCTTTTCAGTGGGTTCAGATTTGATGAGCTGACCCGCTGAACTCCAAAAACTCTGTTGGTTTTCATTTTCAGTGGTCTGAGAATTGGGGGGCTTAGCCAACTTGCCATTGCCGAAGTCCTTCGCAGAAGCCTTTGCAAACTTTGGAATAAAATATGGTTTCGAGTTCATTGCTCAAATTTCACAAGAGCTCAAAGGAATTTTCATGGAAATACACCTCAAGGCAATTCCATTTTTATAATCCGTGTGCTGTGTGCTAGGATTTCTCCATATTGTCACCAGCAATTGTTGATAGCCGGGCTGTGATCCATCAAATTGTTGTTTGGTGGGTTGTCTATTTTTCAGAGTCTGTCCCGTGTAATTAACAACACCAAGTGCCTTCAATTAGGTGACCATACAATGGTTGACTGCTAATAATCTTAAGTAAGATTGCATTAGACGCAAGCAATCAAATGCGATTACACATTAACAGAAACAAGATCATGTGCCTCACTTGAAGACACAAGCTTGAATCACGGCTTCCTTAAAATATGGTTCTTTAGCTTTCAATCTCCCACAAAAACGGAGGGAACTACTCTTCATTTCCACGCTCACCTAAGATTAAAGAAAAACAGGGAATACTATTTAATTGTAGGTAGTTTGATAGAGATTGTTTTTAAAAATACATCAAAATAATATATTTGATATACTCAGTTGCATGTTGTACTTTCTATTGATATTTACATGATTTATCTACAATGGGTGAGGCACGAAACACTTATCACAGCTAATACACAATCATGGCCATATACTTGATTCATTAAAAAAAAACTTGGTATAGTTTCAGTCATTAGTTAGTAAGATTAGGATGGCTCACACCACACAAGACTTGGAATCTTAAAATGGACTTCGTGTTATGAAGGATGTTGTCTCTTTTTTTTTTAATGGCTATTAAAAAAAGATGGAAAAATCCATGAAGAAGAAGTCGTTCCCTCTCAGACATTATTTGTTTTTTCATGATTTAAAAGATAAAATATTCTAAAATATACTTTGATAATCATTCTTGTGGCTCCAGCATCCTCAAATATTGTTGGAACAATCCGAATCATTCTACATGATTATTAATTGTCGGGAGAAACTTGTGGAGCGTGGAAAATGAATGCCCAAACATGAAGACATGCGAGTTGCAGTGCATTAGAACTACGGAGAAACCTCAAATTTGTCTCCCCCTGTGTCGTAATGTTCTGAACTTCCACCAACTGATTATAAAATGAAATAAAATATACTTTCTCAAAGATATTGAGTTCTGGTTGGGAACTAAGGAGGGGGTGTTTTGATTCTTTAAACTTTGATGGTTCCATGTGATATAGCTATATCATAGGAGAAGAAGAAAACAATCCGGAGAAATAAACCCTAACCTGTGATCGGCTTTGAATCCTTTTTCATGTTTTTTTGTGTGGATGTCATAGTACAAATTATTCCATATTACAATATGTGTGGCTCATACACTTCAGATATCTTAATCTAACCCTTTGTTTAGTAATGGTTTGAAATCAAAGTATTTACGAGTCCTTGACAGATTAAAAAATTATCTGAACAATCAATAAAAAATTATTTTCTTAAGAAATTAAAGATGACATGTATTTTTTTTAAAATGTTTTGAGATAACATGTTAGATTGATCAATCCATATTAATTCACTAAACTTTTGATCGTGTCATGAACTCTATTAGGTTTAAGATATATTTTCTTAGAATTTTTATTTAATTGTATGATAAAAAAAACAAATATCTACCAAATATTGTGATATTTATATGAGACCATAACAATTTTACGGCAAGCAAACCAAAATAGATTATGAAACACAATTCTTAACATACTTTATTCTTGATTGAGAAAAGAAAATATGTTATCTATGTCTTAATACATAAATAAAAAATATATGAACTGAAAAATAAAATAAAAAGTTGTTCATACTAATTTCCATATTAAGGAAACTAATCTTTGTAGTAAAAATAAAAGATAGTTTTTCAAACTAATTTAATATTAAAATTGGAAGTTAATATTTATAGTGAAAATAAAATATATGGGCATATACAAGTTTTTCACACCAATTGCCCTTTTTATTTTAAATATTGTCATTAGTTTGATCTTAGTGACTAATTATTGTAGCCAATAATAAATTATATTTGTTCTAATAAAATTTTATACAAATACAACTAATTCATATAAAATAAAAGAGAAGAAATATCAAGACAAATCAAACTAATCTCTTCAAAATATCATGTAGCTAAACAAATATAAAAAAATCAATGACTTCTTAAAAAGCAGAGCTAATTCAATATAAATAGTGAATGTAAATAGATAAAAATAACAAAAGAAATAGATGGGCTAAACCCACATGTTAGGCCTTAATAAAATAAAAAAAGTTTAGGAGTTTAAATGGAACCATCCACCACCAACACCATAAAATACCCCAATAAAACTTTAAAAATAAAAAACAATCGAATAAAAAAATCTAAATGAAACCTGATTTATTTTTTTAGGCTTGATTATAATCATCAAACTCTCATCATTGAATAGAAATCGTTCATAACAAGAGTGATGAGTTTTGTCATTCAATAACTTTATCTCTTCTTCGTTGTTTCCATATAACATTCTTTGTTGTAGTTATACACAAGCTAGGAGATACAAAGTGTATAAAATTTTGACTTGCATGAGGTGCTACATATAGGCTTTAAGATGAGTTTCTTGTTTTCTTATATATATAAAGCCTTGAAGGTAAAAGAAAACAATTGTTATGAATTTCTTATTCATTCATAATTGATTTTATATTTAAATATTTTTTTATAATAATAAAAGAGTATTTTCCACCAAATTCTCAACTCAAAATATTGGATAAATCCTAATCATAATCAGTCCCTGAATATTTTGTCAATGTCACCTTCAATCCGCAAAATAGTTCTGTTCTGACACGAGGAGCTGCATTTACTCATAGAACTTGAATCATTGCAGTGGAAAACGTGGGGAGGCAGGGACAGAAGGTTCAGATGATCTGGTCACTTGGCTGCCCATAGAAGACGCCTTGACCTGATGCTTGGAAATAGTTAAAACGTGATCGTATTCTTTTAAATTTACTTTACAAACAGGAAAACAGATTGTAGCTTTAATTTTTAGTTACTCGATCTGGTCACTTCGACTGCATAATATCATCCTTCTCGTCTTAAGATGGACGCAAAATAATAAAAAGCCTGAATGGTTCCATTCCTTCCTTCCAAGTTTTCACAAAAGGGAAAGAGAGCTGCTCCTTTTCCATTACATCATGTATATATTGGAGACTCTTGAGACATTAGAGCTGACCCAGTGGCAAAAAGAAACCCTAAAAGCTCTTCTTCTCAAAGCTTGTTGACTTGTTGTGTACGGCATACAAGACCGTACGTGTATACCTGCATCACACTGAGCAAGCAGGCAAAACCCTAAGTCCATGTTGTATATACCCACGCAAAAAGATTACTAGGCAGCCCGGCCGGCCCTCATTCAGGCACGCAAGTCAGTCTATCAACCTTCTCCCACACCAACTTGGCTGTTATTTCATCATGTTCTGGCACATAATCCTGGAGCAACAAAAAAGTAGCCGAAAAATAATGAGACATGATTACAAAATTAGGTTACAAAATAATAAATTACAGTGCCATTTATTTATATCCATTCTAGAGTATAGGTGACACCCTACTCTCTTTTTTTTTTTTTTTTTTTTTTCCCCTTGAGATGTGATTTGAGTGGAACTTGACTCCTAAGACACGTAATCTCACTTAAACAAATATAACTCGGAATGTTTAAAGCTGTCACCCTTTCGAATTCTTAGGCTAAAAACCATGTTTTATGAGCGAGAAAGGAGTGTTTACCTCTAGTTGTCTGAACAATTGTTTAGCTGTGGACGCAGACACGATAATGCGACGTGCGGCAGGCGATATGAAGCCTTCATCAACGGCCTTGTCGATAAAAGACAGCAGCGAGTTATAGTATCCATCTACATTCAAGAGGCCCACCTGGAAAAAGAATATGAAAGACCCACCTGTTTAATTCCCGAAACCGAATAATCCTAATTGGGACACCAAATTCACCTAACCTTCGATTAAAGAACCTTTGTTTTCACATTTTTTAAGTCTCTATTAGGAACTTACTCCCATTTGGACGGACACCCTACCAATCAATCAATATATCATACAAAATTATATAGCTTGAATATGATTTATAAAGATGGCATATCTCAAGCAAATCTTCCCATGTGAGTCAATGGAAGGGCCACATGAATTGATTCAACGCTACATTACATTACTTCTCTTTCACAAATCCATAACATTTATTGACCAGGATGGTGTCAGGCTGGCTTTAGAAGAAGCCTATGCAACGACCAAACAGCCGTGAACTCGAGAAACACGACATATCTGACACATTCCAAGCTTACAGGGAAACTAAAATATTTTTAAGATGAACAATGGGTTCTAGAACTTGAAACATGACAACATGTGACGCAACTTAACGGCTGATGCTGAGTTATGGGGAAATGATCTTGAAGAATACCATTTAAATTTCGGAGGCTGATCTAGACGAAGTTTCTGGTCAGGACATATACTGCTATCTTAAATTCCCATCATTTTAAGTCTGATAATTTTCTAGTAACATAAAAGTAAAGCACCTTGGACTCCTTTCCTCGTAAAAATGATGTCTTTACATTATGGTTAAATTCTATGAATTTATTATCCCTCTTAATATTAAATGGATTGCCATGCTTGTTCATTGCTAACAAAGCTATTCAGCAAAGTTCTGAGAATTCTTTTTATCCTCTGTCAAAAAGCTATATGCCACGCAGATGTCGGATACTGTCTTCTGGCCATTCTTATTCTGAGAATAGCCATGTAAATGTCAAATAAAAGTAAATAAACCTGACACATTGGCGATAATCATAGCTTATCATCTTAAACTGCGAGTCAACGATTGTTCTAGTAAAATTCAATTTGTTATCCATCCTTTTGTCTCTGATAGTTTCTTAATCAAGCAAAGAAAAATGTTAACAAAAGCAATTGAAGGGCATATACTTTTATCTAGGTTTTTCTTGTAAGAGACAATGCTAATCAAATGGAATCCTTCAATTTTTATGCCTTTGGAAAAGCATAATTGTAACATGCGCGTGTTAATCATTCTAGTTTTTGGATAAGAGAGTGTTATCATTTTAACTAATCTTTTCTTCAGAATGATTTCATGGTTTGACTTCCTGTTGCCCCCTCTAAAGCAAATCTTTGGATCCGTCCCCGCTAATGATCATACTCAATAAAAAAAAAGGAGAAAAATTCTTACAGGTTTGTGATGGATATTAAGCTGAGCCCATGTAATTACTTCGAGCAATTCTTCTAGCGTCCCATAGCCCCCTGGCATTGACAAAGATCACATTTAAGGAAATTATGAAATTATTGTAATGCATGATCATATAAAAGTCCAATTAGTCCACGAATCATGTGTCTTAATTCATGACCACTTAAGTTTTTGACATCCTGATTCGCTTATCAATCCAAGACCCATAAAACATTTTGCAAGTCAAGTCCTTACCAGGGAGGGCAATGAAGGCATCGGCTTGGCGAGCCATTTCAGCTTTCCTTTGATGCATATCAGATACAGCTCTAACTTCTCCGACAGGCTCTCCTGTTACCTGCAACAAGATTTTATATAATATTAAAAAAGTACTTAATTCTTGTCATTAATCAATGCCCCGTTTAGTTTCACAGCATTAAAACTTTCCAAAAGCCAACAAAAACACATCCGCTTCTTAATATTATTGTGTCAATAAACAATTTTTAGGAGCTTGGCTAAATGAAAAGATGTGTCACGAAATGCGAAGACAGTGGCTGAACAAAACATAACAAGTGTGTCCAATGACATAATATTGTCTTATCATTGGATAGTTTTCTTGCCATTAAAGTAGAAAACAAAAAAACATGATCATGTAAAGCAAAAAAGAGGATTCGCTTTATTCTAGCTAAGGGTGTTTTAGTGTTTGCATACCTCTATGGGCATCAGGGACCTTGGGATAACTCTGCAAGATGAAAACAATCCAAGAACTGCAAGTCAGGAACAATATCCAAACAGTACCGTTTCACAGAGAATGATGCATGTGAAATTTCTTTTTGAAAGCTCAATGAGTTTCAAGGAGGCAATTTGGTTGACCCCAGGTAAGTCATTTGACAACCTAAACAGGCCTTCAATCTCGTAAAACCTAGTCCTACATAGCACCACTTTCTACAGGGGTAGCAAGGTCTTTTTACGAGCCAGAATTGCAATTGCTTTCCTGTTCATGAAAAAGAAAGGGGCTCCAATCACTGCCTTAAAGTTTGCATACTTTTCCACCAACCTTTTCAGTCTCTTTCTATCTAACAGGAAGACATGGTAGCATTACACTGACATTGCTAGGACCAAAACAGATCCACTTCATCCAACTCATGATCAAGGCTGCTCAAAAGGCTTCCCAAACATTAGTTAAACACTCGCTTTTATTGAATAGAACTCTAGACATGGTCATAATAAGCATGAAACAATGATAATAAATTCAGAACCACGTCCAACGTTACTGGCTACAAAATTAATGTGTTCGAAGCACAACTTTTTGATTCAAAAGAAGAGATTGTCAAATTCCGACCAGCATTTGATCCCATGATCATGTCTGGCTTTGAGTAGGTTCGAGAAGTGGGAATTCCAATTCATAGGAAATTAGTAAGTCTGCATGGCTCGAGAGGGAAAAACTTACAGTACTAAACAAATAAGCAAAAGAATGTCTGCGTAACCCCATTTCAATGCACCAAAGGGGAAGGTAACTATTATAAAGAGAAAAAATGATGCAGACTTCTTTTATCAAGGAGGGGGAGAGAGAGAGAGAGAGAGAGAGAGAGAGAGAGAGAGAGAGAGACCAACCCTAGAACATGGCGCCCACCATCATGAACCGCCTGAGAAACAAGGCCCATCAACCCCACGCTCCCACCTCCATAGACCAGATCGATTCTTCTCTCAACCTTCAAGACTCATAGAAAACCAAACCCAGTTAACACGTGTCACAAATAACAATCATCAACACCACAAGATATTCATTAGTATGATTCAATAAACTAACCACGGAATTCATTATATGACAATAATAATCATAAGCTTCTGGTGGAGCAAATAAAAACTCTTAAGCACCAGGGAGTGAAAAAATATATATTCGCAGCGAACCCCATAAACAAAAATCATGGAGGTTGAGTTTGTGAAGTAGTGCCCAAAGGAAACACGCTTAAAAGAGTCATGATATCAAGGCAGCACGTTTGGTTCCCCAGGGGATTAACCAAAGAATATCCATCTTGTTTTTATTTTCATTTTAGTATTTTCATTTTCTTGAAATTAAATTTACAAAACCACAGAAAAAGGAGATCATGCAAGAAGGCTGCTCAACTGACAGGCAGGTTACAGCTAACAGGCTCTCATGCCAAACATAAACCCTAAATCTTCTCTCCCCCAGCTAATTTCTCTAACAATCATAAGCTAGCCCACGTTGAAAGCTTGTATTGTGGCAACTTGCAGACCCACCACCACCACTCCCACACCCACTTGAGGAAGGGGGGGAAACATAGAAAGAATATTTGTAGAAACACGGAGAAAAATCATTCAGGCTTATGGAATGAATAAATATACAAACGTTTTTCAAAAAAGAAAAGGAAGACTAGATGAAAATTTTGAAGAATCTAAAAAGTGGGTGTCTTGTTGCACTAAAAGCCAAAACCAAGACCATGAAGAAAGAGAGTAACTTTAACCAAATTGAGCGTTGAATGAAGGATTAACATTGAAATATTGTTATGTATTCACCCAACAGATTTAAGAACAGTTTTAGAATCTCCCCTTCAATGAGCAAAGTTGAATTTCCAAGAGCCCGAGAGAGACAAGGGCGGAAAAGGAACATTAAAAGGAGGTGCAAAAAGAGAAGAAATCGGTCCAAGTTGAGGTCGCTGTAAAGAAAAGCTATTCGAAAGAAATGTTGAATGTTAAAGATGAACATGCGAAAAGATTCAGGAGAAATCCATTGTTTCTGTGAGCTGATATGAAGTGTATATAAATACGATTACCAGTTCCTTGGCCAACTCAACAGCAGCTTCCTGGTAGCTGGCTTTCTTGCCTGAACTACTCCCACAAAACACGCAAATCCTCTTAAACTTGGATTCAGTACCCTCCATCTCTCTCTCTCTCTGAACTCTGGTTTTCTTTTCTCTCTCTCAATGATGGCTTGTTTGGAGAGCGAGAGGGTTTAGAACGAGATCAAAGTGAATATTTGTTTAAATATAGAAAATTCCTCCCGAACTCACGTTAACCCTTAGCCGTGTTATTGGTAGGTATTTTTATTTTTATTTTTATATTTATATTTATATTTGATCTCTTGGAGAAGAGGGAGAATTTTGTAAGGGTTTATTTATTTGTTTGGCGAAATTGACGACTTGTATACCCTCCTTTCTTAATTTTCATCTTGTTGTCTTTTTTTTCGATTATGACGATTCATATTTCTATTGCAGTTATTAATTTAAATTCAATGATATAGATTAGGTAAAAAAAATTATTACCTGTATATTTATTGAGTTTAATTTAATAATTTAGATCTCATAAAAATGATTATTATATTTATAAAAAATATGAGAGGATACAAAAGATATTAATTGTCAAGAGGTTTTGAGTTATATAATATGGTATGAACAAATTATATTGGTTGGGAGTTCAATATATCTATCTATATTCTAAACTTTCATTCATGTTAAAAATGAAATTTAATAAAAATAACATTTCTTTTTGACAAATTAGTAAAAGGAAAAATGATAAAATACCAAGCATTTAATTTTGTCGGGTTAAGGGTGCAGTGAAAAATTATTAAATAAAACTAATTTCTCTGATTTAAAATGTGTTTGAAGTTGTTTTTTAAATTGATTTTTATTTAGAAATATATCAAAATAATATTTTTTTTATTTTTTTTAAATTATTTTTGACATCAACATATTAAAAAAAATTAATATAAAAGTTAAAACACAAATTCAAAAACATTTTTTATATCCAATAACAAAATAACAAAAAGTGTCCTACTCTTTCAAAATCACTTTTCAACAAATCATATTAGTTTTATTTTATATATTCAAACCTGGTACGTTATTCAATTGATCAGTGATTTCAGGCAAAGATTTTGGTACTTTAAAATTGCTTGGAATTTTTATTTATTTATTTTTATCTAGTGGCTGGTACATCTGGTTTGAACTCATACGGGCGATTGTTTGTATGGAAGTTTAATAACACATTTTAGCTGTTAAGCATGAATGGGCGATTGTTTATACTCTCAATTTTCGTTTATTGATTGAAAAATTCCTTCTTTTTTCATTTATATTTAAAGATTGTTAAAATTACCTTCAAGTTTTTGTGTTCATTTCCTTTCCAAAGTTGTTTTTTTCTATTATTAATAAATAAAAAAGGGAAGATTGGATATATCAAAAATAATCAACTTCTCTATAGCACATAGAATTCCAAGAATATGGATGTATCTCAATATATGCGCACCTAAACATAAAATAAATACGTAAATTAATATACAAAATTATTTTAAGAAAATCAATGGACAATGCCAAGTGCAAAGCAATATATATATATATATATATATATATATATATATATATATATATATATATATATATATATATATATATAAAGTACAAACAAAATTGCATAAAAAACAAAATTATACAATTTCATTGATAATATTGTTTTCAATTAAATTTTAATACAAAAGTTTATTTTTGTTTTCTAGATCATGTTTGAGAGAGAGAAAATTACTAAATTCAAGTGGTAAAAAAGAAAAATATCGTTCACGTCGAATCTGAACTGCCCAAATAAACAATATTTGTGTCAAATTATTACTTTTTAACATAGTAAGTTCATATTAGGTTTATTCTACAGTTAAAGTTCATTAAAAAAACATATTTGAACTCGGGTTGAATTTCAGTTTTAGGTTGATTTTGATTTTTGTGGTGGTTTTTTGGGTTTTTAGGTCATGAATAGGTTTATCATAGTTCAAAGTTAAAAGAAAAGGATGAAAAACAAGTTTAGGATTCAAAAAAGATTAAATTTCGTTTTTCCAAACACCAAAATGGTCATAATCTAGGCAAAATTAGACAACATATTATCTAATTTATTTTTCAAAAAAGAATAGGGTGCATGACATGTTGTTCACCCAATATAAAATAAGAAAACAACCCCTAATAACATGTACTAAACGGGGTTGTCTAGCTTACTAGGTCTAATAGCTATCGACCCTTATATTTTCTAGGTAAAAAAATACAAATGAATTTTCTAAAAATTATACTCATATTTAGATATTTTATTTCTTTTATAGGTTTTTATTATCTTTTGTATGGATTAATTGTGTGTGTGTGTGTTCATGTAATATTTCTAATATGTGTACTATTTCATAATATTTATTTTATTCAGTCAAATTAACATGTTTGCTTATTTATATTGTTGTTTGATAAAAAAAATAGAAAACATAATCGAGTAAAACTCTCATCTTGCGAGATTAAATATCTTGTAATGCAATTATCTCATGATTTTTCAAATTTTATTTTTAGGTACCGTTAATAATAGTTTATTTATTCATTTATTTTCACATATACTTCTTGATTTATTTGATTAAATGTGTTCATGAACTTTTTTATCTTCACTTTTAACTTTATCATATCTATAACTTTTTTTTATAAAATATAAAAATATTTGACTGAAGTAAAGAATAGATGACATAACTAGTGAAAATATAAAATAAACAAAAATAAGCATTAAATAAAAAAACAACATCACATCTACCATCACATATACTAAATCTATACTAATATCAATACTAATATTACTACTACTACTACTACTACTACTACTACTACTACTACTACTACTACTACTACTACTACTACTACTACTACTACTAATAATAATAATAATAATAATAATAATAATAATAATAACAACAACCATAATCGATAAATAAACAAATTATTTGAAATAAAAAATCATTTGTTTACAAAAAAAACTCTAATGTGAGAAATCAGGATTGGTTTTTTTTATAAAATTCATTAATATTAACAAAAATATTAGATGATGTAGCTAAATTATTGTAGTCATACCCATAAAATACCCATATATATATCCCTTAAACAACTTATTTTTTTCTTTAGTTTTTTTTTTCAGTTTTATTCTTTAATATTATATTTTTTTTAGGATTGTGTGTTTTTTTTTTTTGTTATATTCAGATCTTATATGTTTTTTTATTTTAACCCTCAATTATACATGTTTTAAAAGTGAGGCTTCGCGATTCTTTTTTAATTTATTGTCTATAAATTTGTCATGATCTCATTATCTAAATTATAGGTTTAATAAGTTAATCTAAGATGATTCATGTTGTTGTTGTTTTGTTGTTTTTTATATAAAAAAATTGATTTATCCTTTAATATTGAATTGATTGAAAATTAAACTTTATAATTTGCTATTTGTTTTTTGCTGGATTAACTCGATCTCTTGACTCGCTTCATGATTTGACAAGTTGACCTAAGTTAACTGTTTTTTTTTATCCTTTTTTTAATTGACCTTCATAATATTTTTTTATTTTCGTTTCATAAGATTATTTGATATCATGAATTTGGTCACATGTTTAGGAGGCTGGGTAGAGTAGCTCAATTTATGTTCTATTATTTTTTAATTGATTTTTTTTCAATTCCACCATCTAACAACTTAATCTTATTTTATTTTAACTTTAGTTTTCAATATCAAGTTGTTTAGAGATTGGACTTCATATTGTTTTTTGACTTGCTTTATATGGAATTTTATTGGTCTAGAAAATTTATTTATTTTTCTCTATCCTAACCTTTAAGTTTGAATATATTTTAAGTTGAGATTTATAATTTTATTTATTTATTTCATGAAATTATCTTGATTTCATAATATAGATAACAAGTTTAACATGATACCTCAGGCATAGTTGTTAAATCCGTTCCGTTCCGTTCATAAAACCAGAATAAAACGACGTCGTTTTTGTCCCGGTTTTAATTCCGGTCCATTCCGGAAATTCCGGCCAAATTCCGTCCGGAACGCCCCGGTTCCGTTCTGGGCGTTCCGTTCCGGATTCATTTTGACGATGCAAATTTTACTGTCTTTCAAATCTTTTGAAATTTCATCTTTTGAAATTTCAAATCTTTTGAAATTTCATATTGTTTTTTGACTTGCTTTATATGGAATTTTATTGGTCTAGAAAATTTATTTATTTTTCTCTATCCTAACCTTTAAGTTTGAATATATTTTAAGTTGAGATTTATAATTTTATTTATTTATTTCATGAAATTATCTTGATTTCATAATATAGATAACAAGTTTAACATGATACCTCAGGCATAGTTGTTAAATCCGTTCCGTTCCGTTCATAAAACCAGAATAAAACGGCGTCGTTTTTGTCCCGGTTTTAATTCCGGTCCATTCCGGAAATTCCGGCCAAATTCCGTCCGGAACGCCCCGGTTCCGTTCTGGGCGTTCCGTTCCGGATTCATTTTGACGATGCAAATTTTACTGTCTTTCAAATCTTTTGAAATTTCATATTGTTTTTTGACTTGCTTTATATGGAATTTTATTGGTCTAGAAAATTTATTTATTTTTCTCTATCCTAACCTTTAAGTTTGAATATATTTTAAGTTGAGATTTATAATTTTATTTATTTATTTCATGAAATTATCTTGATTTCATAATATAGATAACAAGTTTAACATGATACCTCAGGCATAGTTGTTAAATCCGTTCCGTTCCGTTCATAAAACCAGAATAAAACGGCGTCGTTTTTATCCCGGTTTTAATTCCGGTCCATTCCGGAAATTCCGGCCAAATTCCGTCCGGAACGCCCCGGTTCCGTTCTGGGCGTTCCGTTCCGGATTCATTTTGACGATGCAAATTTTACTGTCTTTCAAATCTTTTGAAATTTCAAATCTTTTGAAATTTCATCTTTTGAAATTTCAAATCCTTTGAAATTTCATATTGTTTTTTGACTTGCTTTATATGGAATTTTATTGGTCTAGAAAATTTATTTATTTTTCTCTATCCTAACCTTTAAGTTTGAATATATTTTAAGTTGAGATTTATAATTTTATTTATTTATTTCATGAAATTATCTTGATTTCATAATATAGATAACAAGTTTAACATGATACCTCAGGCATAGTTGTTAAATCCGTTCCGTTCCGTTCATAAAACCAGAATAAAACGGCGTCGTTTTTGTCCCGGTTTTAATTTCGGTCCATTCCGGAAATTCCGGCCAAATTCCGTCCGGAACGCCCCGGTTCCGTTCTGGGCGTTCCGTTCCGGATTCATTTTGACGATGCAAATTTTACTGTCTTTCAAATCTTTTGAAATTTCAAATCTTTTGAAATTTCATCTTTTGAAATTTCAAATCTTTTGAAATTTCATCTTTTGAAATTTCAAATCTTTTGAAATTTCATATTGTTTTTTGACTTGCTTTATATGGAATTTTATTGGTCTAGAAAATTTATTTATTTTTCTCTATCCTAACCTTTAAGTTTGAATATATTTTAAGTTGAGATTTATAATTTTATTTATTTATTTCATGAAATTATCTTGATTTCATAATATAGATAACAAGTTTAACATGATACCTCAGGCATAGTTGTTAAATCCGTTCCGTTCCGTTCATAAAACCAGAATAAAACGGCGTCGTTTTTGTCCCGGTTTTAATTCCGGTCCATTCCGGAAATTCCGGCCAAATTCCGTCCGGAACGCCCCGGTTCCGTTCTGGGCGTTCCGTTCCGGATTCATTTTGACGATGCAAATTTTACTGTCTTTCAAATCTTTTGAAATTTCAAATCTTTTGAAATTTCATCTTTTGAAATTTCAAATCTTTTGAAATTTCATATTGTTTTTTGACTTGCTTTATATGGAATTTTATTGGTCTAGAAAATTTATTTATTTTTCTCTATCCTAACCTTTAAGTTTGAATATATTTTAAGTTGAGATTTATAATTTTATTTATTTATTTCATGAAATTATCTTGATTTCATAATATAGATAACAAGTTTAACATGATACCTCAGGCATAGTTGTTAAATCCGTTCCGTTCCGTTCATAAAACCAGAATAAAACGGCGTCGTTTTTGTCCCGGTTTTAATTCCGGTCCATTCCGGAAATTCCGGCCAAATTCCGTCCGGAACGCCCCGGTTCCGTTCTGGGCGTTCCGTTCCGGATTCATTTTGACGATGCAAATTTTACTGTCTTTCAAATCTTTTGAAATTTCAAATCTTTTGAAATTTCATCTTTTGAAATTTCAAATCTTTTGAAATTTCATATTGTTTTTTGACTTGCTTTATATGGAATTTTATTGGTCTAGAAAATTTATTTATTTTTCTCTATCCTAACCTTTAAGTTTGAATATATTTTAAGTTGAGATTTATAATTTTATTTATTTATTTCATGAAATTATCTTGATTTCATAATATAGATAACAAGTTTAACATGATACCTCAGGCATAGTTGTTAAATCCGTTCCGTTCCGTTCATAAAACCAGAATAAAACGGCGTCGTTTTTGTCCCGGTTTTAATTCCGGTCCATTCCGGAAATTCCGGCCAAATTCCGTCCGGAACGCCCCGGTTCCGTTCTGGGCGTTCCGTTCCGGATTCATTTTGACGATGCAAATTTTACTGTCTTTCAAATCTTTTGAAATTTCATCTTTTGAAATTTCAAAAGCTGCAGCCGCCCCCCTAGGCCATAGGCCATGCCAGGCCATCCCTGCCTCCCCCTATATATATATATATATATATATTAATGATGTAGAAGATGTTTGATTTATATTTTTTTTATTTTAGAACATTTTACTTTCATAATATTTTGGAATTTTAGAGATGTTTCTAATTTTGAGATTATATTTGTATTGTATAATTTAAAGTTCATTTATCTTGAATTTAAATTATACTTGTTAAATTAATATTTTATTTTTTTCATATATATAATTAATTAAATATGAACAGTACAAAACCGGAACGGCACGCCGGAATGCACCGAAATCGAAACGTTCCGTTCCAATCAAAAAAACAGAACGGCGCCCGGAACGGATTTAACAACTTTGACCTCAGGTTTATATGAAATTCTACCAGTCTCATAAGTTTATTTATTCTTTTCCATTTTAACCTTTAACTTTGAATATATTGGAAGTGGAGATTCATAATTTTATTTATTTATTTCATGAAATTATCTTGGATCTCATGATATAGATAGCGAGTTTAACATGTTATCTTAGGTTGATTTTGAGTTTTTTCTTCTTCTATTTTTAACTAGTTTTTTGTTGTATTATTCAATATTGAGTTTATTAAAAATTCAATTTCATAATTCTTTTTATTTGAAAATTCATTTGTAATATACTGTTAACCAAAAAAACACCATTAGCAAACATGAGCAATTAGTTTCTCTTGTTTATTAAAAAAATAGAACTTGCTATATTTTTTACTATTGCTATATATTAAATGCAAGTAGAAGATGATGGATATCTACTCCATTTATTAATTGCCGACTTACAACTGAGTACTAACTAAAAGAAAATCTCCAAGACAATAATCCCACTTCGATGGGGTGCTACCCACCGTTGATGGCGATCTAAGCTTGTCAAAATTACTTTTTTAAAATGATACGGAAATGTAATGTAAAACTGGATTATAAAATTGTAAGTAAATTGTGCTCGAGTTAGGGTTCAGATTTGAAAAAAGGAAAGGGAGATGCCGAGATTTGAGATTTGGGTTCACACAGAAGGACTGGATTGGACGATAGTCGGGCTAGAGTGATTTTAATATTCTCAGTAGCCGAGTTCATTCATTTTACGAGTTTGCCGAATTAACTCACAATTTCAATATTTTTTAATTTTTAATTCGATTTTACAAGATATATATAATGAGCTTATATGATTTTACGAGTCAAGTGATCTTATCAAATTTGATGGCGATCACCCCGTAAATAAATGGTTAATTTCCACGTGGAAAGGAAAAAGTTTGTGAATACAATCCTCATTGATTGAACCATCCACGTGTTTGCGAGTCAACTTCTTCCACGACAAGTGGCTTATAATGGACCTTAAGTCTAAAAACAATGTCCGCAGACAATTTTATTATATCTGTCTCTCCTCCATGTAAACGCAAAATGATTTCAAAGAATTACAAACAAATCTTTCTTTGATATCTCGATGCAAAGCAAGCTTCGGAATAAATATTTTATTCTTTATCATTTATTTTCTCTTAAATCGTGGCCCTACCTCCGCTGTATTAAACAAACACAAGAAATGCAAAACCTTTGGTTGAATTTTTTAACTTGTAATAATTACATTAATATTTCCACGGCATCCTTAAAGTTGTTTGCTTGACATAAAAATTCAATCTTTTACCTTCTTTTACGCCAAACATTACAGCACAAAAAGGCCTCCTTTGAACATTCTTCTTAAGCTTTCGTCTGTATTTCAAAAATATTTTTTTAAAAAAATAATTATTTTTAATTTTTAATTTTAATTAAATATTTTTGATGTTCTTAAATTATTTTCATGTGATGATGTCTCAAAAATTATTAAAAAAAACAGTAACTATCTAGAATTAAAATCACGTATAGATGTGGGTTTGATAACTTTGTTTAAAAATAATAAGTAGAGTTGTCTTATCAGACTCATGGATTTTTAGACCCGACACTTGACTAAATTTAAAAGCTTTGGATGTGGTAGTCTTACAAAACTCATGCATGATTGAGTTTACCGCTTGATTCTGACTAAGATTTATTTGAATTATTCACCCAGCCCCCTGGTTTTCCCAGCATGAATCAGGTAAAAAGCGAGCATGAGATGTTCTTTCTAACACGTTTTGGATCTTGATGTTTCACTTGTAATCCATCCCTGTGTGAAGGAACCAGTTTCTGAAATATCAAAAAAATAACATGCCAAGAGTTTTTTCAATATGATATATTGATGATTTATTTTCAAGCATTAATTTACACTAAACAAGGGAATTAAGCTGATAAATTTTAAATTACTTCATGAGTAATTTATTGCTTTCTAATTTGAAGAGAGAAACATCTACAAATGTGAAAATAAATGATAGACTTAATTCTCTCTCTTTATTTTTGTCTATCTTTTATTTTTTATAGAGTAAATAATGACAGAAACCTTAAAATTTCTCGTAGCTTATTTACAAATTCATAGATTAATTAAAGTTTCTAAGATCGATACACCGGCCATCACTCGCCTTCTATTCTCGCATTTCAAGAGAATAAAATCCACGAAACAAAGAGGTGGATATTGATGGTATGGTGGTTGTTTTTAGATTTTTATTTTATTTTATAATATTTTTTTTAATATAAATCCATTATAATATTAATTTAAATTATTTTAAAAATATAAAAACAAGTGGTATGGAAATCTAATCACTCTCGCACGGGGGCGGGGCGTCTCAGGAGAGCGAAATGAAGGTGACAAATGTAGCGGCGGTGGCGATTACAGAGGAAAACGCAAATGAATGCTTCTTGGGGACAGAGATAAGGTTTTCCTTCGCGTGGCATTATAATCATTACCCTTTTGCTTGAATTATGCATTTTGATTGATTGACGTGCTCTTTTTTGAAGGAAATATAATCAGTAGCAGAGAGAGGGTGTTCCATGCTAGGGCAAGCAATCAGAAGATTTGCACGTCTGTGATTCTTGTTTCTTGAATGGTCTCTGTAACACCTGATTATTAATGTTTTTTTCCCTGGGTACTATTCCATTTTTCTTTTCTTTTTTTACTTTTCAACTGATAATTCTATTCCATTTCGATGCAGAAAGTTGTTTTGCTTTTTCTAATGTGCAGTCTCAGGTCACCGATGCTCTTTTACTTTGAAATTTATTGCTGCGGTAATTGCTTTTTAAGGCATTTTTTATTTTAAAATACATTTAAATGATACGTTTTTATTTTTTAATATTAATTCATCACAATAATCTGAGAACAAAAAAAATCATGTATATAAATAATACGTTTTTATTTTTTAATATTAATTCATCACAATAATCTGAGAACAAAAAAAAAATCATGTATATAAATAATACGTTTTTATTTTTTAATATTAATTCATCACAATAATCTGAGAACAAAAAAAATCATGTATATAAAAATACTTTTAAAATATAAAAACAAATAAATGGTTTAAGCCTTACCGCAATCATTTTGTTTGTGCGAGAAAGGCACTACGAGAGTCTTTCAAACGAAACAAACATTGTTCTTCACTGGAGGAACAGAAAATCACCCGTTTAAAAATCACAGCGAAAATAATGTTCGTTCTATTTTATTTTTTGAAAAACAACTTAAAAACTGACGACCAATGATCAAAAGTTTTCAAAATTAATTTTAAAAAAAATACACAAGTTTTACATTCCTGTCTGTTAAAATTTTAGAGCAGAAATTGCAAATGATATCGCAGCCTTCATTATTCTAAGTGGCAGTTTGGCATTGTGGTGCGATCCACGATTGCCAAACTGCGTTAATAATCTAGTGTTTGGTTTTGTAACAAAAACAGGTTTGTGGTATGGGTTCCACGTAAATTTTGCTTGCAAACGCCGGTGCAAGAAAAGCACAAATTTGATATTTTTGTATCTGCAATTTGTATTTTTTAAACGCCGATACATATATATATATATATATATATATATATAGAACAAAACTGTGAGAATGTGTAGCTGCCCTTTTACAAATCCATTATGTTCGATAATTGAAAAAAACTGGTATTTTGCATGTTAATTGATCTATGCATGGCTCTCTCTCTGCCCAAAACAGAACAGACATGGAAGCCGAGAGCTTTCATCGTTGACTCCGGCCACCATAGGCCACCATTTACGATGAAACCACCACAGGAAGAACCACATCGGCCTCCTCTACCCATCGGTATCGTCCGTTGAAGCTCTCGTCGTGGTCGGTGAACAGTACCGCCACCTTCCAACGCTGCCTCCGGCCACCACAGGCCACCATTTCAGACACCACCACCACAGGAAGAACCACCTCGGCCTCCTCTACCCGTCGGTATCATCTGTTGAAGCTATCTTGGTGGTCGGTCGGAAGCTACTGTGCACGTGAAATATTTCACGTGCACAGGTGCGCTGCACTGTCACGCGAAGAAGACGTGCACAGTGCAGCGCACAGTTTCACTTCTCTTCTTTTGCATGTGTTAGCTGGGGCTGGGCTGCTCTCGGCCCAGCCCAAGTCCAGCTAAGCTGGGCCGGCCCATTTAGCTGGGTGAGGCCCAGTCCGAATTTAAAAAAATATATATTTTAAAAATAACAAAAAAAAATGTATTTTTCTGATGAAAAAAAATGACGCGTGACTTCGTTGCACTCCACAACCCTGTTATTTTTTGATTGATGGGAGAATAAAAAATAATATTTGTTTTTTCATGAATTATTAATTACATTATATTATTATAATTATTAAATTTACAATATTTAAAAAAATTATATATATATATATATATATGTATATATATACCTTTTAAAGTAATTTAACAAGTTAAAAGCAATATGAAAAGCTTGGTAACCAAACACCCAAAACTGCTTTTTTTCCAACCTCCAACTCAACCACAGTTTTAACCAAACACTTCACTGCTTATTTTGAACCACAGTAAAAACACTTTTTTTGAAACTGCTTTTTTTCAACATCAATCGCAAAAGCAAAAGCAATGTCAAACACCCCTAATATTGCTTACAAAACTACCAAATTCATGCTACGAGGAAGCTTGTGTTTGGTATTGTTTTTATTTTTGTGATTGAGATTTAAAAAAAACAATTTTATGAAAAATGTTTTTATTGCATTTCAAAATAAATAGTGAAGTGTTTAGTTAAAACTACTGTGATTGAGTTTGAGGTTGATAAAAGACAGTTTCGTGTGTTTGGTTATCATGTTTTTCGTATTGCTATCAACTTGTGAAATTACTTTAAAGAACACCCCCCCCCCCCCACACACACACACACACATATATATATATATATATATATATGTATCAATTGTTTTTTAAATGTTATAGATTAATAATCATAACAATAAAATATAATTAATAATTTATGAAAAAAACATATATTTGTTTTTATTCTCCCATCAAACTACTTGCAATTTCATCACAAACAAATATTTTCCTTTCATCAGGACTAATCGGTATCTATATATTTTTTAATTTTTTAAAAAATATATATATTTTTTTAAAAAATCGGACTGGGACTGGGCCGAGTGCAGCCCAGGCCGAATTCAGCTTTAAAACGGGAGGCGTGAAACGGTACGCTTCACTGTACACGTCTTCTTAACACGTGAACAATAGCGTCTAACCGACCACGACGAGAGCTTCAACGGTCGATCGCTAGAGGAGGCTGAGGTGGTTCTTCATGTGGTGGTGACGTCGAAAATGGTGGTCTGGGGTGGCCGGTAAAAGCATCTGAAGCCTGATACCGTCGTTGCTGCTTCGACGTCGGGGCTTCTTGCTCTCGCTAGAGGTGGTCACAACAAAGCTTCCGGAGTGGAGGAGAAGCTCTTGGTGATGAGCGGGATGATGGTGGTGTCTACGAGAGTTACCCCCAACTGTGGAGAGTGAGAGTCGCCACTGTATAGAGAGAGAAAATTGTCAGCACCAGAGAGAGATAGAGCTGCAGTCGTGGAGAGAGAGACCCACCGGTCCCCACCGTGATGTTGCGCCAAACACACCCAGCTAAGACCTGCAATCCATGAAAAGTAGGCCAAAAAAAAAAGAATCGCAATCACAGGAAAAGCTTGAATTTTTTGCTTCTTGTGAACCACGGTTTGGATCGATTTTTTGGTGGGTTCCATGGTGAATTAATCTGTGTTTTCTCGTTACCAAACACATGAAAACTGCTTTTTAGTTAAACCTCAATGCCTAACGCCTTCTTAATGTGGTGCAAATAAATACAATATGCATCAACTCCTAAATATAAAAGGAGAAAAGAATTCTACATTGTTTATAAAAATAATGAAGCTGCTACGTTTTTTTTGTAATATTTTAATTACTTAATTTCATATGATAAAAAAATTTAATACAAAAAAAATTTACCACAATGCAAAATACCAAGAAAACACATAGATAATCTCAAAATTAGTAAAAGAGTATTTTTCCAACCCATATATTTTTATTTCTCTTCCAAGTGTTATGTGGAAGAAAAAAAACATCAAATTATCTAAAAATTCCTACAGTCAACTCTTGAATTTTATTTTTTCTGGAGGCATATCCATATTTGTATCGTTAAGAAAATTTTGAAATACCATAAGCACCTCCACCAACAACTCTTGATTTTTATCTTATTTAAAGATAATATGATTATTTTATCATTTCACATTAGTATAAAAAACAAAAATACCTTTCGTCAATCAACTATTAGTTGTCTACTGGTAGGGGTAAAAAAATAGTTTTATTGTACAGAAATATCTCAACAAAAACTTGAATACCGCTAAACAATCATACAATGTCAACGAGTCCCATGGAAAAATCTAAAATGTCCCCCAAGTCTAAGAGTTAAATTCTTATGCACTTAAGGACCAAACAATAATTACATTATTGCAATCAAAAGTGATCTCCAAGCCTACAAAATTAGTCTCTATATATCACACTATCATGTTTTTTTCATCAAATTCCTTGAAAATAAATAACTTAAAATATATTTAAAATAGCATTCACAAGACTAATATTTTTATAAAATCATCAAGCGCTTTTTCATAATGTATTTGCAAGGTTACAAACTTTTGGGGACTATATAGTATGATTAAACCATGTGCACCTGAGTAAGTGTATCATATGTGTTAGAGAATAATATAAATCATATTATGGGGTCTCACTTACAAGCTTAAGCTTTTAGGTGAGAAGGTTGCTTAACATGGTATCAGAGCCTTGTTAACTCAACGGTCACGAGTTCGAATATCACCACCCCCATTCTATTTAATAAAAACCAAGCACAAGGTGATGTGGGCCTGTGCAAGTTTCAAGCCCAAAAGGCTTTCACTTGAGGAGGTGTGTTAGAGAATAATATAAATCATATTATGGGGTCTCACTTACAAGCTTAAGCTTTTAGGTGAGAAGGTTGTTTAACAATTTGCCACTGCTATATTGAATGCTGCCATTTTGGATGCCAGATAAACCTCTCTAAAATTAAGAAGAAAACAAGACAAGACCCTCCAAAGCACATTAATTGCGGCGGTGGTTCTCAAACATAACATGATCCCTCGTCAAGAAGTGAAAAAACAAGAGATGGTTACTGTAATTTTAAGGGCGCGTGTGTTTTCAATGTGCTCAGCCTACAGTTGTTTAATCTCTTACGTGTTACTGTGATGATTTTTTCTTCTTCATTTTAGTTCTATTTTTAGAATTGAAAACCAATTAGTTTTGATTTCTATTAAAAGATGAGATTAGAAAAAATAAAATTAAAAAGCATTAAATATAGGTGGTGTGCTATAAGTTTCATAAGATATTCACTTTGGACCTTGAATTTTAAAAATCATGTAAATTATTTAATTCCGGTGACAATATTCTTTCTGTTCATTTTTATATAAAAGTTTATTTTTATTATTTTTTAATTTCTAATACATAGAGAAGAAAGAAAAATCACTAAATTCTTGAGATAGAGAAAAAAAGTGTTATTGATATTGATTTAGACCATTAAAATAGATGATATTTGTGTTAAATTATTTTTTTTCTTATGAGAAGAGTTCATATCTTGATTTGTACTTATTTTTTAGTTTTTAAAATTATAATTTTAGATATATTAATTATAATTTATTTATTTATTAGCTCACATACTTACTGATTTATTAATTTTTATATATAAACCTTTTAATTTATACATGCTTTGAAAAACTTATAAATATATATATTAATTACCTCGAGTGTTTGTCAAAAACAGAAGAAAAGACGGCATGTGCGCTGTCGTTCTGGTGCATCGTCCCTGGGGCAAAACGAAAGATTGAGTTCCTTGTTCGTTTGCTACTAATTAGACTCGTGTGGTTTTTTGGATATCCATATTGGATCGGGGGAATCACATGACCCGGAAAGCGCTCGTGTGTGTGGTTTTCCTTTGGCATAAGATGCGACCGAGATTTTTCATCTGAAAATGATGAGTACACGTGTGAATTTCTCACTGTACTTTTCTTATCTTTCATGTCTCCATTAATATTCTCCATAGTTAAATCTCATGTTTTTGCAAGAGGTCGAAAAATACAAGTGCAAGATAACATTCAATAATATACTTAATAATTTCTCACATCTCACCAACATTCCTCGTTCAACCCCGATCGAGTCCTGTGCAAGTGCTACTACTTTTAACATGCAGAACGCCAATTGACCATCATTATGTAGTAGCTCTATTATAATTTAATACATGAGTTTTTACCGATGAATGTATAAATCTCCAGTGATCATCATATTAGCATAGCTCAAATCTAAAATCATAGGTTAGCCAAGTTATTAGCCAAGTTACTAATTACATGCTTAATAAATAAATCAATAACATGTAAAGCTGAATTTGAGAATTAGCCAAGTTATTAAAATTATTCTGTTGCCAATATATGAAGAGAAACGTGCCTGAATTTCTCGACTTTGGAGCTGGTTCCTGAATGCTGCTCTTCTTTGTCATCACCGGAAGCAGCTGAGATTTTATTGATGTGATGAGCAACTCCGACTATGGAATACTAAGGATCATGTGCAGGGCCTGAACTTTTATGTGGCCTATTCTATTTACTAGCTTTATTGCCGACACTGGCCTTCAAGGACTGCCACGTTTGATCCTTGATTGAAAGTACCAGTGACGTGGAGAAATCTTTATCGTTTGATTGTATGAAAGCATTTAAATGAGGGGGAAACGTGAAAAATAAAAATACGTGGGGCCCGAAGTGAAGTGGACACACGTGCGACCAGCCGCCGGCAAAATAATCGACGTGACCAGAGAGGGCCACCAGAGAATGGAGAATGCGTGTGTGTTGTCATTTTACGATCCTCTTTTATGTATCCAATTTTAGTTCTTAACGAGATTGAGCAGTGATTTTTTTTGGATATTGGTGCTGTATTTTTTTTAAAAAAGTGTTTTTTATTTAAAGATAAATAAAAATAATATATACTTTATATTTATAAAAAATAATTTTAACAGTAAAATAATAAATAAAATTATTTTAAATAAAAACTGTTTTTTGTAAAAATAAAAATATAACAGTAATGATAAACGGTGACAAGTTTTCATTTTAGTTTTCATTTTCTCTGTAGCAGCAGCAGCAGACACATCATAAACAGAAAAATCCTGTCTGAAATTATTTATTATTGTTTCTGTGTCAGTGTCATTGTGTTGTGTCTGTCAATTTCTCATATCGTTTCTTTTATGGATGTTCTCGAGATCTTCAAGATCTTGGAACCTGACAGCTCCATCTTGACGGTTTAGGCAGTTTAAGCTGGAGCACCCTCTCTCTCTCTCTCTACTTGCCAGATCAGAATTATTGGCTTAAGGTGTGTTTGACATTGCTTTTGCGATTGAGGTTGAAAAAAAACAGTTTAAAAAAAAATGCTTTTACTGTGGTTCAAAATAAGCAGTGAAGTGTTTGATAAAAACTGTGGTTGAGTTGGAGGTTGAAAAAAAGCAGTTTTGGGTGTTTGGTTACCAAACTTTGCATATTACTTTTAAGTTGTGAAATTACTTTAAAGGGTATATATATATATCAATTTTTTAAATATTGTAAATTTAATAATTATAATAATATAATGTAATTAATAATTCATGAAAAAATAAATATTATATTTTATTCTCCCATCAAACTACTTGCAATTTCATCACGAACAGATATTTCCCTTCCATTAGGACTGATCGGTATCTACATATATTTTTTAAATATATATAAAAAAACGGGCTGGGCCGAGGGCAGCCCAACCAAATTGGGCCTAAGCACAACTTTGCTGGACTTGGGCTGGGCCGAGTGCAGCCCAACCAAATTAGGCCTAAACCCAACTTTGCTGGACTTGGGCTGGGCCGAGTGCAGCCCAGCCCAAGTCCAACTTCAATCACGCGAAGAAGTGAAACGGTGCGCTGCACTGTGCACGTCTTCTTCGCGTGACAGTGCAGCGCACCCGTGCACGTGAAATATTTCACGTGCACAGTGGCTTCCGACCGACCACCAAGATAGCTTCAACGGACGATACCGACGGGTAGAGGAGGCCGAGGTGGTTCTTCCTGTTGTGGTGGCGTCTGAAATGGTGGCCTGAGGCAGCGTTGGAAGGTGGCGGTACTGTTCACCGACCACGACGAGAGCTTCGACGGAGGATACCGACGGGTAGAGGAGGCCGAGGTGGTTCTTCCTGTGGTGGTTTCATCGTAAATGGTGGCCTGTGGCGGCCGAAGTCAACGATGAAAGCTCTCGGTGTCGTTTGCTGTTTTGGCGAGAGAGAGCGTCATGCACATATCGATTTTCATGCAAAATACCTATTTTTTTAATTATCGAACATAAACACACTGTCAATGGATTTGTCAAAAGGGCAGCAAAAACCAGCTTTCATAAATATAAATATGTATCTGTGTTTCATAACCAGCAAATCGCACTTTAAAAAACATTAAAAACCAACTTTTCATGCATCGCCGTTTATGTGATTTTTTTCCTGTGGGTCCCATCAAACACATAACATGAGAAGCCGTTTGACAATCGTGGATCGCATCGCAATGCCAAAAGGCCTCTTAAGGACTCTGCTTCGTGCAGAAACAATAAAGCTGTAATTTGTTAGATTTTAAATTTCTAAATATTTAAAATGTTATGATTTTAATTTTTAAATATTTAAAATGTTATGATTTTAATTTTAGAGTCCATAAAAGATTTTTTTTTCTTGCTAGATCTAACTTTACGTGTATGCCCACCATTATATATTTTGCAGGTTACTATTTCATTTTAAAATTTACTATATAAATACTTAGTGAATATCTTTGCTTTTTTACTCCATTTAACTTTATGTGTGCAAATTCACTATTATTTTTTTGTTGCTTATTATTTCATTTCAAAATTTATTATATAAATACTTTGTGAATATCTTATTTTTTAATGTGGGATAAAGAGCTCTATTTATATTTTTTATACACAATAATAAGTTATATTTTCTAAGATAAAAGATTTTGAAATATTTTTACAACACTATTGATGACCTAGATAAAAACAAAGTAATGACTATATTATAAACTCTTGCATTTAAAGATAACTTGGCTTAATTACTTTTCTTGCAACTTTTTTTTACGTAGACATTAAAATATCTTCAATGCGGCACCTTATACTATATCAAGTTTAATATATTCGATTCATCAAATCTAATAAATCCAACAAGGTTTACTACACTCATCACTTCCACATTTTTTCTATAAAAAAAGTTTTTTAATTATTATTTTTCCATTAAATACAGGAGATTCGGTTAACCCGTCTTTAAAAAGTTGAATGAATGAAATGGGTGCTGGAAATTCTGCAGGGACTTTGAAATTCTAGTCGATGAGTGCAATCCACCCATTTTGACAAAATGATGTTCACATGGATTACTTATTTTTTATATAATTATTTAAGTTTTAAAGAGTTTTTCAGTTTACTAAATCAAATATAATTTCAGATCGAATTATTAGAATAGACCGAAATCTTAAAAAAAGATTCTATGTAATTTATTATATACAGGATGAAGATTTCATTGCGACTTGAGGCTGGGAAGGCAATCTATAATTAACTATTTGAGATTTTGTTTTCATTGTTGTTTTTGAATATTTTTTTTATATGACTTTTAAATTAATTAGGTTTCACAAATGAAAATGTTTTTCTTGTATTTAAACAATTTCATAGGCTAGTTTTTAGATTGAAAACAATATTCAAACTTATTTTCAATGTTTAGAGCTCTCTAATCTTAGTATGCACGTCACTTCTATATCTTCAATCAATATATTAAAACATTATACTTGTGCTTGATTACAAATCAAAAATTAAGTTCCAAATCTATGCTGTTCACTTTGACTTAATCACTAACTCTATTATTAATTTATAAGCTAAGAGAGGGTTGATGTCTTATGTCAATACATTTTTCAAAAGTAGAACTTTATCTCCACTGCCACGCGAGCTTATTAAGATTAATAAGGATAAATTAAAAAAATATCAACTCGTTTTATAATAATCAAGAATTCTAGTTGTTTCTCGTATGTCTTGGATAATAGGTTGATTATACAAAGGATAATACATTTTGTGTTCAGATGCTAAGAGTCTATCTAACTAATGTGAGCATTTGTTATTGATTTTAAAGAGTCTATCTAGCTAATGTAAACATTTGTTATTGATTTTAAAGGACCATATGGATCTAAAATAGTTATTAATTTGGGACATTAGCTTGGTTATAAGGTTAATCCTTATTTTTAGTACAAATGTTAAACCTCAAAGTATATTCATAGTTAATTAAGTCCCCCTCTATTTTTTTTTTCTTTTCAAGATGGACTTGAAAGATACCACTCATATTTGTTGGGCCTTGGTGGATCATGCTGACCTAACCCAAGTCGACTTAGAACAAGACGGAGACGTGATCCAAATAATTTTTTGGAGAAGTTATCTAATCCAAGTTAACTCAGAACAATACAAAGAAGTGATCCGAATGATTTTTGAGAGAAGTTATTTGTTTTCTTAGTTATTTTTATTCTTATTTAGTTTAGGACAATATTTATCTTGTGATGTTTTTCTTGTTTAGTTTAGGAATCATTATTTTAATTTTCTTATTTAGGGCTTAGGACATTGTATTTTGTGAGACAACTTGAAAAGAAATATCCAATAATACAATTTAAAATTATGATTTTTGTGTGCTGACCTTATTTGTTAGAGTTCGGTGTTGCTTATACTTGCTATTTTTCTTATGTTATTTTAATTTGTGTCAATTGGTTTCAAAGCTCTACATTAGTTGGTATCGGATTCCAATAATTCCTGGTGGTTTTTATTAAAATCATTGAGAACTTATATAAGATCTGAATAATTTCCAATGGAAATATGTTGTGCTTTTGAAGAATCATTATTAGAAGAGATCGTAGAATGAGATGTACTCATGAATGAGGGGGTAAAAAGGTTCTCTCGAGAAATAGACATTCAAGAACCGATAATAAAAGATATGTAGAGATATATTACAGAATTAGCTTGTCATTTGGTGGACACGAGGAGCTTAAAGGATCAAGAAGAGAGTAATCACAAACTCATAATCAATTTTGAAAACCGATTTCAGAGGCATAGGTAGATGAGATAACTTTTTGATCAAAGAAAGTATCATGAAGACTTTGATTATACCATTTATGATGATATAGATATGGATTAATATTCTTCATCAATTTATGATGTTTGTTTTGATGAAGATTACGTTGATAATAATACGAATAACGATAGTGATGATGTTATCAATAGTGTCATTATTTATAAGTTATAGGTTGAGCGCTAAGAGAACATGAAAGGAGTTAAGGAACCATCTCACCTACAAGCTTAAGCTTTTAGGTGAGATGGTTCCTTAACATAGTATCAGAGCCTTGTTGACCCAGCGGTCACGAGTTCGAATCTCACCACCCCCATTCTATTTGATAAAAACCAAGCACAAGGTGATATGGGCCTGTGCAAGTTTCAAGCCCAAAGGGCTTTCACTTGAGGGTGTGTGTTAGAGAATAATATAAATCATATTATGGGGTCTCACTTACAAGTTTAAGTTTTTAGGTGAGATGGTTCCTTAACAAAAGGTAATATCTTTTTATTAGTAATCTGAACATTATCGATACATTTGATTATAACTTTGCTATTATCACAAAGATAGATTTATTCGAGGGTTATATAGATACAATACATGTTGATGAAACAAGTTTGAGGTTTGAAATTCATTGTTCCAGGATTTAGTGAATGATAAGTTATTTATTAATTGATGCTTTTTATGCAAAGTTTAACATAAAGAGATGATCATTATATATTTGAAACAAGATTTTTTTTTTGAAGAGCCTTGATTGAATATCCACGAGATCAAGGCAAAAACAATATAAACTCGTGGATGAGTTTCTTCCACCATGGAGAGACTAATACGTGTTGGTTTTTATGGGAAGTGAATTGTTTCTTTAATTGTTTTTATTCATATTTAGTTCAAGATAATATATATTTTTATGGTGTTTTTATTAATTTTTGGAATCATTCAATTTATGAGTTTTTCTTATTTAGTTATGGCCTACGATGTGTATAAATATGGTTGTTTAGATTGTATTTCAAGAGACTACTCGAAGATAATTTTTCAATAATATAATTTCATATTGGGGTTTTTAATATGGTAACCTTATTTGGAAGAATTCTATATTGTTTGTGTTTGCTATCTTTTTTTTGTCTCTTGGTCTTAGATCTACATCAAGAATTATATTACAAGACCCAAATATTCATACGTTAAAAAAGCAAGTGATATTTTATAGAAAATAATATTTACATGACTATTATTTCGTTACGAAAACAATAAACTCGGCTTATAAAAGGCATGATCATTTTAAGAATCTTATCACTCACAATTTAATTCTTAGATAAAAAAAGTTTTATAATCATTTTTTAACAAATAATAAAATCTCAACATATAAAAGATAAAAACCCTTTTAAGGATCTTACGTCGTTTTAGTTGATAGGAAAAAGGTAAAAATCTAATCTTTATTATTATTATTATTATTATTATTATTATTATTATTATTATTATTATTATCATTATCATTATTATCAATATCACTACTGCTACTACTACTACTACTACTACTACTACTACTACTACGTAACATAGTAAAGTCTCGTTATCGAGAGAGAGAGAGAGATAAAACCCCTTTAAGCATAATAGTGCTCATAGATTGATACTTTTATAAACAAAAATAAATATACAACCACACAAAATAGCAATAAAAGATACTTATAATCACATTGTTTTAATAAAATAAAAGCATAAATTTTGTAATGAGGCATTCACAACTAAAACTTTACATCAAGTTCAAACAATTACTTGTTTAATAATCTTCTTGTAACTTATCTCCTCATTTTATTTGTGAGTTATTGACTCTAACCTTATCACACCTTAAAGAATAAATCTTTAAAGATTCATATCTCTATTATTTCCAAGCAACGATATTGGTCACAATTTTGAAATATCCATAATACATTTAAAAATTAAAAATGCATTCAAAAATACATACAAAAAACATTCAAAATTAACCCTTAAGAGTTATAAGAATCAATCTAAATCTAAATGTCGGTGTATAATCTTAGTGTCTGTTTGTGAGTATAATTGAAGTTACTTTTCATTTAAAAAATATATCAAAATAATATATATATATATATATATATTATTTAAAAATAATAATTTTGACTTTAAAATATCAAAAAACATTAATTAAAAAATAAAAATTACTTTTTTTATTTCAAAAAATACTTTTAATATACATTTAGGGGGTGTTTAACACTGCGTTTAAAAATCTTTTTTAAAAAAAAATTGAAAATTTTAAATTAATTTTTTTAGTGTTTTTAGATTATTTTGATGTGCTAATATCAACAATAATTTTTTAAAAATAAAATAATATTATTTTAATATATTTCTAAATAAAAAATACTTGCAAATAAACTCTCAACAGACACTTATCTTGTCTTTGGTGTAGGGTTTTTCTGATCTCTATCTTTTCCCTGATCTTTAAAAACACATCCAAAACTAAAACTATGTTGAGTGTTGATATTAATATTTCAGCCTGCGGCTAAATTACCCAAGACGAACAGATGGGCCTTGGTGCTAAAACATCGGCTCAAAACAAGGCCTGAGAGGCCATGAATGGGCTGCGATCCAAAACGAAACCTAAAACCCTGCTACCCCTCAGGAGGTTATCTCAGCTCATTGGAGCAACGTCTGTAGTTCGCAAGGCAGGCAACCGACACTCACGTGCAGAGTCCCTTTCGCTTTCTATTAGAAGAGAGTTGGGCCCCACTTTCCTTGTCTTTGATTGGAGGACTTCAGTATCAGATAGACGACAGCTATTCTCAAGTCATTTATCTGGGTACCAGTATCTTCCACTTCTAGGTTAGGTAGGTGCATGTTTTCAATTCTATGTTTTTTTTTTTTAAAATATATATTTTTAAAAAATATTATTTTAATATATTTTTAAATAAAAATTAATTTTAAAAACAATTATAACCACAGAATTAGCATAAATAAAAGAGTTTTGTTGAATTTTTATTTGACTAAATGGTAATTTTCCTGTTAAGAGTTAGACAAGTGCTGAGATGAACGTCATATAGCAAGAAAGTGTGTTGAAATCGAAAGTTAATATAATAAATTAAATTAAGAAAATTAAATGATATTCTCAAAAAAAGATAAAATTAAAAATTAATAAGAAATTAATAAATTATTAAAAGCTTGGAGACGAGAGACCATTTAAAAGAACCATCTCTTTTGATTAAGAGAATATTTGAAATTATGGTTGCATTATGTTTTTGAAAAAAAATAGCTTTAATTTTTAATTTTTTTTAATGTGTTAATGTAAAAATAAATTTCAAAAAGTAAAAAATATATTATTTTAATATATTTATAAATAAAACAATATATATTACACTTTCTATTACACACTAAAACCCAAATCAATACTAGTACTGGAAATACTGGAAATTTACAACCACAACAATAATAGTGTTTATTTTGTTTGTACGTAGTGGTTGACTGTTAATCGTGGTAGCGATAATAATTTGATGGTTATGGAAATGTAGGTTGATTCAATTTCAAAAATTAACTATTTTTTTCTTCCTATTTTTGTTAACAAATAATATGTTTAGCTTAGCCTTTAACAGTGATGTTTTCTCTAATATTAATTAATTTTTTTATTTTGTTTTTGTTTTATTGTTCTTCGTTTATGATATTCACATTTTCATATTTCTTCCCCTATTTATACCCCCATTTCAGTTATGCGCCCGCCGCAAGTTAAGAGTTGAAGAACAAAAAAAGAATGAAGATGAGGAAATAGAACATTATAATATATACTATTTATTTTTTTAATCCACAATTTTGCTAGATGGCATTATTCTATGCCTAAATTGAGATATAATTTGTCCAGTTTAGGGAAAATTAAAATATTCAGTATTGAGAAATCTCTTTACCAACCTAAATCTTGATTTTCAAATTCATTTTTACCCTTCTACTTTCTCTTCTCAGCCTTCAAATTTTCTATCATTTTTTGAAAAATTAATTTTGATCCAAAATTATATATTTTTATATTTTTTAGTTCACGAGATTGAAATATGAGAGAGAAAATTACTAAATTACACCAGAAAAGAGAGAGAGTTGTCGTTTCCATTGATTCAAGGCACTAAAAAAATCAATTTTGATGCTAATAAATTACATTCAACAAGAGGAGTTTAATGATAGTTTATTTGAATCTTAATAATGCTTCAAAAACATATTAAGGCTGAGAAAAAAAATACTCGATTTGATTTTGTGTTCTAGATATTTTTTGGATTTTTTTAGCTTGATAAATTATTATTTTTAATGTTATAAGAGTGTTGTTTAGGTGTTTTTAGAAACATAAAAACAAAAAATGAGTTTTTGATCCAAAAACTTCAACCCATGATTTTTAAACCACCATTGATGGCTAAAATCTAGGTAAAAGATGATAACACATCATCTGTATAGAAAATCGATGCATTGTCTATATTCTTCTTATTTCAAAAAAGAAAACCGAGGAAGACATGTCGTCCACCCTTTACATAAAAAAGAGCTAAGGTGTATGGATGTTAGCTTTTTTAAGGCCCGTGTGCTTTGGACTACTTGATTTTTTTTTTATTATTTTTGTCCTTTATTTTTTTTTCATTTCAATTACATTTTCTTTTTTTTCAAAAAATAATTTTTCTTCTATTTTTTGTTTTTGTATATCTAGCTTAAAATATGTTTTTAAGAGAAAAACTATTTAACACATTAAAATTCATAACTCGGGTCACTAATTTGATAAACGTTGTATATCTAGCTTAAAATATGTTTTTAAGAAAAAAACTATTTAACACATTAAAATTCATAACTCGGGTCACTAATTTGATAAACTAAGTCATGAAAGCCAAACAAGTTTGATTTGTTATTGTCTCTATTTTTTTATAAGAGTAAAAAATATTTTTTTATCATATATTTAGGTAAATTTTAAAAAAAAAATATTTAATTTAATGAAGTTCATGACTCATGTGGTGAATTTGGCAAGTTAAGCCACAAAATTAAATCCGATCCAATGCATTATTGTCTTATTTTTTGAATTGTTTTTTGAATTGATCTATGTTGTATGTTTGGTTTTGGTTTTTATATGATTAGCTGGTTTTGGCTAACTTTTTAAAGAGTTATAATAGTATAAAAAATTAGATCATAAGTCTGATAGGTTAATCATAATGACCCTAAATAAATCAACTCATCACCAAGTCAAGATATTTTTGAATACATGTTCTTGGATTTGCTTTAGTCATGTACATTTTTTTTATAAAAAAATAAAAATATTATAGAATGCTGAATAATAAATATTAATTCTTTTTTATAACAACCCAAGGGATCCACACAAGGTAAAGTGGTGACTACTAAATTACTACTTAATTAGAAGGGTGCATTACAAGTGTTCAAAATTTTAGGATAATTCGAGTATTCTATTTCATCAACGTAAGAAATTGTTAGCTTAGAAATGTGATGATTAATCTTGAAAGTATTGTTATAAAGGCACACCTTAGACAAATTTGTATATTATATAATTCAATTTACTTGAGCGAGGAGATACATATAGTTACAAGTCAAAATTATTGTATTCTTATGAATACAATTTTTTTTTACTTCCAAACACAACCAAGTTAGGTTGAGTTACCTCTTTGACATTGCAATTCACTATTAAAAACATTAAAATAAACTATTCTTAGATTTAAGATTTTTTTTTATTTGTGTTGCACGATACAATGATTTAAATGACTTTTAAAATCAAATTTTGTTGGCTTTGTATACAAGTACTAAAAGAGTTGTGGTTGGGCTCCATACTTGATCATTAATCCCTTACTAATTTCTGTTTTCAATTCTATCCATTGATATTTGATTTTTATATCAAGTTTAATCCTTATTTTTCTATTGTAATTTATTTTTTTCTTATGATTTTCTTAATTGATTTTTTTTTGTTCTATCCCTTATAAGTTTCATTCATTTTCTTTTTATGTCAACTTTGATCCTTATTATTTTCAATTCTATTTTTTTCTTTTGATTTATGTAATCTTTTCCTTAATTATGTTTATTAGTTAGGAATTTGACATTATTATTTTCTTAGGTTTGTTTTTTTGTCGTGCAATTTGATCTTGTGATCAGTGTCATGAGTTTTGAATATTAGACTAAGTTGGTTTTGGTCTTTTTAGTTCCTTTTGAAATTAGTTTTTTTTCCTTATGAATTTCATATCTTAGCATTAAGATGGTTGAAAATTGACAATTTTTATTTTTTCTAACTTTATTCTGTATTGGGTTATCACTATCTTAGTTTTTTATTCGGTAGTTTCACAAGGGTTGACTTGGATTTTTTATGTGTTTTTTATTTTTTTTTAAAATATTTTCCTTCAATATGAGGTGTGTTTGAGAATTTAACTTGATAATTTTATTTGATTTTTTTTTCACAAAATTATTCAGATCTCAAGACTAGGTTATAAATTTGACATGCTAGCTTAAATAGACTCAACTCATTTTTATAATTTTTTTATTTTTCATTCAATATTCTATTTATTGGGAATTATAATTTTGTTATTTATGCAATTATTCCGTTCTCATTCTATTTTTACATGATTGACAAATAAGATCATCGAGACTTTTTAAGAATATTATATAAATATATTTTTATAATATTGACAAATGTTTTTCTTTGGCATTGAATCATCATCGACTTTTTTTTGTTATCAATATCTTATTTTCTAACTATATTATTAAATTAATTAAGCATATTAAACTCAATCAAACTAATGACTACGATTAAAAAAATTACATTATCTTAACATTTGATTTATATATAAAAAAAATCTATCCGTGGTAGCCACGTTAGTATTTGCCTTATTCGGAAGGGTTGCTTTTAACTTGGTTGGCAAGTGAGGAGTGAGTTTTATCCCCAATATCATTAGAATTAGAAGATAAAAACTTTTAATTACTGATTTATATCGGTAAACAACAACCTTAAAACAGTAGTAATTATTAAAACCTGATAGAAACTTAATTTTAAGAATTGGCAAAACTAAAATCTTATCTTTCTAGTACATTCTAGGAAAATAATACAAGTTAGAAAATATTAAGAAAATAGAACACAACATCGTGTTTCAAAATCCATATCCCATTTGAATTAATTAATATGTATAAAAATTAACCTAAAGTCTTATAAAAATACAGTGATAAATGAAAGATAGTTAAAGTGGCAGGAGAGAGAAATAACGTGTTATAAGAATCACACTAGTGCTCTATTTATTTTTCTTTTAACATATGTGGTACCAATAAAAAAGATTCCAAGACCACCAATAATGATTAAAGTTTTGTTCAAAGTTAATTATGATTATTTTTTAATGATTTTAAAAAGTACAGCTACAATTATCTGGTTAAAGTTTTTTAATCAATACCAAATTATTAGAGAGAACCCGAGTGTTGTTTGTTGCAAATACTACGGTGCTGTTTGGCGTTGTGGTGCGATCTGCGTTTGCCAGATCGCACCACAACTCTGGTGTTTGGTAAAAACCAAACACCAGTCAAACCGGTGGGTCCCACGCCACTTTTAAATTCAATCGGCGTTTGTAAAAAAGCTCATTTATGATGCTTATTTATTACCGATTTCTAAAACCACGATCTGCGTATACCTGCGATTAAAATTATAACCGTTGGAAATCTGCTGAAAATCTTATCTTCTCATCCGACCCCTCATCCGAGCCTTATCTTCTTCTCTTCCTTCTCTTCTTTCTCTTCTTCTCTCGTCTGCACCAAGCAACTTCCTTCTCTTCTTCTCTCGTCTGCACCAAGCAACGTCGTGGACGTCTCCCTTCTGGCTTCTCTTCTTCTCCACACCCTTCGGGTGCCTTCTCTTCCTTCTCTTCCGCAAAAAACAACACCCTTCTCCTCTGCAACCCTCACAGCAACCCTCTCTAGAAACCCACTTTCCTTCTCTACCAGTTGAAGAAGATGATCTGGGCTCACCACCACCGCACTCGCCTTCTCTTCCAGATCAAGACGACCTCTCGGTCATCAGTATCAACTGTCATCGCCACCACCTTCATCGCCGTCCAATACCCAAGCAGCTTAACCACAACCGTCCGATTCTTCTACCCTCCTTGTGATTCGCAACGATCTGGCTGAAATCGGTGAGTTTGCAAGTTGTTCTCTCTAAATTAACTTCCAATTTCTTGCAATTTCAAAATAGCAATTTAAATTCACTATATATTTTCTGTTAAAATGTTGAAATTGCCGTGATTTTATTGATGAACTTGCTGTGAGTTTTTTGTGTAAATATCTGTGAAATTTATGAAATTCACGTGGGTTTTTGTTGTGAAATATGTGTGAAATTGTTGAAATTGCTGTGTTTTTTTTCTGTGAATTTTCTGTTAAAATGTTTAAATTGCCGTGAGTTTTTTGATGAACTTGCTGTGAGTTATTTGTGTTAAATATCTGTGAAATTTATGAAATTGCTGTGGGTTTTTGTTGTTAAATATGTGTGAAATTGTTGAATTTCCTGTTAATTTGTTCTGTGAATTTTCTGTTAAAATGTTGAAATTGCCGTGAGTGTTTTGTGTGAAATTTGTGTGAAATTGTTGAAATTGATGTGATTTTTTAATGTGATTATTATGTGAAATTGTTGAAATTACTGTGAGTTTTTTCTTAGGATTTTCTGTTAAATTGTTGAAATTGCCGTGAGTTTGTTTAGTGAAATTTATGTTAAATTGTTGACATTGCCGTGGGTCTTTTCTGTTAAATTTTTGTGAAATTATTGAAATTGATGTGATTTGTTTATGTGATTATTCTGTGAAACTGTTGAAATTACTGTGAGTTTTTTCTGTGGATTTCCGGTGAAATTGCCGTTAGTTTATTCTGTGAAATGGCTGTGATTTTGTCCTGTTACATTGTTGAAATTGGCCTTCTGTTTAAATTGTTTCTTTTCTTTTATTCTAAGCTTGGGGATGTTGGGTTTTATCGATGTTAGTTTGCTTTTTTTTTTCATCATTGATGTTGTTAAAACAATTAATTAATGTTCTTTGTTTGATCTTTGTATTGCTGTGATTGATCAGGTCTGCTTTCTCATCTGAAAGTTTATTGGTTGATTAGCGTGGAGCAGTTGCATTTCCTTACGTTAAGAAGTTTCTTAATGCTCTATGATTGCACGTTTTTATGAATTCCATTTCTTGAATGCGGTGTTGTGTTCTGTAGCACAAAGCTCCATAGGATTTTGCGGAGACTTTGAAGATTGTCGGATATTATTATGAATATGAAAGCGAAATTATTTGTGCATTGAATTGTGATTTTTTTTTCAAAAAATTATCCTGTTCCGAATCAGAATAATATTGACGTGCAAGAATAAAAAATACCGATAATTATACAATAATGAAGGACTATAAAATAATTAATAAACGGAATATAATTGTAGTCCTCGAATAATCAAGTAGAGACTTGATTGGCTATTCCTAAAAGTATTTATAAATAATATATGTATAGTATTTAAGTATTTTTTAATTTTCAAAAATAAATTCTTTCTTATATCTTCTACATAATTTACCCTAGCCATTCTGAATTTTATATATAGTTGTTTTGTTAAAAAAACTATATATAAAAAGATACGTTCAATATAAAAACTTGTGAGAAAATCTTTCTTATTTTTTAATGAAATTTCTTAATTATTTATAATAAATGAAATTTATTAAAAAAAATTACATAAAATTTTTAATAAAAGAAATTTAATAAACGAAAAATTTAAATGAAATTTTTTATTTATAATTAACATCATTATTTATTAATACCTATATTAGGAAGATAATTTTTCGTTTGGACCAACTAGTTTTTTTATTTCAATTTCATCTACTAAAGAACAACTTGATAGATTTTTCTAATTAAATAAATTTAGACAAAAAGTGAAATGGCCTAAGGGTCCAAAGGATATGCATTTAGTTTTTCTTTTATTCGACTGATTTTATTTCATCGTTTGATTAGAAGTGCATTGCAAGTATTTGCAATGTTAGTATTTACGGTGTTCTTGTTGTACTACACATGGTGTGTTTTAGTAATCGTTCGTTCATAGTATGTAGTGCCGGTTTGTAATGTTTATTTGTTGTTCTTTGCAAAGCTTCACGACATATCATGGACGCTTCTAAGTCAGGTGGGAAAGCTAAATGGACTAAAGAAACCTTGCATATATTTTATGATATATGCATTAGGGCAATTGATATGGGTTTGCGACCAGGTACACATTTTGAGCTAGTCGGATGGAAATATATTGTACAATCATTTGGAGAACAAACGGGTAAACAGTTGCAGAAAGATCAACTAAAAAGTAAATGGGATGTTTGTAAGAAAGAATGGCGGATGTGGAATAAATTGATTGGTGAAACTGGTGTTGGATGGAGTAATGAATTAGGAACAATTGCTGCCAGCGATGAGTGGTGGCAATCACGAATTCAGGTGATATTTTGTCATGACATCTTTTTCACCAATGTTATTATGTTGTGTGAAGATAATGACAAGAGCATTAATTTGTTTGTGTAGGAAAATAGAGGAGTCTCAAAATTTAGACAGTCCAGAATCGAGCCTTCATTGAAGTTCAAATTTGATAAAATGTTCTCTGGAGTCACGGCTACCGGACAACATGCATGGGCACCATCGTCAGGCACAGTACCTGGCAATGATGACGATTTGGAGACTTTAAATGTCGGTCTACAAGGTGCTGATTTGGAGGAAGGAAGCGGGGACTCGGATGAGAATGTGGATAAAGATTTTGAAAATTATCATTCTCGAGGCGTTGGGGGGGAGCATATATCTAGTAGTAGCAACACCAAGAGCAGTGGTAAACGAAAATAAAGAGAGCAGCCGGAGCGAAGAGCTAGAAAGAAAAAGTCATCTTCTATTGGTGCTCAACTTGTATCAATACAGCAACAGCTTCTCGACAGCATGTCTAGTAGGAGTGATTCAACTTCTGCAAATAAAGACTTGCCAGGCTGTAGTATTCATGAAGTTATGGCTGAGCTCCAATCCATACCTGGTTCGACAGATGACGAACAATTTTTGGTTCGCGCCACGAAGTTTCTACAATCGCGAAAAAATAGAGAAATGTGGGCAGCCATCATAGGTGTTCAAAAAAAATACCGTTGGCTTCAACTAAACGTCGCGCCTTGAGAAAATTATTAACTGCAATGCTCGTAGAAACTTTGACGATTTGGT
Source organism: Salix brachista (assembly GCA_009078335.1). Taxonomy (NCBI): domain Eukaryota; kingdom Viridiplantae; phylum Streptophyta; class Magnoliopsida; order Malpighiales; family Salicaceae; genus Salix; species Salix brachista. The sequence continues at coordinate 16,387,253 of CM018577.1, read as the reverse complement.
TTTCATATTTGTCTTAGTTTTGGATTGTAACGTCACAAACAAGTAATTTGTTGTGCAAATGTTTTTCTATTACGACTGTGAAATTGTTGTGCTCATTGTTATGAATGTTTGTTTGGACTAGTTTAAAAACATATCGTGACGAATATTCTTAACATCATATTGTTTTCTAGAATGTATATCTTGACTCAAATTTCTTAATGTCGACAGGTTTGCGCTTGTTCTCTAGATATGGATGATGCACATTTTAATGCTCTACTTAATGGGGATTTTGAAGGTGACTATGACAATGTGATGGATCGTGTTATTGAGCACATTAACTATGGTGCTGATGAAGGAAACAATAGCGCATACGTTGATGGTGGAACTGCTGTTTCCGACAACGATGACGATGACGATGACGACAGTAGCGACGACGACGATGACGATAGTAGCAACGACGACGACGACGATGAAAATGAAGATGAGGCAAATTTTATACGGAGAAAATATGATGATGACACACTAATTTTAAGCACGGCTGGAGCATTAAACCTATATTATATTGCTTATATCCATAAAGAACCATGTATGATTTCATACAATACAGGGATGCGTTGGTTGCATGACATTTTAAGAGGTCATTGGAAACGCTGTGTTAACATGTTTAGGATGGACAAAGACACTTTGCTGGGTCTGTGTAATGATTTGGAAACGTGTTATGGTTTAAAACCTTCACGGAGGATGTGCGTACTCGAGAAGGTAGAAATGTTTCTATTTACTATTGCAAATGGGGCATCAAATCGACATGTGCAAGAAAGATTTCAGCATTCAAGCGAAACTGTAAGTAGATGCATGAAAGAAGTCCTTAAAGCATTACGTCTGTTTGCTATAGATATCATGAAACCAACTGATCCAGACTTTACAAACACACCAATACAAATTGCTATGAATCCAAGATTTATGCCACATTTCAAGGTAATTTTTAAATTTTACATTAAATGTAGTTTGCACTAAAATTGTGTATTTTGTTTGAATATTTTTATCCTAATTCAATTTTTTTGTACTTGTAGAACTATATTGGTGCAATTGATGGAACACATGTTCGTGTCACGATTTCACCCGAAAATCAAATTCCTTATATTGGTAGGAAAGGTGTCCCAACACAAAACATCATGGCGACCTGTAGTTTTGACATGCAATTCACATTTGTATGGGCAGGATGGGAAGGTAGTGCGCACGATACACACATTTTTCTCGAGGCTATAGACAGTAGGAGTATCAAATTTCCTAAACCGCCTGAAGGTTGTCATTTATTATTTCTTACACATATGATAAATTCAATAAAGTACTATTCATCTTTTTATATTGAATTAATATACAAGTTGAATTTTGTTTATATTTTCAGGAAAATACTATTTGGTTGATGCCGGTTATCCGAATGAGTATGGATATTTAGGTCCATATAGAGGGGAGCGATATCATTTACAAGATTTTCGACGTCGGGGTGAACCAAGTGGACGACGCGAAGTATTTAATCGTGCACATTCATCACTACGCAATGTGATAGAACGAACATTTGGAGTATGGAAGCAAAGGTGGAGAATTTTGCAGTGCATGCCAACTTATCCTTACAAAACACAGGTTGCGATTGTTGTTGCATCGATGGTACTACATAACTATATTAGAAGGAGATCGCAAGATGATACTGTTTTTGTTGAATATAATCGTAATCCCGATTACATACCAGATGAGTTATTACCAGATGTTGTTGCGTGTGAAACTAGTCAGAGTTCGCGCAGAAATTCACGTATGGATATTGTTCGCGAGGGCATTGCAAATAGTTTGATGGGTGAATGAAATGACGTTTCCATGTTACTTGAAGTATTCACATTAATAGAAATTGTTATTTATTTTTAAATGCGTTTTTAGAAGTTATATACATATATATATATATATATATATATATATATATATATATATATATATATATATAAACAAAATATTTATATATGACAAAATTACATAAAAAAATTAATATACAAAATTATAATTACATAATTATAATTTTGTATAATAATAATCTATTAATTTTGTATAAAATTAATCTATTTTTCAGTTTCAAATAATAATAATACATTTTATTGTTATGATTATTAATCTACAAAATTTTAAAAATAATTAATCTATAAGTCATTTTATTGTTTTTTTATTAATTATTAATTACATTATATTATTATAATAAATGAAATTTACACTATATATATATATATATATACCCTTTAAAGTAATTTCACAAGTTAAAAGCAATATGAAAAGTTTGGTAACCAAACACCCAAAACTGCTTTTTTTTCAACCTCCAACTCAACCACAGTTTTAACCAAACACTTCACTGCTTATTTTGCACCACAGTAAAAGCGCTTTTTTTGAAACTGCTTTTTTTCAACCGCAATCGCAATCGCAATCGCAATGCCAAACACACCCTACATCTGCGTCCATTTCCGTTCCGGTGGCACTCGGCTCCACTACGTGTAATGTTACGCTGTGTCTAACGTGTACACGTGAGCTGCACATGTGCATATATATCCTCGAAAACTGTATTTTGTGAGTTTTAGATAAGCAATTAAAATTTTGACTGTTTCAAACTCTTATAATTAGGGGTGAGCATTTTCGGTTCGGTCCGGTTTTTTGTTAAAAAAGTAACCAAACCGGTTTTTTTTTTCAATTCAAACCGAAACCGAACCGAAAGTATTCAAAACCGGCCACTTTCGGTTCGGTCCGGTCCGGTTTTTTTGGTTAAAAAAATCATAAAACCGAATTTTTTTTTTGGGCCATCTTATGGGCTTTCTGATGGGCCTTCTGATGGGCTTTTTGATGGGTTTCTAATAAATTTTCTTATGGGCTTGAAAAACCAAAGTATTTTTAAATTTTTTTTTGCAACAAATACAAATAATAATGTATTAAATTATTAATATAGTGTTTATTAAGTTTTTTTTTAACTTTTCTATTAGAAAGTTTCTAATACTTTTGTTTTGTGTAATTTAGCATGATGAGAAATAATTAAAACTACACAAGTGAACAAATTTAAATTTAAATTACAGAAAATGCCTTCAAAGGGCTTCAAAAAAAACAAGCAACATTAACATAAAAAACTTCAAGAAATACAGTCGGTTTTGAACTAATTATCATCCGTCGCTAGATTTAACTTTCCACCAAAATCTACAAAAAAAAATAATAGAAATGTTAGATTGCAAATAAGATTATTATGGTGCATATGAAGAGAGTGGATATTATGTACAGCTGAAATCTGGAAATTAAGCAAATATAAGGAAATGTCTAAATATTTGCTTGTTCTCCCTTCTCCTTTCTTATTAAGATCTGTAGTGTACATAAAAACAGGCTTAGAACTTTAACTACACAAGACCAGACAATATTATCCCAGAAAAAAGAATGGTGCATTGAAGATATAGAAGCACAGAATACCTACAATTGCAAGCAATAACTAATCGCAGTTCCTCTAACAAAACAATGCATAATTAATTTTAACAACAACATGATATGAACATCAAGGCAGCAGTTATCAATCTCTAAAACCAACGACATGATATGAACATCAAGGCACCACTTATCAATCTCTAAAACCAACGACATGATATGAATGTTAAGAATAGCAAAGTGTTACAGATCTATGCAAGTTAGTTAGAAATCTGTTAGATCTGTTACAGATTCATGTATAAAAAGATCCTAACTGTGCAGAATAAAAGTAATAAGAAATAATTCCACTTACCCAGTATTTTCCCCTTCACCTCTGTCTTGATCTTCTTCTCCTGTGTCTTCTTCTTATCTTCGTTGCTTCAACCCTTTCCCCAACAATGAACATATAATCTCAAATATCAGCAACATCAATTAATAGCTACTTAAATACATCATAATCAAATGTAACAAGAAATTAAACAAAGGTTTAATTTACTTACCTTTTGTTTCAGATTGCAGAGGGAGAGAGGGTAATGGCTGGTTGGTTGTAGAGGGAGAGATAAGCCGAGCAGCAGAGGCGACAAGGAGGGCGATTTAAGTTGGCAGAGAAAGGGAGATTTATGTTGCAGAGGGAGGCGAGAGGGAGGGGGACAAAGATTAAAGATGCAGAGGCAGAGCAGCAGAGGGAGGCGATCTGTGAGAGGGATGAAGGAGTGATTAAAGATGCAAAATTTCAACTGAACCGAGACAATTTTTACTTTAGTTGCAGAGGGACCGAGGGAGGCGAGAGGCGTTCGGCTTCGGTGAATGAATGGGGAGTAGTAGGCAGGGGACGAATGGAATGAATTAGGGTTTTGTAACTTTCTATTTATATTAAGATTTTAAACCGAACCGGTTCGGTTTGGTTTAGTTTAATCGGTTTTGTCCGTACAAAACCGATTCCGAACCGAACCGGACATTTTTTTAAAAAAATTTAATCGGTTTAATCGGTTTTTTTTTCGGTTCGGTTTTTTCGGTTTTTTTTTCTCGGTTTTCTCGGTTAAATCGGTTTTTCGGTTCGGTTTGCTCACCCCTACTTATAATAGATACACATCCTGATTCAAACTCGAGACCTGTTATGCAGATCTTAAACCCTTTACCATCACGCCTTCAACACATTGGTCAGACTACACACAAGTTTGTTTTTGATTTTTTTAATTTATTTTTAAATAATTTTAATATGCTGATATACAAATATTTAAAAAATAAAATATTATTTTGATATATATATATATATATATATATTTTAAACAACTTCAGCCCTAGTCTCAAACAGTTATATGTATATATTTGAGAATATGTTCGAGGTTATTTTTTAAAATATTTTTTTATTCAGAAATGTATTAAATATTTTTTTATTCAGAAATGTATTAAAACAATATTTTTTAATATTTAAAAAATAATTAAAAATATTAAAAATATTATTTAAAATATCAATATATCAAAATTATCTATAAATATTTTAAAAAATAATTTAAAATACTTTTTATTTTTTTTAAAATTATTTTTGAAATACAGTTACAACAAGTAGATAAGCCACTTAATGTTGCTTTCAATTTTCACTAAATCTACAAGATTTTCTGTAAACTGCAAGAGCCCCCCCCCCCCCCCTTTTTTTTTTTTTTTTTTTTTTTTTTTTTTATTTACTTGTTAAATTTTGGTTGGTGCTAATCTGTGAAAGGGATTTAGTAATACCAAAAAAAAATAAAACAGACCGTTACTTCTCCACCCTCAATTTCTTTCAAATGATGTTAAATTGTCATGTCGATATTTGACCAATTCAGCGCATGTATGTAGAAATCATACTCCAAACCCAAAATTTCAAATGATGAGATAATAAATAATGCTGTTAATTATAAATAGAGTTTTCGAGAGAATATTAGCTATTATTTTTTGTTTTTTATTTAGAAATATATTAAAATATTTTTATTTTTTTAAAATCTATTTTTGTCATATATCAAGTCAAACTGATTTAAAAATATTAAAAAAATAATTAAAAATAAAAGACACTCAATTTTTGTTTTGTTTTAAATAAACCTCGTATCAATACAGAATTTACTTGTGAAGTTGTGTAGAAGTAATTAATTAGCCAAAGTTGTAATCTAGTGGGCGGTGGTCTATGGGCGCAAGAGACAAGAACGCGATGGCATTCTTTGTTATTTCTGCACATGGTATGATAAGGTTTCTTCCTCTGTACACAAACAACCACTCTAAGCAAACAACAAAACTTTCCACTCTCTTCTTGTCTTTACCGATCCCCACTCTAATCATAACCAACAAGAAGAAGAAGAAGAACACCCAACACTTCCATGGCTTCTTCTCTGTTTATTTTTCTCCTCTCTTTTCTCATCTTAATCTCATCATCTAAACCAACACCAGCAACAGCAACAATCACCATCCCTCTATCAGCTCCCAGCTCCACCAAGCTGAACATATCCTCAAAAAATCCATGGGGAGCACTCTATCACCTCGCTTCTCTATCTCTCTCAAGAGCCCACCACATCAAGTCCCCCAAAACCAATTTATCTCTCATCAAGACCCCTCTTTTTCCACGCAGCTATGGTGGCTACTCCATCTCTCTCAGCTTTGGCACGCCTCCACAGACAACCAAGCTTGTCATGGACACCGGTTCCAGTCTTGTTTGGTTTCCTTGTACTTCTCGCTATCTTTGCTCAAAATGTGACTTCCCAAACATTGAAGCAGCAGGAATCCCAACATTTATGCCTAAACTATCCTCCTCTTCAAATCTAATTGGTTGCAAAAACAAAAAATGTTCATGGCTTTTTGGCCCCAAAATTCAGTCCAAGTGCCAAGAATGTGACCCCACTACTCAAAACTGCACCCAAGCCTGTCCACCTTACGTACTTCAATACGGTTCAGGCTCCACAGCTGGACTTCTACTATCTGAAACTCTCGAGTTCCCAGACAAGAAGACCATCCCCGGTTTTCTTGTCGGGTGCTCTCTTTTCTCCATCAGACAACCCGAAGGGATTGCCGGATTCGGCCGGAGCCCCGAATCACTCCCTTCACAGCTGGGTCTCAAGAAATTCTCTTACTGTTTAGTATCTCACGCTTTTGATGACAGTCCAGCAAGCAGCGATCTTGTTTTGGATACCGGATCAGGTTCGGGGGACACCAAGACCCCAGGGCTTAGCTACACACGCTTTCAGAAGAATCCAACCACTGCATTTCCGGATTATTACTATGTATTGCTGCGCAACATTATCATAGGGGACACGCATGTTAAATTGCCTTACAAATTTCTGGTCCCAGGATCAGATGGTAGTGGAGGGACGATTGTGGACTCAGGGTCAACATTCACATTCATGGAGAAGCCAGTTTACGAGTTAGTAGCTCAGGAATTTGAGAAGCAAATGGCCCATTATACAGTAGCCACTGAAGTTCAAAATCACACCGGTTTAAGGCCTTGTTTCAATATTTCCGGTGAGAAATCAGTTTCTGCCCCGGAATTGATTTTTCAGTTTAAGGGTGGTGCTAAGATGGCATTACCTCCGGCAAATTACTTTTCATTTGTTGATTCGGGAGTTATATGCCTTACAATTGTGAGTGATATTGTGGTCGGTTCGGGATTTGGAGGTGGACCGGCCATTATTTTGGGGAATTATCAGCAGAGGAATTTTTATGTAGAGTTTGATTTGGAGAATGAGAGGTTTGGGTTTAAGCAACAAAATTGTGTATCATGAATCGGGTCACTTGCTCCTATGATATAATAATATAGTTTGGAATAGAAAAATAATTAGCATTGACTCATCTTTGCTAGAGGTTTAATACTTAGATGCATGGTTGAGATGGCGGTGGTGGATTGGTAATGATGGCGGTGGCTGCAGTACTGGGAGCACTAGAGGCCGCTGTGATATGGTGGTTCCGGTGAAATTGTTAATTGTCGGTCAGCAAGCATCGGTTGGTTGACAACAGAATCTGGGTTTACCTTTTCGTACAATCACTGTTCCAAAGGTTGACGAAGCAATATAATTGCTTAGGAAAGTTACGTATTGTGGCAATTATTTTTACGGGTTTATTTTTTTATTTTTTATGGATCCTTTTCTCCATGAAATCAGTCTAGTATTGTAATAATTATTTTTAAAAATATATTGAAATAGTATTTTTTATTAAAAAATATATAATTTTGAAAAGTAAAAACAAAATGTCTCTATCATATCTCATGCTGTTCATGCATGTTAGCCGTTATTATTTATACCTTCGTAGCACTTTAGGATAAATCTGCAGCCATACCAAGGCCCTAATCTTGTGGCGGTGCAGAAGGTAAATTAATTCGTCCTTTTGTTCAACGGTCACAAGACCCGTTTTGTATTCATGTAGGAGACATCCACTCCAGCACATGCTTACAGTTTAATTGTCGATTTTATTTTTCAATTATGGTCCGCTGACTGTGTCTCAGTTAAACTTTTAGATTTTTATCCATATATTTATAGATATTTTTCATAAAAAAACAATAGAATAAGTTAGTTACTAATTTTTATATTAGGAAACATGACCTAAATAAATTTAATCATTAGGATTCAAAATCTAAAAAAATAATATTCTTTTAAGTTTTTTTTCATATCTTTTCATGGAGGGAAGCGTCTTCTCGTTGCTTTACTGTGTGAAAATGACAGAAAGGGTTGTGTATGATGGGCGCAAAGCTCATATGGAAAGAGTAATTAGATAATCTGGCCCTCGTGTTGCAGTGGTTAATGCTCAATTATTATCATAGACAGGAGAACTTGATTTGAATATATGAGTTTTTTTAATTTTTAACAAAAAACAATAGCTTGCATAATATCGACTAATTTCACTGACTTGAAGTTAACAATCAGAATATGAACAAGCAGTGAATATGAACAAGAGCTTTCAGATTACTGTGTTACTTTACATATTGTAGTTTACCCTAAATTTATACAGGAAATAATTTGGTAAACTAGGAAACAATCTGTCTTCAATTCCTGTCACAATTATAGGAAACAATCTCTATAATTGTGCCCATAAATCTCTATACAGATCCTAAGTAAATAAGGAAAGTCAACACGCCCCCTCAAGTTGGTGAGTAAATGTCGCACATTCCCAACTTGGACAAGAACCTTTCAAAAACACGTTTTGATACAGCTTTCGTCAGGATATCTGCAATCTGATTTTCAGTCCTGACATGTGGTATTTCGATAATTTTGTCATCAATTTTTTCCTTAATGAAGAACCGATCAATTTCAACATGTTTTGTCCGATCATGCTGAACTGGATTGTGTGCTATTGCACGTGCAGCTTGATTGTCACAAAATAGCTTTAACGACTGACAATTTGTAAAACCAAGGTCGTTTAACAAATGTCTGATCCACAACACCTCACAAATTCCTAGTGCCATCCCTCGATATTCTGCTTCTGCACTGGATCTAGCAACTACATGTTGCTTCTTACTTCTCCATGTAACTAGATTTCCGCCAACGAAGGTAAAGTAGCCTGATGTTGACCGCCGATCATCTCTTGACCCTGCCCAATCTGCATCTGTATACCCTTCAATATTGTGGTGATTATTGTTCTTAAATAATAGTCCTTTCCCGGGACTCCCCTTGAGATACCTCAGTATTCTCATGACTGCATTCATATGTTGTTCTCCAGGATTGTGCATGAATTGACTAACAACTCCAAGGACATGTGCCAAGTCTGGTCGGGTATGTGCTAAATATAACAATCGGCCAACTAGACGCTGATATCTGCCTTTATCTGCAGGTACTTGGTTGGGTGTTACTCCAAGCTTTAGCCCTTCCTCTAACGGTGTATCGACTGGTTGGCAAGCTTCCATTCCCGTGTCTTTCAATAAATCAAGTGTATATTTTCTTTGAGATAAGAAAATACCTTCTTTACTCCTGGATACTTCAATCCCCAAGAAATACTTGAGGGTGCCGAGGTCTTTCATTTCAAATTCCATGGACAAGTATTTTTGGAGAGCCACTCTTTCAGATTCATCATTTCCGGTGATTATCATATCATCAACATATACGACAAGAAGGGTTAACTTACCCTCTTTTCTTTTAATGAACAAAGTGTGATCAGCATTGCTCTGTTTATAGCCAAACTTTATCATAGCCTGAGTAAGTCTTCCAAACCATGCTCTAGGTGATTGTTTGAGACCATATAATGATTTTTGTAATCGACATACTTTGGTTTTTCCTGTGTCTGGAACCTGATATCCCGGTGGAAGACTCATATATACCTCTTCATCCAATGCTCCATGTAAAAATGCATTCTTCACATCTAATTGGTGTAATGGCCATTCAAGGTTCGCTGCTAGAGATAGTAAGATTCGAACAGTGTTGATTTTTGCAACTGGTGCAAATGTATCTGTGTAGTCAATGCCATATTTTTGTGTGTATCCCTTTGCTACCAACCTTGCCTTGTACCTATCAAGTGAGCCATCGGCTAGGTACTTGATAGTGTAGACCCATTTGCATCCTACAGGTTTCTTCCCGGCGGGTAAGTCAACTATTCTCCAAGTATTATTTGCTTTTAATGAACGCAATTCCTCATCCATAGCTTCCTGCCACTTGGGATTGGTCTTAGCTTCCTGCACACTGTTAGGAATAGATACACTAGATAATTGACATACAAATGACTTATTTGATTCCGACAATCGTTTAGTGGACATATAATTACTTAAAGGATATCGAACTTTGCATTTTGGATCGGGCTCATATATGGGTTTAGGAATACCTCGATTGGCTCGTGGAGGGAGTTTTCCAATCTCAGGGAGATCCGGAGTTGGAGTTGATTGGCTCGGCACATTGCTGGACCTGTCATCACTATATGGAGAAACACTAGACTCGGTCAATACTTGCCCCTCCATATGATCATGTATAGTCTCAGATTGTACATTATCTGGCACCTCTGTCAATTCACCGGGTAATGGTTCTTTTCCAGTTCCGGATGGAGATTCTAAAGCCATTTTATCATTGTCTTTATCATGATGAACCTCATCTGGCAGAGCTATATCTTTATAAGATAGGTTATGAATTTCGGTATGACTGTTGCTCTCCCCTTGAAATTCATATGCTGAAAAATACATAGTTGATTCATGAAACTGCACATCCATGGTGGTAAACATATGGCGTGTCTCGGGATGATAGCAACGATACCCCTTTTGGTGAGGTCCATAGCCAACAAACACACATCGGGCGGCACGGGGCTCCAACTTACTGCGTTGGTGTTTATGGAGATGGACGTATGCCACACAACCAAAAACACGAGGAGGTAGATTAACCGTGGATGGGGCATTAATCAAGGTGGATAACAACTGGTACGGAGTCTGAAAATTAATAATACGTGAAGGCACCCGGTTGATCAAATAAGTGGCAGATAAAAGAGCTTCACCCCAGTAGGAAATAGGTGTCTGAGCTTCGAAGAGGGAAGCCCGAACGACATTAAGCAAGTGGCGGTTCTTACGCTCAGCCACACCATTCTGCTGAGGTGTATATGGACAGGTGGTCTGGTGAATAATACCATGAGTAGTCATAAAAGATGATAGTTCGGAGTTCACATATTCGCGACCATTATCACTTCGCAGTACTTGGATATGAGCACCATACTGCCGAGCAACCATCCTGTGAAATTTTTGGAAAACCGAACAAACTTCACTCTTTGTTTTCATCAAAGTAACCCATGTCATGCGCGTACAATCATCAATAAATGTTACAAACCAGTGAGCCCCTCCAAGAGTAGAAATCTTTGAAGGTCCCCAAACATCGGAATGAATTATCATAAAAGGCACAGAACTTTTATTCATACTGGAGGGAAAAGATACCCGATGACTATGGGCAAGTTCACAAATATCACACTTAAATGAAGAACCATCAATTGTAGCAAACAATTTCGGAAATAATTTTTTCAAGTAACCAAATGATGCATGACCTAACCGGCGGTGCCAAAGCCAAATTTCGTCAACATGCTTAGATTTTTTCATCTGAGACCCATCACGCAACAGAGCTCTAGTGAGGAGACAAGAACTTTTGGATGACAAGTCCAGGTAGTAAAGCTTTCCTCGTCTAGTGCCAGAGCCAATCATCCTCCTGGTCCGAATATCCTGAAAGACACATGAATTGGGGCCAAAAATAACAAGACAAGACAAAGCAATGGTTATTTGAGCAATAGAGAGGAGATTATAGCCAAGTGATGGCACCACAAGAACAGTGTCTAAGTTAAGAGTATTGGTAAGTTCGACGGGACCCTCCCCAATAATTTGGGCAGTACCTCCATTAGCAGTAGTAACATCTAATTGAGAGGACTTATTTATGTATTGTAGACAATCGGAATCATTAGTCATATGGGAGGTAGCTCCCGAGTCAATCACCCAATCACTATTCGAAACAGAGTTACAGGTTGATAAGGCCTTACCTTCGTGATCGGAAGCAGCAATCAAGGCAATACTGTGATCATCGGCTGCATGTTCAGCTACAAGATTTAGCTCCTCCTTTCCAGTCCTTAAAAAATTCTTTGTTTCAGCAATTTGTGCCCGTGGCTTACCATGACGTGGATCCCGTGTCTTATCCCATCCCTCCGGATAGCCTATCAATTCAAAACACTTCTGTTTTGAATGCCCAGGACGCCCACAGTGAGCACATTTACTTCGTGACATGCGGTCACTTCCAAATCGCTCTCCATGACGCTGGGGTATATGGTTTCGAGCAACCATGGCTTCAGCGTGGTCTGCTTCATTTTTCATGGCAATCTTTCTGTCATACTCTCGGCGGACATAGGCATAAGAAGTTTGGAGACCAGGAAGAGGATCCTTACGAAGAATCTCACCACGAATTTGTTCAAACTCATCATCAAGACCACCAAGGAAGATGTATACACGCTGCTGTTCTTGAAGTTCCTGGTATATCTTGACATCTTTTTCACAAATCATGGCTATTGTATTGTAGTGATCCAATTCTTGAAAGATCTCATACAATTCCCCAAAAAAGATAGATATAGGTCGTCCATTCTGGCGAAGGCGAAATGCCTTCTGGTTTAGAGTATAAATTGTCACTCCATTCTTCTCATCCACAAATGCAGTCTTTAGTGTACGCCATATTGCTGCTGCAGTCGGCAACCGAATGTGGCGTTTCATCAACTCTGGCTTCATGGTTGAGAGCAACCAACTTTTGACTCGCTGGTCTTCTGAAAACCAATCATCATACTTTGGGTCATCTTCCTTAGGAGCCTTCATAGATCCACGTAGGTAACCAGTTTTCCTCCTACCTGCAACATGCATCTCAACAAGAGGTGCCCAAAGGTCATAGTTGTTTTCATCTAGCACAACCCCAATATTGAAGTTGGAGTTCTCGGACTGAACAACAATGGGTGCAGCAGAGGTCATCTTTTCAGCCATTGGCTTTGATACCAAATCAGAATATGAACAAGCAGTGAATATGAACAAGAGCTTTCAGATTACTGTGTTACTTTACATATTGTAGTTTACCCTAAATTTATACAGGAAATAATTTGGTAAACTAGGAAACAATCTGTCTTCAATTCCTGTCACAATTATAGGAAACAATCTCTATAATTGTGCCCATAAATCTCTATACAGATCCTAAGTAAATAAGGAAAGTCAACATTAACGACTATGTAATTCTCTAGTAGCCATTATATTATCAACCATATGACTCAAACTTAAAATCACAGTTACAATGGTTCTTTTGAAATCGAAGTTGGTGAATTCTAAAGTTATAATATTTTTAAAAATATTATTAATGCAAATATTCACCATTGTTTTTTGTGTTTTAAGAGTATTTTTTTAAAATATTTTTTTTCCATTGTTGTGATGTGTTATTATCAAAAATAAAAAATATTATTTTAATTTATTTTCAAATAAATAATATTTAAAAAAAAATCATAATCCAATCACTTGATAAACCCTAAAATTAAACAGCAAATAAAGAAGAGTTTATCTAATAAACATAACTTTGGAATACTGCAATATATATACCTAACTTATATAAGATGCAGACAAGATATTTAATTAGTTGTGTTTGTTAAATTTATTTATTAAAATAATTTTTTATTTAATCAAACGATAATAGAATTAAACACGTACATTAAATTGATTAAATAAAATACAAGTAAAAAAATATTATGTAAAGTTGTATGTATTAAAAATATTATATGGGATTAAAAATAATTTATTTTCAAAAATAAATTGGATTTATACAAAAGATAAAAGAATAAAAATTATAGATGGATATGAAAAATCTATTAAAAAACTAAATACATAACCAAAAATAAATGATCATCATTTTAAAAACTCTAAATAAAATAAAAGAAAACCAAGGCACTAATGTAAATAATAAATATAAATAAAAAAATAATTTTGAGAAAAAAAGTTGGTGTTGATAGGCCTAGCAAGTCAGGCTACCCCATTTGGTTTAATTTTTAGGGTCCATGTGGACACTTATTTTTTTCTTTGTATTTGGTGTGGAGTGTGGACGACATGTTGTTTGTCCAAAAAAAAGCTAGGCACTATCAAGATTCAAGCGTGACCTATTTAGGTTGGGCATACACATGAGGATCGAATTAAAAAATAATATTTGCACAGTCCATCTACAGTAATTTCTGAGATGGTAAACAATATATTATCAAACATTTATATTTTTAAGTAATTTTCATTACCTTAGACAATGTTTATTTGTGTGTATTTACCATGTTTTTTTTTTAATATTTTTAACTTTAAATTGTTTATTAATATTTTTAAATTGATTTGATGTATGGATATTAAAAATAAAAAAAATATTTTAATATATTTTTAAATATTTTTATTTTAAAAAAAACATGTCTTGTACTTCACTATCATCATGCAATTATTGTTCACACGAAATGTGCCTCTTTTTATCTATTTCATACGAAAGTATCGATTGCTGAGAGGAAACACGAGGTAAAAGCTTTATCTCATTGGATGGGCACGGCACAATTAGGACAAGTCACCAATAAAAAAATGTTTTTAATATTAAAAAAACTAAAACAAATAATTACACGACAACCCCAAATAACCTCTTAGCATATGGTTGAAATTATTTTTAAAAATATTTTTTTGTTTAGAATTATGTTGAAATGATTTTTTATTTTATTTTTTAAAAATTATTTTTAATATCAACACATAAAAATAATATAAAAACATTAATATTTTTAATTTAAAAAAAAAAATTATAATATTTTTCAAAAATATTTTTAAAACACAGTGTTAAATACATGTACAAATGCTATTACAGTTTGTCTCAGTGGACCTTTTCTTCACCAAGAAGGAACAAGGCACGGACAGAAAGAAAGACATGATTTGGTCTATCACAAAAGATATGGCATGAAATTTAGGGGCCACGCTGATTTGGAAGAACTTGCACAAGAAGTTACAGGGGAGAAAGGAAGAAGAAGAAATGGGTTTTGAACCTATGCTTTGGATCAATGTTCCTATGCGACAAGAACAACATCAAAGAAATAAGTTGAACTTATGATTATTAATACGACAATCAATGAAAATTTATATGGTCATTAATTAATTTTAAAACCTGTAAAATTAGTCGAGATACACGCAAATTAGTCCAAACAACCATGTTAATAATTATAAAAAAAAGAAACGAGTGCTAGCTAGGTCACATGGTTAGGAACCGGAAAATAATGGGTTTTGATTGCATTTGGAATCTCTTCCCCCTTCCCATTATTAGACTTGAATTTTTTTTGCAACCACACTTTCTTTATTCGACACCCTTTGGATTTGGTGGGGTGATTTCTGTTTCCTTTAATCAGTGCGTAATCGCTGCTTGTTGAGTCATGATGGATGAGTTGGGTGAGGAAATTAAGATAAGATAGGATAAAACAAGTCGAAATCATAGTTATTAATCTTTATTTATTTTTAATGATCGAGGTAACTTCAAATGTAGATTTTAATTTAAGTTATGTGGCTTTGATTGAATCCAGATGAACATTAATTTGATGACACTTAAGTTTGTTTGAATGGATTTTTAGTGACTTGGTTATTTTGATCAAACCTATTATAAATCTGATTAACTTATTATAAATCTAATTAAATCAATATCAAGGAGTTAAAAATAGCAATAATAAATAAAACAATGTTGATTTAATGAAAATAATTTATTGAAATTAATAAAATAACTTATGAATCGACAACTCAAGGTTGATTTAATGAAATTTTTTTATTGAAATTAATAAAATAACTTATGAATCGACAACTCATTAATAATTTTTATCTTCAAATTAATCTCTAAATGTACACGATAACTATGGTAAAAACCATGTAGGCTGACACAATCTCTTCTCAATTAACTTAATAATCCATGCGCTAATTCGATAACTCAATAATAAATATTTTTCAAATTAATTCCAAAATTAACATGATAAAAATGGTAAGAACCACCGTTGTCAGAAGCAATCCCTCCTCTCAAATGTAAGAAATGAAGAATGGTTGGACAACAATTTGAGAACCTTGTCATGATTAATGACATCCGGTCCACACCTACCAAATGTGACCCCATGTTCGGTCACATGTGATTGATTATATATGTGCTCGTGAGTTCTATTTTCACTACATATGTACATATGGTCATAAAATTATTGTTTTTGCAGTGAGAACAATTGTATAACATGTTTTTGTAGTTACATTTTTTATTAATTTAATCAAACGATGATATAAATAGACATACATATTAAATTGATTGAATCAAATAAAAGTGAAAAAACAATATTATAAGAGGTTGCACATATTAAAAATATTATTTGAAAATAATTTTTATTTAAAAAATAAAATTCATATCTACTAAGGATAAAACAAAAATATAGATGAATAAGAAAAATCTTTTCAAAACTAAATGCATAATAATAAAATCATCATTTAAAAAAGACTCTCAAGACTCTCGATACAAAATAAAAGAGATAAAGCGCAATAATTTAAATATAAATAAATAAATAATTTTGATAAAGAAACATGTAAAAATATATTAATTAAAAAAAAGAAAAAAAGAAAAAATATCAGGCACTGCTAAGCCTCATAAGCTAGACCAATTTGCCTAGCCCACTTCATTAGGACGCATGTGGATGACCTTTTTTTTCTATGCACTTCCACCCAAATTCTTATGAAAAAACAAATCCACCAACGTGTCATATGTATTGGTTAATTTTTAGCCTCTATGGTGAATGAAAAAAACAAGTTGATGGTTGTTTAGACTTAAAAGCTTAACTTTCAACCTTTTGTTTTTACCAAAATACATAGAAAATATCATAGACAGCTTTAAAAACTCATTCTTGGCATAGAAAAACTCAAAAAATCATTTTCTCTTTCTAACATTGGATTTCAGTAGCATGAGCTGGAAAAAATAATGAAGTTTGAGACCATAATCAATATTTCTCTTTAATTTTGGAAACTTAAAAGACCCAATATCAATAATTTTTAAAGTATAAGGACTATAATAAATATTTTGCATGAACTTCTTAAAGCCACTTATTCCCTATGTGTTTTTACTTTGATCCCATGTCTTTTAATCTCACTCTTCCGTAATAATTTGACTTATAATTTGGTCTAATAAGAGTGAAATTAAAAACGAATAAAAAAAGGTACCAAAAAATATCACTATGCTTAATCTGTTTAGAGTGCCATGGGAGGTGATCCATATGCATTTTACACAGTAAATCCCCCAAATCATTTAATTTTCTAGTTAATGGATTTTTTTTATTGAAAAATAGAAAATTACAAAACCTTTAACATGTGGGAAAACATTGTAGTATGCATTGGTTTACTATGAATTATAACAGTAAAATTTAATTTTTTCCTTAACAAGAAAGTCAGATGAACTGAACTTGAGGGGTAAAAAAGTATTTTCACAAGATCAAATTGTCATTCTCTATTTATTCAAATAAAAATAAATTGATAATAAAAAAACAAGTTGAGAATTATGCTTGCTTATAAATAAATAAAAGTTATAAATGATAACTAAAAATAGAATTGTAAAAATCAAGAGATAGGTGTAGATTAAAATATTTAATCTCATAACATGAGATATTTAATTTGTTGTGTTTGCTAAATTTGTTTATTAAAATATTTTTTTATTTAATTAAATAATGATAGAAATAACACCCACTTTAAATTGATTGAACAAAATTAAGTGAAAAAAATATTATGCAAGGTTCCATATATTACAAATATTATCTAAGAATAAAAATAAATTATTTTCAAAAATAAATTTCATTTATACAAAAGATAAAAAAAAGATTATAGATGAATAAAAAAAATCTCTTCAAAAACTAAATGCATAACAAAACCAAATAATCATCATTTAAAAAAACTAAATAAAATAAAAGATTATAGACGATGTTTACGCAAAACACAAAATAATTTTAAAATGCACGAAACGGTAAACTTAGAAAGAGTTGTTAATGCCCGTGAAGTTCTAAAATAAATGGTAATCATTCCATCGAAGTAAAAGATAGATAAATATGATATTGAACTCACTGCTTTTTCTTTAATGAACATGTTTTTTTTTTTTTTTTTTTGTTTTAAAGGTCACCTTTTCTTGCTGAGAATAAATATTTTTTATTTTTTAAAATAAATTTTATATTTAAAACAGTAAATATTGATAAATTAAAATAATATATTCAAAACATCAAATACATACAAATTAATTAAAAAACAACCACTATTTAAAAATGCTAAATAAACAATCTAGAAAATAAGAAAGAATGGATATTAATCTACTGCGTAGCTTGAATCGATAATCTAAATAAATAGTATTGTCTTTATAAAAAAAGAATTACTGTAAAATTTAAATAATCTTATGATATAAATTATTTTTAAGAGTATATCTTAAAATTTATTTTCAAAATCATGGATTTAAAATAATTTAAAATAAACTAAAAAAAATAATTTACAAAGATAAAAAAAATTAATTTTTTTTTGGAAAGAGCAGGTAATAAACTAACGGTCTCTGAAAAGAAACTCGTAAATACTAACAACAACGTTGAAAGTTAGTTGCACCAAACGGACATACCAAAGCAAAAGCCCAGCCAGAATAGATGGTCACGAAAACCATCAATTCCACTAGCAAAAATCAAGCTGCTTGGATCTACTAATATCTCATTTTCTTGAATCGCTAGGTTTGATCCTACACTATGTGGCGTTTTCTTTGGCGATCCATCGATCGCTTCTCTCTGCAATACTTCAAGTAACTCTTCTTGCTTTATCCAGTTTAATTTCAATTTTATGTGGCCGATTTGGAAATGCTGTAATGTTTTATTATTACGAGTCCCTTTTCCTTATCCTCATAATTTAGGGTTTTAGTCACCTACTCGTCAACCACTTGCTTGGCTAGTAATTTCTTTCGTGTTAAATTCTGCATTAGGATGAAATCATGCAGGCTTTAGAAGATATGATTGTGTTAGGATGAAATCATTGATAGAATTGCTATTTGGTGTATAATTCATAAGTTAAAAGTTAGGCTGAAAACGGAAAATTGGGTTTAAGAAGTTAGAAAGATTGTTTGATGCGTTTGTGTTTGTGTGTGAGAGGGAGACAGAGGAGGACAAACGCAAAAAAAGCCTTCTTTTGTTTAGCAAAACTAAAAGGGGTTTTTGATTTTAGAACTTAAGATGACATGACTGCCTCATTTGTTATTTCCTGAGGATGTCCTTATTCCCAGAGTTTCTAATTGTAGTGAATTTGTTATTGATATTTGAATATGTTTTTGAATGTAGACATGTAATTAACGAATTGCAGAAGATCAAAGTTGTAGATATGTACAACAGGGTGAGTAAAATCTACCTATCTCTGAGTATTTCTAGGTAGGTGCTGTTAGCACTCCTCTTGATAGTCTCCACTTTTATAGAGGGAGAAGTTAACTGCTGTTAACACTTGAAAGAGTGTTAATAGCTCTTCCTGATTCTCGTAGATAACTTCGTGCAATCCTTGAAATCTTTTTCTTAACATCAACTTGTCATGCTTGTTTTTCACCTCCAGGAATTAGTTGTGGATCTCCTGCAGTCCATAGTAGAGATAGTTACATATGGCGACAGACAAGATTCACAGATTTTCGAGTATGAAATTCTTGGGTCATCCTTTTCTGTATACTCTTTGATTTTGGTGATATTCAAAGATTTATTTTTTCTGGTTTCTGCAGGTGTTTTATGGAACACCAGGTTTTGGCAGAGTTTGTTCGTGTACTAAAAATTAGTAAAAATTCAAGAATTGAGGCACCGTTACTTCAGTATCTAAGTATAATGATTCAAAACATGGATAGTGAATATGCAATCTGTAAGAGCTAATTCTCAATCATTTTGTATTTCTAGAATGTGTAGCACATGGCATGATTATACCTCACTATGTTTTTTAATGTTTGATGTATTCATTTCAGTAACGGAGAACAGCCTTAAATTTTCTTCCTTATTGCTGAAACAAGTTTTGTGATTCATTTGGTGATTCTGTAATGCAGACTACTGTTTAAGCAATGACTATGTCAACAATATTATAACACATCCGTACAAATTTGATGTTGGAGATCTAGCTCAATATTATATATCTTTCCTAAGGTTGTGAATCTCTCTCTCTTTCTTTCTTCTATAACCTTTTAAACATTGTGACTTTCGTTGGCATCTTCAAATGTAGTTCTCTGTGGTTTGAATTTATCAACAAAAATGTTGGTACATTTTTTCTAACCCCTTTCTGTGACCTATTTTTGAAATTATTTTATTAAATCAGATCTGTGAGCAACAAAATAAATGGAGACACTCTTTGCCTTCTTGTAAAGGTTCATGGGGTAAAAGCTCGCCACCTATTCTTTCTATTTTGTTGCATTTTTGTTTCTACAGCCTCTGAGTTATGAGTGAAATGCTTCCACACCCATAGTGTTATCAAACACAAATTTGTTTCCTCGTGAAGACTTGGGAAACAAATTAAGAGGTCAAATTCTCTCATAATTTCCCTTTGTGTAAGGTTATGCTAATGAAATGAAACTAGAAAATTGGTTTAATTAAACCACAGCTAAAACAGTTGTGCTTCCCAGTCCCCTTTGTTATATTCTTGTCAGATAAGAATGCCGTGTGTGGTTGATTGATGTTCTATGAAATATCAGGGGGCATCTTTTGCTTCCTATCATCATTTTTATTAAATTGAAGGTTTATGGTTCATTTCTTTTTTCTTTTTCATAATAAATAAAGATAGACCCAGGTCCGTGGGCTGAATTCACTTCGCAGAAGAGCAGGGGTTCAAACATGCACGTGTACATTTTAATTGGAACCAGAACACATTGGAGCTGCTATCAGTTTTTTCAGCACTTTTGCATGAATGCATTCAACATTATTGTGTTTTTTGCATGTTTTTGTACCAATAAGATTTACTTTATGAGAGGTCTCACCTAACACTATCTACTGTGTATTTCTCCTATTGCAGGATGCTGTTGTCTCTTTCCCCCTATACAGTGAGGCTCTTAAATTTACCCAGCATGGGGAAAAGATGATTCAGACTGCTATACGTGCACTGGCTCTTAATATATATAATGGTATATTATTAATATATTTGTTTCCTTATGAATGTTGAATAGGTCATTGATGGCTTGCAACATTGCTGTTTTGATTTTGCAGTTAGTGATGATATGGTTTATCAGTTCATAACAACTCCTCCATTTTCAAAGTACTTCTCAGACTTGGTTCATAGCTTGACAGAGCAATGTATCCATCTAGACAACCTTGTTCATGCTTTAGAGTATGTTTCATCAATTTCTCAAGGATATAATATCATTTGAACAATCATACTCTGTTCGCTGTTTAGAACTATCCATATGAGGAATGCTTCCCTTTTCTGCAGGGAGATGGGCATTAATCAAAGAAGAAAGGAGCTACTTTTAAAAACTGATAGACTTGTTGATGATCTGTACTACTTAAAGGATATTCTTTGTGTTGGTGAATCTCGTTTGAGTAACGTGGTCACGCAGAATGTTATAAATCTGCTTCTCTTTCCCATACTGCATCCTTTGCTTCAATTAAGGCAGAGTGGTGTAAGATGTCTTTCCTCTAATTCCTTTGGACTATTTTGTTTTTCTGAATTGATCAAACAATTTCTGACATCTTTTAAGATCAATTTATCTTGTGTGTCAGTCTATGTTTGCATGCTTGTGTTTCTTTAAGCTTGCAATTCATCAGAAAGCATGCTCAAATGTGCTTTCAGATTTGCGGTCTGATGAAAATACCTTCTGCAAGGAACACTTACACAGTCTTTCTCTTTACATGTTATCTGCATTACTGCAATGAATGTTGAGGCAAAAGGATCGAAGAAAGAACTTCCACATGTGCATGTCTCCATTGCATCCTTCTTTGGTTAACTCTTTCATGTTCCCCTCACTGTTTCACTGATATTCCTATTAATTGTAGTGCTTGGCTTTGCCTTCATGTTTCCTCAGAACCTTGACTCTGTCTTTTCTCATTTACCTTCTACCTCCACTAGAACCAGCTACCAATTGAACTACTAGAACCCTTCTACCTCCACTAGAACCAGCTACCTATTGAACTACTAGAACCCAAATCATCACATTGTAATCATATGCAGGTTTTGACAGTAGTGCACCATGCAACTTTTCTCCTGAAGCTTTTGTGCATCAAGTAACACATTGTTTTTGTTTTAGGGTTCAAATCTATCTCCAATCACTTCTCTGTATATAGTTTCTTGTCTTATTCAAGTCATTGGTGGAAAAAGTATTGTTAACTATGTGGCTGGAGTTCTTCTATATCCTTATATGTCCTCAAGTGTGAGAGATGCTTGGGAAGCGTGTTTGAGCAGTGCTTTTTTCAATCATTTTAATGATATGGAAAAATCACCATGTTCTACCAAGTCTGAAGGTGCTGAAAGCGTCAATGGGAGCCCTCTTTGCAGGCATTTTCCAGAGTACGTATCATCTCTATAATCTTTTGAGCTTCTCTGTTGATGGATACCGTAACATTATAAGGATTTTGTTTCACTGAAGCAAATAAGAGAGAATTTTGAACTGCCAAGGGAGAGCTGTTTTCTCTTTCTAATACCAACTTTAGGTTCCAATTTCCCATGTTCACTTGCACTTGATAACTTTCAATGGGATAGTTGAATCTTGGCTGATCCTACTTGAGGCTAAACTTAATGGAATTTGGACTAGTTTTTTTAAGCTGCTCTGTTGATGACACCATATGCCCGCAGAGGTTTACAGAAGTAGCATTATATGGGTTTTGTTTCTTTGATGCAAATAAGAGAGAATTTTGTATTGATAAGGGAGAGCTGTTTTCTCTTTCTGATACAAGTGCATGTTCCAATTACCCATGTTCTCTTGCACTTGATAACTTTCAATGGGACCATTGAATCCTGGTTGATCCTACTTGAGACTACACTTAATGGATTTTGGGCTAGATTTTATCTGTTGGATATAAGACATTGTACAGCAAGATACCTGGAAATCTAAGGCATGTTGGATTCACGAGCAATGTTTGACAACTAGATGCACTGCACAGCAGGCTTATAATTTTTGTTCTGTATTATGATCTTTGCAATCATGCGTGCCTTTGTACTTACCACAATTTTTCCAATTGCAGAGGCAGAATACTGGATTTAATTTTGTCTGACAATCATAGCCTCTCACTTGCGTCTCTGTTTTTATTGCTTACTTTAACTGAAAGTCAAGGTATCTGATATTTTCTGGCTCTTAAATTATGTGTATTAAAGATAGAGCGTAATGGATCAGCATCATTGTTTATGTGTCTTCTATTCTGTTGTATTCTCAGATCTTGAGGATATACTGGCTTCAATGGTTAGCCTAAGTGCAATGCAGCATGGTATGGTAAATATCAACAACAATGGATCTTTTTTATTTTCTTTCTGGTACTAGAGATGCACATATGTTGTCCCCCTTGATTTCTGTTTTGTTTCTTCAACCTTCCCTCTCTTCAACTAATATGGAATTTAGATATTTGAAAAATTGTTTCCTTTTGTCTTGTGATACATGATCACCATGCACAGTAACCAATGCAACATAGGTGTGTCGTTTGTGTGTTCCCTAGTCATGTGCGTGTGGGATGGGGGAGGACTTGAGATCACAGCTTGAGTTCCTTGACTAGATAAAGTGGTTTGCTACATAGCATCATTGTGTTTTGGGCATGTCTATATTAAACACTCAGTTCCGTGAGTGTAGCTGACTTGGTGCTTATATGGTTCAGTGAAACTTTCATGCTTTCTGTCTTGCTACCCAGTTTAATACTTACATCAACCTGGGTATTTGACTTACTGTAATGTGTTCATATTTCTCCCAACCACCATTTGACTCCTTATGCTTCCTTGACAAACATTTTGGATGGGATGATTTTTTTTTTGCTTGCTTCTGAGACAAGAAGAACGGCTCCTTATCACATAAATTACTAGAAATATGGAAGCTGGCATTGAGGTCTGATACCACAGCAATGTTTAACCAATGAATTTAATAATTCATTTAGAAAAGAGGGATAATTAAATTAATATGACCAATCTCAGTGCCTAGTCAACAGTTTCCCCTGTCTTTAATCTATATTATTGAAAAACTCACTTTTAAAATTAATACATCTCAGCTCCACAGGTAATGGAGGAAAGTATACTCGTGAAGTTTATGCCTCAGGTATATTTACAGCGAAGTAGTTGTTTCCTTAAACTTTCCATAGGCCTGAATAGAATGTATGCTCTATGCTCTACACTACCTTTTGTGCTTGGTGCCTTTTGACGTTCATTTTCATAATGAACCTATCATCATTGCTATCTTATTTTATTTTTCAATTTCTCCAGATTTTAAATGCATTATTGAATGTTTTAGCAAGTGAACCACCAACCACTGTGCAAATAAAGTGGCATACTGGATGGTTCTTGCGGAAGCTACTGATTTTTCAAGGAATCAGGCTTGATGAACACAATTTCCATCTATTCAATGTAAGAAGACTGAATTACCTCAAATACATAGCAATGTAGCATCATGCTTTACTGTTATCCATTCTTGAATTTGTTCGTGTGCTTATTGAAAGGTTAACATCCTCTTACCTTAGAACAAGCGTTTCTTGGAGTTTCTTTATAATCTTGTCTCAAACTTTCTAAAGTTTTATATCTTTTAGTTCTCATTAACAGAACTCGTTTGAGCGGTCCTGCATATGTGTCGAGAAAGAACTTGATGGATGCTGGTTTGATCATATCATTGATGTGTTGAGAAATGAATGGGCAAGCTGTAAAACAGGTAGCTGTTTGATAATTTGATAAGGGATAAGAGCTGCTTCAGACAGCAGGGTTTGCACGGGATGTGTTAGTCTATTTTGGTGCAACTCATTTGATCTGTTTTGATGGTCCATACAGCTCTTGAGGAATCATCACAATCCAAAGACCCCCTTTTCCTTCTAGAGTTCACTATCTGCCAGATCACTGATGGTAAAGTGCACTTTTGTGTTCCTTTTCGCTTTGGTTTGTTCAAAAAATTTCATCTATATTTAGTTTTATCCCATGCTGAAAGGGAAAATAAAGTAATTTACACATTGCAGGTGATGCGACTTCTTCCCATGTAGCTTGGCAAAGAATGGTGGATGTAGTGAAGGTTTTTACCATTTATTCTTATCAAATTTTTGGCAAGAGATGCTGTGTTGCAACCTTTCTTCATGTTCTTGGGACTCTTTCATACAGCCTCTTCAAGTTCAGAGCTAGAACATTATGTTTTAGCCATGTGTTTAGCAAGTTTTCCTCAAGATTTCTGAACTTAATGCTTTTATGCTCAACTTCAGTTCATTTTTTTTGTCTACATTCAATAGTTTTGGGAGAGAAATATCTCTACCACAAGCATCTTTTGCTACCTTTTACTTTCCATTTGCCTTTTGAGCCCTTTTTCACACTTTGCAAGCATTGGAACACTGTTTACATTTCTTCATAATTGCACATTCAACATTAAAGTTATCTGGGATGATGGAGACCATATAACAATAACATGTGCAGGTCTTCATTTTGCATCTTCAGTTGAAGGCTTTTATTTCCAAAGGAGAGTTTCTTGAGAAGTCCTCGCTGGACTCCATAGTGGTCCTTCCCTTCGATTCTGCAAAGAACCTAGCTTCAGGTCTTTCATCCGCTAGCTTTGGGTCGGAGGTTTCCTTAGGTTAGGAGTCATTAACCTTACACTCCCCGTTCAACATATACTCCAACATGTCTTCAAATTTTCACTAGTGAAATATTTGCAGCATCGGGAATTCCTTGCAGGATTGCGTTCTCAAATGCAGGAACCAGAGATATTTACCTGATACCCGTGGCAAGGGGAATATCTGGGAAATTGCTTCTTGTGGAGAAACATCCCTTCCGCAGTCAAAGAGGGGTTGTAATTGCCATTGCTCCATTGGCAGGATTGAGTGTAAGTCCAGACACTGTCAAACTTTAGTTCTTCAGGGCAAAATATTGCTGTGATGATAATGAGATTACCTTGCGTGGATGTTTAAAA
This sequence comes from Salix brachista, assembly GCA_009078335.1. Taxonomy (NCBI): domain Eukaryota; kingdom Viridiplantae; phylum Streptophyta; class Magnoliopsida; order Malpighiales; family Salicaceae; genus Salix; species Salix brachista. The sequence continues at coordinate 16,361,280 of CM018577.1, read as the reverse complement.
CTTGATATGATTAGACTAATCAATGAAATTGCTTTGCACTGTTGCCAACCAAGGCTGATGTTGGCCTTCTCGATTGGCTTGGCAAATACTTGTCTCATTGCTGAGCAAATTTCATTTAGCCTATTTGCCCAGACTGCCTTCAGATTGGGTAACAATTAAGATGTCAGTGGACTGTAGTGATGCCACTTCTTAAGAATAAATCAGTGACAAATACTCTTTACGAGCTTTTTTCTAAAATTTTACACAGGCAGTTTTCATGATATTCGTTGGGCCCTGGAAAGAGCCATCTCTTCTTGGTCATGCTAATTGTATAAGAGAGATAAATGGCGTTAAACTACACTTTTCTAGAAAGTGTACATCTTTTGTACTTTCTTAAATCTCAGTATCATCCGAAGCTCTTCCATTATTCCACAAACATTTTTGAATTTCTAATTGTGCATGTTTTGCAACCAAACACATAGATTATTATATATGGTCTCTAACTTAATGCTTAAACTACGGATTTAATCTTGCATTTCTTTACATAGAATTTCTTGAATATAAACCATTTATATTGTTAGGAGTTAAAATTTACATGTCAAGAGTTTAAGGGAGATACCAAATGTACATGAACTAAGGAGATACAAAGCTTTTCTAGCCTGTTAACAACCAATTTACATCAGGGAAACTGGTTTTTGTTTGGCTATGACATGGACTTAGGGAACGAGATACAAGTTTTCACAAGGAGAATCAAAACCTTGAAGTTTGCATGTGAACACAATATAGTTGAATATGAGCTGTCCATTGAGCAGGACTATGAGCCCTCTCACATTATTTAATCTTTTTTCCCCTTTAACATTTTTCATTCTGATCTGATTTAACAATGGAAAAAATTCTTTGTAGAAGACAAACTGCTAATCTCATTATCAATACTGTCAATAACCATATCTTTTCATATTGCAAGATAGAATCTTGTAACCAATACCTTTAACATTCTTCCTTATGCTCAACTTTACTTGCTGACATGCATGAAAGAAGTCATCCCATCTAGCTGATGGAGGATTTTAATTGCATCATGACAAGATATACTGTTATGATTAGGGTTATAATTCCAGTAGCAATAGTTTCACAATGAAGCTAAAGCTGGATACAAGTTTGATTTGTGGGAGGGGAATAAGAGGTAGGATATCAGTACATTTTACAAAGGTCAATGCCTATGATAGGGGCAATAGGTGTACAATTGAAGAAGCTACTTGGTTGGGAGGTAGTATTGAAAAAATACGAATCAAGGCAGTAAATATGGCTGAATTTTTTTAAGATAGGACTGTAATCAATGTGCAGATTTCGACAAACAAACTGTCTAATGGACCAAAGTTATTTGTAATAAGTTTTGAATGAGTTGCGATTGAAATTAGGATATCATCAGCTCCCTTAGCTTTGTTTCTTATGATAGTAGTTGAGGTAAGCTTCCCTGAGTACTTATTTTCTATACTCCGAACAGCATCATTACTTATTTATTGACATCTCCTTGATAACCATCTTTACCTGTGTCAGTTTTTCTCCTTTTGTGCCCTGTTTATGTTTCCATTATTACCTTCTGCATTTTACCTGTTTTAAGACTTTTAACTTCTGAGCAAGTTAATCTGGTTGCTTCTTTTAATTTCTCTGTTATCAACAATAGATACTGCCGTGACTTTTTCCCCTTCCTGACAGCCAAAGATAGACGAGGATCAGCCCACTTGGCTGCATCTCAGGATAAGAGAGTTTGAACCCAGATTAAATGTGGGTAAAAATAGAAGCTACAACACAAAGGCATTCAATCAAGTTGCTGATGGGAGATGGACAATCGGTTTCCCAAATGCAAAAGCTTGTGACACTGCTCGATTGGCAATACTTGAGGAAGCTAGCAAGCAGAAATCCTCTGTTGGGAACGCACTTGGTCCTCTATTTCAGAACGATTATGGTGGAGGGTCTCCAGATGGTCAAGATGGGTGAGCTCTAGTGTGAGAGATTGTACAAGGCAGGTTAAACTAACAATCTCTCCCTCTTTTATTCCTTTCATCTTTCCTTTGTCGTTTGATTATACTTGGGTGATCTGGATAGCAATAACGTACAATATTCTTCTGTGTAACTATTAGACCAGAAGCTTCAGAGTCTTCTGTTCTTTGTTAAAAGAATATAGGGGCCACCTGATTAATGTGAGTTCTTGCGTTCAGCTTTTATTTCATCCAAAGTAGATGTTTTTTGCTTAAATATATAATTTTCTGTACTCATAACAGTCATTGATCTCTGTTTCACTAGTACATACTTTGTCTATCATTGGCATGCGTTTGCATTCGTACATCTCTCTCTCTCTCTCTCCCCCCCTCTCCCTCTCCCTCTCCCTCTCCCTCTCATATATATATATATATATATATGTATGTATCTGCTTCCATGAATATTGTGATCATGCGTGAACTGTGCTTGTTGACAATTAACCAGTGCAAAATTTAACGGGATCATTTGGATTTAGTTTGACAGGTTTTTCCGAGAAGTCAAATAATTTAGCATGGTTCTGGGACAGTGCCAGACTACTGACCCCTTCCAGTGTATTATATATGTATATGCATGGAACTGGTTTGAGGACGTTACTAGAAGTGGAGAATAGACTGTATCTATGTGGCGGGGTTATTCCTCGGTGTATAATTTACCAAATAATGTCTTAAGAACCTCATGAGGTAGAAAGCAGTTTCAATCTCAAGAAATTTTGGCATTTGTGTGCTTGTGATCGAAGGGTATGATGTTGAAATGCATTAGAAGACGAGAGGGGGAGCGAGCATCTTGTAATTGTAATGTTGGAGCTGGGATGTGAAATACAATGATGTGGCCGCGGTTTGCAAAGAATTTAATCCTATCTTAATTATTTGGACCGTACTTTCAAACCACCTGCCGGCTAACTCTTCCTCGGAATTGTGAAACATTAACCCATTAAACTCAAACAAGGTAAGTTTCAGGGCCGATTATGATTCAAATGCTATAAATAGCTAACATTATTATTAATAAAACTCAAACCCAGCTGTCAGTTGATTCCATAAAATTATTATTATTATTATTATTATGCAACGCAAATTAAAGCTAGCCATCCTCTACATGACCGGCAATGAATTAAAGCGTCCCCAAATTTGCTCGAGATTATGATATAAAAGTACAGATGCTTGGATGAAACTGCCGATCAAGAGCAACCATTAATTAATATATAGCAAGAAAACCTACACCATCGGCTTCAATCGAGTGCATTCGATTTGGGCTAAACTAAGAAACTAAATCTTCGTTATGCCGGGCTTTCTAAGTTAATGAAACATCATTAGCTAGTTGTGCTATATATATATATATATATATATATATATATATATATATATATATATATATATATATTTTGCAGATACTAAGCATAAAGTAATACTACATAATATAGACATAAGATAATGCAAACTTTTAGGAAAAGGAGTGTGTGGTACGTAATTCCATCACCTTTACACTAACAAGGCTGTCGTGTCAAAATTGGAGCAACTTTTTCTCCATGAAACCTTTAAAAAGTCTGGCCGCCCAGAAGGATAAAAAAACAAAACTAATAACTATGCTCTCAGTCCATCTCCCAGTCGGAGTTCTGTTCCCTCCCTTGGATATTGCTTTCATCCACATGGCCACGTATTACTCCAAAGATGCTTATTTGAAGCTTAAAAGCATGAAATGAGCGACCCTTTTGAGTAGATAATGCCATATTTTACTTTTATTAATATATGCTTTATGAGAGAGTGCTTTACTTTAAGCAAAAGAGAAAAAGAAGCAAGTATAAGGGTCTCTAATGCAATGTGCTCCCTCAAAAATTAAAGTTTTCGATGGTGAAAGAAGAGAAAAGATAGAACCCTAACTTTCACTTTGACGAACTTCTTTTGGTTTGCCCAAAACGTATATAGATTTAGCAAGAAATAAACAGTCGTGAATGGCTTTCGTTACAGTTTATTTAAAACAAAGCTAACTGTTATTGGAGAGGGATAATTAAGCTAGCAAGGGTGTGTTCTAAGCAACCATCAATATTCCTTTCTTTCATTCAAACTCTCCTTTTATAGTATATATTGCCGTATAATGCTTTGTTGTTCAAATTATTTGGTGCGCTTTGCATGTCTTTTTAGGCCAACAAAGATAGAAGCTTTTTGACCGGTGACCGCCGAGAAAGAGTAACACAGTCCCAAGTTTAGGTTATTTGCTACATATTTATTAAGCATGGGCTACTCGCCGGGTTCTAGATTATATATACAACTGTATTCAAAAAGAAACTGGCTGTGCCTCATCATGTTCCACACAGAGATTTCATTTTTATGAATGCTAAAGCTTCTCTTTAATGGATGATTAGCTCGAAGGTTTTGAGTTTATATCCTATTCCTTTCGTTCAAACGGCAACAATAATAAAAAAATTCTCTTCGTGGTTTAGTCGGAAATACCCATACATAACATTGGTGGTTGAATCTAAAAAAGCTTTTCTTTCTAGCTAGAATATGTGACGGTACCCCCTAGTATTATTATTCCTGACCTAAGTATGTACATAATAGCTTCTAATAGATTTGTTGACAAAAAGGGTAAGGAACAACAAAATATGAGAATATTTACAAGGAACCCTGTCACATTTACAAAGGAAGTGGAGTTCGAAACATTCCACAAACTCACGTTATTCCTCGTGTCTTGATGTCTTGTCCTGTCAAGTAGTGAATGACATCTCCTTCTCGGGTTCAATGCTATAAACGAAATATGACGTTCTTCTATGATGGCCAGGAAGTTGCTGGCTAGACTCAGTTCTTCATGGAGATGACCTTTTATAATATGATTGTTATAAGTTAGATCACTCGATCTCTCTTGATTTCTGCTTCTGGGTTTCTCTAACATTCTCTCTTGTGACCTACTTTTCTTGCAAGGAGACAATGTATGTAGACTGAAAGTATTAGCACTGCTGCTAAACACAAATTTTCCAAGGGTATTTCTATGAAAAGAAACAGGTAAAAGTCGAAGATGATTGAGGAATGAAAGGGAGATCTCTCGTTTGGCGTGTAAAGAAAATATGTTTTGATTTGTTTATATTTGAAATGCATGCTGTAGATATGGTGGGAGTAGTAGTAGTGTAGCTCTCCTTTCTATGCCAAGGCACGCTAGCTAGGAGCAGGACCATATATATATATATAAACCTAACTTACACTAGCTACGCTAATCAACAACCGAGCAGGAAAATTAACCCCAGTTCCTGTACGCATTAATTCCTTTATTCTAGGATTATACAACTTTGTCACCAGAAAACTTGATAATCATTATAAATTTTAATCAAACACTTATTGTTTGTTATTGGTTATGCTTAAGATGAGGTTATATTTGAATTTGCTAATTGACTCTATATGACCGATCGAACTCATGCATAACATTCATGGAGTGAATCTCGTAGCACGCGATATATTGTTAAATAATAATATAATATATACTAAGCTAGGTAGCTAGCTAGGTCTATCATTCAGACAATGATATACAATTTAGAAAAAAAAGTAAATGTGAAAGCATTGTTCTAAAGTAAGCAACACACACACACACACACACATAAAAGAAGAATTGAAGAAGAAAAATTCTGGACCATCATTTATTTGTCAACTCTGAAATACTATCCGAGTTTATAAAGAGATCTTCCCCACAAGCTTAAACACTAATATTCCATAAAATAACAATGTAAGTGATCTTCTCTGGAACCCGCGTTAGACAACAACACTCCATTGCAAAACAACTACTACTTGGGATACGAGAGGAAACATGTATTGTCAAAAGGAGTGAGCAATTAGAAGAATAAACTCAGTCCCGTAAGGTGCTTTTTGATACTTTCATTTACAACCAGAGACTAAACCACAATTTTTCACAATTTAGAAGTAAAATTGTAATTTTCCAAAATTATAGACTAAACCATAAGCATCTCATATTCAACCTTAACATGGAATGCTAGTTTCATCGATCTACACAAATATTTAACATTTTCTTTGTAGCTAGTGCTAAAGTTCCCCAAGTTTTACCTCCTAAAATATACATCAAAGTATATCAATTAAACAAAATTCCATACTAATTCATTCATACTCTATTTTAATTCATATCCACACACATATTATTCCATATTTGAATCAATTCAAATAAAATCACTAACATATCAATTAACACCACTAGAATTTAACAGTTGCCATGAAAAAAGCAAACACAAAAGAAAGAAATGAGAGATAGGGTTGAAATTGTGCTTTAAATTACCCTCCTATATTAAATATATAGCAGAAAGGGCATTAAGTACTATAAGTAGGCTTTCATTTATTGATCTGTTGCTTTCAAATGTCTAAATGAGTTGCTATAATATATGCCCTCAAAGGTGTGATATTTGTTGGCTACGGGTGGTATATGGCTGTTGATTTTTAGTTAAATTATCTTAAGTAATTTGTTATTTAATTAATAGCTGCATTAAAGAGAGAGAGACCCACTCAGCTAGCGAAACAATATCTTTATCAAATTTGTGAGATCTGGAGAGAGAGGGAGAGAGAGAGAGAGAGAGAGAGAGAGAGAGAGGTGTATTTAGGGCAAAAGCTGAGTTGCCTTTGATACTGGTGCATTTGTCCTGCTTGTCAGCACATGCAATGCACTTTCCACTACAAAATCGACTTTGGACCCTAAATTTTACCTCACCTACAAGAAAAGCATACCTCAATCTCCATATATTTCACATACTCCCCCTGATCTATATCTCTCCAGCTAGCTAGTCGACCAACAGCAACTTCCATAGAAATTAATAGATGCAAATATATGATCACACCCTCTCTGTAAAACCCTAAAAGAAATCTTAAACCTGCACAAACCATTCTTAACTGATGAGTTCTTCGTCCAGAGTTAGCTCAGATCAAACACAGCAGATGAAACTAGAATCCCTATCCATTAAACCTTTCGTGATCTCACTCTATTTTTAAACTTCTTTCGGTTTCATATCTTATTTGCGGATCATAACAAGCAGCTGTGACAGAAAATGAGAGCAGGAGGCTGTACAGTGCAGCAAGCTCTAACGGCAGACGCGGCGAGTGTTATTAAACAAGCAGTAACCCTTGCTAAAAGGCGAGGCCATGCCCAAGTCACTCCTCTCCATGTTGCTAACACCATGCTTTCTGCCTCCAATGGCCTATTGAGAACAGCTTGCCTTCAGTCACACTCTCATCCTCTTCAGTGCAAAGCCCTTGAGCTCTGCTTCAACGTCGCGCTCAACCGGCTCCCTGCTTCAACTTCAACCCCTATATTAAGTACTCACTCTCTGCAGTTCCCTTCAATCTCTAATGCCCTGGTAGCAGCTTTTAAGCGCGCCCAGGCTCACCAACGGCGTGGCTCTATTGAAAACCAGCAGCAGCCTCTCCTTGCAGTGAAAATAGAGATAGAGCAGCTCATAATATCCATTTTAGACGATCCTAGTGTTAGTAGAGTCATGAGAGAAGCTGGTTTCTCTAGTACTCAAGTGAAAAGCAATGTTGAGCAAGCTGTTTCCTTAGAAATATGTTCGCAAAGTGCTCCTGCTATGAGTAGCAAGTCCAAGGAAAGCAATGGTCTGGTCCTTTCACAGTCTCCAACCTCAGGTCAAGTTGGAGCAAAAGCAACAGTTTTAGATCCAATTAAAAACGAAGATGTGATGTCTGTCATAGAGAATTTAGTGAACAGAAGGAGGAGAAGTTTTGTTATTGTTGGAGAGTCTCTGGCTAGTATAGAAGTACTGGTGAAAGGAGTCGTGGATAAGGTTCAAAAGGGAGATGTTCCTGAGGCTTTGAGGGAAGTGAAGTTCTTAACAATCCCAGTTTCTTCTTTTTGTCATTTCTCTAGGGTAGAGGTAGAGCATAAACTCGAGGACCTTAAAATCCATGTGAGAAGCTACATGGGCAAAGGAGTTGTTTTGAATTTGGGAGATCTCAAATTGGCTATCGAGAATAGGGCTAGTAGTTCATCAAGTGAGCAAGGAAGGTGCTATTTCTGTCCAATGGAATACATGATCACAGAACTTGGCAAATTAGCTTGTGGAGTTGGAGAGAATATTAATGGAAGATTTTGGCTCATGGGGATTGCCACTTTCCAAACTTACATGAAGTGTAAACCAGGCCATCCTTCAGGATCAGGTACTGTTTTGGGCCTCCATCCACTTACAATCCCCGCAGGCAGCTTGCGCTTGAGTCTCATCAGTGACAGGTAAACAGTTTCTAAAGTTGCATGAAACTGCATAGCATTATCGGGGTCTATGAGCCTGCTTTCTATGATTTGAATTTCTTCTGAATTAAGTAAATGAATTTTCTTTTTCAAGCTGCTTTTAGAAAAGAAAAAAGAAATAGATGTCGGACCAATGAAAAGCAGTACTTCAAATGAAGTTTCTACTCTATTTCCTTCTCTCTTTTGGAGACTCGGAAAATTCAATTTAGGGGAAAGAAAAGCTCTGTACACACAGAATTTTAATGTAATTTATGCTAAAATAAAAAAAAATCATCACTTTTTCTTTGGCAAGGAGAAAGGAAGGAGAGGTATAACATCTCCCTAGCAATATGGTTTTTTTTTTTTTTTGGTCTTTTAGCTTTTATAAATGTGCCCCATGTTATTATACAAGTTGCACTTTTAAAAATTCGAAGTTTCAAAGCAGTGAAAGATATCAATAACCAACAATTGTAGCTTCATGTTATCATTATCCGCTTCATCTTTTAACTTTTTCTATAAATCATCAACAAAGTCTAATAACATCCTCATTTAACTTTTTTATTTTTTTTATTTTTCAGTGATCTACGATGTCAGTCCACAAGCAACAAGGCTGAGAATGAGTCTAGCAGCTGGATTATACATGAAGGTGGGGAAGATAAACAACTCAATTGTTGTGCTGATTGTTCAGCCAAGTTTGAGACAGAAGCTCGAAGCTTACCAAGTAGTACCTGCGACAGTGATTCCACAACTTCTGGCCTTCCTGCATGGCTTCGACAATACAAACATGAGAAAAACGTACAGAATATTGATAATCAGGTAATTCTAACTAGTTAATCGCATTTGATTCTTCAAAATTGTAAATATGTAGTCTAATATCGTGTACGTACACTCACACACACACACACACACACACACACAACGTTGAGCAATGATTGTTTTCTAATTCCTCGATTTCTATCTTCCAGGATTCCATGTCAATCAAAGATCTTTGCAGAAAATGGAACTCATTTTGCAGTTCAATCCACCATCAACCCTACTTTTCTGAGAAAACCCTCACATTTTCTTCTGTGTCACCTTCTTCTTCTACTTCATATGACCAGCAATACCCTAATTTTCAACAAACCCGCAATGAGTGGCCCATTGTTGAACCCAAGCAGACATTGAGGGAACAGCCTTTCTGGCTTGGTACACTCAACAGGTGTCGCATTGATGAGCCAAGTTTGAAAATGTACATTTCAGAGCCTAAAGATTATACCAAACAACTACCATTTTCATCAAATCCTAATTCTACTCCAAACTCAACTTCCTCAAGTGATGTCATGGAAGTGGAGTATCTCCACAAGTTCAAGGAGCTAAATGCCGAGAACTTGAAAATCCTATCCATCGCATTGGAGAAAAAAGTGCCATGGCAGAAAGATATAATCCCTGCAATAGCAAGCACTATCTTGCAATGTCGGTCTGGCATGATAAGACGAAAGGGGAAGGTGAAAAACAGTGAGGCCAAAGAAGAAACTTGGTTGTTCTTTCAAGGAGTTGACGTGAAAGCTAAAGAGAAGATAGCTAAAGAATTGGCCAGGCTAGTTTTTGGCTCCCATGACAGCTTCATTTCAGTTTCTTTAAGCAGTTTTTCTTATACAAGAGCAGACTCGACCGAAGATCGTAGAAATAAAAGATCACGAGATGAACAAAGTTGCAGCTATATCGAGAGATTTTCCGAGGCAGTCTCAAACAATCCACGTAGAGTTTTCTTAGTGGAAGATGTTGAGCAGGCAGATTATTGCTCTCAAATTGGTTTCAAAAGAGCTATTGAAAGTGGAAGAATAACCAATTCCAGTGGTCAAGAAGTTGGCCTTAGTGATGCTATCATCATTTTGAGCTGTGAAAGCTTCAGCTCAAGATCCAGAGCCTGCTCTCCTCCAATCAAGCAGAGAACAGATGGGTCTCAGGAAGAAGAAAACAATGGTGGTTCTGGTGCTGGTGCTGCATTAATGGAGGACACAACCCCTTGCATATCCCTGGATTTGAATATTTCCGTTGAAGATGATAGCATATTGGAAGATCAATCAATTGATGACATTGGCCTCCTTGAATCCGTCGATGGAAAGATTGTATTCAAAGTTCAAGAGTTTTGATGGGTAGAAAATAAAAAAAAAAATCAATCATGTTATATCAGTTCTTATTTTCATTTTCTAATTAGTGTTGTTTGAAGCTTATCGTAGAGTTCTAGGGACATTATGTAAAATCACAATGTACATTATCCTCCTTTCATACTTCTTGACCAGAAAATATTTCTATTTCAATACATTTCGTTTCTTCCTTTTTCACGTCCACAAAAGTAATTATTTAACAGCTTTTTATTTATTTATTTAAATGCTTCGTTTACATTTGCATCAATTATATATTCAAACATAATTGCACATCGCAATTCACATGAATATGTAATAAGTTTTTGCTTTCCCCCCCGACAATTTCAGGTGATTCCATAACGAATTACGTTAATTATGCTTTCGGTTAACCAGGTGAAGAGTTGCTACAGTACAATATCTTCATCATTATAAGTACCATCAAGAAAAGGAGGAACATTATCAACTAAACAATTGTAGCTGCAACTCATTGCCCTTCCTTTAACTAATAGTTAATGACCGCATATATATAAACATTCAGGTATAGCAAGGCAATTATCCCACCATGATTGTCTGCGTCTGTTACATGATTAAGGGGACAATGAAAGTGGCTTCTCACTTAGATAGCACCATGCTAGGTCACCCCGTCATGATTAATCTGATTTGCAAATCATAGAGAATCAAACAATAACACCTCCATAAATCTAACTTAATTGGGATTGTTTTTATAATTCATTTTAACTGTGTTTGCTGCAAATCTCAATTTGAATAGAAATTTCAATCCTCTTTCCGTTTAGACATATGAAGTTAGATAAGTTTTTATGTAATTATATAATCCAAATATCAATTCCATTAGTTCTGGATTGCTTCATATAATTACAGAAAAAAAACTTTTTTTTATTTTTACGTTCTATTTGAGTTTGATGAGGTCTTAAAACATCTAATGTACTGAAATTAAAGAAAAAAATCATTTTGGTGATGTTTTAAAGTAATTTCATGGCTAAATGGTGGTCCAATTATTGAACAGTAAGAAAGGGGGTCTTTGTTCAAATATCCGATAGTTCAAGAATTTAGCCGGAGAAACACACATAAAATATGTGACTTTGTTAGAAATATTTTTTATACATTTATGAGTAAAAATATTTTAAAAAACAACAATTACCACACTCTTAAACACCCCTTAATAGAAAGGATGGAAACCCAAACATCTTATAGTTTAGTTCCTAGATAGGTGAGTCAAATTTTTTTGTAACTTAAAAAAAATAATGTTCAAGTATTGTTAATGTGTTTTAAAACATTTTTTTATGACTTCATAAATCTTACTAGGTCCAATAAGATGATTCAATTTAATTATATGATAAAAAATATTTATAGTAAATATACTAATATCAACTCACGTTGACATTTTGTACCTTTAACCTAAGTCATAAGCCAAAGTTTCAAAAACTCAAGATTTAAAGATGAAATTAACAAATAGCAATCAGGGGCAACATTTCATACTCGTGATGCGAGTCATGAGACCTAGATCACTAGATAAAAAATCATGAAACCTAGTTATCAACCAATCTAATATTGAATAGTAGATTTTAAAAAATCAATCTAAAAAATAGATCCAAAGAAACTAAAAAAAGCATTTAATAGAATAAGGGTAAAATCTAATAAAAATAAATAAATAAATAAAATGATATAAAAGACAAAGTCAATCTAAATTAATATGGAAACTTCATGACCCAGATCATGATGATATGTTATCCTCATATAAAGCAAAAGAAAAGAAAAGAAGAAGCTTAATCTTTAATAAACTTAATATTGAATGATAAGATTTAATGATTACCAATGTTAATCCAGGTTAACAATTCATATACATGTTACCCGAGTTATGAGACTAGGAACACCACACTAGAAAACAACTATGATGCTCAATTCTCATCTAATTTAATGTTAAAGGATGAAATAATAAAATAATTTTAAAAATAGGAACCAAATATAATATAAATAAACTTTTCTAGAGATTTGTTATAGTTTCATCTCAAATGTTTTTGACGTGAAGTATACCTTGTTATCTATTTGCTTTCACTATATTGGTAAGTTCATTGAATTTCATTATTAAAATTTTAAGAATTACTTCAACTTACTATATTATATATAGATAGACTAAATATGGATGAAGATAAAGAATTAATGAATATGATTTGATTAAACTATTATTTTAAGTTAATAGAAAATACCCCTTTGAATAAAAAAAATTATTCGTATGCATGATAATTTTAATATGTACCAAGTTTAAGTTTATCTTGTTTGAATCCATAAACCATTGTACATTTGTTGTGAATTTAATTTATTTATTGGGGTGTTTTTTTATCATGTCACTTACATACTACGCATATGTCCATTAATTTTAAGTAATTAAAATAATTAGAAAAAAAAAATATTATGGATTATAAAAATAAGTTAAATGATATAATTGGTTGAATTTTTATAGGAATATATAATTTGAGAATTGGTGTCATATATATATATATATATATATATATATATATATATATATATATATATATATATAGAGAGAGAGAGAGAGAGAGAGAGAGAGAGAGAGAATGATCAAATTGAAAAGGAACATATATCTCATATTGGGATTAAAAAAGATGAAATTAAAAATAAATGAAAGTTTTACTAAGAAATTTTGTAGAAAAAAACAAGAAATAAAAAAGGATTAAAATGGATATCCCATAAATTAGAGAACATCTATGAAATTTTACATGGTCAACATAAGTTTTGAAGGAAGTAAGTTAATGAAAAGAGTTAAGAAAAAAAAAAGAAGTAAACATTAGCAACAATAAATTGTGCCACCAATGACAACATATGTTGTCTTATATGGAAGAGGACACAACAACTCTTATAAACATAAGGCATAAGCACCACAAAAAAGCATAGACAACTTCATGTGTAACACACACTAGTTTTATTTTTTTCCTTTTTAATATTGTTGTATTTTTGTTGTTTTACTCTGTTTTTATATATATATATATATATATATATATATATGATAATAATAAAAAAAATGTCCTTGTATATAAATTCTAAATTTTTCACTTTCAATAATATTTTTATTGTTTCACTATGCTTTTGGAGTGGAAAAAGACTTGTTTGTTTCTGATCAATTTGATATAAACCAATCAATCTTATGAAAAATCTCAATGTTGTAATAGCCAGTTCTATATTACAACATGAGTGATACATGTTTTATTCATGAAGATCCAAATTGATATAGAATGATAGATTTCAAAGTTTAATAGTTGTAGCCAAACTTGAGCATGAGAAAAACAAATTATGGTATATTTTAATCAATAATAATTACTTGGTAAATTCCATAAATACTTGAGATATTTATTGAAATGGGTGCTGAAAAAGGCTAATATTGGTAATGCCAATTGCTTCTTCTTTATTTTTTGAGTGTTGTATCCTAATTTCCTTTACCAATTATTAAACATTACATTACATTATTGTTTGATTTAATTTCTTGAGTTTTTATTTTTTATTATTATATATTTAGATAAAAAAATTTTAGAAAAAAACCCAATTAAGTCCAAGATTTGGATCACGATTTTAGTGAGTTAACTTGAATTAAATTATTTTTGTTTTTTTTTCTATGGAGTTGTAATGGTATTAGATTCAAGCTCAATTCTTTGAACCTATTTTTTTTTCTTATCATAATCAATGTCATGAGTTTGGTGGGTTAACTTAGGTTTATTAAGAATCAAACTTTATAATTTATTTTGTTTTGCTTTTTATAAGGGTATAACTATTTTAAACAATTGTCTTCCCATTGAGTTATTTCTCGTTTTTTCAAGAAATATTTTTTACAACCCCAAATGCTAAATTCTGTAAAAAAAAATTACTACAACATTAATTATCAATTTTTGTCTTACATACTCATATAAAAAAAAAGGAGATCTATAAGAAAATGATATCCAAACCTATAATAAATTATTTGAACCTAGGCTAATTTTCTCTTTCTCTCCTTGTATCTATATATTAATTAATTCTTCTTCTATGAAATAAGTATAGATATAATAACGTTTAGAGTAATCGAAAGTCTCTCGTAAATTCTAATTTCTAAAGTATATATTTATTTGAATGGAAGCTTAATTTCTTCTTTTTGTACCGTTTTCTTTGCTTTTAAATATCGACATGTTATCTAAACAAGAAAATATTCCACCTTATTGCTGCAAGGACTTTATAGAGAAATATCCTAGAGCACTTTACTTGGGCAGAATGATTAATTAATAGTTGATGTAAATTTTCCAACCCATCAACAAAAAGTTCTAGCTATTATCTATGACTTTTTCCTTTTTTTTCATCCAGAGGTTTGCTGAGTTTAGAGTTACATAATATATAGGTTCAGCTCTCTTCCAATATTTAATTTAAACAAATTAAAATCATTAGAGCATTATACATGCTTATACGTCTTGATTTTCTTTTTGGTATTTTTAGATCATTTTCATGTGTTGATGTTAAAAATAATTTTTAAAAAATAAAAAAAATATTATTTTAATATATTTCTAAATAAAAAAACATCTTTAAAAAACAATGACAATTGTAATTTCAAAAATTCCCAAAGAAGGTTAAAGAAGGTTAAGAGAATGATCCATAACGTAAGGGTTGTGCAAAGGAGAAGCAACTTTTCTGATTTAGAAGGAAAAAGCAAAATCTTCTCTAAGAAATATCAAAAGAGCACTACTTTTCATGCTTGGCGATGCGTTTTGTAAAAAGAGAAAATAGCTTTACTTTCTTTGATTTTCGTAACCAAACATTCTCATCTTCGGAAAGCATTGAAAAGTTATGGTATAAGGGCTAAAAATAAATGAATTAAAGTTAAAGTAGAAAAATAAAGGATTTAAAATAATTAAAAAAAGAACAACTGACATAAGCATCTCTTCTTTAAACCTTAAGGATATTGCTACTTTAGAATCACAAAAAGATCATTATCCTGGCAACTTTAAATCAAAACTCTCAAGCATAAGAAGGGAATTTGTCGCTTCTTGCTTTAGCAAAGATTAGGGTTCTTGGGGACTAATGCATTCTTTTGGAGGACAAAAGTGGGTTTGATGAGTTGCAAGCTCCTCATCGCTCTTCTTTTGAACTAAATCCAACTTATTTATATTAATATTCCCTTCTTCTTTTCATTTATCTCTTTATGCACTTTTCTTTGATTTCTTAAAGGGAGAAGACACCATCTTAGACTCTCTCTCTCTTTTTTTTTTTTTTTTTCGTTTTCCACCTTACTTTCCTACCAAATATATTTTTTGTGTGTTTAACGTTGTGGTAACATTCGTTGCTCTTGTTAAGAGTATAGAAAGTTATAGGACATATCATGCATTATGACTAGATTCATATTGAAACAACTTGATTGTTTAGTGTGAAGTGTATTGCACTCTTAAAACTAATATATTATTGGAGGTGAATTAGCCATACACTATAATTAGTTTTTTGTATTAACATTGATGTTAACATTTGACTATGTTTATGTAATAATTTCTCAATATAAGTACATATGGGAGCTTTATTGGTCATGATGAAATAAAACTAAGTTTAATGGCTTCATTTGTCCTTATGTAATAATTTGTCAATCATCCCTAGTTGAGTCGATTTTATACATGTTATACTTCTAAGCTATCATTTTGGTAAGGTTTTTCGGCCAAATCAGAGGATTTAGTAACATGATTAACATATGACTATTTTTTCTTCCTAATATATTTTTATATGCCAAACAAATGGAAGACTTTTATGGGAAAATCGCATGACTAAATATGGTGATTTAGCCTAAAAGATTTATCAAAATAATATACAAAAAACTTAACATATTTTTAAGGGTATAAATATAGATTAAATAACTATACTATTATATAACATAGGAATGGATTAAGCTACTAACCTTAAATAAATAAAAAATCAAGGGCATACTTAACCTATCTTATTGGTCCATAAATATATATGTTAGATTATCCATGTAATTTATATG
This sequence comes from Salix brachista, assembly GCA_009078335.1. Taxonomy (NCBI): domain Eukaryota; kingdom Viridiplantae; phylum Streptophyta; class Magnoliopsida; order Malpighiales; family Salicaceae; genus Salix; species Salix brachista. The sequence continues at coordinate 16,344,900 of CM018577.1, read as the reverse complement.
AGATAAACCATCATCTAGTTGTGGTAGATTTACACTCGGTTGCTCTGAATCACTCGTTATCGCAAATCTGACTATATATGTTATTTCACCAAAAAACAAAAACGTAAATGGTGTTATCCTGCCAATTTTTTTCATTTACTACGATAATTTAAAAAAATCCAAGATTTGTTGGCAATTATGCTATTTTGAATATGATATTACTTGATAATCTGATTAATGCCCCGGCAGGAAACTTTGGGTTCTGTAACCAAAGATATTCGAGTATGTGGAATCTAATTCTCCCTCGAAAGCAGGAAGGTATAGTTTGTGTGTATGAATTAGATAAATATATGGTTTAATAATTATAAATTGCAGAAAGTGGGTGTCCCTTTTAAAGCAAAGCTCTTCTCTTTTTTCAATCCTTGTGGCTAGAATTTAACCTTTCTTTAGCAGCTAACTTTTATCTATTCAACTTTTTGTACATTCACCTTTTTTTCACATAGGGTACGTTATTATAATGTAAATGAAAAAGGTGGGTGCATTGATTAGAAGCTATATGAGCAATATAATCAATAAATAGACTAATTTTTTTAACCATATAATAGGTGATCTAAGAATTTAAGACTAAAAATTCTGCTCTCCTGTGATCTCAAGTTCGAGTCTTGTGGTTGCTAATATGATGGCCATTGGAGGTTTACATGGTCGTTAATTTCAGAGCCTATAGAATTAGTCGAGGTGCACGTAAGCTGACCCGGATACCCACGTTAATAAAAAAAAAGAAATAGACTGATTTAGAGTTCGTTTCATTTTATTTTACTTTGAATTGTCATTCAAAAGTTATATTTTATAACTTAAAATAAAAATAAATTTAAGTTAATACATAGCATGCTTGATAAAAATGATTTAAAGTATTTGTTTTAAAAAAACAATGTAATATAAATTATAATTTATAAGTTAGAGGTTAATTCCTTTAATTATTAAAATAAAAGAACTTAACTTAATTTTATAATAAACTATTGACATTAGTTAAAAATCAACTCTAACCAAATATATTTATGATTTTTTTAATAAATAATTAAATTTATTTATAAAATTTATACGAAATATAACCTTGATTTGATTTGATTGTTGCATGTGGTTACGAAACATAGATGTGGCACTTTCCACTCATTCTTTCAGTCTCCACATCATCCACAAAGACACTGTCATCTTTATTGACTTCAGAAGAGAGAATGACTTGGAAGTAAGTTTACGAGTTAATTTTTTATTTTCTAGCTTAATGATTGAAGATGAAATTATTTACATGGGATTAAACTTGTTAAGAGGACCAGAAGAAAAGTTTGCTAAGTTGGTCCAATAATAATAATTTCCTAACTTTTCTTTCTTATCTTTTCCTTTTTTATTGTATCTTTTATCTTTTGTTGTTGTCTCTCTTTTTATTCTTTCTTATTCTTTCTTGTTTATTTGGAAAATGAAAATTAGAAAGAAGGAAAATGGAGATTTTTAAATTAACAGAACCAATTAAACCACAGCTAATTAGCAAGACCATGAGATAAAACGAAAAATGATAAAATGTTTGATAAATATGTCATTTCACCAGAACACGAATAGCCGAATGAGTTTGCTCATAAAGATTTTATATTTGAAAAGGAACAAAGAAAGCTTATCCAGTAACTGGAAGTCTGCACCAACTAAGAAACCTTTTGAACGAGGATTCTGGTGCGTGTGATTTGAAACACACATGAAATTCCCTGTGCTAAGGTCACTTATTAGATCATGGCCCAACGCCCATAAACTAATGGTTAGCCAGAGAGTGGAGCCTTGTCGCACCACGTCTCAAGGTTCTCGAGCCTTGTCTCAGCGAGGGGGGTAATAAAAGGGTTTACGTCAGTAGAGGGGCCGAGTCGTGAGCCTTATGGGATAAGAGACATGCTGATTAATGCTTTCTTTGAGCCAATGGATTTATTCCTACCTTCTTTAACACCTGTCGTTTCTTTTACTTTGGAAACCTTTTCAATCCCACCATAAATATGAATACCTAAATAACTTTTGAGCACTAATCATGTAGTTTTATGTATCTTTCTTAAGATATGGGTTTCATCTTCAATTCTTTTCCTCTACAAATAATGGTGATCCCATCACATCTGCGATCACTTTCTTTATGGAATTCTTAAATATATTTCTTTGATGGGACTAGTGCTTTTGCTTTGACAAGTGGTTCTGCTATTTTCCAACGTCCTTAAGCTGATTAATTCCACTGAGGGTTAGGGTATCTGTAAGTCTGGCAGTGATTATTTATTAATTAAAAATTAAATCTCTGACTCGCATTACTCCATATATAGTGCTAGCTGTTGCCTGGACTGGATCTGGACATATCATGCATGGAATTAGCCACGCCATATTAATGTTTGATTATAGTTTTGGGGGGCATTTAACAACCAATTTATTTTATTTTTCTTTAATTCGAGCCTGTGTATACATGCTGTGTCCTGAATGTTGGTGGAGAGGTAACTAATGGTAGCTTTGAAACAATCAAATGGGATAAAATATATTGTTATATTTCAACAACAATCTTAAGTTTAAACACTCTCTTTGCTCTCTAGTGTTTCTCTTTACTGTATTGTCAGGGGAGTAATCTCTAGTTTAAACACTGCTAAACTTTTTCACTCATTCCCCTAATGTTTTTCTCTATTATCTCCCCCAACAATGTGAATATAAGGGCATTTTAGTTTAGAAGACAAAAATGCTGTCATCGCAAAGCACAAATGTGGATCCTGTGATGAAAATGAGTTTGAAAAAAGAAAGTCAACAATTTTACTATCCTTTTTCAATCGAAAATTGCCTCGTATATATAACTTGATATGAACTCCATACGAATACTTAAAATTTTGTGGGCAATTTCGGCTGAATGAATTAATTTTGTGGGGATTATTACCTGAACTTCACATCCCTTCTTTTTTCTTCTCTTTTTTTGGGGGGTGGATTAACTACTAGTAAGCTTACAATGTCTTCTACCGAGACGTTTGAGGGCATGGTATGCTTACAGTAAGAAGTATTCTAGCCTAATTAACCCTCGGTGTAAATATAGAAATTCAATTAGATCACAGAAAAAAACCTTGATTTGGTGGTGAAGAGGATCGAGCTAGTTAAAAGAGCGTGGAATCTTCAATCATCATCTCGACAGCAAAACAAAGCACATCACATGTAAGGAAGAACATCATGAAATTCTTTCCAGTTCTAATCAATGTACGTTCTACAGCTTTTAATTAAAGTGATCCCTTCAGCAGAACAAATTTAATTATATAAGAACGTTAACATTAATGGGATTGCACCCCTTTCCTTGCACCGAATACCAAGTGGGTTTTTCGAGCAAACAAGACAAGCTAAGAGAACCCTCTCCCCTCAAAAGACCCACCAAAAGAGAAGGATTTAAGTGTTTTGCATCTACAAAAGACAACAAAGGCATGGAGACAAAGTTTCCACACACCTCAAGTTCTTTTGCAGTCTTTAAGAAAAGAGGAGCTAACAAATGGTTCTTTTCCACGAGGTCACTGTCCATGGCCTTCTCTCTCTAGCTACCTCTTTCTTTTCTCTCTCTAACCTTATACGATGAGTGATTTTCTTTTTGCATGAAAGTAAGGGAAGTCTGGGATCTGAAAGTGCTTACAATCTATGGATAAATTTATACATATTCAAGCTATTCAAAATCGAATCATCACCTCCTTTCTATTTTGGATGGATTTAATTATCATTTGAAAGTGATGAGTGAGGGATCCGATGGGATTGAGCGTACGTACTCCATGGCATGCTGTTTAAATCTACGGGAAAGACAGGGAGGCAATGTATACCACCACCTGGATATATATATATATATATATATATATGTCTGTGCTAATCGTTACGTTATGGGTGCGGTGGTCTCTTTGTAGCGAGACTCGGTCAAAAAGAGAGAGGCGCATACCGCAATAAACCTTCGATTCTGTAGCTGATGATGCTTTTGATGATTGACGGGTCGTTTTCCATGAATCATTCTTATTTTGAGAGACAAATTGAGAGAGCGCTTTTCATGCATGAGGCAATGTTCCTAGCTAGGGTTTTAATGACCATTGATGTTTGCTGATCAGAATGCACCAAAGCATGCACAAGTATCATCCAAGTTCAAAGGCCACTTATTTTCATGGGTCCTGGACATGGAGTACCAAACAGATATCTGTGATGGTTGTGATGGTTTGGAAGTGTGGTTGATGTTGTTTTTAAAAGTATTTTTTGTTTAAAAATGTATTAAAATAATATTTTTTTTTAAAATATTTTTGATATCATAACATTAAAATAATATAAAAATACTAAAATAATAATTTAAAATAAAAAATAAAAAAAAATATTTTTTTTAAAATTATTTTAAAAGGAAGTGAAGCATTAATTTTGTATCGAAGCAGCTTCAAACGCTTTTTCTCCTCGGAATTACAAGATTCGCAATTAGAGGCCTGAAATAACGGGAGATTGTGGCCCATTTGTTTTTTTAAAGGCCCATTCAGTCTTGGACTCTGTAGTTTCGGCTGTTAGATATTGAAAATTGACCTTTCAGTTTATAGTCTTAACCTTATAAGCCCAATTCAACCTGACTCGTATGGATTTCATAGCAGAGCTCATTCTAAATCGTGCTGGACACAGCGCCTACCCGCCCTGAACCACCGGAAAAAAAACACCAAACGCTTACATGACCTGCCGAGAACTTGGATAGTTCTGTCGCCTATCAGATAAAAAATTAAATTTTAACACAAAAAACTCTTTCTAGATGCTGTTAATATGTTTTTATATCAAAAACATAATTTCATTATTAAGTGAAAATTTTACAAGAATTTAATAAAATAATTCAATATTATATATATGCATTAATAAATGTAAAAGAAAACTTATGAACAATAATAAAACAAACTAGATTGAAAAATGCGTATTAAAATATTAGACTCTACGATGAGGTATTTAATTTCTTTTCTCATTTAATTATGTCCATGTTTTTCAACAAAATTAATCATTTATATTCTATTGAAACAAAATAATATGCAAGCATAATCCCTCCTCTTTTATTAACTTTTTTAACAAGAAAGATTTAATTTTTTTTCCTTAAATATTCTTTATTTAATAAAGAAAATTAGAATCACTATGCAAAAAAAAACATTTGACAATTTGAATTAAAAAAAATAGCCATCTAATTAAAACTCATTTACGTTATTAACGCATGTCCTCTTATTTAGCTTTTTAAATCATAATAGTTTTTAGCAACATTATCATAATTATAAAAGTAAGTTTGAATTAAATAAAAAATAATATTTTAATAATTTTGATACAAATATATTTTATAACAATAATGCACCACTTGTGTATTGTCACATGCCAGGTCAACCTACAGCCCTCTTCACCCAACCCTTGCCTCATATGGTTTCTAAATCAAACCTCGCTCATATGAGTTGATCGATTGGGTAAACTCAAACGTGATTCAATTGATCTTTTTAACACTTGGTTTTACCTTAATTTTTTTTTTTTTATCTTTTTTAATATTATATTTCCAATTGTTTGATCAATCTATATTAACTTGCTAAACCAATGATTCATGTCATGCAGTTCATTATCTAATAACTTTATTTTTAAAATTTATTTTTTTATTTAATTAAATAAAAAAACATGCACAAAAAATGACTAGTAGAATTTGAGGGGGGGGGGAAATCATGGAAAGTTGTACAAAAAAGAGTGGTTGCTGATATTTAAAAAGAATGCTAGAACCTCATTTAAAAAAAAAGAGTACAAATATAATGGTATTTGATAAAATAAATTCAAATTATATTTTTAATTAATTAATTTTAATGAATTTCATTTGAAATCAAAGACTAGTTAGGTTAGGTCCTTGTTTAGTCTAGGTTTTAAACTCAACAAGGTTGAAGTTTTTTTTTTTTTGACGTGGTGGATTATTCCAAGCGAGCCCAAACATCACTTACTTAACTTGATAAAAACTCTATTTGTTTTTAAAAAAATATAAAAATAGAAGTATTTTAACTTTAGTTTTTAAGTATTAAAACATTTATTGTTTTATATTAATCTTGGATGTAATAATCTCCATGATTTTAGCATACCCGTTAGCTTTTCTTTTAACGACCCGTAATTGACCCACTCTTTCATATTTGTCCTACCTCTCAGACCCAACTAGTTGGATCGGATTTTCTTTTTCTAATTTGTCAATTGTCTTTTGAAAATGTTGAATTTTTCAATCGTATCCATAATTGTCTGATTAATTATAATTTTGTCCCTATATATATAAATTGTCTAAGACGAGGACAGTTTTAAGAATGCATATAGCAAACGAAGTAATAAATGATGTTTGATAAATACTTAAAAAAAAATCAAAGGTGGAGAAGCAAACGGCAATAGAGGGATGTTATTTCAGAATAATACAAAAGATTAATACGTAAGTATGTTATATTAACATTGCACTTGATGTCTATTTGAAAGTGTGGTTGGTATTACTTTTAAAAATATTTTTTATTTAGAAATGCATGAAAATAATATTTTTTTTATCAGTATATAGAATGATATAAAAACACCAATTTTTTTTTTTAATTTAAAACATAAAAAAATCATTTTTTTTCAAACAATTTAAAACATAGTTACAAACAAGACCTTAATAGATGTTGTAATAATATGGAATATAGCATTATCAACGCTTGGAATTTGACCTCACAGTTACGAGGATGGAAGCGCCGAAACCTCGACCGTGTCCATTTATGTGTCTACGGATCACACAGTTACCTGGCCTCAGCCATCATAATATTTGAAAACTCAGCCTACCTAAATATTAAGGCATAAAATTTATTTCTAGCCCATGGGATGACGAAAATAAAATCTTACTCAAGCACAAGCAACCATTACAATATGCGTGTGTGGTTGGTGTGAGTGGTTCAGTGCTCTCATCCCTTAAGCAAGGTCTAGCGTTCGACCCCTCCTTGTGTATGGAGCCACCCATTTGGGGAGCACTTTACCCCTTTGTGGACCGACCCAGTGCGAGCGTGGATTAGTCTGGGCCAACGCCTGGGACACCGCGTGGTTTATACCTAAAAAAAAAACCCATTACAATATGCAATGACGCCGATATGTGCACAAGAGCGTTCACCTGTATTCCAGAAAATGCATGGTTCATTCTCCCGTATATTATTATGGAAGAATTGTGAAAAAAAAATTACCTTTTCAATTTGGTTTGAGCAATCTCATTTTAATTGAAAACCAATTGGTTTTGATTTATTAAGAAATGGTGGGATTGAAAGAAACGAATTTGGAATGAAAAGACATCAAACATGAGTGGTGTGACATGAGTTTCAAAACAAATACACTTGATCCTCAAACTTTAAAAGTCAGCCAAATTATACAATTTTTGTATCTCAATCCCTTTTGGTAAAAGAAAATTTATTTTTGTTATTTTTATTCTCTAATTGAGAGAGGGAAGAGAGAAGTCGTTGGAGTTTGACGGTAAAGAAAGATATATCATTACCACCAAGACAAATAAAATTTGTGTCACACTTTTTCATTTGATGAGAGGAATTCCTAATAGGGTTTTTATTTTTCCTTTAAAGTTTATGGGGGGAAAAACAAGTTTAGGTTGAATTATGGTTTAAGTTGATTTTGTTTCTTAGAGTTTTTTATTTTATTTTTTTACATTATTGATAAGTTTATTATGATTTCTAAAGTGTTTTGGATAAAAAAATATGTTGAAAATGAGTTTTGAGATCAAAAACAAATAAACCCCACTTTTATAGCCAATACAGGGGTTAAAATCTAGGGAAGATCAAACTGCGTGTCATGCATTTTTTTTTTAAAAAAAAAAAACATCATGGTGGATGACATGCATTGAAAACAAATAGGGTCAATTGTGTGGGCCTACCAAGGTAGCCCCATGTGTGGGCCCTATCTAAATGGATCAAGCCCAAAAGTGCCAAAATCATTTTTCTAATTAATTCTTCTTTTATATTTTTTGTATATAAAAATATATATTTTGATTAGCACTTCTTCTAACTTTTATTTTATTTAGGAAGCCACTTTTGAATGATGATGATTTTTCATGTTTAAAGTTCATGAAAAATCAAATCTAAGTTGAGTTTGATTTTTAGTTTCAAGTTGATTTTGTTTTTTAAAGTTATTTTTGGGCTTTTTGACATCATTCATAGGTTTATTATTGATTCTAAAAAGGTTTTGGGTTTAAAACGGGTTTTTAGATATAAAAAAAAGCCTAGATTTTCTAGTCATTGTGGTGTCCAGAATCTATGTACGACACACTTCGTTTGATTTAAAAAAAAATAAGGTGGACAATATGAAGTGGAAAAAAAAAGGGTTTGGTTACGCAAGTTTATCAAGGCAAGTCCGTGTATACATAAATGGATCAGACCCAACAACACCTAGCCTTTTTTCCTATTTTTTCCAATTAATGCTTTTTTTATATATAAAAAATATATTTAGATTAACATCCCTTCTCTCTTTTATTTTATTTAAGAAGTCTCTTTTGAATGATGGTGTCTCTTTCGCTATATTTTGAATGATTATGATTTTTTTACCCTTAAAGTTTATGAAAAAATAATTTGAACTCAAGTTGATTTTTGGTTTTAAGTTCATTTTGTTTTTCAGAGTCATTTTATGTGATTTTTTAAAGCTATGGATAGGTTTATCACAATTTTTAAGGTGATTTGGGTAAAAATTAGGTTAAAATGAGTTTTTAAGTCAAAAACATTCCATTGTTGGATGCAATCAAGCAAATTCCACGTTATGCCAAGTTTCTCAAGGAGTTGTGCACCAACAAGAGGAGGTTAAGAACTGAAGAAAAAATCAGAGTTTGAGAGAACATGTCAGCAGTAATACAAAGAAAATTGCCTCAAAAATGCAAGGATCCAGGTATGTTTACTATTCCATGTGTGATTGGAGATTATACGCTAGGAAGGGCAATGCTAGATTTAGGAGCATCAATAAATGTTATGCCTCTTTCAATCTATAAATTTTTGAATCTAGGACCTTTACAGGAAACAAGGGTAATAATTCAATTAGCAGACAGGTCTAACGCATATCCTGAAGGTATTATTGAGGATGTTCTGGTTAGAGTCAATGAATTAATTTTTCCTGCAGATTTTTATATCATTGACATGGATGATGATTGTGCTTTAAATTCAACTCATATATTGTTAGGTAGACCATTCATGAAAACAGCCAGGACTAAGATTGATGTGCATAAGGGTACTTTATCTTTTGAGTTTGATGGGGAAATAGTAACGTTTAATATTTTTGATGCTATGAAATATCCTGATGAATTTGAATCTGTTTTTCATATTGATGTTATTGACCCCATTGTGCAAGATGATTTTGAGTTGAATCTTATGAAGGATAAGTTGAACTTAGTGTTGCAACAGAGCAAGACCGATAAGGATGCAAGGAGGGAAATTGATGAAGACATGAAAGAAGCAATAATGTCCTTACACTCATTGCCTATAATGCCTAACATGTGGACTAGCTTACCTGTTGAATTACCAAGTTCACATGTTAAAGATCTACCTTCCATTGTGCAACCACCGAAGCTGGAGTTAAAAATGTTGCCCACACATTTGAAGTATGTGTACTTAGGAGAGGATGAAACATTGCCAGTCATTATTGCAAATGATTTAACCGAAGTTCATGAGGAAAAATTATTAAGGGTTTTGAGGGAACACAAGACAGCAATTGGTTGGACATTGGCGGACATTAAAGGGATCAGCCCTACACTTTGTATGCACAGAATTTTCCTTAACGGTGATGCCAAACCTGTGAGGGAACCTCAGCGCAAACTAAATCCAGCAATGAAGGAGGTTGTTATGAAGGAAATTTTGAAGTTATTGGACCAAGGGATTATCTATCCAATATCTGATAGTCCATGGGTAAGTCCGGTGCATGTAGTTCCCAAGAAGACTGGTCTAACTCTTGTTCCCAACGAACAAAACGAACTTATCCCTATGAGAGTGAAGAATGGGTGGAGAATGTGTATTGATTTCAGGAAGTTGAATGCTCACACAAGAAAGGATCACTTCCCAATTCCTTTCATAGATGAAATGCTTGAAAGACTGGCAGGTAAGTCATTTTTCTGTTTCTTAGATGGATTTTCTGGTTACTATCAAATAATTGTAGCTCAAGAAGACCAAGAAAAGACAACTTTTACTTGTCCATTTGGAACATTTGCTTACCGACGTATGCCTTTTGGATTGTGCAATGCCCCAGGTACATTTCAAAGATGTATGATGAGCATTTTTTCTGACTTGATTGAAAATTGCATTGAAATTTTTATGGATGATTTTACTGTTTATGGCAATTCTTTTGATCAATGTTTAGATCATTTAACTAAGGTTTTGAAGAGATGTATTAGCACAAACTTGGTTTTAAACTATGAAAAATGTCATTTCATGGTCCAGCAAGGGATAGTTTTGGGTCATGTGGTTTCGGCTAGAGGTATTGAGGTTGACAAAGCAAAAGTTGATTTGATTACAAGTTTACCCTATCCTACTAATGTTAAGGAAATTCGTAGTTTTCTTGGTCATGCAGGTTTCTATAGGCGATTCATCAAGGATTTCTCGAAGATTGCACAACCACTGTCTCAACTTTTGCAAAAGGACATGCCTTTCAACTTTGAAGCAAATTGCAAGATATCATTTGACAAATTGAAGGAGCTCCTCACCTCGGCACCAATCATACAACCACCAAATTAGGAGATGCCCTTTGAAATCATGTGTGATGCAAGTAAACTTGCAATAGGAGCTGTACTTGGCCAACGAAATGGAAAGAAAAGCCATGTTATTTGCTATGCTTCGAGGACTCTAAACTCGGCTCAATGCAATTATTCAACAACAGAAAAAGAGCTTTTAGCTATTGTGTTTGCCTTGGACAAATTTAGATCATATTTGTTAGGATCTAAAGTGATTGTTTTCTCAGATCATGCAGCTCTTAAGTACTTACTATCAAAGAAAGAATCCAAACCAAGGCTTATACGTTGGATTTTGCTGTTGCAAGAGTTTGATTTGGAAATCAAGGATAAAAAAGGAGCTGACAATTCAGTGGCAGACCATTTGAGCAGAATTGTGAATGAGGAAGATATGCTACCAATTGTCGAGACATTCCCTGATGAGCAACTATTGCATTTACAAGGTAAGGAACCATGGTATGCTGATATTGTTAATTTTTTGGTTACAGGAATCTTACCTCATGAATTAAAGAAAGCGAAAAAGGACAAAATAAAGAATGACTCTAAGTATTACATATGGGATGAGCCATATCTTTGGAAATTAGGTTCAGATCAAGTTATTTGAAGATGTGTACCAAATGATGAAATTTATTCCATTCTTACTTATTGTCATAATTATGCATGTGGTGGACATTTTGGACCCAAAAGAACAGCTAGAAAAATTTTAGACAGTGGGTTTTATTGGGAAACTCTTTTTAAAGATGCCTACCAATTTTGTAAGAGTTGTGAAAAATGTCAAAAGATGGGTAACCTATCCCGTAGGAATGAAATGCCACAAAATCCTATTTTATATTGTGAAATTTTTGATGTATGGGGCATGGATTTTATGGGACCTTTCCCTAGTTCTTTTGGTTTTGTTTACATTCTACTTGCTGTGGATTATGTGTCGAAATGGGTAGAAGCAAAAGCTACCTATACTAACGATTCTAAAGTTGTTGTAGGATTTCTCAAGTCTAATATTTTTAGTAGGTTTGGAATTCCGAGAGCAATAATAAGTGATCAAGGTACCCATTTTTGCAACTGAACTGTGGAAGCATTGATGCGAAAATATGGAGTCCACCACCGAGTAGCCACAACTTATCATCCACAAACCAATGGACAAGCAGAAGTTTCAAATCGAGAAATTAAGAATATCCTTGAGAAGACAGTGAGCCCCAACCGAAAAGATTGGAGTCTTCGTTTGGAAGATGCACTGTGGGCATACCGAACAGCATACAAAACTCCAATTGGAATGTCACCATATAGGTTGGTATTCGGTAAGTTGTGTCATTTACCTGTTGCCATTCAGCATCGTGCTTATTGGGCAGTGAAGCAATGTAACTTGGATGCTAAAGAAGCCGGAGTAGAAAGAAAGTTACAACTGCAGGAGTTGGAGGAGATTCGGTTGGAAGCTTATGATAATGCATTGTTGTACAAGGAGAGAACAAAGTACCTTCATGATAAGCTGCTGCTCCGAAAACAATTTTCCATTGGTCAGAAGGTATTACTTTTTAACTCTAGGTTGAAATTCATGCCAGGTAAGTTAAGATCTAGATGGATTGGACCATTTGTTGTAGTGAATATTTTTCCAAATGGTGTTATTGAAATTCAGAGTTTGGAAACTAACAAGATTTTTAAGGTGAATGGTCATAGACTTAAGCCTTATATTGATGATTTTGATGGCACTAATGTGAAGGAGATGCAATTGGTCAGTCCAATTTACCAAGATTAATGCTGCAGAAGGACTTTGTCTAGCCAAAGACAATAAAAAAGGCGCTTTTGGGAGGCAACCCAACTGTGGTGGTGCACCACAATGAATAAGATTTCTTTTCTGTTGGATTCCTTTTATCGTTTTCCATCTTCATATTTAATATGATTTTAATTTGTTTTTCCTCAGCCATTCTCTCAGACAGGTTTTTGATCCAGTTGCCACTCCGGTCAAATATGCAAAGAAATGCTCCACCGAATGTTAGTAATACAAAGAGTAATCAGGGCAGTTTTCTCTTTTCCCTTCTTGGTGAATTTACTGAATTTACTTACACACATTGAGGTCAATGTCCGTTTTTAGTGTGGGGGTGCATTTCTTAAATCCAATATTTTTGAAGAAAAAAAAATCTTTGTCTCCAATATTTTTGAAAAAAAAAAAAAAAAAACTTGGGCAAATTTTTTTTGTTTTGTTTTGTTTTGAATGTTAATGTCATGAACGACTTTTCAGTTGAACTCAAGAAAAATCATAACATGATTGAATGATGAACTTGCTTCTTAAAGGTTGTTTAGTCAAGCGATATTATTTGGAATAAAAGTAATTGAATGTGATAGACACTAGCCTGTGAGATTTTGAGCCTAATGATCGAAACATCCATATCGATCTCTATTTTCCTTTCATGTGTGATATTCTTCCATTTGTTTTGTTTCTCTAGAACTTGCCATGATTCTTTTCGAGACTACATTGATACATGCATGCATAAACATGATTAAGGCATTCTTTGTTATATGCCACATAAAGCCTATCAACCCACCTTTGAATTAATATTCCCATTGCGAACCCTTTTGAGCTGATGACCCTTTTTCCTTGATAACCCACATTACAAGCCTTACCATATATCTCACCCAAGTCATAGGGACCAGTGGAGTATAATTCATAATTATAGGAGCATGAGACTACATGGAAAGTTGGGAGAGTTTTGAAAGGTGATGTGATATGGTAGGGAAATGCCATAGATTGTTACTCTAAAGTACTTTCAGTATATTATTGAAAAGATTAGTTCTATTGGTTGCTTCATCCTTGATGACACATTGATATATATTAAATCATGGGCTGGAGCAAAGGAATGAAGAAAATGTGGAAATTATAAGAATCCATGACAAAAAGCTAAGCTTTCTGCTTGATAGCAACTATTTGTTCTTATCATTGATTCCTCGACAAATTCTAATAAGAGGACAATGATCGTCCCTTAAATGGAGTGCAAATGTTTTTGTGAGTGATAAATTATCCAATAACAAAGGATAAAGTGGGTTTGATATCTTTAAGTTTAAAGAAGGGATGGATGGAGTATTTGAGGTTTCATATTCAAATTCGAGGTACTTTACTCCATTGGTCTCAATGGCTTTTAAACTACTTTACCAAATAAATTTCCTACCTTAAACCAAGCCCCATTACAACCCTTTTGAAGACCTTATGATTTATGTAATGCATGTAATCTAGGTGGTGGAGAGTGAGATGATTAGCAAGCTTATGGTAGATCACTTACATTGGAAGAAATTTGAGAGAAACACTAACCTATCAAACACGTGAGAATGGAGTGATTATTTCTATGAGGTCTATGAATTCGGTTATTTTATTTTCAAATAAAAATGCTTGCTAAGCATTTCTTTTAAGTTGTGTAGATTGTTGTTCATGAAATATTATGGTAATTTAAGAGTTTGATTGTTCTTAGTTGATGGCATTGCATTTTCTTTCAAAAAAGTAGATTTGAATCTTGCCCGAGGACGTGCAAAAGCTAAGTGTGGGGGAATTTGACAAGTGCAAAATACACATCTATTTGTATTCCTTTTACATTATGCTTTTTAACATCTTTCAAGCTTATTTCAACATATTGAAAGTTATTTTATGGGTTTGACATGTTAAAGAGACTTTGTGGATTACTTGCTATAAAATAGGAAATTTTGCACTTTATATTTCGGACCTTTGTTGCATGTTTCAGGTTTTAATTCCTAAAGAGGAGGTTCAAAATTGGAAATATAGATATCAAGCTTGCTGGAAAAGTATTGTGGCAGAAATTCAATGCAGATTTGGGCATCCAATTGGAACAACAACGTCAGACTGGACTCTGTTCGCGCACCAACACTGAACTGGGCATATCTGGAGCATAAGATGTCCAAATCAAGTGATTCAAAAGCCCAAATTCATCTACACATTTAGGGATACAACTTTCATGAAGAGACCGAATTCAGGAAAAATCATCTACATCACGAAAATACTGGTGCAATCTGGATGACGGGATATGCTTCCTAATTTGTCAAAGATTAGAGAGATTTTCTCTATAACACTTATCTCCTATTCTTTAGCTTGAGTAACACCATTAGGGTTAGGACTCTTCCAGAATAAAAGGGAAGATACATGCAAGCAAGGGACTCTTCTCTCTTTCTCCATTAATTTTTCAGATTCGGCAGCAAACAAAAAGGCATGAGCAGCTGATTCACTTTCTTGGTTCAAAGGGGATAGCATCCATCTTCATTATTGGTTGTGAGAAGTAGCATTTCCATTGTAATCCTTACACTTTCAAGTATTTATTCATCTTTTTCCAGAATTTAAGCTATTGATTTCGGATTCATGCTTATGGAATTAGTTTGATATGGTTTATGTGCTTTCTATGTTTCTTTCAATCCGTAATTGTTGTGAGGAACAAGAATAAGAAGCAAGTAAATTAATTTGATTGTCTTATCTATCACATTAATTTATTTAGGATGAATAGGACGAGTATATGTTCAAGCTTTTGAATGTTAGCTAGGAATAAATTGCGTAGATCTTGATCTTAAAGCTACCGTTGAGTGAAGAAAGATTGCTTCTCAATACTTAATTCGCTTGACGATAAGGAACTAATTAGAAGCTTATTCGGATTAGTTTAGCATGCCTCTAGGTTTCCCTTAGCTTTAATGGAAGCCTAATTTATTTGCTTGTTGTGAAAGGATATTAATTTAACTTCTATGATCAACCGATTTATAAGAATGGAGGAATCACCCCTTTGAACCGAGTTGTCAAATTCTTGATTAACCTTCGTTAAGACTTAGCACTTTTATTTATTTAATTCTTGTTGATTCAAACCACCCCGTTCTTTTGAATTTGGTATTTGTAGGAAAATAAATCAATTTCCCTTGGGTTCGACCTGGTCTCTACCACCATACTACTAAAATTATTGTTTCGGTGATAGTAAAATCAGAATTAATTTGTGAAGGTTTCGACAACCGTCAATTATCGTAATATCAAACAAGTAGCATCAGGCTAGAATCAAAAAAATATCTCAGTTATATGTTCTATTAATTAAAAAGTTAAGTTAAATAAAAAATGATTTAAAAAAAACTATGCTTCAAACTTTGTTGAGTTAATGACTTGGTTTGCGAGTTTGGCGAGCTAACTTGGTTTGCGCGTTCGGCGACCTAACCTTGCTTGCCTTGGTTCTCGAGTTTAGTGGGTATCTTTTTTTAATTGAACTTTATTATATGATCATATATTTTTTTATCATATAGTTCAAAAGGTAGTTTCATGAAAAAAAACATGTTATCAAATTTTAGAAAATACATAAGTTTTAGAAGTTTGGAAAATTTAACTTTTTTCTTAAGAAAAAACTTGCTTTTATTAAGTTTATCCTTTGATATTGGGCTAATTGAGAATTAAATCTAATAATTTATTTTGTTTTGTTTTCTATGGTTTGATGCTTTTTTTTTCATTATCTATTTTTGTTATTATACAGTTAAATAAAAAATAGTTTAGAAAAAAAAAAAGTAATCTCAATGGAATTCATTATTGAGTTTGGAAGTTTGATTTGTTGACCTGGGTGACCTGATTCACAGAATTAACTGATTTACCCATCAAACCTGATATGTTTTTTTTTTAAAAAAAAAATTCCTTAGTTTTTTATATTTTTTATTTATTTTGTTTTCAATATTAAAGTTATTGAGAAATTAAATTCATGATTTATTTTTTATAAAATCCTCACAATTTTAAATAAACATTTTTTAGGGTTGCTAATTGATTTTGCAAACATATATTTTTATCATGAAATTAAATAAAAATAACTTCAAAAACAACAAAGCTATTAAACTCATTGAAGTCCATGATCTAAGCCATAGGGTGATTGAGGTCAATCCAATCTGGTATCGTCTTAATATTTTTAAAAATTATTATTTTAAAGTTATGTCATGTTTTTATCGATCTTCAAAGTTGTTTTTGTAGTCATTAAATTAATTGATTCATTTTGGATAAGTTTCGATATGATTTTATTGAAAACTGGAGCTAGGCATGTAGCTGAGTTAACAATTTTCAAGATCGAATAACTTGATTAAATTTAATAATGTCGCCAAAATCTTCATACTCTTAATATTTCTTTTGAGTTTTTTTTTAAAAATAATCTGAACCACACAAAGTATGCGAATAATTACTAATATAAACTAAAATAAAGATTTTTTTGCCTTTTTTTAAAAAAAAAATCATTATCTTTGAATTTGAATTAGAGGTATTTTTATCTTTTCACATAAAAAGTTAGTCATTAACCAAAAAAAATTAGTACTTCGAATGGAGGGTAATAGGATCTTTTTACCTGGAGTATTTTGTTAATCGTTGATTTGATTAAAATAATAGCATGTATTACAGTTGGATTGTCTCCTACCATGCAGAACCTTTGCAGAGCTAGGAATTCATGAAAGGTAAATTGAGTTCTAGCCCGCCCAGCTAAATTCAAAACTCTTTTTTTTTTTCCTTAAGGCAAGTATTGTTCAAGTCTATCCCTCGACATCCACGTCATCGTCAACTCTTCGTCTCTTCCCAGTAAAGGTCTCTAACTAGCTATTTTGAAACTGTGGTAAGAGATAAATATTTTTTTATATTAATATATTAAAGTTAAAAAAAAAACTTTAATAAAATTTCAAAAAACAGGTATATACCACAAACAAACAGGCTCGGAGAGTAATTAAACATCACAACGACCAAACCTCCTCTCCTTACCTCCGGCAACTTGTATTACCATGTCCTTCTAACCCCTCGCCTCTCTCTTCATTCCCAAACAGTCACCGGCTAAACCCGTAAAAACGTGGCCGCAAACAACATAATAAATTACATAATCTAATGTACTGTGCAGTTATTGTTGCTGTTGCTACGTTCTTTGCTGTCAACTATGAATGCTCTTAACAATCTAGGAACAGTACTCACAGTTGTCTTCTCGGTCTGTCTTGCCGCCCTGGTCTTCGAGATCCTCTACGTTTTATGGAGCCGGAGAAGATTCCACCGACGTGGTGTTACAAGATCCGGTGATGACCTGGAATTCAATAGTAGTAGCGAGTCACTCTACCCGACGCCGTCTAAAGAGCTTCTATACTTCTGCTGGAGAAGCCAAACGACTCGCGTCAAACCGGACTCGACAACACAACCAGCGGCCTCTACGGCGGCCACGACAGTTTCTGCAGATGGCGAAGATGAGTTGGTGGAGGAGATGTTGAAGTTGCAAGGAATGTACGGACCGTCGAGAGTTTTGTTTACGATCAAGGAGGAGGACAGGGAGGAGATGGAGATAACCGAGAACGAGGAATCCTCTATAGAGAACGTGCTTGTTAAAAGTGAGGAGAGAAAGATGAGCAGCAGTGGTGTTTGTTTTGAAGAGATAGCCGTTGCTAATGATATGGTTGTTGAGGTTGAGGATGTGACGACGCCGTTTTGGACGCCGTGTGCGTCTCCTCAGAATTATTATACTCCTCCACCTTCTCCTTCTCGTGTCGTTTTAGGTGATTCTGTTGAGAACACGATGTCGTTTGCTAGCATAGAAATTCATAGCTAGAAAGTAGTTTTGAGCCACTAAAAAAGTGGAGAAAATTTTACCGGCCGGTAATGATTGCCGGAGTAACTATTATAAAATGGTTTCTCCATGTATTTTCTCTAGAAAAATAGCTGCTCTCTTTTACTTGGTATATTTTATTTTGAGCTCTACAAAATGCTTCTGATCATGCCACGTTAGCATTAGGTCCATGCAACAGGTAACTGATATGACGTGGCAAGATCAGAGTGGAGGCTGGCGCCACATTGAGGTTGCTGGAAGGAGTGACGGAGAAGATGGTGGTAAATTGACTACTCATTTAATTTTTTGGCGTACGAGCTGTAAAGTAAAAGATAGCAATTAATATGATGTGGGTGGGTAGGGAAGTGGACTGATTTTTTTATGACTGCATTAATCACTGTTGCAATATTTAAGGATGATAATGAATATTTACCAGTGGTTTTGATACTATTTATATTTAAACTGTACTTAAAATAATTATTCATATCTAACTATAAATATAATTTTTTCACATTAAAATCTGATTCAATTGGGTTTAAGATACTCATTTCCCATCTTCTTCTTCTTTTTCAAAATAAAACAAACATAAACTTAATTAAATTCAAACATGCTTGCTTTCTTAGAAAACAAATAGAAATGAGAAAAAGAAACTGTGGGGAAATGAGAAATAATCAACTCCTCCATTGACGGAATCACAGTTTTGCTTCATCCATTGCATAAACTCCAAGTTATCAAGCGGCATGCCTTTCATCGGCTTGCTCACTTCATCCATTGCTTAAAATATACATGTAAAATTAAGTTTGATTTTTTTTACAGATGCTATTAGGAAACATTTATGTCGGTAAATGTAGTGAAAAAAATATAGTAGGATTCATAAAACCCAGAAAATACGACGATGTGGTATTGTTACTGAGATAATTTTGAACGAATTGACCAACTGATATATTTTATTACTAAATTTTTCAGTAAGTCAAGGGCAAACAATTATTATGCTCATTTACCATTGATTTTTTACCAATAGTATTACCGTCATAATTCTAATTTTTGCGGGGAATTCTGAAATTTTTGGAAGGGTTTCTAAATTTATTTGTACAAGTTTTAAAATTTTCATTTGAATTCATCGATGTAATTACCGATGAGATAATTCTAAATATTATTTTTATTATTATTAGTCAATATATGTAATTAAAAAGATCAAAACTAGCACACATCAAATTTTTATCTTCTTCTTACTCCTTCTCTTTCTCACACGTGCGCGCGCGCGCGCCACCAATTATCTCTCTTATTCTCTCCTTGTTCAATTTTTTTTCTTATTTTCTTCTTGTTTTTTTTTGTTAATTATCATATCTCTTCTATTTTTTCTTGTGTTATTTTTTTTCTTCTCACAACTTCAATTACAACAAATTTTTAAGGTATGGTTTTTCTTTTTCTTTTCTTTTATTGTGTGTTTTTTGCATTCTTTTTTATTAATTTTTCCCATAGAATTATTAATTGTTAATGTTTCTGTTATTAATTAATTTTTATATTGTTAATGGATTATTAAGTGATAATTTTTTGTCTAGTTAAGTTATTATTGCTATTATTTTTTTAAATGATTTTTTTGATTTTTTTAAAATTTAGAATAGATTTACCAAAGTATAGGATTAATTTAAAATATATATAATATAGAAATAAAAATATTATATAAATTTAAATTATACAAAATAAAAAAATTAATAAAATCAAAAGTTTTTCGTATATATGATGTCTTTTCTTCTCATCCTTCTAAACTAGGTATGTCTTCCTCCTCCTCTAGTATTGCTCTCGTTTTACATTTATTGTGTTGGAAGAACAAAATGAAGATAATTCTGAGTGTATTACATTATATCAAACACATATATACATATTCTTTATATAGAAAAGGATCACACTAAAATAGAAACTTCGAAAGATTTTAGGCTAATAATATCTTGGTTAATTAATTTACAATAGAGTTTGGACAATAAAGTAATGGACCGATTGGGAGGATGAACCTTAATAAAAATATCAGCAGTCTATCAGTAGAAGCAACATAGAGGAGTTGAATTGTTCCCTTAGCAAATGTTGATGCACAACATAAAGGAGTATTGATACCATATTGGAAGAACAAGATGAAGAGAATTTTGAGTGTATTATATTATATCAAACACATATACATACATCCTTTATATAGGAAAGAATCACACTAAAATAGAAAACTCAGAGAAATTCTAGGTTAATATCTTGGCTAAATAATTACTAATTAATATACACTGATTTACACTAATATATGGTAACATATTGTATTTGAATTTTTAATGTAAAGAATTTAATTTAATTCAAAATACATTTTAATTTTTATATTATTTTTCAATATTGTTAAAATATTAGTAAAAGAATTATCGACGGATGAGATCAAACGAGATGAAAAACAATAAAAAATTGTGAGAGAGGAGGGGAGCCTAGAAAGTGAGAGAGTGGCAGCTGAAAGGAAAAGGAAAAAGAAAAATTTAGAAAACGAAATGGAAGGTGTAACCTACTACAACAACTCAAAAAAAAACCAAAAAAAAAAAAAAAAAACAGAAGAAGAAGAAGCTGATTTTTGAACACATGACAAATGACAAATTTTTGGTTGAAGTTGTTTTTGAAAATATTTTTTAAAAAAAAATTAATTTGATATTTTTTAAAAATTATTTTTGATATCAACATATAAAAATAATTTAATTTTTTTAATTTAAAATTAAATAAAATAATGTTATTTTTAAAATACTTTTAAAAAGTAAAACCGAATATTGTCTGATACCACTAAGAGAGAAACCTGTTCAGCTTCGAAGCCCAAACACGAAAGACCCTCAGCTGTGAACTATAAAGTACAATTACTAAAGAAACTAAAAGGGATCGCACAATTACTGCTCATTCCTGTAGCTTAAGACCCATTTGCACTGTTCATTAGCAATTTCGCCCGGTGCTTCGCGGGTGCACCTCTAACTTCTTTTTTTTTTCCCGTTTTTCAACAGTGTATTGGCGAAAAAAGCCCCCGAAAAAGACAAAAAACGCCGCCGGTTTCAGGGGCTCCAAAGTAATTGGCCATTTCCGGTCCGGCCCGGTTCGGCCGGGCGGTTTTTTTGTTTTTTAATATTTCCGATAACAGTGCAATCACCGTTTTAGCCCTCGAAAAGGACAAAATAACGCACAGGGTTGGAGGGTCAAAATGGTAATCAGCTAATTTTTTAATATTTTTTGCCCCGGGTTACTGTGGGCGCGTCCCATCACGCGCCGTCCTTTTCCGCGCCCACGCGTGTTTAGGACGGCGCGTACGGCGTCTAATGACGTCCAAAAATTATCAACCGGCGTCTAAAACGATGTTTCGCCATGCTATCTTCCACATGGGGCGGCGCGTGTACACATGTGGTGCCCAGGTACGTGTCAATGGTCGTTTGAATTTCCCCCCTCATTTCTCTCTCCTCCTGCGAAAGCTGATGTCAGCGCTGCAGTGTTTTTGGTAAAGTTCATTTCAGTCCCTGCACGCCCGAATTTGTTGTTCTGGCCCTTATTGCAATTGTATAAGTTTTGATTTGTTTCAATTGCATCCTTCAATTCAAAATCATTATAAAATATAGTTTCAGTTCGGTCCTCCTACTTTTAATTTCCGGATTGGCTGTAAATAGCTCAATAAATTCGGTACACAAGTTTGGATTTTTTCAAATTTATCCTTTGATTTAAATTGATAATAAATGTGGTTTCCATTTCATCCCTTGGACTTTTAATTTTTCAATTTAATCCCTTTATATTTGATTTTCATTTCAGCCCTTATACTTTTATTTTTTTATGTTTCAAGAATAATCCCTACTTTTGTCCATGTATATATAAGTGTAGTTAGCATAATAATAATAATAATAATAATAATAATAATAATAATAATAATAATAATAATAATTTAATTGTTTTTCTTGCTTACTCTTTTGTTAATGTTTTTTTTTCTCCGCATAATTTAATAATTTTTATTGTTTTGACAGTAATGGCAATGATATTTTTTTTTTCTTTTGTTAAAGTTTGTAGGATATTTTTAGTCTTTCATTAATTATATGTTCTAATATTTATTGAATATTATCGCATAGGAATATATATAGGGAGAAGAAAACATGACGTAGGATTTTTTTTAAAAAAATTTTACAATATTTTCATTTTTAATATTTTAAATATAATATTACCGGGGAATAAAGTAAACTAAAAAAAAATACAAATTTACTTAGGTTATCTACAATTAAAAAATATACGGGTCGCTTTCCATTTTGATTACATAGATTTTATCAATTATAATTATACTAACTAAATATTAAAATAATAAAATACAATACATATAAAAACAATCACTTTTCTACATAGATAAAAAAAAAGCCGCCGCATCGCGCGTGTATACCGCTCGTAATTAACTAAAATATAAAAGGTGTGGGTGTTTTACTGTGTAATGCACTGTAGCTTGTGAGGTGATTTACCGTGGATTAACTAAAAATCTCAAAAGTCTATTAAAAAATTTAAAATCTAATAAATACATTAACTAAAAAATAAAGATGGTATCCAAATCTTTTAGATTTTTTAATGACAATAATAATTTTATGCTGGTGATTTCGTTAAAACCTGCTAAATATATAAATTTATATCAATTTCAAATTCATATATTTTATAAAAAACTCTCACTCCACAAGAATTTTGCACGGATTTATTATTTTGTCAAAATTTATATTATAGTAAAAAAATCTTACACGATTAATATTTTTAACGCTGAAAAAAATATGATTCAGGCCACAACGAGGCGCGGGTAAATGACTAGTTGATTATAAAGCACGTGATATGAATACGATAATGACAATTTCTTAAAAATAACTAGAGTTTTACATTAGAAATATGCATGGTGTACATGCCTCGCGCCACGACAACTATCAACTGAAAAGTTGACTTCTGTTTAATAAAATAAATTAGAAATTATTTGTGTTAATAAATATTAATATCAACCAATTATCAAGTTAGAGAATTGAGAGAAAAATAAATATTAAGATATTTGATCTCATTATGCTAATAACTTAGAGGCAAGCTTTAATTCTCCATTCGTATGCTCATCTTTCAACCTCTCATCCGTCAGCTTTTCTCTCGGTCTCTTCATGATGACTCATCCTCCCTGAGGCTGGTTGGCCTATAATCTTTCTCTCTTATTGTTTTAGGCCAGTATCTTTTACATGGCGAGGTTCTTCTTCTTCAAGTCGCTAAAAGCTTGCTTTCTCTGATCTTCGTCCACTTGTGAAGATTTTTCCAAGAATTATCATAAACGTGGTAGGTTATTTAAGAAATCCAAGGAAAATGGTTTGATTGAGGACTTTGCTACTACTTTAGCTGATGAACCGGTTGATTCCGAGTCGTATATGGATTCTTGGTACTTCACATATTATGAATGTTGTTGCTGCAACAATACTTCCATGCCTATTTCCCACAATATGTTCTATATATTTCACCCGTTGTTGTTATTTTTGACCCCTTGCCTCTATCTAATGCTCTCCTTGCCGTAATCTTAAAAAAAAAATCTTGCTAATCAATAAGATTATTTGTGAGAACGATGGCGTACTAATTTTTCTTCATCTGACTTTACCGTGCAGGATCTAGCAACAAAAATGGTGGTGGAAGTAAGGCAATGTGAGATAGGGCTCTATGTTAATTCTTGTTCATGGTTATGCAAGTTGTTATTATCTAGTCTTTCTACATGCTGTCATTTGGCATGGTTTTACTATGATTGATTCTAATTCTTGTTTTGGTTATTAGTTGGGTAAGTCATCATTTACCTTTCTCTAGCTTAGATCATAGTCGTATGTTTCGTTCTGTTTCGGCCGAAACGATCGAAACATTTTGTATCAGTTAAAAAAAGCAAGACAAGAGATCGTTGTTTTTACCTTGGTTTAAATTCCGGTCTGTTTCATATTTTTCGGCCAAATACCTGCCAAAACGTTCCGGTTTCGTTCCGCCTATTTCGTTTCGGCTAAATAATGTTTTTTAAATAATAAATAATTTTATAATATCAATCATATCTCTTAATCCGACCGTTAGATTGAGATGAAATTTTAAGAAGAGTCTCTTGACAAATTTATATATATTATGTTATCATTTCAGAGCAATCAGAGAATGTAATGACCTTGCGATTGATGATGACATTCTCGTAATATTATACATGTTCATAATTTTGTGCAGAAAAATAATTTTATTGTCTTTTTTATATTAAATTGCACAATTCTAAATAATTTATTTTTGGATTTGAACTATTTTTTTTTGAATTAATATATATAAACAGTACAACCCCGAAACGGCGCTCCGAAACGCTCCAAAACCGAAACATTCCGTTCCAATTGGAAAAAAGAAGCATCAATCGAAATGGTATTGACAACCTTGATTTAGATTAATGTTGTGATTTTTTATATAGTGACTTTCCTACATGAATTTTAGTAATCCAATTGATTTGACTTCAAATTCCAAAATATCACTATATGTATGTGTATACATATCAAAATAACATAAAATAGGACTTCATGCATATTTGATTTTTATACAGCAATTAAGATGATATTTTAGCAATAAAATCTATCCCTTGATTATTGTCACACAAACAGATTCACCAACCACCCTTACCAAATACGTTATTAAATATCAATGAAAAAATAAGTTAAAATCTTCATGAATCTCGATCGTTGCAGATAAAGCCGATAGAAGAAATCATAAGATTTTGATGATCGTTCCTCTACAACCTTACTAATTACTTTCTGGCGCACGTAATCTTCATGCATCGTGGGTTTTTCCTTAACAAGTCAACCTTACAAGCAGAGCACTAATTTGCTGTAGTTTCTTTGCTATTGCACACTAGCGTTCTTTTCCCTTGTCGTTTCTCTTGTGAAACATTGAAGAATCCATGATTGCGATTCACATTTCTTTAAAATGGCAGATTAGATTAGATGATTTATTCAATGCTAGTAATAAATCATGGGTGCTCCACACAATAGTCCACCAAAAACATTATTTTTAATGAACATCACAGCGAGGAAAAACCAGATATCAAATTTATTATCTAGTAGTTATATACATCAACATAAGATAAAGCAACTCAACGAAAAAAATAATCCAATATATATAGTCTGACTATGAACATAAAAGCATAATATGGTAAGAAAACAGTAATAATATCAAGCAAAACCGGTCAAAGATTGAAACGAATATGAAGGTGATGTTTGGCGACCATGATGATCATCAAAACTTGAGCTCGCACTTGTTATTACTCCCAGCAACAGGAGATTTGTTCAGAGGAATCTTCAAATCATCACACTCAATCTTGGGCCTGAACCGTACAGTCTTGACCTTACCGAGCTTAAATCTGATCCTCATAGACAGCTCCAGGGCAATACTATATAATCCACTTGTTTTTTCTTGATTAAACTGTGTCAAGTCTTCACCTTGAAGCGTCAGTGGTTGTTGCCCTTTAAAAACCACGTTCAAGACACTTGTGTTCTTGTGTCCTTGATAGAATGGGGTCAAGGCCTGATAGCCAAACCTCTGGTCAACATAAAATGCCTTGGCCTCTATCCTATCATAGTGAATTCCAATCTTTTTGTTAGGGTTGCGGATACTGATGTTGGCGGCAAGGTTGAACCGGAGAATGTTGTCGGTGTGGTTGAACTGAGTTAAAACAACGTCAGTGACATGGAGTTTGACCCTGTTAATGGGACGGAATATGAGCCAGACAATAAGGATGAAAAGCCCAATAAGCATGGCCACGGTGAAGATCACTGTGAGGAGGAATTTCAATAAACAGCAGCAGCCACATCTAGAACCACGGCCAGAGCGGCGTCCGTGTTTCGGAGGTGGGATGGATGTCCCGTTAGAGGCCCCTTTCAAAGGAGCTTGTTTCTGATCTCCCATGAGAGAGTTGTTCTGATTGGTCAGAAAAACAAAAAGAGAGTAGACAAATGTGCTGTAAGTGATAGAATAAGAACTTTGAAATTGTTGAGATATGATTTGGTCTGCTTTTGTGTGTGTGTGTATATATAAGAAGTTGGGTACGTGTGAATTTATCTTGGCACAAATTATAGGGACACCGAGGATGGAGATGTCGGCCGAGTCCATTGACGCGGTTACTTCGAGGGATTCCTTTGTATTTTGTTTACTCAACTTGAAAGTACAAAAATATCTTGTGTGGGTGGAGACCTTCATAGTTCCTGGAAACTTCGGCAGCTTCGATTGACTTTTACGCGTATCTGGTTTTACCCTTTCAAACTTGGATAAGGATGTTTCAAAATATCCAACCAGTCTTTTTCTTAACACAATTAAGCTGACGAAGCTTGAAATATCAATTTATCAAAGTGCTTATCCTAAAGTCTTAGAACCAAGCATGCCGTTTACATTCATTTGTGTTTTAAGATGGGACTCTTCATCTGGGTGCGCCGAATTTAAAACAATTGTTACGCACAAGTTTTACATTCAAACCACCATGGAATCCTGGCTAACTCGTTTACTCCTCTTCTGGGAGTTAAAACATATTTCTCTCATTTATATTTGTATTAATAATCCAAATTTTGTGGCAAATTTCAAGCAGATGCAGCCATTACGTTTGTGAAAATTACTTTGAGTTTGAGCTGAAACTGACCCGGTTGTCCGAGTTGAGTTGGATTCCATAAAAGTGTTGATGGGTTCTGCCACTGGACCCTTCTTTACTCTTACAGAGAAATTCCAAGTGACTTGGAAATCGGGCTAAAACGATCCGGGCCTCTATTGTTGAGTGTGGCATTTGGATTGGGATTTACGGGCCCTAGGTCTTGTGTGGCTTTGCCCTGCAATCAGAGGTAATAGTGGCATGTTTGGTAACATGTAAACATATTTTTATAAAATTAATTTTTGATTTACAAACAAAAATATGTTGAAAACAGTGGTAATATATGAAGATACATCATTTCAATCAAACTAATGATATGAAGAAACTTAAATAGAATTATGTTAAAACACTAGAAATATATGTATTTTATTTTAAAAATATATAAACAATGGAGAAATTTGTTGTTTTAATTACAAAAGGACCTCACAATAAGTATATTAGAAGTAGAAGTAGAGGGCACCATATTTTTAATAAAAATAAAACAAGTATATATCAACAAAATATTGTTTACAGATAAAAAAACAGTTTAGAATTGAAAGCACAACAGTGTTTAGCCAAGATGTTATAGGTACATTTTTTTTTTATTAATAATGTATTTTCTACTTAGCGGTAAACTTTGAGGAAGAATTAACAAAACCCTAACAGGTTGTAGATGATTTATTGTAGAAGCACTGTGCAATAAAGCATAATTTCCTGTGAATTTCCACAGTTATTTTTTTTTCTTTGAACATTTTTGTACTTTGCTCGTCAAACAATTTTTTTTTATCAAATCCTTTTGCATTAATCTATTTCAACTTCTTTTTTTGAGTTTATCACAGTGAGAGCGATAATGCATTTTTTTTTCTTTACATTGTTCATTCCATGATTATTTTTTTAATGATTTTGGCCCATGAATTTTTTTCGTTTTCATTTAGAGACCAGTAGTTTGAAATCTTATGTTTCGATACAAAATTTTATTTTCATTGCATTTCAGCCTCTAAGATTAAGAGAAGAGAGAAACTCGTTGAAAAACAAAGAACAAAAAATAAAATTACTGGATGCCTGTAATTGGGCTACTAAAACAACAAATCTCTTTGTCAATGAATTTCATTTGATAAGAGAAATTATATTAATGTGTTTTTGGAAGAGGAAAAAAACGAGATCGAAGCTTTTTTTTTTATATTCAAAATGATATAAGGTTTTTTATATTATAGGTTGTTTTGAGGTTAAATATAGGTTTATTCTGATTTATATGGTGTTTATTGGGTATTTTTAGATGAAAATGAGTTTTTAGATAATAAAAAAACTTGTGTCCCAACTTTCTGGCAACCTCACCAAATGTTAAAGACTGCATTGGTTGATGGCACATCGACTGTTGTGTTTCCTAAAAAAAAAAAAAAATACAATTGGTCTATCCTTTAACATAAAAGGAAAATAAAATATTTGGCTTGTATGCTTAGCTTCCTTCTTTAGAACAAAAAAATTTAAATAAATTGTAAAAAAGAAAGGGTTATACCAATGTACTATTTTGTTTTAATATAATATAAACTGTGGGAAAAAATATTGACATATAATTGATTAGAGAAATTGAATTCCTCCCATTAAATGATATTAAATATCTTAAATCCTAATCCTAAATAAAATCTAGTCACGAGGATCTATATGTAAACATAGTTTTTATTTAGATAAGTTTGAACGATCTTTTTCATAATAAGAATGTATATATTCTTATTATGGAGTGGTACAATATGAAATGCACTTGTAATCATGGAATCAACTTGATTATAAATTATAGAGTATAAGTTCATAACTTTATTCCCTTTCAATTTTGGATATATCAAATATACTAATTCTTTGATCGCAATTAGTAAGATTAGAAGTGATAAATTAGAGTCATACTTTTATCATCCAATAGTAGTGGTGGTGATAAATTTATCCAAGTTCTTATTAAAAAAAAACTATTAGAGAACTTAATTAAGTGGTACATTTGAGGTTAGCTTAAAAGTGGTATCCATTCAATTTCTGGGTTAAGATTTTGTTAGAATTTAATCTCCAACATAAGACATTAATATAATTTAAATAAATTATGGGTGAATGAGAAACTGATTTCAAATTTCAAGATAGTTTGAGTAGGATAATATTAAGTTGATACATGAGACTAGACAACACCAAGATTCGTAGATAGAAAGACTTGATTGATGCTTTCATCAAACAATTCAAGCACAACATGAACATTGTTCCTAACAGAACTAACTTGTCTAATATGAAGAAAAATAAAGAAAACATAAGGGAATACATCCAAAGTTGTAGAAATTTAGTGCACAAGTGCATCCCTCACTATTGGACAAAGAAATTATGATTTTATTTATAAACACGCTCAAGGCATCATAGTACAAACATGTGAACATGTGATGGGTAGTTCAGGAAAAACATTTCACTAATATTATGTTAATAGCTCAACGTATAGAACAAGGAATTAGGAGTTGTACGCGACATGTTCCACGAACGCACAAACATTTTTTTTATTATTATTTTTTTATTAATGAAACTTCTAAATCATTGTTGGGAGTTGGGACCGCTGTAAAAAAAAATAACAATTCGAAAATATTAGCATGCCTCTAAAGAAAAGCCTAAGACTTCCATATTTTAATATCAATAGAGTTGTTTCATTCTCATGGCAAGAGAATATTCTAAAAAGATTCTACATCATAATCGATTTATTTATTGTTTTTAAAGGTAGGTTAGTAATTTTAATGTACAAGAAATTATGGAAAGATCAAGATATCTTCGAAAGAATTAAATTCTAGAACGACAAATAAATCTAGCAAAAAAGACGATTCCATCCTTCAAATTGAATTATCGTTTGATTGGTTTTTTAAAAGATCAATTTTTTAAGTTCACTATTGGAATCCACCGTAAAACAAGGCTAATGGTTTCTGCACCACGGTCGGTTTAGGTTCTGTAACACCATCCATCCTCATATGGTCTATCTTTTGGTCAACCGGCTCATGCCTGAATTAATGGGGATGGATCGATCCCTACCATTGACTTCCTATCTCCATGTGACCTGAAAAGCCAAAAATGCCCCTGCCGACGAAATCCTTTCTATGCTTGAGTTCTCGCGAGATGATTTCCACCTCAACCAATACGGCACCGGGCCATTTTGCATGCGCCTATATCATCATCCAAGAGGATCAATAAATTAATAATAATTGATAGGTGGCATCGGACGGCTATGATTAATGCAAGGTTTTATAGCACATGAATGATGCCTCTGGAGATGCATCGTTATAATAAGAATAATATTACTGGCCATTAATTTGATTAATTAAAAAATGGAAAGATAAAGCCCGCTAATTGGAAAATTGACTTAAAGAAAGTCCTTTTTAAGACGCCATTATTATTTAGTACGTAGAAGCTGGTGTGGGTGAAAAGAAGAGCCACTAATTAAAGCCATGTGAGACTTCCACCGACCCCCAAAACGCATCCACGCTCTCACTTGTTTATAACTCCATAGCCTACTGGTTAGAGCATCTACAGCCGAGAAATCCTAAGGAGAGGCAAAATTAAAATATTAATTTTTTTAGCATTTTTGTGTTATTATTCATGCTCCAACCGGATAGGCCTAAGGAGAGGCAAAATTAAAATATTAATTTTTTTAGCATTTTTGTGTTATTATTCATGCTCCAACCGGGATAGGCATATGGAGAGGCAAAAATACCTTCCTCTCCATGAGCTGCTATTTGTAGCAGCTCAGGATAGGAAGGTAAAATCGTGGCTCCATCTTGGGGCCACCTTTTTTATATATTATAATATATATATATATATTAGAAAATAATGTAATTATATTAAAAATATTTGTTTTTATTTTTACTTAAAAATACTTTAACAAGAGAGTAAAAAATTATATATAAAATTAATAATTATATTATTGGAGGGTTTTTTAAAAGCAATTATTTAATTATATAACTTACTCTTATTAATTGTATAATTAATTGCATAATTAAACTACATACAAAATAATTACACTATATTTAAAATAATATAAAAATAAATGGTTCTTCAAAATGGCTTTTATTACTGGAACACACATCAACAAAAATACTATTTTTACACTATTTAAATTTTAAAATGCCATTTTGGAGATTTGCCTCTCCAAAATGGCACTCCCCGTTGGAGATACTCTTAGGATACAGTAACAGTACACCCGTTGGGTGGAGACTGATTCTCCTTCTTGAAAAGCCGTAAATATTCACACCAAAACCTTCCATGGTAGGCCACTCCATGGAAGAATCGTTTCATGATTTCGTCCCATCCATCAGCTATCGTGGTGGTGTCTTTTCTTCGGCTGATTAGGTTGGTTAATAAAGATTCATGCTAGCTTATGACTATTCTCAAGTCTCTTCTTCTTTTTTTGCCCTAATGAGATTCTAACTGATCGAATTTTGCGATTTTTTCAATGGCCTCGCATGATAAATTTTACCATACACCAGACAAAATACTTAAATCATCTAATTTATTCATGTAAAGGGTAATGATTAATTTGGGATGTTTTTTCCTCTGCCACGATCATGTAAAACAAATGCCCAAAAAAAACAGTGTACCCATCTCCACTTGACCCGGTCTCCTGCCAAACTAGGCTTCGTGTAGAAATACGAGCTCAGCGTTACAATCACATCAATGCAACAGTTTAGTCTCAGCAAGTCATGGTGGCTCCTATGATCCTACCATAGCCACTACTACCGTGTAAGAGTGAAGATTCATCTGTATATCGAAAGCCAGATCAAACGTATCTCTCTAAAGCAAATTAATTTCAAGAAGAGAATCACTTATCCTGGAAATGGACTACAAAAAAAGAAAAAGAAAAAAAGACAGTGACTCGGCCACCTACACTAGACACGCTCAATTGTCATATCTCTATCAAAAAAGAAAAAATGATTCCACGTTTCAATAACTACCCGTAAAGAAAAAATTATATAAAAGAAATGAAGACGATATAACTTGCATACACAAGATTAGTAACTTCCTATATGTCTCGATCGTTTGATCATGATTTTTCTTCAATTTATTGATCACTTCAGCAAACATGTACTCTTTCAATTTCAAAGTCTTAATCTCATGTCGATCTCACGTTTCTATATATATAATCTAAAAAACAGAGACAGCCCATCATCACTTGCATAATAAGGAACGCATCAAATTAAACTAAAAATATATAACACCAAATGAAAAACAAGGAGGAACAATTACTTAAAAGGCATATAACATGGGACGACCATCTTCAGAGGCTGACATGGCAACGCCTTTCCAGCTGATACTTAATGGCGTTCTCACCGACAATAACTCCATTGGTTCTGCTACCAAACTGAATATAAGCAGGACACTGAGCATGCAAACGGTATTTCGCAGAGATAAAGGTCCCGACTTTGAATCGAACACGGCCATCAATCTTGATTATCAGCATCACAACTCCCGCCGCCTGGTCTTGACTTAATGCGGCTGAATTGTACGGAGATACCGGCACGGCGTTGCCGTAGATAAAAGGGGACCAAACATCAGTATCTCTGTGTCCCTGGTAGGAAGGAGGAATGGAGGTGCGTAGAGTTATTTGCTGGTTGCGGTATGTGGCATATATATCGAGTTTATCATAGTAGATTCCGACTCTATCATCCGGGTCGCGAGAGACTATGGTGACTTGGAAGTTGGAAGTGAGGGAATTTGGAGATGAAACGTTGAAGGCGTAAACTGTAGCATCTTGGAGGATGAATTTTGGTTTTGATGGCCGGAGGATGGCCCAAACTATGAGGATTACGATGAGGACAATGAGGAGGAAGGTTACGATTGCGCCGAATAACCGGCGGATGAACATCCGGCGTCTGTGTTGGTGGTTGCCGCAGTCTCCTTTGGATGTCATGTTGGAGGAGGTGGTGGAGAGAAAGAAAGTAGCTTTGTGAGGTTGATTTTCTGAGGGGAGTGTGGGGTTCTTAAGAGTTTGAGAGATGGCTGGAGAGAGAGTTTTGGGGTTCTTTGCTGTATGCGGGAGTTGTATTGACGGTGCCGTGCGATAAACGCGTTGTGTTATGGGTGTATATAAAGGAAGTGTTTTCAATTATAGTTTTATTTATAAATATATTAAAATAATTGAAAAAAATAATAGTTTTTTTTTAAAAAAAAACATTATTTGATTAAGATTCATAATAAAAAGTGAAGTGATGATTAATGCTTTTATTTTCTTCAGATTGTGCGGTAAAGGCAGTAGCAGTGGTAGTGATATGACTTGGCGGTGGTAGTGATAGTGTATGACGTGGGAAGGTAAACTTTAATGTAATTAATGGGATTTAATTATTAAATTGAAATGTGTGAAAAGGATGGCTTGTATTAGGTCCGTATTTGTAGTAACGTTGTATTATTGAAAACACTAGCTAGATAAGGGGTTGGGTAGAAAGGTTTCAGTGTTGGGCTATGGGGTCAGGTGTGGTGTCAGTGTCACTGCCTAAAAAATTCTTGTGGCAATTTGGAGTGCTATATTATTCTTATGATTTTTTATTTTGATTTAAGAAATTTTTATTTTTATTTTTAAATTGAAACTTATTTTTAAAATAATCTTAAAATATTATCTAAGAAACAAATATTCCAGTACATAAATAATCTTAAAAAATTTCTTTTGTTCTCTGTTTCTTTATTTGTTCTTTAAATTATATGATTTTTATGATATTATTATTTATGCAATAATAATGATAATTATAGTTATTGTTTTTTTATTTTTTCTTTATAAAAATCTTTTGCTTTTTTTTTAAAAAAATTTCAGAGGAATTTAATTATTTAAATTTTTTTGACAGTAATGTTTGTAATAATTTTAGCTTTTATAGCAATGATAATGACAATAACGTCAGGATGAATTTTCAATCTATGTTTTCTTCTTTTTATTGATAGAAAATTAACAACTTCTTTTTTAAAATTTTTTTATTGTGGGTATTTTCACAATTTATATTTTATTTTTGTTTGATTTAAATTGAATTATAAAATGAACTAATCTTAATACAGTGAACTGAATAATTCAGATATCCGAGTTCTCTTGCTGTTTTTTATGATGATGATAAATTTATGCTGGTTATTTCATTTGAAACTACCAAACAGATAAATTTATATCGATTTTAAATTCATATATTTTATACAAAACTTTCACTTGACATGAATTCTGCACATATTTATTATTTTAGCTAAATTTATATTATAATAAAAAAAATACACACAATTAATATTTTTTACATAAAAAAAAAAATTGTGCCGCCCGCGGCGAAGCGCGGGGGCATTATCTAGTATATATATAAATATTGTATTGTATTTTGAGCTGTATTTAAATGCATTTTAAAAATATATATAACTTATAAAATTAATATTTATTTAATTATTCAATACATTAATATCAGGAGGAAGAAAAATAAAAAACATTATACACCCAAGTTAATAATTGACCTAGCTAGAGGCAAAATTAATTGTATTAAATAAGTAGCTGGGGCTAGTTAATTACTGTATTCCCTGAGACAGACATCAATCCCTGTAAAGCGGGTGGAGAAGAAAAGTCAAAGCAAAATAATCACAAGTACTTCTTCCCCTGTGCTCTCATTATTATCTTTTCTACTTTTCGAGCTATATTTATGGTCTGCCCATTTTATTTTTATAATAATTAAGTATGTATATATTTACGGAATTAAATGTGTCCCCGTGGCATGCCTCGGAGGTCATACTCGTGCGAACAATGAAGTGGATTGGTGCCTTTTCATTTATGTTTTAATATAAACAACGTTGGTATATCCTATGACCATATTCTGGTCTGCATTTTCCTAAAGTCCTGGCCAAGGATGCAAAAAGATGCGAGTCCCAATAACCCACTGGCTGTGCTTTCTGGGAAGTTGCTCTTCTCTCTTATCAAACTTTTGAAACACAAAAAGGCAACAAAAAAAACCCATTAAACAAATAAAATTTATGTGTTTTAATTGTAATCTTACTATTTAATCATAATGAGTTCTTACATTTTTGTAGATGTCATGTTTTTTTATAAAAAAAATATTTTATAGTTATATGCTATCAATATAGACTTCAAATTAAGATTAGAAACAATTGTTAAGGATTTATGACATATTCCTAGTTGAATTATGCTCTTGTTTATCTGGTTTATAATTTTCTTATTATTGTTTGTAAATTTGTTTAGAATAATTTGTTGGTTAAGACCAAAATTGAGATGTAAAGGACCAAAATATAAAAGGGTCCATAAATAAGTGATGGTTTCAAACTTCTCATAAAAGTTAACTTTAATCCTCAAGCCTTACATACTATACCAAATTAGTCCCTCAATATTTATTTTTGGTAGTATTTTTAATAAGTGTAACCTTGCAAGACTTTTTTTTACATGTGAATTTATTCAATCATTTTTATACGTGTATCTATTTTTACTAGTATTTTATTGAAAATATATATTAATAAAAAAATATTGAACACAAATAGGTAAACAGATCATGTTGTAATATTAAATATTTTGATCTATATTTATTGTAAATAATATTTTTATTTAATAACATAAATAATTCTCGATTTGTTTAATTAGATACATGTATAAATTTTTTATTTATACTTAATATTTTTTATGTAGTAAAAACATGTCAAAAACACTTGCATGTTCAATTCTTTGTATTAAGAATAAAATGTTTTGATCCCAGCGATTAAGTAACTAATCATCTACTACATGTTTCCTTCAAAATACACAGCCGGAATCTCGCCCACGCATTCATCCATTTTCCCACGCCCAACTTTTGGGCAATTATATAAAGTGTGCTTATATTTGTTATTGATGTGATTTGTTTTTATTTTTATTTAAAAAAAGGGAAAAAAACTTTATATCCTTTTCTCTTTTTTTTTTCTTTTGGTACAAAAGTATTGAGCTTGTGCTAAAGCACTAACATTTATATGTAAAATTTAACCGGTATAACCATCTAGTAAGTGTTCTAGTAGTAAGAGCTCGAAGCTAAAGAATTTATTTTCTATGTTATCTTAGATTTTAGTCATGTATCTGCTAATATGATAATAATTAAAAATTTACATGATCATTAATTTTATAACTTATAAGATTAGTCGAGATAAGAGCAAGTTGGTCTGTATATTCATGTTAATAAATAAAAAAAATTGATCCACCAAAAAAGAAAAAAGAAAAGGAAAAAAATGTACAATTATTAACTTGTTGACGGGCCTTGTAATTCCTCTGTTCTGTTAAATTCTTCGAATTATCAGGACTGCAAACAAGCATGATCCCTTGTGTAAATCTCACGGTTCGTATCATTTTTCATATTTCCACCATTAATTATTAGACACAAGCTACTTTCTGGAGTCTGGTTGGTGAAGAACAACAAACCCGTCGATTTAAAGTGCCATCACCATAATAATAAAGAAGAAGAAATTATCTTCTCGACCTCCTTCTCAATCTCTATAAATATGATCTCTTGACGTCCCAACTACCAAATATATTCATAAAGACTTGGTTGCTTTCTCTGTCTTGCAATTTCTTCCCCTTTTTAGAGATATTTGAGAGTACGACTGAAATTCATTTTCAAAATAGTTTTTATCTAGAAATTCAATAAATATTATTTTTAGTTTAAAAATCAATTTTAACGTCAACCTATCGAAAAAATATGAAAACAATGAAAAATATTAATTTAAAACACTTTTAAAATATAATAAAGTAGTCACTATTTTTTAAACCCTAGATTGCCAGTTGACTAATCAATGACTTCATTTTCAAAAAACACCGGCAAACGTTTCTTTATTTCTCACGCAACGTTTAATAATCCACATCACCTGGTTGTTGCTGTTTTTTAGCAGAGCATCCTCTAGTCTTTTTCCGACCAGGACACGAATCCTTTTGGCGACATTATTAGTCACCTCAAAGCAAGCAACCGTGATCATCTAACCGGAATAACAAGCCTATTGCCGCTCGAACCCCCCTGCTTAGCTAGCCGGGACACTCGGAACACATTTGAAGGCCTTCGACAAATGTGAGTGGAAATGTAAAAATGTACCGATGAACCCAACCTTCGTATTATCTGTGTTTGGGAAGTATTTTTTATTTTAAAAAAATGTTTTTTAGTGTTTTTGGCATTAGTTTATTGTACGGGTGTAAAAAATAATTTATAAAAAATAAAATAAAATTATTTTGATATATTTCTAAATAAAAAACACTTAAAAAACAACAATAACTAGACTCTCAAACACTCTTTTGATGCTCCGTTTGGCTGTAAGGAGTCATTTTTTTATGCGAGAAAACACAACCCCAAAAAATTTACTTTGTAGGATCAAGTAAACAATTAAAATTCCGATTATTCTAAGTTTTGATAAAAAATACATACCCTAATTTAAATTTGATAGTAAATCACAAACATTTTATTATCCCATACTACAGAAGTAGCCACATGACAACTGCTCAGAAACATCTGTAACATTAATTACACCTGTCCGACTTTATAAAATTACGGGTCTTAATTACTAATAAATATGCTGATGCATCATGCATGCTTCCCTGTTCATTGGAATATGAAAAACAAAATTGAAATAACTGTGGCTCGACTGACTCAAATAAAATCTAATCACTTTGGCTAGCTGACAAGGAAATACAATAACAGTACAAAATTAAGAAAAATAAAAAACATAAAATAGTGTCATCGGAGAGCCAAGTTGGTCTGAAATCTTTGTTTGTTTATGTAATTATCATATCCTTTTTAACTAACAATGAAGAACCATTATTTGCTAATTTACCAGGGTAGAATTAATGATTACTGTCATAGTGTATGCCTGGTCGGTTGAAAGAATCCATCTTTTTTCATGAAAAGATTTTTCTTTTTCTTAAAAAAAAAATATTGGCCCACCAAATAACTAGAGTTTTATGATAAGCATGGCTATATCGGACTATCAGTGACTGACAAGTTGCTTAAAAGGGGTCATATCAAAGAATAGATGCTGATTGCTTAGCACTTCGGGACTGAATTTTCTTAATTTATAAATATAAAATTTTATAAAATTGATTGGAGTTTTTTTTTAAAATATTTTTTATTTAAAAATATATTAAAATAATATTTTTTTTATTTTTTTTTAAAAAGTGTTTTTGCTTTCATAAAAATAATCTAAAAATATTAATTTTTTTAATTTAAAATAAAAAATAAAATAATTGTTTTTTTAAAAAAATTAATAAAAGATTTTGAAATGGAATATCAAAGTGTCTTTGTCTAAAAAATGGTTGCTTTAGTAATTTTTCAATTAATTTCTTTGCATTAATATTTATGTGTTCCATTGACAATTACCTCAATGACGAGGTTATTTTTAAACCGGAAACATGAGAAAATAGAGAAAAAGGATGAAAAATGACATTAAGAAACGGGGGGAAAACCTCTAAACCAAGAAAAATATTTGAAAAGTTAAAAGTTACTTTGGGAATATAAAGTGTTTTGTCCTTGCTCGTGAAGCTACTTCCATCTTAAGGCTGGATGGTCGTCCCCTAAGAAAAAAATACAAAGAAATTGAAATTGTGTTACGACTAACCTAATTATAAATATATAATTTCTTAAAGTGTGTGTGCATTTTTTTATTATTATTATTAATATAGATGCTCGGGTCAGCTTACACGTATTTCGACTAATCTCACGGGCTCTCAAGTTAATAATCATATAAGTCTCTAATGATTATCATATTAGCAACCATATAGTTCAAAATATATATGTTTTTCTTCATTTTGATGGTGTTGTGTAAGACATGATTTTTTTTTTTAAATGATGATATCAAGGTTAGATAAATTAATATCAGTATTTGATTAAAGCATACTATCAATTAATTAATTTAGTGATTATTCACTTAGTTATTTTATTTTTTTTCAACTCCAAAGCTATTTTTAATCAAAACCATAGGCAAATTTATAATTTATACTCTAACCATTATGTAATTTCATAAAACATAGAGTTTTACTTAAATTCAATCCTATCTATATACATAAATTTTCCCAAAAGCCATGTCAATCATGTGACAACTCAATAAAATAACAATTTAAATCAAACTAAAGTCCTTTCTTAGTCATAGATTTACAATTAAACTCAATTAGGGTTTAATTAAATAGTAGAGAAATGTATAGGTACTCTTGGGGGGGGTGTGTGTATTTTATCACCCAACTATCACTTACATTCATAACTTTTTAAATTTTTTATTGATTTCAGTGAAGAAAAACATGCCAAATTAAAGAATATGTTGAAACAAATCACCATGTTTCTGAAAATATATTTGAAAATATTAGGTATTCTTTAAATTAATTTTTAATATTTCACGAATATGATTAATTTGATGTTTTCTTTTCTTTTTAATATTTCAATAATTTGAATATTCTTATCTTATCTTTTGTTTCTCTTGCTTTGATTCTTAGGATGCTCTAAACCTAGCTAGCATAATAATTTGAATGAGTCCACCAATATAAATGTAAATGATGTAATTGAATCTTCAAGTAAGATATTATTAATCATCTAATCAAATAAGATGATCAAGCATATTTTCTATAATTTATTTTATTTTCTTTCCTTGTATCTTGTTATATGACTATATAAACTCTACATAAGTTTTCATTTATCAAATAATAACATCATTTTATAATCTAAATTTTCTTCTCGGTATTAGAGCAAGTCCATCATATATTGCTCTAAATATTTTCTTCTTCTTTTTCAATGGGCAACTTTATGCTATTCGTTTGACCATTTTTAAACATTTTGTTTTTAATCTTCTTTATCGTCTTCCAAGTATTTTATTTACTATTCTTTTTCAATGATAAATCAACTCATGATAGGAGAGATCTAAAAATGAAAAATGGCCAAGTAGTCATCATAAGAAAAAGACAATAGTTTGATAAAGAATGAGCCAAAATAAAATAGCCACATGAAAAGTGGCTATTTTAGAAGAATACAATTATTGAAGGTAAACCAATGAGGCTACGATGACAATAAAAAAGATGTATATCAAGCTTATGAAAAAAATTATCATGAGTTCGAGGGGGCAAGTTATCGGTTATTTCCTAATCAATAAAAGGAAGAGATCAAGGAATTGAACAACTTTGGGCAATCAAAAAATTATTTCAATCATTTAATCAAAGGAAATTATCAAATTA
This sequence comes from Salix brachista, assembly GCA_009078335.1. Lineage (NCBI taxonomy): Eukaryota > Viridiplantae > Streptophyta > Magnoliopsida > Malpighiales > Salicaceae > Salix > Salix brachista. The sequence continues at coordinate 16,304,767 of CM018577.1, read as the reverse complement.
TTTGTTATATTTTCTTATATTTAAATGAAAAAGAAGAAAAATCAAACATGAGATGGGGACCTTTAACACTAGACTTTGAGTGGGAGAGAGTGACTATCAAGTTTAATTGTGAAGATAAATGTTGTTGTTATCGGAGAAGAAAAGGAAAAGAAATAAAGGAAATTAGAGGAATTGTGAAAGTTTTAATTCATTTTAAAATCATCAATGTGATTCTCATTGGTAATTCCATCAATGATTTGAAATGTTAACCATTTTTTATAGAATTGTTGATGAAATTGTTTTTCTTTGTTTCCATTTTCATCGAAAATCACTGACCAAATTTTCCTGTCATAATTTTCTAGTAATAAGAAATGAATTAGAGATGAAATATTTTTCATTGCAATTTCATTTCTTTTCCAATTTTCTAGTATTAATAAATCTCAAACAATAAATTTTATGCATAATATGTAACACTTCATGATTGTCAATTACTATGCAACTTTAACTTTATGGAAAAAAGGCCTTTAGAACTCCTAGAATCAATTCAATCTAATGGTCATATAAAAAATTATGCTCAATAACATAAAATTGTGTATTAAGAAAAAATCTCTAGCATTAGTTTTCCCCGAGTTGAAAAGAACTTGTCTTTGAGTAAAAATTGCTATTGTTTTGGTCTCAAGAATGTGCAATAAAAACTCTCTATTATCTTTTCTTTCTTTTTAAATATATAACAATTATATAAATCAACTTCAGTCTCTTCATATTGAATCTTGTATAAGACTTAATATTTGATGAATTATCTTCTATTAGTTTCTAAGATAACAAATCCCAAATCTTGAACTTGAATCACCGATAAATTTTTTTTCCATATAATTATGAAAACTCATCTAAATTTGTAATAACATTAACCTTGTAACCAAAATGATCAACATAGTTTAAATCAATAAATTTCTTTTCCTGAGCTCATTTCATATCATTGTTTATGATATCTCCATCTACACAATCAACTTTAAAATAAACATTATAAACTGATAAAAAATACTAACATATATATATATATATATAGACACACACACACACACAAATATAACATCACTAAAATCTTCATGGTATATGATGCTTATCGAAGTTGTCTCTTCTTTTTTTTATGCTTGTAATATAAGTTTTTAAAACTAGTCATGAATTCATGATTACTCTTCTTACTATGGCCTTCACCAATTGAAAGGTTAATTTCATAATATAGCATTACATGTTTTTTATCACTAGTTCCTGAATATATTTTTTCATAAAAAAATTATGTAATTTATCTATGCATGTTTTATATCATAATCTCCTAATCGTCTATCTATTGAACAATCAAATTAAAAAAACATTTTCAATAATAAATAACCATGTATTAAAAACTAAAATTAGACAAGGATTTCTAGTTCTCCCAGCTGACCACGAAATGCACATTGAATGAAACAGAAGCCAGGGATATATATCCCTTCATCTCTGTGTGGTAGTTTTACTGCAGAGGATAGATAGAATATCCTATCCAAGAAACAAAGGCTGCTTCTACTTTGCAACGCACTGGTATCCCCAAGAAATTCCCTACATATCCTCCTCGAACCTCTAAAATCCCAATTTTTTAACCTTTTTTCCGATCAACAGTTTTCTTTTATTTATATATATGCGACCATGGATTTCAAAACCCTATCTATTAGGACAGAGCTAGCTAGCCTGATGTGACAATTTGATTTGTGCGTGGTGGGCACGCTCTACCATTGTTTCCATGTTGATGTGTTCAACATGAGAGTACAGAGCTTTGCGAATCAATGGGGGCTAGTAGTGAAATAGACGAAAGCCTAAGAGTCAGGATTCATCGATTCAGGAATAAAGGGCAAGAACCCTTGATTGGTAGGAAGGAATAATCTTCGCAGAAAACTCCAAAAACTATAAAGGATGGAAAAGAGGTGTAGAAGACGAGACAAAAGGGTTTTTGGATTCCTACATTATATGTATTTTAATTTTCAACCGTTGATTTATTATTGTGATGATATTGGTTTTTTAAATGTAATTTTTTATTTTAAAATACATCTAGATTATATATTTTTTATTTTTAAAATTTATTTTAACACAACCCATCAAAACAATTTGGAGATATATATAAAAAATAAACTTTTTGTTTGGATAAGCTTAAATTTGACAGCGAAGAAATTGACATTTGTAATAATGAAAGCAGCACCGACAATCTAAATACTATTAGCGTACAAAGATAAGAAGAAAAGGGGCAACAAAGTTTATTGATTTTTAAACAAAATAAAGAACATATCTATAATTATGGAAAAACCCTTAAACACTCAATTTTTTTTATATTATTTCGATATCTTCTCTCTCTCTCTCTCTCAAAAGGCTTCAAATGCTTAAATGAAAATTTAACAAAATGAACAATAGAATAAAATAAAAATAAAAATAAAAATAGAACCCTAAAGCACTACTTTCCAAGCAGCTTGATTTCTTCTTATTGGATCATAAACAAATTAAAAGCTTGTCAAGACAAGCTGAATTATAAGGATAATTTTGATCTCTTTCCTCTCCATCATCTTCCATTTCATATCCAAAGACCCCCACTCCATTCGAAGTGATGTATAAATCAAACAGGAGGTTTCCAGATTCCCATCCGAAACAGAGAAATTAAGGGATTTCAAGTCCTGACAAGTTAATTAACGCCACAAATTTCAAAGACGAGTGATGAAAATTCAGATATGGATTTGATGTTTTACCATGTTCACGCTTTACAGCAGACATCTTTTATTGACTCGTTTCAAAATTATTTTTCTTCCATGTCCTTCGATTCCAAATCCGTTTGGGAAAAAATTGGGAGTTTCCTGCCAAACATTCATCATGATAGAGACAATGTTCCATACACACGATTGCGTGACGTTAGCCTCTTCCTCTGTCTTCTCCCTTGTAGCCGCCAGGGTCTAAATCATGTACCCTACTAGGGCTATATAATGTGACCTCTTTTATCGTGGGATGCATCTTATCATGTTCGGAGAAGCGCCACCAGGACCATTTCCCCAGGCTTAAAAAACAAGTTAAAAGCCAAATCATTAGGGTGAGGCAACATAAGAAAGCAGGTTCCACTCCACTTGTTTCACAGACCATGGTGGAGTGAATTTCTTATTATGATCAGTATTTAAAGAGTAAAATAAAATTAAACAGCTTTCAACACAGTGCAATAATGGCAAGACTATCAATCATTTGAACAATGTTTATTACGTTATTGTTGTGAGCTGTGCATATCTAAGCTATACCTCAGCGCCATCTTCATCATGCATTGAAATAATACCGGGAACAAAACAGTCAAATCACTGAAATTAGAGTATCTTATAGATTATATCCCGATTAAGTTTAGAATCCTTCAATCCATGTGAAGCTAAAATGCTATGTCCTGTAGGTTATAAATCATAAGATTAAGATAACAACATGATCCATGTACAACAGCTTTGTCCCTGAAGTTCTGTAATATCAATTGCATATGCAGATGAATAGCCTATGCACATATTAGTCACAAAAAATCAAGTGATCCATAAATTGCTACACACTTACCATGTATGACTTATATCTAGATAAATTCATGACCCTCTCTGTTTCAATTATATTGATTTCCTTTTTCTGTCAAGGATTTCATTAGGCATAACATCATAGTACATAACAAACTAAGCATTCCCTTGCAATCCTGTATAGACATAGCAGCATCCTGAAAGACAGTTACATCGGAAAATACGCAACAATGTACCAAAACCACATGGTGCCTCATCAGCCAACTGAATAGAAGGCAAGCATATTAATATAAATATTTCCAGCTCACACCGATTTCCGCTTCAGTAAATGAACTAGGCCATCTGACTCGCGCTCAACAAATCAAATTTTAGTGCTTATATGACAGATAGCAGGTTGATTTCAGGAAGGAACAATTTACGTAGAAAGGATGCTTCAAGACAATCCAGTGCATGTGAGGGCTATAAAAATGCAACTTAACATGACAGTCACCAGGCAATCACTAAATTAAAAGCAAAGCTTCTACAGCAGCAGGCAAGGGTTAACACAAACTTCATACGTTTATACAGTTATGCTCTTCAAATGTAGTGATCAGAAGACCTTCGTATATGCCCTTCAATGCAAACCAAATTTAAGAAAAACAATTATAATTTTAGATAATCTAAATAGGATTAAAATAAAAAAATGAAATACTGGAACAAATGCTGAAAAAGAGTGAGTGTTGAAAAAATCATGGAGTCTTGCAAGTAAAGCCATTTCTACTTTACCTAAGGTAACACCGTGGCCAAAACTAGTATCTGATCATGTGGACAAAACTAACCATACATATCAGCTGTGAGCTTCTATAAGGACTTATTTTCATCCATATTCAAGAAATCAGACCAACAACCATCCTGGAGTACGACTATACATAACAATCAAGGTGCGTTTGGCATTTTCCCAACACATTCCATATTATCAAGACCAATTTAGAATGTTAAAATGATTGACAATTATTCAACCACGAGCAAGGTTGTCAAAATCGTGATTTTGACACGACATGGAAAGACCTTCCGAAACTCGGATCGTAAGATCGGATCGTAAAATCGTACCAGAATTTGTCCGTACAAAAATCATAAAATCACAGCTAAAATCGTGTGAGCAGAAAAATCATAAAATCGTAAGTAAAATATTTCTGAATACATGATAGCATAATTATGGACATAAAACTTAATTAGTTTAGCTTCATACATGATTTAAAATAACTTCAAAACATATTACAAAACAATTATGTCCCTAAAATTTTATAAGTTAAAAACTAACAAATTTAAAACAAATCTTCAGCTGGCGTACAATGTAAACTAAAACCAGCCTCAGTTTCATCCCCCTCACTATGTCCAAGAATTGCATCAATAGCATCACAATGGAAATGATTATTAGTACTACTACCGGTGCTAACACCAATATTGCTAGTACTAGATCGAACTCCAACAATATTGAACCCTAAACTCCTTGAATTCTAAGTTTCAAAATCATCTTCAGTGGCTTCAGTACTCATCTCAACACCATTAAAAATTTTCTGACAGTACTTGCATTGAACTTTTCTTGAAGTATTTTCAATATCTATACCATCCTGCCATCCCACATCAAGTCTATTGCCACTAATAGTTTTTTTGGATGCCATGTAATCTGCAATTCATTGAAATAATAAATGTGTCCATGTTAAGTTTCAATATTCATTCATAAATGTTTCATGCTACTATCTAAGAAAGAAATCCAGAATATAAAACAAATTTCTTTGTCTATTAACAAGTATGTGATACTCAACCAAGTGTATAGACGATATTTTCTCCTTTCTTTTGTGTATCTCCTGTTAATTTTAGTCTCATTTATGTTTTTGTTCTCTCTTTTGCAGTCAAAGAAAGCTAGTGACAGAGTCTACCGTGCAGTCATACTTGAGAATTCATCAACATAAATGGCGCATAGATTTTATAACTATAACTTGTTTGCCTGAAGAAGAGAAATGGCATTACAGTATCAAAACTGAAGCTATCATTCACTGACCCTAATTCAATTCAATGTTCTTCTCTCCTTTCAAAGAGGTATAATTCAATTCGTTGTTTCTAAACTGGAATCTAATAAATCATCGCCTCAGAAAACAAGTTCTTATCGTTAAGAACATTGAGAATTAATATAAAGCTCTCTACAAATAATTTTCCCAGCTCAAGACATTGTCACAAAACGGACAAATATATTTACTCATTTGATCATCCTAGCAGCTGCTATCATATTTACTCATTTGATTTATTTGCTAACAACAATTATGGGCAAACAGTCACCTAAGAGAAGAACATAACTGCAAGCCTAAACAAAAGAAAAGGTGAGAATTTATGCCTTTATTTAAAGGAAACCCCACTGTATAAAAGACTCACCCAGCAGTTTCATGTTATCCAGAAGAACATAACCTAAGAGCAACAATTTACTTCAGTTTCATGTTATCCAGTAGCAAAATAACTGCTATTATCCCATGCACTTCATTTATGTTATTTTCACTTTTGCATAAGAGAAAGCTGAATTCAACGCAATTTGCTCCTTGGACATCATGACAAGAAGCTGCTAATAAAAAAATCTGCTATGAACTTTGATCCCAAAACCAAGCTAATAAACAAGAAGACTTTCCCTCTTCTTTCTCTACATTGTCTCATTCACACCTCCAAATCGTCTCATTTATTACCTAAACTTTTGCATAAGAGAAAAACTTTGTTCCTAGACATGCTTTCCGTTTCTGACATTATTGAGCAACAAAACAAAAATCAAGCAACATTTCATCAAAAAATCAAGCTTGCAGCCTTGCACTAACCTGTAATGGCGACGACGGCAACGGCAACACAGATAGCAGACGATTCAACCGATGAGAGGAGATGACGATTTGGGGAAGACTAAAGAGAAGGATGAGAAGAACAGCTGGGGTACTGGGGAGGAGATCGGCCGAACTGAGAAATGACGATTTGGGGGATTTTGTGCTGAGAAGAGAAGAGAAGATTTTGGGGGTGAGAGCTGATGATTTGGGGGATTTGGGGGTGAGAAGAGCAGAGAAGATTTTGATTTTGAGCTTCGAATGTAATTGACAGAATGAAAAATTGAAAATGAAAGCCCCGATGTCCGAACACCATAAACTCGTAAAATCGGACCGATCCGGTCCGATTTTACGAGTCGGACCGATTTTAAACGGGTTTGACCGAGTTTGACCGGATTCAAGTTTTCTTCCCGAGTTAACCTGTTTTCATGAGTTGACTCGCAAAATCGTACGATTTTGCGAGTCAACTCGCGTTTTTAATTACCATGACCACGAGCAACAAACAAATCAAACCTTGACTGCATCACAGTATCATCCTTATAAGGAAATCATCATTATAACATACCTAGGTATTTAATATTAAAACAGAGCTACAGTCAGCAACAAGAAAAAAATGTTGCAGAAAAAGTTATAACTCGTGGACATATTTCGGTTTCACAAGAAACAAAAAACAATAATATAAAGTGTAAAGCGAGACTGATTCTGTTTATTCAAAGACCACATTGTTAAACTAGAAATAGAGTGGTGTCTTTTAAAACTAGAAAATTGTATCCTTTTGTTTTAAAAGTTAAATTAAAACTAACTGTCAGAATTGCCTACAAAAAAAGACAATTATGATATGGTTTTAGTAATACTTAGTCTTTTTAAAACTTTCTCTTTTGCATCCCTTCAATCAAAATTCTTATAGAGGGTAACATATAAATTTTGATTCATTGTTTTGTTTTTGGTTGTGCTGCCAAGAATAAGAGATTAAGTCTACCGGGAAAACAATATTGTCATCTAGCACCAGAGAGCATGCAAAAGAAATTTTAAAGGCCAGGGGATTGATCCTTGCCTCAATCTATTTCATCAAGTCTATTTTCTATCACCAAGTACTGTGAGTTGATTTTTTGTTTACATGTTGATTAATATGCATGTTTTATGTTTTGTAGAAACCAAATCATCAGAAAGAGCTGATACAAAACTTAGCAAACTTAGAGTCTTAGACACAACTCAAAAATCCTAAATAAGAAAAAGCAGGAGATACAAAATGCTAGTCAAATTAAAAACTAAGAAATTTATATGATTTTAAAAGATGTAGTTTACATGCTAACTTTACCATGATGCTTGATGGGGTATATCTTACACGAATGATCAATCAGACAAATGAGTTTCAAACTAAATTAGGCCTTTCCTCCAAACCAACACTCAGGCAGATTCGAAGACATTAGAGAAAGAAGACATGTCTTTTCAAAAGGTCAAAGAACACTTGAGGTGTTCATAAACAAGAATATGCCCTTTCCTCCAAACCTCAACTCAATAAAACACTCTGATCAGAAAACTAGAAAGCATCTTAAAGAACAACTCTGTTTATCAACCGAAAACTGTCCTAGGAAATCCGTGGCCTGATTGTAACACTCGACTTAGTAATAAAAGTCACATACAGATATTTAAAAATCTACGGAAAAAACGAGAAAGAAACCAGAAAATCCTTACAGCCAAGTAAATGCAATGTTTCCCATCTCAACAATCGACACTAGGAAGTAGCAAAACTATGCATTTTAACTAGAATATGAACAATATGATCGAGAATTTCTCAAGACAAAAAAACTCATTTCTTCTACAGCTAAAAGAAGAAAAGAAAACAATGTGTTGTAAGAAAACTCACATTTCTTTGATTCACCCTCCGAAAACAGGTCCCGATATTCTTCTTCAAATACCAAATTGTAATCGGAACTCAGCAAAATGATCGGTTCGTTTTCTCTTGGAAAAACGGCGCCAGCTGAGTCATCGACAGGTAGCGACCAAGGGAGGGGCTACTGGAATGCGGGTTTTTTTTTCCTGGGGTTTTCATTTGTAGTTTTGCCTCGAGGCGTAATTGGGCAATGTTTAGTGGGTTTCATTTAGGGCTGGTCTTGGGCTGTGCACAACACCCACACCCTCGTTGTTTTCTTTGTGGGCTCGCTAGAAGAAAGCTCGTCTTCTATTAATGCAAGAAACTCAACCACATTGCATTCCAGATAGGATTAAACAACATTAACTACGGTCCCATTATTTTTTTATTTTTTTTTTGTTAGCGTTTATAGTTGTAGAGTGTTTTTCACATGAAAATATATTAAAATAATATATTATTTTATTTTTTAAAATTTATTTTTGACTTGAGCATATATATACCTGCTGAACAAGACTTATTATACCCTGTTTTTCTATACCTTTTTCATCTATTTTTTACCCGGCAACACTTCCATTTTCTGTGAAAAAAGAATGCTGAGATTATTACAAAAATAGTGTTACACGCATGATAATAGAAAATTTCAAGTTCAAATTCCTAAGTTAACATATTTGATTGTGTTCAAGTCTCTTTCTATCATGCACTGAAATCATTGCCATTCATTATAAATCATATATATATAATTCAGATTTTTGTTGAATAAACATGACAAATATATGAACACAGAAGGGTTTCAATCCAAAATTTTAGAAACAAATTGCCAATGACCACCATCAAACCAAAGAAAGCAGAAGTAACAATTGCTATCATCTCCAACTTCTTAGTAATGTAATTGTGTAAGAAGAAGCAGGACAGAAGAAGAAGAAGAACTTGTCCCTTGTGCTACTAATCTTTCTAGTGATTCCAGAATTCCAAAATAATACATCCATGGATGATAACTAAGAAGCTTAAGATGAATTGAAAGAGGAAAGAAATTCGTTGTGATCGCTGCTTTTCTTCTTCTTCTTCTTTCTCCCTTTCCTTTCAGTGAGATACAAATTAACTAGACAAAAACTAAGCAGTCCCTACCTCCATTGGCTGCAATATTCCCATAACCCGAAGCACCCACAAAACTAACCTGAATATCCTCGCACAGAACTTTCATGCTTAAATGCCTTTTCCACCACAGACCTGATCTAAACGTAGTCCAAAACAGCATCCTGAAATTAAAACTCACTGATCCATTGCTCCTTTCCTTGGCCAATTTATCCAGCACCCAGTTCTCCACCAAGTTATCTTTGTTATTCGCTGATAACTTGGCATTTATTACACCGCTCGTCCTTGTTTCCAGGGAGAAAGGCCGGGGAGCTGTAGCTGAAGCAAGAAGATAATCTTCTTCGTAAAACACGAAATTCTGCAATTCACCAAATTCTATTGTCAATTTGGTGTTTGGATTTCGGACTGTTAAATTCGCCTCCCAATTAGCCGTGAAGGTAGGCAAGGTGGCGTTAAAGTTCGACACTGAGAAGTTGTCAACGTGAAAAACCGGGAGTTGAGGGCTCAATACAAGCCACATGACGATGCTTGACGTAAATATCAGGATTGTCAAGAGTATTATCGTTGTAAAGAAGCATCGTGAGAAACCTGATGGCATTTGTTGTCGATGTGCTGCTGCATTATAATAGGCTGCTGCAGGCGGTGCATGTGCGTAAGGATAATAACCTGGAGGTGGATAGCCTGAATATTGTCCGGGCTGTGGCGGATAGCTCATTGAAGGAGGATAACCCATTGCCGGATAAAAATTATGGCTTGCGGAAGGTGGAGCATGATGGGTGCTTTCGGATGATTGGTTTTCTCCCTTGCTGTTTTGTTGATCGTGACTGGATTCAGAAGCCATTAATGATCTCTCTCCTTGAACAATTCCCAGGAGGGAGAGAGATCAGTGGGAGAGATTTTTGATTTTGGGGGGTGGAACCAGTTAGAGGAGATAACAGCAAGAGAATAGAGAATTGTGGGTGGCATATACGCGTATAAATTGCGTGTTGCATGCTAAGTTTAAGCTAAACATGGACAAATGGAATGGGTTCTCATGTCGATGATATTGATGTATTTAGCCTTTTCGGGTTACCTGTCTTTCTTTGGCAGATAATATAAACAACTAATTAGGTTAAGCCAATACCGGCCGGCAATTTCCAGCTATATATATATATATACACACACACACACGTTGATGATATGGGACGAAGAATCCAAGAAATTGAGAGGTGCGTCGTTTGTAAATCAAATGCAATAAATGTTCATAAGAAGATACTCATTCTTGGTTGTTTTCAACTCGGGTTTAAGTAAATGTTTCTGTTTTCTTATGAATGAAACTAGATTTGGGTATGTGAAAGGGACAGAATTCCTGCCAGGTTTTGCTGTAAGAATACTTTCACTTTAAGGGTAATTAGATCTGATTTCCACATCTAAAATCTGTGCTCCCTGCACTCTTACTCGACATAAGAGCTTGGGATCACTCCTTCAAACTAAGTTACGGAATATCTTTACGACTAGTTTCGGAATGCATGTGATTCTTTGATGTGCACGGCCCTGGAGGTTGTCTGATATCTGCGGCAGCAGCACTTGCGGGGAATCTACTCTTGTTATAGATTACCTCACCCAAACTGGCTAACATTTTTAGCAAAATAGTAAAGAAGAGAAAATCTTTTGAAAAATAATTATTTTTTCAACGCAAATCTAATTACAGTTATTTTCACCTTCGCATGAAAACATATTACTTTGAGATTGTGAAATTGGGCTTAACATTCTGCAGCCAGCAACTTTGTTCCTGATATTTCATGATTTGAAACTAGGGCGGGGAGAAAGAGAAGAAGGATTTTGATGACTCGTTGGATTGGAGATCACCTGAAGAAGACATGGACTGCATGTTAGAAGGGCAGCCAGAAATTAACAGGAAAAATTATGGATCATGTTGGCCATTACCTTAAAAATGGTTAAACAACTCTGTTTCAGGATAGAACGTTCGAGGCTTTATGAGAAGAATGTTTGACTCTAGCTGTAGGAGAAGGAATGAAACAAGCTAGCACGTTGTTAAGCAGTAGCCATGGCACGATGACAAACCAAAATACAAACCTATCTAGAAGATCCGGTTGGCCATTATATAATATTTGAACCCCGAAAATTGTCTTGCTGAGGAGCGAGAGCGTGGTTGCCGGCCAGAAATTTTTGGTTGAGGGCTGATGGGCAAAACTTCTCTATCGGAAAACTAAAGTGTAACTTCTGTGTTTACGGAACCAATTAAATTCATAATGCTAGAAAGTAGTGAAATATTTCTTGAAGGGGTTTGTGGAATCATGGTGTTAATACGTTACAGGTTTGAAATACCATGGAGGCTCAATGGTTTAACATTATCAGAAAAGTCATTTATTATTCCAAGGATGACACGGAAACAGTAAGATCGCCCTGAACACCTCGCGTGAGAATGCCTTTCTCATTCACAGAAACACGACCAACATGACCTGCACCTTCCCAACGATGGCTCTTCCAGATCAGTCCTTCGATTTGTCCGCAGAACAGTGTTGTTGTTCTGCCAAGAACGCAGCCACACTCTGATACTAATTGTTATGGGGTAAATTTATCGCTCCACAAATAAACCCGTGCGGCAGCCCAGCCTCCTGCTAGACTGAGTCTTCACCTTTCCCCTTAGGAAGGTCCTATGTGATTTGAAATGAACAACGGATTGTATAGATTTTGGAGTTCCCCACCAGTTGGTGATTTGAACCGAAGCAAGGAGAAGGAAGAATAGCAAAGAAGAGGAAAAATGTACAGTTTTGTTTTCGTTTGTTAATCCCTTCATAGGAGGTAGGTTGTAGTAAATTTTGCTGGTACAAAGTGTGTTTATACATTTTTATGCCTTGAATGTAAAATACTCAGACTCGGTAGCTGGGAAATAACAGAAAAACTTGGAGAAGAAGAAGAATACAAGACTAATGTGGATCATGAATATATCAAGCCACCTTTATTTGACCTTGTAATTGTACAGGAAAATAAATGGTGCCATATACCTAAACTTTTCTCGCAAATGTTTACCGTTTTTGCTCATTCCATGTCTTGCCCTCAAAGAATTCATTCATCATGCGATCGAGGACCTCGGGAGAGTACCTGATATACTTCTGAGGGTTTTTTCCATTCTCAACCATGGGCCTGTAACATGCAAAACAGAACAGTATTTCTTTGTGATATGAGTAAAAGAATGAAAAGATGGATTCTTTTGAAATGTGATGATAAGGAGAAGCCAGAAGAAAGAGGAGTAAGCAGGTCCCAAGGATGAAAATCATACCCAAAACGCTTATGAAATGACCTATATGCAGGCAAGAGAACTTCAGCAACAGCCAGCCTCAACGACTCGCGCAACTCGCTGTCTGGAACTGTCCATTGAGATTGCCTTTGATGAAGCTCCTCAAATTGGACATTGAAGGTCTTGAATCTATCTTTCACCATTGATCTTGGCATCCCACTGGCACTTCCATCAGCTCCCATTGCACCACCACCGCCAGACGCACCACCTTGAGCAGAGAGACACTGCAGGATCTGCACATCTAAGACACAAGCTGTTTAGCATGACTTCTTATTGGCTGAGATACAAAAACAAAGATATCCCCAGCATCCTAGTCAAAGGAAACAAAGATTCTGATGCAGGGTAAGTCTAGATAAAGAAACAAACCTTTGCCCAGGAAATTCTCTTGTACTGATTAGCATGCTGTTGCACTATCCTTCTGTGTATTTGCACCCAATCATCACCCAATAAATCCTTCGCTTCTGACCTGTAAATAGATGTTAGAAGGTGGCACGCGGAGCATGTACAGATCAACGACCCTTGTTATTTAAAACACGAGAAATATAAAAACAAACCTCTGCACGGATCTCACTATATAGTGAATGTTGTTCATAAGAAATAAGTGAGTCAGAGAAGGATCTCTATACTGCTTTGATTTCCCATCTAGGTTATTTTGAAGAGCCTGCATCATCCTTGTTGTTACAGATGCTAGCAGAGCATCCGGATCACTTGCATCGAACTCTTGAAAGAGCTGTTTCAAGGTAGATTGGTAACTGTGAAAATTGAAAGACCATCAGATGCACGAAATTTGCAAATTAATCTGATATGAGGCAAAAAAAAGAATCAGATTTATAGTAATAAAACTAAAAACAGGAGGGGTGGGAAGTGGGGTGAAGAAAGCAGTAAGAGGAGATGAAGAAGTTCAGATAAGAACAAGTAGACAGACAGTTGAAGCAGCGAAAGAGAGATGGTCAAAATACAACCAGTTTAATGAAGGAGAGCTGCATATAAACTGATGGCATGAAACTTCACCAGAAAAGAAACTAGAAAATGTAGCGATAGTAACTTACTCAAAGAGAAACTTCACATAATTTATCACATAGCTAGTCAGAGGATGGACGGTTCCATCTAGAACAGTGGTTTTGGTAGCATCTTTCTCTACAGCTTCTTCGAAATCAACAAAGGTCTCTTGAACCGTTTCAGCTAGTCGCTTCGTTAAACTCAATGCTGCCTCCCGCATTTCAATGCAGGCTTTGCTTTCAAAGAGTAATTCAATCTGCGGATGCAATCCCACCCCCCATGCCAAAAAAGAAAAAAAAAACATCAAGAAGAATTGAAGAACAAGATAGAAGGACAAGAATGAGAAATTAAATCATCAACACTGGAAATGTTGTTAGCTCCATCATAAAGAAAATAGTTGGTTTTCTATATTCTTATTGTCATTTTAGTTGCCTTCATTAAACAATGAACTACAGTTCCAGATTTTTTTATGCAATTTCAGTTTTGCTTAAATGGATTGTGACCTTGCACACCATTTGAAATTAACATTTCAATTTACCCCATTTTCATCTCTTACAAAGTTAAATCTGCTTTTCACAAGTAAAACTATTTCTGCATATATAGGGCTTAAATTTGCTTATCCTTTCATTTTTCTTATTCATTTTACTTGCTTCTGCAACTCATGGTTTATGGTTTAAATTCGACGCGCCTTGAAATGACTTCTTACCATCATCATAGTATCATTACCTTGTTGATTAATGAGATAAATCGCATGCGTAGAATAACCATCAAAAACATTCAGAATGCACATGACAGATTATTTAATATTCATGATATTTCAGCACAGTTTGTTAAAGCTTTCAAACCTCTGAGTGAAGTTCCCGCATAATCTCATACATATCTAATAGAACAAATAGTTTTTCAGGTGATCTCTTGCTTTTGGCTATGGCCTCTCCAAAACTAAGAAGCACAGACACACTGCTTACGGTGACTTCAGCAAAACATTGATCCCTGAGTGGATCAACCCCATCAAGTATATGATCACAAATTTTCTTTTCCCCAGCAAATAGCAGTTTAACCTGTTCCCGGCATTGAAAAAAATATATATATATATATGAGAAACCAAACAAACACCGAATACCAACAATTGAACAGTTAAGTCCTCACAGCAATCCGCATATAATGTATCCAATTCCCAATCTTAGCCTCCAAGACCTCCCACTGCATTTTCTGGACATCATCTTTACCAAGCCTCTCAACTCCTAACTTCCTGAGGCTTTGTTCCAGAACTGATGCACGAGTGTCCCTGGAATGTGTAAACAGCATAGATCATCGTCAAAATTCCAAAGTCGGTGATAGTAAGAATCATTAGCTGATAAAGATAGTCATGAGACTCTACGTTTGTTCTTCTGTGTGATTTATTAGCAAATAATCATTTCGATCATGAAAGCAATGTTCTCTTCCTCCATTATCTCTCTGTTAGGTAAGGTATCCGCTACATTGCTAGATTTCCATTAAAGTTACTCCATTTCTTATCAAATCCAGCAAATACAGATAATGATTTCCCAAACTTTGGTGCATTGAGCAAGTCCATCGCTCATTGTTGAAGATTCAAAACTGAAGCCTGTTCAAATTTTTACTAATCTACACAAGATTGTCCATGAAAGATTATCATAAAATACCAAGCTAAGATTTTCTTCCAATTTCAAAGTCTTTATCGTGGATCAAGAGCGGTAGAGCAATGCGGATTTTTTTTATATTCCAAGTTTCAAGCATATGACTAGCAGTCAACGGTAAAGACACCAGAATTGGAAAAAATGAATCTTCTGACATCTATTTGTCTTGAGAACATGTAAGACAGAAGACAACCTAGTCAAGATAGCTCTAATAACAAAGAAGATAGTAATGACAACAGCACCAATTACAAAGGAAAAAAAGAAATTACCTGTAGATTCTAAATAGCTGCTGTTGATGACCACCTTGAGCCATTTGTTGAGCTAAATCATGTAGCAGTGGCAGAACCCTTGGCGGAATAAGAATTGGGAGAGTGTAAACAGCATTTTCTAAGCTCTTTTCTTGGTGATCAGTAGGGCTCTTGCCGCTGCCATCGCCATGGTTCCTAGGCGATCCAGATGATGATGGACGTAGAGAGTCAGGAAGACATTCAAAAAGTCGATCAGGTTCCACCGGCTTGCTGTCATTGAGAACAATCCAACTTATTACAAAACCATTATTGGAGATCATGGTAAATCACAGCTTGCATCAGACAAAATAACAATGAATCTCTTACAATTAATTGACGCTTTGCAGGCACAGAAGTCATCACCATTTCCAATATTCGATTCATTACTCATTTCAAAACACCAAAAAAAAAAACTATTGTTCTCTATGCAAGCTAATCTAAGGATACCATCTAACCAAAAATACTGAACAATTATCATTACTTTCTATGTCATTGTTCATTTCTTGAAACAAAACACAATTGAATCTCAATAAAAAAAAAGAGAGCAATAAACGAAGACAGCGAACCTGTAATTAGCTAAAAGCTGTCTAAACTCCTCTTCAAGTTTAGAAATAGCTTTAGAAAGTAACTGGTTGGCATGATTAAGCACACCATCACTGCATTTAAAGCCTTTGTTGCTGCTAAAAAAATCCACATTGCTTCTTAGCTGATCAATCGCTTCTAAATAACTTTCCAAATCTTCATGTGGCCCTCTCAGTATCTTAGCCTCTGCCTACAACATTCACACACACACACACACATCCTAATTAATTAATAGCATTATGAAAAATACAATTAAGAAATCATTTTCATTTTCTTTTTTTAAGAAAAAAGTACCTTTCGCGTGAGGTCAAATTGAGATAAAATGACCTCTGCTGCCTTCAACGTTTTGTCAATATTTCCATGTGCTCCTCTAATCGAATGCGTTCTTATCTACAGAAATTTACAAGGGAAAAAAGATTTTCCTTTTCTAACAACAATGCAGATCCGTTAAAACAGCAAAGTGAAAAGCAGGGGTGATACTTAACGTACCTGAGTGGGACGCATGGCTGTTTCTAAGGCGGAGAGACGGTGGTCGAAGGAGCCAAGGATGGCGACCATGTGATCAGTGATGGTTTGGCTTTTCTGTAAGGATTCTTTTATGAATTCAACTCGCTCTCCCAGCGCCTCCATTGTTTGAGGCACCCCCATTTTTTACAGTTATTTTAATCTGATTTCTAGTGATTTGGTAATTGAAACGTTGTTAATGTCTGGTTTGTATTTCTGTAGTTATGTTAAGGGATCTAGGATCTAGGATCTAGGATCAAGGATAGGAGACAAAACATGAGGAACAAGCAGAATTCATGAGGGAATTTTGGGAAAAAGAGGAATTCGATGTTCTTTATAAGTTTTCCAGTCAATTAGTGGACCACCTTCTTTTCAGTTGACCCTTCACCGGACAACATCCTCTGTTTTGTCAGTTTGTGCATCGTTTCTCTTCTTTTTTTTCTTTTTTTAGGAGGGGTCGACATTGGCTCCATCCATGCACTCGTAAATTATTCCCTTAAATGCACGCATCCACTTACCACAGAGAAGTCTTCCTCCTGTGTCTGTATTTTAGATGATAACACGATGCCGTTTCGCCGTTTTTTAATAAAAAAAATGGTGTTATTGCCATTTTCCTCCATCTTATATCTGATCCTAAATCATCTGTGCACGCGCTTAGCACAAGGATTGAAGCCCAGATACAAAGACTTGAAGACCCTAGAATATTAATAATAATAATTAAAAAAAAAAAAAACTCTAAGGTGCTTGAATTTGGGATGTACGTGATACTAGCTATCTCGGGTCGGGAGGATACGAGGATCTTAAAAAACAGAGAGAGTTTGTCTGTCACGATCGATGGAAATAAAGATGATCTTCGACATTCAAACAATTTAGGTGGTGAAGGTTGTTTGTCCTGTGGTTCTTGTGGGGATTTTCTAGGGTTTTTTTTATAAAAAAAAAAGGCTTATGGAATTTTTTAATATTTGCTTCTGATTTTGGTAAGCTATTCCTTTCTTTTTTCCATTTCTTGGTGAATCACATGAAAGATACTTGATGTGTAAAAATACAAGAAAATCAACAATTGCGTTATAAAATATTAGGTTGGGTGAAGCATTTTATCAGCCGTTGTTTTATACATTCCAACTACCCAAAATCAACAGTTGCGCTATCAAAATCACGCCCACGACCTTCTAAATTAAGCTTTACTTCAATTCTAATGTTAATCATGAACTTTTGGAGTTCCCCTTAAGTTTAAAATAGTTTTTTAGGGTTTAATAATGTTGCTTAACCGATTTTAAAGCCAGACAAACGGAAAAAAGTAGAGCAGGAATGTTACTTAAGAAAAAAAAACATATGTTAAACCATGACTCCCAAGAAAGTTAAGGTCATGTTTGGTATTGTGTTTTAAAAGTATTTTTAAAGAAAAAAAATATTTTTATTTTTTATTTTAAATTAAAAAATTTGGTGTATAATAGGATAAACTCGAGTTGACTTGACTTATTTTTTTATGTTATTTTCTTTATTCAAAATTTTACAAATATTATCGTTCAATTTTAGATTTGGCAAGGTCAATTGGAAATCAAACATCAAAATTTATTTTGATTTGTTATATATAAGGTTATTTTAATCTCATGATATTGAGTCGTGAATTTTACAGGTTAACCCGTGATAAATTAAGTTATTTTTTTATGAGATTATCTCGGTCACATAACTCGGGTAATAAGTTTAGCGGATTGCTCATAGTTATTTTTTATTTTTTAAAATAATTTATATTTTTTAAAATAATTTATATTTTTGATTTCATCTTTTAGTATTCAATTAATTTTTACTATTTGATACATTGATAATTAGGTTTTATAATTTATTTTCCATAATGCTATCTTGATTTTATAACTCATGTTGTAGATTTAATATTTCAACTCATTTTTTTTTAATTGAATTTTTTGAAAAAAATATTATTTCTTGACATTGGATTGATTAAATTATTTTGATTTGTTTTACAATTATCATAGTTTCATAATACCTTGTCAATTCATTATATTTTTACAATTCATTATAGTATCTTAATATTAAAAAATCACCTTTAAAAAATCATACTATATTTTTACAATTCATCACATTACTTTTTGACCTACAAAGTCAACTGATATAATCAAATCAATCCCATATAATTTAATTTTTTTTCCACTAGAAACAAATTAACACGTGCATAATATTATAGCACCAACCCGCGATATTGCAGGGATCAATAATATAGTATTTTCCTGTTCTAGCTAAGACTTACCGTACCAGTACTGAAAGAACTTGACCGGAAAAAAAGAAAGAGCGAGCTGAAGAGAACTTGCAAACACTTTTATTTATAAACAAGCTCATCACTTGCATAGACAGCCTAGAGACAACTTTCTCCTAAGCAAAACGACTAGATTTCTTTATTTAGATCTACAGCTTAAAACCCAAAAGCATATCAATTATTACCCTTTTCTTTTCCTCTCCTAAAGATATATCTTTCACGATCACTTTTGCAATAGAAATTATTATTAGCTCAGTAAGACCAATCCTGAGGCAGAGCCATCTCAGGGGAGAGCTGATAATTGTAATCCTCCTGCTTGCTCCGGTCATTTGGCTGCCGAGTGAGCGGAGGCTCTTGCCTATTTCTCGGGCCAACTGCTGTAAAAACAAATGCGATCAGCTCATAATGTGATAATTTGGATGAAAAAAGTGCTGGTAGAGGCTGATATACAATAGAAAATCATTATTGTATCCTTAATCAGATATATTCTTCTCGATTGCCTGGCACACTTTTTAGTGTAGTTGGTCTGAAGATAAAAACTTGAAATTAAAGAGTTTGTTCTTTTTGTGATCTCATGTTCTTTCGAGTCCTACTACGATTACTAATATTACTAGAAGTTCTAGAGATAAAAACTTAAAATTAAAGAATTTGTTCTTTTTGTGATCTCATGTTCAAGTCCTACTATTAATAAGATATAATCACTAAAAGTTTGCAGAGTTATTAACTTTGGTAACCGTGGTATTATTCGATTCACAAACACTCTAGTGAAACAAAAAAAAGTCCAGTCTACATGATGCACTGAACCACTGACAGCACAAAAAAAGCAATCCTCCATAATTGTCCAGGAATACCGATGTAGAAAGGAAAACAATGGGGGATCACGAGTAAAAATGCCAGGAAATTCCGGGCACTAAACCATCTGGGTCCTTCCATTCTATAAATCTTGACAAGGTGTTTCAATCAAAATCAATAGAAATACAAAAACTAAGCAACTATCCTTTCTGATGTGATCAAGAAACTTCCAATACCACAGTACTATCTTCTTAAGAACCAAAATCCCATAAAAATAAAAAATAAACACCTTGCACCATACATTAAGAACAATTAAGTGGTATTATTTGTCTCATTAATCGTGTAACTTATTGCCTATTTAGGAGTCTAGCAAATTGAATCAAAATAATATTTTTTTTATTTTGAAAAAATTATTTTTAAAATCCGCTCATGAAAAAGATTTAAAACACGAAAATGTTTTAATTTAAAAAAAAAAAAAAAAAACTAACCAAGAGTCCCGAAAGCTAAAAGATTAAACAAACCAAAGAATTAATAAAACTGACCAGCTTGCTTCTTTTTAAGTACTTTAGTACTGGTTCTCGTGGTGGGGTTTACAATGCGAGGATGGAACACACCAGTACCTCCAGATTCTTTCATTAAACCACCACCACCGCCAAGGCCAAGCACATTTCCCTGAAACGGATAAATCCAGCTTTCGAGAAGGCGATTTTGCTGCTTTTGCAAAACCCTAGTTCTTGTTTCCAGATAAAAATCATCAACCTACACACATATCAAATCAGTTACATCACTGAGAACTATCCATGCCATTATTAGTATTGCAATTAAAGCTGCCTAAAAAAAACGCCTTGACATGAGATATCATAAAAAGACAGGAAAAAAAAGAAAGTCCGGTTCAAGTTCTTGGTTCTTCACCCGTTGCTTAACTTGGAAGCTATAAACCGGGTCAAACCGGGTGCAAAGCCGTCCAGTTCCATTCCCATAAAGCCTTTGACCAACTTCAACACCGCGATTGAGACCAAGATCATGATACCCAGGTAATAAATTGTTCACTGAAACATCAGGAACCACTGGGCTGATACACTACGTAAAGAACCACCAAGAAAACAAGTTAGAGGTCATGCAAGAGTAGTATACCCAGGTAATAAATGGTTCACTGAAACATCAGGAACCACTGGGCTGATACACTACGTAAAGAACCACCAAGAAAACAAGTTAGATGTCATGCAAGAGTAGTACTAGTCCACACTAGACAGAACAGAGAGAGAACATGGAAGAACCTGTGAACATGGAGTTGCTTTTGGAGGAGGAGGTCTGTAGAGGTTACCAGCAGGCTTATTTTGGAGTAAAGTGGGCAAATGGAGATCCATTTTGCTAGGAAAGTAGTGAGAATTAGAAGGATATTTAGAAGGAATAGCTTCACTTAGGAACATGTAAGATGGAAGCCAATGTTTAGCTTCATCACCATCCAAATGTTGACGATCCATGAGTAAAAAGAAGGGGGGAGGGGGGTTGCAAGCGGGATGATTTCCCTTAAAATCCTGGTGGTTTTACAGGGAAAAGACTGGGGGTGGTGGGGATCGTGGGGTTCCGTTCTGGTTTCTTGACGTTACACGCACATTTGGGTCCCTTTTCTTTTTGGTCCGTACTTCCCCCCTCTAAACGACTGAATCAGGGCCGTATCACTCGCTTCCTTACTCTCCCTCTGCCGTTTTGGGATTCTTTTTGTCCTTTTATCCAATCTCCAGCGTGTGGCGTTTGAAGGTTACTCGCTGGGTTCTTTTGAAATGTGGGTGATTTGACATGTGGTGGTCTGATAAAGCGAGTAGAGAAGCGCTGTGTAAATTTGTTTTACGGAAAGTCCGGACACAAAGTGTGTCGATGGGTAGAAAATCAACGCAAGCGGATGCGGTATCTGGCTATCAGTATGTCGTCCCATCGACACGTGTCAGTCGATAAATCATTATTTAGGGATTACCAAAGTGAGGTTAACTTCACTCTACTTACTGTGAGGTCACCATGAAAGATAAGGGATCGAGAATCAAGATGACAGTTGATTGAGCTGATGATAAATGGCTCCGTCTAAACGGTAATGGAAGGAGACGATGCTCAATGCTGCATTCTATTAAAATGGAGATAAATTATATTGTAGTCTCTCATTTCATATAATTATTATATTAATTTCTATAAAAAATATTTATGAATCTCATTTTTATAAATAACATGAAAAAATATTTTTCACAAGTTGTGATTTCTGACTAAAAGTTGATTTTGAGCTTTGTATGCAAAAACAAGTATAAATAATATTTTGCTACTTAAGCTAATAAATATAATTAGAAGTGAAATGTGTGTATGAAGAGATAATGTGTGGGGGTAAGGAAAATAATACATGGATAGAGGTTGAGTTGGTAACATCTCTATACTTGTATTCATTGCTACTTATAAATATTTTAGAATTGAAACACAGTAAAAATTGATCATGGGTCTAAAATGAGAATAGTGTGACAAAAATATTGTTAGAGTGAGGTTACAAATCTATTATCTAAAAAGATGTTGTATGTTCCTCGTCACGACATCATATTGGTCTAAATAATATACAAAGTTTTAGATGGACTCAAGTTAAATTTGACCAACATTGACTAACTTTTAGTTTGTTGAAATTGTTAATAAAGATTATGAGAATGAGTTGGATTTAATAATATGTATATGTGTGAGGTTATAAGAACTTTCCTTGAAAATAAAATTGAAATAAGACTTAAGATTGAATGAAAACGAAAATGAAATATTTAATGGAGTTAATGGTGATGGATTACATCTTTATTGGTATAAAAGAGACTACTAGATTTGGATAGCATCAAAGAATATTAATGTTTTTTAAGTTTTTGTAACAATGAATTCTTTAAATATATCATACATTAATATTATTTGTGTTATGTGTCATGAAAAATATGAATTGGACCAATAACCAGAGATGGGGCTAATGCATAATAATGGGTGATCAGAATTAATTATCTAGCGATGAGACCTATGCCCGATAATTGACTAAAAATAATAGTCTTACAACTTTAATTATTGTTATTTAAATTATCTAGAGTCATTTATTTGTTATTTATTTTATTATGGAATGTGTAATTAAAAGGTTTGAGATTGACTAGTATTTGTGGGATACTAGAGGTGTCAGTGTGATACGTTGATGATCAGAATTAATGTTTCGATAAGTATTTGTAAGATTCTAGAGGCGTTAGTATGAGACGTTGATGACCATAATTAATGATTTGACTACTATCTATGGGATACTAGAAGCACCGATGACTGCAATTGAAAATTTGACTACTATATATAGGATACTATAGGTGTTAGTATAGGGCACTTGTGACCAAAACTAATGATTTGACTAGTATCTATGAGATACTAGAGGCATTAATGTAATGAACTAATGATCAATATTATAGATTTGACTAGTACTTAATGGATATTAGAGGCATCAATGTGATGTAGATGACTAAGATTGTGGATCTGACTATTATCAATGTAATACTAGAGACTTCAGTGTGAGGCACTACCTGACCTTCAATAATCATATTAAAATGAAAGTTTAGATTAAAGATATGTTTAATTTCATGTGAAAATGTGTTATAAAAGTATTGGGAATTGCTTAAATAGTTAGATCATAAATGATGAGCGAGCTATACAAAAATAAATGTATTATTTCTAAAATAATCATTTAAGTAAGATGTACTCGAATTATTTTGATCGAGTCTGTTAAAATGTTATGAAATTGTATTCATGTATGTATAAGATGGTATAAGATTTGTAAGTAGTGGCATGATTGAGTATATTAAGGAGAAATTGTATATGAGGTATAAAATACTGGATTTTATTGAATGTTGAGTATATCATGTTATATAAAGATGATAAAATTATGTCTAGGATATTGATTATTGAATGAATAAAAACCTAATCCTCGTAAAGGATTAAGATGAAGAATTATACTATTTGAAAAAATGAATGTCCATCAACTGATGAGTATTGTACACCAAGAGATTATATAAGTGATGTGCATTGTATTTTAAATTTATTTTGATAAGGTGTAGTTGTCATGTTTTGAGAGTTGGAACACTGTTTATGTGTAAAATATCATAGAAAATGTTTTGAATGATTAAATCTTGTGTGAACAAGAGATTGTATGACTATTGATATGAAATAAAATCTTATTAACAATGATGGGGTTATATACAACACGGGACTACCAAATGATCATATAACACAAGGAGTGAGGAGAGTTTTGGTCAATGATGAATGCACGAGAAAAAAATTATGAAGATATTTTAAATTCATAGTAAATTAATTACTAAGGTTGAAATTATATCTACACTAGATATGTGCTATTTAGTGGCAATAACTTCAATAATATTTAAAGGATTAATAAAATATAAAAGGTGATGGTAAGCCAAGGTATTAATTTATTGATCTGAATTGAATGGAAAAAAAAAGTACCTTGAGGCCAAACACGTCAATTGATAACATAAAAAAGTAAAGGTAAAAATTGAATTATTAGATAAATTAAAGAAAATTAACTTACTTTTAAGTAAGTGGAGTAGTTATATAGTGAGGAAGAATATTACTTAACAAGTCAAATAAGACCTTAAATAATAAATGAAATATAAGCACGGACCGAGACAAAAATAAAAGAAATGAAATATAAGCATGGATCGAGATAAAAAAAAAGGTTTATGAATATAAAAGCAAAAGAAAATATTTGTTTTATTCTTCTATGTTTTGTTTTCAAGCTTTAATTCAAATAGTGTGTAGTATTTCCTATGTTGTTGGAAAATAGTATCTTGGCCTTCTTTACCATTGTTTTTTTTATTAATATAGATATCCAAATGAACTTGTGTACACCTCAATTAATCTCACAGATTACAACGAGATCTTTCTTATGACCATAATTAACTATTCCATAATGGATTTTTCAGGACTATTACACTATACTTAATGCAAAGATAAACAAGTAATATATAACTATAATAATTTCTTTTCTCCAAAACTTTCTTTTATAAAAATTAAAAAATATTATGAAGTTCAAGTTTTTAGTTGTATAAACAGCATGGCATGACCATTGTACTTCTCCCAATCATATACTATCAATTATTTTATGAAGAAGCATGATGCTATTTTGTTTTCTTATCTCTATTTTTTGACGCCATTTAATATACCATCGCAACCATATAGTTTTGTGTGCTACCTTTTCAAAATCTTTTTATTTATTTTATTTAAAAAATGCTATTTTTCAAAAAGATTTAAAAGAAAAATAGCTTGAAGAATCGTTGAACTCCCTCTTAGCTACGGAATTGTTTTGTTCATTAAAGTAATTTTATAAATTATGTTATTTGAGTGATGATTTTAACACCAAACCATCTATAAAAAAATAATCAATCTTTCGGAATCCAATTTTTTAATGTATCATAGAATATTATAACAACAAATTGATCATTTGAAGAAAAGAAAAGAAAAAGGGGGTAAAATAACAAATAATCCAAAAGGAGGTTGCACAATTCAAAATGGCAAAAGCTCCAACCAAACAAAAACCTCAACTGAGAGAGGAAATAAACCTCTCGATTCCTTCCACTTGGACACTCTCAAACTTGATGCCACATCCTAAGAAAACCTTCACCTAAAAAGTGACTGCATTTTTCTTCAATTACAAGCCAATAGGGTGCCAATCATGCTTCATTTCTACAGAATTCCTTGCACAAAGAGGGTGCCGATAACCACCGCCGCCTTAACGTGAATGGTGTGCCGGTAACCACCACCTTCCTTAACGTGAATGGTGTGCCGTTCTTCCCCCGCACCACAAAACATCATATCCATCGTTCTTTCCTCAAATCACAACCAGACATGGACCCGAATCTCCTCTCAAGAAGGTCTTTTAATGGGCCGGGCAATCGGACCCACTGATGACCGAAACCCAAAAGTAACAGTGTCGTCAACACACCAATGAAACCCAGGATCCATACCCGTTCTTTTAGCTCTCAAACACTCCTCGCAAACTACATTTCTATCCCTCCTCTCTGTTTCTCCTAAACGCAGCCCTTCAACACCCCAACCAGGATCCATTCCCAAATCCATGCTCATCAAATACCTCTCTTTCTCCATTTGCAAGTCCCTGACTCGTCTCTCATACTCGCCCCGACCCGAATCAAGGCCTGACAACCCATTTCCATTAATAGCAACACTATTATTATCCCTCCGTAAGAGCATCAATTTTCCTGGTGGAGGATCGAACCTGAGTCTCACGCTATTTCCATTAATCATCTCTTGTCCCTTTATCCTCCTCTCGCGCCTCGATCTCTTCAACACCACAAGAAATAACCAGTCTTTCTCGAGATATATTTTCGAAAAATCAGTCTTGGCAGTCACAGGAATCCTCGATCCCCTCTTCTCGCGGTTTACGAGAAAAATAGAAAACTGGTGTGGAGAAATTCCGATTCTCTCGCTTATCATCAACTGCAAGCCCTTGAAATCTAAAGTAGGCAAGACGACCAAATCTCCGATTCTCGTGTCATGCTCTCCGTCAAAAAAAACCACCGGAAAACTCTCCCCCGACGCCGCTTCCTTCATCATGACGCAATGTCCCGAACAGAGAGAAAGGGATAAATTCCTTCTTTGGTCTTTAATTTTGAAGTTGATGAGAGAGGAGGGGTTTATACTTTATATAATGATCTGGGGTTTTAGGGGTGAAATAGTAAATATATTAAGGCGGTGAGGGTATTTATGGAATTAAAAGGGTGGAGATATCGGTATTATCCTGGAGAGGTAATATAGTCTCTTACAAAACAAAAGAAGGCAGTGGATAGATACTTGGAGACCAAGTAATTTTAGTTTCCTAAACGACGGGTTATGGAGTCGTGTGATGGTATGGTCAGAAGTTATTATATCTATCGGTTTGTAACCCCAAATTGCCCTGTAAATAAATTCGCGAGCGTACAACTTTCAGGCTCCTCTTGCGCCGCCTTACCCTTAACAAGGAGTAGAAGGAGAAGCAGAAGAAGAGAGTTGCCGCCGTCAATGGAGACGCCACCGGATGGGTATAGAAGAAATGTGGGGATCTGTCTCGTTAATCCCTCTAAAAAGGTTAATAAACTTGAAATTGATTTGTTTTATTTTGGTTTTGAAACGAAATTAATTGGTGGCTTTCGGTGTAGATATTTACTGCTTCGAGGATAAACATACCGGACACGTGGCAGATGCCTCAGGTAGTGATGGATATTTACATGAGCAGAATAGAATTGAATCTAGTAAATGCTGGGATTGTTGGGTAAAGGAATCAATTTATCAGATTTTCAATGAAATGATTTTACTGGACTTTAGATGCAGGGTATGTGTATTGGTGGGGTTGGGTTTGCGTGATGGATAGAAGGAGCTAATAAAAGCTTCTCTTTTGTGAATGGTTTTCTGGTGTATTACTACAGGGTGGTGCTGGTGAGGGTGAAGACTTAATGAATGCAGCCATGAGGGAATTGAGGGAAGAAACCGGTGTTACTTCAGCTGAATTTGTTGCAGAGGTGGGTTTTTTAATTATCATATATTTTCCCCTTGTTTTAAGTGTTAGGGTTGTGTATGAGATGAACATCTAGCAAATTGGAAAGGAAAGATGTGTCTTTTGCTACCTGTTTTGAGTACTGAAATGATTTTGATATTGGATTGGGTTGGATTGGATGTGTAGGCACCCTACTGGCTCACTTATGATTTTCCACCGCAAGCCAGAGAGAGACTCAGTCGTCGATGGGGTACCAATTACAAAGGTCAAACACAGAAGTGGTAAGGACACATTATCACAAAAGAAACAAAAACAATCAGATGGATTATATCATGGAAGTTAATCTGATTGACCCAATTGTGTGTTTATTATTCCTGACTACAGTTTTTGGTTGCTTTTGGTTTTGCTTTCATGATAACCACTGCCTTGCCTTTTGCTGCCGTTAATTCATCAATATGAGTGATTCCATGTAATGGTTTTGAAAACAGTGGTTTCTTTGAACGTCTTTTGTTATTTCGGTAGCATAAATGTTGTTAAAGGGGGGGGACATTTCCCTGTTTCTGCCTTTGTGTACCTTATCATGATTGAGTCCTTTTCTCTCTACAAGTAGTCCTCGCTTAATCTCAAAATTTACGTGCTCCCTTCACGATATCCTTTAAATGATTGCAGAAAGTATGGGATCTGCCCCTTTCTGATTCTAAGATCAAGTTGCCTGATTTTCCGCAAAATTATGTTCTTTTCAATCTGTTCATGCTTGTATAGAACTTTTGAAAACAGGTTTCTTTTCAAGTTCACTGGGAAGGAGGAAGAGATAAATCTTTTGGGTGATGGAAGTGAAACTCCAGAATTTAAGGACTGGGCATGGCTGTTGCCGGAAAGAGTATTGGAGCTTGTGAGTAAAATATACTTGGAAATATCTAACTGGAAATCTATGTTTAGATGTTTGATACTTGTTTGTCCATTGAACAGGCTGTGGAATTCAAGAAGCCAGTCTATGAACAAGTCATGAAGGTATTTGGTCCATATCTTCAGGCAGATGCAGATGAAGACAGTGCAGCACAAAATGAAACCGAGTCAACTCCTGTGTGAATTACCTGAAATTTCAAGTTCTTTACTTTCATTAGCAAATCTCATGGCATAACAAATTATGGTACTCCGCTAATTTTTATCTTAATATAAGCCAACCTCAAATAGAAACGATCCCGATTTTCACTTGGATGGTTTTGGCTTTTGATTTTTGAATTGTTAGGGTTTGAACACGTACCTAAATCTGCTGCCACACATAGCAAGAAAAGCTTCCTCTTCAGAATCAATAGCTCCATCGTGTTTCCATTGAATACGATTATAGAATCAACAGCGGGAGCTTTTTTTCATGGCTTCCCTCTGTAAGATGACTTCACCAAATCTGAGAGATGTGGAGTTGAATCTTGAACCCCTTTCTAGCAGCACAATTAGATAATTTATTCCCTGAACATTTATTCAAGGACCTTTTCTTTTACTGGCTCAGCAACTGCACAACCAGCTACTCTCAGAGCAGGAGGATCAAAACCCCACACTAAAACAATACGACCCCTTTACTACAAGCCATATATGCACAACCCTTTCGCTTTTCAAAACCTGATTTAGAATAAAATTAACTTCACGACTCAATCAAACAATCATAAAAAATAAACGAAATAAAACCACTTAGAAATTCAGACTGTCTAAAAATGAAACCTTGAATTGAATTCCATGAGTGTAATTCTTGTGAAATAATTCATGTTCCTTCACCTTCATCTCCTGGTGCATGTTTAACCCCACGTGCTGAACATGTAAGGGGATTGAAATCAGATTGACCCAAGTTTAAATAAATCTGTGAATAGCTTCTCTTCTTGTTAAGCACTTTCCCACAAGTCAAAGTTTCTGATTTTAAAAGCACATCTTTTGACATGGGTTTTGGCTACATTTCACTTTCTTGTCCCTTTTTTGCTTCATTCCTTTTGTCCCCGAAGAAATAGCCCGTGTTAGCAAAACAATAATTATTATTATTTTCCTTCACTTTCTCACTGGCCAAGCAATACCCAACCTCCAACCCAAACGAATAAAAAAGGTTTCAAATCAAGCCATAAAAAATGTAAAATGAGAGAACCCTCGAAGCTCTTTGTTCACATTTAGCCCTCTTTCTATCCCCTTGTTCACATCTCCTTGCTTAAAGCTCTTCTTCACTGTGTGTTTTTCATCTGCAGTACTCGTATCAGTATTCTCACACTTCAACGCATAACCCTCGAACTGATCCATGAGATCAGAATGCTTTTCCATCATAGCAATAAACATATTTTGCAATCTCTTCCTTCGTGTAATAGAAGACTGTCCCCAGGGGGGCAGCCTGGCGGCAACAGGCCTCGCTCTCATACACGGAGCGAGGTTCGAGCCATCCTAGCGCCCTATCCCAAACCTGTAAGAGTCTGGGACAGCCGGGGGTTTACGCATGTTCTGGGCTCATAAAGTGCGAGCCATCCTAGCGCCCTATCCCAAACCTGTAAGAGTCTGGGACAGCCGGGGGTTTACGCATGTTCTGGGCTCATAAAATGCGCTTTCCGGGTCATGTGGTTCCCCGTTATCCAAAAAAAAAAAAAAAGTAATAGAAGACTACTTTCAAGAATTTCCCATACTAGCCTAGAGTATTGCCTTTCCAATCATAACCAATTTCAACATCTCTAAAACGCACATGCTATGAGTTTTGATTTTATAACATGGGTTAGTTTCCTGGTATTATGAAGCTATGGTTTTTGTTTTAGATTTGTTTATTGGTATACAAGTTTCGTCTAATTTAGAAACATAATTTTCAAAAGAACGAAGATAGAGTGAATAAATAAATAAATTATCAGAGGTTATTTGTGATTATCTTTTGATATCAGTGGTTTTTTTGAGTGTAGACATGCAATAGGTCCAAAAAGTTAAATTAAACTACTTTAAATAATGAGTAAATAAGAACCAGGAAGTTGAGAAAATAAAAAAACAGAGACACAGAGATCTCCCGAGCAAGTGTATCAAACTACCAATGAAACCTACATTTTTTTCCATTACAAAATTTTACCTCCAACAACATTCCTTATATATATATAAATATATTACATAATTCAAAATTGCAGGCAATACATGCATGCCAAATAAAACTTGGACTATAGATGCTGCCTTCATTGACTTGCTAGCAAAGCCAGATTCTTTTCCACACTATGGCAATTCCTCGTTCACCATCAAAGCTGTTCGCCTTTCCTGAGTTCGTATCTCGCAATTATCGGCCACATTATGCAATCTCTCCAACTCCCCTCTATTTATTGACGCCTACAAGAAAGTGACAGAGGGCAGCATTCATCGAGAGAGAGAGAGAAATGATGTGGATATTTTTTCAAAATAAGTTGACGCTGCTTTGATAGATATTTTTTTTCCTTTTTCATGTTCTATATTTCTCTCAAACTTTCAGAATGTCAGTAATCAGAAACTCGATAAATGCAAAGCAATGCGGCTTCAAGTTACAGAATAGGGAGTCACTACCGCAATAACCATATCCTTCTACCGACGTAATGAAGTTTTTAGAGAGCTTAGTCGATCAATTGCATGCTTTATTATGTGCCTTTCTTCTATCGGCACGTTGATTTCCTCTGAAGACTGCAATAACAAAAACATGAAATGACAGATTAAAAACCAATAAAAAAAATCAATGCATAATTTCCATTGTATGTGACAGGGTTTAAGTCGAGGGAAAAAAAAGAGAAATTAATTTTTCTACACTCAGACAAGTTTTCCGAGACCTTACAGTTATGTCTCCAAGTATCCATAATCATAAACACCATGCTTTATAGCGTCAAGCCATGCAGATACGAGGAGCTTTCACTCCACAGCTTTCCAAAAATATTTTCTACAGTTAGAAATGCCCCATTATGCACGTAGCTAAACATGATATCTGGCGAGACCACTATCCACAAGGAGTATTTTATTAAGAAGGACCAGCCAGACCTTCAATCTTTCCTCTCTCCCCTTAATGAAGGGCTCTTTTCCTAGTTGATTAATCTTTTGAAATACAAAAACAGAGAAACATAGAACATGGACACAAGACACCTGAGAACCAAAATTATACCTGTAAAGAGCATATGCTTCGTGAAATATGGTCAATCTCTTCCTTGAATGAATAGAGAATTTGCTGAACCTTAGCATCCCTTTGCATCCATAGCAGGACAGAAACAGTAGCATTTATCCTACTTGAGTTCCCCTTGGCATAACGGATATGATAACCAGATAGAAGTGATGCACTACTTCCATTAATCGATGACCCCATAAAATTCAAAACAAGATTGAGAAGTTTGTGACTTCTATCAAACAGGTAAAAGCAAGGCAGAAGATAATAACACCGTGTTTGTTCATGAATGGAGCCCGCGCCTTCATCACCATCTTCTGGAACACACTGTATACAAGTGAAATATTTATCATTTCAATTGCTAAAAAATCATTGAGAGGGTTGCTTGAGGTTTATGAGCAAATTCACAAATTTTAGTGCAAAATAAGAAATAATAACTCCCCAGCTCACAACAAAAGGAAAAGGGAAGTCTAAAGATAGATAAAACTTCACTGTGCGCATGCAAACAACTGTTAAGAGCATCTAGCATGAAACCTGGAAAATTAAATAAAGAGATTCCTGGCCAATTAACACTCCATCCTCATTGACAATTTTAAGGCCATCATATACATGACCATGAGAAATGAACAAAGATCTATGCCATGAAGAAACAAACAGAGTTTCAAAAGCATCCCAGTTCCCATCAAAAAAGTGTGCAGGATATAAGATCCAATATAGACTTCACAAGGATCTAAGTTGCTAAGGTCAAGACTCAAGATACATACTGCTGCACCATATGAAGGAAACCAAATTAATATCATCTTATTGCAAGACTTATTTATTGACAAGTCAACATCAAATATCCTAATGGCAACTCAGCTCTTTTTTTCTCTCTCGGAAAAGTAAGAAGAAATAATGCCGCCAGAAACACTCCAAAAAAAACAGACGTTGATACAAATACAACAAGAAGAGAGGAAGGTCTTAGAAAAGAAGAAAGAAAATCAGGACAGTTGTTGAAGAGTATAAATACTTACATGTGCAACATCAATGAGATATGCTGAAAGGACATCACTTAAAGAGCAAATACTTCGTTCAGAAAGTCTTGTTGGCTTCGTGTCCAGCGCAATAAGCATTCTGAGCATAGCACAAGAATTGTCCAGAGGTGGTTTTAATGACTGAAAATATAAATGACCCATCATGAGTCAAGCAAACAAGATATTGTAAACAGCATTCTACCTTTTTGTTGTGTTCTTTTCAAAATGAAAAAGAATTTGTTCAGCAGAAACCTCAGGAAAAAAAAAACCATGTAAATAACAAAATTGCATAAAAGTCGATCAACTTACTATCTGCTCTAGTATTACTTTCTCTAGTATCACAAAAACAATAGAATTGTCACCCATCTGTGACAGGCATGAGCAAACAACATTGGTCAGTGATTTAAAAGTTCCACGATTTGAAGTCTTCATGTTGCTCTCTGTTGCAGGAAAAATATTTTCTGCAGACATAAATCTCCTTGTCAAATACAAGCTACATAAACCATTGATCCAAAACTGCTTGCCAAGGGAGAAATCATTTTGAATTTACCAGGAAAAACTTTGAAACGTGAAACCAAAGTGATGAAAAAGCTGATGTGGTCAGAAATCTGAATATGGCCAGCTTTGTACGCTGAATGTAAAACCTCTATGATCCGGAATAACATAAATGAATCCAACTCATGGGCTGCAATGTATCAGGAAATAAGATTTGAAATAAACAAGTTATTAACAGTCAGAACTTAACTTTCTCTTTCACGAGTATTAGGTCCTACTTTAAAGTTTGATGCTTACAACAACTATCTTAACGAAAAAACATTTCTTAAGAACCTTATGTAGGAGGGATATAGGATCAAATAGACAACATATTTATAGCGACTGACTCCATAGTCCATTTTAATGGGAACAAATGGTAAAGGAAATTGTTGTTCAACATCAAGGAAATTGTTGTCATCATTGAATTGCAAATTGTCGACTATTCCGTCATTTAAAAATAAGCTGTTTTTCAATACGAGCTAAATCAGAGGAAAACATTATGTTGAAGGTTTATGCGGAAATCTTTTTATTGTCCCCACAATGAAAACTTTTGCACCTCAGGAGACATTAGACACGACACGAGTTACAGAAGCAAGCACAAGTTCAGAGAAATGGGTTCCTTGCTAAAAGGAGCAATATAAATTTTGGTAGAAAAGAATCATTAAACATAAATTTAAGTAATGCAACATCTTGAAAGTTCATTTGAAGTTCACCAAAACTGTTTTATGTTAGTTCTAAAATGAGGCATCAATTAGGTGGAAGCTAAAGGAAGTTTGGGAATACAATGAGGGGTGAAGCACACTTACACAAGCAGCAAGAAGCAATCGACTTCAGCAAATTTGAATCCAGTTGAGAAAAATAATAAAGACAGCAGATAGAGAGTTCTTGAGAATCCCTGGCAAGCCTCAAGAAAGGACCAAAACATATGTTCCCTGCTCAACAGAAAACGAGTATGACAATGACCCAAGTAATGGACCCCCTATGGGATTGTAACCAGACATGAAATTTATTGGGGATTATCAGCACTAACCTTCATCTTGATATGTGCTGTAAAACTCTTTCAGTAAGCATTGCATTTCATCATATAACAATGAATGTTGCCCCAGACGAAGTAGAAGATGCAACACAACCTGTGAGGAAGACAACAATAAAAGTTGACCAAGTTTGTGCATAAACTGAGCTGCCTACAGTGTTGATTTCAAGAAAAAAGAAAAAAACTAAATATTGATGGCATGAGTTGTGAAGATTTCATCTTCAACAACTACTCTAAATACCTGGGAAGAGGATGGGTGCTTGTCACCTAGCAGGACAAGCAACGTTGGCAGCTCTCTTATCCAAGTAATCTGATAGTCAAATAGTTCTGAATCACTGACATCTGTGCACAGCAGATCTTTTCTCTGCAAATTTGCAAAATGTATTATTTGAGAGATTCAATCATTTTTTGTAGAAATAGCCAAGCACAGAAAAAAATGATGAGAATATCTTCCAAGATGCAAAGAATAAGCCTCTCTGATGCTAAGGAGTTGAACATACAGAAATTATCATTTCTTCAATGGCAGCAAGGCAAGCCAATTTTACTGATGACTCTGGACTGCAATCCTGGAATGTCTTTGTAAATGCCTGCAACAAAGATATGATTGTTTAACATATTCATTACCAGATCTTATGGTTCTCTCAGGAAGCTGTAGAGTTTTGATGAGAAAAATCTATAACCAGGAACCACGACACATTGACAAAAGACAATCTCATAAAGCAAGAGAGACATCAGCCAACATGATTTACTAAAGACAAATTATCATGCAATTCTTAAAGCATGAGTCAAACCAGGAGAAGGCGATGCTTCCAATTTCCAAGCACCCGTGACACAAGTTTTGGGATAAAAGGAATCAGTGTAGATATTTGCTTTTCTCGAACTGTTTTGCCAGATCGCACATAACTGCAGCTCTGCCAAAAAAAAGGATGCAACAAATCAACAAAAAGTAAATTAAGGCACTTCTACATCATATAGAAGTATTCTTTTTAAAAATATTAGAAAAATCTCCCGAAAGGTAGTGCAACTTAGGTGCTTTTTTATTTTTGTGAAAAACATAGTATATAATCTGAGTCCAAATAATTTTTGAAGTGATATCATGTGTTGAAATTAAAGTTTTTCACTGTTATTTGATTAGGAAGCAATGTTATTATTGTTGATTACTGTAGAGACTACTTTAAATCAGCGGATTGTCTGCTAACATTTTGAGTTCCTTGTGTTAAATCATACTTGGGATTAGTAGCTATGAAGTTCAAACTTAATTATTACTGAAGTATAGTCTTGTTTTACCAAGAGTTTTCTTCTCATCCTACACAAACAACCACAAGACTACTCCCGAAGACCCTTTCCAGTTTTTAAACAACTCAGAAATGCTCCAGCAAACAGTCCCAGTCTTTCAAGAAAAAAAATGATGCTCCAGAAAATTTAGTCAAAAAGTTTGGAGAAATGCTTATTACTTCTGAAAGAAAAAAACACGGCGTGATACATTTTAGCTTTGTATTGGTGCACCTAAAAGGAAGGTCTGACCTTTTCCTGCCATCTGAAATGAAGTATCAGCAAACATGATGCAAATAAAGTGACCAAGACTTGTAAATCCTAAGTTCTACAATAAAATAATTTTGAATAAGGAAAGGAACATATTAATTTGAATTATTTGGTCCAAGATCAAAGATTTCCTAAATTGAGATCTTTTCTGCAAATTCAAGGAGTATAGACACAAAGGAAGCACACCTTTTCAAGCAACACATACTCTACAAATGCCAGAAATTTCTCAAACAAGTCAGCAGGTGGGCAGATCCATTCACTTAAGTGCATAAATATTTCTGTAATTGCAATGTTCAAGATAACATATCTGTCATCATCCTGCCAAGCAAGCAAACAGCAAAAGTTAAGGCACATGAGCTACTATAACTGCAACTACAGTTACATAGATATTTAAAAAAAAAAAAGCTTCCTTGTGAAAGGAAGAAAACAGGAAGTTACTGCAGGGAAATATACTCAGTTAAAAGTGTTTAAAATAGAGGAAACCAGTGGATGGAAAACATTTGAGTTATATTTTCACTTGTTTTGTTCAGAAGAATAGATGTGAGGATGTAGAAAGAGGAGGCAATAAAATTTTTCTTAAAGTTCCCCATATCTTTATCCATCAGTAAGAGCAGAAAGACTAAATGAAAAGTTTATCTTGATTGGCAGATGCATTATCCTTGTATAAAACATGGACCTTCTGCTTCGCATCCCTTTCCATTTTTCTCAACCAAACAGAGATATACATGGACACAAAGCCATACCTTTCCTGAAAGGCGATGCGTTGGACAGAGGGGAAACACAGATAACAACTTCTTCAACAGTACAGATGAGAAACTTTGATCAAGAGGTTGTGATTCAGGATGGCCTTGCAGAATCCCATGGATAAAGAATGAGACTGCAAGGTCTATGCTCCGAAGTATGCTAAGCATGCAATCAAATGATTGTGCATCTAGTGAGTCATGAACTATTGGGAGAAAATCTTGGAAGCAATTGACTAAAACTGGTACAATGTCTTTCAGCTTCTTGATGATGACAGAATATTCTACACAAACAATGACAAAACAATAGAAGGTAAAGGCTTGCCACATTTACTATAACAGAATAAATTACATTAGGGTTATAGCACAAACAAGGACATTAAAGGTTACACAGTTGCGAATTGAATGTTGAAAATAACCTATTAAACCATAATTATTTCTTATAAAAAATGAATGGATTATCCTATAGCATAGCATTGAGAAACTAACAAATAAGCAAATAAAAAAATAGCTACTATTGCAAAAAATTAAGTTAAATTGAACATAAAATTTTCTGATGCAAGATTAAGCATGTTATTTGAACAGTACAACATATTTCCATGGCAGCAATAGTTGTTTGATAGCAATGAGCTTATCACTCTAAACGGGGGCAAAGTGTTGAGACATACCTGCAGATACTATAGGCACATCAGGCTCAAAAGCATGCAATATTTTTTGCTCATGGACATTCTATGAAATTGAAAAAAAGTGTTATCAGAAATCATTAGGCAAATCGAAGGCCAGAGACTTAGCATAAGGACATTATATTGCAAACCACATAACACAAATAGACAAAAGAATATTTCATCCCTGAAGTTGTACTTTAAAACTATAATTTTACATTTCAATATGAAGAAGAGAAACCGTTTATTGACATGTTCATTCCATCTTCAATGCTACCATAGGCATATAAAGTGCATGAGGGCATATTATTAACCAAAGTTCCCGAACCATGTCAATGAGTCACCAGTTCTATGAGATACGTACTGCATTGCCCATTCTATTGTGCAAGATAAGAAATCTCAAGTGCCAACAGAGATTCACAATGAGAGTCATCACCCGAATCTTCCATGTTTGCAAAAATAATAAATTGTTTGTATATCTAATCATGTATTTATATGTGATCCAAAAGTCAACTACAAATATTTGTAATATAACTCCACCAGGGTTTCTGTTTCCATAAATTGTCAACTGATTCATGTATGACCTCCAATATGCGATGCAGTTTAAACTGCTCATAAAAAACAAAAGATCCATACCACTGTTACAATGAACTCGAGCATCTATCTGTCATAGACCACTAAATTCTGCTACTATGACCACGATAACAACTGGAAAAGTACAGAACTATCTTCTAGAGTATGATGGCAAAATCATGCATGGCTGAGTATGAAATATGACCAGACAGTTTGTAACTGACAGATATTCTACCCAAATCATTAGGATAAAAAAAAGGAAAACAAATGAATTTTGCACGTGAGTCTCGGGGAGCACCTTCCCAAGCAGGTTAACTTCTTTACTTGACGGCAACAGTACCAAGCATCGCACCAAACCAGCAAGAGCATTTTTCAGCTTGCCTTTGTCTTCTAAATAGAACTGGTTCTTCCATAGAATATCTTCATAATTTTGAAGTATCTATTAACGACACATTGGCAAAAAAAGCATCAAGATGCAAATAGAAGAGAATGATAACCATGTCAGCTAAAGCTCTTAAGCTGTCATTTTGATGGCAAGTAACCACTTGGGAATTGCATTCTTTCAATTCATATTGAATTATTAATCTATGAGATTATATTGACAACTCAGCAAAATATGTTTTGCATGAACCTAAAATGACAGCATCTACCAAACCATAAAAGGAGAGAATCAGGAATATTCATAAGGCAAGTAACCCATCAAAGATTTAATGAAAAGAAGGATATCCAATAAGGCCTCCTGTTACAAGCTCATGATATTATGATGCACTTGTGCCACATGAAAATCCCTCCATTGCAGTTTTGTTTCAAA
Source organism: Salix brachista (assembly GCA_009078335.1). NCBI lineage: Eukaryota > Viridiplantae > Streptophyta > Magnoliopsida > Malpighiales > Salicaceae > Salix > Salix brachista. Next base: position 16,266,493 of record CM018577.1, on the reverse strand, counting down.
CAACATTATGGTCAAGATTTGGACCCTTATTCACATTCCACTAGGCACCATGAATAAAAATAAAGGGTAGCGCAAATACAAAACAAGTGGATTCTCAAACACCAAGAAAAAAGAAATGAACTCTGAACATCTACTAGATAATATGAACAAATGAAGATACCTTTTCAGCGTAGGAGAAAAATGAAGGTGGATGATATTGAACAGCGAGATCAAAAAATTTAAATGCCATAAGCCGAACATCAATTGCTAAATGTGTCATTGCATTAAAAATGTAGGCCATCATTAACGAAATGACAGGTCCTTGATTATCCTGGCCAAACAGGGATAAAGAAATAATGTCAAAGGGATAAATTAGTGGTGATAAAGAGTAATAAAATAGCAATGAAACAGACAGAATGCCTCGTTAAAATGAAAAATGACCAGCAAAAATAAATAAGAAAGGTAATTGGAAACAACAAAACATTGCAAACTTTTGACTCTGTTGTTGCACAGGATACATCTGATTGAAAAAAAATTGCAAATCTCTAATCTCATCAAAAGTAGAACTAATATCTTATGATAAAAAAATAGTGAAATTTTTTTATCCCCTAGTCTCAAACTCCATTTGCCAGTCCACCCTCTAACAGAAACTGACAACGCCGGTCCAGTAAGCAGTGTTCTGGCTAGATATTGAATCATACATACAACTATGCCGCTGTATCATTCTATTAATGTCTCAAAACTCACTGATGGAAAATTGGGAGAAAAAAATAGGCCCCCAATTATTTTTAAAATTGAAAATTATTTGAAGAATCCTTCTTTCTTTATTATTTTAAGCCATTACTACATAAAGCTATATCAAAGAACAAAAAACAGTTTTGTTCAGGCGTTTTGAGTATGCCAGTCTTTAGATGAAATTTTTAGTCTGTCAAGTCTTGAAATTGAAAGACACTGCAACTAGTACTAATAACTGATCAATATTAGTGCATAGTCTTAGGAATGATGTTTAATATTGTTCTTTCCCTTAAATGTTTTCCATGTAGTGGCTTCTCTCACGATTCAAACATGAGAGCTTGTGCTTTACCAATTTTCATTAGGAGATACACTAATAATCACATAGCTGAAAATCTTCCAAGTTTTTTTTCCGATCATTGTAATACAAAAAGACCATAGCTTCATGCTCTTGTGGTAACCAATAAGAAAAAGAAATACAAATCCAAGAGAAAACATTATAAAAGAAAAGTCATACCAACAAGAGGCAAGATTTTGATTGTTTATAGAATATAACTTATTGAGCCAACGCAGAAACATGTCCTTATAGATTGAAAGCGTCCAAGCAACCACCCTGCATGAACATGCAAGAAAGAAAATGACAAATTACCTCTTTGCAACCTGGGAAAATCACTGACTTGAGAAGTTGATATAGGTTTTCTCGAACAGTTTTATCATCATCACTGATCCGTTCACGTAGTTTTTCTATAACAGCATATCTGTGCAATTTAAGCTCTTCTGGATACTTGAGAAATAAATCCTTCATACCCATCAAGGCATCTTCAATAGGAATAGAAAAAAAGAGACTCTTGTCAGCATCACCATTTCCAACGAACACAAGATAATAAGTGCAGAGGCTAAAACGTATAACAGAAACAGTCAAGTAGCTACCAGATAACTTCAATAAAAGCATTTCTATGATTAAATAGTTTCTCTCTCTTTTATTTACAAAGGCAAAACTCTTAAGGGCAACCTTTTGATTCTAACGGAATGTTAAATATCTACAAGAAAGTACCTTTACGGACTTTGGCATTGTGATGGGACGTATGTTGAAGAAGCTCTTTCAAAGTCAAGCCTTTCTTGCTCACAGCTAAACCCGCTTTCTCCGATGCCACGCTCTGTTCCGGAAGAACAATTGCTGCTCGTAACACACCCACACAAAGAAACTTCCATTAGTAACATTACTTCATTAAAAGCACAAGATGCTAAGAAGAAGCTAATGGAAAGATATTATTATTTATTACCTTTCGATTTAATTTCTGTGTTGGTAGTATTCTTAGGAGGTGGCAACTTCCTGCCCATCTTTCGCTTTATTTTCTACGGAAAAAAAAAAGAGAGTAAGCAATTCAAGGTCCCAGGCCATGAAATTTAGAAAAAGAAAGAAACTGCTATTGCTCACTTTGAAGTCGATACCGCGCTTTTGCTGCTTCTTGGAGGAACCCTTGGATTTTGCCATTTTCACTACAAATTACAGGGTGGGAAAAAAAGAGTGTAAGCATCAATGTTACGGTTCTCTTAGCCGAAAATAAACTGAAATTGAAAATACAATTCAGAAGTAATGAATTGAGAGCAAGATTTTACTTGCTAGACAAGTAGAATCTGCGAAAACAAAGAAAAACAGTTACTTGCGATTTTGGAGGACAGAAAACGGTGGTGGGTTTTTAGGGGTTTCGATATCGATGCAACTCAGAGCCACCGCTAGAACGGGAAGGGAATGAGAATCGGGTCCGCTCCAGTTTCAGTTTAACCCTGCCCCGATTCTAACCCGCATTGTTGTATTTAAAAAAAAAAAAACAAAAAACTCTTTAATCTTTTGAGAGATTCCAGATAAACTTAAGGAAAGATAAACTGCGCGGCAGAGCGGTTAGGCGCGCTATTGCCACTACCGAGGTTGGGGGTTCGACTCTCTTTCTCGTCAGTAAAGCATCTCATGGGGAGACTTTGTCACCCCGGTTGAGGGATTAGTCCGGGCCGAAGGCCTGGGATACCCTGGTTTGACCAAAAAAAGATAAACTTAAGGAAAGGGGGGTTAAAACTTTTTTTTTCTTAGCTCTAGATTTAGATTGATTGATACTAAAATTGTAATTTTACCTCTCATGTAAAAATTATCTTATAATAAAATAAATATACCTACCATATAGAGCTATTTTTACCTTTTTAACTCCAAAATCATAATTAAATTATTGAAATATCCTTAAAACTTAAAAACTTGATATTTTTGTATAATTTTTATTGGTTTTTAATTTCATCTCGGAATTCAAGTTTATAGTGTATTTTTTTTTTAATTTGATTCTTATTATTTTAGTTTTTTTTGTTCCTTTGATAAAGGTTTTTTTATTCCAACCTTCAATCAAACAAAAAAAAAATTATCTAATTCTTTTTTATTCCAATTTTCATTCTTTTAATTGATGTTTACTTATCCCTTTGTATAATTTTTCTCAACTCTACCCTTCAATATCTAATTTGTTGGGGATTGTGTTTCACAATTTTCACATGTGTAATCCTTCAAATCTAATGACCTAGGTTACAGATTTGAAAAGTTAACAAAAGTCGACATCTTGTTTTGTCTTATTTTCTTTTCTTATATCATCATTTAATTTTTTTTCAATAATAATAACTTTGTGATTTTCTTCAATTTATTTTGTATTTAGTTATCTACCTTCGGGTGAGATAGTAAATTTCAAGAATTGGTTTGTCTATGGAGCAAGATAGTGAAATTCAATAATTGATCTATCTTCAAGGCAAGTTAAAGTATTTCAAGATTTGAAATGCCTCTAAGGTGAGATAATATAATATAAGAATATTCGCTTTTGGGCAAGACATTATGATTTTGAGGATTAATTGCCTAAAGGAAGGTGATTGAGAATGTTGAGAAGATCGGTGGTATATGCATTTAGAGTGAAGATATAGTCATTAAATTGAATCCATTTTTTTGAAATAATAATTATTTTTCATGTTCAAAGGAATCTAAGGGTAACAAATGGAAATAAATTTTTTATATTGTAAATGGTAAGGAGAAATAGATTATATTGTAGATATAAAAAACTATAAATAAAAGAGATTAAAATGTCTTAAAGGTTTAATTGTAATAGTACATGCATACTTACATTTCATAATGTAATTATATCTTACAAGTACTTCACGGGCACCTCCTCCTTATTCACTAGACTATCACATCTACATTTTCTTTTATAGGTGGTCTAGGAAATAAATGTGTTTGTGGCATATGAATTTTTGAGATGTTATAATCATCTAATATAATCCTGTAAGTAAATTGATCCTTAAAATGCTCATTTGATTTTCCTTTATTAGTGTTTATGTAATGTTATAGTAATTAATGAGTTGTGTGAAGTGTATTATAAAATGATTGAGAATTAAGTATGTATATTGATGGAGGGTGAGCCTAGGTTCACTTTGAATGATTTGAAAGGAATAAATACATAAACACGTGTTATGTTTTTCTTATTATTCAATACATGAAAAAGAAATAAAAGTAGTATTATATAGAGAGGAAATGTTGTCGAGATTTTATTAAAAATGAACTTAATAAATATATAGTCATTTACATGTTGATAAGCTCGCATAGTGAACTAATAAGGTTGTCTTTACATGTTACTGCTATGATTTTGAATCAATGTTTGTCTAAAATAAAAAAAATATATATAAATTAAGAGTCATTATTATTTTTGTGATGATTTTATGGAAGTGACTGAGTTAAAACATAAATGATGATCGTAATGAAATGAGTTAAGAAATATATTATTAAGAATTTAATTATGGTAAGTGTGAGGTAAATGATTCAAGTTATATAAAGAAGAAAATGAGAGCTTGTAAATTGTTGAAGAGGATGTATTAAATTAAAACGTTGTCATAAATTTGACATGTTTAATGATGTGTTGAAAACATGGTTTTTTTGGTTTAGTTTTGTTAACGATTAGTGATCATTATGATATTCTCTTAATATAAATCTTGTGATTTTATGGGCTTACTAGTATCCTCTTTCAAATTTCATGAATTTTAATAAAGTGTTACTGAGCAATTTAGATTTTCATGTTGGGAAAATCCTTGTAAAGTATAATGAAAGTTGTGCAATCATATGGTAATATGTGTGATGTAGTGACAGAAGACTCGTTTATCCATAAATTAGAGGAAATGAGTGGGAATCATGGTCTCGATATAAAATTTGATGGAAGAATACTCAATGTTATGTTATTCCCTGAGTTAAGTAAAGTGATATATTAAAATTTTATTTGTATGATGATTTTATTTATTTTCCTATATGCTTTATGAGTGTTTTCTATCCGCCCAAAGTATTCCAAGATCATGTTAAGATCTTTAATGATTATTTTTTAAAAACATTTGTAAAATTAGTTAATTTGATAGAATAAATTATTATATGTATATTAATTTGACAATGATATATAGATTGTAAGAATAATGAAATGAAAGGTTGCATAATTGGTTAATGGAATGTGATTATATGTGTACACCAATGCCATATGTTGATGCAACTAAGACATGATGAGTGTGAGGTTGCCTTGCTAATATATATTACCATGTATCTTCACGATATGATATAAGTTAAATGAACAAGGTTCAAATTAAATTTGAGGCTATTACAATGTCATTGTTTTAATATCTTAAAAAAATCATGAAACACATGTAACTATATAGTTTTGCATCTATAATATGAAATATCTTTTGAAAAAAACTGAAATGATAAAACAAGACAACATCACAAAGGTAACATTTGATTACTATCATAACACAAATAAGGATAAAAAAAGACTTAATAGAAGACAAAAAAATAAAATCATATTTGATAATGGTGTACAAGATAAAATAATTGTCATTATATCTTGTTTGGTCAATAATATATAAGAAAGAAAAAATATTATTTTAATATGTATTAATATTAGACTTTCAATATATATTCTAGCTTATATTGAGGGTTAAATTAATAACAATATAATTGTCATAATTTATTTTTGGGTTATTATAAAAATTCATCAAATATAAATAAATATAAATATAAATATAAATATAAATAAAAAGAACTGACATGGTAGAGAATTCAAGCTAGAAAATTTGGGCAAATTCAAGAACTTGATTGTACCTCTATTTATAAACAAAATTAAAGAACAATACAGATTTAAGATCAAAATAAATGATTATCAGACAAATTTATATAAAAATTAAGTCCGATAGCATAATTAGATTTTGATAGGCCAATTTGATTTAACCATGAGTTAAATTAAAGTTTAATTATGTTTAAGGATTACTTTGGGTCCAGTTGAAGGATTTTGTTAGATGCATGAACTTAATTATACTTTAAATGGGTAGGATTAATTTTATCAAGAGGCTTAATTGGTGAAACATTAAGTTTGAGAGGCTTAATTGGTGAAACATTAAGTTTGAGAGCCTAATTTGGGGATTAATTAAGAAAATTGAAATGTTTAAAGACCAAATTTAATTTTTACCATGTCAATTAGATGAAATCATAACAGAATTGAAAGTTTAAAGGTCAATTAAGAGTCAAATTGTATACATCCAAGAGCAAAGACCAAGGACAAAAAGGCTTGTAAATTTAAGGGTGTGTCATTAAAGTTTGGTAGGGGTAAAATCACATAAAATTAAAAGTTTAAAACCAATTAAAAATGTAATTAGAGCAATTATAAACAAGGGATCAAATTAGACTTTGTCAAAAAAAAGTCACCATTCTTAAAATTTTAGAGGTAACCAATAAATTGCTTGATCTGATTGAGTGCATCCATGTCATCGTCTCTCCACCACATACCACCACCTCCAACAGCAATTGCAACTTCATTTTTCCCCTCTCACCAGTGGCAACACATCTTCTCCATCATAGAGACGCGGCTTTTTCTTCTTAACAGTTGTAACTTCATATTTTTTTGTAGTAGCTGCAACCACAGGCAGCAGCAACAACTTTCCTTTTCTTCTACCCCAGCAGCGGCGACAACATTAGTAGCAACAACCCTTCTTCTCTATGATTCTTCTTCTCTATGGGTAGCAAAAACAATTTTATTCTTCTTCTCCACCGATTGTGGCTCTCTTCCACTACAACCTTCTCCTCCTCTTTCAGCCAACCACCATTCTTCCTTCAACTCTTAGTTAGTCACTAGTTGAACCTCCTCATCACGACAACAGCACCAGATACCCTTCTTTTTCTCCTTATTCACTGGTTAGTGTTCACTTGCCAGTGAACATCAGGTCTTTTAGGTTGGACATAGCATTTAGCCTAATCAAAAAGTTATTTTGTCATTTCGACCCACAATGGTTGGGCAAAGCCCAACCCCAAAAATTCAATATGTATTTTAAAAAAAAAATCTAAAAATTATTTCAAAATACTTTTAATTTTTACGATATGTTTTTCTATCAATTTTATTCAATATTAAGATTTAAACTTACACTGTAGGATATGAACTCGGTACAAAATATATAATTTTTCCTAAGATTTTCATAACCAAATAATAATAATAATAATATATTGTCGTCTCAATATTATTATTTTTTCAAAAATATCATCTTGATAGTTTTAGTCATACTATATTTTTATTAGTCGTTCATGTTATTTTAGGACTTTATCAAGGCGATCATATCATATCAATTCAACTTTTGATTTTTTTACTTGTATTTAAAATTTGAATTGTACAATTTCAAGATAGTTTACCTTTAAATTTAAATTTAAATTATATTTGTTAAATTAATATATTGCATAAAATATAACTTCAAAAAAACATGTCACAACATTTCAAATTAAAATATATTTTTTCAATTAAAAAATTAAAATATAAATCATAACAAAATTCACAATCAATCCTATCAAATAAGTGTTGTGTTGGACATGGATACACATTCTCTATGGCCCGACATGTATAAACATGTTTAAGAGTTAAGACACAACAAAATAATGATAAAAATAATAATTTTAAATCTAAATATGTGGGGTCATGGCGATATTCATGGCAGATACGGTTAACATGGTTGTTAAACTTGCGTGTTGACTCGCAAAATCGTTTGATTTTAGGAGTCAACTCAACAAAATTTATCAAATCGGATAGAAAAATCAGGCTTGTAAAAATCAGAAAAATCTGGTGGGATCGTAAAATCGGATCGGATCAGTGTGATTTTACGATCCCACCAATTTTGCCCAAAATTCATCCCTTCTGCCACCCCCTAGAGCCTACACCTAGCTGGCTAGCCCTGTGCCCCTATCCCTTCCCCCCTACACCTAGCTCGCTAGCCCTGTGCCCCCCCTCCCCCCCTCTTCTCTCCTAGTTTTAAAATGAAAAAAAAATAAAAAAAATCAGTATTTTTTAAATGCTAATATAATGATATAATTGTTGTGTATTTTTAATTTCTTTTAAATCATGTATAAACCTTAACTAATAAAATTTTATGGCTATAATTATATTATATTGAATTCGATGGTTAGGATGCCTGAGGAATACAATAAAAAGGTACAACATCACTTTGTTATTTAATTGCACAACTTTTATTTTTATTTTGAGAAAATTGCAGTACCAATTATTGATGGCTAGAAATATATATATATTTTTAAAAAAAGGCAATTAGAAAACCTTGCACATGATGCCTAAACTGATAATTGAATGTTGACATAGTGTATGATGTAACCAAGCATAAACCATCGAACATCCAGTCATTGGCCATGCAACGGTGTTTGATTGGTCACAAGAAAACATAAAAGCCAGCAGCTAGTCAGCTAGCCATGATGCACCGCCACCCCCACATGGATGAGCATCAATCAAGCATGCATGGTAGGAACGATGTAACGAAGGCCAACAATTTACCTAGCCAGACCAGATTGATCCTCATGCAGCATGACCTCGACAGGCACAGCACTTTGGTCCGATCTGCAAGTGTCATGGTGGATAGATTAGGTGCCACCTTCTGCTGCAAGACGCCTGGAAAATTGCGTGTGGTTCCATCGATGAACAGGCGTGCCGTGTTCGGAATTAACCCTTTGCAGGACGCTACTAGTTAGCAATGTTTTATATATTATTATTATTATTATTATTATCTAATATACTAAAAGAGATCAGGTTCGGTTACTGTAGCATGTGAGGAGAATCACTGTGGATTGTAATAGTGTTGCTCAGTTTTCGGGTCGTTCGGTTCGGTTCGGTTCGTTGGTTCAATTCGTTAGTTCGATTCGTTGATTCGATTATTGTAATATATTTATATATTCTTGCACAAGCAAATACAAAGAAGGACATTTAGTCCAGTGGAAGACAGGCGCCTCCCTTCCTAAGGAGGGCAGGGGTTCGACCCCTCCCAGGCGCGTTTCCCCTTTTTTTTTTCTTTTTTGATTTTTTTTCACTTATGATTTTTTTCTTTTTTTTATTGTCTATTTATTTCGACATCAAATAATTTTTTTTCTTATATTTTTTTTGTTATAGTTATTGATTTTTTTTCTTTCAATGGATGTTTTTTACTATTATTAACACAATAAAAATAATAATTTTAGTTTTTTTTCTTACTTTCTCTTTTCCTAATGTTTTCAATTTTTTTCATCCGGGTAATTTGATTTTTTGATTTTTTTTTCACTTATGATTTTTTTCTTTTTATTATTTATTTATTTCGACATCAAATATTTTTTTTTCTTATAATTTTTTTTTTGTTATAGTTATTGATTTTTTTTTCTTTCAATGGATGTTTTTTACCATTATTAACACAATAAAAATAATAATTTTAGTTTTTTTTTCTTACTTTCTCTTTTCCTAATGTTTTCAATTTTTTTCATCCGGGTAATTTAATAGTTTTTATTGTTTTAGCAGTAATAGTAATTATATTTTTAGATGTTAAGGATTTAATGTTCATATTGTTATAATAGGATGTATTCATGTATTTCATTATATCAAACCTTACATGTATAAATGTTATACTTTATTCAATTTTTTTATTTGATTGAAATTGATAATATATTTTTGTATTTGTTTCAGTCCTTATACTTTTAATTTTTTATCTTAATTCCTTTAATTTTTTATAGTTCTCAATAGTCCATATTTTTGTCTATGTCTATATATGTGTGTCTTTAGTTTTGGTTTTTAATTTTTATTATTTTCTCTTTTGTTGAGATAACATTTTTTTTTCAAAAACTTTGTTTTTAAATTTTAGTCTGTGTTTATGATCATTTGAAAATTGATATTTTTTTTTCTTTGTTTTTTCTTTTGGTTTTTTTTTAATTTCACATGAAATAATTTTTTTTTGTTAAAATTTTAGGGTTTTGTTTTATTCTTTTATTGAATTGATTTTTATATTATTCACATAATAATAATAATAATAATAATAATAATAATAATAATAATAATAATAATAATAATAATAATAATAATAATAATTTTAGTTTTTTTTCTTGCTTTCTCTTTTATTAATGTTTTCGAGTTTTTTCTCATTGGAATAATTTAATAAATTTTATTTTTTAGAAATAATATTTATGATATTTTTAGGTATTAAGCCTTCGATGTTGTTGTTGTTATAACATGGTGTGTTGATGTGTTTCATTATATCAAACCTTGCATGTATAGATATTATATTTTATTTTTGAAATATCAAAATCTATTAATTATTTCAATCTCAAAAATCATAAAAAATATTTACTCGGCCCGCAACGTAGTGCGGGCAATTAACTAGTTATTCTTAAAACTTAGCTACAATAAAACATCAAATATTTCACTATCCTTATACAGTGAAACACTCTAGATCTGTTTGGAGGGCGGTTGTGGTTGTTTTTTAAAGTACTTTTTGTTTAGAAATACATCAAAATAATAATTTTTTTATTTTTTAAAAATTATTTTTGACATCAACACATCAAAATAATTTAAAAACACTAAAAAAATCATTTAAAATGAAAAAAAAATTCAAATTTTAGAAAAATGGCAATACAATCGCCGTTCCAAACAGCCTTTAAAAATAAAATAGGTTAGCTGTTGTTCTTCGCTTTTTGGCGTGAGAAGACCTTTTTTCCCACAGTTTTTAAGAGATTTTTTTTTAAAAAATCAATCCAAATTAAACCGTCAATCCTGATTTAAGTTTTAACTAGTAATGACGTTGATAGGGCTTGCTGAATTTTTCATGGGCTAACCCGGGGTGGTGGAATGGTAGCTTCAACATTTTTTAATATTCAAGGCAACAGGGAATCGGTTCTGCTTCGAGGAACAGATGACAAAGGGTGTGGACGCACGCGTCTCCCTCACTCAAGCCTCATACAGGGCAACCAAGAATTTAGTCTATCTAATCTTGATTAAAAACACATTTGAGGAGTGCAAACTCGGTCACAATAAGATCAAACAACAGATATCACGTCGGTGTTCTCTATCTACACCACAAAGATCACAAAAATCTCAACGACTGAAAATTTCAAAGCCTGCATAAACATCTGGGACTTCATGCTTGATCCACCATGAGTGCAAAAACAGTGCAACATATGAATACCAGAAAGAAACAGCACGACATACTTACAATCTACACCTATGAAAAGAACTATTCTTATAATGCGGGATAGAGTTCCTCTACTACCGCCCATCAGCAGAAGTGAAAGACTCCGCAAAGCCAGCAGGTCTTGCCGGAATACTACTCTTGCTGTCTTCCAAGTCCACATAACTCAAGTCCTTTCCTTCTGCTTCCTGCCATCCCTTCACCATCTGGTTAAGAGGGAGGCTGTAATCAATGCCACCATAATCTTCAGTATCATCGTCCAAAGGTTTCCATTGCTCGACAAGTGGGGCCAGTACATTCACAACATGGCCCATATCCGGTCTATGGTTGGGCTCCCTTGTCGTGCAGTGCCCCGCCAGTTCAGCAATGGTGGAGATACTCTCAAATATTTCGTCTTTCACATCAATGGCAGGGTCGATAGCAGCCCTGAGTTTCTGCTGGTCTGATTTGACACGCCAAAACCATGCAGCCAGGTACTGGCTTTCCTCTGGCCTGTCCTCGTCGAGTGCCATCAATCCAGTTAGGAGCTCCATTAGCACAACCCCAAAACTAAAGACGTCGACCTTGGTTGTGATTTTTCCCGTCACTGAAACAGTCAGCATGTGAGAGTCAGATTCACTGGGATAAATGCATCCATCACAGAGAATACAAGAAATTAAAAATGCAAGTAACCCTACAGTTTGACCTCAAATTCAAGTTAACCCTACAGTTTCCTTCTCTTTTTCTTTGAAATTCCAACCAACCAAAGTTTCACATGTTACTTTTATATGCCTTTAAATTAAAAAGACATGTTTCAGATTAGGTGTTCTAATGAACCGGAATCATTCTGATGAATCAGTGTGCTTTTTATAGCTGCCACATACATGATGGAACAAAATATTGTAACGCAATGAGTAAGCTATAAAGATTTTAGAAGAAAAAATTCTCTATCAATTATGCATCATGGTAGATGACAATTCAATCCAATAAAAACGCAAGAACGCAAATAGAATATTTACCAGCATACTCAGGTGCCAAGTATCCAAAGGTCCCAGCAAGTCTGGTCACCATAGATTTCTCTCCATCAGGAGCAAGTTTCACCAATCCAAAATCGGAAACTTTTGCTCTAAAATCATCACCAAGTAAGATGTTTGAAGATTTAAGATCTCTGTGTATGAAGCTCCGATGAGCCAAATTATGAAGATATTCCATTCCTCTAGCAACATCCAGCGCAATATTTAACCTCCTCTTCCAAGAAAGAGGCTCCAACTTCGAGGTCTTCCAGTGGAAAAGATGGTTGCTCAAAGCTCCTTGAGGCATGTACTCATAAACAAGGATTCTTTCATAGCCTTCAACAGAGTAACCCAAAAGTGAAACCAAATGACAGTGCCGCACCTTTGAAAGAACTGCAATCTCAGCTTGGAATTCATCTATAGCTTTGCTGCTAATCACGCCAGCCTCCATTCTCTTAACTGCTATTTTTGTTCCATTGTCAAGCTCTCCTTTATAAACCACCCCAAAGCCACCACGGCCAAGCTCATTCTCCGAGGCAAAATTCTTAGTCACATTTCGAAGAACTTGAACTGATATGACCAAATTCCCTGCTTCAATGACATGAGACTCGCCAACACCACTGCAATATCTGCTTGCAGAACCACTCCTTATTGTTGTCGATGCTCTTCCGGTGGTGTTACTGGCAACCACGATCTTGACTGCGCTGTCTGAATCAGATGGGTCTCTTGGATGAATGACAAGGGAACTTGGAGCATGGAAGGTATATTTCCTCTTCTTGTAACAATAGATAGACATGGGAATGGCAAGAATAGCAATAACTGCAACACTTGCAACAGGGGCTATAATTCCAACTAAACTGGATCGCTTGGGTTTCGTTGGTTCTGATGAATCCCCGGGACTAAAACTTGTGCCTTTGACTGGTGCTGAAGGGTTGCTGGGTGGAGAACCTGAACTTCCGGATTCAGTAGAGGGGTTTGGATTGGAATGGCTGCCACCGGTAAGCAGAGGATTGCCCACAGTGACAACATTCACCGTGTCGGCAAATTTTGGTAATGGGGGGGAAATGTCGTTGGTGCTGAGATCTAGTGTTTTCAATGATGTCAAGCTAGTCCAGTTTTCTGGAACTTGACCGCTGAGATTGTTACTCCCAAGTTTGATTTGAGTAAGAGAGCCTAGCTTTGCAATTGAAGGACTCAACGTACCACTAAGATTATTGCCAGGCAAAGCAATGGAATTAACCCTGCCATTGTAACAAGCCAATCCCAGCCATGAACAGGGGTTATTACCGGTCCATGAAGAAACTAATCTTGAAGGGTAATTCAGCGAGCCGAGAAACTCTAGAAGCGCCATAACTTCCGGTGCGCAAGGAACACCTGGGGTGGATTGACAAAATGCATTCGAAGCATACGACACTTCAGTTGCTTTAAAATTTGGAATCGGACCCATTAACTGATTGTTGTTCAAATCTAAATGCTCTAATGGCATTTCAGCCAAGTTATCGGGAACGAATCCAACAAGTTGGTTACCATTAAGATTGAGATCCTGCAGAACAGTCAAATTACCAATGCTCTCTGGAATTGTACCTGTGAACTGGTTCCCATGAAGCCATAGAACATTAATTGAATCCATTGTTGTCACCACATCAATGGTGCCACTCAACCCACCTCCATTCTGATCATTTAACCACAGATTCTGCAGAGACATACCTCGTTTGAAGCTTGCGGGAATCTCACCAAATAAATTATTGCCTGAAAGTTTCAAGTTCTGTAGAGATGACAAGTTCCCTAGAAAATAAGGCAAGGGACCGGCCAAATTACAGAACATACAAGAAAGATTGGTCAATTGTGCAGAACCTTGCAAGCCCTCGGGGAATGACCACCCTGTACTCGCATTGAAATTATTTTTATCCAAAGCCAAGAATTGCAAGCTCACCAACCCATCAAAACAGTCAGAAGGAATTGAGTCAAACTGATTGGCATCCAAATAAACAGACTGTAGCTCCGATAGCCCACTTAAGGATGGTAAAGCTCCAGTGAATTGGTTCTTTTGAAGGCCTAACCTTTGGAGTTTTGTAAGCTGATTGAGGTTTTGAGGCAGAACACCTTTCAAGCTCATGTTCTGGACCTGAATTTGAGTGACCCTCGAACCAGAGCAGAAAACATGTTTCCAAGATTGACCACAAGGGTCATCACCATTAGCAGGCCACTCTAAAAGCTCAGGGTTCTCTAACCCTCCTCTGAATGCTTGGAGAATTGCAAAGTCATTGGGGTCAGTGGCGCTAAAAACCACTGTAACAAGAGAGAAGAGTGCTAAAACAAGCTTTTTGTGGTGTTTTCTCATGGCAGGTCTATAAAGCTGCAATCTATGGCTTCATGAAGAAACATTGCAACCAAGAAAGAAAAACAAAACAAGCTTCATTTCATCATCAAAGACTGGCACTTGAATCGCCCATCTCAAATCTTGCATGAAAAAAAAGGCCAGAGAAACAAAACAAACTTCAAAGCCAACACGGTACCATTAATGGTGAATCCATGAAGAATGGAGATAATTATTCAAAATCAAAAATACAAATGTGGGAATTTTATTTTAGACTAAATTCTCAAGTAAAACAGAAAATTCTTATGAGAATCTACTAAGTGATCTCATCCATCCAGTACAATCCAGGAAAGTAGAATAATGAATGTCACACAAACAGACAAACACTGTAGCTCTCTGTTACCCTCTCGTTCTTTCTTGTGGTAGTAATTAAATATCGAATTTATGATAAGTTTTTTATTATTATTTTAAAATATATATATATTTTTTTAAAAGATTTATTTTTATTTAAACACATTAAAATAATATATTTTTCTTAAAAAGAAAAAAAACGACTGATCAGTTGCAAAAACAAACGCAGCCTGTAAAGGGCAATTTTGTCTTTGGACTGACAGTTACTCTTAAGGTGGAGATATGGATTGAAGATGGGGATTAATTTATGTATTAAATAATGTGTGCTTCAATAGTGAACATGTGGATTTTGTCAGAGTGTTGAGTGGTACAGTGACGCCCAAGCTTCTATCCTCTCGATCCCATCGCCATTTTCTAGATATTGAGATAATCCGCAGGAGACAGCTCAGAAAATCCCGGAAGGTATTACGAGTCACGAAAAGCCAACTCAACCACCCCTCGGGTACAAATGAGCTCGCGCGTAATTAAGTAAGCCCAAACGTGTCGTATGGTCCAATATTTTATTAATAATGTGTTTGGGGTTAATTCTACTGTTGTAATTTAAAATTGTAAATTAAAGAAAAAACATTTCTAGTTCTAATTTTAACATAAATTGGCTAAAAAGTAACGTTCATAAAAATAAAATATAAATTTTCAATAAATTTATAAAAGCTGATGCCTATAAATATAAGATTTTGTTGTATCTTTACAGTATATATTATTTTTAACTCTCATAAATATAGTAAATTGAATAATAAAATACTTTCAAAATTATTATACAGCAAAACATAGTTTTAACATCACTGCACAATACTCGCATGCTTGTCTTTAATCTGGGGGGAAAAAAATTAAAGGTGATCGATAAAAAGACCCTTTTTAAAAAATAAAAATAAAAAGTAAAAGCAGGATCGATAAGATTTGAATGGCAGTGTTGTAAATATGAGGTAAAACATGGAATGTGACCACGTGAATGCGGAAATCACGCGAAAGCATGATCGTGGCAGTGCTGTAAATTATGAGGTTAATCACATAGAAGCTGCAAGAAAACCCTTAATATTTTGATGAATTTAATTAATATTTTCACAATGAAATGATAGTATCGTTTTAACATCGAATCTGCTGCCTTTAATCATAAAGTTATAATGATATCATCCATGATAAAACAATTTTTTTTATTTTTCCCCTCGTCAGAATGATTAATCACGTTGATGATCATATTGGTGTGGGGTGGGGGGGGATCACAATCAATCAGAACCATTGAATTGTGGGATCCATGTGCTTTCTTCCCCGTTTGTTAAGTGAATTAATTAATCTCCTCCCTCGATAATATGATTTTGAGGAGAGAATTGCGAATGGGAATTAATTGTAATGTGATGCAGTTTGGATAATGCCTGGGATTTATCTTTTAATGAAGAACGACGTCAGATTTTCCTAGCAGATAAAAAAAAAATCCAATCACGACATCCAATTCCCTTCTTTCTTTATTCTTCTTCTTCTTGTTTTTATTTTTTTGTAAAAGAAAACATTGAATCCACATGTAGTCTTCTAAATCCTAGAAGATTTTGTTTGATTATAATATGAAATTCGATGGTTTATGTCGATAAAAATTAATAAAATATGAAAAACCTTTCGCCATCTTTTTAGTTCTTTCACTTTTGTTGGACACCAGAAAATCTAATCCTGGAAAATATATTTTATGTACTCAAATGAGCGAATAAAATTTTAGTTATTTCATATTTTTACAAAGGATATTAGAGAATGATATAAAATTATATTATGGGACTTCACCTATAAGCTTAAGCTTTTAGGTGAGATAGTTCCTTAACATGGTATCAGAGTCTTGTTAACCCAGCGGTCACGAGTTCAAATCTCACCACCCCCATTCTATTTGATAAAAATCAAGCACAAAGTAGAGTGAGTCTGTGTGCAAGTTTCAAGCCCAAAGAGCTTTCACTTGAGGGGGTGTGTTAGAAAATGATATAAAATCATATTATCGGGTCTCACCTATAAGTTTAAGCTTTTAGGTGAGATGGTTCCTTAACAAGGGATAAATATCTTGACTAGAACTCGAGACTTACTATATATATTACAAGTTATTTGTTATCACGACACGTACATTAAGGACTTAAAATAAAGGTTCTTTCATGTTCTCTCTCTCTCTCTCTCTCTCTATATATATATATATATATAACTAGCCATTTTCCAGCGCTTCGTCACGATCGGAACCATATTTTTTCAACGCAAAAAAATATATTGTGAGAATTTTTTATTATAATATAAATTTGAACAAAATAATAAATTTGTATAGAATTCCTATGGAGTGCAATAGGAATAGGTACTTTCACTATACAATAAATGTTAAAAAAAAGCATAGCGACACCAAAGGTTAACTTTTGGTGATTCTAAGAGCAAAATAATAATTTTATTGTTAAAATCTACAATAAACATATATAGTAAAACCGCGACGTATTTAATATATATATTGTCGCGATGACTTTTTTCGCGCTTCGCGCCCCACCATCCTCGGAAGAAGAGAACGACGCGCAGTGAAAAGAAGGGGTGTTTTATAGTCGTAAAAATTACAACTATAATCATCAAGAGTCACCACCTAGTATTACAGACACTAGAAAACCTATTGGTCTAAGAGAGTTTGGGTAAGGAGACTTATTGTGCAAGGGAAAACGCATCGCCCCCAGTGCACTCTATCTAAGGCAAGTTGCATTGTTGTTTGATTGTTTTTCTAATTTTTTTTTTACACTGCATTTTCAAAAACCATTTTTTCAAGAGTCGCCACCTAGTATTACAGACACTAGAAAACCTATTGGTCTAAGAGAGTTTGGGCCAGGAGACTTATTGTGCAAGGGAAAACGCATCGCCCCCAGTGCACTATATCTAAGGCAAGTTGCATTGTTGTTTGATTGTTTTTCTAAATTTATTTTTTTTACACTGCATTTTCAAAAACCATTTTTTCCATGGGTGTACTTTATAATGTAATTTTACACTGCAGTTAAATTTTTTTTTCTTATCTGCGGTTGTACTTTACAATGTAATTTTACACCAGATAGTTAAAACAAAATAATTATTAATTTTTTTGATATTTTGACCAAATTCCAAAGGATAATCATAAACTGGTTATGATATCCAATTTTCATTCAAAATATGTGAAAGATGCAACATATATTTTTTTACGAAAAATATGCTTGTAAGAACCTTGGAATTCAGCTGTATGCACTAAAACAACATTTTTTTGTGTTTTTTTAAATGCAATTTTTTGTATTTTTAAAAAAAATCAACCTGGGCCCCGCCCAACTACATGGCCTAGCCCAACTCTGCTAGGCTTGAGTTGGGCCGCGATCAGTCTAGCCTAAAAGATAAAACATAAAAGAAAGAAAAAAAGCTTATTCATGTAAATTAGCACTGTTCATGTACGTGAACAGTAACAGACCGACAGTGATGAGAGGATTACCTGCTACTGTCGTCAAGTAGAGAAAGCCGAGGTGGTTGTCCTTATGGTGGTGGCATTGAAAATGGTGGCATGTGGTGGTCAGGAGGAGCGCCAGGAGGTGTTGGTTTATGCTGAGACTTGCTACTGCCTCTGCTATTGCGTCGTTGATGATGGAGAAGAAGAGCTGGGCTGTTAGGAAGCTGCTGGCGCGGGGTTCACGGCAAGCTTGCCAGTGATGATGGGGTGTTTTTTGGTAATCGACTGGTTGCTACTTGAGGGGAGAGAGAGAGGATCGTCGACATTGTCAAATAGAGAGAGAGAGAGGCCAACCGAAAGAGATAGAGAACTGCAGCCGCAGAGAAGGCTATTGATGACAGCTCTACTGGCGCCGAGGAAGATGAAGGATGGTGGTGCAGTTTTTATGGTGTCTTCTTCTTTCTCACGTGCTCTGTAAATTTCTTGTGTTTGGTGTGTGTGTTATTTCTGAAGATGATGTTGTCTCTGTGTTCTCCCAGTATTATACTGTCAAAATTTTCCTCTCAGTTTAACGATGGTCTCCTTCCCCCCTTGTTCTTAAAAATTGCTCCCCTTTTATAGACTCATTTTGTAGGTGGCAAGGCATGGGAGAGATGTTTAGGAATGGTGTGTTGTGGTGGTAGGTTGTAGGGCATGGCAAAGCATGGCTGCCGGTGATGCCTTGGCAGGTAAGATTTTTTTCTTCAATAATATAGAATAGACTCACAAAAATAGGTTGTTACAAAAAGAGTTTTTCAATGGAAAAATCGGGAAGAACGATGTTTTTCTCTTCAATTTTGGCTTCCGATTTCACCTAAAAATATTTCGTCTCTGCAAATTCTGATCTTCTCAATTTAACACAGACCAGGCTTCCAAACTTAATTTCTCATCAATAAAGCCCTTAATAAAATTAATTTAAAGTATAATTAAGTCATTGCGCTTAATTAAATCCTTCAATTGGGTTCTGAAGTAATCCTTAAACATAATTACACTTTAAATTAGCCAACGATTAAATCAAACTAGCCCATAAAAATATAATTATTCTTTCTGAATTAAGTTTTAAACAAATTTATCCAATAATAAATTATTTTAGCATTGAATCTATATTTTCAGTTTTGGGCACAAAAGAGGTACAATCGAGTTCTCAAAAACATCCAAATTTTTCACCCTGATATTTCTGCCGACACCAGCCCTTTTTATTTTATTTTTGTTATTTTTAGGTAGATTTTGAAGAATAACCCAAAATTATTTATCACATATATAGTAATAAACCTCCTTCTATCGACCCTCAAACATAAAAAAAAAATAACAAGGAGCACATCACTAATAATGTTACTTTATATTTGTTACTAGCACTACTAATTTTTTTTTGAAGATGACGGTACTTCACTCTTTATAAAAACAGAGAAGTGTGTTATTTTTTTCAAATTCTTTTCTTAATTTCTATCTCTTTTTTTATCATTCAATACTTTTTTTATTTTTGAATAAATCATTATGATTTATTTTTTATAAAGTTATTACATTCTTAAACAAACATCTTAGCATTGGGTTAACGCTCAATTTTTAAAAATGAATATTTTTGTTATCATATCATTATTATTAGAAATGAAGAGTATTTAAAAAAAACAAAAATTTTAAACTTGGTAGAGACCATAATTTAGATCGTGAGTTGTACAAATTAATTCGTGAAGTCGGAGTTGATCTAATATATAATTGTTAATATATTAAGAAAATATATCAATTATTTTATTTTTTGAAATCAAATCATATTTTTACTAGCTATCTAAATTGTCTTTAACCTTACCAAGTCAATTGGATCATCTATAATCAACTACCATGTAGATTAATTTCAAACCAAAGCTAGAAAAGGAGCTTGCTAAAAAGATTTCAAGCTGACATGCCAAGTGAGGGACAAAGATTTTTGCTAAGCTTGATCTGCTAAGGTTAATGCTCATTTTTGCGAGTTCTATTTTTTTTTTAATAATATTATCGAGTAAAAAATAAACTTTTTTAAATAAATAAAATTATTAAACTTAGTGGAAATTATGATCAAAATCACAGGTTTAATGGATTGAGTCACAAAGTCCAAGTTCATCTAATATCATCATCTCAACATTAAAATAAAAAATGTCATCATGAAAAAATATTAATTTAAATCATGTTATTTATTAGTTCTTTAGATTGTTTTTGGACTTATTAAATCGTCTAAATATCGACACAACTCTCATATGATTAGTTACTGACTTCGTTGCAAGGCTTTCTAAATTCTGGTTTCTCTCAACTAAGTTACGTGATTGGGATTGGCCTGGAGTAAACAAATTAAAGCTGCTTCTGGTCTTAATTGACGAGGTCAGAAAAACCGGTTCTAACCTATAAACGTGATTGTTTGGAAGACGGTTTCAAATTGATTTTGAATTTTTTTTTTTAAAAATATATTGAAATAAATTTTTTGTTATTTAAAAATTATTTTTGATATGAGTACATAAAAATATCAAAAAAATTAATTTAAAAAATTAAAAAAAACAATATTTTTTTCAAAAAAAAACTTTTGAAATACTGTGATGGCTGATTGGATACAATGTGGTTGGAATACCCGCAAAACAAATCTCTCTAGTAGGCCGGATTATCCTCCAATAATTAATAATTATTCATGGCATCTTAAAAATACTAATTATATAAATACAAATACTAGAAGGTAAAATGCAATTTAAGAGAGAATACTTGTTTGACATTGTGTTTTAAAAATATATATAAAATAATTTGGTTTTTTTTTTTTTAATTAAAAAATTTGATGTTTTTGGATCATTTATATAGCGATTAATTTCAATTATAATTTTAGACAGACACGTACAATCTCAAACATTTTGTCTTGCTATATGGTGAGAGGGATAGAGGTGTATATTCCCATGTGTTTTGAATAATGTGATATCAACATTATGATAGAATCATTGTTTTTAGAAGAAGAAGAAGAAGAGAAGGAGTAACTTTGAGCGCTCATTTACATTTAATGAATATTCTTTCTATATTTGGGGCAAGGTTGGAATCTCTGAATTTTGATCACACAAGCTTGTCGTCTATGCTTAGACTTTGTGTATTTTCTCAGCACTCATTTTAATGGCACTGGATCATCCAGACCTATTCTAAACAGGAAGAAGTAACAGATAAGTTTGTAATTGAGAATATACCCAAGCCTCTTATTCGTGGCAAAAGCAAACATATGAGACGTGAATTCTGAGTTTGCAAGGGCTCGCGCTTCAGAGACTGTCTCATTCGCATGCGCTCATCACAAACCCACATGAGATGTCTCTTTCTGGTCCAACGTTTGTGCCAGAGTGGCCCAAGGCCTCCTCGGCAGATAGTGAAAGGTACGAAGATGCAAAAAATCATCTGACGCCATGCTGCCACCATTATCAAGTAGGCATTCAACTTTGTTCTGTTCTTGAAAATGTTTTTCTGTTGAAAAATATATTAAAATAATATTTAATTATTATTATTATTATTATTATTATTTAAGTTTTACGTGAAGAAAATTTAAAACACATTTTTTTTCATTTAAAATACTTTTAAAACACAAATGTCAAGCACCCTGAATATATATATACTAGACAATGCCCCCGCGCTTCGCCGCGGGCGGCACAATATTTTTTTCAATGTAAAAAATATTAATTGTGTGTATTTTTTTATTATAATATAAATTTAGTTAAAATAATAAATCTGTGCAGAATTCATGTCAAGTGCAAGTTTTCTATAAAATATATGAATTTAAAATCGATATAAATTTATATGTTTAGTAGTTTCAAACGAAATAACCAGCATAAATTTATCATCATCATTAAAAAAGCAAGAAAACTCGGATATCTGAATTATTAAGTTCACTGTATTAAGATTAGTTCATTTTATAATTCAATTTAAATCAAATAAAAATAAAATATAAATTGTGAAAATACCTACAATAATCAAATAAAAACAATAAGTTGTTAATTTTCTATCAATAAAAAGACGAAAACATAGATTGAAAATTCATCTTGACGTTATTACCATTATCATTGCTATTAAAGCTAAAATTATTACTAACATTACTGCCAAAACAATTAAAATAATTAAATTTTCATGAAAAATAAAATAAAAAAAGCAAAAGATTTTTATAAAAAAAACAATAAAAAAACAATAACTAAAATTATCATTATTATTGCATAAATAATAAAATCATAAAAATCATATAATCTAAGGAACAAATAAAGAAACAGAAAACCAAACAAAAAAAAATGAATAAAGGGAAAAATAGAGTAATATTACTTTTAAAATGATCACCGATATAAATTAAAATTTCAGGAAAATCTTTAAAAAAAATCAAAAGATTTTTATAAGAAAATAATCACCAAAATTATCATTATTATTGCGCAAATAATAAAATTATAAAAATCATCTAATCCAAAGAACAAATAAAAATAAAAGTGAACAAAAAAACGTATAAGGAAAAATATAAAAAATATTAATAAATTGGTTCGGAGATTAGTCATGGTGTGTCCACGCTGGCCTGGACACCCCGATTATCAAAAAATAGATTTGGTCCGAGGAGTAGTGGTGGTGCACTTGAGCTGGCCCGGAGATCGTGGTTATAAAAAAAATATATAAGTGAAAAAAAATGTATAAGTGAAAAAAAGAACTTAAGCTGGTTGAGAGACCATGGTTACAAAAAAATATATAAGCGAAAGAAAATAAAAATAAAAGTATAAGCGTGAAAGCACTGTAGCAATCCATATTGTTTTTAAAAAAATTCGGCCCAAGAATTAGTCGTGGTGTGCTTAAGCTGGTCGGAGATCCCGGTTATAAAAAAAATGTATAAGTGAATAAAAAAAAGTATAAAAAAAAGAAAAAAAAAGTACCAGCAAGAAAGCATTTTAGAAAAAAAAATGTGGGTCCGGGGATTGTCGTGGTATGCATAAATTGGCCTGGACACCCTCGTTATAAAAAAAAATTAGATATGGAGATTAATCGTGGTGCATTTAAGCGAGCTCAAACACCCCGATTATTAAAAAACAAAAAACCAAAAAAATATATAAGTAGAAAAAGAAAAAAAATATAATAAGAAAAAAAAGGAAAAAAATATAATAAGGAAAAAATACAAAAAAAGACAAAAAAAAAAAGAAGAAGCAAAAGACGGAAGAAAAAGAATAATTAGAAAGAAAAAAAAAGCAAAAAAAAAAAAAGAAGAAACGAAAAAAAGAGAAAAAAGTAATCCTAATATAAAAACAAAAACAAAAACAGAAAAAAAGAGAGAGAAAAAAAAACACTATTGCAATCCACAGTGCACTGTGTCTGTGTGCACAGTGAATGCAACTACAGGGAAAACAGCACACGTATTATATATATAGTAACTAGATACTTGCCTGCGCGTTGCCGCGAGAATTTTTTTGTATATAATTTCACATAATTAAATCTACATTGATAAATTTATATGATATAAGTAAATAAAAATTATAGATTCAAAGATTAAATGTTGAAAATTTTGAGTTGAGGTTTGTCACGTAAGCATATATTACATCTTTTAGAATATAGGTATTGCGTCATAAACGATCACAAAAGAGCGCGCACTAACATTAGAAAAAAGAGCAACATATTTGAATAAGAAAAAAAAAATTACTGCAATCATTATTGTGCAGATAATAAAATTATAAAAATCAATTAATAGAAAGAGCAAATTAAAAACCAAAAAGGGAAAAGGAAGCAATATTAATTTAAAATATTATAACAATAGCAACATTGGAGTCTTAACATCTAGAATTATTATTGCCGCTAGAATAAAAACACCAAAAATTATTAAATTATACCGAGGGAAAAAAATAAAAAAGCATGAACAAAATAGCAAGCAAGAAAAACCAATTAAAAATTATTATTATTATTATTCTTATTATGAAAGAATAAATAATCACTATTATTATAATAATAGAATACATAGTCACTATTATTATAATATTAATAATAATCACTATTATTATTATTCTTATTATAATTATTATTATTATGTTAATACTGAAAGAAACAAAAATAAATGACAAACTAAAAATATCTCAGAAACTTTAAGAAAAGATAAAAAAAACAATTAAAAAAAATTATCATTGCTATTACTGGCAAAATTTTTTTTATCAAATTATCGGGAGGGAAAAATAACAACAAAAGAGTAAGAATGAAAAATAATTAAATCATGATTATTATTTTTGTTATTATTATTATTATTATTATTATCATTATTATTATTATTATTATTATTGTGTCAAATACACTTATATATAAATGGACAAAAGTAGGGATTAAAAAAATAAAAGTGTAAGGGGTGAAATGAAAATCAAATATAAAGGGATTAAATTAAAAATTAAAAGTCAAAGGGCTGAAATGCAAATTACATTTATTCTCAATTGAAATCAGAGGACAAAATTGCAAAAATCGGAACTTTTGTACCGAATTGATTGAGTTATATACAGCCAATCCGGAAATTGAAAGTAGCAAGACCGAAGTGACACTTTGACATTCAATTAATTCAAATCGGAGGACCCAATCGAACAAAATTCAAACTTATATAACAGAAATGAGGACTAAAAACGAAATTAACAGTCGAGGGACCGAAGTGCAAAGTCAAAATATATGGGGGACTCTCCTGCACATTGACGTGCAGGAGAGAGAGAAACGTGGCCGCCGGATTTAACCGGCCCCCGCCGCGTCCACGGACATTTGGTGGTTACACGCGCCACCGCGGGAGGAAGACTACGCGGCGGAGCATCGTTCTGGCCGCCAGTGGCCAATTTCCGGCCACCGGAGGAGGACGCACGCGCCACCTGAACAGGGCGTGAGGCGGAAAACCGCCTGGCGCGTGCGCCTCACGCCCCCAGAGACACTGATTAAAAAATTCGAAAAATAGGGCTAATTACCGTTCTAACCCTGGACCTAATTCAGTGTTTTTGTCTTATTTGGGGCTAAATCCGTCTTTAGCCATTTTTGAAAATAATAAAAAATTCAAAAGTTGCGGTGGACCGGACCAGGCCGGTCTGGCCGCGCGCAATTATGCGGGTGCCCCTCACCCGGATGCCTTATTTTGTCCTATTACTGGGGACGAAACCGTCAATGCACTGTTCACAACCGAATATTTTATTTTTTTTAAAAAAAAGGGAAAAACCCAAAATGGCCCCGCCTCACAGCCCCTCTTTGCTGCGTGCCTGAGGGCCATTTTCACCCGTGTACTGCTCGAGTCCACAGTGTTTTGTGAGGGGCGATACAGTGGAAAGGCCACAACGTTTATGTGTTTTGTTATATATAGCCATCGGCCAAAGCATCTCTTTGTGGCTTCGGCTAGCCCGAAAGAAGATTGGGCTCAAGTATATATGCTTTAGTTGCATCCTGAAAAGATGCATCACACAATATCTTTTTGGTCATCACTGATCACGCAACTTGGGGATTTTTGCAACGTTCCCTTTGTCTCACAAAACTAAGCCAAAAACGACTACTTTAGTTAATTTCCGGATAGGTGTCGCGTGTTATGCTCTAGGTCGGGTTAAGTTTTTCATAATGTAAAAGAAGAATATTACGGTGATATTAACTCTGAGTTAACTTGAGTTAATTATATTAATTTGCGATGAGATATAAAAAATTTCATAAAAAACGCAAAGATCAAGATCCAATAACCTAACATCAAATAATAAAATTAAAAAAGTAACATTGAAGATAAAAACATGGTTAAGTTAGACTACCCAACAATGTATGATATGAGACCGAGTTAAGAAAAAACATGAAAAAAAGATTCAGGTTAAATCAATAAAAAAAACATCAAAAAAAATTCAAGAAAATCACAAAGCTCAAGATCTAAAATTGAAAAAAAAAATCATTTTTAAATGAAAAAACACAAAAATAAATAAATTGAGTCGGCCTGAATTAACTTGACGAACCTGTAATATGAGATCATAATATATATATATTTTTTAAATGATCTAGAAAAAAAGACCACAGTTACATAAAAAAATCAAGTCAACCACAATTAACTTGACTCGCCCGTGACTCGAGATAACTTAACAAAAAAGAAAACAAAAAAAAATGAAAGTTCAAAACATAATAATCTAATGTCAAATTAAAAAAGTAAAAAAATACAAAAGCAAAAACCTCGTCAATCCAAGTTAACTCAACTAACTCGTAGCGCGTGATATAAGATCATGAAAGAAAAGAAAAACAAATCATGAAGACCAAGGTCAAATAACCAATATTAAAATGATGCAATTGAAAAATAAAATAAAAAAGAACTTAAGTAACAAAATTAAATCATGTTAATCTTTGAAACTAGTAACCTAGATCAGGATTACCACTTAAAATGAAAACATAAAAACAAACATGAAACAAAATTTATAATCATAAAAAAACAAAAACAAAATAAATAGAAATAAAAACAATGTGAAATGTATTTGGTATAAAAACTAGATAAGAGAAAATAATTAGGGATTAAATTGAAAAATAAACTAAGAAAATGATAAAAGAAACATCAATCAAAAAATGAGAATCAAAATTGAATACAAAAATTAAACGAAGTAAAATATCAAGGGATACAATTGAAATAAATAATGATAAAAAATTAGCAATTAAAATAATTAGGAACAAATCAGAAACAAAAAATAAGTGAAAAAATATATTAAAAAAAAGATGAAAACAAAAATAAAAAGAATGAGAATTAAAATTAAAATTAAAATTAATATAAACTAGAGGATATAATTGATTTTCAAAAGAGCTAACTTGAACTTCAAAGCTAAAGATAGAGAAAATAGAGAGGAAAAGAAACAAAATCCATCCAATAAACAGATTCTCCATGGGAACACGCTGGTTGGACCACTAGGAAAAGGATGATAAGATGTTTTCATCGTCACCACAGAAGACGTTGGGCTGCTAAAAAGCACCGCATGCATTGCACCATAAGCATTGATTGTGTTTTAATTATTTTTATATTTATTAAAAAAATGATTTGTCCCAAATTGAAACTAATTATATCGAAAAAACAATAATGAAATG
The DNA here is from genome assembly GCA_009078335.1 of Salix brachista. NCBI lineage: Eukaryota > Viridiplantae > Streptophyta > Magnoliopsida > Malpighiales > Salicaceae > Salix > Salix brachista. The sequence continues at coordinate 16,239,063 of CM018577.1, read as the reverse complement.
ATAAAAAAATACAAAAGCGAAGTTGGTGAAGAGAGGGTTCTTTTTATTTTTCCACTCGCGATGCATGCAAGGGACGCTCTGTCTTTTTTTCTTCTCTCTTTTCCCCTTTTCAGATATGTTTGCCTCGCACTATTTTCTTTCAAATGATGATGGTTCCTTTTGTGTACGTGGCGACTAGTTTAGAAAAATAGATATAAGGTTTTCTGTGTATATATTTGAAAATAATACATCAAGGAAGAATTTTGTGGACCCAAAATAGTAGTCCACCAAGTTCATAATCCCCCGATTTACATCTAAGCCCGAAAATGTAACCCAGCCCAATCTAACCCGACTCTCCTAGGCTAAGCCCAAAACCTACACCGATCCAGTAAATGGTCAGCTTGCAGGGATCCGAGCTTTCATAACTCAAACTGTCCTACAAAACAAAACCCCAAATTAGGGTTTATCTCCTTTCCTCCCTCCCTCTGTCTCTGACTCTGTCCCTCTCTCACACACACACACCCAAAAAAACACTCTCTAAACTGATTCTGAAAGGGAATTCACCATGGTTTGCCTACGATAAGCTTATATCTCTTCATTGATTGATCAAGGATTTAGTTTGACTGATTGATTTGTTTTGTGCAGCCGCAAGGAGATTACATAGAGCTGCACAGGAAGAGGCATGGATACCGCCTCGACCACTTCGAGCGCAAGCGCAAGAAGGAGGCGCGTGAAGTCCACAAGCACTCTGAGAGAGCCCAGAAGGTCTTCTTTGTTTTTAAACTTTCTCTTTTTTTTCTTTCTCGAATTTACTTTTTCTTTCTTGTTTTAATGCGAGTGTTTTTGTTTTTTTGTGGCCTGATGGGAACAGACATTGGGTATTAAGGGAAAGATGATCGCGAAGAAAAATTATGCTGAGAAGGCTCTCATGAAGAAAACGTTAGTTCTTTCTTTCTTTTTTGCTCCATCTTCTGTATTATGTGCAGACCAGTCTGAATTGTTGGTTGTTAAGTGTGATCATACAAGACTACTATGTTTGTGCTATGCCAGTATATTGGCGTGTGCTTTTTTTAGTGTTGAAATCATTACCAGTTCTGGTTTTATTGCATGCAGAGATAGTATCACAAATCAAATTTAAAGTTTTAAGTTGTGTTTCATTTCTCACTGTGATGCTTGCTTAGCGGGGATATTTTCCCTTCTTAATGTTGATCTAAAGGTGAAAAGTGCAGTACTCAAGCTAACAACGTTGTTATATAGCTATTTGTCCTCTTAGAATTTTTGGCTAAACTTTTGTTCTTACCTTTGTGCATACTTCTCTTGCGTTATCCTCCATTTTTCTGTTTCAAAATTTGTTAAAGTTTTGGTTGGAATACATGCAAAAGAAATGAATTGGTGTAGTTAAATTTGCTTGTCAAACTGGTTTTTTCCAAATATAGCTTGTGGGTATGTACTTATGCAACATTGGGATGTCAACATTGTCTTGGTACTTTTTACATATTCTCTTCATGAAGTAAGCAGTTATTGACAGTTTTGCATGCGGATAATTTTGTACCATGTCAACAGATTGGCTATGCATGAGGAATCAACATCTAGGCGCAAGGTGGATGATGATGTTCATGATGGAGCTGTTCCCGCCTATCTATTGGATCGTGAAAACACTACACGAGCAAAGGTAAAGCTCTTGATGCTTTTTGGCTGATATGACTATAAATCATCTCTCATATTCCTACATGTTCTGATATAAAATGCGACATGGTGATGTAAATAGATTCTTAGCAACAGTATAAAGCAAAAGAGGAAAGAGAAGGCTGGAAAATGGGAGGTCCCTCTACCTAAGGTAAGATGGAGTTTGTGTATTCTGTTTCTCAATAACACAATGTGCTTCTACGACTTATTCTCCATCTCTATACTTTGAATCGTTATTAGTGTCTCACTGGAAGGCCTTTTCTTTCTTAAGGTGAGGCCTGTTGCAGAGGATGAAATGTTTAAAGTTATTCGATCTGGAAAACGGAAGAGTAAGCACTTCACCAAGTTTTTTACTTTCTACATGAAGCTCTTCTTATTAGACATTTGCAATTGCACCTGAATGTGGATAAAATTCATTTCAACTTATGGTCAGTTGGGAATGCGGGTTAACAAACTATTTGCTAGTAGATGTTCATAATTTGATACCTGAATTTGTATAGTATGCAATGAAGGTTGTGATTAGTTAGGGAAGTGGGGTAATATCCTATCAGCTGACAGATTGGATAGAATTAAGGAAAAGAAATCCTGCCTTTTGTCCCAAATACTCTGTAAACATTTTTGTTTTTTTCCAATCTGAGGCTTGTGCTCATGTGTTTATGGTACAAAGATAATTTTTTCACACACTTGAGGATTCGTTTTTTGTATCATGTAAAAACATCCTAGGGTAGATATCCTGGAACCACTGTAATGTTACTGTTTTTCTTTTGCAGCCAAGCAGTGGAAGAGAATGGTCACGAAGGCCACTTTTGTGGGACCAGGTTTTACAAGAAAACCTCCCAAGTATGAGCGTTTTATTCGTCCTTCGGGGTTGCGATTTACTAAGGCTCATGTGACACACCCTGAACTCAAATGCACCTTCAACCTCGAGATCATTGCAGTAAAGAAAAACCCTAATGGTCCTACGTACACATCTCTTGGTGTTATCACCAAGGGCACTATAATTGAGGTAAACACACAGGCACACAAACATGTACAAATATCATTTTATTTCTATGAGCATGATATAGTTATATTCCTTGTTTGCGGGGTGTGATAACTTAGTTCTCATCATCTAAATTTCAGGTGAATGTTAGTGAATTAGGTCTTGTCACACCAGCTGGTAAAGTTGTATGGGGTAAGTCTGGCCTGTCAACCTGTTTTCACTGCAGATGCTGTTTAAATTGTAATCACATCTTTCAACTACTTCTGCTAATTTGCCATTTCTATGGTGGTAATGCAGGGAAGTATGCTCAAGTAACAAATAACCCAGAGAACGATGGTTGTATAAATGCAGTTCTACTTGTTTAGGAGATCAATAAAATAGAAAGCTATGATTCAATGTTGAAGTCTTCGAAGGAAGCTTCTAACTATCGTGCTTTGCTGACATCCAAATGCTGTTATTCGTATTTACTGTAGTGATCCCTCGTGGTCCTTTGGGATATATATCGGATTGAAATGTTGTTTGTAATATGGAATATATATCCCTTGCGGTATTTCAATTTTGTATCAGATTTCCTTTTTCCCATGCTTTCATATTTAGTCTAAATGCTTTCATATTTCAATATGTATACTCGAATTCTTCATTTTACCGAGCATTGCCAGTTAACAAGGCCCAAATTTCGTCTCTCTTTGCTGAAAGAACGTGAAAGACGTCAGTCATCACTGCAGGAAAGGGGTGGGTGTAGGGGGAGGGAGGCAAGCATTCTGTGCTTTCGTGATGCATTTGTTGCTTCTAAAACAGGGCTACAGGTGTATCAAACTGTTTGGGTTACGAGCAATTGAAAGTTCGAACCATACTTGCTTGAACATCTACCATTGCATCACAGAACTTGCAAAAATACCCAAGTATGAGGAGCCCGTACAAGGATTTCAAGTGGTTGTACAAGTGCTGATAATGTTCAAAGTATCTAGGAACCATCCCGGTGGAAACAATCTTGCCCTTGAGTTGTGTTCGATACTAAGCACCAGCTTCTTAGTACTTCCTAAAAATGGAAATCGTAACATTCGAGTATAAAGTGCAATCAAGCACAAAACATAGTCATATTGGAAGCCTCTTAAAACGGCAACTCTATATTTATAACATACAACTGCATGAGTCGGACGAAAAGCTGACTTTGAAGTCGTTACCATGGAACAAATTGTCAATGATACAGCGTTTTATCATGATACAGGATCCTTAGTCTCAAACCATTTATTGCCTGGATCAGGAATAAGAGAACCTTCATATGCTTACTGGGGGGTGAGCTATTGAATCGCTTGGATTGGTGCTACTGAAATTTGGGGTTCACTTACATGGAGAAGGCCTGTTGCAAGCCTCCTTGTCAAATCCTCTGCTGACACCTTCACTACATCCCTCCTCATGCCAATATCAGCAGCGTACCTGCTAGCGCAATAAACCCCAACAGCTGTTGCAGCCATCCCATAAATATTGGTGGTCACAAGACGCATTGGCGTAGATAAAACAGCTGCAAGAGGCCCCCCTATGATGGATGCTGCTTGGCCACTCTGTCCCATTGTTCCTTGATCCACAATAAGCAGGGCAGTTTTGCAATAAATAGCGAAATCTTCACAGTTGTTCTTGAATACATTATAACAACCAAATCCATTTTCAAGAAGGTATTTTGCTCGATTGACCACAATGTCATTTGAGTCCGAGACAGCAAGGGTACAAGTTCCGCCTCGCACTTTTGCAAGAAAGAGAGCAGGGCGGACAGCATACTCAAACCGATACAAGATGCCACCAGCAAGAAAGCAGTTGAGGCATGAGAGGATGACCCCATGACCATCTTGCTGCATAGTGCAGTTGGGACAAGGCACAGTGGAGTGGGCTGGCACTGAGCTCAACAAGAGGATATCCAGCACAGTCCCTGTTCCTACTTCTTGGCCATGCCTGGTAAAATGAACTACTTTATCATCCCCAATGTAGATTCCTAAAAGAGAACAAGAAAATTAATTAGAAAAACCCTAATGATAGCATGGTATCATTTTAAGAGTATTGAGGCTCATTATCAGGGGAATCAAATTGCATTTACAGAACAAGAAAGAAGAAGCATGAAGAGGTGGATGAAAAGGGCAGATGTAAATAATTTTAGATACTTGACATCTGCTAGAATTGAGCTCTACGTCTCTGCATAATTGCAAAATATCTCTCAAAAGAAGACATTTCTAGATTCTTACATATGAATATAACATTCAACAGAATAAGTTACATACTATCACATTTAGTGAGTTCCTATCCAAAACATCCATGCAACCATTCATGATCTCAACCCAACTAACTCAGAAATCAGTCACCACAAAGATACTCTGCCTGTATCATCCACAAGTTTAGTAGGGTAAGAACTTCAAAGGAAACAAGAGCAGCGCACCAACTGATGCTGTGACCACAAGAAAAGATTATACAGCAATCAGATGGTAGCACTAGCAATTGCAGATAAATACTATTCTGCATTCCACTATTTTATTTTTCTCTTGGTCATGCAATGCAGTCGTCCCACAATACAAAATTCTATATCAATAATTTCATGGCATAAAATGTCATGGCATGCAATCATGCTTCCAATGCTTGCACTTTTGCATGTCATAGCTTTTACACCACTTTGGTGCATTTCAGATAAGAGCAAAGAAGAATGTTCAATAAAAACACTATAGTAATTCATCTTAAACATTACCAATTCCAATCATGCTTAAAACTCATTTCCCCATGAATCGTTTGGGTTCCTTCGATACATATATAAACAATAAACGACAATAAACAATAAACGACAATAAACAATAAACAATCAGCATATGTTGGTAGGTATAAGAACCCCATGAGAACTATAACTACATTGTTTATTTTACGGCTAAATTTTAAAACGGGCACCGATTATTGGTTGCTAGTTTTGTCCCCGACACATGAAAAAGAAACAGCCTTTGCAAACAGCAACCCCCCCCCCCCCCCCCCCCCCCAAACAAAAGAAAAGAAAAGAAAAATCATAACAAAAGAAACAAGATGGTAAGGGAATACCGTGATGAGCGTAGATGTAAGCAGTCCTCCATGAATATATATGATCTCCGGGTTTCAGGCTTTCCTTACTAATCCTGTGTTATTTTTTTTCAAAACCCAGTATTTGTGGATCAGAAAATCAATAATATAACATAGGAAAAAACGAAAGCAAAAATGGATCAAAGAAACCAAACCTGTTAGAAAGCAGCCCCATCTCTCTTCCTTCTCTGCAATTTTTTTCCCTATCCAAAAGCGTTAAACAAATTCCAAAAACAGGACTGTGGTAGTGTGGTTATTTCCTATTGATAATTTGATATGACGATTTTGTTCTGTTAAAAACTTCGTTGTTAAGCAACGAGGTGTGTACGTGGCAATATAGCAACTGTCACCATTCCAGGCCGTATGGCCGGGCCGGGCTAATAATTCATAACAAATCGCAAATCACAAATTACAATTATATATATATATATATATATTAATTAACTAATATATAAAAGGCGTGCACAATTTCCTGTAGCTGAGTGTACTCTAGATTGTGTGTAAAATGATTGTGGATTGTAATAGTGATTTTTGGGTCGGGTCGGTTCTCGGTTCGTTCAGCTCGGTTGGTTTGCCAGTTTTTCTATTTTTTTTATTGTTTTTTGCACAGTGAAATAGCGATTTTAGCCCTCGAAAAAGATAAAAAAAACCGTTTATGAGTGGAGGGGCTCCGCGGTAATTGCACAATTTCAGATCGGACCGGTCCGGTCCGCCTACCTTTGCATTATTTTATATTTAACCGGAAATGGCTAATTACCGGTTTGGCCTCTAATAAGACAAAATAGCTGACTTAGGCACAGGGCTACACCAGTAATTGGCCATTCTTTTTTTATTTTTTTCCTTTTTACTGTCGGCGCGTGTGTCACACGCGGCCGACAGTATTCCGCCTCACGCCCTCTTTGAGTGGCGCGTGCGTGGTGATGGCGTCGCCGGAGATGAGCTACCGGCGTCTCTGTCGATGCGCCTCTGCCTGGGCTTCCTCCCGATGCGGCGGGTTTGGGCCTCCGACGTCCGTGGAAGCGGCGGTGACCGGTTAAAGCCGCTGCAACCGTTTCTCTCTCTCCTGCACGTCAAAGTGCAGGGGAGTCCCCCGGTTTTTATGCCTTTTCACTTCGGTCCCTGTACTTTTAATTTTGATTATGGTCCTGATTTTTGTTATATAAGTTTTGATTTTGTTCGATTGGGTCCTTCGATTGAAAGTAATTGAATGTTTAAATTTCACTTCGATCCTCCTTCTTTTAATTTCTGGATTGGGTTTAAATAATTCAATCAATTCGGTACAACAATTTAAATTTTTTCAATTTTGTCATTTGATTGAAATTGATAATAAATTTGATTTTCATTTTGGTCCTTATACTTTTAATTTTGGATTTTAATCCCTTTATATTTGATTTTCCTTTCGGGCCTTATACTTTTAATGTTTTTTTTTAATCACTTGATTTCTTTTTATGATTTAAATTTTCTTAAAGTTTTTATGGTTTTTTTAGTCTTTCATTTATTTTATTTTTTTCATTATTACCACAATAATAATAATAATAATAATAATAATAACAACAACAACAACAACAACAACAACAACAACAATAACAACAACAACAATAATAATAATAATTTAATTATTTTTCTTGCTTACTCTTTTGTTAATGTTTTTGAGGATTTTTTTTCCCTCAGAACAATTTGATAGTTTTCATTTTGTTGACAGTGATAACAATGATAATTTTTAGTTTTTATTGTATTTTTTGTTTGAACTTTTTTTGTAGTTTTTACAATTTTTTTAATCTTTCATTCATTTATTTATTCTTTCATGATAATAATATCAATAATAATAATAATAATAATAATAATAATAATAATAATAATAATAATAATAACAACAACAACAATAATAATAATATTTTAATTGTTTTTCTTACTTGCTATTTTGTTCATGCTTTTCATTTTTTTCCCTCGGTATAATTTGATAATTTTTATTGTTTTGGCAGTGATAACAACTATAGTTTTTTTTTTGTTTTATTCTTTTGTTTGATCTTTTGTTGAAGTTTTTAGGATTTTTTTCCCTTCCATTTTTTCCCTTTCATTATTAACACAAAAATAAAATAAATAAATGAAAATAGTAATAATAATAATAATGAAAATAGTCATAATAATAATAATAATAATAATAATAATAATAATAATAATAATAATAATAATAATAATAATAATAATAATTTAATTGTTATTCTTGCTTACTCTTTTGTTAATGTTTTTGATGGGTTTTTTTCTCGGGATAATTTGATAATTTTTATTGTTTTGGCAGTGATAGCAACGATAGTTTTTGTTTTTGTTTTATTCTTTTGTTTAATCTTTTGTTGAAGTTTTTAGTGTTTTTTTTTCTTCCATTTTTTCCCTTTCATTATTAACACAAAAATAAAATAAGTAAATAATAATAATAATAATAATAATAATAATAATAATAATAATAATAATAATAATAATAATAATAATAATAATAATAATAATAATAATAATAATAATAATAATAATTTAATTGTTTTTCTTCCTTACTCTTTTGTTAATGTTTTTGAAGGGTTTTTTCCTTCAGAACAATTTGATATTTTTTATTGTGTTGACAGTGATAACAATGATAATTTTTAGCTTTTATTGTATTTTTTTGTTTGATCTTTTTTTTGTAGTTTTTACAATTTCTTTAATCTTTCTTTCTTTTATTTATTCTTTCATGATAATAATGATAATAATAATAATAATAATAATAATAATAATAATAATAATAATAATAATATTTTAATTATTTTTCTTGCTTGCTATTTTGTTCATGCCTTTTATTTTTATCCCTCGGTATAATTTGATAATTTTTATTGTTTTGATACTAACGGCAATAATAATTTTAGATGTTAAGACTCCGATGTTGCTATTGTTATAATATTTTAAATTAATATTGCTTCCTTTTCCTTTTTTTTTTTTATTTACTCTTTGTATTAAATGATTTTTATGATTTTACTATCTGCACAATAATGATTTTAGTGATTAATTTTTTTTTCTTTTAAAAATATTTTGCTTTTTTTTTAATGTTAGTTCGCGCTCTTTTATTATCTTTTATGACGCAATACCTACATTCTAAAAGATGTGATCTATGCTTGCATAACAAACTCTACTTAAAATTTTATACATTTTATCTCGTAATCTATAACTTTTATTTAGTTATATCATAGAAATTTATCGTTGTGAATTTAATTATGTTAAATTATATACACAAGAATGCCCGCAACAACGCGCGGGGGCACTTGGCTAGTATACATATATATTTACACACAGTGAACATAGATCAATGTGAACTCTAACAATATAATTACTTTTTTGTCCTTTAGCCCATAAAATCTAACTCTCGATGCTAGGGGTATTGACATTTTCCAGGGCACTTTCTGTATCATTAGCAGATTGTTTGGGATGTGTTTTATTTTATCTGTTTTTCTAGAGTAAAATTGCTTATTTACCACAAGTTATTAGCAAAAATATGAAAGTTGGTTAGGGGTATTCTAGGTTTTTTCATTTGATCATGAACAATGAAATACAACTTTACCCTTGGATGAGACAAAACAGGGGGAGCTAATGATGAGGGTATTTTAGAGCTTTCATGTTTATGTACATTAAAACTACTTAAATACTCTAAAAACGACAAAAATGGAGGTTCGACGCTCGTTCATAATGGTACTATCATGTCCAGTTCTTTCGTTGTTATCGCTTGGATACATGAGTGTTTGGTTAATTCTATATTTTTTCATTATTTGTTTTTGCGTAACTGCAAGTGCGTTTTCCTAACGCATTGTCAGCTTCCTCTTGTAAGAGCCTTTCAGTTAGGGCGTGCGATGTCTTGCAATGGTTGAAATGTCTGTTCGTCTTATCTTTAGGTGCGCCACCATGTTTTATGCATGGTGGTGCGCATGTCATCAGCCAGATGGAGGAGAATCGTCAATGGTCGGTTTTTCTTTTTCTTTACCTCTTTTCTCTCTCCTAGAGCAACAAAATGCATGACAATCCTCTATGTTTATATTTGTTTCATTTCAGTCTTTGGTGTTTTGATTTCTTTTTTCTTCACGATTGCTTCTATAGAAGTTTTGGTTTTATTCAATTGTGCTCTTCAATTGAAATTGATCATATATGTTGTTTTTCATTTAAGTCTTTATTCTTTTAATTTTTGATTGGTTTTTGGCTCTTTTAATTTTTTAGGTCTTCAAGTTTTAATTTGTTTCAATTTTATTCTCTAATTGAAATTGGTCATATATGTTATTTTTCATTTCGGTTTTTATTCTTTTCATTTTATATTTGTTTTAAATCCCTTTAGTTTTTTCAATCGCAAAGTTTTGATTTGTTGCGGTTTTATCCTTCAATTGAAATTAATTATATATTTTGTTTTTCATTTCAACTCTTATTCTTTTAATTTTTTATCTGGTCTTAATTCCATTGATTTTTTTTTCCGGTCCTTTCAGTCCTTCTTTGATAGTCTTATTTTTTATTCATATTTATGCATTTATAATTTTAGTTTTGGTTTTTCATTTTTGTCATTCTATTTTTTGTATGAGTTTTATTTTTATTCAGTTTAGTCCTAGAATTTTAATTTATGTTGATGATCATTTTAAAATTAACATTTTTTTTTCCTATGTTATGTTTTTGGTGTTTTCTATTATTTTTATTTGTTCTTCAAATCAAATGATTTTTTTATGCTCATAATATCTATTTGATTTTTTTTAATTCTTTGGGGTAATTTAATGATTTTTATTGTTTAGACAATGATGATGATGATAATTTTAAATGTTATAGTCATGATAATGATAGTAATGTAGCAATGAATTTTCAATGATGTTTTCTCTTTTTTTTATAGGTAGAAAATTAATGATTTATTTTTGTTGTTTAATTATTGGAGGTGTTTTCACAATTTATATTTTATTATTGTTTTTAATTTAAATTATATTATAAAATGTTAATGTTGAATAGATGATAGTAATACATGAAATAATCTCATATATAAATATTGCATTAACACCAAAATGACATCATCACCAAGGTGGCACTAACATTAATATCAGGGCAAAATTAACAGTAATACATCTATTAATAAATATGTTTAAAAACATGTATATATCAAGTTAGTAGAAAACATCCTAATATTTATAGACCATATCTTAAACACACAACAATTTAAATATCTCCGTATTCTTCAATTTATACATCTTATTCATGTTAAATGCTGATCAAATGTGAATTGAGTGGTCTACAAATTAGAAAGAAAAAAATATTGATTGGCTAAATAAATGTATAGTTTTTAAACTATTAGAGTTACTTTTTTATTTTTTCTCTTCGTTGATCCGCGCTCATGTTCTGCTAGTGCTCTCAAATCTGGTTGAAGAGGACCGATGAGCCATTACCTCATTAGTTGAAGGATTCATTTCTTAGCGTATGTTGTAGATTGAAACGACCGTCGTTTTTATCAAGGTGGTGACCAGATCCCGCGAGTATCGAGCCTAGCTCAGCCCGCGAGTATCGAGCCTAGCTCGTTTTCTTCCCAGCTTGTAATAAGAAAAAGAAAAGGCCGGGGATAAAAGAGTACTGAACATTGAAGAAACAATCATTTGTAGATCATGGGCCTGGAAAGCCCATGTGAACAATGGTTGTTAGAATTTCATTGACCCGACAGCTGCTTGGTAGGCACGTTAACGGCTAGCTATCATTTCATGGCACTTTGTTGTAGTAATTTTAGTATAAAAATTCTATTATATTCAATGACGTGTAAGATTTTCACTGTGACTTTGCTTGAGTTTATTAGTGTTTTATTTTAATTAGATGTTTTTTTAATAATAATATAATTTAACATTAAATTAATTTAGAATTAATTTTTTAAAATTTCTTTTCTATATATTGTAAGTTAACTCGAATAAATTAAATGTTTTTCAAACTCAGTATTATATAAAAATATCACTCCTTTCATGGTCTACACAGACAAGGCGAAGAACACAAGGAATAAAATAATGGTGGGATCACATCTTCATGAATTTTTATTTTTATATTATAATTTGTTTTTAATTATTATTTTTATATAAAAAAGAAACTACGTTAATATTATATAAATATTATAATTTTAATATATGTTGATATATTTAAATTATTTTAATATATTTTAATATATTTTAAATTAAAAAACATTTTTAAAAATCACTTTTTATCCCATACTAAATTATACTATATACTAAAAGAAGTCAAAGTCGATTACTGTTGCTTGTAAGTGTTTTTACTATGGATTATAATAGTATTGCTCTATCGGTTTGATTTTTGGATCAGTTCAGTTCGGTCGAGTCACTAATTTTTTTATATTTCTTTGCATAGTAAAATAATTATTCTTTCCCTCACATAAGACAAAAAAACAGCAATAGTCGGAGGGTGTCATGGTAATTTCACATTTTATTGCATAGTAAAATAACTCTTTTACCCTCCTATAAGACAAAAACCATGGTTTTTCTGCGGGGTGTTTTAGATATTTTATATTTTTTGAAAATATCTAAATACTAATCTGCCCCTCAATAAGACAAAATTGAAGAAATGATTGTAGGGGTGTTACAATAATTTATCAATTTGTTTTATTTCCTCTGAATACTGTGTGCGCGCGTGACAAACGCGTCGACAGTATTCGGCCTCACGCACGTTTCAGGCGGTGCGTGCGGTGTCATCCAATGAACAAAAATATCCATTTGGCGTCTCGCCCGAAGCGTTGCATACTCTTCCTCATGGTGGCTGAATTAGTGACGGTGATTGGCTGAACTTTGTTTGACCATTTTCTCTCTCCTGCATGTTAAATTACAGGGAATACCTCTATATTTATGGTGTTTTCATTTCATTCTCTGAGCTTTTAATTGTTTTGTATAGTCTTGATTTCTGTTATATAAGTTTTGATTTGTTTCAATTGGATCCTTCGATTGAAATTGATTATATATTTAGGTTTCAATTCAGTCCTTATTCTTTTAATTTGCGGATTGGTTTTAAATCCCTTAATATTTTCAGTACAAAATTTTTAATTTTTTCATTTGATTGAAATTGATAATATATTTGGTTTTTCATTTCGGCCCTTATACTTTTAATTTTTAATTTTAATTCTTTTGATTTTTTATATTCTTGAAATAGTCTCTATTTTTTTCCATGTTTATATATATGTGCTCTTAGCTTTGATTTTTAATTTTTATTATTTTCTTACTTAGGTGGTCTTTTTTTTTGAAAAAATTAGTCCTCAAATTTTAGTTTGTGTTTATGATCATTTGAAAATTAATATTTTTGTTTTTTTCTCTTTCTTTTAGTTTTTTTTTCAAGTCAAATGATTTTTATTTTTGTTTTATCATTTATTTTATTTTTTATTTGCTCTTTTGTTAAAGTTTTTAGCTTTTTTTTAGTCTTTGATTTAATTTTGTTTTTTTCCATTATTAACGTAATAATAATAATAATAATAATAATAATAATAATAATAATAATAATAATAACAATAACATTAACAATAACAATAACAATAACAATAACAATAACAATAATTTTAGTTTTTTTCTTGCTTACTCTTTTTGTTAATGTTTTTGACTCTTTTTTTTCTCTGGGTAATTTAATAATTTTTATTGTTTTGGCAAAGGGCTTGAGATATGTACAAGAGATCTTGATTCTTGAATTAGAGTTAACACGTACACCTCTTGTAAGAGTCTGAAATAGCCGGAGTTTTATTCGCTCACCTGAGTCCATAGAGTACGCTTTCCAGGGGTGGAGGTTTCTCGAATCCAAAAAAATATATGATAATTTTAGATGTTAATACTTCAATATTGTTGTGTTACAATAGAGTTGTTGATATATTTCATTATATCAAACTTTGCATATATAAATATTATATTTTATTTTTGAACCAGTAATCCTATTAATTACTTTAATCTCAGTAATTATAAAAATTATTTGTTCAACCTGTAATATAGTGCGGATAATTTAACTAGTATATACTAATAATATAGCCGGAAACACATTTGGGACACGTCAAACCACTTGAGTGTGTGAACTTGAATCGGTATTTTATGGGTGAGCTAGTCTTCAAATTTGTCCACAACGTAAACTACACTTTTAAGATGTGATAGAAAAGCACGAAAGGAAATGTCTTTGGTTGGCTAACAAAAAGTATCTTTGCCTCGAAGAATTTAATAACTAGTTTTCAAATTTGGTTATAGTTGTTATTTTTTTATTTAAAAATAAATTAATATAATATTTTTTAATATTATTATGTTAAGATAATCTAAAAGCATGAAAAAAAAATATAATTTGAAGTAAATAAAAAAATATAATTTGAAGTAAATAAAAAAAATGTTGTTAGAAGGACTTCAAATGAATAGTTTTTTATTTTTATTTTTATATATAGACGTTTGAGTCAGTTTGAGTCAATTTATATATACCTCAATTAATTTTACGGGTCCTGAAACTAACGACCATATAAATCTCTAATGATCATTATATTAACAATTCATAGCTAAAATTTGAGATTACAAAAAAAAAAACTCTTTAATTTTAAATTCTTGTCACTTTGCCACCTACTTTATGGTTTTCAAATGAACAACTTATTGCTCATAGTTGTTCCTGTTGTTGTCAATAAGACTATATTTTTGTATCCTTCTTTTGGCTACGTGAGAAAATTAAGTTGCCTCGCTTCCCATGGTATACGCAAGCGGGCCATTATATGCTGTGGTGAGTTTATAATTAAAAGCACATGAAGCTAGCCAATTAAATTAGTTATCGTTCGATATCGTTCAAACTTCAAAGCTGATTGAATTTGAATTCCCATAAAAAAAAATATTGACGAAAAGCACATGCCAATCCGAAATAATAATAATAATAATAATAATAATAATAATAATAATAATCATAATAATAATAATAATAAAATTCGCCTACATTTTTTTTTGGATAAGCCGAAGCTAACCACGGGTATCCAGGCCGCTGGGCCTGACTAATCCCGGGGGTGCACAAGGCCTCGGCAAGCATGTTTCCCACAAGTGCACCACGGTTAAGTCAAGGGCTTCGTCCAAGTCCGATGGCCCCAAGGAATTGTTTGCACCTGAGCGGATTCGAACCTGAGACCTCATGGGGAGCACACCCACGAGCCCCAGGCCTCCACCGCCAGGCCAACCCCCTGGGGTTAAAATTCGCCTACATGCATATGAGAAAATGACTTTCTAATTATATAAAACATTTGATTGAGCTCCGTTACAACTATGTTTTAAATGGCAAAAATATGATTTATAGATCTATTTTGAGAATGTTAATTTTATTATATATCCTTAAGATAAAGTGTTAATTGTTTATTTTTCTAACATATATGGTGGGTTCCGAGCTTAGAATTAATGTATTTTTAGAGAGTATTATGTTTTATGTTCTTTATATATTAATATAAAAAAAACTTATTTAAAAATACTATTTACTATAGAAGCTCCTAGAGAATTCATTGGAAAAATGTTTCCAGTATCATTTGTTTATTCTTGCATATTCATACTGTTTTTTTTTCAAATTAATTCACCGTATATTTGAAATTCAGAAAAATACTAGACTATTCATCCATGTTGCTTTGGGGCTAGTCAATATTTTCTTAAACATAATTTGTTTTAGTAGATTTTTTTAGTCATGTGAGGGTTGACCCAGTGTAACTCGATTGACTTGCAAGTCCAAAAACAACTCACCCAATCCTTAAAAAATAATTTGAGTAAAAAAAAATCTAAGATAACTTGTTTTTTTAATATTAAGTTTACGATAATAATATATTAAATTGACTTGGATAAACCTGAGTTAAAATAAACAAATCAAAATAAATTATAAAACTTAATTTTTACTTAACCTACTATTGAATAATAAAACAAAACAAATCAAATTTAATAGGATGTGATTAAAACAAACATAAAAAAACCCTAGTCAATTTGCCAAACTCATGACATGAGTTACCAAACCGAGATAACCTCGCAGAAAAAAAAATTGATTGAACCTACTAAATTTGTAATTGGATCATGAGACTAATATAACCCCAATAAAAAAATCATTGTTGGAGGACTAATGACTTAGATAATTACCTCAAGATAATCCTTAGAAAAAATAACTCAATTTATTTGAGATTAAAATAACAAAATCAACAACCTCGATCACGAGACTAAGATATTCTTATAAAAATATCAGAACGTATTACAAAACTCAATTATGAACTGATCTAATTCTAAATGATGAGATTGAAAAATAATCACTTAAAAAAGTAACACAAAAAACAACTCGAAATAATTCGGGTTAATCCGTTAAACACTAATTCCAAGTCACGAGGCTAAAATAAAATATATATAAGAAAATAAACAAAATAAATCATGAAATCTAATATCTAATCGACTCAATATTAAATAAAAATATTAATTTTTTATATTAAAAAGATAAAAAAAACCTAGTCAATTTGATTATCCCATCAAACCTACCATCTATGTTATAATTTATTAAAAAATAAATATATAATAAAATAATAATAAAAATTGATTGATTTTTGTAAAAAAAACTATTCAATGAGCAATGAGTTTTGCGCCCTCTCCTTTTTTAAATTTATAGTTAATGCGAGGGACTGATATGCTAGTTTGAAGGGTGCAAACACATCAACCTCCATGCAACAGCACACACGTACACAAAACCCAAAACCACTCCAATCCAGCATATCCTTTAACCCAGAATATTCGTATGAGCTAACAAGATCATTAGCATAAGAATCTAGCCCACCCAATCTCTCCTTGCCGCTTCCTCGTCCCACGTGAATCATCCACGTCATCGCCCGCCAAAATCCTCCCTCCTCTTCAATCCTACATGTCCACCCAGGTGCTCCATTCCAGAACCTTACAGAAATAAAAAAGCAAAATTACAATTCAATATCCCAATTACGTATATGTTATCAATTGAGTATATATCTTCCAAAATCGAACTCCTCTTACCCTCTAAATAGAAATAGAAAAAAAATACAGTATGAACTCAGTTGAATAATATTATTTATCACTCGGATGATATTAAAATTGGAACATGAATATATATATATATATATATATATATATATATAAAATGTTATTTTATAAAATCATCTTAACAAAAGACAATATTGATTAAAACACAGAAAATTTAGGATAATATTTCTTTATTTGAAAGAGTTTGTATTTTATAGTGCAATCAATAAATAAATATAGTTAAATTATTAATAAATAAAAATAAATAAGGATATTAAAAAATAAGAATCCTTTCATTCCACAGTAGGCATCTAGCCACCGTGTGCCAAACAAGAAAAAAAAATCATATCCATCCCTTCTCATTAATGTCCCTAATCTCTCTCCTAACAAACCAAACGCAAGAGTCACTATGAAATAATATATATAATTGGAGTACTGCTATGTAGTTTTACCAGATTAAACACACGCCTCTCACTCTTAACCGTTTAAACAATTATTATTAATAATAAAAAAACCTCTCCTTCCTCATTTCTTTGCATCTTCACTTATCTTCTCTGTTTCTCTTCAACGAAAGAACTCTCTCTAGCTGCCAAAATTTCACAAATTAAGAAACCCTAATTATACAATTGAAGCATGGAAACCACTTCAACATCAACGAGAACCAACAGAAACAACACGCCTTTCTCTTTAATCTCACGAGGATGGAAAGAAGTCCGTGACTCAGCCGACGCCGATCTCCAACTCATGAGATCACGAGCCAACTCATTCAAGAATCTAGCCAATTCATTCGATCGAGAAATCGAAAACTTCTTTAATTCAGCTTCAATTGCATCCTTCTCTGTGCCGTCACCGCTCAAATCCTCTACTTCACCTGATTTTGTGAAGAAGCTGCGGCCGACATTTTCCGAAATTCGGAGAGCTTATTCGGCTCCGGAGATAAGTAAGAAGGTTTTAGAGAAGTGGGGGCCGAGAGCGAAGTTAGGGATTGATTTGTCGGCGATAAAGAATGCTATTGTGGCGTGGGAGGTGGATGAGGAGAGAAGATGGGCTGTGGGTCTTGATAGGAGGAGGAAATTGGGGTTTAGGGAGTTCTGGGGTGAAGGTAAGGAGGGAGGAGGAGGGAAATTTGGTGAATGGAAGCCAATACGAGTTTTGAAAAGGAGGTTGAGGGAATTTGAGAAGAAAAGTGAGTTCGGTGAGATATTTGGTGGGCTTAAGAATAGTGAGTTTGTGGAGAAACTGAAGTCTAGCTTGGTATGTTTTTCTGTTATTATTATTATTATTTTGTTTTTATTCGTTGTTTCGTTTATATAGCAGCTTTTTAGATGAGAAATTGAGCAATTTTGTTTTATAGGGTTTTGAGTTTTATTGCTTTTATGAAACTTAAAAGTATGGGGATTTTGCTTGGAGTAGATTTTTTTTAGTTGATCGGTTTTATTGGTCTCTTTATTTGCTAGTTGGACAAAACTAGATGACTTTATGCAGCAATACTCAAATGTTTATTGGTTGTCAATTTTTATATTTAAGATGGTTAACTAACAAATTGGAAAGTCATTTCCGAAACACTAGCTAAACTTTTGCTAAAGTTCACCATTTGGCTGCTGTGAGTTCATCTATGAAGAGCTATGTCAACATGTGCTCCACGGTCTGGTTTGTTGTGCTTGTTCAAGTTTCAGATTTGTTAATCTCTATGAGATTTTCTCTCATTTTGGATTGGTCAGTTCTCAGTTAGGAGGGTTCATGTAAACATGTCTGACATGAATAAGGTAGTTTGGGTGACATAGATGCAGGGCTTGCTTTCAGATCTGAAGGAAGTGTGTTGATCTTCATAGAGACATTCTCCCACCGAATGAATTAGATTGACCTTTGATTGCATACACTCACCTAAATATTCTCCCCTGGTTTGATGTTTGATACTTCAGCTTGGCAGAATCTTGCACTAACTTCCCAATATAACGTTTTGAAATAATCAGTGTATATTTTGCATTCATTAATATTCATTTGATGATCATTAGCTGTATTCATTCTTTTAACAATGTAAGGAGTCTCATTCTATCTACATTTTCGCAGAAAGCAATCCACAAGGAGCCTCAGGAGTCAAAGGTTAGATGTTCATCTGTATAGACCTTTGCATTCTGTCACCAAAATCTCCCCCAACTCCAGACAGGGAAACTCTTTTTTAGCTTTGCATCCATTAGACTAAAGCTCATGTCACATTGAATTGTGCAAGTCCAATATCATCTAAAAATCAGTGTCCCATCCGAATTTTGTGACCTTAGACTTGGAAGCAATTGATGACATTGGGTGTTGAGACCAATTAAACCTGTGGTAAATTAATTGGGATAGTTCAGAATCAAATTATCTATCAAGGGGAAAAACAGAGAAAAAGACGGTTTTGGTGGTGGCTCTGATGTCCTCACTCTACCCAGGAGGAATAAACTTAGTATCTATGCTGCTAAAATATTCTCGTGGGAAATTATATATCATATATTTACAACTTTTGAAATTCAATCTTTCTTTATATGTCATTTGTGGAAAATTCAGCAATATAAAAATATTACTGGTTTATTATCCTTGCCTTAGTGAACAATTTTGAAGTTTCTGTGCTATTTCTGGAGGGTATACTACACTTAGTCATCCACTTTTATTTTTTCCTGATAAATAAAAGCAAATAGATAAAGGAGTCACCAAAGGGTTGCTGCTCATGGTGTCTTCTTGATTTGAAATTGTAAGAGCACGTTAATTCTCATGATGGCTTGCCTCCTTTTTTTTTAAGATCATAGACTGCCCAGGCTGAACTTTGAGCCGGTTTGGAAAGCTGGAACCTTACTAAGCTTGTCCACTTCTTAACCTAAGACTCCATTATTTACAGTGTACTCAAGCTGGCTGGCTGGCTTCTGACTGTTCATGGACGAATCATAAATATAATTATCTATTGTTATTATTACTGTTTGTTTATAGATCTTTTCTTGAATAATAAATATGCCTTGTGGATGTCTGATTCAGGAAGTACCACCACTGGATGTCCCTGAACTTTTGGCATATTTGGTCAGGCAATCTGAGCCATTCTTGGACCAACTTGGTGTCAGAAAAGGCAAGCAACTAGAGTTTTATTATTTTCTAAACTTACACGTTGGGTGGAAAGGCATATTATATGCATGCATGCTCTCATGTGAATGTAACATTTTTGCCAAATATCCCTTCATTAGCTGGACAATTCTTGAATGTTGGTCGTTTGTGTACTTGAAGAGATTAGCAGGCACGACCTAAATTTATTTCATGCTCTTATTAGTGGAAAATTCATGAACCAGTTACTTTTTTCCAGATGGCAATGAAATACGAAGGGAGGCTGTTACTTAAATAATCTTCATCAGATTAAGATTTTTAATACCAATGGCACTGTTGACTTTGTTGGATTGAACTGGAAGTTTTGGATACAATTTAAGCATGATGATTATGATTCAGTTCCACCATGGATGCTAAATTGTAATTCTTGATACTTAAAAAATCTCACAATGTTGTCTCGTGAGAAATATTGTAGTAATAGCTTCAGAATCTATCTTTTTGTGGAGGGTAGAATGTTTGGGAGGAGAATAGTGAATGGATGGTGTGGAAATCCTTCTGAGTTTTTTTCTATATAATTCCACAGGCTGAGGTTGTGATATTCATACTAGTGATTGAATGATTCACAGCTATGAGCAAATCGAACCCCTGCCTCATACCCTCTTGTAATTTGACGTGTGATATCATATGTGGAAGGTTACACCATCCATTTGCATCTCTTGAAGAAAAGTGTGTAAATCCATTTGTCAGTGGTGCTGTTTTCAAAAACTACTGTTATAACTGTCGTTGATATTCTCTTTCTTCGGGAAACTAATATAATATCACAACTTTCAGATATTTGTTTGTGTACTGATGCCTTTCCCCTTTCCACCAAACATGCTTATTGTATGTTGGCTGACCTTTGTGCAGTTTCTGAGTTTTGTGATGTTTTCATTATGATCCAGATGTTTGTGACAAGATAGTGGAGAGCTTGTGCAGTAGTCGCAAGAACCAGCTTTTGTTACCCTCGCCGTCTTCAGGAGAATCGACCCTCCTCGATGAGAATGCAAATGATGAACTCGATTTAAGAATAGCCAGTGTTCTTCAAAGTACAGGGCATTGTAATGATGGAGGCTTTTGGACTGACTTATCAAGGCATCACCCATCTGATGGGAAGAGGCACGTTGCAATTGTCACAACCGCGAGTCTGCCATGGATGACTGGAACAGCTGTTAATCCACTTTTTCGAGCAGCATATTTAGCAAAGTCTGAAAAGCAAAATGTTACCCTGCTGGTTCCATGGCTTTGTAAGTCAGATCAAGAGCTAGTTTATCCTAACAATCTCACTTTTACTTCACCAGAAGAGCAGGAGAATTATATACGAAACTGGCTTGAGGAAAGGATTGGCTTTAAAGCTGATTTTAAGATCTCGTTTTATCCTGGAAAGGTAGCTGATTGATAATCAAAATATGCACCATCTTGTTGATAGTATTGAAGTGAAAGAATAAGTGATAATTTTCTTCTTACTGTTCTCTAGTTTGCAAAAGAAAGGAGAAGTATAATACCAGCTGGAGATACATCCCAGTTCATTCCATCAAAGGATGCGGACATTGCCATCCTGGAAGAGCCAGAACACCTGAATTGGTATCACCATGGAAAGCGTTGGACGGACAAATTCAATCATGTTGTTGGTGTTGTCCACACGAATTATCTAGAATATATCAAGAGGGAGAAGAATGGGGCTCTCCAAGCATTCTTCGTCAAACACATAAACAACTTGGTCACACGAGCATACTGCCACAAGGTAAATTGACTAGATTCTTGGACACGCTGATCATTGCATACTTAAGGTGTCTTCACCAAAACTTTGTTGCTATAGTAGTGTTAACATATAATTGGCTGGTTTTTGAAATGTTCATCCTATTATCTAGATTAAATCATTTCATGTTTGCTTTTCAGGTCCTTCGCCTTTCTGCTGCCACCCAGGATTTACCGAAGTCTGTCATTTGCAATGTTCATGGTGTGAATCCAAAGTTTTTGAAAATTGGGGAAAAAGTTGCCACTGAAAGGGAACTTGGGCAGCAAGCCTTCTCAAAAGGAGCATATTTCTTAGGCAAGATGGTGTGGGCCAAGGGTTACAAGGAGTTGATAGATTTGCTGGCAAAGCACAAGAATGATCTTGATGGCTTCAAGTTAGATGTTTTTGGAAATGGAGAAGATGCAAATGAAGTTCAGACTACAGCTAAAAGATTGGATTTGAATCTCAACTTTCTGAAAGGAAGAGACCATGCGGATAATTCTCTTCACGGGTAAGGATTTAATAGAACTGTCTTTTGGTATTTATCATATGAGCAAGCTGGAAATTGGAAGAAAGGAGAGCATATAGATAATCTCTTTAATTTAATAGTAACTCAATAAATATAACTTTGAAAAAAAGAGACTAAATCATAATGGTCGGGTAGAGCTTCTTTTCTGAGCTAGCCTACGAAAACTTTCCAGCTGTGTGATTGGCAGTAAAACTGCACCAGTGAATGAAGCATGTGTCTGTGTTGTTTGTTTTTGAAATTTTTTTGCCATTTCTTGAAGACACTTAGGTTTTGGTGAATCCTTGTGGCTGTGTTTTCTCTATCTTTAAGCTTATAACATTTTCCTCTCTGCTTGAAGGTACAAAGTTTTCATAAATCCTAGTCTCAGTGATGTGCTCTGTACGGCCACTGCTGAGGCGCTTGCAATGGGAAAATTTGTCGTGTGTGCTGACCACCCATCAAATGAGTACTTCAGGTCATTTCCCAACTGTTTGACTTACAAGACATCTGAGGACTTTGTTGCAAGAGTTAAGGAAGCATTAGCAAATGAACCTCATCCTCTTACTCCAGAACAAATTTACAACCTCTCATGGGAGGCAGCCACCCAGAGATTTATGCAGTATTCGGAGCTTGATAGAGTCTTGGATCCTGAAAAAAATGATGTACAATTGAGGAAAACCAATGGGAAGAGCATCACAAAAGCAGTTTCAATGCCAAATATGTCAGAGATGGTTGATGGAGGGTTGGCGTTTGCCCACTACTGCCTAACAGGGAATGAGCTTCTTAGACTCTGTACTGGAGCCATACCTGGGACGCGGGACTATGACAAGCAGCATTGTAAAGACCTCCATCTCTTGCCTCCACAAGTAGAAAATCCGATCTATGGGTGGTAAGTCGATAGAACTGTGGGTATCGCAGATCTCCTGTATAATAATCACACGCAGTATGTAGGAGCCCTCTAAACTAGCTAGTAGGAAGGAAGTTTTCTTTCATTACTGATGTATTTATCTCTAAACCATACATATTTCAACAGCCACCTCCAAATTTTGTTTTTTGTTGTCAGTAGATACAAGTAGATGCTAAAGTATATAGTGGTGATTCACAGTGCAAATAATCTGTGTTTTTATGTAAGAAAGTATCAATGATAAATGTCTGTTAAGTTTGAAGTTCATTTTCGGCATTTCTTTGTGGTCTATTCTGCTGTTTGATTTCTCACGTCTTCTTTTTCTTATATTTGATAATCCACTTCTTATAGTTTTATTATGTCCCTGTTATTGGAATTTGCTATTTCCCCCATTGAAATATATATATTAAAGATGAGCTGAACTATTTTGTAACCATTAGCCAGTGATTGGTTGCTCGTCTTGAATTTTGTTGCCGGAGCCTTGTAATTGTAGCTGTTTGTTGATTGATGTTTACTGTGCTCATCTCAAAGTAAGGTTGCGTCAAGGGCGATTTTAAAAGTTTCAATGAGATCATCTTGGCAATTGATGGCGTGTGTGGCTTTCCGAAAAGGGTTGGATGGTTGGGGAAAGTATCATGATGAAAACTCAGTTGAGAGGTAGCCAATATATCTCCACGAGAACAGAAGATAAGTTCTGTTGTGAATTACAATTTCAATCGCTGATTTTCTTCTGGATCCTATGCATCTAATTATTGGAAATTCCCAAAAGTGATTCCATTAAGAGTTTTTTTTTTTTTTTTTTTGATAAGATTAGCATTATTTGACCTGATAAGATGAGCATGATGATAATGGTTAACTTACTCAGTCTTTTCAACTGTTGTGATACCAGAAACGCATGCCAACAGTTTTGACATCAATGATTTTCAATTATAAGAGAAGCAATCTCTGTCGTCGGTTTTCTTGAACATTATTGATACGATAAGTGCTTTTGAGGCACCTATGCCTTCGGGAGTGTTTGGAAAATATTTTTGATAAAAATTGAAATTTTTTATTTTTATTTTTTATTTTAAATTAAAAATTTCTGGTATTTTTAAATTATAAAGTGCTCATGTTAAAAATATTTTTTTAAAAATAAAATAAAATTATTTTAATATATTTTTGAACAAAAAATATTTTCAAAAACAACTTCAACCATATTTACAAACACAAACAGGCAATGATGCTTTTCGTACACACACTAGTGCGTATCTTTGCTGCTGCTGCTAATGGAAACTCCACTTAGCTTGTTGAAAGTACGGACGCTCGAGGCTGATTGTACCAAAACCTCTCTATTTCATTATCACAAGGGATACTTAAAAAAATTAAATAAATTAAAAACCCGACCACCTACAGCTTACTTCTTTTTGTCTACAATTTTTTCAAGTTTATGTATTCATTGCTCTTTATGTTTTTGTCAAACTGACGTAAAAAAAAAGTAGAGGAAAAGAAGTTCTAATTATTTAATCACTGAAAATATTTTATATTAAATATTATAACTTCGATATTAAACTAAAAAAATCTTATCTTATCCTTTTCCCCTCCTCCATCCACCCACCCAAACATCACAAATCATACTTTTCTTGACCAATTCACTAAAATATATATATGAACCATCTATACTCTCTTTAAACTAGCTAGTTTTGTGGCCGAGTTGATGAATCCATTCTCCTTAAAAACTTAAAATTATGAAAGGCAAATGAAATACCAAAGGTTTTTTTTTTTTTTGCCACTTGTGTTCTTTATTGCCGGCAATTGTGATGAACACAATTAAGTTGCTAAAGCATCAACCATTCAAGTCAAACCCCTAGTCCTATAATTTGGCATTTTCTTTACCAACTTGAGTTTGGTTCTACTTTCTGTGCTCATTTATAAATTTAGAATAATATTTTGTATTGAAAGTGAGAGGAATTTTGGGCTTTTGATGAAGTGAGCAGTGAAGTGAGTGAGAATGTCATTTTTGCTTTGTTTTTTGGGATTTCAATTAGAAAAGTTATTTTGGTTTTTGTAATTGCAAAAATAAAAAAAAGAAGATAGAACCTAAAACCCTAACAATGTAAATAATTAAACCCCACCAAAGATTTACTAAACCAAGTTTTCACTTTGAGAAGAATCTAAAAGAAATTTTAGCAATTAAAACAATCAAAATATTCAAATTAGATAACCCTAGATTCACAAACTGAAATCACACAAAATTATACCCCAAAACACTTTTTAAAGACATAAAATTGAAGAGGGAGAGATTCCAATAGCGAGACAAATTGTGTTATGAATCAATAACACAAGTCACTAAAAGGGAAAAATCAATTAAAAAAAACTTGATTTTGATTTCAATCGATCGAGACAAAAATCAAAATATTATCTTTTTTTTTTTGGATTTGAGGAAACCACACCCTTTGAAAAATGTACTTTGTGGGCCCAAGTGAGTGTATAAAACTCCGACTGTCCCAGGCTCTTACAAGAAGTGCATGCCCTAACCCGAACTTGAAATCTGTTGTGTAAATCTCAAGCCCTTTACCACCACGCCACACCTCTTGAGGACACAAACAAAATATTATCTATAGAGAGAAATGATGACTTAAATAGAGATAAAATTTATTTTATTTTCTCATGCATTATATATGTAGATTATTTTTTCAATTTAAAAATTTTAGTTGACCGATGATGAAGTTCAATTTGAAAACTTCAGTTGATGAATGATATAAAATATAATTTTTAAAAGAAAGAGATAAAGTAGAAAAAAAAGAAAGTAAACTACATAATATTTTTGTAATTATCCATTGTTTATATATATATATATATATATATATATATATATATATATATCAAAAAACTACGAAAAGGAAAAATATGAATTTGATTTAAGAAGACAAAATGTAATGCTGGCCACTCACTTTTCCGTTTGTGTGTATCATGTGCGTTCTTCGATTTTCATGAATTTACTTGCCAGTAATTAAAATTAATGTAATTGGGTTTACAATGACTGAAATGATTCTCATTTTAGCATGTGATCCCCATTAACAGAGATGAAAAGCATAGGACACTCTTGTAACGAATGCACTAGAATTTTCAACCCAGTTGGGGAATCTAAGTTCTTTTCAAGGAATAAAATACCACCATAGAAAAGATTGGTCAAAGAAAGCTGGCTGGTGCCTTGTTATAAGTACTTAGTAGCCACTGATTCGTACGTATCGTTGTTGGTAGGGTTGTAAGTGCAGAATTCTGAGGATGGAGGATGAGATTTTTAGGTGTTAATATTTTGTGAACATGCTTTAGCAAAAGAGAGACTATCTGTACATGCATGTGTGGTGTATGTAACCTGCTGTTGAATATAATTATATAATACTTACCAAGAGGTTCAAGCTAATTACATGTATGTTCAGTGACCTTCCGGTTCAGATTTCCTTTTTGATTATTTTATTTTGTCGTGCATGAGTCTATCTATTTACTGGTATACACTTTATATAATCAAATGCTATATTCATGTAGTAGCAGAAATTTAGATTATAAATATTTTCAGCTATATTTACTCAAGCTCTGAAAATGAATTCTTAATACAGCAGCATCAATACAATCTTTTCCAATGTAGCAACAACAATATAGCTTCAATATAATAATAAAAATTTTCCGAGAAAAACCTTCTAATCTAAGCCTACCAGTAACCGTAGATAGAGTATACAGTCTATTGTTTATAGGTAGATCAAGGACCCCTCTCATTAATTTATTAGCTAATTTTCTCCTCCCATTAAAAAAAATTATACAATTGATCTCATGATCTATGTTCATGATCATGAGTTTGAATAAACAAGAACATAAATGTGTCATGACAGATACAATGGTAATTTCTGACATTTACTTTAAGCTGGTCTTGTTATATTGATCGATGCTATATATTGCTGTAAGAAGTTGTTCAGCTTTTGAGAGTGGCTAGGCTATGGGATTGCAGCCACTGCTCATTCTGATAGTTTTAATGGGATACAGAAGAGAAACAGCCATTTAGATCCATATTATATCCTCTACAGCGTATCTAATTTGATTCTTCCTCTGCTGACTCTTAAAGACTGAAAAACCTGATGCGCAGAGGAATGTTCAGCTTTCAAATATGGCTCAAGATCGGGATTGCAGCCACAATTGTTGTTTTCTTCTGCGAGTCACTGTCAATTGTCATTCATGTTCTACAACTTGGTCACATGGTTTAGCAATATTTTAATGTTCTTAATGCGTATATTCCATGTGATTCTGCAATTTACACCGGGTATTTTACCTTTTAAAGTGTTGTTTTGGTGCCTGTTCTTTTTGGCCGTAAGTGGAACAAATGATTTTGAGTGGCGGACCTTGTTAATGCATCAAGGGAAGCCAGGACCTTTGCTTTTGAAGGAAGGAAAGGAGGGGAAAGAGAGACCAGAAGATGGCACTGAAAACCCTAAATAAATTTATGTGTTCAAGTTTATTTATATATCTTGTGCATGAAAGGGAATCTTATAATCACAGAGAAATGGAAGGGAGCACGCACTTATCTTTTATGTCTGCTGCACGTGTATGCTGATGTACCTAACATAGAACAAATTGTGGTCTGAATTTGTAGTTTTAGCCCTTTGGTAGCACAATGGACAATCTTTTTTCCATTTCGTTCGTTCTCGTTAACTTTCATCTTAATATGCCCAAAGGAGGTTGAAAATTTAGGGTGTTAGTAATCATGATAATGATTTTTTTTTCGGAAATATATATATATATATATTTAAAAAAAATTTATGCTTGATATTAATACAATAAAAAAACATAAAAAAATAATTTTAAACAATCTTTTTCTTCAAAATTTAATGAAAAGCAGTTGCACTGCAACCCCAAACACCCTCTTGACCTAGTTGCTAAACTCAATCAATTGACCCAAAAATCCAAATCTTCATGCAACAACATCCATTTGCTCTTGAATAGTGGGAAACAACTCAAACATCAATGATGCTTATGAATAAGATTTATATGTTGGGTAATCAATAAATTTTTTAATCTAAATAATCTAACTCATTCTTTTTATCCAAGATGTATGGTGACTTGATAGTGAGAGCCCAAGTGGTTGATAGCTATAGCTATAGCTGGTGGTGCATTGTAAGCCAAGCTGTTTGATACTTGTAAAAAAAAAGATCCCTTTTGATAAATACAAGGACTCACTTAAGTTAGTAATTTTGAAGATACAGAAAATGCAATGATATTTTAGAGAGATAAACTCTGAAAATATATATGCAAAAAATAATAAGAATAAGAGATTATAAATCTAACATTTGAAAGACTTATAGTGTATTTATAGCACATGAATTCTGTAGAATTCTACAGAGAGGAGAGACTAAAATATAATTTTTCCTTGTGAAATTTTGAGTTGTATTCAATTCAAAATAATATATATTAGATTAATATAAAATAACGAGAGACTCGCTTAAGATTTTTGAAAAATTATCAAATGATAGTTAAGCTCGAGCAAATTACTAACCTATTAGAGATGAAAAATAGATGAAGTGCAAACTCTTGGAGTTATGCTCTTCTCTTATAGTGAGACCATGAAGAGGGACTTCTCTTCTAGAACAAGTCCATGAAATTAATTTTTCCAAAATTGACTAGGGTTTTGCAGAAGTGTTTTTAAATTTGAATTATCACAAACCCCTTAGTCTTCATGCTTTTCTGTATGCTCGATCGTCTTTGTTGCTCATAAGTAAGCCTGCCTCTGGATCAGTTTACCTTAATAAGTGGTCTAACTAGTGACTCATTTACTAGTTTGTGCTGTAATTCTTGTTGAATTTTATGGAATCAAGACTGCTGCAGACAGTGTGAAGGCCACGACTGTGAAGATTGAAGATTGAAGATTATGTCTTTAATTCTTTAGTATTAGCTGAGTATTGAATTAGCTTAGCATTAGTTTGATTTTATCTTATCTTAAAATAAAGATCATGTTGATCAATTAGCTGATTAGGATTGAGTCAATTAGCTGATTAGGATTAAGTCCAATTTGAATTTTAGTTAATCATGTACAAGAAGAAGTTGTATTCAACTATACCTCTTGTAATTTCATTTTCTTTATAAATAAAGAAGAGGGATGACAGTAACCTCACCTTGATTCTGCCCCTTACTATCAGATTGTCTGTTCTTAGTGTTCTTCCCGTGTTCTTCATTTTTCCAGCCATTCCAGATTTGAATCTGAACAGTGCTTGTTCTTGGCTTAATAAAACAATGACAGTTGACTTTGGTTGACTTTTCTTGTTTTAAATTCAACAATTCTATCCCGAACTCGCAGTGCTCTTGGCCCTGGAATGCAAGGGAGAGAGGAAGAAATGTCTATCTGATTTTGAGCACTGCTCCTCCACCTCAAGAATCAAAACATATACGTGTTTTTTTCGTTTTTTCTAGAGCAATTTTTCTTTTCCCATGTCAAATTTAATTCAACGGCGAGTAGGTGACTTCTGTTTTTACTCGTAAAGTTAAATAAATTAAAGTACTCCCACTAGAGCCGACAATACTTTGCATAGCTGAATTAAAAGAAACACTAATTAAGGTGATGAGAATTATCTTTTTTATAGTATTTTTTACTTGAAAACATATTAAAATAATATATTTTTTAAATTTATTTTTAATATTAGCATATTAAAATAGTTTAATAATACTAAAAGACATTTAATTTAAAGCTAAAAAACTTCAAAATTTTCATAAGGACTTAATATCCTTCTGTCATTTCATTTTCATTACAACTCGCGCGTCACAACGGAATTAATGCACTAGCTAGTAATAGGATTTTTTTTGGGGTTAATAATATTAATTTCCGTCACACTAGATTGCATGCACGTTAGTGAACAATATTAACAGCTCCCCATGCTGGCTAAGCTTTGGATCCTAAGGATTCTCACATTCCATAGAATCTGCAGATTTCCCATGTATTTTAATAATAACATCGTCAATGTCACCTTCTGAAACAGGTATTATGCTTCCCTGGTGAAGAAATTGCGATTTCTCTGGTGACACAGTACGTTCCACATTCATCAAGTGTGCTAGATTAGAGAGCTGTTGTACTGATTCAGGTATTTTTTCCACGCATTTAACAATCTAATTGAAGCAACTGCTGCAGATGGTCATATTGCTTAAAGGTCTTGATCATGCTCCAATGAAGCAGTTTTAAGAGCAATTTTGAGGTCCTCGACCGCAGTTTTGGAGTTCTTCACAGTGACCTTTGCCGAGGATTGAACATTTTGGTTACGATAGCTGAGGCCAATGATTTCAGTGCCTTGCCGCATTCTCTACTCATCTTTGTACACGGTTCTTGGATTTCGCATCGGGAATCTTGTGGTGCCTGCAAAGAGCAGCATAATATATTTTAGTCTTTTACCTTGAACATTTGCCATACAAAAATACAATTTTCTTACATTAATTGTTTTTATTGAAAGTGATAGAAAAGCTTCACATAAATTTATTTTTCTAGCCATGTTATGGACTGGATTCATGTATTCAAATAACTCCTTTCGTGGAATAAAACTATGATGTTTAAGTTATTTTTTGAGTTTTGTTGCTCTTGTGTCACATAAAAGAGTAAATAATTAAAAAGATGAAAATAATGTTTCATATAAAAGAGATGTGTGTGAAAAGACCTTTTTATTCCTTTTTGAATGTTGTCGAGATGAATTATCCCTTTTATCTATTGTTAAAAATGAATATATATAATTTATCTTGAAAAATATTTGAAGCAACTTACCTTGAAATGGTAGCTCTAGTTGAAGTCACAAATGAAGTCATAACTTGTATAATTCAATATGGTGGCAACTCAAAAAATAAGAGAAGAAAGAGAGGAAAAAAAGTAAGACTTGGTATAATATTGTTTATAGATGGGGCTGAAATAGTAGCTTTCATGGATTTGTTAAAAACAAACCCAATAAGAGAAGAAAACATTTAGTACATGATCATATAGATCTAAATGTGAGTGAGAAAGTTTAAAATATTCAAAAGGGTTTCAAATGTGTTAAAAATTGGAGATTTTTTTATAAAAAAATATATATGATAATTTTAAATATTTATTCCAGTAGGGTAGTTCATAAATTGTAATTTATCTAGTTCTTGGTTTAAGTAAGAGAAAAAACGAAAAAGGAAAGAGATATGTAATGTCAACCTCTCCTTACTTATATTCCTCCTGTCTTCTTGTTCTTTTTCCCAATTCCAGCTTCCAAGGCTCTGAAAGTGTTTTTCAAAAAAAGAAGAAGAACACTTGAAAAAGCATATTGCGTGTACGAATATGCTTTTCGTAATAACTAAGAAGTATATTTGTGATCTGATCGTTTATGCTTTTAAACTCTTGTTTGTTCATTAACTTATCACCCACAAAACTTGCCAGGATCCTAAAAAAACCCTATCAAGCATACCATATCTGGTAGATGATGTAATTTCTCAGGACTCCTTGTTTTGCATGCTAGTTTCTTTCTGCTTTGATGGCATCTTTAAAACCACCTGACGTTTGAGAATTTGATCGATGATTTCCTTTAAATAGCTGAACAAGCAATTAGAAATACAATAATTTACAAGTTTGATCTTCGAAATCAAACAAAGATATCTATGTTGTCTCTTGGCCAGTTCTAAAATAGATTTTTTTATAGAATTAAGTTAATATAGGAGAATAGAAATATAAAGAGAGGAAAAAATATGGAAAGATCTATCTATCTATATATACATCTTCAATTCTTATTTTTTTATTTGAAAATAAATATTTTAAATAACATGTATACGTGATGGAATCCACGTCACATAAAATGCCCTATTATAAGAAATAAAATAAAACTACTCTTTTTTCAGAATTAAGATTTTAAACTAGAGTATTTTAAGAAAAAACTCAAGAAAATAATATAAAATTGTATATTTTTGAGATCTCAAGATTAAATTTTAGGTTGAGTGGAGGAAACCTAAAAAACATTGCCCATAACGAGTCCAGCGCGTGCCCATTTTAATGCAAGCACCACTAATCAGAAGCTCCGACTTCTATGATCAGTATGTGATGGGATATCCCTAAGGGCAAAAACTGTGCATCTGCCGCTATCCAAGGATTTTCTTCGTAAAAAGACAAAAAAACATTTTTATGAAGACATTTCCAAACTAATATGCATCTTGGGTCAATGGAAAATATATATGCAAGTTCAAATAGGGAGTGAACATATAATTTCTTTATTCTTCTTATCGCACCAATAAAGAAAAGAAAAAACTATCAAAATATATTGCATCGATCTCCAGCAAACTGGTGACATGAGGGCCTGACAGCATAAAACCTTATGGCTGCACAATGGCACAACAACACCCGATGTCTGGTCGCAAGATGCAATGGAATGGGATAGTTTTTACATCACATTTATAGCTCAAAAGAAGGAGCAATACTTTTTTAATTACCTTCTGCCATTTTCTAGTTCTCTTAGTAGAACTTGTTGCGAAGGAATCCATGAAGTCATGGAAAACTGTTTACAACAATATTACCAAATCTTTGGTAATATCCCAACGCTAGAATTTACATGATTTTCAGTAACAAATATTTACAATTCTACACGCTGCCCAATCTTTGGTGCCTTGGGATTCTCATTTTCTTGTAAACCTGTTGACGTTTCATGTATTGTAATAACGACATGGTCACTGTCACCATCTAAAACAGGATTTATTGCTCCTCGGTGAAGTAATTGGGGTTTCTCCGGTGACACAGTAGGTTCCACGCTCTTAAAGTGTGCTAGATTAGAGAGCTCGTGTACCGATTCGGATATTTTCTCCACGGATATAACAATCTCAACTAGTATCGATGCCACTGTTGCACCTGGCAAAATGGCTAAAAGTTCTTGATCATGCTCTAGTGAGACAGCCTTGAGAGAAATTTGGAGGTCCTTGACCGCAGTCTTGGAGTTCTCCACGTGGACATTTGCCGAGGATGGAATAGTCATGGTTTTGATAGCCGAGGCCAGTGATTTCAGTGCCTTGCCGCATTCTGCACTTATCTGTGTACATGATTCTTGGATTTTGCATCGGAATTCTAGTGGTACCTGGAAAGAGTAGCATAATATGTTTAGTGTTTTACAGTATTAGCCATTCATTCGATAAGCTTTATAAAGAAGAAAAGAATCCATATATCCTTTTATTTTTCATTTGTTTCTTTATAGAGCCTGGCTATATGTATAGCTCTTAGTGGAGTTATCTTTAAAAAGCAGCTTTGTAGGGTGATTTCATCAAAACACTATGGATGGCGTGCATACTTATGATGAGTTGTAGTAATAAATAAAGGAAGCAATTAATTATCATGAGTCTGGCCCCATTTTGTCTAATGGAATATTTAAACCATGGATCTTGGCTATTTTTTCTTCTTAATTATTCCTGTGAGCGTCAGAGACGAATTTTGTGATAGATTATTACTTGGTTATCAGAGTTAATGTAGCCATTCAGAATTTCAATCTGGTATGCACATTGACGCGAGAGCGCTCCAATCTTCAAGTATTGTTTCCATGGATGCCTGAAACCAAAGCGGCCGTGTCCAGGTTCCCATCTCGCAAGATTTGCCTGCAGTAATGTTTATGAAC
This sequence comes from Salix brachista, assembly GCA_009078335.1. Lineage (NCBI taxonomy): Eukaryota > Viridiplantae > Streptophyta > Magnoliopsida > Malpighiales > Salicaceae > Salix > Salix brachista. The sequence continues at coordinate 16,205,461 of CM018577.1, read as the reverse complement.
ACTCATTGATCAGTACTTTAGCACAGCCAGCAGAAATCTTACAGCTCATTGGTAAAGAGAGCTCAGCCAGGTCAGCTAAAGCGCACAAGTTAGTGGCATTTATGCAAGACAAAAGTGCAAGTTAGTGGAAGCTGTCCTTACCATGGTGTCTTCTGTGGGTTTTGAATTCAGGACTTTTTTATATCCTTCGAGAAATGATCTGTCGCTATTGGAACCTTCACCAGACTGAAAATATTCACCTCCAAAACCTGTGGGTTTACTTATTTAGGTAACCTCTCAAGTTAAAATAATATCTAGATGCAACAAAACGAGTTAAGTTAATGGTTTTCAAGTCACCACTAACCTTCTAGGTAGCTCGCAAGATTTTCCATGTTGGAAGCAGCTGAGTTGTGAAGATTTTCACCTGCCCAAACAGGACATATACAGATGGATACAACTATGCATATTGCCGCACCCACTAGTATTGTTGATAGTCTTTGACTTGCCAGCACAACGAGTTCTTCAACTCGATACCCCGAAACAGATACCAAACTGAATGTTAATATAAATATCAAGACTCCATAGTCATATCTAGCTTTGATTCGTGGAAAAAATCGTGTGAATGTAGATGCTGCAGCTGCATACAGTAGCCAGAGTGACTTGGATTAATATAAATTGTCTTAACCTAAATACTTTTGTCTGTACATGTATAAGCAATATACCTAAAAGGAAGACAAAAATTCCGAGGACAAAGGGCTGCCCTTTCTCTCCAGAGAGACTGGCCAAGTACTGAGCTCCAAGCCCTAGAACACCAGCTAGTAATGTTGCGAGACCTCTATTGAAACTCTTGCTCAATGTTCCACCTGAACAACAAAAAGATGGAAATATATACATTATTCGACAACTTGTGGAATCGTTTTGAGCTAATATAAAGCAATATTCAAGCCCTACCAGTCAACTTACCCACGGTGAATTCAAAAATTACTACCACTGTTAGCACAGCCCAGATTCCTGCTTCCCCAAAGCTCTTATAGAGAGGCCTCAGGTAGTATATTAAGGACACCACTGTGAGAGCTAGTCCCACTTTCAGGGAATGGATGATTCTTCTCGGGTCATCTTGTCCAAGTTTTCTTACGCTCTTTGCAAAACCTATGACCTCGGCCTTGGCCTTGCCAGGCAAGGCCTCGAGCAAGCTCCGTGCACGGCTAAAAGGTCTGGCCTTCCCTTGAACTGGTGATTGATCAATCTCCATGCCTTGAAGATATATTTCGAGGGGGTGGCAAGTATATGCACTCGAGAGAAACGCTTATTACCAAGGGAGGAAAGGCTTCGGAGAGAACCTTCTGAAGTTGAGAGTAAAATGCTTCGGAGAGCGTCAATTAATAGGAAGATAAAGTTGGCTCAAGAATATTATATTGATGCATGTGTTGGTTGGTGTCTTCTGTAGGATGAGAGGACAAAGTTTTTGTTTATCAGAAATTCTTTTTCCCCCCCTCCAAAATGTTGCTGCGACGAGGTATGGTTTGAATAGAAAGTAATTTAAAACTTGGGAAAAGGTACCTTACAGAAATAGAATCAGCCCATTAATTAATTACGACTTTATGGAGTTTCGGCCGACTCTATGCAGAGCAAAAATAGCCGAGAAAGTCTTAGCCCACTGATGATTTAGAACCCATTAGGATTTAGGAGATGAAGCATGCAGTAATTTCCACGAGATGGCTGTAAACTAATTTTGGTTCTCTCCATCCATAAATCCTCACGATGGAGCCCCCTCTCAAAACTATGTTCGTTGATGGTGTTGGCTTTGCAATTTCACTGGAAACTTCCCTGCCTGAAGTTTACTGAACACACTAAAGATTTTTAATTAGTTGGTTCAATTTTCAGACACCGTTCTCTGTTGTTGGAAGACCATTTCTTCAGGGGCGGAGGCAGGTTTTCTCTTCTTCCTCCAAGCCTTCCTCTATAAATTTGTAACTTTAACCCTAAAGCAAGAAGTTAAGCCCCCCTAAAATTGTTTTTCTTAATTTGATCCCTCTAACTAAAATTCCTGGCTCCACCCCTAAATTTCATAATCTAAGATGCAAATTGATTGAAGAGACTACAATGCCTATTCCAAGTAACTTTATACAAATAATTTTTTTATATAGAGTTTTCATACAAACTATATAGCTAACTGTGGTTCTCAATATCAACTCAATGATTTTCAGTCTCCAAGGAGCATGACGTGATGATATATAGAGGGCTTGCAGGTCCTGAATTCGAGTCAGGACGTGCATCCCTTGTAAAAGCCTGAAACAATCGAGATTTTACTCGCTCACATGGACCTACAAATACGCTTCCGGGGGATGAGGTTTCCTTGCATAAAAAAACAAACAAAAAAAAACTATGATTTTCAGAAACTTCCATCCTGACCCTGCAGTATCAAATAGCTAATGTTTATTTTGTTTCAATTTTTCCTTCATTATTAGTATCTCTCTTTCTCTATCATTTTTTCGCCAACCCCCCCAATGTGACAGTAATCTACACAAGAACTCTTTCAGATTCCGAAGATGCTTACAAAAATGGCCATAATGGTAGTTGCTAACTTTTTATCAGAAAAATACCCGCAGTGCAATGCTGCGTATTCTACAGGATTTAGAGGCAGCTTACCTTTCGCGATAACACTATACAATCGAAGAGGCAGCACAAAGTTCAGAGAGAACGTCATCCTGCCTTGTTAAAGCTGCTACACAGCACAAGATTAGAGATTGCCATCACTATGTTCTTAATGGAAGGAAAAGAATGGTAGATTTTACCTTAAAAAATAAGGTGGAGGCGAAACTTGCACCAACCATCATCTAACTAGTGGGACTCACTGCTTCAAAAGATCGAGATATCCCTTGTTTATTTTCATGGGCTCGGTGATTAATTATCCACGACCTGTAATTAAAGTTACATACCAGTACTAATTAGGATAATTTATGAATTAGTGTTGAGGCACTGGAAAGAGTGTGAATATCACTAGGAGTTCATGAAGTATTATTAAATATAATAAAAGAGGGCGCAAGGAGTCCAACAAAACTTAGTGTGTACCACCCCTGTATATTACCTAACAAAAAAAAAGGGGTAAGAACTCGGTCACCACTAGCAGTGCAAACTATTTCATGAGTTAATAATAATAGCATCTCGTTTATATCATAGTGACATCAACATGACATTGAAACGCAGGAAAAAGCAAAAAGAAATCATGAGACTTAGGCAGACATTATAAAATTGGTGCTGATAATATACCCATGTTATCTTCTACTTTTATATTAATTAATTAAAAAAAAACTATAATTGTTAAGATCAAACTCCCAATAGGTTGACATGGGAATTAGGTTGACATGGGAATTCCGAACCAAACTAAATTTGGTCAAGTCAATATAAGAGATTTTTTAATAATACTAAACATTATTATTTTCATAAAAATAACTGAACAAAATTAATCTAGATTGATTTGATAATCAAATCAACCGGATTTTGCTTGTTTGTCCTAGAAAAAGGTATTTCTCAAATTGGGTCAAATAACTATAGAAAAAAGAAAAGAGTCACATGTTAAATTTGTATACTGATCACAAGGATATCTACAAAATAGTTCATACTTTTAATAAAAAAGTAGTGGATTCTTTTTTAATAGGCTATAAAGAAAAAAGAGAAGTTACAATTGTGTATTATTCACATAAACCTAAACCCTGTGACTAAATTACTCAATAATAAACATAAACCACCATGAATTATAATACTGGATTCATATTTTTACCTTTTAAAAAACTCATTGAGCTAATCTACAAGAGTATTTGTATTTTTACAGGGTTTATTTGTCATTCCACAATTGTTTAGGATCATCTCTGACCTTTCCTAGATTTTTAATATAATGGATTTGCTATCACTTAACTATGGCTAGGAGCATTCTTGTTTTTATCATTTTTTTAGCCCAATGTAATGTCTTTATTACTCTTAAAATGAGAATTCTCAAAACACTCTATATGGGCTAATTCGTTATTTCACAATGTTTTTTTCATAATAACTATTTGGTTCCAAGGGTAATGTTGTTTTTCGATACATAAAACGTGTGCATTACACGAGTCATCCACTCTGCCACCTTCGGGTGATGTGTGACTGACTCCATTGGTGGAGAAAAATATGTTCCATCATGTCATTTGATGTGTCTCAATGTTTTTTCTTGCATGTACAATACATATGTAATGATTCTATGTAGTTTGTTGTTGATTTGACTCCTCTTATTATTTCTTTATTTTTTTTAATCTTAATTTGGGCATTTGAGATTATTTCTTTATCATGAGAAAAATCACAACTCTTCAATTTCTTTTCCCTTGAGATTTCATCAAAATTATTTAAATTGCAATTGTTTTATTTGAGAAAATGAAAATACACTTCAAGTTAGATTTTTTTTTCTTTCAATTTTATCATCTTTCAATTTTTCACCTCCTTTACCTCAATTTGTGCACTGCCCATGAAAAAATCACAACAACTCTTTAATTTCTTTCACTTGAGATTTAGCCTGTATTATTTGAATTGCAATTGTTTTATTTGAAAAAACCACTTTAACTTGAATTTTGTTTTAAAATCTTATCATCTTTCAATTTCTCATCTCTCAAATTTGGTTCCCAATTCTTTTGATTTTGTTTTTGTTTTGAGATGACATTTGAATTTTATTTATTTCTTTTGATTTCATCTTCATTTTTTTCCATGTTTGGTCTCTATTTTTTATTGATAATTTATTTTCAACTATATCATTCAAGATCAAATTGATTGAGAATTGAAGAATTTCTTATTTGAGTCCAAGTATGAGATTTCACGGATTACAATTTTATAAAATTAACCCTTGGTTAAAGGATTCATTCAAGTTTGCTTGGTTTATCATATTATTAAATCGAGATTATCTATCCATCTATCTATCTGACTTGAGTGTGGGGTTTCTTTTATGTATTTGAAAATCTTGATGTTGCCTTAATTGTTTTTAGGTTGAAAAATTTGATTCGACTACTTATATTGGTTTATTTAACTATTTTTTTTCCTTTTTTCAAATTGATTTTTTTTCATTTTCACCATTTAATATTTGATTTGATATAATTTGTCTTCTATTTTGTTTCACTATAAATTTTATGGTTTTATCACTATCTCATACCCATATTGTGTGTTTCACATGGTAACTATAGTAGATATGGTCATTAGGAGGCGTGACGTGGTGACAAAGAGGTTGAGATCTGTCTTGCAAGTCTTGAGTTCGAGTTAAGACATGCTCACTTTGTAAGAGTCTGAGATAATCCAGGTTTTACTAACTTAATCCGGGTCTACAAAGAGTGTCTAAAGGAAGGTGATTTCCTCAAATAAATAAATAAAACTATAGTAGATATGAGTTAATATAGTGTGTCGCTGTTTCAATTTTCATTTTGAAAGAAAAAACATATATTATGTAATGTGTCGTCATTTAAGTATTTAAAATGTATTTTAGCCATTATTTATCAAGATTTCAAGATCAAACAAAAGAAATAATCTGACTTGTGTAATACTACGGGGAAAAAAACTAATAAGCTCCCCCCCCCCCCCCCCCCCCCCCCCAACCGTTTTAAGGATATGTGAATAAATATATATATCCAGCCATCGATCTGGTATATATATTATCTTAATTTATATTTCTGATAACCCTAGAAAATGACGGTCAGGTCGGTGAGTTAAGTCAGCAATCACTAGTGAGTAGGATCTGACGCGATCGTGTATGCATTACATATCAACTTTTACTCTCTTCTGACTTCGTACCCTCAATAGAGAAAGTCATGGCAGAGGAGTGTGTGTTATACCACAGGATTTTCACCGAAACAAAAAGTAGATGGTGTTCTTTCACTTTTGTTACTCCATGAAAGTTCTTTTCCAAATACACCAAGCAACTGGATCAAGTTGCCGAGTTATGCAGATGGATGAATCATGGCACAAGTGTGTCTCCAGCAACCCTAGTAAGAGGGAAACAGCTGTTGATGGCTGAATCTTTCCTAGAACTGTGCTCTGCCATGCTCGGGCCCGATGCTTATCTACATTCTGTTTCCTTTTTAAGTATTTAAAAAATTTCAGTACGGAGTAAATCACAAATCCATGAAGAAGTTGGGACAGTTTTTTGTTCTTTCAGAGCTTGGTTCCATATATATTGCTAGACAGTAAGGATATGCAGTTTATTTCTGTATTATTCTCCCACTTACTTGACTTCTGTAAGGCAACTCTCTTCCTTTTCGGTACAACTCGGCTCTAGTGTTTCATTGTCATGTCATTGTTTCGGCAACTTTTTTCTTAGTAATGGAAACTAAAGCTCTTTTTTTATCCAGAGATCTGTTCGGTTTAGACCATACATAGATTTGTGGGCTCTGTGTGGGAAGAAATTTTTTTAGTGGGTTATACAAGTATATTTTATAAAATTACAAAAATGATAAGAGGCATAAACCTGACTTGCCAAAAAAAGCTAGTGTAAAATATAAAATATATTGAGTTTTTTTTTTAAAAATAACCATAAAAAAACATAAGTTGACTTAGGCTAACTCACCAAACCTAAGGTCTAAATGATGAGACCTAGATAAACAAATAAAATTGTTTTTGAAGAAAATCATGAAACTCAATATCAAGAAACTCTAACCTTTAAGGATAGAATAATTTTTTTCTCTCCAACCAATCTAATGTTAAATGATGAATATAAAACTGCCCATCACATGTTCGTAATAGGGCGCTCTTAGCATGTTGGCGAATAATGTCACAATCTCTCTATCTAGAAGCGGGGGATGTACCTGTGCAACGAGATCTTTACATCTCTGAGCATATTCACTTATGCTTTCTTTGTCCTTCTTCTCTAGGTTGGACAAACTTGTTCTGTCAGGAGCAATGTCCATGTTGTACTTATATTGCTTGATGAAAGCATCTACCAAATTTTTCCAGCTATGGATCCTGGTGTTGTCTAGTCTCATGTACCAATTCAATGCTGCCCCACTCAAACTGTCTTGGAAAAAATGCATCAGTAATTTTTCATCATGCACTACTTCCGCCATTTTGTTACAGTATGATTTTAGGTGAGTGACAGAGCATTTTGTCCCAGTGTATTTGATAAATTCAAGGACACGAAACTTCTTTGGTATTACAACTTTCGAGACTAGAAACATTTCTACAGCTTGTATTGGGTCATATAAATTTACCCCTTCAATGACCCTTATCATGGCTTCTAGCGTTGCCATCTTATCTTGGTCGATACCCTCTGATGCTTCTATAATCATTGGGGTTGCCGCAGGTGTCGGCGTTGCTGATTGTACGAACACTGGATTTTGTTGCGGATCCTGAACCCTTTCTCCCATCACCTCTTCATGGTGGTTCATTGCTTGTATTTGAGTAGCCGTTGTTGGTCTAGTTGAAGGACCCTCGCCAGAGGTATTTCTCAGTGCTTGCTCGAGTAAGCTGGTAAGACGAGTCACACCAGCTTTCAGAGAATCCAGTTCTTCTTGGAAATGAGCATTACAGTGTGCACGCTCTTCGTCCTCCATATTTCTCTGCTGGAGTCGAGTGGTAGGAGCTCTCCGGGGACCTACATTTCAATTTGTCGATGATATGTTATGCATAATGATGGATACATGTGGATGCAAATGTATGTACATACACATCGGGTGAATAATCGGAGAGTTTGCACCCAAACACAAGTTCTAGGCTATTACATGAGAGGTAAGCTTTCTACATGGTCTTAAAGGTCTATGAACTGCTTAGTGACAGCCTCACATGAAGGTGGTGTAGGGGCTTACAAGAAATGATAGGGACACGAAGTGACCGCCATTACCGAGCAATCACTCAGCTTATAGTTGGACGTTTCATGAATTTGAACCCCGACTAAAAGTTATGAGGCAAATTGTTACTTCCCATTTAACTTTGAATTGAGTTTATTTGTGAAATTAAAATGCATGATAACATTAATTCAAACCTGATATCATGAGTGAACTGAAAATAAAATGCATGCTAAAGCAGTAAAATGCATATAACAAATATGAACTAAAGAATAACAATAAAACAAACAAAGCTTAGTCTGGCAATGTCCCCAGTGGAGTCGCCATCTGTCGCGATGATATTTTTTTCGCTCCCTGCTATCCCCGAGTTGGGGAGACGACGCGTGGTGAAAGAGATGTGTGTTTTATAGTCGCAAAATCACTACTATAATTCTCAGGAGTCACCACCTAGTATTAAGGTTACTAGGAAACCTATTGGTTTACGAAAGTCTAGATAAGGGGACTTGCTGTGCAAGAGGAGGACACATCATCTCCAGTGCACCCCACCTAAGGTAAGCTGCATTGTTGTTTGATTGTTTTATGAAGTTTTATATATTTTTTATATATTTGATGGTCTTTTCTAAAGCCCGAGGTAGATCTCTCTTCGTGAGAGAGTCCCTACCTCATTAGGAGTTAAAAATCTAACAAAAAATAAATTGTACACTGCATTTTGAAAACCTCGTTTTTAACTATCCACTAGTGTACTTTACAATGTAATTTCACACCGTGATATTCAAAACAAATTTTTTTTTTTTATATTTTGGCCAAATTCCAACGGATAATCATAAACTGGTTACAATATCCAATTTTCGTTCCAAATATGTGAAAAATGCAACATATATTTTTTTACAAAAAATATGTTTGGAAAACCTTGGAATTCGGCCGTATGCACGAAAACAACACATTTTTGTTTGTTTTTTTAAATGAAAATTTAAATTATATTTTTTTTAATTCGGACTGGCCCTGACCCAAGTAAATGGGTTGGCCAGCCCAGCTCTGCTAGACTTGGGTCGGATATGGTCCAGCTAGCAAGGCTGGGCCGAGAGCAATCTAGCACAAGACCAAAGAGAAAAAAAATGAAAATGAAAACTGATTTAGGTGAATAGTGCCATTCACTCGCATTGTTCACGTATTATGTGAACAATGCTAAGATGGTCGGCTGACGGTGGCAAGTAGCTTACGTGCTACTGCCGCCGGGTAGAGGACACCAAGGTGGTTCTTCCAGTGGTGGTGGTGTTGAAAATGGTGGTCTGTGGTGGCCGGGAGAGGAGTCGGAAGGGGTTGCTTTGTGCTGCAGTTCATCGCTGCTTCTTCGCCGGAGTTGGCTGCTGCTGCTAGAGGTCACGGTGGAACTGGTGCTGCTGCTGGAGGTCACGGTGGAGCCGGTTGTGGTTGTTGCAGGAGAAGGGAGAGAGAAAGAGAGAGAGCTAGTGCGGGAGAAAGGTGAGAGAGAGGGAGCACTGCTATCACAATTGTTGGTTGCCGGTGAGGTGTTGCTGTCGCCGGAGCTGGGGAAGACAATGCTATTTTTGGTTATTTTATACTCTCCCGTGTTCCCGGGTCTCTTCGTGGGTTTTTTCAGTGTTCGTCTGTGTATTTGTTTCTGTAAATTTTCTCAGTATCCCTTAGGTTTGTTAAGGATCGTCTCCCTCTTAGTGTAATTCTCTCCCTGTCTTTTTTTTACTCTATGGTAAACTTCTCCCTCTCTAATTTGATCACTGTCACCTCCCTTTTTCGTCGTGCATGGTTTCTGCCATTTATAGACGCAGGAGGTACCCATTGCGTGCAGCGGTGGGTTACCTCCTGCAGCAGCATGACTACGGGGCTGTCGGTGGAGTGCCTGCAATGGCGAACTGTCGACAGCGGCGTGCCTGCAATGGTAGCGTGTTGGTGGCGGGATTGCAGTTTTGGGAGAAGGTGGAAGTGTAGTTTGATCCCTCAATTTGTAATTGTTCTATTTGCACCCCTAATTAGTTTTGAATTTTTAATTTTGTGCAATTATATCCCCTTCAGAATTTCAACAACAGTCTTAAATTTGCGCGCCTTTTTTATTTTGGTCCTTGGTTTCTGATTTATGCAATTTGACCCTCAATTGATCATTAAACTCTCAATGTTCTTCAATTTGGCCCAAATTCACATAATTGGCTCAAAAGAATTCAATTCGGTCTCCAAAAATTCAAATCTTCTCAATTGAACCCAAATTAAGCTCAAGTTCTTGATTTTTCATTGATTAAGCCCTTAATAAAATTAATTTGACCAGTGTAAAGTATAATTAAGTCCTTGCACTTAATTAAATCCTTCAATTGGACCCTAAATTAATTTCTAAATATAATTATACTTTAAACTAACCCATGATTAAATCAAATTGGACTATAAAAAATATAATTATACTTTATCGCTTAATTTTTATGTAGATTTATCCAATAATAAATTATTTTAGCTTTGAATTTGCATTTTCCTTCATTTTTAGGCACAAAAGAAATACGATCGGGCTCTCGAAAATGTCTAAATTTTCCACCTTTATTTTTCTACCGACGTGAGTCCTTTTTATTTTATTTTTATTATTTTTGCTTTATTTTGGGAAAATTTGGGGAATAACCCAAAATTGGGTTATGACAACATGTATAAGCTTTTTTATTTACATTTAGTTTTTTTTTTATGTTAAACGATATGTCAAAAAAATTGTTTATTCACTTTTTTATTGAAAAACACTACAAAAAATAAGGGTTGTTTGCAACGGACTTGTCCATTGCAAATCAGTAAGGATTCCGTTGCAAATGTTTTTTTGCAACGGATTTTGCAACGGATAAATTCCGTTGCAAATGAATTTGCAACGGAAACGCCGTCGCTTCTTAAATTGCAACGGAAACGCCGTTGTTCATTTGCAACGGAATATCCGTTGCAATATTGCAACAGAAACTCCGTTGCAAATTAACAATGGCGTATCCGTTGCAATTTACCTTGCAACGGCGTTTCCGTTGCAAGGTTGCAACGGCAATTCCGTTGCACGTTTGCAACGGACTATCCGTTGCAACCTTGTCACAAAATGTTATTTGTTTACTAAATTGGTTATTTAATTTCTTTAATAATTATAATGAAATTATTTGATTAATATTATTAATTTTTATAAGCAAATAAATACAGTTCAAATAACATAAAAGACATTTTATAATATAACAAAGATTCAGTCACATTTATATTTTTAAGTACATACATATTTTTACATCAACATGAAACAAAGATATAAATAATTTTATCACTAGCTAGCAATATGAAACAAAAATAAATACATATTTTAAACCATTGTTTAAGGTGGAAATGATTTACGATGTTGTTGATGAGATGCTGATGAACCACTATTTGGTAGATGGGGTCGAGGTCGATACACTGTGGAAGACGTTGGCCCCATAGGTGCCATTGTACGTGATGGCATCGTGCCAACAGGTGTTGACATATCTTGACTCATAAACTCAGGCCTAATATTACTTCCATGCTGGTTGGCAATATAATTTGTAATAGTGTCAATCTGACGTTGCATATTTTTCATAACAGCATCTTTTATTTGCAATTCGTCTTTCAAATCCTGAATAACTGTGCTCGGATATGTGGAGTGTACTGAGTAGGATTGTTGTGACGCACTCGCACTAACCTTAGATTTTGGCATACGAGGTGCACCGTACACTCTACCCTTGCTTACCCCCCCCGAAGCCTGACACCAAGCTTCTCCATCAAAAGAAGGATGAACATCTCGATCAGGTCCATACTTTGCAATCATCTCATTTCTATACTTTTCCTGCAAACATACAAGTACATGTAGAAACAAATTTGTTTGAATATGAAATTATATACAAGTAATTATTTATTAAAAAATAATAGTACTTACCACCACTGTTTTGGACCTATTGTCTATGAATGTGCCGGTTTCATTGACATTCTGATGCAACATTGAAAATACATCATCCCATGGAAGTTCTTTTCCCCCGGCTTGTTGTTGCTATCAAAATTTTAAAAAATAATTAGCAACATAAAAAATTAAACAAATACAATTACGGGTGTACAATAATAATGCTTACCATACTTGCTCGATATGCAGCAAATGAAACTGACCCACCAGAATGAGAACTTATTTTACCATCTGTTTGTTTCAACCGATTGCGTTTTGAAGACTCTGATCGTCTTTGGAATCCATCGGTTAACCAAACTTCCTGTATCATGGTATTCCAGTCTTCCTTTTGTATCCAAATGGGACCATTATTCATGCAGTCAATAATATTTGTGGTTTGTAGTTTTGACAGAGCTTTAGTGCGAGCTCGTGCCAATTGTTGGTTCAAAGATATCCGAGCTTTATCTTCCCAAATATTCCAAACAATTTCTTCATCTTCCTCAGGGAAGGCATATTTTTTCTATCCAATACATTTGATAAGTAAAGTAAAATAATTTGCAAACAACAACAAAAATGTTTTCCATTAAAATATATATCATAAATGAATCATGATCATAATATGAAAATAGTTGCGTGCATTCATATTAAAAAAAACAATAAAGTCAGCAACATTTTTTTCGCATACCTTGAACTCTTTGAACAGTTCATCCTTATACATCGAAGGTACTTTTTCCCATGAATGCCATGGCCCCTTGAAATTACATCTCAAAATGTTGCCGATTTCACGGCCACATGATGCGTTATTAAACCTGAAATATTATAATAACAAACTTTCATGAAACAAATACAAACATAAATAATCAGTGTGTACAAAAAATATGAAACTTACTCTGTTCTTCCATACAAACTTAGTTGTCATTTTTTTGTCATTGGATCGATTTCGGTGTCAAAACCCTTCCGTTTAATGCAAACATTGTTGCGAGAAGAGTTTTGACCATTGTCTGTTTGGAGACAATCTTCATTCTGATCGTTATTAACATCTTCATTAATTGGATCGTCAATGTCGTTCTCCTCATCCTCATTAGCACCATCTCCTCTCATATAACTATCACTCGCCAACAAATGTTGATACCCGGACATGTAATTATCTTGTTCATTTGGAAATGAACTTGGGACTTCGGACATGTAATTATCTTCTAAGCCAGTACGATCAATTGGGCGAGAAGTTGTTGCATCCGTATTCATCATGTACGGAGTTCGTTTTGATCCTGATGCAAACTACCAGTACTGGAGTTGAATATAGATCCACGTCGTGACATTCTAACACAATTATATTCTTATCAATAAGTGTTTGTAATAACTAATAAAAATTACAATAAAAAAATAAGGGGTCATGCTAATCATAATTACCAACAACATCAATATTCCAAACAAAATAACAAATCCTTCTCAAACAACATAATGCTACTCATCATTACCATCAACATTAATATTTCAATCAAAATAACATATCCAACCGTAATTGTACCATCAATTACCATCAACATCATACATATTGGGAATCAAAAAAACAAATACAAGCATAATGTTAATCATCATTACCATCAACATCAATATTTTCATTAGGGAATAACAAATACATGTATAAAGCTAATCATCATTATCATCACTCCTAATTACATCATCATCAGCATCATCACCATCACCATCACCAATGACATCATTGTCATAGTCAATTTCCTCACCCGAAGGTATTTCATTATCTTCCCCCCAATTTGCTTGTACCCGAGGCAACTCATGCTGGTTTGTTTCTTCATAATAAGATGAGTCAGCAAGTATATTTTGTTCATCAAGTGACGGATCAGGAAGCACACAACGTGGATGAGAAATTTCATCCAATTGATCAACATCAAATGATTTAACATTGTCAGTGTTCTCAATAAATTCCCCCATAGCAACGTTATAACGACTTCTAGCTGATGTCTTTATAACTTCCCACCATTCAGATGATTTATTATCCGGTGGAAATATATAGTACACTTGTTGACATTGTTGCGCTAAGACAAAATCTTCATTCCCATGTAGTCTAGAAGTATGTTTGATTTCAACCAAACCATTCGAACGATGCAATTTAAGACCACGTTTTGTATCGTACCAATGACACTTGAACATAAATACCTTGCACTTATTCCCTAAATATTTAAGCTGAATCACTTCTTCAAGCATTCCATAATAATCAATCTCATTCTCATTGTAGCTACTTCCTTTAACACAAACCCCGCTATTCATTGTTTTTTTATACCGTCCATAACTTTGAGTATGAAATTTAAACCCATTTACATAATACCCATTATAACATTTCACTGAATTTGACGGCCCCATAGATAGTGCAAAGATTTGATTCTCAATTCCAGTTGATTTGTATTGAACCTAGCATAAGAATAATAATAACAATGGATGAATTATTATTTAATACAAAATATTTAATGTAACAAAGTGTATCTTGAAAATACTTACATGATTTTTCAACCAAATTGGAAATATCTCCTCACATAGTTTTTCAATTTGAACATCGCTAAATTGTGGTTGTTGTGTCTTTAGCTCTTGACGACATTGCCTAAATTTGTAATTGTTAGGTGAAATTAAATTAATATAAATGACGATCGAATTGAATATATTTGACACTTACTCCATATAGGGTTTCAATTCTTGACAATTGAAAAGGACATAGCTATGTGCAATTTTCAATTCTGCGTGCGATAACTGCCTTCTATTAAATTTCTTGGACAATTTTCTCCCAGGATAGGAAAAAACAGAAAGTTGTCCACCTTGATCGTTAGATCCACCATCGTCATTTCTTGGAACTCTATTCCATATTGTTTGAACGTCATCACCGAAATAATACGACGTAAAATTTGTAATTTCGTCAATCAGGTAAGCTTCACATATAGAACCCTCAACGTGAGCTTTATTGGTTACTTTCTTCTTCAAATAAAACATATACCTACATCATTTATGTTAATTAATTTGAATTGATATAAAATAGAAAATGAAATTTAATAAAAATTACATTGTATGAGAGCATACCGTTCAAATGGATACATCCATCGATATTGAACGGGTCCTCCAGCTTGTGCTTCATATGGAAGATGTATGGTTAAGTGTTCTATTGAGTCAAAGAAAGATGGAGGGAAAATCTTTTCAAGTTTACATATTATTTCAATTATATTTCTCTGCATCAGCTCCAGGTGGTTGACATTTAAATTTGTAGCACAAATGTCCCGAAAAAAAACTGACAATTCAGTTAATGCCTCCCATAGTGGTCTAGGCAAGTAAGGTCGGAACGCAACAGGAATAAGTCTTTGAAGAAAAACATGACAATCATGACTTTTCATACCTGAAACCTTACATTGAGCCTCTTTTACACACCGTGATATATTTGAAGCATACCCATCAGGAAAGGACAACTCTTTCATCCATGCCAACACTTCTTGTTGTTGTTTCTTGAATAGATAATAACTACCTTTTGGTTTGTAAACTCGACCACTGGCATGTTGTTGCAAATGTAAGCTTGGCCTCCTACAATACAACTCAATATCTAACCTTGCCTTTACATTATCTTTGCTTCTATCATGACAATCCATGACTGTATAGAAGATATTCTCAAAACAATTTTTCTCTATGTGCATGACATCTAGGTTGTGACGAATTATATTTGTATGCCAATATGGAAGCTCCCAAAAAATACTTTTCTTCACCCAATTATGATACACACCGAAACCTGGAATTTTATCACAAGAGCTATTAACATGTCCCTCAGTAAACTTTGTCACTTCATCTAACATCTGTAAACCAGTTCGACGTGGAAAAGGAGGGAGCTCTTCAATTACTCCATTCATAAACTTATCTACCTGGTATCTATAGGGGTGGTTCATGGGTAGGAATCGTTGATGACAGTCAAAAAATGAAGGTTTCCCACCATGTTTTAATCTAAAAGCCTTGCTATGTTCCATGCAATAAGGGCAAGATAATTTCCCATGAGTACTCCAGCCTGATAACATAGCATATGCAGGAAAATCACTAATGGTCCACATCAAAGCTGCTTTCAATTGAAAATTTTGTTTACTATATACATCATAAGTTTCAACACCCACAGACCACAACTTATTCAATTCATCAATCAAGGGTCTTAGAAAAACATCAAGCTTCTTTACCGGATTCTTTGGGCCTGGAATGATCATTGATAAAAACATAAATGGTCTTGTCATGCACTTCCAAGGAGGCAAGTTATACACTGTCACAATTACTGGCCAACAAGAATATGCATTTGACATCATATTAAATGGACAAAATCCACCCGTGCATAACCCTAATCTCACATTTCGAGGATCTGCCGCGAAGTTAGGATGGAAACGATTAAACTCTTTCCATGCATATCCATCTGATGGATGCACCATTACTCCATCATCTGACCTGTGAAAGTGATGCCATGTCATATCTTTAGCATGATGTGGAGATATAAATAGCCTCTGAAGTCTTGGGGTCAATGGAAAGTATCGAAGTTGCTTCTCCGCCTTCCTTTTTGTGCTTTTACTAGTAGGGTTTGTAGGTTTATATCGTGACCTTCCACATAAGTCACAAATGATTTTCATTGCATCCACCCCGTAATACAACATACAGTAATTCGGGCACACGTCGTATTTCTCATAACCAAATCCTAGTGGCCGCATAAATTTCTTGGCATCATAAAAATTTGAAACCAAATTTGCATCATCAGGCATACAACTCTTAGCAAATTCAGTAAATTTATTGAAGGCATTCTGAGTTAAATTTAAATTTGACTTCATATTAAGCAATTGTACACAAGCCGATAGTTTTGATTGCTTGTTACACCCTTCCCACAAAGGTTCCTCTGCAGCTTTCAACAACTTAAAAAATTTAGATGCCCCTATGTTTGGAGGTTCCTCTATAACAACAGTACTGCAAACCCTATCATTATAGTATGTATTATCATTCCCCATTGCATCTATAACCATATTTCTATACGGATTTGCATCTTCCATATCATTCACAACACGACTAAGCCCTCCTGATGAAGGTCCACCCAATATTTCTGTGACAAAAGGTTCCCCATGTACAGTCCAATTTTCATAATAAGGTAAAAACCCTCTCGTCAATAAATGCTTACAAACATCATCTTCGTTTTGAAACTTTTGATTTTTGCATCTCACACAAGGACATCTAATGTTCCCCTCATATATATTTTTATCAATTGAATATGCAAAATTGATAAATCTTCTAACACCCGCAATATATTCAGGATTCAGACGAGCACTTCTCATACGACGATACATCCACTCTCGATCGTCCATATTAATCTAGTAAACATTATGACATACAAACATTTTAGAATGTTGATTCATTTTGTATTACGCAGGAGGCAAATCAAAAATAATATGAATTAAATAATTGAAACATAATTGAAGTGTTTTTTATTTCACAACTATAGATTCATGCGTAAGATCATTACGGTGCAAAGGGGACAACTATGCCTCCCTTCAGTTCAATAGCTATCTCTAGTTTACAAATTATTCATGGCCAAGACAAAGAAGACAAAACCAACAACACAAATACTTAACAAAACATTGAACACACAATAGCAACAACCACACTTTTTCCCATACACAACAATATGCAATTAATCGATACTAACACTAAATACAAACAATAAACATATTACACTGACCTTTGAAGCGAATTTAATACACTTTGCAGTCAACGTATATTGATCAGTGCTTGATTCTCCTTTCTAAAACCCTGAGTAGAGAGACATTGTTCGTACATTCAATATAAATTTAATATAAGCCATCAACTATAGATTGTATATTTTCTTATAGCTGGTCCAGTAAACAGCACGGGGAGAAAGTTATTAAGTTAAGAACACAGATCAGCAAGCTGAACTCACTATTCCACGGTTTTGAGAGCACGAGAGTGCATGAATGTTTCACCAATTTCAATGTTTTCTATGGTGGGGTGCCGTTTTATTATGGATATTATACAGAAATTTCTCAAGATCATAAAAATCAACGAGCTCTGGTTCCAGCAAAGTAGACTGATCGATATCGATGAGGACCGAGAATCGGGAAAGAGACCCATTTCTAAAAAATGCTAAAAAATATGCTAAAAACATGCATTCATATTTCTAAACTTATGCTAAAAAATACAGAAATGGTGTCAACATGAAGATACTGTTTGTTCTGAGGAAAAAAACTAAGGAAAAAAAAATGGAAAAAACTAAGGAAAAACAAAAATGGAAATGCTTACCGTATATGAAGGAGATCGGGGTTGTGGAGGTTATGGCTCAACTATCTAACTCAAGGTCGACGCCGACAAGGTGGAACGGGAGCAAGAGCTGGAACGTGATTTACTGCCACTGTTCACTGGCCAAAAGAGAGAAGGAAGAGATGGAGGGCGGAAGAGGAGTTTGTTCTGAGGAGGAAGAGAGATCGAGGGAAGAAGAGAGTATCGGAGGAAGAAGAGAGCTCGAGGGCGGAAGAGAGAATTTCTGAGGAAGAGAATTTGATTTTTTGTGAGGATGAGAGATATGGTTCTTTGAAGAAGCAGAGAGATCGCGGGAGGAAGATGATGTTCTGATTTCTTGAAACGGCGCGTTTTGCTGATTTCTTGAAACGCCGCGTTTTCATAAGTTATAATTGCAACGGAAATTCCGTTGCGTTATTTATTTGCAACGGCAAATCCGTTGCAATATCAGTTGACGTTTCAACGGATTATCCGTTGCAACATACAATTGCAACGGAAAATCCGTTGCAATTTCAAATATTTGCAACGGATAATCCGTTGCATATAAGACTGATATTGCAACGGAATTGCTGTTGCAAATAAAACAATTTGCAACGGGAAATCCGTCGCAAATGTAAAATCTTTTTGCAACAGATAATCCGTTGCAATATAATTGAAGTTGCAACGGATTATCCGTTGCAAACGCAAAATGCTTTAGCAACGGATAATCCGTTGCAATATGATTTAAGATGCAACGGATTATCCGTTGCAAACGTAAAATGGGTTTGCAACGGATAATCCGTTGCAATATGCTTTAAGTTGCAACGGAAATTCCGTTGTAATATCAGTTTTATTTGCAACAGATTGTCCGTTGCAAAAAATTTACATAGCAACAGAAAGTCCGTTGCAAATTTAATTAGCAACTGATAATCCGTTGCAAAGTATACTGAAATTGCAACGGATAATCCGTTGCAAATCATATTAAATTGCAACGGAGTTTCCGTTGGAAATTAACTTTGCAACGGAACATCCGTTGCAAAGTAATTTTAATTCCAATGGAAAAGCCGTTGCAAATGCTTCTAAATTGCAATGGAAAATCCGTTGCAACGTAATTGTGCAACAGAATATCCGTTGCGCCTTAATTTTAATTTGCAACGGATATTTCGTTGCAAATTATTTTAAATTGCAACGGAATTTCCGTTGCAAATTAAATTGGCAACGGAAAATCCGTTGCAACCCATGTTTTTTTTTTTTTTCAGAATATGTTTAGCAACGGAAAATCTGTTGCTAAAAAAAATATCCGTTGCAAATACCCCTCTTTTTTAGTAGTGAAAGAGTATTATCTTAAAAGCTAAACCTGCTCATGGTCCAGTCACTTTTCACCAAGAGAGAAAACATTGTGGACGACAATAATAGTGTTCAATTTTCGGGTCGGTTCGGTTTGGTCAGTTTGTTCGGTTCGGTTGATTTGTTTTTTTTTTTTTTGCACAGTGTAATAACGAATTTCTATCTCAAAAAAGACAAAAAGAAGCACCTGGGTTAAGGGGTTCCACGGTAATTGCACATTTTCGGTTTGGTCCGGTTCGTTTGGCGGTCTATTATTTTTTTAATATTTCTTTGCACAGTGATGTAACCTTTTTGTCCCTCCAAAAGTACGAAATTCAGGTCTGAGAGGGAGGGGCGATCCGGTAATTGACCAATTTTTTATTCTTTTTTCTGTCAATTTACTGTTGGCGCATCGCTGAGCGCGCCGTCCTTTTTTCTGCGCTCACGCGTGTTTCAAATGGCGTGTGCGGCTTATTCCGACGTCCAAAAATACCTAACCGACGTTTGGAATGATTTTTAGACATGTTATCTTCCCCATGGTGCGACACGTGTGAGTATACGGTGGCCGGAGACGTGTCAATGATTGTTTGAATTTTTTCCCCTTTTCTCTCTCCTGCCTGCGCAAGCTGACGTCTGCGCTACTATTTTTTGTGATATTTCATTTAAGTCCCTGGACTTTCAATTTGGTTTTTTTTCTGGTCCTTATTGCTATTATATAGGTTTTAATTTGTTTCAATTTCGTTCTTCGATTGAAATTGATAATACATTGTAGTTTCATTTAGGTCCTCATTCTTTGAATTTTCAAATTGGTCTGGAATCCTTAACATTTTTGGTATTAAATTTTTGATTTATTTCAATTTTATCCTTCCATGCAAAATTATTATAAATCCTTAATATTTTCGGTATCAAAGTTTGATTTTTTTTTCAATTTTATCCTTCCATGCAAATTAATTATAAATTTCAGTTTCATTTCGGTCCTAATTCTTTTAATTTCCGGTTTTGTTTTAAATTATTTAATTTCATCGGTATCAATGTTTGGATTTATTTCAATTTTGTCCTTCAAATTAAATTTATTACACATGTTTTTTTTTCATTTTATCCCTTATACTTTTAATCTTGGATTTTATTTTAGTTCCTTTATTTTTTTATACATATTTCTTACATAGTTCCTATTTCTATCCATGTTTATATGCACATGCTCTTAGTTTTTGTTTCCATTTTTTTTATTTCCATTGCTATTAAGTTTTTTTATTTAATGTTCAAATTTTAATATATGCTGGTGATCATTTGAAAATTAATAACTATTATAATTTCTCTTTTGTTTTCCTTCAGGTCAAATAATTTCTTAAAATCTAATAATACTTATTTTTATTTTGTCATTTATTTGGTTTTTTATTTGTTTTTTTTGTTAATATTGTAAGGTCTTGAATTTTCTAATTATTATAGATAAGAAATTCAAAATAATGATAATGATTATTTGTTAGTTTTGTTTTCTTTTAAATATATAGACTAATTATAATTTTTTGATATTTATTTAATATTAGCGCCTTAATATATATATATATATATAACCTAGGTTTTTTGGGGAAAACAATACTATCATTGCTCTGAAATAATTTTAATATAATAATATGAGTAATAAATCTTATAGAATAAAACAAATATAAAATATTTTTTTCTAACAATAATTATGGTCTCACCAATTTTTTTATTATTTTCATTATTATTAAGGTTTTTTTAAAATATTTATATTTTAATTTGTGTTGATGATCATTTTAAAATTGATATTTTTTTTTTCTCTTTATTTTTTTTTTAAATTCTTTTTATTTATCTTTCAAGTCAATTTTTTTTTAAATCTACCTATTTTTTTTTTCTTTTGTCATTTATTTAGGTTTTTTTCTTATAAATATGGGAGACTAATTATATATTTTAATATTTATTTAATATGAGCACCTTAAAATATATATATATATATATAGACAGAAAAAAATGACATAGGATTTTTTAAAGAACAAAAAATTAATATCAGTGTTCTTAAATATTTTTAATATAATAATATGAGAAATAACTCTTATAAAAAAAATGATTTTGCCTTTTAATTCTAATTTTGTCCTCTTTTATTTAAGCTTATTTCTTAGAAAAAAAATGATTCTTGGATTTTAGATTGTTTTTGTAAAAAAATAAAATAAAATTGTATACTATTTCAGATTTGATATTACTAGGGAAAAATGCAACTTACAAGCAAAATGGGTAGACAAATTGACCCAAGTTATATACAATTAAAAAAATATATGAACCACTTCCCCTGCGTTTCGATTACACTGTTTCTTTTAGGGGGGAAAACTCATTTCTAACAGATTTGATTTATTACAATTTTATTAATTAAATATTAAAATAACAATTACAACACATAAAAAATCAATTAGTTTTCTATATAGAAAAAAGCCCAGCGCAGCACGCGGGCAAATCACATGGGTCAAAATAATAATTGCTAAACCATGTTTTCTTATGTAATTGCTAAAATAAATTTAAAGAAACACTATAAATTTATGACAAAGGTTAATTGTTTTAAGAAAGAATCAGTGGACGACGTGCAACATTATTTTCACACCCAGTGGAAAACCGCGGAAATACAGAATCCGATGAAGATATTCATTTACAAACAGAAGGAAATGTCTAGTTTTTAAGGTAGTGATCGGTTGATTCATCAGTCGATAGAGCTAAATTATTGATTACATCGATCGTGATT
This sequence comes from Salix brachista, assembly GCA_009078335.1. Classification (NCBI taxonomy): domain Eukaryota; kingdom Viridiplantae; phylum Streptophyta; class Magnoliopsida; order Malpighiales; family Salicaceae; genus Salix; species Salix brachista. The sequence goes on along the minus strand of CM018577.1, from coordinate 16,183,398 downwards.
ATATAATATTTAAGAATTTAAAATCATACCCAATCATCGATCGCTGCATGCAAGCTGTAGATAATTGGTCAATCCCTCAGTGAAAATGGTCCTCCTGTTAGTGATTATAAGCTTCTGATCATTTACGTTATCTGTTAGATTGACCAAATAACTTGTTTAAATTTCCCTCACCGAGGACATATACTTTAAATTAATATCATTATCGTCCACCGCCCCCCAGCTGAGAGAGCATTTCATACTTGGTGTGTTAGAGAATAATATAAATCATATTATGGGGCCTCACTTAAAAGCTTAAACTTTTAGGTGAGATGGTTCCTTCACATGGTATTAGAGCCTTGTTGACCCAGCGGTCACGAGTTCGAATCTCACCACCCCTATTCTATTTGATAAAAACTAAGCACAAAGTGATGTGGGTCTGTGCAAGTTTCAAGCCCAAAGGGCTTTCACTTGAGGGGGTGTGTTAGAGAATAATATAAATCATATTATGGGGCCTCATTTACAAGTTTAAGTTTTTAAATGAGATAATTCCTTAACATGATCATCTTGATAAACGACAATCTTTCGTATCTGATAAACGACAATCTTTCGTATCTGATATGGTCATGCATGCACTCCCGCCGACTCAATTAATTCATATCATCCAAGCAAATGATCAAGCCGTATTAAGGAAGGTTAAACTGAAATTATGTATTAATATTACAGAAAGAATTGATTATTCATGCAACTTCCTTTTGACTTTCACGCATGCCAATTATGAAGGAACTGGGCAGCAGGCTGAGGAAATTTCTTTTGTTAATAGAGAGTTTGGTGAGGGATGGTGCGGCTTGGCTTACCAAACTACAACTGATAAGTGATAACTCAGTGAGAGTGCTAACTCAACTCAGATATATTTTAAAACTAATTGCTGCCCCCAATAAATAAATAAAAACTATCAATCAATGTCAACCGTAAAAATGCGGCGGGCACAGCAGGAAGTTGTCGACAGGGTAGCGCTTCCAATTTATCCTCGGAGGTGTGATGGGCCGGCGGGCCTTTAAACAGATATATCGAGTGGGCCGTGGAGTTTGTATATTAAAGCTGTGGGCTATAGTTAGGCGTGGTGCAACCAGCTAAGCTGCTGTTCTTCTTGTACTGGGCCTGAGCAACTGTTTTTTCAATGCGGTATTTCAATCCCCATAAAACCATTGGGCCACTGCTGCTGTAAAAAAAGAGGCAAACGAATTTGTTATTAACAAAGAACAAAACATATAACATGTGATCATATTTGGCATTATTTTTTTACTGATTTGTTATTAACATCAAAATCATCTTAAAAACACTAAATAAAATATCAATTTAGTATTTTTTTTCAGAACAAATATATTTTAAAAAACCAAATAACAGCAGAATTACCACTATGATTTTGTTTTATTTAAACACAAAACTAAAATTGACAAATCAGCTTTGTCTACATAGTAATTAATTAAGTTTTCAATTCCTCAACTTGTATATATCTCATCAACATTGGATGGATCTCGTAAGATTATTGTAAATTTTGTAGAAAGAAAAGGGAATGAGTTGAAAGAGTGAAATGCTATTTATGTTTGATAGCATCTATCAACTCCACCCCTTTCCCATCCTGATATTGTTTTATACTTCTATCATGTTGCTACTTGAATTTTTTTTATTTATACGAATGTTCGGATCAATTTGTACATATCTTGATAGATTCAACGCGAAGGAGGGAGGGTGAGGGGTTCTTGGCACATCCACCAAGAAAAGGTTGCTTTCAGGCCAGTGTGGGAGGCCCATGGGCTGGTCCATGAAGGGACATAATTATTGTTGTAAGAAATGGGTCCAAGTTATCTGGATCCACATCTGCCTGTTTCATTTTCCCATCCTTGGTACATGCAAGACATCACCGAGTTGACCGGCCTGTAGCATTCATTCAAGCAGTCAGGCATCAAGTGAAAGTTGCTTGCTAGCAAACCCCATTGTGTTTTTAGTACACACACTCGAGAAATCCAGTGTTGTAGAGCTTGAAAACTCATGAGTGGGAGGAGGGGGAGAATTAATTGATGTAATGGGCATGGAAAAAGTTGTGTGAAGAGAAGAAGAGATCAAAACATGTAGGGCACCGCTCCCCCTCCCCTACCCTAATATGAAATTGGGAATCTCATGATTGTACAAACACCATTAACCAAAACAATGTTTTAAAAGGAACCTCAGGCCCCATGCCATCTATATGTTTCATAACACAGCAAGTTGACAGATGGGCCAGCAGCCTCCACTTTGGAATTTACTCATTTCATATTGGGATAATTACTCCCTTTACATGAATCCGAGTGCATGTTATTTGTCATTTTTTATTTTCATGGGATAAATATTTGTACATATATACATGGATGCTTCCTAAAAAAACGATTCCTTTACTATTTACTTAAGCTTTTGTTCTTATACTTTGCTGAATTGTACTCTCCTTTTTTTTCCCTGTAATTTTTGCAGCGATCAATATCATATTCGCTTACACCTGATTGGTTTCCCAGAAAAAATGAACAAGTTGATAGTTTTTCATTATAGAAAACATGGTTGTGACAAACTAAGGATCTATCTGGCTCTAGCTTGATTTAAATATAATTTCATGGATGGTGCGAAGAAACACACAACACTGAAAGATACATAGCATGATCTTGACAGTGAAGTGAATTTTAAACGACGCAAGATTTGTCTATACTTTCTGAGGCACCAAGTCCTCGATCTAGCAATTAAGGGCTGTTCATTCTCTGATCAAAGAACCGAGCTATCCCTATACAAATCAATGCCTGTCATCACAGAATATGATAAAATACAAAAAGCCAACATGCAGATAAAAATAGAATAAAAAAGTTATAGCATGACAGTATCATACTCGTAGAAAAGCCGACGTATGAGTTACCAGGGAGCCTTTAGATTGCTGAGTATGGAGATAAATTAATCAGCTAAACCCGGTTTGGTTAGCCTTGAATGGATCAAGATTTCGATACCAAAACTCCAATGGTGAACCCCACTGGGAATACTGGGAGTTCGTCCTATTGCATGATTTGTACTTGCTGTATGCAAATAGTAAAAATTTAGTGCATTCCATCTTTTTCATTAGATAACAATAATTATATATTCGCTCCTGAGTTTTAACAAAGAGAACTTCTTCAACATGTCACAATCTACATCTTTTTATGACATGGCAGTCTTTACAGTGTACTCCTCTCCTACATTTCGTTTTAAGATCGCAGGCACGTCAACACGTAAAAAGCACGTCGTGCTAGCTAGATCGTAGCAAGACTGGTTAGGCAAGTGCTTGTGCATTTCATAAATAAAAAAGGGTTAATAAAATGTAATGGGTAATCGAGAAAGGGTCTCTAGAACATACAAATCCCGTTATTATTGAAAAAAGAAAGGTCAAACACAGAATACAGGCTCTGCCTAACAAGCCACTTGTTGGTTCATCTGTGGATGTGGCATGGCCACGTTTCCGATATAAAGAAGTTTCAATACCAACTACACAAGCTAGTCAAAGCATATCTTCTATCTACCACCATGAAGATGAAGTTTAATCACAGATAACAAGTCTGTCTGCACGATAAAAGTCCAAGAATATTGTGGACGAAATAAAGCAGCAGAATATTCGACGCGGTGAATTCTTGCACCGAGAATAATACTGTGGAGTAGCATTTCTAACTTAACCCCACCTTGAATCAAATTCTATACCAATTCGATAGAACAAACTCATCAATTGATGATTACTAATTCTTCGTGTCGTGTGTGTGTGTGTGTGTGTGTGTGTCTATATATATATATATATAAGATTAATTTTCTTCTCCACTTCATCGTCAAATTATAGAGCAAAAGACATGATATGAAAGCAACCATGGCAATACTCCAGCCTCCAACGAATTTTGTTGCGTTCTATTTATCGGGGAAGAGCAAGAGAATCTAAAAATATCTTTTCAATGGCGGGTGGCTTGGCTCCAACCCCAACTGAGCAAGGCAACAGCTAGCTTCGTGGTCCACTCTCTGCCTAAAGCCAAGATCTAGTATGAATCACGTGGCCTTGCCGCGGCAAAAATGCATACTGCGTCGCACGTCCCGCCTACTAGCCGAGCCAACTATTACTAGAAAATGAAATCAGTTTTACATATAATAAAGAAAGTGTTTTTCTCCAAAAAGAAAAAAGAAAAGAAGAAGATGATCAGGTCTATTGACTTAATTATTACCAATTTGCTAATTAATTACCATCTAATTTCAGTTACTTCTCTTCTGGATTCTGCTGCGACTTGGCTTCCTAATTCCTCTTGCTCTTACAAATTAAAGGCTTTTATGGTATTTGTTTTTGTTAAATATTAGTTGAGATTCTTGCAAGAAAAGAGTTCTTTTGCAGCAACAAGTTAGCCTCTAATAACAGTAAAAGAAGTCTTTAATGAATTAAAACATGACCTCCATTAGTTTTGTTCAACCGAACCAGCCATTCAACGTTTTAATCGTCATTATAATCATTGAAGCATGTTAATAGATAATTATTTAAGGTCTAAGAAGTATTGATAAATTGTTTCTCAATAAATAATTGAACCATTATCTAGACCCACAATAATGTATGTGAAAAAAATGAAGATGCAAGTACAATGATTGAAAGATTTTAAGACAAATAATCTTCTTTTTCAATTGATTATCTTATCAATCTTAAAAATCACTTTTTCAATTCATTAACTCATCAATATTAGAAACCACTAATTGTAAGGAAACTTTTAATGTTATTCGAGATTTTATATATATATATATATATATATATATATATATAGATAGATAGATAGATAGATAGATAGATAGATAGATAGATAGATAGATAGATAGTATTAAGGAACAATTACAGCAAAAAAAACAACTTCTTCTTCAAGCACTTTGAACAAAGTTCAAATTGTTGAGGATGAATATAAAAGAGATGAATTAATGACGAGGAAATTGAGCTTTTCACCATTATTGAGGAAATTTGTTGTTGCATATTACCATGAAATTGAATCGATTGTTTCCTATATATCTTTAAAATATTACCCATTCATGTTTTACGATGAGATTAAAGAGAAAACATGATTATGATATGTTTGCTATAGACATCTTAATTTTTATGAATTGAAAATCGTACATCAAAAGAATGCTTGAATTATGATAACAAATCTTCCTTGAATTACAATTTCTTCTCAAGTTTAAGAAGAATATGTTGTTAGCAAATAAAATCAAAATCAATTTTTACAAGAAAAAACTTGGAGAGCAACAACTCCATTGGAGCCTATTCATTCTAATATTTGTGATCCAATAAATTCACTTTCTAATGGAGGTAAAACATAAATAACCATCTTTATTAATGATTATAGATGAAAAAACCGACTTTATTTTTTTGTTATAAAAATATAAAGCTTTTGAAGTCTTTGAGAGGTATAATGTTCTTATTGATAATGAAGATAATCAACCAATAAAAGTCATTAGAACAAATCATGGTGAAACTTAACTCACATGATTTTGTAAATTTTTATGATACCAATACAATCAAAAGGCAATATACTACAACTTACATGCTTTAATAAAATGGAGTTTATGAAAGAAAAAAATCTTATTATTATGGATATTGTGTGAAGGTTTTTAACTAGGAGCGGCCTACCAAATAATTTTTGGCCTAAAAATTTAAATAGAGCATTTATATTTTGAATAGAAGTCTATAATTACCATTCAAGAGAAGACACTCATCATTTAAGATAAGACTGATGATTAATCATCTCATAATTTTTTAGTGTATTGCTTATGCTTGTATTTTGGATGAATAGACGAAAAAACTTGATGACAAAGGAGAAAAATACAATTTTATTGGCATTAGTGATTATTAAAAAGCTTAGAAACTATATAATCTTAGCACCAAGAAAATTATAATTAGTCAAGTTTTTTTTATTTTTGATGAAGAAGAATCTTGGACATGAAGCAATGCTGGTGTTAAACAAAATATTCTAGGGGGTTTAGATGACAATAATGATGAAAGAAAAGAAATGGTTATAGAGAAAAATCACAAACAACAAATAACTAAAACACCTAATAGTCAAATAGCTCCTGCTATAAAATGACCCACAAGGATGAGTGATTATAAGGTAACTAGAATTTATCAATTTAATGATCCTCTCATTAATTTTGCTTTATTTTCCATTGTGATCCTATAACTTTTAAAGATACCATTAAGAAACAAAGTGAAAAAAGATAATGGATGAATAGATTTATGTCATTGAAGAAAACAACACTTAGGAGTTAATGGAGCTTATAAAATGAAAAAAAAAAACTAATAATGTAAAATAGGTGTATAAAAACATAATTGCAGGAGAATAATAAAGTTGACAAATATAATTCATGGCGTATCTTGGATACAAAACTAACATTTCTACATGAAGACTCTTGTTAAAAAAAGAGTCTCTCGTTACTAAACTGAGTGTTTAAGAATACTTTATATATGAAAGATGTATGTTGCACCATCCTTGTTGGAATTCTTATTAGATTATAATTGTTAGAAGTTATAATCGGGGTTAATGTATAAAGAATTTAAGTGTGTGAATAAATCAATAAATATTTTGGAGGTTTAAACACTTGTGTGTTTGTTTTCAACAATTGAATTCAGAGCTTTTCAATATTTTCTTATTTGTTTTTAAAAAATCACCCATCACCTTATTCTTCATTTAATATTAGTAGAATATTTTTTTATCATTTATAATACTGAAATAACCACTAGAACGTTAGCTAATCGATATATGATAATGAATATAAGTAATTAAAAACCATACATTAAAATCCAGGTCTTATGACTTTTACTTATTAAAATAAAATAAAAATTATAGTGAATAAAAAAATACAGAAAAAATAAACAATGTTTAAATTTTTCTATTAGTTTTAAAATTGGGATTTATAAAATCTAAAGCATGTCCCTCTTTTACTAAAAAGTCAAAATTAACGGGGAAATAAAATGACCATAAACGAAGGGACTACTCTACTTAATGGATCAACTAAATAAATAAATAAATAAAAAGTAATTGTTTAAATTGAAAACATAAGGGTGTCTTTTTCAAAAATAAATATCACAAATTCAATACAGAATCTATCAACAATATACCGTACACACTGTGTAATGGCTCAATTTTGGACGTGAGGGTGAGACGTATGCCCTTGTGTTTCTATGCATGCACGCTAGTTGAAAATTCAATAGCTACTATCCAAAGCGTTGCTTACTGTCGATTGGTTTATATATGAGATAAAAAATATCTTGCACAACAATACCAAATAATGTAGGGCAGGGCAGGGTTGTCGTAAAACGATCCCTTCATTTGAAAAATACCCTGAATCAAATCATAATTTCAAATATAACACATGCTTTCACATCTATGTAATTGGTCTCTGCATTTCCCTTTTATGTAATTGGTCTTATGGCTGGAACCTCATTAAAATTAAGGGAAATATTTTCTATCCTGAATTAAACGTAGTTAAATAAGGTAAAAGAAAAAAGACGCAGAGCTTGAAATCTCGAGGGCATTCCCATCATCCCATGTATTAAGGGAAAGGGAAGGGACAGGAGAGTCACTGAATGTCAAAATCTTTGACAGCGCCACTTCTGTCCCTCTCCAGCGGCACGTGATTACGACGCGCATCTACAGCGCGTGCACATATCTCACTAGCTTTTGTTATTCAAAATTTAGATGATTATTTCACAATGGAGTTTTGTCGTTTGCAAGGATGTAAGACTGCGTTCGTATTACGTCATCATCCAATCACGTGCTTCCACGCAACCGAAGAAATAATAATATTAAGTTTCTCCATGTAATTGTATGAAATTCCATGCAATTTTGGATGAAAAGTGGTGTGCTGTTATGATAGTGATTATTTTTTTTTAAAAACGAATTTTACGTTTAAAAATCACATCATATGAAATGGTCTTATATATATATTAATAATTTAAAATAAATAAAAGTTAAAACTTTCAAAAGTATTTATTTACTGTAAAACAAACATGCTTGAAAAAGAATTGATAGCCGGAATTGAGCTTGTTGCACAAATAAATAAAAGTTATTATTTTTCGAATGATTAAAAAAAGGTGAACCTTAATCCTCGCAACAGAGAATAGCCTAACGCACTCCGATGCAATAATTTTATATTCGTGAAAGTAAATTATAATTGGTTGAGTGATCAATGATACTAATACGTCGGTCATCTTCCATAATGTTTCAAAGTTGTATATCATCATGTGTGTTAAGTAATTTTTTAATATTGGAAAAGCATGCCATCTGAATAGAAACCTCTCTTGCCTGAAAATGAAGCAAAAGCACCGACAATTGGCAATTAGAAGCCGTTTGAGATTGAAATTGAAATTGAAAGTGTAGTGCGAAGTTTTTGTTTTGATATGTTGTATCAAACATAAGGAAAATATATTATTTTAATGTATTTATAGATAAAAAAATATTTTTGAATACAATTTTTAATGCACTCTAAATATTTCTGGTCATATTTGGTGTTGATTTTTTAAGTTTTGAATTGATTTTTTACTTTTAAAATGTTTAAATGTATTGATAAAACAATATTATTTAATTTTTTTTAAAATAAAAATGCATTTTAAAAATAATATTTATCATATTTCCAAACAAAACAGCAAAAATTCCCTAAATTCTTTTAGGAGGGCTAGACGGTCAATTTGAGGAAAAGGACATATGATGATGACGTGGCAATACACAGGTCAGGAAGGGACAAACAGGTGAAGTGGTACCAGCGAGCGACAAGTGTCCTTCTCAATTCATAATAAGAGCCGACAAAGAAAAGCTTGAGGATTAGATATATAGCAATATTATTTAAAGAAAAAGGCAGTAGTTGCCCAGCGACCCAGCCTCTGCTCCAATTGGTTTCTTTCTTGACTTTGTAGACACGTGGGTCCCTTCAATTCGTGGAAGTTTTGATGGGTGGTGGGTCCACAAGAAGAAAAAAGAGTTTTTTCTTACAGGGGAGGCGAATCTTCATTAAAGCCCAAAAATAATTTGAAAACAAATGTTCATGGATAAAATAAGATAGGCTTAGATGGTTTGTATCTTTGACGCGTGTACAGTGATGCTGGGAGTGGGGTCCATTAGTTTTCTGAATTCTAGCTAAAGTCCAAACCCAGTTCTTTTTAAAAAACAGAAAAGTGGGGCCAAGTGTGCCTAATTAACAAAAGTGCTTTTTGAAGGGTATAGCACGTGGGATCTAAGCTGTGGGACCTGGTTTGCATGCCTAACTCTAGTATTTAGAGGGTGTTTGAGAGGACTTTTTAAAAGGGTTTTTGAAAAAAATTGAAAAATTTTTATTTTTATTTTTAAGTTTAAATTAATAAAATTTGATGTTTTTAAATCATTTTGATGTGCTGATGTTAGAAATAATTTTTAAAAAATAAAAAAAATATAATTTTAATATATTTTTGAACGAAAAACACTTTCAAAAACAATTTCAACCCTATTCCCAAAAAGACACTTAGTGCTTGTTGATGGCGTGGGTAGGTTTTGGCTCAACTCAGAGGAATTTGATGAGGATTGTATCCGTTTTCAAAAGTAAATTTAAAACAAATTGATTTTATTTTTATTTTTTATTTTAAATTAAAATATTTTAATATTTATATCATTTTTATTTATGAATATAAAAAATATTTTTTTTAAAATATCATTTTAATATATTTCTAAATAAAAAAATACTTTCAAAAAAAAATAAATCTCAACCACTTTTACACACACGAGTAGTCTGAGAGCAACATTTCAATTAACAAGAGATAATTCTGTTGAAAATGTTATTGCAAGAAGAGGCCCCGGCATGCCTACTACAATGTCTACTCCATTTTAGCGCATTTTACAGCAAGTTTTATTATTTCCTTTTCAAGCCCTCCCCTTCACAAGTTTATTTTTTATATTTTTAATAGTTTGTTCAATTGATCTTGTTTTTTCAAGTAATTATTTCAACTCTTAAAGTTATTTGGTTATTAAATTTCGCCAGCTTGGTGTATTTATTCTGTACATAGCCCGAGCCGGGATCATGATGAACATGGAAAGTTGACATGTACCTAGAGTTACTATTAAAAGCCTGAGGATGACTTGGAATATCATCAAAAACCTATTATTTTTTATGTTTTTATAAATAAAATAGTTTTTATTTTTTAAGAAACTAAAAATTGGATTCACTGGAATTGATATGAGCTAATTGTAACCTATACTTCACCTATAGATCAAGTTTAATAACCATGATTTGATATAATGCTCCCGATACAAAATCAAATTTAAAATAAAAATGATCGATACAAAACGAGATATTCTAGAAAATATTATATATGGTGTCATTATATATGTTTTTCTTATCAGGGACATGCTTGGTCGATCCGCTTTGTCATAACTAAGTTTTCACCTTTATGTTTTTAAATATATAAAGATTCAAAAATAACCCCCCCGATGTATTAGCATCAATGTTAGCATTTTAATGTCATATCAAAAGATTTTAAATCTTTCTATTCAAAACCATTTATCAATTTTACCAATTAACCGTTGATGATACTTTTTTAAAGATAATATATTTTAATAATACACACACACACACACATAAATGTTTGTTTTGCCCTTGTTCTTCTAGTGTCATCATTACACACATAAACCTTTTTCCTAGATTTTAAAACTTTCACACTACCATAAATAGAAAATGGAGTCGACCTTCCTTTTAGCCTACACAAGCTAACATTTTCTCATTCACACGTAAAATTTCACAGAATTAGAATCGTCATACTTTTACACTAACTCTCTCTTTTCCTGTATAAATATCCCATTTACTCAGTTAATTAGAAGAAAAGGGAATAAGGAAAAATAACAAGATGAACAAAAACACACACTTAATTAATCTCCTCACCATCCACCACTACCCAAAACTCAAACCATCTTATTTCTCTCCACCATGAGCCATTCCCCTATGTATCTTTTTTCTCCTCAAATGGCCTAATTCATGTTCTCCATCACTGAACCAACTCCCTCAACATCGACATCTTTTAACTCTTTCTTCTACAGATTAAATATATCATTATATTTTAGTCTTGTTGGTAATTTGGCTTATATTGCCTCAAGACTTCCTATAACAAATGAGTCTTTCTTTTCAATGAGATGATGTATTTTTCTTGTGCTCATAATATGTCTTTGATTTTTTATTTCTTTGCAAAACTAACACACTTCCTTGGCATTTTCTCCAAAAACTATTGTATTTTTTCATAAATGTTTTTGGAAAATCAAAGTATTAATACAAAATCAAAAGTCAAATTAGGTTTTCTTAACAAATGAGGTATGAGAATACAAACAATTTTCTTGAAAGGTGGTTTTACACCAAAAAAAACTCACATAATAAAGCCAATGTCTTAGATGAATGAATAATTAAAAACTATTTTGTATGGAAAAACAAAGCTTATGCATGCATTTGAAATGAAAAAAGATCATCTTTAATATTTTTCACAAATCTAAAACATCTTCCGTTGTCCCTATTTAAGCCCCATAAACTTTTTTCTTAGAAGTAACCCTAATTAGGATCAAACCTACACTGGGGGGCAAATGCAAAAATAAAAAACATTTCAAATCCACTAAATGGTCCCTAATGACTAAAAGTTCACAAACAAAGCTAAGAGGCACTAACAAATTGAAAGGGTAAAAAAAGCTTGAGCATGTCATAACAATATAATAAACATGATGATAATAATCAAAATCCAATGATGAAAAAACAAAGGTGAAAACCAAATCAAACGTTGAGGGGCATGTCAAACCATTTTGCAAGAGAATTTTAAGATTTTAAAGTTCATGGACCAAAAAGAGATATAAAATAAAGCATTTTTTAGTTTTGAAAACCCTTAAACACCTTTGAAGCCTACAAATATTCCTTTCTTGTAGTAAAGGGCTAAAACCTATTTTACATGCCTAACCAAGCCCTTTTTTTATGAAAGACAAGAAATCTGGATCAGCAAGCAGTGCTTTCATACATGAAACAAGCTTTTTAAATGCTTCATAAGAGCTTTTCTTCCCTTGAATCCCCTACGCCAAAACTTGACCCCTTCTAACTAATAAGATGTGAAACAAACATTACTTCACCTTCTCTTCAAGAACAACATATAAACCTAACAATGAGAGTCACTTACATTCTTTTAAAACAAGTTTGTTTCAAATAAATATCAAAATGATTTTTGTGTTTGGAATGACTTTGAATTTTTTTCATGAAAACTATCTTTGTAAATAACCAACCTTTATATGCATAACATCTTCCCTAAAGAAAACTTAAAGCCTAGAACATTTAAGGGAACGACCAAGTTAAAGTAATCCGAGGAATATAATAGGATTGGCTTTATAGTTCCCTTTCTTAGAAGACATAAGATATTGAGCAAAAATAAAGGTTTTAAGTGGGGGGGCATGTGTATACAATCTAAAGGTCTGTCATCCCCTGAGATCAAAATCACAAGTTATGGCTAAAGTAAATAAAATAAGACAAAACAAAAATTGTTATAGAGACCAAAATTTTAAAAAGTAAGTTCATAAAAAAAGATATTTTCTCAAGTAAGTACATATGCATCATAATATATTTTACTTGAAACCTTGCCAAGAATTTAAGGAAAAATCTTTGACGGGTTTATAGTTTATAATCCCTCTCTAATTTTAGCAAACTTTTAAATGCTCAATGAACTCAAATAGTGCGCTTTCTTCTCTTACAACTACGTTTCCTAGCTCTCAATCATCGACCCAGATAGTACATTTTTAAACCATATTTTTCTCATCTTATAAGTTCACTTCTTAGCCTTAATCATTAACCTAGAGAGTGTGTTTTCCAATCTTATCTCTCTTATCTTTTAAGTGTGTTTTTTAACTCTTAAATATCATAAATGCAATTTCTAACTTCATCTCTTCTTTTTTTAGAACAGTTTCTAGCTATTTTTGTTTTGTTTTCGAGTACACTTTCTAGACTTTACATTCTAGATAGTATATTTACTAACCCTATCTCTTTTCTTTTACTAAAAAACTTTTATTCTTATTCGTAGAAAGATCATCCATTATAATAAGATCATTTTAAAAAATCTTTAATTATTTACTTGGGTAGGTCACTCATTACAATATGATTATTTTTATATTTTTCACTTTGGTGGATCATTCATTATAATACGACCATATTTTCAATTTTACTTGGGTAAATTACCCATTATAAAAGACCATCTCCATTTTTTTCCACCTATGTGGGGTCATTCATTAAAATGAGATCGTCTTCGTGTTGTTTCCCTGAATAGGTCATCTATTACAATGAGACTATTCTGAAAACATCCTCATTTTTTTTACCTGGGCAAGTCGCCCATTACGACAAGATTGTTTTTGAGAAATATTTCTAATCTTTCAACTAGGAAGGTCATTCATTATAATAAGATCATTTAAAAAAATTAAAACTTTGAATCATACCACAATGGAAATCATATGTTATGATCATACCATTTTAAACACTTTCAAACTTTTCATAAACATAATTTTTTTTTTTTTTTGCAAAATCCTTATCTCTTTTGTTTTAAGAGCGCCCTTGGGCTATCATATCTTTAGTAACGTGTGATTTCTAGCCTTATGCCTATTTATTATTGAGCATGCTTTCTAGACCTCATTCTTAGTACTATCAAATAAATTACTCATTTCTTGATCTAGTAAATCCATTCACCAAATATGTTTTTTTTTTACAAAAATTATTATCTAAAGTCTCTTACTAGACTTTTTATCGTAAATTTTATAAAGATATGAGAAATTTTAATAATTCATTTTTTTTCATCTTGATTGCTTAGGATAATGATTCAAATGGTCTTTGAAGTAAAAAAATAAATAAATTTAGCTTCAAGGGGTATTTTTGAATTTTTATAATGACTTTCCAGCTATTATAATTTAATTTGAGGGATGATTTGGTATTTGCACAAATCTATAAATATAATAAACAATTAAAATACACATTAAACCTATGGAAATACCTCAAAAATAATAAAACAAATCATTTAGGCCTTAATTAACAATAATTTTTGGCTTTTTAGATTTTTTTTTGAATTACAAAGTTAGCTTGAAGGTAATTCCATATTTGGCTTAGAAAACAGAAAGGTGGGCATACATGTACATCACATGAGGGATTGTGAATGATACTCATAACCTTTAGACAATATGTGTAGCGCTCTAAGAATCTAAAAATACCTTTTCATTGTGTCATTGAAAACATCACTATATCATTTTCTTGTTGTTGAAGAGCATGTTTTTGTTGGTGGTCTGATTTTTTATTAGTGGACCTTTTTTCCTTCTTGTTTCTCTCAATTTTCCTAAAAATCTCATCTTAAACCTCTTGGTTGTTGAGATTTCAACTTCAATACTTATTTATTTATTTAATATAAATTTTTATCTTGGCTCTTTTTTACAAGTTTTAGTTGTTTTCATTTTTTTTTCAATCCTAATTTATCAAATATTATATTTTTACACATATTTGGATTTGTTATTTTCTTCATTGACTATTTATAAATTCTTAGTTGTTTTCAATTTTATAATTCAATTCAAATTGATGGTATTATTATTCAATTTGATCCTCATTGTTTTGATTTAAATTTTCCTCCTTGAACCTTTCATAACATTTATTATTATTTTAAATACATACAAAATATGTTTATTGTCAATTTTGATCTTTATTTTTTTCTTCTCCTTTTAATGTTAAGGTTTTTTTTTTCACTTTAATTTGTAAATGCTTGTAGGATTTATTTATTTATTTTGTGTTTCAATTTTATCATTCAATATTATTACTGAGTATTGGATTTTATAATTTATTTTTATTTACTTTCTATAAAGCTTATCTTAGTCTTATAATCTAGATCATGATTTTTGTTAGTTAACCGTGTTGACTTAGGTCAGTTTTTTAATCTTTTATCATTAATTTTTTTTATTAACTTTGTCACTCAACATTGGGTTAATTAAGAATTGAGATTCATAGTATTTGTTTTTTTTATGGGGTTATCACAAACTCATGATCTAGGTCGTAAATTTCATGATTTGACCAAGTTGACTCATTTTGTTTTTGTATTTTTTTGATTGGATTTTTGTTATTTTATTGTTCAACAATGAGTTGATTAAGGATTATACCTTTTACTGTTTTTTCATTTTTCTTTTTATGGATTTATCCTAATTTCCTAAACCAAGTTGACTTTGTTTTTTATTTTTAGTTTTATTTTTTAAAATTTAATCTTTTAATGATAAATTGATTGAGAATTGAGCTTGTTAATAAAGAATTTAATTTTTATAGGGTTATCAAGGTCTTATGACCCGGGTTATGGGTTAGGCCAATTGAATCAAGTTTGTTTGTCCTTTTTGTAGTTCGATTTTCTTCAGTTTCATCCTTGAATATTGAATTGATTGAGAATTATACTTTAATTTTATTTTAGTTTGTGCCCTATAAGGTTGTACTAGTATCATGACTCGAGTCGCAGGTTTTTTTTGGTTAGCTTAAGTGATTTTTTTGTGTTTTTTTAATGTATTTTTTAAAATCTCATCCATTAATATTGAGTTGATTAAGAATTAGACTTCATGATTTATTTTGATTTGCTTTTCATGTGGTTATTTTAGTCTCATAAGCCAAGTTTGACAAGTTAACACAGGTTGCTTGACTTATGTTTTAGTTGAATTTTGTTTTCAATTTTATATTTTAACATTGGCTTGACTGAGAATTAAATTTAGTAATATTTATTTATTTTTTACAAGGTTATCAGGGTTACATGACTTGAGTAGTGAGTATGGTAAGTTAACTCGAGTTGACTCGAGTTAATCTAATATGTTGTTAATTTAATATAGTTTTTTTAAATATACAGTCTTGATTTTTTTAGTTAAACTATATTTTTATTAGTAATCTAGACTGTTTTTTGATCTTTAAAATCAACTAGGTTATATAATATCAATCCTCATATAATATATATTTAAAAAAAAAACGCATGAACCACACCTGAATACTTTTTTTTATATAAAATAATAATTGGAACTATCGTATGTAATTATCTAATAGGTAGCTACGTGTCATCACTAATCCAAAAACCCATTGGTGTTGATGAAAGATGGTTTACATGTTGAGCTTAAGTATTATATTTGGCTGTTTGACAGCTGCGTTCGTTTGGCAAAAAAACTTATAAGAAGAAAATGATTTAATTTTTTTTGTTTATTTCTCCAAAAAAACAGCAACATGCATGTTTTAACCTATTTTAATGTTTCAGTTTAGTAAGCAATCAACCTCAATTATTTTTCTTTCTAAAAAGTAAAAGTAAATGGTCCACGAACGTCCTATGCTTTCTCTTAGTTTTGCACAACCTTTTCACTTTTATTGTATTGACCTCATGTCGCTGTTTAGACAGAATGAATCTTAATTTGTTCATTGACGAGTACTCGAGGACGGAAAAAAGTTGAGTGTATGTATATATATATATATATATATATATATATATATATATATATATATATATTTGTGATAATTCGACCAAGTAAATGTTAGGGTTATATTATATATTTGATGTATTCTGATTCTTTCGTAGGTAGAACATTAAGTATGCATTGTAAAGTTCATATGATTGACATACAATTCTAATTTGTGGATCCCCGTTTTTATCATAAAGATAGATAAATCTAGTATGTGATCCAATGATAAGAGTTTGAGACTAAAAAATTTATTTCTCTTGTAATTGTTAATATGATGTTCTCTAGAGTCTTACATTGTCATTAACTTTAGGGTCCATGAGATTAGTCGAAGTGCACGCAAGCTGGTCCAGAAACCTACGTTAATAAAAAAATAATAAATGTAAACATAATAAAATCATTTAAAATATTCTTGTTGTATTCTTTTTTATTATTAAAAAAATATTTTTGTGTTTTTTTGAATTTTAACAAAACAAAAAGTCAATCTTTTTTCATGCTTGATTTTCGCTTGAGAACCACCAACTTAGCTATAGTTATGGTTTTTAATTTTGAATTTAACTTATAATAATATTTTAAAAACTAATATCACAATTCCTTTCATGTGTTATTTCCCCAGCTAAAAGTCATAGTTTTTTTTTTCTTCAAATGGATCCCTAGTTTCGTATCTCGACCTGACCTTTTCGCAATATGTTTCCGAGTTTGTTAAAACAAATACAAAAAATCAAAATCAAAAGTCCGCCACATCCAAAGATCTTTCAGCAAATTGTACTGTATTAAAATAGCTATTCACACGTTGGAGTTCCGATCATATAGCAAGAAGGCCGTTTAATCAATTTCTCGAGAAAAAAAATCTAGATCAATCTGGTTATATATATCTTGTACTGTTCACAATCAACCGTAAGCGACCAAAGTTATTTAATGCAATTCAATTGAAAAAAAAAAAAACCCTGTTCATAGAGAACGCTCGCGGTCCCGCTATCTCCCTCACCAGCTAATGCGGCGAAGAGATATATTGTCAATTCAACTTTTCCCCCCCTCCTCGAAATAATCGAAATAAGCTTGGCTATGGTTGAGGGCGATTCAATGAATTTGACATTTACAAAAAGATCTAGAATGACTACCCGACAAGTTAAAGATACAGCAATATGATAAGGTATTCAAAACGTTTTAGAAAAAAGCTAATGGAGGGAAGACCAAATTATTATTATTATTATTATTATTATTATTATTATTATTATTATTATTATTATTATTATTATTATTATTATTATTATGCTAATAGTAGTTCAAGAATCACCATGTTAACAATCGAGGACAACATGAACTCTTTCAATCCCTAATGTTTGTCCCATCATTTTGAGGTTTCGAACTTGAAGATCTCAAGGAAAAATTTCGAATTTTAAGGTTAGAAGGTCTCCTTAAAGATTTATACATGCACTTCTCTGCTTGCACATGATTATTACAGGACAGATGGGATCATAAGTAGGTGGTAATGGTAGCCCAAAGTGTTTGTGCTATGCGTTGATAGATTTTATAGACATAACCCTAATGCTGGCTGCAGCTCGAGACCGCCGTACTGTCCATGGAGAGAAAAAGAGGCCACGCTTCAAAATAAATAAATAAGGCATTAGTCACGCGGCAGAGCAAAGAAGCAGCCTCCCTTTTGGCAGGTAGCAAGACTTGGATCCAGCTTGAAAGCAGCTGTTTATCTCTCTTTCTCCGTGGTCAACAAGCTTAATTAGTAGGGCCAGTAGTTCTCTTTGCCAATAATAATCATATTAATAATAATTATTGTTTTTTCTTTCTATGTGAGAGATTGTCTTTTAAGAGTTCTGGTTGTAGAAAGAGTCGGGAAAGCTATGTATACCCACCCAACGATGGACATGCAAAGTCGAAGCATAATTATTGAAACATCATGAACACTCTCACTTAATCAGCACAGCTAGCTCAAAACTTCGAAAGTAAAATATTTATAACTATTGTATATGATAGCTAATTAGGTCATCAGTGACTAGGGCACCGTGATCAGGCCTGACCTGGATACATATTACCTGATAATTCTGCAGGTCCTTCAAATTAGATGAATTAACATGATTAAAATAATGAAAATATCCCACACAATTAATTGTATAGAGGAGAACAACTGCACCTTTCTTTTTTTTTGGTAGAAGCCATCCGGTAATCCGGCCACTGCCGACTAATCCGGATTCGAGCCGGGTAGGACCCTGAAGGGCGGCAAAGCTCTCCCAAGCGAGTTTTAAAGCAGCTGCATACCCAAGGCTCGAACTCGAGACCTTGGTTAAGCTGGGAGGACCCCTTACCAGTCCACCCACGCCCCCGTTGGTACTGCACCTTTCTTAATGCGTCGCTAGATAACTCATCAAGAGACTCATAAACACACCATGCATGTAAGAAGAAAAACACCCAAGTGACAGAGAAGAAACAAGCTTGAGATTCAAACACAGGTATGCATTTTCTTGGGTGTTCGAACCAGTTTACGTGCACTTCGATTTATTCTATTGGTCTCAAAGTTAACGACCAGCTAAATCTCTACTAATCCTAACTAATGTGAAACTCGAACCGGTGATATCTAAAGATCAAATCTAGTGCCTAATCAGTGAGCCACGCACCTCCCTCAGGGTTAACACAAGTATACATGCACATACTCAAAAACAAACATAAGCATCCATTATTAATTAATGACTCAAACTTTGGAAACTATTAATAATGCTTTGCTTCCTTTTCTTTTTTACAACATACACGTGTATGGATTAATCAATGGGGAAACAAATATTATAGTTTCTAACTTAATTTTTAGAATAAAAAAAGAGAGAGATTATTACTCAAGTCTATTGTAACAAGTTTTGATATCCGTCTCGTGGTATGTTTTAAAGAAAAGTGCCAGGTTTTGGAGGTTAAGATTAGATTCTTTGCCTAATCAAGATTTTGGTTTTGGCCCCCATATTGAGATAGTTCACCAAACTAATAGTAAAGTTTGAGAAGAAGGGTCCCATATATTAACTCCATTATTTCGAAGTAGTTCATAAATTATTGATGATGATGATGATGATGCTGATGCTGACTGGGGTGGTTCTTTTGGTACACATAAAAAGAATTAATATGTATTTCCACATTCCGATTTTCACCTTTGTAATGTTTTGTGCCCCTATGTGACAGAAACATGAATCGTTCACAGTTTCTAAGCCTTTTCATATGTTTGTTTTCTTGCATGCGTATTATTCAATTATTTATTTAATATATTGATTTATTATATAATAATTTCAAGCTTTTGTACTATCCCCCACCCCCACCCCCCTTTTAAAAATATCATATATTGTACTTATAAATATACTTGAAAAAATTTAGATCATAGACTCCATCAAAATAAATATAATTAGGTTAATAGAGAAAAAAGGTGTGCACTTTCTTATGAACAAATACAAAAAAATATTTGTCATGAACATGGCAACAAAGTAGTATTTAAGTAAAATAACATTTATTTTAGGAAAGTTAACTGCAATCATAATAAAATATAACTACCTAAATAGGGAAAAAAAGCCTGCATTTGGATATGTTTTAAGAATTATTATTAGAAATTTATTAGTATTAGAAAATAAATATGACTAAAAATATAATTATTACAAAGACTACATTAATTAGAATATATAAGATAACATGGGTATTTTGGTACATACGCTGCATGTATGCCAATAAAATGTTTATAAATATGTTCAAATTAACTCTAAGAAAAAAATCAACAAATTTTATGTGAGAATAAAATCTGAATAAGATAATTGATATATAATATAATATATAAGGTACAGATGTGTGAATACATTTATTATTGAAGACTCCACTGAGTTTTAACATGATTATATTAGCAACGAAGTTCTTACAAGTATTTTTAATCAATTTATTTTAATATAAGTGATAAGAAAGATATAGATATTAATACAAATTTATTCATAATTTCTTACAAAAATAATATGATGATGATATAAATAAATTTATGTTTACTTGACTTTAAAGTAAACTGATATTTTGGGAAGCCACAATAGAATAATGCATTAAAAAAATAAATTTATGATGATAATGTTCAACATTATGACCCATATTCTAATTATTATTATTATTATTATTATTATTATTATTAAAAAAATGACTTAGAAATAGAATTAAGAATGCATTATTCAGTCTGAAAGTTTGATAGAAGACATATATTGAGCAAAAAAAAAAATACAAAACTTGAGGTGTATTTATTACCCCACATAAAGTTATCTTTTATATATATAATTTTTTTTTTATAGAAGACTGAAAGTTTTTATTATTAATTTACAACTGTTAGATATATATTGAACATAACAGAAATAAATACTAACCCATATCAAAACCCACACTATATAAATACTAGAAAAATGTCTTAATGTGAGATTGGAGCCTATTAATATATATATCTATGTTTACAAGGACAAAATAGTATGTTTTCTGGGATAAAAATTATTTTTAAAAACACATCTAAAAAATCCATTAATATAAAAAAAATATTATTTTTTTTAAAAAGCAATAAAGTCAAGTGCTGTTGAGTCTGGCAAGCCAAGCATTAGTGCTTGGTCTAATTAAAAAAAAGCTCGTGTATAAGCCGGCAAAACCCAAATTACTTGTGCAAGCATTTATTATATTTTTAAGTTTTATAGAGCGGATGAAAAAAAATAAATGACATGTTGTTCGAAATCAGTGGCAGGAAAAACAAGGTTTTTTTTAAACCTAAAAACCCATTTGAACCTATTTCTTACCCCCAAGCACCCTAGAATCTTATTAAACCATCACATTACCTCTAAACATGCAAAAAAAAAACAACCCAAAAACCTAAAATCAGCACAAAACCAAAATTTATAGGGGGCTTAGAAATGTTTTTTACATGTTTTCAAGGAACGAAAACAGCTACTATTAATTCTCCTCATCATACGAAATTTTGACAGAAAACCCGATTGTTCTAGTCGGGAAGACCTTCCCCCACTACAACTATCAAAGTCACCATCACTAGCGGTTACTCTTACAATAAAAAATCTTTGAGATGTATACATGGGATGAAATAGAGACAAGAAGGAAGAATTAAGAGGTTTAAAAATAATAAAATATATATGAAATATACGCGTGTAGATATCATAAATTAAATAGCTTTCGTTTGAGTTGTAAATATTGACTCTATCAAAAGTCACCATCACTAACGGTTACTTTTACTCGATTCCAAACTTCCCTTGCATGTATTTCAAAATCATTAATAAAGCAATGCTGTAGTAGAGCTAGAACACATACTATCCTTCAGCAATTGGCTTGTAAATTAAATTAAATTTACGAATTGTAAATTGATGTGCTTGAAAAGGACTTTGGAAGGTCACAAGCTTGGTCGCATCCATAAATCCAGTTAAAAAAAACCAACCCTTCGGAGTTTGACAGCACTACGTATCAAAAAAGTAAAAAATATTTCATCATAGACATTTATGATTAGTAATTTCCATCATTAATTTCAAATGAATTATAACTACGTAGACAGTTCCTCCTCCCCCGACCATTTCTTCTTTTTCCTTGTTTAGAAAAACAACACCCCCCTCTCACATTTTATTTGAGCATATCTAGCAACTCCCCTCACAGATCTTGCTACCCAACTTGTCAACATTGGCCTACAAATGTCAGCAGTGTCAAGTTTTTCATTTTGTGTCAAGTTTCACTCATCTAAGTAAGGGAAACCACATTTTTTTTTGTAATTCATTTGTATATATTTTTTTGAAGTAGTTTGCTTGTATATTTATGTGTTTTACAGCTTTTATTAGACAAGTTTGTTGAATTAAATATATAATTTGTATTTTAGAGTTTGTTTGAGATTTGAGGTTATGTCACTTGATAAATTGCATTTTATTTTGTAGCTTAGGTGTGCTAGGATTGAAGAAATGATAAGTAATTTAATGATTATTTTGTTAATTTTATTATTAAGTTGAAAATTCAGGGGAAACTATTTTTTTATAGAATTCATAATACTTAAATATGTTAATTTAAATTGAATAAGTTTGAATTGAATAAATGATGGATAAATAGTTGAGTACTAATTATATTATTAACGCGAGTAAAAAATAATAGGATATGATAATTCATAAACATGAAATGCTTACTTGTTTATGTAAATTAAATTTGATAGGTAATTTCTAATGCCGATTAAATTTAGACAAGCAAATTTTCAAAGTCAGTATTTCTTATTCTATCATGCTGCTATTAAATAAATACAAGCCGACATAGTCTTTCATTGATGTTTTTTAATTTTACAACAATGTACTAAAACAAACTAATATTAAAAAATATAAATAAACTTGCTATCAAATGACCAGGTGAGCAATCTCTCTCTCGTTATATACACTTAATTATTAAAAAACTCAGTGGACAATTATTGGCACATTATTTGGAGTTGATAATGCTTCGCTGAATGATTTGACTTTGGAGGCTGCCTCCAAGGAAATTTTGTCAAGAAATTCATTTACTGTGAGCCAATGCCAGTCTTCTATTTGAATTATCATGAATATTCTTGCATAATCATAGTAAATAAAGGGTAGACGTTCAATGCAATTCAACTGGGACATATATATATATATATATATATATATATATATATATAATTAATTGAGGAAGTAAATGTTATCATATGTATAGTAATTTCCTTGCAGCATCAGTCGACACTGGATGGACCTGATCTTCTATGAAAGTTGCCACCCTTTTGTTTTATATACATACACGTATATGTATATTCAAGGTGTGCCTGACTGACCAAATAGGTTAAGCAGATTAGTGTTGTTAATTTTATTTTGTTTTCGGTCAAAATATTTTGTATTAATTAAAAAAATAAGATAAAGTGGTGTATTTTTTACCTAGCTTAAAATTTCGGTTCGTTTCAGAAATTCAGTCTACATTTCGACAGGAACGTTCCGTTTTCGTTCCGCCCGTTCTGTTTCTGCCAAATAGTATTTTTTTTTAAAATAATGAACATTTTTATAATATCAATCATATATTTTAATCCGACAGTTAGATTTAGATGAAATTTTACGATGATTCTCTTGACACATTTATATATATATATTTTGTTAAAATTTCAAAGCAATCAGAGAATATATTTAATTATATATATATATATACATAAACAGTACAATCTCCAAAACAACGCGCCGAAATGCTCAGAAACCGAAATATTTCATTTCAACCGAAAAAACAAAACATCAACTGAAATATTGACAAACTTGCTGCAGATAGGTGGTTCTTCTTCTTCTTCTTCTTTTCTTACTGGAATTGAGGTGGTTAATGTCAGCCTGACAAACTAAACTGTAAAGTTCGTACAAAGTTATCTTTAGAGAATCCTAGGATGACTTCGAAATTTAATACAATCACACAAATCCCATTTCACGTTATAATATATAAACCCTATAATGTAAGAATTAATTGCACTGCAGCACAAATTGTTTACCTGATGAACATCATGAATTAGTCTTGTTCGTACACCAGTCCTATATATTAACTTTACAAAACTCATTCCTGTGTTATCATTGTTTCTGATGGTGATAGAACTGTTCTCCGATCTAAATCAGACTCAGATACTAAAACTAAAGATTGCTGCTGAGAATTAATTGACTGGTCCGGCACCGAAGACCTTTTCTTCTTTATTTATCGTAGTCGATCATTACCTTGTTGAAAAAAATAGGTACACAGCTAGCTATCAACTCCTTGCTTTATATTTCCGATAGGGGAATAGTTTGGAGGCCCCCTCCCAGGAGGGTGCTGCACGAAGAAGAAGAATGGGACAGAAAAGGTTAGGAGCAAATACAAGAAAAGTCATCCATAATTAAGATACAGGAAATTTATTTTAAATAATTAAATTGCAGGCTGGATGCTTCAACCGGAAGTAGGAGAAAGAAAAACAGTGAGAACCTATGGGTAGACAGGGCCCATGTATTTTGGCTACCGTGATTCATATTTTCATGTTTATATATTCGGCTTTTTTTTATATACACATATTCTTTACACAGAGACAGTGATTTAAGATTTTAGATAACTAAGGATATAAAAACTTTTTGGAGCATTAAAGTAGGTGTTGTGGTGGTTGGTTCTATGTTCCTAGTGATTTATTAATTGCTTTATCTTCAAACTCCGTCATCCAACCACAAAAATTATACCCAGAAAAATGAAAATAAAAAATAAAGAAAAAAACAAAAACGTGAAGAGGACAAAGAGATATTTATTGTTGAATTCATCAAGAGGGACCCTCCCCTCCACCCACATACAGTTCTCATCATCATCATCATCGTCATTTCTTTATAATTTTCATTTACTGAGCTCTTGGGTCTTGGAAGGGAGACGTTTTTCTCGTTTTTCAGCTGATTGTGTAGTTTCATCTGACACCCTTTGATGAAATCTTGAAATTTTTATTGTTTATCTTTTCTTTCTTTTTATAAACAACACCTGCTGCATTCCCCTCTCTCTCTGACAGACAGACTCGCACTCTGAATACGAAGAAAAAGGTTTTTTGTGGCTCATCAAAGTTGCCCTGAGGTATCAAATGATATGAAAAGGGAAGGTCAAATCACAGAAGTTCCCTTGTTTTGATCTATTCGCAGGTACCTCACTCGAAAGCCATAAAAGAGATGGAAGGTGTGTCTCTGCAAGTTTACTATAAGAAAGATAGAGATAGATAGAGTCCTCAAGTGCAGCAGAACTGATCATAGATAACACCACACCCCCACCACCAATCAAGAAAAACATTGCAAGAAAGAACACGACCAATTTATATGTACTAGCACATGAATTAACAAGTCATCAAGTAATTTCTTCTTTTTTTTTTGATTTTTTCCTCCTTCTTTTTGAATAAAATGGGGGCTGATAAATAATTGTATGTTTGGATAATGAGTGAACAAGGAAGGGTATCTTTTTCTCAGCCTTTTTAACCCCATCTTTCTCCTTACAACTCTTTTACCTTCTCAAAGAGGGAGTTGAGAGATTTGAGTCTGACAAAGCTGGTCTTTCCTCTCAAGTAGTGAAGAGTGGTAAATCCATGGATAGATCACAGAATTGTGTGCGCGCGCGCCCCTTTTGTGTTTTTCAAGTATATATTAACACATATATTTACAAGTGTCCTCCCCTTTCTTTATCTCACGTATTTTAGCCTCCACTCTATACACTTCCCCCCCCGCCCCGCCCCCCCCCTCTCTCTCTTTTTCTCTCAAAATTCATGGGCTTTAGGTCATTGTAAGTGAAAAATTGTTCTATCCCTCTTGAAGTGCAGATGATCATGAAGCACGTGCACACTCAGATTTCCATCACAACAGGTTCCAATTATATAAAAACTAATACTATAATCTATTCTATCTCTCTCTTTCTCTATCAATCTCTGCACATCTCTCTCTTTATCCCTCTATATAAACACCACCTCTCCTTAATCCACTCCCTTTCCCTCTTCTTCTCTTGTTCTTTCTTCTTATGCTGGTATTCAAGCTGTAGAAGATGAAAACCTATAAACATTGACAAACAAGAATTCTTTTAAAATCTTGTGCGAATGAATTGGCACAAGAAATTCTTTGATAATCTGCACTTCAATATTTTCTGGTTTCCTCATGCATCCTCTTCTTGATTCACAGGCTTACAGTAAGAAGAGATCAACGAGGTTTCTATAAAATTCGATCCCGGCTGTTTCTAACACTTCGTCTTTGATGGGTTGATCAGAAATTCCACTCTCATAAAAGGTAACATAAAAAACTCATTGAATTATACATATATTTGGTTGTCTGCATGTAGAAAGATGAGGGGTGGTGTGGATTTATGTCTGTACGTGTCTTTGGATTTGATATTTGGATGTGAAGGTTGATAACTAACGTAGTCTCTTTTCAAGTGTAGATACAAGACTGACATTGTTTTTCGAGAAAACCAATCCGATGGCGACATACTTTCACGGGAATCCTGAAATCCAAGCAGCTGCTGCATCAGCGGACGGTCTTCAAACTCTTGTACTTATGAACCCTACTTATGTCCAATACTCAGATACCCCTCCACCACCACCTTCCAACAACCTTGTATTCCTTAACGCCGCTGCTTCTGCTGCTGCCAACAGCCTCTCTCCTCCACCACACCTCTCGGGACACGGGCCATCAAACACCCAACAGTTCGTCGGTATTCCTTTGGACCCTAACTCCCATGAGGCTTCTGCTTTGCATGGACTTATTCCCCGTGTCCATTACAACTTTTACAATCCAATTGACTCTTCATCTGCGCGTGAAACACCACGCGCCCATCAAGGCCTGTCTTTGAGCCTCTCCTCACAACAGCAAGGCAGTTTTGGATCGCAGGCTCAAGCTGTGTCCGGTGAAGATATAAGGGCGTCTGGTGGATTTGTGTCACCAGGTTTGGGTGTGACAAATGGGGTGCCGGGTATGCAAGGGGTGTTGCTGAGCTCAAAGTACTTGAAGGCCGCTGAAGAGCTACTTGATGAGGTTGTTAATGTGAACAGTAATGGAATCAAGAGCGAGTTGTCAAAGAAGAGTAATGGGATTAGTAGTAATAATAGCAATAGGTTGATCGGAGAGTCATCAGCCGGAGAAGGGTCTGGTGAAGGAGAAGCCAGTGGGAAGCGTGGACCGGAGCTTTCCACTGCAGAGAGGCAGGAAATTCAGATGAAGAAGGCGAAGCTTATTAGCATGCTTGATGAGGTATGCACTTTCAGTTTATATGTTCAACTATGCTTTGTTTTCAATTTGTGTTGGTGAGGTTTAGATAAGTTCGTTTAAAGAAACTGAGGATAGCTTCTTGGAACGTTCTTGATTGAGAAAAATATTGGCTAAAAGCACTCGGGATTAAGTTAGGTCTCTATCACTGTAAGAAACCCATCCAAATTTCAGCCTGGTGCTGTATTAAACTAATGTTTTCAAGTCTCTCAACTTTTCGGACCTTTGCTATATGTTTTTAAAATTTAGAACTTCAATTTTCACAAGATATAGGAACAGAGGGAAGCTCGAGGCTTTTATGTACCTCGTTGTTGCAGCAGATAAATGGGATACTTTTATTCATTTTTGTTTTTATTTATCTGCAGGTGGAGCAGAGGTACAGGCAGTATCATCACCAGATGCAGATTGTGATTTCCTCGTTTGAGCAAGCAGCAGGAATTGGTTCAGCAAAGACATACACAGCCCTTGCATTGAAAACAATCTCCAAGCAGTTTAGGTGCTTGAAAGATGCCATAACAGGTCAGATTAAAGCTGCAAACAAAAGCTTAGGTGAAGAGGATTGCTTAGGAGGAAAGACTGAAGGTTCAAGGCTCAAATTTGTCGACCATCACCTTCGACAACAGCGTGCACTTCAACAGTTGGGAATGATCCAGCACAATGCGTGGAGACCCCAGAGAGGATTGCCTGAGAGATCAGTTTCAGTTCTCCGTGCTTGGCTCTTCGAACACTTTCTCCACCCGTAAGCACCCTCAGAATTCCAAGAATTACATATTTGTTTTGGCCCTTTCCTATTGATGACTAATTAATTTCATGTAGATAATCAGAGTTGTTTCCCATGATCCAACAAAAATCCCTGGGTTTTAGTTTTTTTTCATATCTGATTTGTGGACCTTTCATGTTTCAGCTATCCCAAAGATTCAGACAAACACATGCTCGCAAAACAAACAGGGCTCACGAGGAGCCAGGTATGAACCAACTCCTGCATTTTAAAGCATTCCTATCGCAGTTGTGGAAATTCTTATCTTTATGTTTGTGTTATTGCACAGGTGTCTAATTGGTTCATAAATGCTCGAGTTCGACTTTGGAAGCCGATGGTAGAAGAAATGTACATGGAGGAAATTAAGGAACAAGAACAGAATGGATCAGAGGACAAAACAAGCAAGAGTGAACACAATGAAGATTCGGCTTCAAGGTCAGTTCTGCAAGAGAAGGGTTCGGTTAACGGAAATCAAACTAGAAGCTTCAAGTCCTTGGACAACTCACCGGATGCTCCTTCTGCAATCTCAATACCCACCGCTTCAACATCTCCTGTTGGAGGAAATTTCCGAAACCAGTCTGGATTTTCCTTTATGGGGTCATCAGAATTAGACGGGATCGCACAAGGGAGCCCAAAGAAACCAAGAAGCCATGATTTGATACATTCCCCAACTAGTGTGCCATCCATTAACATGGACATCAAGCCCGGCGAGGTAAACAATGGGCAGGTTTCAATGAAATTCGGCGATGAGAGGCAGAGTAGGGATGGCTACTCATTCATGGGAGGCCAAACCAACTTCATTGGAGGTTTTGGGCAATACCCAATGGGGGATATTGGGAGGTTTGATGGAGAGCAATTTACGCCAAGGTTTTCTGGCAATGGTGTTTCTCTCACTCTTGGGCTACCCCATTGTGAAAACCTCTCCTTATCAGGTACTCATCAAACTTTTCTTCCCAACCAGAACATTCAATTGGGAAGAAGAGTAGAGATGGGGGAACCAAATGAGTATGGAACCCTTAACACATCTACGCCTCACTCTTCAACTGCATACGAGAGCATGGACATTCAGAACCGAAAGAGGTTTATAACACCACTTTTGCCAGACTTCGTGGCCTGATACGTTAGGACAGAGAGGCCGAGGCTTCAGAATTTCTTTTCACTATTTGTTGCTGTTCCTTGTATTGCCGAGGAACAAGGAAAATGCATGGTAGTGTAAAGAAAGAAGAAAATTTACTTAGTATAGGTCTATACTTGGCATAGAACCATTGAGTTCTAAGACAGCTTAGGATTTAGTATATGGTTGAGGATTGTATATTATTTTTGTAAGTTCTGAAGATGGATAGATGGATTTGGTGTCATAAGAATTAGTTAATGGGGTATACCGATGTAGTATATTGATTGTGGGCAATCATGATGTCATTATGTATTTCATCAAATAAAGATTAGTATGTATGGAGTGTGACACTCAATTGATTGCAAGCTACACGCAAGAAATCAAGATCAAAGACATCAGTAACGATAGTTTTTGTTTCGAATCAAGTGGTTAACATAATCTAGAAACGATACATTGGAAGAAAACATTCTTAACATCCACATACAGTACTGTAAGGGGAGAGCTTAGTGAAGCATAAACATTACAAGTCCCCTTCAAACAACATTTTCAAAGATAAGTCAGCAATGGTTACAGAATATATAGTTTTTTGATGCATGAATGCTGGAAATTAGATGTCTAGACGATGAACCCAAAAAGGTCCTCTGCTCCAGAAAAGTCTGAAGAAAAACCAGGGTAGAAAAAACAAAGTCAAAAGGTGCAAGACCGCATGCAAAAATAACAGCTCAAAACGGTCCAGAATCATTGCTCAATAGAAGAAAAGTGACGAAACTATTGTTTAATGGACATAGATAGATAAAAAGACGTAAAGTGCAAATCTGTCCATGTTTATTTCTTTTAACATTTCTTTGTTTTGAAGGATTGCTTCTTGGCAAGGACGCTGATATCTTTAAGACCACAACCACTACCCACAACTGACCAACAAGGAGAAGGTTTTCTTATAACATGAATTATGTTCTTTTGGTGCTTCCTTGCCCTGCACAACGGAGGGAATAGGCGGATAGCATTATTTTACTTATTGTTTTTGCAACTCAACATAACTGAACAAATGAACCCTTGAAGAAATAGTAATCCCAAATGCAAGGTTCGTCAAACTTCTTTTCGTGACATAAGAGTTTGTGTTTTATAAGGGAAAAAAAATCCACTTAATGAACATATCTAATTAAGTTGATGTGCATATTATTTATTTGCCCTTCACCCGGGCATTCCCTGCCGGCTTCCATTCCCCTCTCCTTAAGAATAGAAAATAAAATTGATTATGCACAAGGACTTTAAGTAGAAAATAATCTATTAAGCAAATTGGACAATAAGACAGCACAAGCCCAGAAGATTAATCAAGTTAGATTACGCTACTACACATTCACAATTATGGATTTACAACAAAACAGAAGCCTAACATAACTTCATTTACATACCTTGGAATGCAATTGTTGCAAGAGTTGGTGCAACCAGCTTAGGAACCACTTTTCAACAACACTTTCTAAACAAAGCCCTGATCCTTGCAATGGATAGGAAAATGAATTCTTGATTTCTAGTTAAGCACGATGTAACTATTCTTACCAAAAGATGAAAAAACAGATGGTCAAAGTATGCTATTGGCCATACCGTGGTTGCCCAACATGTCTGCTAATCTTCTCTTCGCAACCTTGGACCTGTAACACCATACCTCAAATGCCTCAGTGAAGTCTGGATAGTGAATATTTTCATTCCCTAACCATTCTGTCAAAATCTCTGCCTGGTCTTCTGATGGAAGTGTAAGAACCATAGAAACAAATGTGGATTCTAAGGACTGCCATAGCTCACCATCAATCTTAAGTTCTGGAGCATCCTTGGAGTTAGTTGTGGCAGAATCAATTAATGGTTTGGTAATCCTCACAAATGGAAGCCAAACCTTGACCATGTGTAACCGTTTTGCAGTAGGCAGAATAACATTGCCATATCCTATTGCTTCTAAAACCTTTGCTGCCACCTCTATAACCTTCGACTTTGTCTCAATAATTTCAGCTACTGAACTAGCTTGCTCAACAACCAGAACTATCTTATCTGATGCGCCTACCCAACTATTGACAAATTCCTTCATGATTTCCAACTTATTTAGTATCTGAAAAGCCCACGATAAATCTGATAGATATGATTGAAAAGATTGCATTTTCCCTTTCTCATAAGCTGATTCCACAGGCCCACATAACAGAGCTTCTAGCATATTGGTAAATCTGGTGAACAGTCTCTTCACACATTCCTTTACTTCAAATTTGACCTCTTGATCAGCTGTTAGTAGAGGGGCATCATCATCTTCAGTCAGCATGTATTCGAGCTGCTCTTGTGCAGAAGTTTTAAGATCATTCATGGCTGAAGGAGGTGATGAGGTGGCAAATTTAATAGCTGACAGAAATATTCGCAATACAGCTGTCGGATTGACTGGTTGGACACGGGCAAGAATTGGTTGTGCTTTCGATCCCATGCCTGGTATGATTTTTAGGATCTCATCCTCCTCAGCTTCTTCCCATGGCATTGCTTCCAAGTAGTTCGCACAAGCACTAACAATTTGTGCACACTCAAGTTCCACAGCCACACGCAGAATGCCAAGGGCATTCTTCACTCCATGCCATATGTCTTCCAATGAACCATCTATAACAACATAGAGAAGTCGTAGAAAATTGACATGGTGATCAAAGTCTGATTCTTCACAGTAAACTTCAACACAGTTCCGTGAGTCAAGGATCTGGCATGTAGGCCAGTCCTCAGAAAGGCGGTCATCAAAATATTTGCTCTTTTCTATCAAGATAAGAGAATGGCAATAAAACCAATCATCTCGGCCTTCATGTGTTCGCAGTCGGACAACAACATCACTGGTTGATCGATCACCAATCCTACTTGGCTCCTTCATATAAGAAATAATGAATCAAGAAAAACCATAAGCAGAGTTAGATGCATTGTGCAAACAAGAATAATCTGCATTCGTTGAGGGAAAAAATTCTCAAACATGGCAATACTTGTAAAGGAAATCCTGTATAGCTAATAGAAACAGATCACTTGCAATCATGCAGCAAGATTACATGCCTCATTGAACTATGGCAAGACTAACACACAGAAACCACACAATATTAGCACAGTTCACTCAGGTCATCAGCACACAACCTCTCAAAAGAAAATCACATGGCATGGACTTCACCTCTTATGTACTCTCAATACTCAATGATCATGCAAAGTGAAAGATCCTATCCCAGCAAAGGAAGGAATAAGAATTATCAGTTATTTTTTTCTCATCAAGAATAAACAGCTAAATGGAATCACGAATTGACATGCATGTTGAAATGAAGAAAATCACTATGATGGACAAGTGAGAAAACTTACTGGAGATTCCATCAAAGCAATCAGCACTTATAAGTATTTTTTTTGCCCATTATGGATCTTGCAAGCGAATGAGAATCTACATGAGAAAAAAAATGCAAGTGTACAGTTATTAAAACATAGGAATATTGAAAGCAATAATTAGAAATGCAAAACTAATCAAACTGAGTTAGCTGTCACTTTTAAGATAACAAACTTAATTGAACCAAACTACCAGATTAGATCCTGAGTAACTCGAAGTAATTGCAGATTGAAATGGTCTAAAACCTGATTAGTTGAAATCTAAGAGCATTTTCCAACTACGTTACACACATCAATCCTTTTCAATAAATAGAAGAATTGCATCACCTAACCAATTTAAAACCCAAATAACAGATATAAGAATGGCTTGGCGGTCTAAAGCTTAAATTGATCCAAGATCATTCAAACTTGGACAAAAACATAAAAGGATCATCTTTACAAGAACAGGTTTCACAAATTTAGTTCAATAGCTACTTATTATTAATCTAATGAAATTAAAGATTAAAAAAGCCACACAATTATACAAAAACAGACTATAATGAAACAGCCCCATATATGAATTTGGTATGCAATTTCACTGTCAACTTTGAAACCCACAATTTAATTCATTTTCTCTAGCTACCCACTTCACCAAGTTGACATCGTCTACAAGCAACCTCTTGAGGTAAAGAAACAACAGGAATGAAGAATAAAAAACGCAAGAGTTGCACAATCTCCTCTAGATAATGGAGATTTTACAAAAAAATAAATGAAGTTAAATTCTTGTTTCTTGTACAAGAAAGAAATAAAAGCTAAAATCTTGTGGAAGTGGAAATGCAAAAGACAAGCAGCAATAGCTAAGGTAAAAGGAAGTCTAATCAATATAAACAGAAGTTAGAGAAGTAGATGATAGATAGGCGGGTATAATTAAACAGAACTAGAAAGAAAAACATAAAATAAATGAATAAACCTCGTAACCTTTTATTTCCTTTTCCTTTGATCTCGCATTCACAGATAAACTGGGAAAGCTCTCTCTTACTCTGCTCTGTCTGTCGAGAACACATTGGTTTCTTTTCTTCTTCTTCTTCTTTTAAGAAAAAAAAATGTTTTTCTGTTTTCGTTGCAAGTCAGTTTTTGTTTAAAGTTAGGTCTAAATTCCTAAAAAAGAAAAGAAAAGTGGGGTCTAAATTTTTATTGCCGATTTGAAAAGGTCTATAGATGTTTCACTATATTTTAAAAAAATTTAAAATTTTATTTTTTATTCTAAATTATAATTTTTTTTAGATCATTTTCATATGCTGATATTAAAAATTATTTTTAAAAAATAAAAAAATATTTTGATGCATTTCTAAACAAAAAGTATTTTCAAAAGCAACCTCAACCACACTTCCAAATAGACAAATTACGTTGATTTGTTTGTTCTAATTTAAAAAATAATTAAATTAGAATTGATTTTTTCATGCTTAAAATTTTAAATTTTTTTTAAAAAATAAATCAGCCAAATCATTTTGATTTCATTCTCATTATTCTGTTCTGGTAAAATTATGCAGTATTAATAATTTATTTTAATTTACCTATTGTATCATACTAAATTTTATAAGAAATCTCTTAACATCTTGATATATCTAAAGTTAAAATTTTAGGACAATTGGAGTTCAATTTTCTAGTTTAAAAAGAATTTTTAGATCATGCAGGAGAATATGGTAAATCAAAATATAATTAGGTCTAGATCTCAAACTATCTTAAGTTTCAGGCCTCTAGTTTATGGGATGGTTTCTTGAAGAAGAGTTATGCCTCTTTTAATGTGTTAAAGAGCCTATGAATCCCTTAAATGATACTTATCCAAGTTATGTATCTATAGAGAAAGTAGCTTTATTTAATAAAAAAACATATGATCGAAACAAAATGATGGCACACATAGATCAACATAATT
The DNA here is from genome assembly GCA_009078335.1 of Salix brachista. Lineage (NCBI taxonomy): Eukaryota > Viridiplantae > Streptophyta > Magnoliopsida > Malpighiales > Salicaceae > Salix > Salix brachista. Next base: position 16,148,993 of record CM018577.1, on the reverse strand, counting down.
TTTTTGTAAAACAACTTTAAACTCTCATTTACCAAGTTCATGATGGATGCATTCCATTATAACAACCTATATATTGGTTAGTTGGATTTGAATGATTGGGCCATAATAACTACCTTTAAGAATATTTGAAAACAACTTGGTGTTGTACTTATCTTATGATTTTTAGATGTTTATCTATTGATTAGAAGCTCTAAGAGATAGTACATGATAAATTGATTATACACATTTTTATTCAAGAAAGAGAGTCATGCTTGAGGGGTGATTACAGATAAGACCAACCATGTGAAAGAGTGGAGAAGAGAATGATTTGCGAGTTAATATATAAGACTTGTAACTTTATATGGATTGGTACACAAGATGTGTCCTTTTTTCTATAGAAAAATCTTTTGTTGAATTATAATAAAGTCCTTCTTCTAACTAATAATGATAAAACTATTAGTAGATGATTAAAAAGAGGGTATTATGTTGATGAGAATGCAAAATGTCATGTTTTTCTCTTTTAATGATTAATATCTTATACTATTTGATTCTTAAATGTATGTGTTGTATTTTATATTTAAATTTAGAATGCAAATGGAGGAGTTGATGGCAAAACAATGTTAATTAGGCGATTATGAACATTTTTTATATAACTTTGTAAAGGAATAACGCTCTTTCCTGAGCTTCAATTGATGTGACTTAAAATGCGATGGAACCCTAATCAATATATTATCTATACAGCTAAAAGAGGACGCGGTATTACTGTGCAAATGTTAACTGTTCACCTAGACTCATAAGCACTGTGGACTTGAATAGTGCGTTTACTAAATAATATAAGTATCATTGCTATACAAAAACAGCACAATCAAGTCCTTCGGCCGAGTGGTTAACGCGCGCGCCATTTCCCCAACAGACGAGGGTTCGAGTCTTTCAGGCGACAAATTGGTTTTCGTATTTTGCTTTTAATATTTTTAATTATATGAGTACTATTTCTATCCTACAATAGCACAACCAAGTCGCTTGGCCGAGCGGTAAGACCGCGCCCCGCGATGGCGCGGGAGTTCGAATCTTCATGCCAGCAAAAAATGATTTTTGAGATGAATAATGCTTCTTTTTTTTTTTCATTTTCTGTGTTTTTTAATGGCTTTTTTCTTAATATTTTTAGGTGTTACAAATTCTAATTATTATAGATAAGACATTCAAAATAATGATAATGATTATTTGTAAGTTTTTTTCTTATAAATATGTTAGACTAATTATGTATTTTGATATTTATTTAATATTAGCATCTTAAAATATATATAATATATATAAATAAATAAATTCCCTAGGTTTTTTTTTTAAAAATATATAATTAATATCAATATTCTGAAATTCATGTCATCGATAGTATGAACAATAATAGTCATAATATAAATTATTTGTAATAATATTTATAATGACAGCTACAATAATTGTGACAATTTAACAATCATGATAATAATAATGACAATTATAATCGAAATAATTCATCAGTTGATATTATTTTTCTTTAAGGTTGACTTCTGCGGTTTTCTTATGTATAATATTTCATATCTAACATCACATAAACAAAAAAATATACGAAGTGATGCGTAGACGAAACGGGTAGAAAATTAGAGCAATTTATCTACAGTGAAAAAATATACAAGCCACTTGCCATCCACTTCACCGTACCTATAAACAATTTTTTTAACATGCAAAAATATATTAATAGTCTTAGATTTTTTTATAATGCTATATATCTAAGCAAAACAATCAGCCTACTAATACAAATAAAAATTCTAATAAAAATTAAAATTCAGAACTAAGAGTATAGATACATAAATACAAATAAATTATTTAAAATTATACAAAAATTACTTAAAAAATAAAGGCATCAAAACTAAATCAAGAAATAAAATAATTATTTATTTTTTCGTTATCGCACTTTTAATTTTTTCAATTTAATCCTTCCATTTAAATTATTAACATATTTTGTTTTTATTTCGGCCCATATACTTTTAATTCTTTATTTTAATTCTTTTATTTTTTAAATCTATTTCTAAATAGTCTCTATTTTTATCTATGTTCACCGTGACACAAATCACTATGGACGGCAACAATAATGCTCCATTTTTGGGTCGGTTCGAGTCGATTCGATTCATTCGGTTTACCGGTCACGTCAGTATAGCTCTTTATTTTGATATTTTTGTTTAGTGCCTGAGCTTTCAACCGTTTTTTCTGGTCCTTAATGTCATTATATAGGTTTTGATTTATTTTAATTGGGTCATTCATCTGAAATTGATTATATATTGTAGTTTTATTTAGGTCCCCATTCTTTGAATTTTTGAACTGGTTTGAAATCCTTAATATTTTTGATATCAAAGTTTTGAATTATTTCAATTTTATCCTTCCATTCAAATTTAATACAAATCCTTAATATTTTCGGTATTAAAGTTTATTAATTTAATTTAAAATATTAAAATAACCAGTTAAATGTATAAAATCATTCAATTTCCTACATCGAAAAAAGTCTACATAAAACATTCAAAATAATGATAATGATTATTTTTAGGTTTTTTTTCTTATAAATACGTGAAACTAATTATATGTTTTAATATTTATTTAATATTAGTGCCTAAAAATATATAGAGAGAGAAAAAATCATTTCTAACATATTTTATATATTATAATTTTACCAATTGAATATTAAAATAACTACTTATAGCACACAAAAATTTTAAGTTTATTTCTTCAAAAAAAAATTTATTTCTAATATTTCAGATCTAATATTACTAGGGGAAAAAGACAACTCATAAAAAAATATACGAACCACTTCCCATTTCGATCACACTGTTCTTTTTAGACAGAAAAAAACTTATTTCTAATATATTTTATCTATTACAATTTTATTTATTATATATTAAAATATTTAATTATAACATTTAAAAAATCAATTATTTTTCTATATAGAAAAAAGCTCAGCGCAACGCGCGGGCAAATCAGCTCGTGTATATATATATATATATATATATATATATATATATCTTTCATTTTTTGAGTTTTGAGAGATACTAATTGTAATGAGGTTGAAATTAGTCATGCACATGTTAATCCCATGATGCCAACATATTGGAAAGTCCTTAGGGATGTAAATCTAATATAATTTTATTTTCAAAAGCTTCTAGATTTGATGAATAAGCTCCAGTTGAAGACATCATTTTTCTTGTTATATTAAAATTTGATTGTATTATTTAATAATTTATTTAAATATTCAAATTTGATGGTTATTATTGGAGATAATGTTGAGAGTATTTTTAGGAGATTTTATAGACTTCTAAAGAGAGAGAAAAACATGCAGAAGAGAATAAGCAGATCAGAAAAGATTTCACCTCCCCTCTATATATTTTTTTCTTTGCCTTTTCTCTTTTCTATTTTTTTTCTCTCCTTTATTATTTTCATGTTGTTATTGTATAAAGAAAATTTATTTGGTCAAATAAAACAAAAGCCTCTAATCAATAAAACTATGAGATCTATGATTGTTTTATTTATATTATTTAATTTATGCTTTAAGTATTTATTGTTTCTCAATGCCTATTTTTCATGATTGTCTCATTTAATTATTAGGAGTCCTGCTAGTTTATCATTTATTGTTGGTAGTGATAAGTATTTTTTATATACCAAAATAATAATAAAAATATCCCTTAACAAAACAAATATCATTTTGTTAGTGATGGTATCTATTAAGGCTTATAGTTTTAACCACCTAGACAAAAGAATTAATGACCCCTAATTTATTTATTTTCTTAAAGATTTAGGAAAGAGGCCTATAATATTCTTTCCTCTTATAAAGATAAAAGCCAAGATGCAATAATCTGTTTCATTTTTACTAAAACTTTACAAGGAACAAAAGCAAAACATTAACACATACATTTTTGACCCAAGTCTATTGATCATGGAGGAGTGAAAGTAAATAACAACTAGTTTGGCTAGCCTAGGTAGCTAAAACTTTTATTCTCATGTGTAAGCAATAAAGTCCCTTACGAATTTCTTAGAGTACATGTTGTTTTTCCTCATAAGAATTATATTCTTAGAAAAGTGTTATTGTAAACATTTTGTATAGCTATTCATTCATCAAGTGATGCTTGACTACTTTTTTAGTGAGAAAACTAAATTTTTTTACCCTTGTTCTATTAGTATTGTCAATCAGTATACCTTTTTTATAGTTTTTATAAGCCTTTTATATAAATGTTCATTTCTCTTAACTGATGATATCTCTTAATCATTGAAATATTTATCTATAATGATACTCACCAATCTTTTAGTAGAGAATTTTAGGCCATAAAAAAAACCATAAAGTCATTTTATTTTTGTTTTTTAGCTCATCAAAGACTTTTATATATACCCCAATAATAGATCTAAGATTGGTGTTTCTAGATTTTCAACAAAAGATCTTCCTAAATGCTTTTCTTTCATTAGGATTTATAAGATTGTGATATTATTTTCCTCTATTTTAGGTGATTCAAGGAGTTTTTACACCTATTAGTAGTACTTAGATATAGATGGCTCTCTTACTATGTATTATGTCCTACATTGCCTCATTATCAATGAAGAGTCATTATATATTTGAAGGGTTTAAGCTTGTAAGGCTTTTATTGGGTTGAGTCAGATGATGACTACTTTATATTTTCCCATATTATTGAAAGAGATGAACTTATATTAGAGCATATATTAAAAAAACATATTGATTTGAATAAGGATAAATTATATTAATACCACTCTCATGAATGTTAGAGGCATCATCTATAAAAGATTTGTTTCTCTTGAGAATTAGAGTTTGTTAATTTCTTTATCGTGGGATTATTGTACAGAAACTCGATAATAAAATCAATAAGATCTTGTGCTTTAATGATTAGATAAAGTTGATATTATAGCCCAAATTCTATCAACTCAATGGTCCAATGGACTAATTGCCCTAACGTGTTTAGTTTATAGAGGATCTACCTAAACAATTGGTTTATAAGTATTATAATTACACGAGCCTAAAAATAGGGATGAATTTCCTAGATGTGTTAACAAATATAAAGACCATTTTTTCCATCTTCAGATATATCTTCTTATTGCTATAAAGTTTTGCTACCACAAGAAATCAATTTTTATGGTTTCTTTTCCTTGCAAACTAGGGTGGTGTTACTCAAGTTTTCTCGAGTGGCTAGTCAAAAAGAGAAAAACTTATGTATGGATAAATCTTGAGCTGCACACATAACCATAGACATAATCATGGTTGTTAAACTCGCGAGTTGACTCGCAAAATCATACAATTTTGCGAGTCAACTCAACAAAACTTATCAAATCTGGTTGAAAACTCGGTTCCCATTAAACTCGAAAAAAAGCCAAAATCGATTTGGATCAGTCTGATTTTAAGATCCCAAATTTTCTATCTACAAAGCCGCCCCCGGGCTTTTTGCCTTCTATTCTACAAAGCTAGGCAATAGGCATAGCCCCCACTTCTATCTACAAGCTAGGCCTAGCCTAGCCCCCCTCCTCTCTCTCTCTCTCTCACTTAATAAAAAAAACAAATTAAGAAAATTAGTGTTTACTGATTTTCTTAATTCTCTCTCTCTCTCTTAATAAAAACCCAAATTAAAAAAAACATTACACATAAACCATTTATTAGAAAAAAATTTCTTGATTTCATGTATTAATTTAAATATTAACTTTAAAATTTTATACTTGAAATTTTTTTTTTATTTTTTTTTTATTTTTTACTTTAAATTAATTTTTTTTATGTTCTTAGATCATTGTTATGTGTTCATGTTGAAATAATTTGTTGGAGTTGGAGTTGAAGCTAATATTAACAATATTGGTGTTGATACCAGTACTAGTACTAATAATCCTTTCAATAGCAATGCTTTTGATGAATGTATTAGAAATAGCGAGGAAGATGACGGTGATGAAACTGATTTTAGTTTACATAGCACACTAGTAGAATATTTGTTTTAAATTTGTTAGTTTTTACTTAATGAAATTTTATGGACATAATTACTTTAAAATGTATTTTTAAGTTATTTTAAATCATGTATAAACCTTAACTAATTAAGTTTTATGGTTATAATTATGTTGTATTGTATTCAAAAAAATTTACTTATGCTTTTATGATTTTTCTATCTACACGGTTTTAGCTGCAATTTTAAGATTTTTGTACAGAAAAATTTCAGGTACGATTTTACGATTCGATCTTACGATCCAAGTTTTAGAATTGGCTTCCATGTCGTGTCAAAATCGCGATTTTGACAACGTTGGACACAATTCTTAATTATCACCACACCTACTTTCTTGAGTGGTAAACCTTCTGAATATGTGTCATGTGACATATTGGAAATATCATCTATTGATGAAGGTGGAGACTTAAATATTCTTTATTGAGGAAAATGAATTGGAGCTGTAAAATGTGAAAATGGACCTAGTTATAATTTAACAGGCTATATGCTTAAGTCATAGTCTAGCGTTGTTATTTGCTTGTTGTTTTATAATCATCGTAATTGAGTGATTCTGGAAAAGAAATCATAAATATTATGGGGAAATTTAATTTTTCTTATGAAAGGCACTGTAAACTAATGCCTTTGAATTTATCCAAAAAAATGATAGATAATAAAATAATAAAGAGAAATAGGTTGAGAGAAAGAAATTGTTGTGAGCTATAATGTTGCAGTTGTTGTCTTGTATTATCTTCAGTGATTAACACGTACATGTTTATTACACACAAACGCACATATATGGATGTAAACAGCTAACCCTAGCTACTTCTTTGAGCCTTGGACTCTAACATAACTAATAAATATCTATGATTTGGCCTCTAATTACATGTTAATATAAAGCCATTGCTAATAACGTTGAAGAATTACAATGGGTCAATCTCTGTTCGTGAAGCTGTAATTTCTGGTGCAAATTGAGAGACATATATAGAAAATGAATGTTTTGAAGGTTCTTTATTACATGCATCACTCGATTTTACAGGGCCCGATCATTTACTCTTGGCAAGTATTCTTCTTCTCTTCTTCTTGATTAAGAGGCTGGTTATAAAGGGCTGCGAACTTGAATTCCATATTCAAAAAGTTGCAGCTCCTGCAACGATGAGAACGATTTTGGGGGTTGAAACTTGAAAGTCGACAGATGGATGAACAGGTTGGGCATTTACGAGAAAAAGCAGCAGAAGACGGACAAAGCAGGTGGACTTAGAAGCAATGGAATTCAAAGTAGTAATGGATTCCAGGACCAGCCGACAATTTAGGCCAGACCACAGATCTGATGTAGGAGGAATCAATCAAGCACGGTACTTTGTATTCGGATTGACTTGTTAAACAATCATGTTTCAGAAGCTTCACGATAAACATTATGAAAAAGAAAAAAAATCAAGACGGAGATCCATTAATTGAAAGTATGAAACTGAATTATTGTCTGCAGTTTATCGATACATTGTGTTTGGATAGGGTGATGTGATCCTTAAAAACAATTTTAAAAAAAAGTATATAGGATTTCATGGGTATGTTATTCATATTTATTTTATTATTTGTAAGAAAATAAATTATTTATAGATGAAAGAGAGAGGCGGAGACCTGCATGCGAATGGGTTGACTGGTGATTTGCAAACTCCAAATTTGTATCTTTTAGAAATTTGACTTGAATAGCGTAATGATTTTCTTAGGAATAATGCTAGCGAGTAGCTAATTGCTTGCCGGAATCCGCGTGGATTGACTTGAAAGTATATAATAATTCTGTGGGATCTTTTTTTTTAGTGTATTTTAAGAGTTTATTTAATTAGATTAATAGTTTCTATTATTATTTTTATAATAGTAATAAAAAGTTGTTTGAATACTTTTATACCGTTTAATTCAGATTTTATACCATTTAGTGAATATAATTCTTCTTATTAGAAAAAATATTCTTTAATTTTTATGCTTTAAATTGTTCTGGAAAAATAATATAAAGAACATAATTTCAAGAGGTATTCATAGCTAATTTCATTATTTTTTTTGTGATTGAAAAAAATAATAAACTTTTGATGAAAAATCATCAATCTCATCCCACTAGAAGAAACATAATTTCAAGAGGTATTTTAAATCATTCATTGATGTGAATGGAATTTTTGTTAAAAAAAAGAACCAAATGTATAGATATGAAAAGAATAAACAGAAAATGATAAAAGATCATCTTTTTTCCTATTAATAGCTACGTAGTGTAATTGGGCTAGGGTTTGTAGAATGAGATTAGAATCCAACTTCTTATATGTACATTTTTTTGACCTTTTCACTTCTTAAGATTTCTCAAAACAAAATTATCTAGGAATATGTTGTAAAATACTTAAATATACAAAATAATTACAAATATCTCAATAAATCAACCTAAAACATAATTGGGTTACAGAAATAAAGGTAGTTTTACTTGGTGAAGTGAATGTCTTAAGAACAAATAAAACCAAGATAAGAAAACACTATTAAGAAATCATTAATACTGTTCTATATATGGTTGTAATAACGGCGATTACGTGGAATCTTTATTACGTATATAGCCAACAACTTTTCTTTCTTTGACCCCTCGAACACTCCCTTACAATATATACTGTATTTAAAATTCCCCGTGAGAATATGAGCGACGACTAGAGCCCGCTCTCTCTCAAACTCTTTTTCAATAAATTAGCCGCATTCTCTTACCGATCTGTCTGACAAAAAAAAGTTCTTATCTTCACATTGTTCATCATCATCGACCTCTCCATTTCGCACCCACCTAGTTAATCCTTCACTGCACAGATTTTACTCTCGATATCCTTTCATGGATATTGATATCGAAGTTCCGAAGTTTTTTATCTGCCCAATATCTCTCCAAATCATGAGAGACCCGGTTACAGCCATAACTGGCATCACATATGATCGAGGGAGCATCGAGTACTGGTTATCCACTAGTGAGAACACAGCTTGTCCAGTCACCAAACAGCCCTTGCAAAAAGACTCCGATTTAACCCCTAATCACACCTTGCGCAGGTTGATCCAAGCTTGGTGCACCGAGAATGCATCACATGGTGTTGATAGAATCCCCACCCCTAAACCTCGTCTGGACAAAGCCTCTGTCCTTAAACTCATGAAAAATCTTTCGCGTCACGAGTTGCAAATCAAAACACTTTCACAATTGGAATCACTTGCGGCGGAGAATGAAAGAAACAGGAAGTGCATGGTGGATGCTGGCCTGCCCAAGGCCATGTTGTTGCTCATAGTAGCATGTTTCAAGAAAGGTCAAGTTTCCGGTATTCAAGAAGCTCTTAGTATACTATGTTTTATTAAAATTCCTCGAAGTGAATCAAGGGTGTTTTTCAGTGAAAATTATAAGATCATCGAGTCCTTGACGTGGGTTTTAGGGTGCAAAGTGGAGAATTTTGCCACTGTTAAATCCCATGCAGCTTCGGTGTTGAAAATGCTAGTTCAAGAAGCGGGTTCTAGTGTATTGGAGAGGCTTAAACCTGAATTCTTTGTGACGATTGCTGGTGTTTTGAGAGAGGGAATCACTCATCAAGGAATTAATGCCGCCTTGCAAGTGTTGTTAGATGCTTGTTCTTGGGGAAGAAATCGGAAGATGATGGTGGAATCCGGTGTGGTTTTTGAGCTTATTGAGCTAGAACTGGGATCGCCTGAAAGAAGAACCACAGAGCTCAATTTGGGTGTTGTTTCTCATTTATGTTGCTGTGCTGAGGGAAGGGATCAATTCTTAAGCCATGGAGGTAGCATTGCCGTGGTTGCAAAAAAAATATTGAGGGTTTCTCCGGCGGTGGATGATCGAGCTACTCAGATCCTTTCACTGATATGCAAATTCTCAGGAACAAGTAGGGTGATCCAAGAAATGGTGGATTTTAAAGCTGTTCCAAAGCTATGTATGCTGCTACAAGCCGACTGTGCACCATTTTTGAAGGACAAAGCTAGGGAAATCCTTAAATCACTTTCTGACGAGTGGAAGAACTCTCCTTGCTCCTTTTCCTTTCTCTCGAGTCTTGAGTAGCAGGTATCCAGCTAGTTGATTTCGAATTCTGCATGTTTTTCTCCTTCCAGTCCATTTCTTATTATTAATTAGTTTACAATTATATATGGACCATACAAATGTGATGAACCCCGGTAATGAAAATGCAAATAGCTCCGGGTCCATGTTTGATACACAGGAAAATTTTGCCATGTGATGCACAGAGCTTCCATGTGATTATTTCTTCTTCTTTTTTATTATAATTTCCAAATGCTTAATTAAGGATACAAATTCTACATAGGAGTTAATGGCATGTGACCATTCCAATTAATTAATACTACCTAGTAAAATGGTTAGTAGGGCCGCAAATGGTATGTTTTTTGGTGGACGTTTTTGGGGCTTAATGGAAGATGTTTGTGGTGAGCAATGAAAGATCCAAAATAGTAAATACTTTAAGCATGATAGTGTCCCTAAAGGGACGTTGAACGAATAAACCGGAGAACTTCGATTTAGAAGAAACCAGGCTCAAAATCTTATATGAACATGTTTATTAATTACTTAGGAGTGATTTACATATATCAAATGCAGATTTTTCATTACTAATGTATGAGCAATTGATTTTTTCATTGCTAATTTAAGAGCAATTAGCAATGGGCAATCCATTACTGATTAATATTAGCAGTAGATTTGTTCTTGATTATTTGAATCAGTAACTGGTTTTTTATTGCTGACTTATGCGTTATTCACAATCATCAACAAAAAACTCAATGTTGATTATGTGATTTTTAAAATTTATTTATATGTTTTTTATCCAAATAACTTTTTAATTAATTATTTATGGATATTTAAAAGTCGTAGAATATATATAAACAACATAAATTAATATTTGAAATTACTTTACAATAATAATAAATTAAAATAAAATTTATAATATAATTTTAATTTTAATTAATTTTACACTAATGCAAATTACTAAGTCACGACACAATAAAAATATACAATCATGGTGATTGGGAAACAAATCAGGATAATATGGATCGATGTAAATTAATCTAGATATGGTGGTCGAGGTCTAGATCAATATACTGGTGGAAATGCGAGATCCATAGGTGTCAATATTTATGTGCCAGCATAACTTAGTTCATGGTTGATGTTCTACATAGTGTCTCAGATCATTCATAAGATATTATATCATGAAATCCTTTTGCCATTTCATTTTAAAAATAAAATCACTGTTGTTTCTTATCTTTTCCTTATATCCTCTTGTATTGTCTAATATGATGAACAAGCATATGATGATTCCACCAACTAGAAATGCGAAGAAGAGCTCGAATTCACTAAAAACTTTGGCGTATGAAGTGTACCATATGTTAGTAACTCCTCCTAAAACCATACACCAAGTTGCACTATCAAAAGAAAGATGATTTTTTCGATTTGTTCCCTACTTTAAATTATCTTTTTTTCTTATGATTATCATACAAAAACAATTACATGCAATAATGAATTCATTTGAGTTTTAAACAATACTTAAATTATAAAAATAAGTAAATTAAATCAAATACAATTACTTTTTTTAGATTTATTGTCTATGAAGGTACATAATGCTTAGCAATTTAATTCAAAGTTAAAAAGACATCATCCTTTTATCCCACTTGTTTTTTTATTGCGCTCAAATTTATTAATTTTCTATGTCACCGTCTTTTTTCCTTGCCAGAGTTGGCAAGCATAAAACCTTAAGTTAATACAGATTTTTTTATTTTTATTTTTTTCATTTTTATCCCTGAGTTGTTTTTTAGTTACACTGTCAACCATATTTCTTTATAATTTTATCGTTGCAAGATATATTGACAAAATTTTATATATAGTAATTTATTTTGTTTTTGCACACTCTTATATATGTCTTAGCGTTAAATTAAAGATTTATGTTTAAAAATAAATTAAATTGTAGTTTGAAACGTCTAAGTGTTAAATTAAAGATCAATGCTACAAAATAAAAAACTATAGGTCATAGTTAAGAAAATAACTAAAAGAACAAGCATCAAAATCAACACAAATAAAAAAAACCAAGTTGTTTTTTCTTAGTCACTGTTCGAATGGCAAAGCAAAGTTCTATTTAATCTCTAAAAGTTAAATGTGTGCTTTATTGGGTCCTTATTATTTTATATTTTTTTCATTTCAATTCTAAATTCATTCTTGACTCTCTTTTTTTTGTCGTGAATGTTAAGAGAGAAAAGAAAAGGTCACTGAAAAAGAATTAAAAAAAAATGATCTTAGTTTCAATAAAATTGTTTTTACAAAGAGAGTTCAATAAAGCTCTGTTGCTCTTAAACCATACCAACAAAAAATATAAAGAACCATGAACATTTTATTACTTATTTAATTTTTGTTTTTCAGATGAGAGGGTTGGGTTTATTAAGGTTCCTATGATGTTTTTGAAGTGTTTTCAACAAAAATAGATTTTAAAAATAGATTTTAGGGTTCAAAAACTTGTGTTCATTTTTCAGCCATCAAAGGTCATCCAAGATAGCTTTTTTGGGTTCCCGTAACAACAAATAACAAGTGATCCATTAAAACTTTTAAAAAATAAATTGAATGACATGTTAACATCTCATTTTTAATAAAACAAATAAGTGAACCAAGCAAAGTGGACTAGCCCACCGCAACGAGTAGAGTCTAGCCTCTCTTTTTTAATCAATTTTTAGTAATTTAATTATTACTTAATACAATCTTCCTCATTTTTAAACTCTTTTAGTTTATTGCTTTTAAAAATACTAATATTTTGATTTAAAAAACAAATTCAATTAATTTAATAATCTTTTGAGAAATTTTTATAACTTTATAATCTTCAACGATATTATTACAATTTATCTTTATTTTTTTTTCATATTAAAGTTTAGATTAATAATTTAGATTCTGACTCTGTCTTCGTCTTCTTCTTCTTTTCCATCTGATATCAGTCAGAATCCAACAATAGAAAATGTTTTCGCCCCCAACTCATCAAAAAAGCTTTTGAGAATAACGCACTGTTAATGCAGCACGTGGAGCTCATGCTGCTATTACATATGATCACGTGATTTAATTTAAATGAAACATAACAGTTACAAGGCCCAAAACCACACCTAATAATAATAATAATAATAATAATAATAATAATAATTGATGATGTCATCAATTTAGGTCAAATTATTTTATTAAGAGAATTGCAGTCCGTGGGATACGAACGAAAATGGGTTGTTGACATTTATACAGCCTACCTGGCTCATAGGAAAGGGACGCTCACCCATTCTCTACATTTGTTTTTCTTTAAGAAATTAAAGTGCTTTTTTTATATGATATTGCGATAGTTACTGCTTTTAAAGAATTTTTTAATAAAAAGATATTAAATTAATTTTTGTCAAGTTTTTTTCATGTGATTTTGATGGGTTAATTTTAAAAATCTAAAAACATAAAAATATTAATATAATATATTTTTAATTAAAAACCTTTTGAAAAACACATTACAATCATGTTTATTTTATGAAAGTGATTGCTTTGAAAATCGTTTTTATTTGAAAATATATCAAAATAACATATTATTTTATACCAGCACATGAAATAATCTAAAAATTTAAAAGGAATTAAGTTTAAAAAATCATTTTAAAAAAAAACTTTGAAAATGAAAAAATAAACATGGTGCACATTATGAAATGCAAAATACTCAACATATTGCAGGACCTCTGGCTGCAGGTGTTTTTATGTATAATCATGCAATGGTGATTTCGCTTCTCTATTTTAAAAAAATAAATAAAAAAATAACTACTATATTAAAAAAAATCATAAGATTAGATAGATGAGATATTAATTAAAAATAAAATAATGCAAAGTAAAATATGCCTAAAAGTAAAGAGATCACGCCATCTCTTTTATTCTCCAAGAGTGAAAACTATTGCAGTAGTGATTATAAAATCAAAGGATTTTGGTAAAAAAAAAACATTTACCACTAATTTCATCTAAAGACATATTCAAACAAAATTCAAATCTCTATAAACAACTTATCAACCTTAAAAACATCAAATCACTCCAAAAAACATTAGCTGAATTTTAAAAAACTTAAATGGACTCTAATCCTTTTTTATTTCAATCATGTTTATAGAAGAAGAAAAAACATCATCATTGACACTTATCTAGTTAAATAGAATTAATTGACTCCAAGATCGTTCATTTTAGTTATTGAAACGTGGCTCGCTAATAATATTTTTTTTTCTCACTTATCATTTTCCAATGATTTTATCTCTCGTGTCTCAAACTCATGGATTGAAAAATGAACAAAATAATGTTTTTGATCAAAATAAAACTCTAAAAACTTTGAGATTGACCATGCATTTTTCTTTCATGTTTTACATTGTGGTCCTCTTTCTTTTAATTTATCTTTCTACTATGATTTAAGTCTTATCTCATGTAATTAGGCCACAAAAATATCAGATTAAAACAAAAAAGTATAAAATTAAAAAATAAAAGGATGAAAAAAAAAGCTTCACTATTCTACGAAACAATGAAGCACTATTAGAAATCCTAGTTGTTTTAGTTAATAATAATATGACAGGTTTTCTCTTCTTTAATTTCTAACATACTCGTTTGAAGGTTTAAATTTGAAACTTTCAAGTGAAAAATCTAAATTTTAATAGCTAGTTAGGGCTAGAAAGGAATATGTCACCGGGTCAGTAGTTAAAAAAATAAAAATTATTTCCCTATTGAAGATAAGGAGGAGGAGGAGGAGGAGGAGGAGGAGGAGAGGCGAGGAGGCGGCGGCCGTAAGTCATGACAACATTTGAGTAACACTATGGAATTGACTAATTCATCATTAAACAACCATTAAAATATCTCACCGATTCATGTTTTGATTTTGCGGCTACAAACTCCTAACGACCCAAGAATGCAAAATTGCAATATTGCCCCATGACTTGCCATATACAATCTAGTATTTTCTTTTTTCTTTTTTCTTTTTTCTTTTTTCTTTTTTAGCGGTAGCCCCCAAACTAAGGTAAATTAGACTTGTGGGTCTCCGCTAAAGTCAAACGGCCAGATTTTCCAAACAACATGGCTCCAAGTTGAAGCCAACAGCCACCTATCTCAAATCTCCACCTTAAAATTGCTTACTTTTTCCACATTATATTTTAAAAATATTTTTGTAAAAATATACATATTTTTATTTTAAATTATTATTTTTTTTATGATTTTAGATCATTTTCATGTTCTAATATCAAAAATGATTTTAAAAAAAATATTATTTTAATATATTTTTGAACAAAAAACACTTTAAAAAACAACCTTAACTACACTGACAAACAGACACTCTACTCTGAGTTATCTCGGCGAGATATATTTGGGAGTATGATTGAAGCTATTTTAAAAAATAAATTATTCATAAATTTATCAAAATAATATTTTTATTTTATTTTTAAAATTATTTTTTAGATCGGCGTATAAAAATAATCTAAAAACATAAAAAATAATTTAAAATAAAAAATAAAAACTTTTTAATTTTTAAAAAAATACTTTTCATTAACATTTAATACTAAGTTGACAAAACCACGTGAAATATAGCCGACATGTCACCTCAATACTATGAATAGCGCACTCATTAAATTCTCTACCACGTGAAATATGGCATTGAAGAAAATTTTGAGTTGAATATTCATAGCGTGTAAAGTCAACTCGATATTCCACTCCAAAACACCATTATGTTTAAAATAAAATTATTAATGTAATTTGATGATTACGTTTATATATTTTATAATTTCTCTAGTTTTGATACGAATATCTTGTTTTATTTTTAACATACAAAATAATAAATCTAATTCTAGTGATGGCTGTGAAACTCTTTTTTTTTAATGGATTAATAAAAAAAACTCAAATCAATTAGGTTTTTAATAACTCAGTTAAATCAACCTAAACCCAATCAAATAAACTATAAGCAAAAAAACACGAATAGAAAAAATTAGTACTTTATGGTTTTATTACTTCTCAGCTGAAAAATTAAGATCTAAGTTTTTTTAATCTAAACATATTCAACTTATTTTTATTTAAAAAAGCTAAAACAAACATAGAAATAAAAATAAATCAATTTGCATCCTAAAACACCATCTAATACATCTGAAAACTTGAAATTAAACTGAATGAAATTTTGTTTTACTGAAATTATATAAATTTTTATAGCTAGAATGTGGGAGCTCAAAACTTTTCTTTCACCTTTCTAATTTTTGACAACATTCTCTC